>CM026069.1:26251666-27630000 GCA_014839685.1 Anableps anableps
ATACAATGAGAAGTCTTCTGGAGAATGTCTTATGGTCTGAATACATAGATTGAGGGCATTTCGCCACAGTGACAAGAAGTGTGTTTTGAGGATCAAGGTGAGACTTTCGAAATGGAAAGCAAGGTGGAGGCAGCATCATGCTGTGGGGCTGTTTTTGAAAATTGGACAAAGTTGGTCTTCTCAGTAGGACAATGAACCCAAACACACGTCAGAACAGATTTTGGAAGGCCAGCATTAACCTTCCTGAAAGGTTTCCCCAAAGGCCTAACCTCAACCCTACTGGACATTTATGGACTATGCTTAAAAGCTGTCTGTGGCAGGAAATCTACTGATTAAGTATAATTTTAGCTGTATTATGATTCCACTTTGAAAGACGGATGGAGGCGCATACTTAGGTATGATTGTGACATTCATGCCCATGAACTGTGTATGTAAACTTCTGACCAGAACCTTGTGATTTTTGCTATGCTATCATGTTTTGTAGGGTTTTCTAATCTGTTTGTTATGTCTTTTTAGCTGGGTGTGCCTCATTCCTACCTGATGATGAGTTACCAGTACAAGTTCCAGGATGAGGACCAGACCAAAGTGAAAGGCTCTGTCAAGTATGTCTTTCCACAGAAACAAAAATCTTATCAATGTTTTTAATTTTGATCAAACTGTTCGCAAGACAGGATCTCTGAGCAACATTGATTATGAACCATCTTATCATTCATCTGGTGTTAATCATGTTAAACAGCTGATGTATGAGAAAAGGAAGCGGTGTCACTTTAACATAGTAGGGCTTTTTCTTAAACCCAGAGACTGTTTCATTGTGTCCCTGAAGAACATCCACAGCACAAGATCAAAATAATCCAGTTGTTCTGGTGTGACTCACTGGTGGAGATTGTTGCTATAAACAGGATATTTAGCTGCTAATCCTCCTCCCTCTTTTCTTTTTTATCCCAGCAATAACAACCTCAGATTAGTGACATACGCATTAGGAACTTTACACAATTTCAAAAACGATCTGTATTGCAAATGAGAGTCAGATACAACATGTTTGTATATTCAAGGAAATGTTTAATTTGGTTCAGGTTTAATTTTCACATCTTTTTACTTTTTATTATATTAAATTCATGCAGGCTTGGACATTGTTTTTTTTTTTGACATTTTAAAGTAATACTTAAACTTAACCATTTCCATGGGGTTCTGCAGTGGCTCATTTTAGATGCTTCAGTTTTGAGACTAACTGCACAACCTGAGGTGACTTGTGTCACCTTGAAAGGTGCAGTAAATACAAAAATAATAGCTTATTTCCCCACTGAGTCACATTTATTTTGTTCTAAAGCATTTGAGAACACATTCCCTTGTAAGTTGACCCCAACACAGTCACCTTTTTGTGAGTGGACACTAAAAGAGATTTCTATAGTTGAGAAAGAGACTTCTTGCACATATGTACGTGCATATTTATGCTCTTTTGTCAGTTTGTCTAATAGTTTGTACATGGTAAAAAAGAATAAATGTGGAGGAAAGATCAGTTTTGTCTTATTTCACAGGAATTGCTCAATAAAGTTCTTAACTACAGATATCCTCACTTCCAGTAGCAGTTAGCTGTGCTGCAGCATTAACACTATTTGTAATCTATTACTTCTCTACCTGTACAAATGTTTGTTTGAAATGGAAAAAAAACCCCACCACAGCCACATGATGTGTAATCTGATTCATTTATACCTACAAAACACACAATTGGAAGTAATTTAAACTGTGTTGCCTGTCAAAGGACCAGGATGGGCGTGGGAGGTAATCAGTATCTGGTTTCAAAACTGCTAAAAATGTTCCATCACACTGTTCCTTCAGTTTAAACTCCTTTCAGTGAGATGCCAGATAACACCTCACCTCTTGCTGAGCACTGCTGGTCAGCTGGCTGAAATGAGCTTCAGCACTGTTCACACACTACCAAGTTGGCTGCTTGGAAATATTTCTGTTTGTTGAAAACGTAGAAACTTGGTGTAGAATTTAAAGAACCAACATTACTCCTATTAAGGTAACTCTAAGTCTGTAGAGTAACTGCTTGAAGGCTCTATCTGAGAGGATAGACTGACCATCTAACCAGGAAACAGACTCGTGGTATTCTAAAAAGCAGAATGGAAAAAGGCAACAATGCTGTAAAGAAATAATTTGGCTTGACTTCCAGGATCATGTTCTTTACTGGAATGTTGTTTTGTTTACTGGGAGATAATGGGATTCCAATTTTGTCTCATCTTATCAGTAAGCAGAATATTTTTCCTAAAGTCTTGGGGATGTGAAACTGACATTTGTGTTCTTTTTGGTCAGCAGCGGTTTTGCCTTGAAGCTCTTGCATGGATGCCACTTTTGCTCAGTATCATTGTTTTTTATTGTTGAATCAAGAACAAGCGAGACCTGCAGTGCTTTAGATGTCTGGGTTCTTTGGGACCTCCTGGATGAGTTGTTGATGCGCCGTTGGAGTAATTTCAGTAGACTGGCTTGTCTTGGTAAATGACAGTGGAACCCATGTTACTGTGAAGTCAGATAGGTTTTGTTTAAGTGATTTGTTGGTTTACAGGTCCGGTAGTAACCAGGCCTGGATTATGGCTGGTGAACACAGCTTTTCTAAAAACATGTTTTAATCACAGGTAATTCATGATTGGCTTAGATAGCCTTTTTGCTTTGAAATGAAATCATCATTTGAAAAACAGCTTATTGTATTTTCTCAGCTTACCTTTGACGTTACAATAGTCAACGATAGATGATCTAAACATTAAGTGCAAAAAAAAGAGATGAAATTTGTAAGTGGACAATGCACACTAGTATATTTCCAGAGCCACTAGAAGATAAACAGGCCCACAATATCACAGATCCTCATTACAGATACTTCCTAATGGGCATGAGGCCCATTTCCACACTATTAATGGCTATAATAGAGACTTGGTGGCCCACAAGATGCTGCTTTGTGACAGTTCTCCGACAGTGAGCTTTGGAGATTTTTCTTTTACCACTTGTTACATCCTCCTCTGTGTGCTTGGTGGCAAGATAAACTTGAGTTGGCATCCAGGCCTCTTTATCCATATTCCGTTTTTTAAAAACTTTTAATTATTGCTCTGAATGAAGATAGGGACATCTTTAGTAGCTACGTTCCTACAACCAAATCGTGGGGTTATGAAGATTAACAGTTATCTGCTCAAGCTTAATGCAGTGATTTTGTCTTTCCTATTTTAAAGCGAGTCTAAGAGATTGGCCCCTGTGTCACTTCATATTTGCACCCCAGAAAGTCATGAAATATTAAGCTGAAGTTCCTCGATTTCCATTAAAAATGCCATCGTAACATTTTTTACATCACTTCATTTATTTTATTTTTTTTTTTACATTTTGTCAAATTGAATAAACCCTACTTAGGTTAGAGGTAGCTACCATAAGTGCCAATAAATGTGTATTTATTTTTAATCAATCAATCAGTTAATCAGTCTTTATTTAAAGAAAAAAAAACAAAAACAAGAAGCTTAACAACACTGAGCTTGGAAAAAAAATGTCCAGAAATGTGTAGTTAGCAGAGGTGCATTTGGTTTTGAGGACTGAGGAAACACAATTGTATTATGATTATGAGGAAACTCTTGAGGTAGACAAAATCACTTTTAAAAAAATAAAAGGAGCATAGATAAGTCCTGGTAGGAATGTTAAGTCTAAGATCACATATAAAGAAAAGAGGAATAAATAAATAAACAGAATTAAACTAAAATCTGCCTTTTAATAAAAACAGCTGATATGAAAGTTTATTAATCAAGGTTGTAAAACTGAATAAGTATATCAACAAAATTATTTGTAATCTGTAAAAAAAAAAAAACCAACCTAAACAACTGATAAAACTACAACTATATAACTTAAATAACTTAAATTACAAATAAATAATCTTAATTATTAAATAAATGTCTGCTAAAAGCCAACAAAAAAGGTGTTAACAGTTTGTGGAGGATTACAATCTCGAGTTTATGTCACGAGATGTCACATTTTCTTTCTGAATAAGACTGAACATCCTCTGACTCAGTCTTTAAAGCTGTGAGGTTATTTTGTGGTTTACATTTAAATTTACAACTTCTATCTGCAACATGAAAAATATCCGATGTCCTATTCACTGCATTTTGTATAACTAGTTGAAGATTGTGACTTCACTGTTGGCGTACCTGGGCAAAATTTGCATTCGTTCAAGCTCTGAAAAACTTCTCACACTCTTCAGTATCTGCCCAGCCTAATTTCTTCACTGGTCTCTGTTTACCCTTTTCTTGGTCCGTTTGCAGGACAGGCTGGTTTGGAACAGTGGTAGAATATGGAGCAGAGAGGAAGATCAGCCGTCACAGTGTTTTGTCAGCCACTGTCAGCATCGGTGTCCCACAGGGAGTCACGCTCAAGATTAAGTATGAGCCACCCCGAGATATGATCTCACTCTTTTCTGTGTGTCCTTGTTTGTCTGAATGATGGTCTTGTCTCGTTGTCTGTACTACTGCTAGTATTACTGTATTTTTTTTTTTTTTTTTTTTTTTCATAAGGTTGTCGCGTGCTAGTCAGACGTACCTGTTCCCAGTCCACCTGACAGACCAGCTGCTGCCTAGTGCCGTCTTCTACGCCACCGTTGGACCTTTCCTGGCCTACGTCGCCGTCCACAGACTAATTATAATCCCATACACGAAAGCACAGAAAGAGCAGTGAGTGAACCTGCCCTGGCTCAGCTTGCCTCTAACTTTAGCCTGAATAATCTGAACTGCATCGCCATTTAAACCTAATTTGACAGATATTGAGCCTTAATCACCAAACAACCATAAGCACTGAGATCTGTTTAGTAACATGCTAATTTTCTTCCTCAATGACTGAGATTTGGATCACAAACCTCTGCCTAAAGCCCTCACGTCGGTGAACATTTTGCATTTCTGTTTATGAGTGTGCCGAGGGATTTCTTTAATGCTTGTGCTACCATCAGCGAAAGCCTCCACAGCGAATCCCAGTGGGTGGTTGTTGATGTTTGCTTTGTGTGTCTCTCAGAGAGCTGGAGTTGCAGAGGAAGAGCTCTGCCACAGACATCGCCAAGAAGAAGCAGGAGGCTGAAACTGCTGTGAGTACCGACTTGCAGAAATGTTTGTGTTTTTCATTGTGTGGTGGGGTATAATTGATCTCTGTTCATAAGTTAGGCTCTCCTCATTATGAACTCATGACCGAATCTCATCTATCCTATACTGTTTCCCTCCGCTCTACCCCTCCTCCTCTTCCTCCTCCTCCTCTCTCCCTCGGCTCCCCTGCAGGTTCTGCTGATGCAGGAGTCTGTGAGGAGAATCATAGAAGCAGAAGAATCCAAGATGGGTAAGGGAACACACACACACACACACACACACACACACACACACACACACACACACACACACACACACACATAGAAACGCTGTACAGCAGGGTAAGAAACAAACTTTTTCAGTTTGGAGCCAGTCCAGACTTGGTGTAATTCAGGTACATTTATCTTTGTCACTTTCGACACTTTATGATATTCTGCGGCTTCAGGATCCTGGTTGTCTAACTTCCATCATCTGCTGCTGTGAAGCAAGTCATGATGTTGGTATCCACCACCTCTGTGTGGTACATGCTGGAATCCATCCATGGATTATGATTAGGTCCTTCCTATGCACTTTGATCTTCAGGTCCTTTCCATAGAGTTTTAGTTGCATAGATGTCATGTGATTATATATTGGATTATACATTTCTGTATATAAATTGGATGGTTTTCTTTGTAAAGTTCCTTGAGAAGACAAGGAACTTTACAAAGAACTTTCAATTCACATTTGTTGTGAATTGGCACTTTGGAAAATCACTGAATTGAATTGAAACTAAATTAATAACACTGCACTACGGGTACTGTTTTTGGTTGTTGTGTTTTGTATCTTCCAGTTCCAGTGTTAAGTGTTCTTTACAAAATTGAAGTGGTTTTTGAGAGGGCGAACTTCCATAAATATGCCATTATCAACATATTACTTGAAAATGGTCTCAAAACAACAATATTATTGTTTATCGCAATAATTACTGGGGCAATTTATCGTCCAGCAAAATGTGTTATCGTGACAGACCTAGCCGCAAACGAGGGGAGTCTAAATACTTTACAAAATAATCCAGGATTAAAATGATTTTTTAATCAGGACATATCAAAAGGCACTGGATATGTGTAGTTAGATACGCATCACTGGATGTTTTTCAGAAAAAAAAAAAAAAAAAAAAGACCAAATAATGTTGGTTGTTTCACTCTTTTAAACTCTATCATAAAATGTTTCGGTAGAGATGCACTAAACATGCTGTAACTTCCCAGGCCTGATCATCCTGAACGGCTGGTATGGAAAGTTTGTCTCAGACACCAGCCAGAAGCAGGAGAAAGCCAAGGTGATTGACGTCACTGTGCCGCTGCAGTGCCTGGTCAAAGACTCCAAGCTCATCCTCACCGAGGCGTCTAAGGTGAGCCTGAGCAGATGATAATGGGTCCCTAAGCATCTGTAAATCAGCAGGCGTGCGCTTCGTATGAACGCTATCTCTGCCTGCAGGCGGGGCTGCCTGGCTTTTACGACCCCTGCGTGGGAGAGGAGAAGAGTCTGAAACTACTGTACCAGTTCAGAGGGGTCATGCATCAAGTCATCTCTGCAGACACGGAACCACTACGGATACCCAAGCAATGTTAGTATTCAGCCACTTTCATCTGTGACTCATAGAGCTGCATGCTAATTACAATGTTACTGAAGCCTGCAAACTGAGCATTAAATAATGTTTTGGTTTTTTGTCTTGCCAGCTCACAGAATTGAGTCTGAATCCTAGGAGTCCTCTGCTGTTGACGTAGGAGGATTAAACAGACTCTGTACACGGAAGAACCCAGGAGTAGAAGGGATAGATTTAAAAAATCAGTTTGTTTCCCCTCTTCTAGCTCTCCTCTGTCATGATATTAGTGAATCTAATTCACAAGCCTGTGCTCCTTCCTTTTCTAAAGTCCAGTTTTTAGGTGAAATCAGCACTGGGTTTCCCCTGTTGGCTAACCCTGATGCACCGGATTACATATCTGTACGCTGCAAGAGATCAGACACCAGCCCAAAATAGTTTCGTATACGTAAGACACAAAGGGACTGATTATCACAGCCAATCAGATGATGATTTCCCTGAGTAATGAAAGAAATGTCTGCAATTTCTCACATCCATGTTGTCAGGTATGAAGGAGCTGTAATTTAGTTCCATATATAGTCTTTACTTGTGTCACCATGGTAGCTTTTTGAGTTATTGCAATAAGTCGTAAAACTGTTTGGGTTAACTATGCAGCACAGTGCCTCAGTAACCCTGAGGTCAACCAGGACTTGGCTCGTGTTTTAGATCACGCTCAAAAATGTCAGCCTTTCTATTTTAGGGTATGTTTTACTCCAGTGTTTGCTGCTTGATGACATGCAAGTCAGCAAGTGTAAACTGGTTCTCAAAACTTGTGTCTGTGAAGGTCTGGAAACCGAAGGAGAGGAAATGGGCTGCCTTTTATTTCAGAAAAAGTTTAACATTCCCTCATGGATTTTTAACGCTTCACACTGCAGTTTAAAGCCCGAAATCCCGCTAGGATTTGATTTGCGTCAGTGTTTATTGATCATCTCTGCAGCTTCAGAAAAAAACTGTATTCTCTAAGAATATTCAATAAGATGAAGGTTGTGTTTATCTTCCACAAAGTTGTTGATATCTACAAATAATGGTGTTAATATTAAACCTGAAGCTGCAGTGTTTACTTAACTTGGCTATGAATGTCCTGGGTCTTTTAATGATTTTTTTGAGGTATTTGTTTTTATGGTAAAATGATGATTAGCACACATCCTGAATGAATTTTAAAAACAACAATTGGATGCACAAGTTTACGTATTTTCTCTAATCCAGACGAGGTCAGAATTATACATACAGTATCAAAAAGTCCACTAGCAAGTTTTGCCTCAACTGGAGCTTCTTTTAGTTATCAACAAGCTTCTGGCATAACTCTATTTGGAATCTATTTACTATGGTTTGGTTCCAGGCACAGACCCAGCTCTTAAGCATAGTCAGCAAATTATAAGTATAGTTGAGGTTGGAGCTTTTCAGGAGTACTACATGCAGGGACCTTAACAATACTAAAAATGTGTGCATTTTTAGTATGTGTGCATTTTTTCTAGGCTGAAAAAGAAGGTCTCTGCATGGAAACAACCCAATCTGAATAAACTGCAAACTTCAGCTAAAAAGAGTGTCAGTAGTTGAAACCTCCAAAATGGAGAGCTTTAAGCTCAACTAAAGGTAGCAGCTGTCCACATGGACAAGCCAAATATGTCCTGGAGAAAATCTTTATGGCCATAAGACAAAGATTGATCTATTTGGCCCCAATGACTTAAGTATGAAGGCTCAAGGATGAGGCTTTAAGAACATTACACCAACTTTAAAGCATGGTGGCAGCAGTATCATGCTGTGTGGCTGTTTTGCTGCTTCTAGTGTTTTGCGCAACGCTCCAAATTCTTCACCTCAACTCATCTCGATGATTGAAGTGGACAATCCAACCAGACAAGTTCAGCTGCCTGGTTGGAGTAATGCAGAATCTTGCTGATGGCTACTGAATGTTTGTGGTTGAGGTGCAACATGCTAAGAGACTTTTAGTTGGGGTGCATATCTATATTTAATTCTGTTTGTATAATTTTGACCATGCATGTGTTGCGAAAAGGACAATAAATTCAAAGTAGTTTATCAAATTATTCTTTCATAAGCATTTCCCCCTGATATAAGAATACATCACATGCATTAGTAAAAGCCTGAAGTTAATATAGATTCATGTCTAATGGTGTATATAAACTTCTGACTTGCACTGTAGAATTCCACAAAGAGAGTTGGGAAAATATCACAGCTTCATGCAGCTTCTTTATTGCTAAATCAGCTGCTGCAGTGGAGCTTTGTTGAGACTACTTTGTTTATTCATTTATTTTTGGGACCATATACATGGAGGAATCACAGAGGGATCTTATTGGAGTCTTTTAGTGGTTAATTCACACACTAATTAACATCTGCTGTAACTAGTTTCTCAGCAGATTGGTACACGATACACTGAACTGCTGATGAATAGGCAAACGTTGTAATACTTAAATCCCAAAGTTTTTAATTTCCACAGCACAATAAAGCTCCCATTTAAGTCCATTAAATTAGATTTTACTCCCTATCTGATTGGTGCATCTGCCGGTAGATGGATTGTGCAATAACAGAGGTTGTTACTTCTTAGTTTTATTTTTTTGTTTAGTTTTTGGAAGGGTGTATCTGTGTAATGAACTATGGGGAACCCTAAACTTTATTAAAACCCATTAAAATGAAACATAAGCTGAGTTTTATTGCATATGTGGTATATATAAAGGTTAGATTTGGCACAAAATGTACGTTATACCAGACATTTTGTCCAAATGGTGCTGAAGACTTTAATTGTAGCTGTAGACTTTTACTGAAATTCATCAAGAAAGAAAGAAACATATGTTCATATCAATCTACATGTTTTGCACTGTTACTGTTGAGTGTTTGTCCCTTTTTTGTTGTTTAAGTGTGTAGTAAAAGGTTTGGTCATTTATTTCTGGATGGGTGCCATCATAAGGTGAGCAGAGACTCCTCTTTGATTTTTACATTCCAGCCTGTGAGCCAAACGGACCGGTATAAATGTTCTGTATGTTTGAAAGGAAGATGTGTTTTGTTCTGTAAAGATAATAAATATGGAATAAAAACTGATATCTTCTTTGATTAGAGGAGGAATTCAAAGGGATAACTGAGTCTGCACATGAACATTCATGCATAGTTTTTGCACTTATAGCCAAAACGCCAAACTTTTCCAGTCTTCCAGATTTTCACAACTCCAAGATGTTTTAGCCCATCTTAAAATTGAAATATTTTTGTATTTCTTCAGATGTCAAAGTTTAGATATTAAAACCATTGATTGAATAGATGAGTTAAGGAGGAATAGTGAATCCCTGGATGGATGAATGAATTAAAAAGTGAATAATGGACCCACATATGGATGGATGAATATTGGGTGAATGAAACAATACGTGTTGATGGATTAAATAAATGGAGTGGTAGATAAGTACATAGATGGATAGATGATCAAATATGTAGATTGAATGCATGGATGAATAAACAATGAGTCAATGACTGAGCAGGGGGTGGGGAAGAATAGATGGACACAAAGACAGTTGAAGGGATGAATGAATGGAGGGATGTATACAACTTTCAGACAATAGGACAGGAAATAAAGTCTGGAAACAAATATTTTATCCAGACATGGAAAATACATCATTTCTTTCCTTTTCCAGAACACCCAATGCAATATGACAACAGAAAATTCCTGTGGTTAAAATGGTACCTCTTTATTTACAGTAGTTTCACAGAAACAGTTTGCACCACAGTACAGACAACGCTTTCTCAGTCAGGGGATGGGACAACCCGGGATCAGGATAAGTGAGCTGGATCACAATGAGCATAGATTCATGTCTTTAAGAGACACTAAATTTTGGAAATGGAGCCTGAAGATGCCTTCAGATTCTCTTTAAGACAAAACGTCCTGTGGACTGACAATGATTCTGGTTTGAAACATCATGAAAACATCCCAAGCTCTGCAACCGCTGGTACAAACAAGAAGCACTGGTAAATACCAGAAGAAGAGCGCACAGATAAGTTTATCCCGTTCAAACTCCGTCTGTTTGCAAACAATCATTTGTGGTTGCCATTAGTCGTTCCCTGGTGAAGTTGCTGATGCTGCATTGTTAAAACCCCATCCTGGATTAGGACCCTCAAATTCCTGCATCTAAAATCTGTCTACAATATGGCTTTTTATATAATCGGAAACAATATGTAGTCTACACATACACACCCAAACAGCAGATGGCACATAAATAAAGCTTAGAACTTTCATCCAAACTGGACCAAGTTTTAGAACAAACAAACAAACAAAAAAAAAAAAAAAAAAAAATTCCCATTAAACTTCTTTTAAAATGAATACTGTAGGAGACTGAAATCTGCTCTGATTAAAACGTTTAAGAAGGCAACACAAACCGACTTTTCTTTGCTAATATCCATTTTTAAAAACATTTGAATACAAAAAACATGGAGCTTTAATGGGAACACATAGCAGCATGTGTATGACAAACACGCTCACTGAAGCCAACACTCTGACATGCATATTTCTACCTGGAGTCTTCAGAGAGTCTCTCTTACAGAACTCCGTTTCTTATCTATTAAATTCTGGAACAGGACGGCCTCGGAGTTCTCTTATACGAATGTTTTCCATCGTGAAACTGTGATGGTTTGAACGAAAAAAAAAAAAAAAAAAAAAAAAAACATGAACCAAACTGAATCGTGCCACAGAATGTGCCAATGTTATACCAACCAGAAGCAATTAAAGAGCGTCTGCGCTGAACACTGCGATTCTTCTGTTATCTGGCTTTTTAACTTGTTCAAATACAGTTTCTTGGAAGTGTGAAAAAACAGTTTAAACACTGAAAACATAGCTTGAGGTTGCTGAATATACAGGTGCATCTCTAGAAAGAAAGAACTGAAAAGTTAATTTCAGCGAGTCAATTTAAAGATTAACTCATTTTATAGATTAATTGCAGAGTGATATATGTATTTAAACATTTATTGCTGGTAATTCAATGATTATTCTAACCAATCATCCTAAAATTCAGCTTCTCAGAAAATTTGAGTATTACATAAGACCAATCAACGACTTGCCAGTAATCTAGTAGACAGTCATCGACTCTTCACAAAAAGCATAAGCCACAAAATATCATGGCTAAAGAAGCTGGCTGTTTAAACACTGTTGTATCCAAAGATAATCTAAAGTTGAGTGGAAAGAAGAAGTCTCGTAGAAAAATGTGCAGATAACCGCAGCATTAAGAGGATTGGGAAGCACAGTTCATGCCATAGTTATGAGGAGATTCTCGCAGCATGGACTGCATCTGGAATAGATGTTTCAAGACACGGTCTGCAGCTCATCAGAAACACCTTAACTCAAGAAATACAACCAGACTGCCTTATAAATTTTAGTTATTAACTGTAAGCTATAATCAAAGTGAAGACAGATGAATGCCTCAGATCTATCGTGTTTATGATACATTTAAATATGATACTTTCATTAAATTACAGAAAAACTTTTCGCTCATATTCCAATTTAATGCAATGCACCTGTACAGTCAACAAACATTAAGAATCAGGGGCTGGAAGACAAGCTTGTAAAGAAGCCCCGCTTGGTTTGGATGAACAGGCTCATAGGCTCCAAGATGTTCTTTAACAAGGTCTTAAATAAGGAAAACAGACAAAGTATCAAAACAGACAAAGCAGATGCGGACCTTAGTAGTTGAACCTACATCTTTGCTCTACAAGATTATACCTCAGCTTAATACTATAGCACCATCTCAACAAATGACAAGGCTTTTCTTGTTTTAAAAACGGTACATTGTGTAACAGTGGAGCCATCCTAGAGAAAACAAATCCAGTTTAATCAGAAAAACATACATGTTTCTGCATCTACCCCTCTGACAGGCTTTTAAAATAAAAACAAAAGTGAGGAAAAAGTGCAAACTATTTCTCCCACAAATCCCAGCATGCACCAAGGTGGGTGGCAGTTGTGAAGATATTCTCTACATATGGCAGTTCAAACGTTTCCAGTGTACCAAGTCTCAACATTGATAGTTTGATGCTTTTCTGATGTCCTCTACAGACAGGTATCCATTCAGTGATTGCCTTACGCACAAAGTCTGTAGGAAGCAGAAACGGAGCCCAGGAAATCTAAAACCGCAATCAAACTGTCTATTGATGGGATAAGGCCTGGGGGATAGGTCCAAAGTGTTTTTAGAAAATGTGGGTTCCTGGGTGGTCATCAGGGGTCAGGTCCAGCAGGTGGAGGGTAAACAGAGGCAGAGGGAAGGAGTTTAGAGTTCATGGTTTGACTAAGAGTCAGTCTAGCAGATGTTTACGTGAGCCAATGCGCGAGCGGTGGGAGCGCCGGGCATCTGGGGGTCCATATGTGTCTCGGCAGCTTTGGCATACATATGTCTCTGGCACGTGGCTCTTACGGATTTTGGCGCAGGACAGGTGGATCCAGGTGTTACACTTGTTACATTCGATCATGGCTCGGCCGGCGAAAGGCTTCATGCAGAAGCACGTCACCAAGTCCCATGAGTCGTCGTCTGAAAGACAGAAGGCGGTGAGTGTTTTTGTTTTGTTAAACCATCAAATAAAGATTTTGGTGTTTTATAGCACGACAGGATCTTACCAGAGTCCACCATTATGTCCTCATCCTCTCCGGAGCCGTCTTCGTCTCGAAACACCACTTGTTTCCCCTGGCGGAACACGGTTCGGTTTCCTGAAAAGCCCTCCACCTTCTGTACCTTTATCACCCCTTCTTCCAGGTCTCGGCCATCCCAGTGTCGATGTTCCTCCTTAGGCTCCTCTTTGCAGGGTGAAGGGCTGGGCAGGCACGGAGGGAGGAGGGGAATGCTGAACTCATCTTCAGGCTCTTCTTTGATTACCCGGCTGCTGAAGGAAAGAGGGGACTGAAACTCCGGTTCTGCTCCATGGGTCGGCTGTGCCCTTGTTTCCTCACCGGAGTGGTACTCCCTCTCCTTTCGCCTTTTCTTCTTCTTCAGCTTCTCAGCTTTTCTGTGGTCATCTGGATGCAAGGCGGAGATCGTGCGCTGCAGAGAAAGCACAGTTTATATAACAAACTGATCGAACAAAGAAGTTGAATTATGTGACGAGAGTTTAAGCTTACGTCTCGCTTGCTCTGATTGGACAGCGAAGACGCAGGCTGTGGACGCTTCCTGTTTCTGTCTTGGGGCACCTTTGGCGGCCGCTGGGGGCAGGAAGATGTGGGTCCAGGGGTCCAGCCATCACTGTCGGCAGTGCTACCTGTGCTGTTGGGAGGACTGGAGCTACTGCGAAGTGGAGAGTCCTGAAATAGGATATCAATGATGTTCAGTCACAACTATAAATGCTCAAAGAAATCAGCTAGTGACCAGAACTGGATGATTTTCAGCTCGATAGACCTGCTGAAAAGCTCAAAAACACAATTTTTTTTCTTATCGGTGAATGCACCACACTTAACAGAACTGTTCTAATCTAATGCAAGTGGGAGAAATAGCTTGTGGTCTTTTGCCAAAGAGAAATCGTACAACTGCTAAAATCTCACGACACTCCATTTTTGTTTACATTTCATGAAGAAGGAAGTTGTGCTCTCTTGGTGCTGCGACACCACAGGCGAGGTGACAAACAGGTCGCTCAAAGGATTTGGTTTGTTCGACACGCTGCTGTGTGAAAGGGAACCGCACCAGCTGAAAATGTAACAAATGTTGCAATTTTGGTCCCCAATCGAACCGAGTCTGCCAGACTATCTGGTGTGACACCACCCTAAGTATCCACGTGTTAAAACAGAGGTTGCAATGCAATGAAATCAGAACCCCTTAACAAGTATGTGGGTGTGTCGCATTTACGCATTAAACAGTTGAATTAAATGCTAATAAAATAATTATTTTACTAAAACAAATTTATAGGTGAATGAATGAACATCAATGAATAGTTCAGTGTAAATGTGAGAACAGTATTGCAAGTTGAGGTGACCGTTTAAAAAAAAAACCAACCAAACAAAACAAAAAAAACAGGAAGCAATGTAGCCATGTGTAAAACCAGTAGCAGTCAAAAACAAAACACTTTAGGGCAGGAAGGGCAAAAGCTGCACTACGGACTTGGATTGAGATAAACTACAGACCTAAAGGAACCTGTGTGACATAAGACAGAAACAATGGCATTATGTACCAAAACAGAAAATTATTTTAGCAGAGAGGAATTTTGCTCTCATTTTGTGTTTAGAGTAAACACAATTCAATAACAGAAAATTAAAGCAAATTTGCCCTTAGGTTAAAATACACCTTCCTGAACAAATAGATAAAACCATTCAGGATTTCAGAAAACCTTTTAAACGGTGTTTTGAAGACTCTTATGATTTAAATTTAAGACCTACATTAAGCGCTGGCCCTGACTGGTTGTTTCTAGATAGCACTAGGAGAAGACAGAGGAGCTCGATTTTTTTCACAGATTATCTGTCTCATATCATACTGTCACAACATAGTGAAAGTTTCAACAAATACATTGAAATATATATATATTTTTTAAAATGTTACAAATGCAAATTTAATAAATACAGTACATAAATGTTTGTTCACTTGCATTTTTTGGGTCTGATAAGGAAGTAAACTGCTTTTATACCAGGGTTATCTAACTTCAACTCCTTTCATACAATATACAGCACATGTCATTATGGTTATTGATAAAATGTTTCGGCCAACTAATGAAATCCCTGTATTCCTAAATATAATACAAGTCCATTTTTTTGCTCAAGTGGATTTCAATAAAACAGTGTTGGATATTAATGATAGGTATGTTATCATGAGCAAGATCAGCTGCCATTAGCACTCCAATGTCTTGATTTGTGATCACACTACTAGCCACACTATCCTCCCAAAAACTGATTTTTGTTCTTCATTACGAGTTGTAGCTTAAGTTGTTGTTGATAGCAGACAGTAAATATTCTCTATGGTAAATATAGTTTAGTTTTTCCCCCACTCCTGGTGACAAAGCCAGGGCTATTTGCTTAAGTTTTGGTCCAAACAAACAAATTGGTCATTTCATAGATTTATTCTACCCACTAAAATTGTGTATCTTTCGGCAATGATCGTTTGTTGAACATTTCATAGCCATATTTAAAATATTTTACATTTTAAAATGTAAGCATCTTCTGTGATTTTGCGTAGCGTTTTCAAATAATTTGAATGCAAAAAGTGCTTAAAATACTCCAACAGTTTTCATTTTTTTACCAACATAAATGATCTTTGAATAATTCAAAAGATTTGCAAATGTTCTGAGATTAAAGTTTTGATAGGATACCCTAAAATATTTCTATTATATAGAGTATATAGAGTAACACTATATTTACGGTTCCCCCCCCCCCCCATTGTCTGTTTACATCTAAAAATACGAAAGAAATAAACATTAAAAATTAGACAAACGGCAGGTCATGTTTCGTTGACAAAAAGTGTTTGGCTACTTACCTCTTGTGGGTATGGGATGTAACCGGCATAAGCCAACACAAACGTGCAAAACTTGTTAAAGTCCTCCACTGTCCTCCTCCTCTTGTACGGCGGGCTGAAACCCTAACAAAGACATACAAACCCGTGTTGTTGAAACCTGCACATCAACAGCCTCAACATGGCGATGATGACATTAACGAGAAGTGACCGCCTGTGCACCATCCACACTCTACAAACTAACGAGAGTTGGCACGACGCCATGACCAAAGACTGGATCTAAAAATATCATCAAAACCTCGATCGACATGAAGAAAAGTCGAATCGATAAGACCCAATTCATTGTCGGGACGTTAGCTGGTGACCAACTCCCACCGATAAACCCCCCAACTACAAACTAACAGCTACGGCTAGCTGGTGTGGCTAGCGGTAAACAGCCGTTGTTAAGTGGCTAGTGACAACTCAGATAAGCCTCCGAAAAAAACACAACGACGCATCAAACTAACTACAGCCTGCAAATAGGATCCATCCAACTTGTAAACGCATGTATATTAACCAACTGTTAACTGACGATAATGCTAGGCTAGGTTGTCTGACAGTTCAAGTTAGCCAGCGTAGGTATTAGCATACTTCGCTATAATGATGGAATGTGTCCTTTTCGATGAAACTCAGGGCTGGCGAGCATTACCATGTCACAAAGACCCACTTGAATTAACAGAAACGGCGCATTAAGCACATAAGACAACAACTTTGAGTACAGACATATAAATACTCCTTAATGTTCAGGAATGGAACTTTAAGAACTATGACAACATGAGCATAGCATGCTAACATCGGCTGTGCCGTACTGTGACAAACCTAAATCCTAAATCAAGTTGAACATTGCTAGCCGTAACAGCAAACTACTCACTGTAATACAGTTACATAAATCACTCACCTCTGGCTGAAATGCATGGGACGTCGATGGGTTTATGTCACCCATCTCTGCTGAATATCCGACCACTTGACGTGTTCTGGATGAGCCCCACACAAGCTACAAAAGCGTGTTACCCGATGGGACCTGTAAACGCTTATTTAGCTTCAGCTCGCTCGATGTCAACCGCTAACTAACGTTACCTGTGCTAAGACTCGAAGCAACAGTGTTACCTTAGGTTGACATTACAAACATTACTTTTACTGGCCAAAGTGGACCAAATAGTCGGCAAAAACTTGGAAAAATGCGACAGTTGAATGAAATTAAACGTTGCTACACTTTTTTCCCCAAACGGAGCTGTCCAGTGAGGTCGTGGTTTGATCCCGTTTTCCGACTATTCTCTTCAGCAGTCCACTTCTGCTGTCACTTGCAGCCTCCCTCCCCACTTTCTTCTTTTTCTCTACCAAGTATTACCGCCCTCTGCTGGGCGCCAGGATGAGGTAGCGTTACTGGAGTTAAGTGATTCAGAGATTCGTCATATACTGCAAATAGTTAGTTAAAAAAAAAAAAAAAAAAAAAAAAAAAAAAAAAAAAAGCTATGAAATACAGTCTTTGCTGTTGAGTCCTGAACGTGTGTAACTACACGTTGTCGTTCAAATTCTGTGTTTTTTTTTTTTGTTTGTTTTTTTTTGTTTGTTTTGTTTTTTTACATGTGTGATTGCATTTACACAGAGACGGGAAGTAACTAGTTACATTCACTCAGTTACATTTACTAGTAACTTTTGGGGGGAAAATGAACTTCTATTAGTAGTTTTACTGCACCATACTTTTCACTCTTGAGTGATGTTATGTATTACTACTCTTACTTGAGTAAAATTTCTGGCTATCTTGCTCACTAAAAGTAACCACTTACACAAACTGTAGGGGGTGGCACAAAATATTTTTAATTATAGGAAAAATGTTGTTCCTATTGTAACTTTTCATGCAAAATAGCATAATTCTGAGACATGGTTGAATGATATAGACTTTTAATTTCATCACAATATTTTGCTATATTTATTGCCATAAACTAACAATAAAAAGTATTTTGAAACGGAACACAATCTTTTTTGCTATAAATCTGTCAGTTTATAAATCTTTCTAACAAGGACATATACTGGGCTAAAATCTGAATTTACCATTGATGGGCTTTTTCACCACAGCAAATTCAGTATAAATGTGGTGCTAATATGTACACTATGATCATTCGAATTAATTTTTTTACAACCTAAACAGTGGGTTCACTTGTTTTCTCATAGAACCAACATTGGAAATATAATAATAATAATAATAATAATAATAATAATAATAATAATATTTTTAATATAAGTCTATCCTTATCTATGTATAAGTTTATTGTATGTACAAAGGCAATAACATTGCGTTTGTTCCAAGAGTACACTTGAATGTGTTTTGTTTAGCGCTGTTTGTCCTGCAGAGGGCGCTAGTGAATCAGCTGCAACACTAATCCATTGTAATGTCCAGCGCGTCCGAGCTCTTTCCATTTCCGGTTGATTGGTTATATATTAGGAGGGAGCAGGGGTGTTATTGTTTATTAAGGAACATCGTTTAAAATGGAAAACGTCAAACTTCAGGGTTTTAAGACCTTTTTGACTGAACACTTCACCGCGCTGGCAGTGGAGGTGTACGGTGAAGTTGAAAGCATGATGGAGGCTTGCTACGAAGAAAACAAACGACTGAAGAGCATGCTGCACATGGTGCTGAGCCCTGAAATAAAGTTATCCAGGATAGGTTCGTGCTTTTAAATGTTTGCAATGTCTGCTAACCTTAGTTCATTACTTCAGTTTAACCCGAGTTTTATATTGATTATACAAGCAGATCAGCGTTCCTACACATGCTGGGAATGTATTGTCTTTGAATTAAGCATTTTCCAGGTATGAATAAGTAAAGAAAATGGTTGCATTTCCAAACTCAATTCCCTATCCCGTTTTGTAAATGTTGTACCCATTCAACCATCCTGCTGTTTGTCCATCATTTCATTTATTAAGTTTTTCATTCAGCCCTCCATCCATCTTTTAACCTGTCCATTTCTATTTTGAGTCACCTGGGGGATGTAGGACAGTAACGTTTGGTTTTTCTTCTTTCTTTTCATTCTATTGTGTGAATGTTTGCGCGCGCAAACATTCACCCCTGAAAACGATGATTACAAAGAACTCATTTTGTGTGCACCAGTGGTATAGAAATCATAAAATTGTTTACTTGGTTCTAGAAGGTTATTTTTTTTCTGGTGGGTAAATATAAAGGCTATGGTATTTGGTTCTTTAAGTAAGATGCAAGATGTATTGTCAGCTAATATGTGTGTGTTTCTTTCTTTTTTTTTCTAAATGATAGATGCCAGTTTGTACAAAACAACAACCACAACTACCAGAAAGCAACCTGTTGCAGCGTCGGGTCTTGAAACATCAGAGCCGCTGAATAAAAGACCTAAAGAAGAGATGATTGAATGTGAAATTAACTGGAACACAGAACAGCAACAATGGCCAGGACAAGTGGAAAACTTCAATGTTTCAGTCAGTGTAAAAGATGATCCAGAAGAAGAAGAAGACAAAACCACCTGCCTCACAGAGATGCCCAGCGAAGTGGCCTTGCAGCACCAGGACTCTTCTGCCACTGTCTCAGCTTGTGACAATGGAAGTGAACGGGAAGGCTGGTCCTCCCCGGAGGGAAATGAAGCTACACATGCCTCATTGCAAGTCCTAAAGAAAGACAGCATGAGCGTCAACCAGCAAACAAATCGTGAAACTACAAGTACAAATGTAAGTGTGACAAAATTCTCCCTTAAATCTAAAGCTTTAGGTTAGTAAATTTCATTGTAGGAGTAGCGCTGATGTGTTGGGCATGCTTGGCAAAGTATATAAATATGTATTCTTTATTACTGTTTGTGAACATGGTTTATCAAAAAACACTGTTCTCTGTCACAGGTATTAGCTCGAAGACAGAGAAACTTAAGAAGTAATTCCTGACATAGCATAGAATAAAACAATGCTGCCTTTCCCCCACCTGTTGCTGCATGCTGCGATTTCCCTTTTTTCTATGCTTACAAGAAAACCAAATTCACATTTTTTTTATACCCTTTTTCTTTTTTTTTTTTTTTTTTACCATTATACAATGTCCCCACCATTCTCAGAGCTTATGCATCTCAGCCATTAAAATACAAACTCTCAATTCTCCATTTAAATCTAGTTTGCGACCAAATATGGCATACAAGCAGTCTTTTTGCGACTACTATATTGCACACAATGCTGTTTCATTTCAATATATTATGCCATTCTAATTCTGTACAATAAGTTTAAGCTTACTTAAAAATCTTCCTAAATATAGTTTATTCTGTAGTTTTGCTTGTTGATTTATCAAAATCAAACTAATGAAGAATTACATTTTGTAGATAACATGATTATAACAAATGATATGTTATTATTTTAGAAGCAGGAGGAGTTGATCACTGTTTCTTTCTTGTTTTAGATCAGCACAATAAGATTTACTGCGGTAGCATTATATCATGTTTTTTCCACAAGGTTATCATTCTGTAAGAATCTTTTCCACAAAATCCCTTTGGGTGCAACTTTTTATGGAAAATGTTATTTCGAGACTTAGCGGTACCCAAACTACCAATCCACCATATGCTGAGTTTGAAAATGAGTGTATAATGCTGCTGAGAAGAATTATGTTCTTCCTTAAAGATTTCTGCAGATTTTTAATTAATTTACTTTTTTGGTCAAGCTTACATGTTCCAGATCCTCAAACAATATTTTATGTCAGACACATAACTAAAGTAAATACCAAAATGCAGTTTTGAAATGATAAGAAAAACTGTATCAAAACAAAACAAAACAAACCTTGCCCTGTGTGAAAGAAGGAGTTGTTCCCCTTTCTTAATAATAAATAATAATAAATCACTTAAAATCTTTCTGACAACATGAAGTAGACTAAAGGATCTCAAAAACCTACACAGCTGACCCAAGAGCTCAGGAACAGATAAGAAAAAAAGTAATTGACATCTATCAGTCTGGACAGGGTTTGCAAAGCCTTTTCTAAGACTTTATGACTCCAGTGTACCATTGCCCACTCATGGAGCAATGGGAAACCTTCAGAGATGTTGTTGGCGTGCTAAAATGACTGGAATAGCACACTGATGGCTCATCCAAGAAGTCACAAAAGATCCCAGACAAAAACTGGCCAAAAATGTCATCCTTGGGAGAGTCAGAGTAATCAATGGAACCTTTAATTCTGCTCTACCAGAAAATCCAACAGTTCTTGATCTTAAGCTCAAGCACACTTAGGTTAAGCAGCTGGGCAATGATACAAAGTAAACCAAAAAAAAATCCACCTCTGAATGACCAAAGAGAATTGAGATTTTGGTGTGGCCTAGTCAAAGTCTGGAATTATATATGATTTAGATGTTGGATGGACTGAAACTGACCGTTTTAGGGTTTGGAGGCAATTACTTTTTCACATAAAACCGGGTGAGTTCAAACAACTTTTTTTCTCTTAATAAATGAAACGATAATTGAAAAACTGCATTTTGTAGTACTCGGGTAATCTTTGCATGACATTAAAATGTGAAATTTAATCTGAAATATTAAAGTGGGACAAAAACAAGTCTGTAAGGAGGAAAAACACTCTTGGTACTATTATTACAAAAAAGATTTGGACTTATTTCGTATTTGCAAGCCTCCAGACTTTCAAATTGATAGAGATTTGTGAGTGATTGTACATTTATGTTAATTTTATTAGATTAAAACTAATCATTGATAGAGGTTTTTTAAAATAACCGTTTAAGAGTTGTAGCAAAACATTTAGCAGTCATTTCTAAATTTAATTTGATTCTATAGATTATATCAAGACCCCAGGTCTGGTGTATCATGATAACCCCTGGGTTGGCCTTGACCCCTGCTTTGGGAACTGCTGATCTACAATTTAGCCCAAAATTATTCTTACTGGTAGATTTGGATTTAAAGTAATTTTACCAACATGTTTCCTCTAATTTGAAGAAGTATTGAGGTTTTGGAGTGGCTCAGCCAGAGTCCTGACTTGAATCTGTAGAGGGAGCTAAGGATTAGGGTGATGGCAAAAAGACCTTTTTAAGCTCAAAGACTTTGAGCTCATCACCAAAGATGAGTCATCAAAATATCAGTGGTAACATGAAGCGTTGCTTAGTAATTATAAAAATGGTTTGATTCCTGTCATGACGAGACATATTTTTTCATAGATTTTTAAGAAGATATAAATTTGAGCATGCTAATTTTTTACTAAAATGTAGATAGCAGTTATATTATTTGTATCAAAATTGATACGACTTTTACAGCATCGTTTCCTATCATACTTTTTTTTTTGGTGAAAATGATTGTAAATTCTAATACTACTCTGAGGTATGATTAATTTTGGACTTAACTGTCTGTGTTGAGTTGCATACATTAGTCTGGAATATTTAAGAGGATGTAGCAACTAGAAGCTTTGCTGAATTTGTACTAAGATATTTGTATTAGGGTCCACAGTCAGAAAACTCAACCATAAAGCATCCTGTATTCAGACTTTCTGCTTGGAAAGTTTGCATAATGGATTTTCTCAAAATCCATCTGTGCATCCAGTGACAATCTCAAAATCGAATATACACACATTAATAAAAATGTGTTTTAATCGTCTCTTTCGGTATTTGTCTCTGAATACAAATACCGGGGACTGACTTTACATTTGAGTTAGGGATGTTCTAGTTGCAAGTATGAAAACAGTGAGATTTGCTATTTGTTTTCATCCTACATACCAATAACAATATATTATAGATGGGTAGTCCCCCATCTAAAAAAATAAGTTATATTGCGTGCTGACATTTAAAAAAAAATACATGAACACTGATAATAGGAAAATCAGATTTATTATACAAACATAACTATATAAGAGGAAAGATGCTTAACATGCAATTTTTTTGTTTGTTTTATACTTTTGTAAATCTCAGTTATAATCAAGATTGCATTAAGGCTTGAAGAAAGGAGGCTCTGTAAAACAATTTGCTTGAGGAATTGTTTGCACTCGGTTGAAGAAACGTTTTTAATAGATAATAAAATAGCCTTTAGATCAGATTTTATTCTCACCAGTCAGTGCAGATCTGACTGCATTGAAGATATCGACACCATGGGACCAGACCATCCAAGAGTGATCCCGACCATCTTTTTGGATTTCCTGAAAATACAATTTTGAGCCTTTTAAGGTCAGATTGCGAACACTAAAAATGGTAAGTAGCTAATACTCATATTAAATGGTTAAATAGTTGCAGTAAATGGATGGATGGGGTAGTTGGGTAAACTTTTAGCTATGAAGAATGAATTTAAGCATTTCTCTACAAAGTACACATACGGAAGTAACAAATAAGACTCAGCAGATAATGACAAGTTTTTTGATTTTTGTACTGTAGCACTTTTATGACAATATAGCCTGAGAATGTAAAATTATGAGTAAAGGAGTTTTAAAGCTATATGTAGTAATCTTTTATTGTAGGTTATCATCTAAGATGGTGTTTTTTTTTTTTTACCAAGACCTTTAAGGCTTGCTATTATTTGTTTAGTATTTTCAGTTATTTAGTACCAGTGGTGTTTATAATACTGTATTCTGTTCTTGATCTTCTTTCAATTAAGGTCTTTTTTTCTCAAAATATTTACAATGGGTTAACTGAATGGACTTAAAAACTTTATTTTTTTACTGTTTGCTCAGCTATTTTACAGAAAGAAGGATCCATTCTTTGTGATTACGCTCCGTACCAACAGGGGAAAAAAGGGCATAGAGAGGAAGACAGCAGTAGGGCTCACTCAGACTCATGGCTCAGTTATCTTTTTAGTTTTAGTTAGGTTTTCTTTCTCTGCAGTTTGACTGTAGACAGCTGGGAACAAATCAGCATACTTGTTGGGTTTAATTGGTTTGGGTTCATACCTTCGGTTCATTGAGCAATGTGTGAAAAATAGATCTGAAAGTCGGACTTTCCATCCAGCAGCTGGGAAAAAGCTAAATAATATGCATTGTTTTTCCGGTAGGGATAAAAAACACTAGATTATCTGTTAAATATGTAATTTAATAATAAATGTTTATCTTCTCCTAGAAATGTGCTTTGAATCAACCTGTTTTTTTTGGTTCGGCATTGTCCATTACAAATGTTTCTCTACAAATGTTTCATATTTTTGTCAATATTCTGTTTTCAGTGTGTAAGTTCTTAGATTATTAATATTTAATAGGCCTTTCATTCTGCATACAGCAATGTCCTGCTGCATTAAAAGTGTTTTCCAGTAATTTCCATCATGTAGTTTGGCAGTCCAGTGTGCAGGGTGACTCATACAAAAGTTCATTACCGGTTTCTTGAGTTTAACCTGATAAGCACCTTGTGATCACTTGCAAAGGCCATAAAGCCTTTTTGTGAAGTGTGAAAAGGGAAAAACGTGATGTTACAACCACAAACTTTAATGTTTTTAATGGATACATTTTCACAGATAAACTAAAAAAAAACCCCATGAAGCTCCTTTTACTTTATTACCACTAAATAAAATGTAGTGCAGCTAGTTGCCTTCAAAAGTTATTGATTAGGTGAATAGAGTCCATCTGTGTGTTATTCAATCTAAAACCAGCTGATCTGTGAAGGTCTCAGAGGTGAAGACCAAAATAAGCTACAGACGGGTCAGGGATAACGTTGTGAAGAAGTTTAAAGTAGGGTTAGATTTTAAAGTACAACATTCTTGACTTTTGGCATCTCATGGAGCACTCTTAAATCCATCACCCTGAAAATGGAAAGAGCATGGTATTGCTGGAAACCCGTCCAAGTCATGGCCATCCATCTAAACCGACAGGACGTACAAAAAGAGCATTAATCAGAGAAGCAGCCAAGAGACTGTAACTCTGGAAAAGCTGCAGAGATCCACAGTTCAGGTGGGAGAATTTGTTGACTGGACAACTATTAGTTTGTTATTCCACAAATCTGTGTTTTTATAGAAGAAAACCATTAAGTCATAATAAGTGCTGTTTGCAGTTTCCCAAAAGATATGTACAAAGCAAACATGCTTTACATTCAAAATGCTGTATATGGAAGAAAAACATTGCACATCAGTCTGAACACACCATCTTCACAGTGAAATGTGGTGGTGGCTGCATCATGCTGTGGGATTGCTTTTCTTCAGCAGAGGGAGGGAACCTAGCCCAAGTTGATGGGAATATAAAGGGAGCTAAATACGAGCTGATCCTGGAAGAAAACCTGTTAGAAGCTGCAAATGACTTTAGACCAGAATGATTTGGATCAAAACATATTTGTGGATCAAATTCCAGAGCTGAACCCACTGAGACATGAAAAACTGGTAGAGATCTACCCCAAATGACTTGCATCTGTAATTGGTGTGAAAAGTAGTTTAAAAAAGTATTGACTTGGTGCATGCCACATTTTTTTGAATTATTTGTATCTCATGTAGTGTTTCATCTTCTGTGCTGATCTATAACATAAAAGTCTAATAAAATACATAGAAGTTTGTGGTTTTAACATGACAATTCTGAAATGTTCAAGGGCGATGCTATACTTTCACAATTGTCGAGTTAAAAACGGCTTTTCTCTCCACTTGGATCAATGTGGGGCAAATCGTGTCCTTTCTGAATAGCCCGTTATTTTGAATAAAAAAAAATTGCCTGTTATTCTCTGGTTGCAGTCGTAACTTGGCTTTTGTGGTAATAAAAATAATGATGAACAAAACTTTCATATCTTCTTTACTTAAGTCTGGTGCGGTAAACAAGAAAAAGAGGACTGGCGCTGCCACTTACAACTCAAAATTCAACCCAAAGTGGGAGGAGGAGTGGCCATGTATCACCTCTGGAAGCACACCATTTCACTTTTGGTGCACGGTGTGCAGACGGGAGCTGGAGTGCAAGCACTCAGGAAGGACGGATGTTGTGCGGCACTTCAAAAGAGATTACCACAAAAAAAAATTACAATTTTATGAAAAACTTTTTGGAAGCTCGCTAAAACTGAACATGGCTCTGATTCCAAAAACAGGAGAAATGGACAAGCTTGAAGCACAGGTAATAGTCGATTAGAGCCATCAAAGGTTCTTTTTTTTTTTTTTTTTTTTTTTTTTTTTTTTTCACAGATTTTTGGTTCTTTAATTTATTGGATCTTGTATGTAAACAGAAGCCTCTTGTAATCAGCCTTTGTTTTGTTCATTTTTCTTTAACACAGACCAGAAGAGCCGAAGTTAAAGTAGCTGTCGCCTTGGTGCAGCATGACATTCCTCTCGCCTTCTCAGATCACCTCAGTCCTCTGTTAAAACAGTGCTTTCCAGACTCCAAAATTGCCAGCAAATACTCTTCAGCTCGAACAAAGACCACTGCCATTATAAATAAATGTGTTGCTCCTTATCTGATGACTGAGATGGCAAGGAATCTCTCCAAACAGCCTTTCTCTCTGGCCATTGAAGGATCCAACAGCATAGGTGAGAGATGTATAGTATGTGATGACACCTGAAGTTTGCTTTTATACCCAATCAGTCATATTCAGTGTGAATGCTATACTAGTTCTAGTGTTCCTGCTATTTTAACAGCAAAAGAGAAGATGAAACCCCTCACCGTTAAACTCTGGAGTCATAAAGGGGTAGTCAAGAATTTTCTCAACATGGGTGTTACTGTAGGGGCAGACGCATCCACTGCTGACTCCATCTGCAGAAAAATTAATGAAGCACTTCAGTCCTGTTTCATCCCATGGACTAATTGCATAGCCTTGTCAGTAGATGATACCAAGGTCGATTTGGGATCAGAAAAATTTGGGAAAACCCGATTTTTGGACCAGAATCCTTCTTTGTACGTTCCAGGCTGGCCCTGCCATATTGTGCATGATAATGCACGTGCAGGTAGCTTGATGTATTATCAGGTGAATATGTGTATTCATATATAAAGGTCTATTATTACTTTTCCCCCAAATATAATAAATTAGAAAAACTAAGGAATCACATGTATTCGAAGCCTTCCCCATGAAGCTCAGAATTGAGCTCAGGTGTATCCTGTTTCCACTGAGATGTTTCTACAGCTTGATTGGAGTCCATCTGTGGTAAATTCAGTTGATTGGATTTGATTTAGAAAAGCACACATCTGTTTACACAACTGTCTAAACTGAACCATTGCGTGAGAAGAACCTTAGTCAGGGAGGTGACCAAGAACCCCTGGTCATTCTGTTAGATCTCCAGCATTGCTGTTTGGAGAGAATAGAACCTTCCAGAAGGACAACCATCTCTGCAGCAGTCCACCTATTAGGCCTGTATGGTAGAGATTTTACTAAGCCACTCCTTAGTAAAAAGCATGTGGCAGCCCACCTGGAGTCTGCCAAAAGCTACCTCAAAGACTCTCAGACCACGAGAAACAAAATCTTTTCTGATGAGGTAAAGCTTGAACACTTTGGCAAGAATAGGAGGAGTCCTGTTCAGAGGAAATCCCAGTCCTCATGTGGTCAATATTGTTCCTATAGGGAAACAGGTTGGTGGTCAGATGGCAGCAGCATCATGCTGTGGTGATATTTTTCAGTTTCAGACTGTTCATTTTTCAGCAGGAAAATGACCATGACCCCAAGCATACTGCCAAAATATCAGAGGGAGTTCAGGTTCTGTGAATGGCTTTAAAGAGTCCAGGTCAGAACCCAGACTTGAATCTTTTTGAACATCTCTGGAGAGATCTAAAAATGGCAGTGCACAGATGCTTTCCATCCAACCTGATGGAGCTTGAGAGACTGCCCAAAGATAAACGTGCCAGGCTCGTGGCTTCATAGTGAATAAGGCATTAGGCTGTAATTGCTAGCAAAGGTGCAGTGCACCTTTTAAGGTATTGAGCAAATGTTGTAAATACTTATATACATATGATTTCTTAGATTTTATATTTTTAATATTTTTGCAAATATCTGAAAAAAACATTTGTGTTTGAGTTTTGTGGGAAAACGATAAAATGTGGAGGAAGTGCTGTGTGTACTTTCTGGATGTACTGTAAATGTAAATCTCTTCTCTTCAAAGGAATCAGGCTTTGATGTGGAGGACATGTGCGTTGACCTTGGTTTGTGGTTCAAGTCCAGCACAAACTATCCAGATGGTAAATTTCTTATTTTAGATATAGGTTTTACATATATAGTACTTACTCAGATATTGACTTTTTTTTTTTTTTTTTTTCCCTTATCACTTATATTTATTCACATAAGCACATACGTGTGTTAGGATATCTTAAGTATTTTTCCTTATTTTAGTTTGAAAACAAGATTATTAGTTTTAAACCTGCAGTATGTAACTTTTGTGGAAAAATGTTTTTTTTTTTTTTTTTTTTTTTTTTTTTTTTTTTTTTTTTTTTTTTTTACATATATGGGTTAAAACTGTCACTATGTCGTGACAGGATGGTATGAGACAGAAAAACTGTGAAAAGATCGAGCTCCCCCAACATCTTACAGTGCTAGTATTGTCGTCTGCAGAAATGCACCGCTCCCATTCAAAAACAACCAATCAGAGCCAGGAGGAAGGTCTTAGCGCTGTCAATCATGTATGTGGTGCTTAATGTGCCAAAGGCGGAGAAACAACTTATCATGAAAGGAAAACTGTTTATCCACCTTCATCAGTGGCCATGCTAACTAGCCTTAGCATTTGTTGCAGGCTCTGCTGTCGGGAAGAAGCTGTAGCGCAGCAGAGAGCAAGGGGGAGGCTATGAGCAGCATGTACACCAGCATGATTAAGGACCACCAAGACCCTCCTCCTGGCTCTGATTGGTTGTGTCTGTCCGAGTGGTGTATTTCTGCAGTTGGATGTAGGACCAAAGGGAGGAGACAGAGGTGCTTGAATTTTTTTTTTTTTTTTTTTTTTTTTTTTTTTTTTTTTTTTTTTTTTTACAGATTTTCTGTCTCATGCTATACTGTCATGACATAGTGACAGTTTTAACAAATATGTAAAAAAAAACATATTTTTTTAGTTTTTATAAAAGCTGCGTACCGCAGCATTAAGTTTAGATGCAGCCATTATACAGAGCATTTTGGTCCTTCTAGGTATATAAAAAAGTTTTAATCTTTCCCTAATGTTCTTAGTGCAAAGTTTCACTTTGCTTTATTTTTCCAACAGTATCTCAACATAAAGTAGCAGATATACAACATTATCCACAATTATTGACACTATTAGTAAATATGTATAGAAAGACCTTAAAATTAAGCTTGAAGTTTTTCTTCTCTTACAAATGAAATGTACTTAAATTAAAAGTTGTATTTTTCCAAATATTTTATTGTGGGGTTATGCTGCTCCAATAAAAGATGGATTTATTTTAAGGCTTTTTACATATATTTACCAGTGGTAGATGTGAGTGGTATTGATATTTTGATCATTTGAACATCTGAGTACTTTTCATTCAGACTGAAGACTCTTAGTTTTGTATGTTACCTGCTAATGTGTTATGAGGTTGTGCTAATCAATAACTAGGTTACTTAAGAAGGCCATGTAATAACATCTTGTGACGAATATGAAGAACAAAGCTCATGTCTAATGTTTTGGACTTTTATTTTTATTATTTTAGATTTCCGTGTGTTTTGTGACGCACAGTACTTGGAGCTTTTGCAGAATGTGAACATCAAGTGGCTTAGCTTGGAGCTCGCAGTCAATCATGTACTGCGGCTCTACAAACACCTGAGTATCTACTTCAAATCTACCGGTATGAAAAGAATGCTTTGCTAAGCTTTTCCTCTTTCTAATGAAAAGTGAACAAAAATTAGCTGTTTGCATTTTGTAGATGAAAAGCAGGGCCGGGGAGTGAGATTGCGTGCAAGGTTTGAGGATCCAATGACTGAGGTTCATCTGCTGTTTTATCAAGCACTTCTTCCAGGATTTGTGGAAATCAACCAGATATTCCAGAGGCAGGATCCCTGTGTTCATCTTCTCCATGACCAGGTAAATATTGCCACCTGGATAAGGTCCTGTGTTTTCTTTCTTTTTGTGAATTGAATGCACAGAATTGAGTGAATGTTTTATGTTTCAGATAAGAAGCTTTATCTACATGTTAATGTTGAAGTTCCTCAAACCAGAGACATTTAAAGAAACCAGCCCAGAGAAGGTCAGCTATCAGGATGAGGAAAACCAGCTTCCTGGTAAGAAAAAGTCAAAAATATCACATTTGAATGCCAGATTGTAAAGATTGGTGCCAATGTTGAGAAGTTTATTTACTTAGACTAACACAAGAAGCTTCTTAACAGGTACCATTTACTCTAGATTTAAATGCCTCCATAAATATAGTTCCTCTCAAAAGTATACACACCCTGTTATAATTCTGGCTTTCTGTAATGATCATAAGTCATTTCACAATATTTTGTAATATGGTGACTTTTATGGTGACATTTATCCAGGACAATCTGACGGATAAACAGAGCTGTTTGTAGAAAAAAAAATTAAAGGTGCAATCACTCTGTTGTATAGATGTGCATGCCCTTAAACTACAGTGAAGTAACTTTTCCTTCAATTTTAACATTCATTCTTCTTTGCTAGACATTATTAGCATCCCACATCTTGACCTGATAATGTTTGCCCTCTGTACCTTTCAAAAGTTCTCCATCTTTAACAGATTGTGTGGCCATCTCTTGTCCACAGCCCTGTTTAACAGGCAGATTTTGAATCAACTTTAGTTCTAGACTCCTGCTAGGCCTTACCAGACCTTTTTAACTTTCCTGTCATGAAATAATCATTTTGCGAATTTATGTACTTCTTCCTTGGAAGTTTGGCGCAAAATCTGACTGATATTTAGAACTAGAGTTGCCCCCCCCCCCAGTTATGGTTCAATGTTCGAATTAGCAAATTTTTCTGTGGTACGTAGCTCTAAATTATTTGCTGAAAACTGACTATCGGCAGATTTTTTTTTTTTTGTTTTTGTTGAGCATATCGAAAGTATTCAAAAGAAAACGCAGCATAGATAGCAAAAGTATCTATGTACAATGCCACCTAACACGCTATTGGCTGGCATTTGCAAAGTAGCCAATTCAGGAGCACCATTTATTTTCCTTGGCGTTGATTGACTGTTCAAGAGCAGAAATAAGGAAGGTTGTAGATGTTTGCTTCTGTGGTAGTACTAAAACGGGTTCCACCCTTCGTATTATTGCATATTAGGGTGTATTAACTTTTTTAACTATTAAAATAGGCTGTTATGAGCTTTTTTAGCGGGGATTGTGGTCCCTAACCCCTGCAAATACCGGCTGTCCACTGTATTCCAAACTTCATCCACCTTGAGAAGATCTGTAGAAAAGTAACCTCAGAGCATAATGCTGCCACTGCCATATTTCCCTGCGGGCATGTTGTGCCCCAAAACTTCCAATTTGCTTCCATTAGACATTCTCCCTCAAGGTTTGGGGAAATTTTAGTCATTGTGGGATGTTTTCTTTGGAAGAAAATAATTCTGTCTTGTAACCTCCCTGAATTTCTGTGAAGTTTGGAGAAATGTCCAGTTTTTGTTCTGTTGCCAAATATTGGTGATTTTGTCAGAAAAAAAATATTGCTTGGAGAGCTTAACTTCTTTACAGTTAACCAGATTTACAATAATTGATGGGAGGTGTGAAATCAAGGAGACTTTCTGCTGGAACTTAATCAGACAGGTGTTTCAGTAAATCATTAATTTAAGGGTGTACACATTTATACAACCAGGTTATTGCAATTTAGTTTTTTATACTTTTACTATACAGTAGATTGGTTTACGTTATCACTTGACTTTTATATTGTATGTGTGACAATGAGTTTTCAAAGTCAATTTTTTTTGCATCTTAAAAAGCTCACATTTATACAGAGGTGTGTATACTTTTCAAAGCTACTGTAAATATTTTAATTTTGAGCAAGAGTCTTATTTGACCTTAAAGAGACAGTTTTACTTTTCAAAAAATTTCTTTTAAAGCATTCAGATAGAATGTGCTTTAAGTGAAGATTTGCTGTATAACTACTAACCATAACTTGTATATATAGCTGTGTTCTTTATTTTCTGTTTACTCTAAATGGGACCTTAATGTACAAAATTATCTTCAATTTCAAGCAATATTTAGAATAACTTAAATATGCATTGACTAAAACATTCATTTCTATTATGCCTTGACACGGCTTAGACATTTAAATCTTTACACGTATTTTCTTTTGTAGACAGTGAGCTTGATCTTGGATTGACAACAAAAGCTGCTCTGAAGAAACTGAATGAAGCTGCTGAGATTAATCTCAGCAACGTCTCAGAGTTCTACAAAGCTGCAAGATCTTTTCTTCGCAAAGCTACAGAGTTTGCTGTGACAAAGCTTCCACTGAACGACCCCCTTTTGTCTCATGCTGTGTTTGTTGACTTCAAGAAGAGACTAGACTGCCGACTGGACGATGTTCTCTACTTTGTGAGAAGGTATATATTTATTGTCTATTTATAAATTGTTTGGAAATTCATTAATTTAATAGGTTAGGTTACACTCTGAAGCAGAGTTATGACTTACTAATATGGAGCAATACCAAAAATTATTCATGGGAGGGAAATATTGTTATTTTTGTAAAGTGCCTTAAGATGACATGTTGTGAATTGGTGCTTTATAAATAAACTGAACTGAATTAACCTTCAGTTTTAACTTATGTCTACTACAAGTTCTCTATTCTCGGTTAGAGATTACTGTTCCTTTTTATTAGCTCAAAAAATGTTTCTGTTTATTCCATCTCGATTAATTTGGTTAAAAAAAATGTTTTAATTGGGTAAAACTAATATGAGTGCAACGATTTAATTCAGTAAGACCTCATTAGAGCAAAAATAATAACAAATGTCAAACTCAGGTTTTTTTCACAAAAACATAGAAAACCAGTCCACCCTTCCTACTGAGGAGGCTTGAAGGATGCAAGCTATGTAGAACAAGGCAAGCTTTGTTTACTTGTAACTACACTTTACCAACATTTAAAGCAAGTTTCATCCTCTTTGACCCAAGCAATACCCTACAGGTAATATATCAAACCAAAATATTAAGAGCAAAAGAAGATATCTATATCAAAATAGTAGAAAATACAAATTACAGGAAACATTTTTTTTAGAATGAAAAACAAATTTAAAATTTCTGCCAGTGTGAAAATCATAAAATAAAAAAAGTCTGAACAAGAATGGAGTTTGGGTTTAGCATTTTTCAAAACAAAACTTTCCAAAAAAAAACCAAAAAAACCCAAAAAATGAATTTCTGAAAAAAAAAAAAAAAAAAATTATTAAAATAAAAGGCTTTTTAAAATAATTTATATTTACATGATATTTATGTCCGATTTGTCACCTGACAACTTAGGGTTTTGCTTTTTATTTATAGGTAAATGCACACTCTTTCAAAAATAAAAACGTACATCTTCTCTAGACCCTCTTAGATCAGACTTTTTAAACTGGACCCACGGTTTCTAAACTGGGTCTCCTTTAGGGAGCAAACAAAACGCTGGAACTGCAATTTTTACTTTTTTTTTTTTTGTCTAAACGGAAACAGAAGAACTACAAATCCCAAACTGTGCTTTAAAGAATCTGTGTTTAGTGTAATCTGGTCCAGATTTGATAACACTAAATGTTTAGATTTTGAAATAGAGCTTATTTAAAATGGTTCAGATATGAAAAAAGCTATGAAATAGTCTGAATCAGAAGATTGTTAGAACATACACACAATTAAACTTGACTATGTTAATGTTTATGTTCTTAAATGTCTGAAATGTTAAAAATTCTACAGGAAAAAAAAGAAAATTTTTAATCTGGAACATTCTAATATTTTGAAAAGGTACATTTGTAGGAACCTCGCCTTTACCACAGAGCTGAATAGACCCGACCACTGTATAAACAGTTTTGCATCCAAGTGCCAATAATTGTGTAAAAATATTTTAAACCATTTTTAAAAGTTAGAAATTGGAGTGTGGAAAAGTTTGAAATTCTGAATTCATAATAATGTAGGAAACTGATGGTAAATACTTAGCACTCATCTACCATGACAGTGTTTGAACTATAGGTGGCTCAAGCAATAAAAGAACGTGTGCATCCTCCTCTTAACTAAATAGGCGATTCCTTTTTGTGCGTTTATTCTTTGTCCAAATGCATGCACTAGAGTGTGATGTTTGTACTCCTTTCTGTTCTTGCTTGTAGTTTGTTGATTTCATTTGCCAGTAATATTTAGGGTTTTTTTTTTAAAGTAGATTTCTTAAATAAACATTTCTGTGTGTTTGTACAGGTACAATCATCTTCTTCCATTCAATGATCCTAAGGAACAGGATAACATAGGAGATGAGTTCTTGAACTACCAAGCAGTGGAGGAATGTGAAATTCCTCCAGCAGTATGGAAGGATGCATTGGTCAGGCAGAGCGATGATGGAGTCTCCTGTAGTGAGCACCATCGTATGGATATTATATGGGCATTTTTGAGTGATTTTAGGAGTGGCATTACAGACAACCTCAGGTTCCCGAGGCTCATGAAGGTTGCTCAGCTTGTGCTTTGTCTACCTCATTCAAACGCGGATGCAGAGAGAAGCTTTTCTTTGATCAGCCACAACAAAACTGATACAAGGAACAGACTTTCACTTGAGGGCACCCTGTCATCTGTCATGTGCATCAAAATGTCCAACATAGAGCCGTGCTTCAAGTACGAGCCTCCTGCGGAGATGGTCAGAAACTCAAAGTTCGCTGCAGCAGTTTACAACAAGAAACATCCAGGAAAAGAAGCTTGAAGAGGTTTGTGGTGCACTGATGAGTGGAAACATTTTTACTTGGTACTGAACATCGTCTCAGCAAAGCTTTTAAAACTACAACTTAAGAGTTGCAGTTTTATGCAGTCATAACACAGAGTAAGCTCTGTGTTATGACTGCAGGACATGCCTTTTGATATGTTCCCAAAGTGAAGACTAGACCTGAAGCTTTGAGCCATTAGAGCTGTTGGAGGCATGTTCCTCGAAATGCCTGGTTGAACAACCTCAAATTAAAAAGTGAGAACACGCAGGAACTAATGCTGCCAAGCTGTATAGTCATCGGGAGGCCACAACTGGTAAATTCGGGAAAGGATCTCATATTGCGTGCAGTGTAGTGTTACCATAAGAAACAAATGTGAATGGTTGATGTTCAGACATAGGATTTATTAGGAATGCATTCTATTTGGATTGTTCAGTTAAACTTAGAATAATGTCTTCTAATTTAAATCATGATTAGGGTTGCATGAAATTAGCAAAACATGAAATTGCAATATTTTTGAAAATTGTGATATCAATTGCGAAATAATTTTTCAAACTTCTTTTCACCATCATCACATAACATGACTCGAGTCATGCAGAACTGAAACAGACTCAAGTCACAAATTTTATGTCTTTAAACTTGACCTGATGAAACCACAAGGCATAGGGCTTGAATTGAACTTTTACATCAGTGACCTATGACTTCACTTGGACTTGAACTGTTTGACTTGAAAAGACTTAAGACACCAAGAAAAGGTCCTAAATCAAGCAGAAAGTGTGTTTCAGTAAAACTGTGTCAGGGAGGCGCTATGGATTGGATCCCTGTCAAGTGACTTGTTTAAGAAATTAAAAAGTTTAAGACTTAGACTTAGACTTATTTTAATGCAAGGTCATTTTGTAGCTTCTCTTTTTCTTAATATAAGATGTATCAAGAAAGCTTTCACTGGTAGCAGATGAAGCTATGTCAAAAGTTATTACTTGTACAATTTCTCCAGTGTTCTGTTTATTTTTTTTATAAATTAAATTTTAATTTCATTGCTGGGGCGACAGCAGTAGGACTTTGTCTTGTAACCGTTTTTTTTGGTCAGTTCGAACCCCCCTGTCCATCTGTCTGAGTTGTTGTGTCCTCTTGACACTTCACCTGCCTTGCCTGCTGGTTGTGGTCAAAGGGCCCAGTGGGGCAGGCGCATGGCAATCTCGCTTCTGTCAGACTGCCCCAGGGTAGCCGTGGCTACAATGTAGTAGCTTGCTACCATCATCAGCATGTGAATGTGTGGGTGATTGGGTGAATGACAGCATTTACCATTTAAAGAGGTGGACTTGAGTTGTATTATGCCTACTTGTAAATGTACATCTTTTAGACTAATTTATTTGTTTTTGTGAATCTAGTATTTTGTGTTCAAATTCTGACTAAATCATATTTATTCTCAACATGTGTCTGTCATTTTTTCCAGTGCCTTTCTGTAGAACAGTCATGTTATTACAGAAAACATGAACTGTTGTTTAAGCAACTAACTGTATATCTTTTCCAATGATTTATATTCTCATGTCTGCTGGTTATTTTGCCCCTTTGCCATTTAGTACCTTTGCTCTTTTGTTTTTGTTCCCAACCTTTCAGAGTAGGAACTGATGGTGTCTGCTTTGTAGTGTTTAATACCTACTAATGGTAGGTTTTGTAGCCACTTTAACCACCTACTATTTAAAGTAATCTTCTGTAATCTACTTCGTGCCTACAAGGCTATGTGACACCAAGAAACTATCTACCAACAGGAGTTTGTTGTTTTTCTTTGATCTGTAGACACAATCTGTCATATTTTATAAATATTAGGGTCTGGTTATGCTCTCATTCATTACCTAAGGTTTGCTGCCATCCCCAGTGGATTAAAAGCAAAGCTAAATGGATGTTTTCTTTTTTTTTTTTTTTTTTTTTTTTTTTTTTTTAATTTTGCAATGACTGTAGATGCTTCAATCAATGCTGTCAAAGGCAAAAGGAACAACTAAGTTCCAGTTTAGTGTCTCATTAAAGGACTAGTTCAAAAACATTTACATTACAACTATTTTCTTGGCAAAAAATAACATCTTTTGTTTTTCTTTTTTTTGTATTGAAATCTTGCCACAACATGAAAGAAGTCAAAGTTTCCCCTACAGAAAACCATGCTGCAAATGCCAAGGTAAGAGTGTCTCCTTCTTTATGCATTTATATTTGTTATTTTTACCTGCGGTTTTACAATAATTTTGGTCATATCTGTTTTTCTCAGGATGATGCTCCATAAGTCTTTTAGTCTCTCCCGAGTTGACCAACAGTCCTTTTTAGACAGGCTTTCTGAAGCATTTAGAGATTTTCCTGACGACCAAAAGCCGCTGATTACCACAGTGGGCCTAAAACTAGATGGAGAATGGACAGAGTGCGCTTTCGGTCAAGTCCCTAAAGGTTCCCCGCTTTCTTATCAGTGCCCCTTGCCATCCAGTCAGGATTTCAAGCCCTATGATGATGCCCCTTCTCAGCCGTTGCTACCCTTGTCCTGTCACACACTGGAAGCAGCGTCTGTCTTTCCAACGCTCAGTGCTCAAGAGCAGGCATTTGTAAATGCAATGAAGGTTACCTGGGAAGAAGCACACAGCCTGGAGCAAAGCACCCGAGGAAGTAGGGAGGGTGCAGATAAGCTTCTAAAGATGCGCCTCACCGGCCGATTTAGAGACATCTGCAAACTTAAGCCGGGACGAAGCCACGCAGAGCATCTTCTGTACAAGATTAAGAAAGGAAAGCCCAGGAGCAAGACGGCACAGATCAATGTGGAAATGAAGCCAGAAGCTGTTCGGGAATACTGCCGACATTTGTGCGTCAACTGGTCGCCCTGCGGTTTGGTTGTCCACCCAAGTGCTCCATGGCTGGGAGCGATTCCTGATGGGTTGGTGTACGACCCCAAAGAGACAAGCAGCTTTGGACTGGTGCACATCCAATTGCTCAATGTCAAAAGCTTCATAGAATGTCCATTTCTGACATGTAAGAATGGAGTCTTACTGGTAAAGAGGGCCCACCAGCATTACTGGCACATGCAAGGAGAGATGATGGTGACGGGAACACCGTGGTGTGATCTGGTGATGCACTCCAGGGAAGACATGCTGGTCCAGCGGATCTACCGCGATGAAGCCATCATCAAATTGATGAAAAAGAAGCTGGAAGAATTCTTCTTCTATTACTATCTGCCTAATCTGATTTAACTGAGGTCACAGTTTGATGTGACCACCTGAATCTGATGTTTGCAGCGTCTCAGGGATTTTGCTGGATAGAGGTTTTTCACTACAGCTTCAAAATATATCAAATAATCAAGCCCAACTGCCATGGAAAATGTTATTTCATCATATCTGATTAAAAGCTTTATTTAGTCTAAAGAAACATATTAGCTGTGGTTTGGCCAAAGCAAACAAGATATTGGTTCAGCAAAGTTCCACATAAAACAGGTTTAGGAGGAGCAGCTCAATTTTCTTAACAAATTTCTGTGTAAGTTTTAGAACAGTTCAGGTTCTGAGGACTGCAGTGGAGATGAGCATTGGTTCAGTGGGCTTATTGGAGTTACCCCTGAAGCACTGTTGTATGTGAATATTTAGAAGCTGTGGTGAATAATAATACATTACATGACTACAGGCTTTTGGTTGTGAGTTTTTCCTATGCAGCACATTAATATTATGCTCTGTAACTCTAAAACCATAGATTTTTTTTTGTATTGGTTCTTTTGTTTTTTGTTTTGAATAAGGTTAAAAATTGTTGGCTTTTCACATCACTGATGCATTTTTTTTGTATTTGTTTTTTTTTTTTCTTTCTTTGTTTTGAGACTTGTTAAATTTCTGCAAATTACTTTTTTCTGTAATGATATTTTTATAGCGATTTTTCTCCTCAAATCATTTTTGGAAGTTTGATTGTTCAAAATTAAAGTTGCTTTTAAATCTTGCATTATACCTCAGTAGCTTAATTGCTCAAAACACATTTTATCAAGTTTCTTTTGCAGTGTATAGAAGCATGAATTAGATGGGTTTTGGTATATAGCTGTGCAAAAAAAAATAAATAAATAAATTTTATATCCCTCAATGAACCTGTCTATTGATCTGTCCCACCTTTATAATCTTGCTTTTTCCCCAATTTTTGTATGTTTTGTCTTACTGTAACAGATTCATTATAAATCTCTGAAGTTTTGTGTTTATAAAATAGTGAAAGGATTGAGGAGCCTGGAAAAGTTTGGGATCTGCTCATGAAATCGGAGTCACAACCCAGTGTTAAGATAAAACTTTTAAATCACAGATTTAATTACCTTACTTTTTAAAGTGTACTGAGCATTTCCATTTGATGGGATGGAGGTTTAGACATAAACTGAAACTCATGAATTCATCCTTTGGAGTTTTAATCATTTTTCTTGCCAGATTAAGCATTTTTTAGATCCTCAATTGTGTAAAGTACTTTAATACCAAAATATTGGTAAATATGCTTTTTTTGCTGAATAGATGCTTGCCTGTTGTGGTAGTTTGAGTTCTCACAGTTAAGGCCAAAATGTTTTGGAGTGGCCCAACCAGAGTCCTGACTTGAATCTATGAGAGGAACCTTTTACATCAACTTGAGGAAACAAACAACAGGCCGCTGAGAGGCTGAGTTCGTTGTCTGATCCTCCGGTTAAAAAAATACCTGCCGAGAGTTCCATAACTTTATTAGGGGAAAATAATCTTTCATTAATGTGTCCAAAATATAACTTAATGGAAAATAATCGCTGCAATCTCAATATGTGGCAGTTAAAAAAATACAGTAGCTCACTCTCCCACTGTCCCTGCTGACACCAAAGCAGGTGGGTTACAAACTGCCCATATTAAGTTGACCCACATATTGATAAACTATGAGAAAACTGTAACATTTATAGAGCCAAACAAATGATCCTCTGACAGATAACCTTCATTTTATTTATAGCTCCTACAGAGCTAAAGATAAGGGTCATGGCAAAAAGGTCTTCCAACCTCAATGAGTTGAAGCTCATCACCAAAAACAAATGATTAAAATACCAATGGAAACATGTAAAAAGCTTGTCAGAAATAAGATTCAGAAGAAAGTTGAAATCAGTCACTCCAATGCACTGGAGCAGTGGTTCCCAACCCTTGTCCTCAGAGACAACTGTCCTGCATGATTTAGATGCGTCTCCATTACAGCACAACTAATTCAAATGATTGCATGACCTCCTCTGAATGCCATCAAGTGCCGCAGAAGCTTGTTATTCACCTATTCATTTAAGTCAGGTGTGCAGCAGCAAGGAGACATTTAAAACATGCAGGACTGTGGTTCCTGAGGACCAGGCTAGGAACTACTGGACCAGGGAATAGCCAAAATGGACAAGAAAATGCCAAAGTTTAGCTCCAGGGTGATGAAAGAACGTCTACAGTTATCTCGAATTGCTGTACGTCTACGAGGAGTCAAACTAACCGCACGAACCCCCACAAAGTCCCACTGTTGGGGGAAAAAAGACATGCGTTAAACACATATTTCTCTTAAGACTCGTCTTAAGAGAAATTATGTAACATTGTTCTTTTAGGGTGTAGGCAGCTTATTATACTGAATTCAAGCCAAAGTGCACTGTAAAGCACGGTTTCTGAAGTTGCTCCAAAGTCTCTAATCCAGTAGGAAACCTATGAGGTCACAACAAACATGCCAGTTCTGATGCAAAACCAAAATATATTGAAGAAATTGTAGTCCAGTCACCCTGTGCTGGAACACCTGTACACAACGATTCTCAGAAATGGTACAAATAAAAGCTATTACAAGGAGTTTGTGTTTTACTCACACACTGACACAGACCATTCTTAAAGTATATACAAGAATAGCATAATAGTCCTGTTCTTCTGTCTGGTTTTGAATCGCTACCCTTACATTGCCAGCGGGCCCCATGACTCCCATTCACCAACCTTCTGCAGCCGCCCCTGGACAAAGAAAAAGGCGGTGAAATATTCTTTTATTTGTCCGGTAGAGGGCGCTGTGTTCACGCGCCGTGAGACTGTCTGCTAAAAATAATGAGGTAAGCGGGTTACTTTGCTGCCGGGTGTCAAAAAAAAATGATTTCTCACTGGAAATGATGTGTCATGTTTTCGAGTCGGCGTCTCTGTGTAATAATAATCATTAGTCAGCAGATCAGTCAGTTATTTTGTGCTGACGGCTCTGCGTGTGACTGAATGAGGGAGGGAGTGTGTGTGTGTGTGTGTGTGTGTGTGTGTGTGTGTGTGTGTGTGTGTGTGTGTGTGTGTGTGTGCGTGCGTGCGTGCAGGGTGACCGGATGCAGTCTTAAAATGATCAGCTCTGTCCTCTGAGGTGCGCTCGGCTCTGCTTCTCTCTGCGCTGAGCAGCTGCCTCGGTTAGTCCCACGATGGCGATCAATAAGACCCACTTTAGTGTCGCTTACTCTTCGCTCGGTGTGATCCTGGGGGTCTCTGCCTTCCTAGTGTGGAACATCGTGTACAAACAGCCGTGGACCGGAGCTATGGGGGGTCTGTCAGGTGACGTAACACTTTCCAAACATGCACTCTTGACATCAAGAAAGGTGGTTTGTTTTTCCTGCATCTGTCTGCTTCTTCCAAGTGATCTTGCATGTATAATGTATACAAAGATCACAGGCAAATGTCACGAAGATAAGTCTGATCCACTTTGCTTTACGTTAAAATAAATATTGAATTTTTGGTATTAAAAGGACGAAATGACCCTTTGGGTAAAGACTACGGGAGAAGTGTTCATGAAGAGCTGCAGGTGTATCCCTATTTTTTAATCAGTAGTCCACTCAAAGTTCACTTTATTGTCAATTCAACTATAACTACGGGACATGCAGGATTTTGAAATTGGGTCCAACGTCATCATATAAATTTATGAAAATAAATACAAGATTTAGGCATAAATAATAGCACCATACAGCACATAACAGGTTAAAGTAATGAATGGTCCAGGGAGAGCAGTCCAGGGTTGCATATAATGACTTGTGTTTCCTTTGACTTCAGGATCTTAATAATCTCATTTCGAAAAGGTATTATAAATCACATTCATTATGTTTTTGAATTAAATGTATTTCATTTTCCTGCATTTATCAGTTTTGCTTTTATGAATGTGGGAATAATTTAGTTTATGTCAAAGTGTTTCAATGCTGTTTGTTTATTAATCTAATCTTTGAACTATATCCATATCTATAGCCTTTGCACCCATATATTCCCAGTAATGTTGTGTAACAAGTGCAAAAAGGACTTGCAAGATTATTGTTGTTTATGCATAGAAGGATTTGTCCCTAATCTTTATTTAATTTTTTTAACTTGTTAAAATTGCATGAAAGTACATGCTTTGGTAGATGGGTTTATGGATTTAAAAAAAAGAAGTTTTTAGTTTTGAAGCATTTATCGAATAGAATAAGAAGTCCAACCTACTGATCAATAGAAAATTGGGAAATTTTTTATCTCTTGCTAATTTATTGGTACATTTCTAAAGGTTATTTCTAAAGAGTAAACTGTGGGGAATTCCTATTAAAAGCTGCAGTGAGTTAGCGCCATCTGATAAACCCACTGTATTATATTTATTTCCCTCTAAATTCTCAAAGCTATTTTTGCTTCTCCAAAAGAGTAAGAAAAAGCTCAGCAGGATTCAGTGGAATTTTTTTTTTTTTTTTTTTTTTTTTTTTTTTTTTTTTTTTTTTAATTTAAGCATGACCATCTTAACAGGGAGGTCAGATCAGTTCATGCTGATACAGGTCAGCTGAAGTGAGACTTATTGACTCAGCAGCAAGATCAGCCACTGAAAAGCTTTTTTACCACTTCAAAAGATAATGACTAACCAAACTTAGCTGAACCACTTTGTAATGATTTGCCAATGTCAGATGTAACCACCTTTTCATGTTAACATTACTGCTTATTTTGGAAATTGAACATTATATTTAATATTTGCTGAGGATGTATGTTTTTAATTATTATTTTTATGTAATTTTTGTGACGTATGTATCAGGTCTCTCTTGTCAATGAGACAATGAGTCTCAAGAGATTTTTTCCTGTATAAATAAATGATTATTTATATATATATATATATATATATATATATATATATATATATATATATATATATATATATATATATATATATATATATAATGACTTGGCTGCCACTAAACTTGATAGAAACTGAGTTTCATTTATGGTGTGCTAAAGTTGTTTATTTTTTTTATTTTTTTTTTAAAAGCACAGAAATAATCAGTGACAAACTTTTTTTATCCAGCTGCTGCTGAATAAAAGATAGTGATGCTTAGGCTGGAGAGTCTGTGTATTAAGGTGGTGTCAAGGTTATTAGATAATTTAACTCCCAGTGGGGGGGTTTAAAGGTAGTATTCAATGCTCAGCTGCACTTTAGTTTCATTCCACTGACCTTTTACTATTATACTTTGTCCGTTTAAAAACCACTTATTTCTTTTTGTTGTTTTTATATGGCCCTTCTCTGCTTGTACTTTTTATCTTCATTTGCAGCTGGCAAAAGAATTACAATGACTGAATGTCATTGCATTGTAGCTATTCCACAATGCAACAATAACATTAAGCTTTTTTTTTTTTTTTCTGGATTGGGGTTTGAGAGTATTGCAATGTGAAAACCATAGCTGCCAGGTCTACTGGAAATATAGCAGTTAGTTTGTGAGGGAATATATAAAACTGCAAATAAAGCCCATTATAAGGGATTTATTCATTAGTTCTTTTGCCTCTCCTCTTTAGGTGTTTTGGCCCTTTGGACCCTGATCACTCATGTCATGTACCTGCAGGACTACTGGCGGATGTGGCTAAAGGGGCTCAAGTTCTTCCTTTGCATTGCGATTTTCTTCTCTCTGCTCGCCATCGTAGCCTTCATCACTTTCCTCTCCATTGCCATCAGCAGGAAGGAGTGTAAGCTGTGTCTCATCACTTACCACTCAAGGATTCGTGGAAGTCGCCACAAACTATACAGTGAAACACGGTTTGGTATTTCAAGAGGAAAACAGCAGCACAAGATTAAATTTAAAACAGATGGCATATGATAATATAGTATAAAATGAGAGTTGGTTATGAGAAAAGTAAAAATAAGTAGGGCAGTGTTGTAGGTGAGGCCAAGACAGCAGGATAAATACAGATGAAAACAGCTATTTACATACACATAATCTTTTTTTTTCTCTCACTGTCTGACATTAAATAAGATAAAAGCTTGCGTTTAGATTATATGATTTGGGTTAAACATTTTGCAATAGTTTAGTGGAATTTTGGCCCATTCCAAAATGTTGACTTTATTTTTGGTAAGCCACTTTGTAACTAATTTGGCAGTGTGTTCATGGATCTTGTCAGTTTGGAAATCCCAGTTATTCTCAAGCTTTAACTTCCTGGCTGTTGTCCTACGATGTTTCAAAATTCCCAATATTTTCTCTTTCTTTATGAAAATGAATTAAAGTTAATTAAATTAACTTTTGGAGTAATCTTCCTCTCTGAGTGGCCTTTCTGCCCATGTTTGTATAAAACTTGTTTCACTGTAAATTATGAGACTTTCTTACAAGCTGCCACCATCACCTTCACATGGTTTTTAGCTTTTGATCTGGGTTTATTCACACATTTTGCAACAAAACATGCCTATCTTGGGGATGCAGAACCTATCTACATCCTGAACCATCACATGGCAAGACATTTTCATGTTGGGTATTCTTGTATATAATTGACTGAACAGAGGAATGGGGCACTTTTAGGCATCTGGAAATTGTTTCTAAGAATTAACCAGACTTATGGAGGTCCATAATTCTCTTCCTGATATCTTAGCTTGTTTATTTGTGATTTTCCCATGATGTCACACAAGGTGGCAATGTGTTTAAGATGTTACCTTAAAATACATCCATACATGTGTTCCCAATTAACTCACGGGAATTATCTGAAGTTTAGAAACCCAGGATATCATCTGGGGTTTTCCTAATTGTTTAAAGGCATGCTCGTCTTAGTTTGTCTTAAATCTCTAACAGCTTTAGTTTAGTCTGATTCAGTGTCAGATTGTAAGATTGCAAACTTCTGTTCCAATAGCAAATTAAAGAGAGTTTAATTGAAATCTACATGCTTTTACTCAATCCAACAAACCTAATGAGTTTTCACATTTTCCCTGTAAACGTTGAAGGTTTGATGTGTTATTGATTCTGTAACTTAACTGCTGGTCTTATGCAACTTGCCTTGCGATAAGGAAGAGTAAGTGGATAACCAGCCGTGTGAATATAGGTGTTTCTTACTAATAGGTTTTAAAAAAACATTCTAGAACCCAAATGAAGTCTTTGAAAACATCACAGTGTTGCCTTTTTTATTTTTTAAGAATGAGATGTTGAAACAAGTTTTTATTTACTTAGGTATTTATTTTAGGATTTAGCTTCCATGTACTCCATGCTGCATCAGTGTACATAAAGGTACCCCTATGTTCTTTTTCACAGCTTTGTGTAACATATCTCTTCCTGTTTCAGCTTTCACTGACCCTCGGAGTCTCTACCTGTCGGCTGTGTGGAGCGCTATGAGCCTGAAGTGGTCCTTCCAGCTCCTCCTAGCTGCTAAACGCTACCGCAAAGAGTTTGCGGACATCAGCATCCTCAGTGACTTCTGAACACGCTGCCCTCTCCTACAGCTACCACTCAGAGACTTTGGAGTAAAGTCACTGTGCGGGCTCTACAGCCTGTATCCACTGGTGTAAATTTGGAGGAATTGCAGGAAGTTTAAAAACTCATTTCTTTTCTTTGTTACCCCTTCTTTTCTTACTAAAGGAAGGACTTATGTTTTATTCAGCACTCTTCTTTACAGTCCATTATAAATTTACCATTTGGCATCTAGAAATGTAATTATTTGCACATTCCAGCCTTTTCCCGCTGCTGGAATTTCAGCACACTCTTGTGGAAATCAGTTACAGTTTCATGCTACAGCCACTAGAGGTCACTACTCTTCCAACTATGACTAAACAGTTTGGATTTTTGCATGTAAACCTGACTCTGGCTCACTTATTCATGTTGCATATGATAGCTCATCTTCCCTACAGTATGAATACATTTCTTTAGAGATAAATCACCTCCCATCAGTGTATGAAAGACTGAAACAGAGGTGCTCAGTCCAACATGATGACTTTCTTGTTCAAATTCTAGATATACTCATTAAAGGCCTATGTGTCCCAATTCAAGGGGATTTTTAATGTAAATAAGTTTAGTAGTATTTATATTTGTTTACAAAAAGCAAAAAAAAAAAAAAAAAAAAAAAAAAAAAAAAAAAAAAAAAAAATCAAAATTTTGGTGTGTGTGCTTAAGTGTTTATTATTTTGTACTTTTGTCCTGTTCAGATTGTTTCCTATCTTCCCTTTAAGCATCTGTCTTTGCATTTTCATCTCTGCACTAATCTGAAACACTATGGCATTACACACCTACATGTATCTGTCTTTTGAATGTAACACTTTGTGTTTTTTTGTACACAATTGTCTGGGAGATCTGTTAATGAAGTACATTTTTCACATCTACAGGGCATTGTGTGTGTTGCAATGATGTGAACAAGTGTTCCTCTTTTTTAGGGTTTGGTAGCACTTTCTGTTCCTCTGAAATTTTTTTATTTTTGCTAAAAAATTGAGACTCAAATTTTTTGTTGTGTCATGGTAGCAGATTTATTTCATTTGTCTATTTATGAAGAGATGCACCTTAAATAACATGGTTAAATCTGTAAATGTGCCAGATTTAGCCAATAGACTAAATTCTATCTGTAGTCCCAATATGAGGAGAAAGAAAATATACAATATGCTAACAGAGAAATTGAAGCCAACATCTAAAAAATACATCCAACAAAATAAAAGATTACAGTAACACACAAAGCTTAGAAGTGTTGACAAATCAGACTTTGCTTCAGAAAACATGACCCTCTTCAAGTTGAGGGTAAACTGTTCCAACACTTTTTCTTTTACAGCTTATCTATACGTGGTGTCCATGTGCTACATCACCTCTAGTGGTGGCGGTTGTGCCAACATGACTTTCTTTAAAAAGCTCCCTTAAAAGAGGTGGGGCATGTCCATGCAAAATTTTATATAAAATACAAAATCAGTAAATTCTTATTCTAGTAAAATATTAGAATGATGAAATTACAATAATTAATAGGTTATCTTGAAAAGTTACTCTTGTTCTAAGATCAGATTTCAATGAGAATGACTAATTCACCAATCCAAAAGGTGGAATTTAAACAATAAGGTGGGATCTAGAATAATCCTCCCCACCCCTCAGAGAGACATTAACATGCAACTTAACTTGCTGTTTTTTTTTTATAAAATATCATGCTCACATTTTTTGGTATTCAATAATAGAAAACATTTTAGAAAAACAAATTCTGTATTAATTTCAGCGCTGATGTGAGATTCAAAGATGCTTCTATGGCATTTTTGCTTGTAGAAAAATCTCTGTCATCTCTATGAATTCATGCATTAACATCTGGTAAATCATTAAATATTTGAAAGTGATTAAGTAAACATCTAAGTTTGAAGAAAGTAATACAAATCTAAAAATAAGTTATAACTACAGTTGTATATGGAAGTATACTGATTGGTTGATAGGTAGGTATTTTTCTACTGCTAGGTTTTGAAAACAGAAAAGCAACTGTGTCCACTTTCCAAGCAGTTTAATCAACAATTTAAATAACTGATTAGACATGCAAAGAAAACATCCAAGATGGTAGTCGTCGTTTTCCAGTTCAGAAGGGTCATTGCTGGTCTTTCGAGAGTGGGATTTACATCATGAGAGGAATGAAGCAAACCTCCCCCTTTACATGATGAGAAAACACCCCACTGCATTGCAACAGTAAATGCAGCCCAATAACCTGCACTTTGAAGTTGAGCAATTATTCCATCCATCCGCATTTTTATTCTGCCCCCTTTAAAGGAAAGGTGGGGTGAGGGGGGAGCAGACATGTAGTGTTTTGGGTGCCTGATTTGGTTAAGGCAGCCGCTTGATACGTGGACTTTGAAGTTGATGTGAAAAATATGTGAGTGACCTATTAAAGCTCTATCAGTGTTTGGTGTATTTGAACTCCTTAGTTGATTTGTTTGTTATATGTTGGAAAATATGTGCCTATTGAATGTATTTTGCAGCTGGTAAAGACAAAGTTAAATTATCACTAAGTGTGATAGGAGCACTGTGATTATTTCACTTTCTCTGTGGCTTTCCTGCCTCCCTCCTCGAGGACATTTTCTTGTGGCGCTCATACCTTAATGGCATTATACTGGTTTATTTGCAAGCCCCAAGAGCCTCATTGCGCCGAGGTAATTGGGATGTTGTGGTTAAATCTCCATGGTAACGTTTTTTAGTCCGGCTGTTATAAACTTCGACATTAAGAGGCTGAAAAACAATCTGCCTCACTTTCCACTGAGGAGGCCGGGGGCTTTTGGAACCAAATGCGTCTTATTAAGTTTTATACACCAACCTTTAAAACATGTGTGTGTGCGTTGCATGGAAGAGAAAGGGAGGGGGGTCTTGTTTTATTCAATTAAAAGTTGCCTTTCTACACAAATCAAGGAAGGAAGCCGCCTTGACTGGCAGTCTGGCCGAATGCGGTGAGAATGGAAACAATGGTTTACACATTGGAAGAAGCCAGAAATATCCCAAACATCCTTCACGATTAGATACCGGAGCGACAGCAAATACTCTGCTGGGAAGGTTCTTCCTCTGATCTGCAAACACACTCAATAAAAACATCATCATGAAAGAGTCACTTAAATAGCATTTCAGTGAACCTGTTTTAAAGAAATCACGCAGATAAGTTTTTGGAACAACTTTTTCTTTTTGCACGTGTTGATATGCAATTTGATAGCAATTCATGAAAAAAAGTTCATTCATAACTTTGTGGAAACCAGCCCTGGGAGGAAATATGAACTGCTGTGGAAAGAAACTACATTTACAGTTTACAGTTATGGAATAAAACATCTTTAAACCTGGGATGTAAAAAAATTTTAAGAACTGTATTGTACACTATTAGTTGTTTAACGCTGCGTTCACTTACTTTTGATGCTAAGGTAATACACACAGATGAAGCTCTCCCATTTCTTAAACTGCAAAAAGCATTTCCTTGATCTGTAGTAAATCTTCCAAAATACACCACAAGGTTATTTTTGTCATTATATGTATTCTTATATTGATACTTTTAATGTTGCTTTAAATCTTTGCAGTCTCCTTTTCATTTTATCTAGTGAATAGTATTTTAAGAGTTACAATGAACATGCACAGCAGTGATTAGCACTCCCTTTGGATAAATGTTAATGATGTTGATATGGAATCTGTACTATATGTTTTTGCTTGATTTTTTATGAAAGGCTAATTGCATTTATATTTTTTGGTGTTGTTGTTTTTAACCAACCAGATGACTATACAGCCCATTTAATAGAGTTGCAAGAAATGATGTGCAAAAATACTTAAAAGAAGTTGATCTTTTACTGCAGTTGAATCATCTCACACTAAAAAAATGTGAAAAAATTCCCACGGGGAAAGAATCTTGTGCTAAGAAATAAGTAGCTTTTAAAAAAAAAAAACAAATTTTACAAAATAAATTAAGCTTTTGTAATTTAACCCTAACTTTGTTTTTAGTCACTAGCCACTAGGATAAAAGAGGACCCAGATTTACTTGGCTGTCATAGACAGTGAGCAGAACGGTAAGGAAGGTCCTTGTTAGATCTTTCTACTATATGTATATGTAAACATGGAATTTGCAAAACTCTTTAACTGGAACTGTGTCCTTTGATCAGACAACACTAAGGCTGAGTGTTTTTTTTTTTTTTTTTTTTTTTTTTTTTTTTTTACAAGAGACACATTTAATTTTAAACAAAAGATGAACATGTAACATTGCACCTCATGCCTACTGATAAGTGCAGTGGATCTGTAATGCTGTGGGATTGTTGAGGAGTTTTTTGTAGTGGCCCTGGGATTTTTGTTAAAATATATTAACTCTTAGAAATACCAGAGAATTTTAAATAAAGATGTGGTGGCCTTTGCTAGCTGAGAATGGATCTGTCAATTGGGTCATTAAAACATGGCTTGATCAGCTTCGACATACTTCACCAGATGCAAAATCAACCTTCATTCATGACAATCTGAGTTTCTTGACCTAAATCCTGCAGGAAACCTGCAGGGTGAGCGGAAGAAAATAAAGGATAAGAGAGGACCTAGGACTCTAAACGAACTTGATAGACTGCGCAAAAAAATGCTTTTCTAAATGTGCTCCATTCTTGTTACATGTTAGAAAAGAAGACAATGCCAAAAGGTTTAAGAAATATTGACAGCAGGAGTGTGATTTACTGTTGCAACAAACAAAAAAATATACATTTTCAATTTTTTTCCCCCCTCAACTTAAATGTTGATTTTTTTTTTCCAGGTGTAAAATTATTCTACTGCAAAAAAAAAAAAAAAAAAAAAAAAGAAGATTTAAGGCTTTTTACACATCTTTACAAAAGGGTGTTTATATTTTGCACTGAATGGAACAGTGGATAGAGCAGGTGCACCATGTCCAAAGACTAATGTCCGCTGTCCTGGATTTGATTCCCAGGTTGGCCATTTACTGTATGTCAGCTCTGTTTCCTATCTACTAAGCTTTCAAATAAAGTCCAGTAGTGGCAAAAAATCCTTTGAAAATAAAAACCTAGAAATAAAATAAAAAAACAACCCTACAATAGAGGTTTTCATAACTGTACTTTGTTGTTTTGAATAACTTCAACAGTCGAACTGTGATTCATTCATTCCCTAGCTTTTCCATTGCAATATTTCAAGGGCATTACTGATGATACCAAAGTAAATCATTTGATCTAAAAAAAGAATGATGAGGAGAAGGAAAAAAAAGCAAACATCTTGAATTGGTCGAGAACCAGATGGCCTTTCTGACTTTAAGAAGTTGCTTTGGCATTTTAAAGAAGGCAGCCTCAGAACAGTTATAGAGGAACTTCCGCAAAGCGTGGAACAAGGCCCACAGATATTTGAGCAACATCCAGAGCAATTTACTGTTTTATTTACAAACTAAAACATATGTCCTCAGAGCTTCAGAGCCCCCTCCTAGTCCACATCCACCCTGTTTCCACACCAATTTACTGTCACTGAGTTTTTTTTCTTAATTTAATTCCTTTTTCCCCATTTGACTTTCTTTTTTTCTGTCTATCACTCATCAGTCAGTCACATCCTTTCAACACCCCACCTGCATGTTGGCTGTGCCTTAGATGCCCTTGGTTTAATGTACATTTAGATCTTAGTTTTTTGCTCTTGTGTTATTTTGTGTGATGCTCTCTGTGCCTCTGGGACCGCTCGCATCTGAAACATCTTACAGAGACAGACACATATTTGCCGTTTTAGAGCACAAAAGGATATGCCATGGCGGAGGGTGTTTGAAGTGGCTTCACAGGGGGAACCAGAACCAGAGCGATGGATTTGAGAAACCATGCAGAAATGTTAACGCAATGTAACTCTGCTAGGGCCATCTAATCTAATGGAGGCGGATACTGATTCAATGTGAAGGCAGACGCCTTTGAAGCTGGGTTCTGTTGACGTTTCTCATGCAACAGCTCTGTTGGAGGGAAGCAGCGTTCCTCTCCAACCCCTCAGGCAGTGGCTCTCTGTAAATGTCTGACAGAACTGGCTGCATGATGGCATCCAGTGCTGGAGATCCCAGGTTGATGGTGCTTTCCAGGAACATTAGGTGAGCAATTAGAGTTAGAAGCAGTTGACTTGCCGACAGGGTCCTTATCTGAGTAAATTAACCTCAACATGATTTGTGGTGTTTGGTTTTCCACTTAAGGGCCAAACAGGTGTTTAATTACCCTGTAACATCCAGGTATTAAGTGTTTGAACAGCCTCAGGGTTTCAACTGTGCTTCCCATATGGTGCAAGACCATCATCATCATCCTTCTCTGTCTTGTATCAGCATCCAGGAGGCTATGTGCTCCCCTGTTACTTGGCAAGATCTATACAAGATTTTACAAGCCAACTGGCCTCATGGTCACCTTGATCCGATGACTCACTCAAAGGACTATTTCCATTTACAAATATAAAGTATAAAGTATAAAGTATTCATATCTCATTTTCATTACAAACTTTAATGTACTTCATAACAATTTTATGTGATACACCAAGATAAAATGTAGTTTACAAAGTTTTTTACTGATCCACATCTAAAAAGTGTCAAATATGTATTAAGCCTCCTATGCCAATACTTTGTGGAACCACATTAATCAACCATTTTGGCTTCAAATCAGCTTTGCACAAACAGAGACTAAATTTTTGCCCATTCTCTTATGCAAAACAGACAAAGATCAGTCAGATTGGATGAACAGTGTATGTAACTGGCTCCATCACTCTTCCTATCAAATTTGACCTGCTCGTCTGTCCTTCTGAAGAAGAGTGTACCCACATCACCATACTGCCACCACCATCTTTAATGGTGGGGATGGTGGTGTTAGTTTTTCAACACAACTAGAGTTTGTGTTGTTATCTGATGAGAAGGCTGTTTCACAAAACCAAGATGGCAGATTAACCTGGGATTTTATCCTGACTGAATTAAGCCTTGACTCGGTTTCACAAAAGCAGCAGCACATAAGTTACCATGGTGATTTATCCTGTGCAGATAGCCTGCTCCAGACTGGTTAACAGCCATGCTTACTCAGTGATTCCAGTTTCTTATCTGTCTTTTTAGGTCTTTTTTTTTTTTATCAGCCTGCATTAAAACATTACTGATTTATCTTGGCATTCAGGCAAGTACTATTATTATTTTATTATGATGGTAGAATATATTAACTTTGTACTTATCCATGTGGGCATTGTTACTGTTTGACAGTGTTTCTGAAGACTGCTGTTGATCTAAGTTTGACAGAAAGGTCTTCAACAGACTATTGCATGTGTTGAGACAAATAGAGAAATGACTGATAAAGAAAGGTGTTGTCAATCAATTTAAGCCATATAAGTAGTCCAAACACATGTCATCCTTTACAATGGCATGCCCATTTTTGAGTGCCATTGTAAATGATGAAGCAGTTATATTGAGAAGGGCTTTCAGATGGGAAAGAGTGTTTCAGGACAGGTCCAACTCATTGGCTTTTCCCAAAAATTACTTGCATGAGTGTTACCGCTCTTTTGGGAATGGCATCTGCAACTTGTTCAGACTGCTGGGTCCCAACTTTCAGCATTGAACCTTAATAAAGTCACTACTTGCTGCACCATCAGAAGTGCATCTTTGGCATTAAAAATATATACACACATCTTTAAAGCCTTCCCCATCCACGGAAGAATGAACCATATCAAGAAGGTATTCCACAACATTGCAGGTTACATAAATTAGACTACACATCACAAAAGAAACTATAAAACAGGTGGACTACCTTTCTTTGGTTTTTTGAAACAGGATTATCCAATGTTATTCCCACATCAAAACCATACCCGGAGTGTTGCTTTTATTTTTTCATGGATTTTTGAGAAATCTTTGAATCTCCCGTGGCAGCCATTCGGGAGTGCATAGTTGCTTGCTCTCATGAAACGCTGCCTGTTTCCACAAAGCTCCTCCTTGGAGCTGCAGTCTCCAGCCAAGCTTCTCCCTCACAGACCACCCCTCCCCTGCACCTTCTCCACGCAGCTCCACCAGACCAGCGGCAGCAGCAATTAGCAAACACCTGGTGGAGCTGCGAGTCTGCTGAGCTTATCATAAGAAGTACTTCTCCCTCCAACACTCCTAGGAACGGTTGTAAACAGCATGATGGAGAAAGATTGTTGTGATAATGTGCTGAAGGGGGAGTGTCATAAAAAGTAGGATTTTCTTAAAATGACAGAAGGCAATTTCAAGGCATCAAATTGCGAAGTCAAATTTTTTTAAGTTTGATAAATACAAGATTTTTACAACTGAAGGTAACAAACAGTTACTTGATTGTGCTATAAAATGGAACTATGTGCCTGGAAAATACATAATACCATCCCTTTAAGAGAAAATCCTTTCATAGTATCAATATTCAGGTAAGACTGAGCTTTGATTAGGCCTACTGTCAACTACATAAATTTAATATGTGCATTAAAATTACCTTAACACATCTTATTGCTTCAGATGATCTGTGATTCTGACTGCATCTTGAGCAAACATTGAGGCAAAGTGGCCTGGCTTGCTCCATGACTCCCTGTGCCAGACACATGAGCCTTTTTTTAATGGCTAAAATAAGTACGATCATGAAATATGTGAATAGGTACCTTCTAAGTCATTAGTACAAGTCATTTGTATATTGTGGTCAACATTTTTCCAGATACTTACCAATCTGCAAACTCTTCTTATATTCAGTCTTGAGCTGTTGCCAGTTCCTCTTTGGTCCAATCATGTTTTTTTCTGTATAAATATTGATAAGATTGTTCTTTAAGACTTTAGCTTCAGTCATTTCTTTGTATTGATTTCTTATTTTCCCTCTGTTAGTTCAGTTATTTTATTATTCGAATGGTTTTTTTTACATTTAGTATTTATTTTCATTCCCCCCATTCTAGTATATTCCTTCTGTTAGTCTAGTTGTTTATTAGATTTAGAGTTTTGTTGTTTCATCTCTGTTTTATTTTCTCAGTCAATTTTACCATTCACTCAGCCATGTTCTGTTCAGTCTACTCTTAGTTATTCTTGGATTATGTTTAATGGTTGTTCCTTAGTTTCTAATTTTGATTTGATCTGCCTTGTTTCTGTTTTACTTTAGTTCAGTCATTTCTTAGTTATTTTAGTTTATGTTTATTTATTCTTTGTCTCTAGTTATCCTCTGTTACTGTTAGATTCATTTTCCTTGCTCCCCTGTTTACTCTCCCTCGCCCCCTGCTGCCATTCTCTCTCTCTCTTTCTCTCTCCTCAGTCTCCCTTCTTCTCTCTTTCTTCACACCTGCAAACCATTAGCCAATCACCCCAAGTCCATTGTTCAGCATTTAAACTCTCAGTATTTAAGATCCTGTCTTGCTCTCAGTCCTTGCTGAATCCTCCCGTTACCTACCTGTTTCTTCCCCATCGTACTCTGCTATTTTTGTTGGATTCCTGTTTTTGTTCTTCTCTGGCTCCCTGCATTCTCTTGGGATTCCCTTGCATTGGATCCTTCAACACATCTTCCACAAACCATGATATAAGATGCGTAACAAAAAAGAGTAGCACGAATTAATCCGCTGTCAGATTCACACGTTACAATAATAATAATAATAATAATAATAATAATAATAATAATAATAATAATAATAATAATAATAAATGTCAGATAATGGTATAATTATGATGTTTTTAGTTAAGTGCTTTCAATTCTCTTTGATTCCTTAAATCCTATGCACAGAGAACAAACTAGTTACAAGGTTAGAAAATGTATATTTTAGGCTACTTACATATTCAGTCAATCTGCTGTTGTTTGGTATTGTAGTGGCAGTGTTTCATTTCTTGAGTATGATGTGCATCAGTTCCTCATAAGCCTCCATCAAAAGATGTTGCTCGTTTGGTGAGAAGTATAGCGCATGCAACTCATCCATTGTAGCATCAGTGAATCTGTGATCAAACTCATGCTCTGTTAAAGAAAGCTGTGGATGTGCATTTATCTAGATTACTTAAACCTGGCTTGACATAGTTGCACCTCCTGAGCCTGGTCTGGCCTTCGTGAAACGGATAAAGCCAGGATGCACTGATCACACTCGGTCAAGTCTAGATTTTTCTCTTATCCTGGATTTCTGAATTCTGCTTTTGTGAAACAGCCCTCTGAGCACCTTCTTCCACATGTTTGTTGTGGTTTATGGTGAACAGCTTTCTTTATGACAGTCTTCCATAGAGGTCAGATTTGTGGATTACATGAGTTGTGGATCCCTGCAGCTCAAGTTCAAGAAATGTGAATACTTTTACAATGAGCTTTGTAAGGAAATTGGATTTACCAAAGTTTAGAATGAGATTCAGCAGTGAAATAATTTACTGCTATAAAATATGATTGAATCACTGTGTTTCTGCCCGGCTGTTTGGAGTGAAAGTTTAACTGAAATGAGATGAACATTTTTCTTTATTTTCCCAAATAGACTACTCAGCAGATCTGATAGAAATGCAATATGTTCTGTATTAGATATACAGTTGTTGTGTTGCCTCTGTGTCATATTATCACTTTCAGAGTGAATTCATGAGTCCTGCTGTTTGCATACATGGACATGATATGATGTAACACTGAAGCAACATTTCACATGCTTTCATTCTCACAGAAAAATATATGCATGTTGTTTGGAAAGAACTGTTTTTTCAAGGGCCTTTGTTGCTTTCATACAAATAAACCTCGTAAAGAAAATTTAATTTGCTGCTCAAATGATTTCGTCACATCAAGCATTCACTATTTGAGTTCATGTTTTCTTCATTTTTTTTTTTTTTTTATATCATATCTTGTAACAGTTGAGCCTCTCTTATCCCAACATGTCCCAAATAATAAGAACTCTACAAGTCATCACCCAGCCTGACCTGCTGTGCACTGTGCCATATCCCCAGCTCCACTGGGAGCTCCACTGGGACTATTCGTAATGTGCCTCAGACAGACCCCTGTACTTGAACGGCGTAATCAGCGCCAGAGCAGGATATTAGCTAAATTGCACATGAAAGAAGGGATATTTAAAGGAAGCTCGAGCGCTAAATATTATGATAAATTATGTTCTCATATGAGAGGATACGTAAGGGCTGAACAAGAATAACACAGGCTCGCACGCAGCAGGAAAGGAGTGTATTTTTAAAGCAAAACTGTACCCTTTATTTTGACTAAAATAGAAATGTCCACCAATATATGGCGGGTTATGAATTTCAGCCATTCTGTAGTTATTTTCTTACATGAGCTTCATCATCATCTTATCGGCAAAACTGACCAAGCATGTCAAAGTATTTCAGTTTTAAATTTTCAGTACACATTATGAAATAGTTAAAGTTAGGGTTGAAGGTTGGGTGAGAAGCCTGAAGGCCTGAACAGTCACTGTAAAACAGAATAGTAACGGAAACAAATTGCTAGATTGTTATTTGTGAACTCTTTGTTTTCCTTTCCCATAGAAAGTACTCCTGACCCAATGTTTCTGTGATTACCTGTGTTTTTTTTACTGGATGGACCTATTGCTCCCAATAATTTTCTGTACACTCTTTGTTTTTCTTTACCGTAGATAGTACTTTAGTCTCAGTGCTTCTAAGTTAAACTGTTTCTCTTTCTTAGATGGAGCTATTGTTGCAATGAACTTTGTTTACTTTCTTTGTTTTTCTTACCATTAAAAGTACTTGTGGCTCACTTAATCTGTGTATAGCTACATCCTTTTCTGGGACTGAGGTATTGCTGCCATTACATTTCTGTACTCTCTTTGTTTTTCTATCAATAGAAGGTACTCCTGACTCCCTGAGTCTGTGCAGAGCTATATGTCCTTCCTGGACTGAACTATTAACTGCTGTTAACTTTGCAAACTGGATATTTTTTTTCTTCTAATCGAAAGGACCAGTGCCCCAGTCCTTCTACGTTTGTATGTGTGTGTTTTCTTTTTCTGGATGGAACAGCTGACAGAGCTCTTGCTGCCATTAACTTTGAGTACTTATTTGTGTTTCTTCTTTCCAGGAAAAGTATTTTTGGCTTAGTGTTTCTGCATTAAGTTGTGTATTTCTCCAGGATGTAGTCATTGATGAAGCTGGCGCTGGCATTAACTTTGTGTACTCGCTTTGTTTTTCTTTTCATAGAAAGTACTCCAGGATTTATGCTTCTGTTTATAGGTCTGGTTCTATGTAGTCTTTAATGGAGCTATTGCCGCAATTAACTGTTTTGTTTATACTTTTTCCCCATTAAATAATGTATGGGCTGTTTCGATGAAAGGAATAAAGGGTCGGCCACCAGTCTAAGCTTTTTACTCCACATTTGGTTGTAACAACTTGATGAATTTTGAACAAGAAGTAACTTAAGGGTGATGTAGTGAAGGAAAAGGAAAATCTAGCTTACCACCTTAAAGGTCATGTTCACTGTTGTTCTTTTTCAAGCCTGATAGCATTGTTGTATCCTCTCAACTTTTTCTTGCAATCTAATTTCACATGTTGAACTCAGTGTTTTAGTTCAGCTAATAAGGGGAAGAACAATGCCACTTAAATCATGTAAATAAAGTAACTTCAACTCAAACAGAAGATGTATCCTTCAAAAAGACTAAAACAGCTGATGGGAATCACATGTCAACAGAAACTAACAAGTGGCCTGTGGACACCACCTTGTATTTTATTTACTCAGTCTTCCATTGTTTCCCCTCTGATTGATGTTCAGGTGGAAACTGTTCCTCTCTCTTGTTGGCATTATTTTAGGTTCACCTACTTTTTTTTTCTTCTCAGAAGCAGGTCATGTCTCCATGTAACTCAGTTATCATCCACACCTTTTGTCCAAGCCCATCTCCTCCTCCCAGACTCCCATCACCTCCACCCATAGGCACTCCTCTCTCCCCACCCCACTCCTCCTTTAAACCTTTCTAAGTGGATACCCCACAGGAAGGGTTTCTCCACAAGGGGAAATGGGTCCCAGATGTCTGCCTTTTGTGTCCCCATAAGCTCCTCCTGGGATGGTGGGCTTGAAGGGTGATTATAGGAGGAGGGGGTGCATGGTGTGCTGTGTACAAACATTAAGACCCACAGCCCAGGAGGGTGAAGAAACTCACAGGGTGGAGGTGAAGGTAAGGAGGAATGTAATGACTGGTTCGGCACAGATATCCAAACACATAAGTTATGATTGGTCACACCGCTGCGCTCCTACCGACTGAAGACGTCATCGCAGAGCTTCAAGCTTTTGTTCTTTGATGGAAATTGAGTTGACTGCATTACAAATTTTAAGAAACATTTTTTTCTCCCTGCTTTTGGGGTTCAAAGTTTTAAGCATGGCTTCTCCTCAGTGTTTTATTTCTGTCAGGTCAGAACCATCTGGTGCTGAGACACAAATAGACAACACATCTGCTTGTTTTGATATCCAGCCTATTCCTGCTGTGTATGTAAGCTAATATACTGTACAGTGACGTATGTTTTCTTCAGAAAGGGTTAATTATGGACCCTCGTGGAAACAGAGCAGAGATGAGAGCGGGGCCTAAGTGTTTAGTGAAACATTATGTCAAGACTCTGACAAGGAAATGAAATGTGCAACATCAATCAGCCTATGAGGATCGAGATCAAACAAGTCTCCACACTCCTGCATCTGGTTCTGTTTGGACAGCCGCACCATACCCTCCCCTTCCCCTTTCTTCTCTTTTTCCTTTCCCCCTTCCTTATTCTTCTCTCCCTCCATTCCTGCTCTTCTATTCTTCTTTGAGCCGCAACATTCCTGTTGTTAGCTCATTTTTTCCATCACGGTGGCACAGAGCCACACTCAAGGTAAGCAGCAACTCAAGACACTGAAATCAGCAACATGGATTCTCTTGTCCTTCCAGTGTCTCCCTCTGTTAATGCTGGTTAATACTGGAATTGATTTGACCTGTTTCTTGAATTAAGCCTCATATAATTCACTGTCTCTCTGCTCTTGCTTTGATGATAGATAGGTTTTTTTCTTTCTCTTTAGAGACGATTGAACCAAGAGGGACTGACTTCAGTTTCACAATATGAATGAAATGTGAACCAGCGCAATCACAGGGATCATCAAAAATGTCCTCTCCTCTGTGGAAATCACACTCAGATTTTTGGCTACAAACTGTCAGGCAGCATCTATAGCAGGACATAAAACAAATTCATAATAGAAATATCACTTATTTGTGAATAATGCCAGTTTCTTACACATCTCATTCAAAACTAAATTTAAACCAGCATCATTTGTGGAAATAGATGGATTTTACATAAAAGCAACCACAGAACGTGCTCTCGACAAAAAGTCCAAAATTTCAACAGCAGAAAACTCCCCACACCATGTTCTCCAGCTATCAGATGAGTCACTTGCTGATGACGCATGTTGGGTATAAATGGTTGCTGCTGAGGATACTGACAGGGATGCAATGGCAGATTCACACAAAATTTAGTAATTTAGCAAAATTTCAGCTTGAACAGACTGAACAAACACAACATGACGTCATTTTCTCAGCAGTGTCTACCTGCTGTGTCACGACTGGCAATGTGAGGAAAAGGTCCTCTAAGTGGCTGCAGACGCAGACAGTTCAGCGGGTGTGGAGGTGAAACATGTGCTGGCTCTGGCCCTGAGGCGTCGATGGCCCAATTAGATGCTCTCCTACCTCTACGGGGTGAAGTTCTTGAAGGGGTCACTGAGGTCAGGGGTTATTTAGGGTCCGACCTGCATTGACTTCCTAACGCGAAACTGATGAGGTGGACAGCTTACATCAGGAGTGATCGTGGAGACGTCAAATAGTTTTAGCAGAGTTTTCTCACTTTTACATCATACAGTTGTTGCTGTCTGACATTATGGTTCTCAACCTGTAGTACAGTCGTTTGATATGAATTATTTGCTAAAATAAATGCAAAAACAAAACAAAACAATACAAAAAAAACTATACTCCTGCAGCCAAAAACATGATTTTGAGCATCTGCAGGGACTTCTCAAAGGGGAGGTGCAATGGAAAAAACAAACAAACTGTCAGTTCCCTGAAGTAGATGACAACAAGCTATGAGTACGTGCTGGTGGCCACTTGTGCAACATTTCATTTACCTCTGAAGTCATCATTTTGATCTGGGAATTACAGCAAGCCTAATTTTAAAGGGATAGTTCAGATTTTTTAAAGTGAGGTTCTGTGAATTGGAAAGATGTCATTGATGGTTTTTAACCATCTATACTTTGAATGAAGACCGGTTTATACAGCTGCAAGCCTCTGCTACTCTAACTTTAGTGTAGTAACCTGATGATGAGAGAACAGCAGCAAACAGCACAACGGTCCTTTTGAAAAGTGTAGAATTGTTGGCCCCTGGCTACACTACTTTGGACATAACTAAGATAACTATTTCTTTCTGATTTAGTAAAAATCAGCATCCACAGTCTGTTGGATTGCAGTCAAAAACCCTGTAATACCTGCTGTATGTTGTTCCAGATGGTGGCGATATAACATTGAAATTAACTACATTAAATACAAAAGAAGAAGATCCTAAGAACATCCCATAGCTAAGAAGTTAAGGCTAAAGATTCTCCCAAAACTGTTCAAGTTCTTTACTGTCTTCCTTTCAGTCATTTGAGCCATAGCTATTTGAAGTTTATTTGAAACAGAGTAAGGACAAAGGCAGACAGATGTGGGAAGAAAACGTAAAAAAAACTATGGATCAAAATACTCATCAGGGTACTTGCACCTAGGAACTAGTATTTTTAGAAGTGGGGAAAAAACACTGCAGAGTGGGCCTCTAAGTCATGGCTTCTAAAAATCTCTGGACATCCAGTCCACAGGTATACAGTGGACCTGTACCTATTCCCCTTTGAATATTCCTTGTGTTCACCTGTTTGCAGATTTTTCCGTTCATAGAACATATGTTTTTCTGATCATATGTAAAATATTGGAAAGAAATTGCAGCTTGGGAAGCAGAAATAACTATGTGAAATGCTACTTAACATGCTGACTAGTGACTGCAAAGCAGCCAATCCAGGAGTGCCTTTCATTTCGCTAGGCACAGATTGGCTGCATCCCCAAGAGCGGAAATAAGTAGACCATGGATGTTAGCTGCCATGGTAGTGCTAAGATGCACTACCATGCATTTTCATTGTGCGTTTTAAGGCATATTAAGGTATATTTGGTATTTTGAAGTATTAAAATAGGCAGGTATACGTGTCTTTGAAGGAGTTCTCAAGTATTTGCAGATTTTAGCTATTCATCTGTGATCCCTAATCCCCGCTAATTACCAGTGGTCCACTGTATGCCAACTGCTGAGTTGTTCAAATTTCCACTAAACAATTTAAACTTTTTTTTCACCGCAAACTCTATTTGGCAACGGTGCAAAAGAGGAAAACAGTCTCTGAACAATCATTTTAACCATGTTGCAGTTCAAAGTTTGAAAACCCATGAAGTTTGAGATTTTAGTTGAGCTTATAAAGTGACTAGATATAAGTTGATTTCTCCAATAATGAGGTGGACGTCAGGAGAAACATTGAGTGCAGTAGTTTGGAGACTTAACAAACTGGTACCTATAGAGAAATTTAAAAGTGCTCTGTTGCGAGCCCACTCTGCCTGTAAGTGGCAGTAGAAGGTGATTATTTGTGACAAAAACACAAACTATGTCATCTTATTATTCATCTTCATTTCACCTTTTAACCTACATCTTCAACTTCTAAATGTTGTGGACAGTTACCAGGCTACTTACAATTAGCAATAGAAGCTAACGATAATCATTATCAATGTTACATGCAATCAAAAGAAGGCTTTATGGTAGTGTATGTGTTTGAAAAATTTAATGAGATACAAATTGTCAGAAGTTTTTTCTTTACTTGGTTACCAGTAGGTTTTAAATGCAATGCAGCCATGTAGGTTTTTGTGGCCAGGCTAAGAGAGATACACCCTGACTTACTTTCTTGGAATTCCAACTTCAGCTGACCTTTCTGTTCATTTTTCCAACTTGGAAACTTGGAAATTTAAATTTCTGAGTAAAAATGGAACACATATATTCTGTTGCATTACTCTTTTAAAATATCTGCCAAAATGGTGATACTGTAAAAAAAATATTGCATTTAGAGAGATGGTACTTGTCAATAAAAGTTTGAGACATTGGTCTAACAGATTTATAAAAGCAGTGGCAGAGCTTTATGCAACTGTCACTTATGAACATAAATTTCTCACTATGACTTGCAATTTCCCTCTGCTGAGATGTGTTTCGGTTCAAATTTCATGATACTCTGGAGAAATGTGATGCATCTCAAAGCCATTCAGTGTTGACTCAGATGATTGCAAGATATGGCAATAAAAAAAAAGAAATTGAGCGTCTTTCTAGCTCATCTCATAAATATCCTTCATTCTGCCAGTCCACATTGTTATTATACTGTCTGATCTGAGTTTCATCAGGTCTGTTTTCACAGTCTGTGGTCATACAAGCATGACCAAAACAATGACAGACAAATATCAGTGTGAACCTGCAAAATGTTAAAGAGAAAAAAAATGTAAAGACACCAATAATGTGTAATTTGTGAATGTTTCTGATCTGCCTGAGAACTGAACTCTATAATTATCACCATTAAGGACTAAACCATGCATGTGTCAGAAGAATAAGGCCTGTGTGGCCATGAGGATGCCGGCAAACTGAAGGTCCAGCCCCAAATCTGGAACCTATAAACCTCAGGCATCCCTGCAACATTAGGCACAGTTCTTCTTATTGGCTGAGCACGCCACTTACCCCCTTTTCTCCATCACCCGCCTAACTAATGTATACTTCCTGCTTTCCTGGCTGTTCCAGACCAAGCCACATCCTCCAAAACTCTGCAGAGCCAATGAGGAACTCCCGCAGGCTCGAGGGTTAGCATTTGGCTATAAAAAAGGCGGAGGTGGACCTGCCTGTCAGAGAGCTTGTTGTTGCTCTGTCTGGTCGGCAAAAGGAGGGAATGTAAAAGAGTGAAATTTAACAAGGTAACGCAGGACACAGGACAGCCAGGCATCCCGTCTGATGGAGCTTCAGCAACTGTGATTTTGTTGGACAGAGAAGAAAAGTGTGACCTATTGAGAGTGTCAGCAATCTGTGAAAAAGAGCCATACCTAAACCGCTCAGTGAAGCGGAGGTTGGACACTGCAATGAGAGAAGAGGTGTCCTGCACCAACTCCCCTGAAGGAGGGCTGGGGGCCAGTGAAGAGGAGCTGGAGAGAGCATCGAAGAAGACCCTCCAACAGGCAAACCGAAAACGCTCTCCCTATCCAAAGAAGGACAGCCTTAGTCAGACGGAGGAGAGCAGCACGGGCAGCACCAACAGCCTCCTGCCATCTGGACCGAAGAGACTTAAGAAGAGCCCCTCAACCATTGTGTCGCTGGCACCCACATCTCTGGGCCCCAGGCCAGAGCCTCCCTTCGAGGAACTCCACTCTCAAAGGGTAATCGCCAATGTGCGAGAGCGCCAGCGCACTCAGTCTCTGAACGACGCCTTCGCCTCCCTACGCAAGATCATCCCGACGCTACCCTCAGACAAGCTGAGCAAGATCCAGATCCTGAAGTTGGCGTCACGCTACATCGACTTCCTGTACCAGGTGCTGCAGAGCGACGAGATGGACGCCAAGCTGGCCAGCTGCAACTACCTGGCCCATGAGAGACTCAGCTACGCCTTCTCCGTTTGGAGGATGGAGGGGGCCTGGGCCATGTCCACCAGCCACTAGGACCCCTCTAAACTCATCTCATACACCCTCTCGTGTCCACACCTCCACCTCCCTCCCTTCCCAAACCCTCTGTCTATGTTTGACCTCTGACCCTCTGAACCTCCTCTCTGCATGGTCTGATCTTAACCTTTTTATCTAAAACCTTTGCATACATTTTTTTCTGTCCTGCATAATATTTCATTTATCAGCTAAATATATGTTGCTGCAAACTCCCTCTCCTCTGCCCCTCTCTGCTGTTCCCTCTTCTCTTCCTTGTCTGTCCCTGAGTTTAGTCAAGAGCAGCGACTCACAACACTACAGGTTCTCAGGTAAGAACAGTACACACAAACACATACAGTTACGGACAGGATAGGATTTCTTAAAATATGCATACATGTGGAAACACAGTTTACTGATAACAATCTTCCTTACAGAGACCAAGAAGTCTCAAAAATGCTGCAGTTCATTTTTTAGAGCCTTTCAGGCAATTAAATAATTAACTGAACAAAAAACAAATAAACAAACAAATGAATAAATAAAATTACTGAGCTATCTCTCACTTCAGAGAAGATTAATTTAAGGTACATTCATATATTTTAAATTTTATGCTATGAAAGAGATTCTATTTAAAAAACAAAGGAAATCTGCTTTGTCTGACAGATTTTTAAGTTTTTAAACATTTTAATTCCAGTACATATCCAGTCCTACAAACCTGTTTTTCAAAAAAATGTTAATTTAAAATATGTGGTATGTAACTTTTTTTTTTTTTTATCTTTCTCTGAAGTTCTACGACAATAACATTTTAATTTAAAAGTAAATCTGAACAATTCCAGTCTAAAAATATCAAAAGCTGTTTAGCAAAATTATATTTCCAAAATGTTTTTTAAATTTATTTTTATAACATTTCTCATGCTCTGATTCAAAAATACTTCATTAGGACTTTATTTAGATTTTTTTATACGTTTCTTGAGATAATATTACAATTCTGTCAAACAAGATATTTAAAAAAAAATTGAAAATGAAAAACAAAGTTTTTATCACTAATTTGTTGTTTATTAAAAGTGATCAGGTTAATAAAAACTTATTGCAAAGATTGTATAAAATATTTTGAAAATTTGGGCAAATTTAAAAAACAATTAAAAATGTTTCACACCAACTAGAATGAACATGTATCAGGAAAATGTAAATTGTGAACATGTTCTATAAAATATTATTTTATGCCATGTGCAGTGGTTTCCAATTTAACAATGAGACAAAATAAATAAATTTATCTTACATTCTTTCTGAAAGCTGTTCTCTATTACTACATGTTAACTCCTTTTGCAAAATAAAAAAAATATTTCCAACTGAAATAGATTTCATGAAAAAAATCTAATCTCTTCTATAAAAGTGTTTTTTTCCTTAATTAACTGAGCTGACCTCATCCCCACTATAAACAACAATACTTAGTGTAGTAGCAAGACTCAAAGACAGCAGAAAAGCCTTTTCATTCTCTCTGTGTTTATGATCCAAAAAATTAACTATTATCTGAGTCGTAATCTAACCTCTGGGGCAACGGTGTTTGACAGAACTCTGATGAATTTAAGACAAATGTTTTCCTTCCAAAATCTCCAGGGTCTGTATTCTTTTTTTTTTTTCAACCACTTCTAACAGACACCAGATTCATGTACAGGTACAGCATGAAAGAAGAAAGGGAGAGTGAAAAGAAAAAAAGAAAAAGCACAGGCACATCAGTCCCTCTCCCCCTGCAGCCTTGCCCTCTTTCCTGAGGATCTTGTATCGTGCAATCAGGCCTCGCCGAGGCCCAGACAAGCAGGAACCTTTAGATTGGAACCAGTTGTGAGGTATTAGGGAAGGTGTGCGCACCAGGGTGAGGGTCAGGCTGTGCACGCTTGTGTATATGTGTGTGTGTGTGGATGTGTTTGGAGGTTTAATTGGCGGTGCAGGAATGATTGTGTCATACAGGTAAAAAGAATACACTCAGATGTTGTTTCTGTAATTTTTATCCCTCTTATCTCCCATGTTTATTTTGTTTTGGAGGAGTTAAAGAAAGGAGAATCAGTAAAAAAACAAAAACAAAAAAACCCAAAAAAAACAAAAAAAACATTACAGCATTTCCATAAAATCAGGTTAGCATCTCCAGAGACAAATCTGGGTTTCTGCAAAATGACAGCTCAAGGTGATACTTTCCAAGCAGGTGCATGCGCCAACATCAGACCTCTAAATAACATGCACACAAAGTATTCACTGAAAGAACCAGGACATTGCAAGTTCTTCATACGACATTGACCCATAACGCTGTCCAGACGCACATGTGCAGCTGGCGGCCATGTGCTCACTGCAGGTGTTCTGCTCTGAATTACAATATTAAACCTTCTGCGGCCTCCGCAGCAGACAGACACATCGGGACTCATTCAAGTGTGGGGAATGAGGGAGCATGGCTGAAAGCACGTGTCCTTGAACGCACCTCGACAATTACTCCCAACTCTGCTTGTTATCAACACCTCAGTGGAAAGTGCTATAGGTGATCAAGCTGTACCTGCAGCTGTCGAAAGAGAAAGGCTTAAAAGAGTGAATCAAAAATGTTGACTTAAACAATATTTATAAGCTTTTACAGGTTAGGAAAAACTAAGATTTCTGCTGGTTTTGTTTTTTTAACTGAAATTAGTATTTTACATTTATGACAGCAAGGGATAGGTGAGATGGACAAATTTTATTACAATATTTGTTGTATTTATTGCAGCAATGATAACAAATGTAATAATATTTTTAAAATTCAGTCACACTATAATGGGAATAAATTTGTCACTATCTACAGTCAGAGCCAAATACTGCTGTAAAAATGAAAATTATCCTTGGAATGTAAGTAATGTATGTAAAAGTACATTACGTTAGGTAGAGCAACTGTACATCTAAACAACAAATAATAATTACATTCAATCATATTGTTCAAATGTATTGATATTTATTGATGCTTTCATGGAACCAAGAGTGGAAAAAATTATTCAAAGAGCAAAAGTAGCGATTCCCCCCATACTGTCAGTTTTTGGGGTTTGCAAAAAATCATCAGATAGAGTTTACTGTTATCACAATAAATTATGATAATGTTTCTACCCAGTAATGATAAACAATTCAATAATGACAGTTACTCCTTTTTAGTGTCAACACAAGTGCACATCAATTTGCCTAACAAGGCGCTGATGAGGCGATCATCTGAACCCAGAAGTCATGTGAAAGGTTAATGTAGAGCAGGTCAAGACACCTAAAAAGTTGGATAAAAAAATCCAGGTTACGCTACAATAATGTGCTTTTGTTATTTTGATCGTGTTTTGAGAATAAATGCTCGGAACGATACAATTTTCATTTGAAATTTGGGAGAAGTATTGCCAATAGTTTATAGATTAATACTAAGTTGTACATTTTACTCAAATACCTGCCTATAAGTAGAAAAATCAGAGAAACTCAAATTTATTTTCTAAAGCTGTAAATAGGTGGATTTGAAGATTAACATCATAATATAATCTATGTTAATTTTAGAGATGCTTTTGTGGTTTTGATGTTTTTTAAAAGCTAAAAACATGAAGTCAGTGGTTTAAATGCACAGTCTTCAGTGTGAGTCACATAAAATTAAATATGCATTCAATTCAAAGCTATGAACCAGCAAATTATAAAGTGACACTGAACATGCAGCACAGCACCTGTCCATGTTTTTATTTAATTTGATCTGGATATAACACAAACAATGTCCCCCATATTTTATGCAGCAACAGAAGCATGCACTTTACCAGCCACAGTTTGCCGTGTTTTAATGAGCACCATTTTAGGACATGTGGATGTTTGGCTCTGCGTGAGACTTCAATTCTGGGAGGATTGTTCTGTCGGAGCTGAAGAAAACAAAACTCTCTCTATTGTTTACACTACAATCACAAAGCTTCTAACTGCTTCTTCCTCTGCTGAGACTCCTGGCTCTGCGGCACCCATGTGGGTGTGTGTGTTTTATACGTTTTGGAGTGATCGGCAGTTGGATGCACTTCTGTGCGTATCAGATCTCTGGCCTTCACTCCCGGCCGATCTGGGACCAGATGTAAAGGCCTCTGCGGCTCATCTGCAGTTTCTTTTAAAAGCCCACGTCCAAAATTCGTGGCTTCTGATAGTCATCTTTATTTTTAGGGATCCAAACTAAGAGCTGAATGCAGGTGGGAGGGTTTTGTGTTGTCTGTGTGTGTTAGTGTTAGTGTGCAGTTGTTGCTTCATGTGCTTCACTGTGTATTTGTATGTGTAGTGGCTAAAAGGCAGCAAAGACAGAGGACACGTTGGCAACAAAAGGCCACATGACTGAGGTCCCAAATCAATTAGGATCTGTCAAACACACCTCTGAATGTAGAATTTGTGTAGGTACAAATAAAACAAAACAAACAAACAACAAAAAAAAAAAAAAAACAGTTAGTCTGTACTATTACAAGAAAAAGATCACATTGTCTTACTGAATCTAATTTGTACTCTATTCTTATGTTGCTCCAAGTCTTTCTAGAAGCATGAAATACCAACTTGCAGCCAGAGAACGAACTGCAGATTAAATGTTTTGTTGCTGAAGGTGAAAAAAACAAAGAGTTGGACGAATGTTTCCTGTCTCCACAAATCTGGAGTAATTGTTTGTCTGTGCACACATTTCAAGGCCTCAGCAATTAGCTTTTAAGTCTTTAACATGCTATATTAACTTTTTTTGTCTGTTCTCTTTGCAGAAATCTCCACAACCTGGAATTCCTTAAACTACAAAGAAAATTCACTCGAAACCTTCAAAAGATTTCTCCTATTTCATCCCATCCTTATGTGGCTCCTTCCTCTTTACTTTTTTTCCTGGACATCTGCTCGACTCATGACAGCATATTGCTTCGCCAAGTGCTTCTGAGACTCGCTGTGGAGATGTGACAGTGAACTGCAGAACATTTGAAATAATTAGAATAAAAGACAGAAAATAATAATAAAAAAGAACAGCTGGCCTGAGGTGACAATGAAACAAAATGGCTGCTGGATGGAACCCCTTCGATAACACCGCAATGATAACTGTCATCCCATTTCCCCCCCTTACTCTTCTCTTTTCGGATGACTCACAGCCTAACAGACATTAGGATGACTAATGATAATGGCAAAGTGATGGTTAGAGGGCGGTCACAGCCAATTTATGTTTACAGCTAAAATGCTAATAAGCTAATCGCTCTGGGTCTAAAAGCGGGAATCTGGTACAGATCCTCTTTGCTTTGCTGCAGTGACTGGATCGCTCTCATGGTTATTTTTGAAGCATATCTGCTCCTAGTTTTGGTGTGTATACACTCTGCTTTACTTACACCTCGCTTCCTGCTTTATTATGTTTCAAACCACTGATCACAGTTCAACTAATTGTTTATTTTATTAGCAGGTTGTCTGTCGATGGACAGTGTTGCAATTTTAAAATATCTCTGCAAAGCTCAATTAAAAAATAATGCAGCAGAAAATTAATCAGAAAGTGTGCCAAAGTGCTGATGATGTGATTACACTCAGAGTAGAGCAGATTAATTTGTAACTGTGGGCCCAAACGCATTTGATCATGCTCCTTTTGTACTGTTTTTTTTTTCCATTTGCTTTTCATCATTTGTCTTGTGAACAATAAAGTTTTACTTAGCGCTGTATGAATGTACTGCATTTGTGTTACTTGTTACTTTGTGGCAGTAAAAAAAAAAAAAATCAAATACTGGGGCATCTTATAAATTAGAATATTATCAAAAAGTTTGTTTTGCTTCCTTAATTCTGATCAAAATTTGAAACTTGTATGTTATAGATTCATTACACTCAGAGAAATCAGTTCAAATATTTATTTCTGTTCATTTTATGATACAGAAATTTCAGCCTACTGAAAAGTATATCTATGTTCTGTACAGGTTGAGGCTCTTTTTGTATAAATTACTGCATCAATGCAACATCGATTGGACAAGATCCATTTGTGGCACTGCTAAGGTCTTAAAGATGCCCACACTGCTTTATTGGTGGTAATCTTTTCATCATCTTTTCATACAGTGCTGGTTGTATGAATCTTTTCTTCTTCTTCACAGTACCTCATAAATGAGAGGTAAGCATCCATCCAGTCATCTTTCTTCTTAGCTCAAGTAAGGCACCTCTGGTAAAGGTGTGGTTCAACCCAAGGAATGAGACAGTGGTTGCCCATGTCCTGGATGAGTCTGTGATTGGCAGCTCTTAAAGCCCTGACTCCAGACACAACTAACATCTCATCCATCTCACCCAACTTCTTCAAAGTACTTTACTTCACAATCCCTTTAACTTTTTCCTTCGATTCAATTTTCATTAATATCCTAGGCTTTCCCTCCTTGTGGACAGCGTCAGTGACTGTCGACTTGCCATCTGTCAAATCAGCAGTCTTTGATTGTGTAAGGGTTAACATAACATTTCTGTGTTAAAAACCTTTTTTTTTAAAAATTGATCTAATGGAATATTCAAATTTTCAAAGAAACATAATTTTGGGTTTCTATTGCTGGAAACCCAAAATTAATTATAATCACTGAAATTACCAAAAACAAAAGCCTGAAATATATCATGCTTTGTGTAACAATTCTATATGAGTTAATAACGTTGATGATTACACTGTGATGTGTATAAAAAGACATAACAATGACTCCGAGGAGCTAAAATATTAGATGAAAAATACATAAACATTCATTTGAATGCATATAAGTTATGTTTATTAAAGATAGATAACAAAATGGAAAAGTTAAAAAGCAAACAAAGGGGAAAAATGTAAGGCACTATTTACAATGTACAAAAATAAAATCATACAGTCAGTTATCATTAAACTGGACTTAGCCCCCAGTTTTCTTTAAGCTCCATATTGTTAAAGGTTACCTTCACAGGTTGGTCAGCATCATTTATTTGGTCTTAAGGCTTTATTTCTGAGCTCAAATACAAAATACAAACTTCATGTTCATTAAGACAAAAGGATAAGACATAAGACATGTCACGTTATTTCCACTGAAAACTATTTCGAGCAGCAGAAAGATGCTGAATGCGGGCCGCTCTGTCCCTGTCATGTGGAGCACACGTTTTCATTACATCAACAAGTACTGGACAGGTGCTGTGCTGAATGTTCAATGTCACACACAGGAAAGAGCTAAACAGAAAAAGAAACAAACACACTGTTTTTAGCACCGTCTTAACTGCATTAGACACGCAGAGAGCACTTCAAAGATGCCAAATCTGAAAGCATAAATACGCGTAATGTCAAATGGATTTGTTTATGTATCTGTGATGCTTTTTGACTGTTTGGAAAGAGAAAAGAAACATTCACAAAAGCTTTGAAGTTCTTTTTTGGACATGCCAGTCTACGGTCAGCACATTTTTCTCATAAACTTTGGTTGCGGTTAACCTGTGTCTAATTGCACTGTGCGCATATCATCGACTATATGATCAACTACCTCAGGTATTATTGCTCCATCTTAGCTGACAAAAGCCTTCGCTTGGTCGACGCTGATATTGACAGTAAACAGACTTTGTAAATTACAGATAAAACACGTATCATATTGTCCTTATTAAAATATAAAATATTCAAAAAAGACACAGCAGGAATGCTCGTCCACAGGAAAAGAAACACTGGTCCGCTTTACAACATTTACAACATCAAAGCTGAGATCTCTGAGGGAGGTGTAAGTGCACTTTGTCAATGTGGGGAATTGTCTTAAAAGCCTCGGATGTAAGTCTCATTCAAAATACCAGGATGGGGCTTTTTTTCCACATGCAGTTGAAACCAGATATTTGTGTACAGTGTCTAAAAAGAGCATTTTTGTCATTGTTAGACATTAAATCTGACTAAATTTTGCCAGTTTTAGGTCAGTTAGGATTATTAAAGTTATTCTGTTAGCCAAACGTAAGAATAATGAAAAGGATAATCGTTATTTAGTTCTTTACCTTCAAATTCAGAACTTTACATGCATTTCCTGAGTATTTGGTAGCATTACCTCGAAACATATAACATGGGCCAGACATTCTGGGTTTCTTTCCATTCTGGGCTTCTTACAAGTTTCATGGGATTTTGGCCCATTCCTCTTGACAGAACTGCTATAACTGGGTCATGTTTGTAGACTACCTTGCTCAAACACATTTTAAACGTTTTTGATTTGCACTTTGTGTTGGCCACTCTAAAACAATTACTTTGTTGTCACTACGCCATTTTGAAACTAAATTGTCCGTTCAGAAAGTTAAAGCTTGGGCTTTAACTTCAGCTCAGACATCAGATAGAGAATTGTGGACCTCCATTAGTTTGGTTCATCCTTGGGTACAATTTCCAGATACCTGAAGATGCTACATTCAGTTTTTAAAGCTTGGGCTTTAACTTTCTATCTGATCTCTTGAGATGTTGGTTCAATATTTCAACATAATCATTAATCCCCATGATGGTGTCTATTTATGATGCTGTTTTGCTTCCTCCAGCAGCAAAACCGCCCCACAACATAATGCTGCCAGCCCCGTACTTCACAGTAAGAGGTGATGGTGTCCTCAGGCTTTTAGACTCCCCCTTTTTTTACTCCAAATGTGGTCACTATGCCCAAGCACTTTAACTTTATTTTCATCAGACCACATAATTAAGATCCTGAGTGCATTTGCTTTTGGATAAACAGCTTCTGCCTCGCTGAGTGGCCTTTCAGACCATGTGAGCACAAGGTGGATAAAGAAACTCTTTTACCTGCTTCAGCCAGCATCTTCACAAACTATTTTGCTTTTGTTCTAAGGTTGATACACACTTTCCACACTTTAACACGTCCATCTCTGGGACACAGACCCTGTCACATTTCTGAACAGTCTGATGGTGAGATATTCCATACTGTTCATTCTTGAATATAATTGTTTAAACAGATGAAAGCAGCATCTTCAGGTATCTGGAAATTATATCCAAGGATGATCCACACTAAAGGAGATCCACAATTCTCTATCTGATGTCTGAGATGAATCCTTTTGCTTTTTCCATGATGTCACACAACGCAGCAATGCATCCAAGTACATGCAAAGGTGTGCCTCCATTTAACTCAAATGCTGTGACTTAACCAATCAGAAGCTTACAAAAACTATGACATTATCAATTCAGCTTTCCCAAACTCAAACTAGATCTATCTCAATCTTAGTGTACATTTCTGAATTTTAAAGAAAGAAATACAAGATTCAGTCAAAATACATCTCAGTCATCACTCTGGCAAAGAGCAAATATAAATAACTTTGGTAACACTAACTGACCTGAAACAGGAATGGTTTAATGTCGGATAGAGAGAAAAAATGATTGTGTTTTTTATACAGTGCATCTTTGGTTTCAGCTGTATATGGTCTATACTTAGTGGTCACAACGAACTGGAGCTTTGTTCAAATTCATAACTGTCTTCCATAATATCGACACCCCAGCTGCTTAAGGTATTAGTTTTAAACTGTGACTAATGCCACCAATATGATGGCAATTCTACATATTTAAGATGTACTTTATAAAAGAATGATGTGTCTTCTTTTGTCTGTCAGAGGGCGATAACAATAACTGCAGCTATTTAAACTCCTGCTGCATGTGCTTGGCTGACAGGCCAAGAAAGAAAGAAAGAAAGAAAGAAAAAAGATTTAAGAAAATATGTGGACACAGAAAACAATATGAAACATATGTATCTCAGATTCCACTGTAGCTTTACTCTGGACCTCTTTAAGAAAATCTCATGCTGACATACACAGAAATGTGCGCCATATGTCAAAAAAAAAAAAAAAAAAAAAAAAAAAAAAAAAAAGAATATTCAAATGGAGTAAAAACATGAACAAACAAAAATGTTTGATTGTCGTCACGCTTCATGTGCTTCTTGTCCAGTCGCAGAACGATCACAGTGCAAGACGATCAGAATAAACTGATTTTTTTTCCTTCATTCAATCTTTGTCAAGTGCAGAAAAAGGATCATCATTCACCTGCCATCCTCCTCCCCAGCGACACATTTGTAAAAAAAAACCCCAAAAAACAAGCGTCTCAGTGGTCCATGTAGGTTTCGCTGCAATCACTAACAATTTCTCATCTCTGCTCATGCTACATCCTGTTGCACCAGGTCTTCATTATTCAGTTTTGGGCACATTTTAAACTTTTTTTTTTTTTTTTTTTTTACTTTACTGATCAATGTCACATTCAGGAAAAGGCAGCAGGGATCTTTTGAGGACATGAATGCGGCACAAGATGAGCAATGTTCCTCAGGGAGTGTCTGAATCAGAGTGGTCATGCAGCAGCCAGTAGTAATGCAGGTTTGCATGTTCCAGTGATGATCCAAATGCATATCTTTATATATGTATGTATGTATGTGTGTGCATGTTTCCACTAAGTTGAAAGAAATTAGTCGAGGTGGTCTTCCCTCAGATTGGCCTTTTTTTCTTCACATTCTTTCAAGCAGTTTTCTTTGAAAAAGAAAGAGAAAGATGTTAGACATAAATTACAATACTGCTACATTTAGGCCGTAGGTAATATGAGATACACCGATCAGAATTTTGTGTCTGATATCCACTTTTGGATTTTTGTAATGGTTTGACCTGCCAACACCGATTTCAGCCAGTTTACATTTTTTTCAAAGAATTATGATGTAAGAAGATATAAAAACAGCATTCAAAATATACTTTTTAGCCGTTCTGCAGTAAACGGTCATAAATGATTAATAATTAGAGCAAAGACAACTTTACTCTGTGTTAGAGAGCAGTCAATGTAAAGCTGAATTTACTATTTTAAAACAAAGAGAAAATGTGTACAGAGTTGACATTTTAAGCTGTTATTGGCATCTTAAATGAGTGATGAGTGTGGTTAGAACTACCAAAACAGTAGCTTTCGTGTATATTCCATAGAGAATATAGATCCTTACCCAAGCTGTGACATTTTTCCAAAACCAACAAGCTTCATTACAGACACAGATTGAAAGCTCAAAAGGATAAAACTACAAATTTGTAGCTGTTTGTTCAGCCTTCCTGTTACCTGCAGAAAGTCTTGTTCTCTCTTGCTGTCTCACAGTCTGAATAAACCAGATTTGTCTCGATATGTTAGAAAGTACAGCTTGTTTTTACATAACTTCATCTCTTTGCTTCATTTGAATTCATTTTTAAACACCATTTATTTTTGAACACAGATTACTGATTGGAAGGGGATCCGATTTTTGAGTTTTGAGTGAGGATAAAATTCAAAATCGGCCTGATTTCATGGTGGAAACCTATAATAATAACAATGTTTTTTTTTTTTTTTTTACCTTTCTGACGTGAGGGACCCCATTGACAGAGAGGCGATGGCGTTGACTGCCTCACTGTCCGAGTCTCGTCTAAATCTGTGTCTCTGTGCCTGTAGGTAGGACAGATCCACGGTCGCGGCTGAATCCCTCACACTTTGCCAGAACTCACCTGAGAGGGAAGGGAAACGATGGAAAGGAGGAAGGAAACAAGAAAATAAAAAAAGATTTATGGCTTTAGTGTTGGTTGCATTCCTGTTTTCATCCTGAACTACTCCTTGAGGGGACACGCCTGAACAATCCGAAAGTACAGCTTGGTGTTTGATCCACTAGATGTAGATGTTTGATGTGAATATAAGCAAAGACTGTGGTATAAACAGCCCCTGGTCCAAATATCCGTTTTGATAATTTCAGAAATGTAAACTCAGATTCAGTCTGTTCTCCTAGGGCTCACAGTCCTTTGTCACACAATGAAGGAAAATACTAAATAAAAAGAAATCAGTGACTGTAACTTTGGTTCTCTATAAGTACGTGTGTTCTGGCTGAACATGCAACCTACATATACTTCACCCCAGGCCTGAATTATGGGCTTAACATTCCTGTGGCTATTCAAATATTTTTAATTAATCTAATTTGGTTGGGATAACATTTGTGCGCAATCAGGAGGGGATGTTGCGAAGGTCGTGTGCCAGAGAAGTGTTTGAAGATAATTGGAGCCAGGGTAGCTGTGTGAGTGTGTGTGTGTGTGTGTGTGTGTGTGCGTGTGTGAGTCTACTTTGTGGGACGGCTGGAGGGATGGGAGACAGGGATGGAAGAGAGGAGAGGCGGTCAGAGAGCAGAAGCAAAGAGGTTAAAATGTGTTAAATAGAGTGAAAAGGGGATTGTTATGAGTTATTGAGAACAGAAATGTTAAGAAGACAAACTGTTAGGTAAAAACTAGACAGGAAAACAACAAATCATTAACAAACTGTTTTGTTGAGACTTTGTTTATCTATATTAACAGTGACTTGAAAACCTCATTTCTATAAGGGATTTGTAGGATCTATATCAAAAAACAATGTCATCAAATAATATAGGCATACACCTCATTCATCACCAAGGAACATGAACAATATGGCCCCATATAAATCATTTCCTGAAAAATATTTGTTGATGCAAGCCTGTATATTCCCTTCCAGTCGACTGAGGGAAATTTATCTTCAGCTCCTATTTATTGTGACAGTTGTTGTACAAATTATCTGCAAGACTTGGAGTTTCTTTGTTTGTGTGCCCTAGACTCATTATGACAGAAATTACTCAATCAGTGCTGCAAACTTTGCAGTGGAACATAAAGTGTCTTACAAAGTATTCATGACTCTTGAACTTATTCACATTTTGTCATTTTTGCTACCACAAACTTCGATCTGTGTTGTTTGGGATTGAATGTGATATACCAACTGAAGGAAAATGAGACATGGTTTGGACATTTGGTTTAGAACCAAAAACCAGAAAATATATTCAACCCTCCTAAATCAATATTTGGTAGAACCACCTTCTGCTGCCATTGCACCTTCAGATATTTGCGGTAATTACCTGACCAGCTTCGAACATTTGCAGGCTGGACTTTTGCTGTTTGCTTTGTGTTGTTGTCCTGCTGGAAGGTGAACCTCCATCTTTTACAGCTTCTTAAAGGCTTTGAATGATGGATTGAACAATGTTCTATCAGGATGTCCAAAGCTTAGGATATTCGTTTATAACCTGACCCTATGTTTAACTTTTCCTCAATATCATACCTGACCTGTCTGATGTGTTTTTTGGTCTATATAATGCTGTTTGTTTACAAATGCTCTCTAAATAAATCTCTGAGGCCGTACTTGACTGTTTTTCCCCAGTAAATGTTACTCTTTGCAGTAAACTTGATGTTGTTTTTTTTTCTCACCCTGGATCTGGATGATTCTCTGTAGAGAGCGCACTGCATTCCCACAGGGCTTTTGGTCCAACAGTGACTGGGACAGAGGCTCCACCTGAGACACACCACACAGTTAGTGATCTGAGGATGTGACACACTATGTTAATTTACAGAATGAGCTATGACACATTTTACCTCCATGCCAAGCAAGGCACTGACACAGGCTTCAGAGGCATCACAGATGGCTTTGAGGTCATGGCCCCCCTCCAAAGCGAGGATGACCCTGCCTCCTGCCAGTGACATCAGCTGACGAGTCAAGAAGCCAAAAACTGGTAGAGATCAAAAACAAAAACACAGAGATTGGTTGAAAAGGAAACGAAAATGCAGGAAAAGCTTCCCATACTTGTTTAAACAGGAGATTTTTAGCTCTCCTAAAGTCATGATTATGTCAATATGACAGATTTGTGTTATAAAGGTTTCATAAGAAAAAAAAGGTGTGAGACACGACAAAAAACTATATTAAACTGTTTTAGGTAACTCGGACTTATCTACTGATAAGCGTAAGAGTGTGTGCTGTCTGTGAATAAGAATCTGGCTGCTCCTTACGCTTGGCTGTGACGGTGTATCCTCCCAATGAAGGTTGGTGCCCTTCAACAGCGTCGAAGCCAGCGGAGACCAAGACCACGTCAGGGGAAAACTCGTGGGCAATGGGCATCACCACAGCCCTGAAGACAAACAGGGAACACTGACAGCTGTTAACCAAATCCTGCATGTTAGATAAGTGATTCTGAGGGAAATCTGAGAGCACATTTACCATTTCAACAGGTGCTCAGGAGAACTATTAGGAGTAAATAAAACATAATGATGCGTAAAAAGGAGAAGTCATAATGTGACTGAATTCATTTCAGAGCAGGATCAAAAAAAGATTTCAGATGCCAGCACAACAAAAATAAAACAGGGTAATTGAACTGATTGATTTCCACGGAACGTCCATCCAGGGAAGGCCTTTTCTGGACTGGTAACTACAAGCATTTACTGGGCTGAACACACCCTTCCATTTGAAAAGGATGAAAAGAGAGATTATCAAAGGCAAAGCTCCAAGTGCTTGATCTCAGGTCTTGATCCACTGCTGGAAGACAGCCAACTCTAAGAGGTGGTTCACCTCCCAGGTGAAAATGTGTGCAACTGTTTGAATGTGAAGCAGAACCCTGATGATAGAAGAAACTTCTCTTTGTTGTGATTATATATAAACGCAGCAGGAAAAAATAACAGCAAAGATCTGACTTTAGACAGGTGTCAACACAGGTTTTTGTAAATGATAACTGTAATATGAAAAGTCCACATATTGTGCACTTTGCTGAACAGAGACCACTTTCCAAGCTTCTCTACTCTCCGTCTTCCTTCCTCTTCTCTCCTGCTGCCAGTTATTTAGCAAGAGCACACGGCCCATGCCGCGTTTGATTCCTTCTTACTCGCTCTTTTTCTCTCAGCGGCAGTTCAAAGGCATTTGTGTGCGTCTGGTTCCTATTAGGAGCTCGTCCCTCTTCTCACGTCACTGACAGCCAGCCATCTGGGATCCATTGGGCCTAATTACGCCGCCTTTGGATTCCCTAACAATGCACCCCCCACTTCTTCTCCTCTCTTCAGCTGTATTCTCCTTCCCTCCATAAGTTCATTGTTTGTTAGTAACCAGTTGGAAATGAAACGGGTATTAGCTGTGCTACCTGTGATTAGACGCACCTTAGATTCTGACCATTTTAATAACATGTATAATGTCATGGTTCTTGATCTCAGTAATGATGAGCTCTCTGTTGATTGTAATGGAGTCCCAACCACCATGATCAACCACATGATCTCTTCTGTCACTAATACACACCCCAAAACAGACTCACATCATCAACAACAAAGTTCTTTTCCATCTGAAAGAGACACCTACAGCCTAGAACACCCTGTCATCCAAATCATACATTAATATTGAGCCAAAGAACTAGCACCAGATTAGAGACCTCACTGCATTAAGGTGAAATTATGATTTTTTTTTTTTCTACCCTACAGCGTGCTATACACCCCTGACACCCTTAGGTCACACAATAGTGATAGTCGATATCAATTATTCACAGATAATATTTAAATTTTTTTCTAACATCCAGCAATATCAACTACTATTGAGAAAAGCTGCTTGAACCCGAAATCATATGTGACAAAGGTCCTGGACCACCAGGATTCTCCTCCTTTAGACAATCCTTGTATGACGTAAGCATAATACAGTGCAGTACTATACTGTGGTTAACTGAGGAAGTTTTACACATGAAAGCACTTGCAATTTCCTAAACCGGGTGAAAAATACTAAAGCCAGACGCCTGTTCAAGAAAGGACCAGTTGTTTCTTAATCGGGATCCAGAACTCTAGTAAACACTGGGCATAGTGTTTTCAAGACAGCCTATTGGGTTGATGGGATTTTACCAGTATGGGTTAGCTCATTAGCATCTTTCCTGTGATGAGGGGCCCACCCACTGTGTCTGAAGCAAGCACCATGAAGAGCTCACATAGCGTTTTATTCATCTGGTGGCGAGCCAGTGCTGCTGACAGATGCATTCTGTGTTCATTACAGTGCAGCGCACCACCAAACCGCATTCATTCAAGACTAACAGCTTGAATGAAGTGAAGAATTTGGTTGGAGAAAAGGTGTGCTTGGGTAACACCTAGCTGTAGATCTTTGCATTGAACTCAGGTATGAGTAACTTTTGCCCATACTGGCCTTTCTTTAACAGCAGTACAAAACTGGATATTTCCAATCTGTGTACAAGTAATAATATGATTTAAACAGGTTCTGCACTGACTTTAAGTGGTACTGAATGGCAAAAGTATTAACACATTTTTAGCTGCATGCTCAGAATTTATGTTCAGTGTTGTGGGTTTAGGGACCACCACCATAAAGAGGGAGTGTTTTGCATTTAAAATTTGTATAGTGTTATAAATGTGTGTTTCCCACTAGGACTTAAACTCATTACTCCAAACAAATACCACCAACAATAGTATGTAAACTATGTGAACAATGTGTAAATAGTGTACATAGTCTTGCAAAAGTATTTAAACGCCATGAGTATTTTCACATTTTGTCATGTTGCAACCACAAACCTCAATGTATTTTATATGGATTTTATGTGAAAAGTCGCACAAACTTGTGAAGTGGAAGGAAAAGGACACAATTTTTTTTTTTTTTTTTTTTTTTTTTTTTTTTACAAACAAAAAATGTAAAAAACTGAATCAAGCATATGTCCTCAGCCTCCCTGAGCCAGTACTTTGTAGAACTACCTCTCACTGCCCCTTTTGCAAAACATCACGTCTGGTTGGAGTTAACATCATTTTCACCTATGCTGAATATTCTTCATCCTTGGATCTAAACTTTTCCATTGTAGCTCTGGTTGTATGTTTAGGGTTATAGTCCTGCTGGAGGGTGAGCCTCCACCCCAGTTTCAAGTTTTTTCAACATATTAAGAGGGTTTTATTTCAGGATTGTCCTGTAATTAGCTCCATCCATCTTCTTGTCAACTGTGACCATCTTCTTTGTATCTAGTGAAAAAATGTGTCCCCCCAGCATGATGCTGCCACTGACATGATTAATGGTGGTTGAGGTGTGCTAGTTTTCTACCAAACATAACTATTGCATCCTTTAACTCTAGTCTCATCTGACCAGATCACCTCCTTCCACATGTTTGCTGTGTATGGCTTGCTGGATGGCTGTATCATGGTAGGTTTGCAGTTGTGCCACACTTGTTACAATTTCAGATGACAAATTGTACAGTGCTCTACGAGCTATGTGCTCTTTGAAGCTTGGGATATTGTTTGTAACTTAATAGTGCTTTAAACCTCTCTACAACCTTTTGATAATGGTTTGATCTTATTGATGCAGTTTGTTCACTAATGTTCTCTTACAAACCTTCGAGGCTTTCAGAGAACAATTGTACTTACACACATGTATATGGACTCTTAGGTGACATTTTACATTTTCTGAAACAAGAATTTTAATTTTCTGATTTTATATTAGTAGAGGTCTGATCCATACTCTTGATCCAACAAAGTCTCATTCTCTGTTATAGCATTCTTCAGTAATCAAGCAGGACTTGCTTTACAGCTTTAGATTAAACTACAACTAACATAAACATTAATAAACATTTCAAAGAAAAAAAGCTCAAAATGTGAGAAGGAAGTAGCCAAGAAGTGTTTACATACATTATCCATTTAGTTTTGACTAAATCAAACTATATTTATGACCTTGACCAATGCATTCACCCATTCAGTCACCCTTATTCAAACAACACTATGTCTGATCTAACTCTATAAAAGCTCAGTCAGATAAGGTGGATGTGGAACAAATCCCTAAGGATAAGGATAAGGATGTAAAATTGATCTATTAGCTGTAAATTCCAGGGACAATATGAATCATCATGAGCTGATCAATGGCTATAAAAGAATTACACATAAACAACTTTTTTACACCAATTAACAAAAGCTTCACTGATGATTTAAACAGATTGGAACTGATATAATAAATGTCATAATAAGTCAATGAATAAAAAAATATTTTAAACCAGAATGATTATCCTGAACTCCCTTCTGATTGTAGAAGAATATTTTGCATTTGTATCCAATTATCAATGGGTTCAGTTGTGAAATACTGAACTGAGAGGAATTTCTGGGGTATACACCATGGGATGAACATTTATTCCAATATAGAATGACTATTATGTAAATGGACCAGAAATGAGAAAAAAAAAAAAAAAAAAATACTCCACAGCTAGCAGAAAACTTCATTTATTTACCTGAATGCAGCAAGGTACTCTGCATCACCCATTGGAGGTTCCAGACCACCAGTCCATCCCACATTGACATTGAAGCCCTTGCCTACTCCTGAACCCACCTGGATAAAAGCAGACCAGGAAAAAGAGTGAGACTGTGAGAAATAAATGATCAGTGAGAATGTCAAAAAAAAGTAAATAACTCTGAGGGAATATTGAGAAACTCTATGACAATGACAGACTGGTGTCAAATATTCGCAAAATTAACACTGCTGTTGCAAAACTTTGTATTGCAACAACAGAGGGAACGTCACTGCATCTCTTTAGGCAACATCAGGGAATGATTATGATTCCTAAATGAAATACGGATGGCTGTTAATTCAACACCCCTGTCCGTCTATTTTGATTTCTATACAATTTGTCAATTGGCCTTTTAAATCACTGAGCCAGAGCAGAGCTATAGCCATTTATAGTTCCCAAGCTTTAGGGTACAACTTAAATGGGCTAACTGCTGACTGATAAACAAAAAGGGAAAAAAACAAGGTAAATGAGTAAGAATATACTAGATACTATAAACTATAATTATGTACTTAAAGTATAATAACTGTATGTTATGAGTTCTGTACATGAAAGTTCAAATAAAACATTGAATCCCATTCAACACAACTCTTTTTCCATGTTTTTAATGAGACAGATGCCAGGCAGAGTAGATGAAGTTTCTCTCAGGTTGCCCTTGCATATAAAGGGAAGAAAGTGAACAGAGGCTTGGGTCTTGGAAAGAAGTTGAGGATTCCTGTCTCTCGCTCTTTGTAGTCCTTCAAGAAGCCATTTAGCTGTTCCCAAAACCCTTCACCATCAGTCAATGTGTCAGTTTGAGGAGAGATGGAGGAGGTTGATTGACACCCTCTTGGCAGCAATGTGTGGTAATTTCCTTTGTGTGTGTGCATGCGTGTGTGTATGTGATTGAGTGTATGGGTGTGAGAGGATGCTTGAAAGAGAAAGAATGCTGATGAGCATCACAGAGTGTCTGTCTCTATTCTTTTCTCAGTGGACGGGATGTTCGCAGGGCAAACGAAAAACACATGAGGCCTTCTGTCCTCTGCCAACTGTTAATGTACCCGCATGCATGTGCTTGTGCACACAGCCAGCTACACAAATACACTCACAAAAACCAAACATACCATTTCTGCTATAGCTCCGAGTGCATTGCACTCTTCTTTGTTTTCTGTCTTGCTTTCATGTTTCAGGACTTACTGGACTGAATTAGACCTTCACTGGTTTTTGTGAGCTACTCCGCGCTCTTTGTTATGACGATGACATCACACCCCTACCCCATGGTGAGATATATACCTACACGGGGGACAGAGAGACTCCAGAGGTTTACCACACTGCTCCTCAGAGGTTGAGAGTCCACTTCAGGCAAAGCCACATGCAAGCCAGCAAAGTGTTTTTATGTGCCGCTCCTCGTGAGATTTTATGGGAAAACACTGAGTATTATTGTGGGGGAGGATGGCAGAGTGAGAGGAGTGAATGTGGGGGATTGAATGGGTGGCGAATATCAGCATGGGATGGGGTCAATTCAACTGACCAGGATAGTCGTTACACTCGGTTTTGGGTAAAACCACAGGAAGAAAACATAGACATCTCAATTTCTTGGATTTAAACAGGCTTACAGATCAACTTTATACATCCTGCTGAGAGGGACTGACCTCCAAGGCCTCAAAGTTTCTCAACCAGAAGTATGAAAGTAAACATATACACAGCAGTTACTGAAACATACAATAAAACATCTTCAAGGTGCATTCACTGGATAGACATGATTGAGACGTTTAGAAATTTGAATTAAATAAATTGTCACACACACAAAGAAGAATTCCAGTGGGCAAGTGAAGACTATGATACTTTTAATCTGGTGTATAAAGTGTTCATTCTGAGGGAGTATGAGACAAAACACAGTTGGACAGTAACAATTTGAAATTACAAATACTTGTTCATGGGTAAAATATAGGATCTAAAGATAAACAAATTTAGTCCAAAACTGATTGATGAATTATGTGTCAAAGCTTGAGATGTTTTGTGAGGTATCAGCTGTAGTTATTAAAGTCAGCCATCATCCCATAAGCTAGTTTTTATCTTGAGTTTTGTGTTATGTAGATTATTCCTTGACATATAGTACCACAATTCTATTGTTCTTCATAAGTACACCCAGAACTTTAGGCTCTTGTGGTCCTTACTGTTTCACTGAGCTCAAACAGATACTAAATACATTCTGTGTAAAAACATTAATACCCCTTGAATATTTCCACATTTTGTCATGTCACAATCACAAACCATGATGTATTCTGTATGGATTTTATGTAACAGACCAACACAAAGCAGCACTTAAATATGAAGAGCAAGGAGAATTTTTACAAATATAGATATCAACAAATTGGTGTACATTTGTGTTTAGGCCTTTTGCTCTGTAACCCTGCCCCAAATCCTGTGCAATCAGCTGTCCTCAGTAGGACTCTATTTACCACACGCCTGTGTGGTAAATAGAGTCCACCTGTGTTTAAAGCCGCAGTAGGTAACTTTTATAAATTATATGTTTTACATATTGGATAATCTGTGAAAAAAATTGAGCTCCTCTGCCTCTTCCCTGTGGTCCTTCTGCTATCTGCACAAATACACTGCTCCAGGTCAGAAACAATCATTCTGAGCTAGGACGAGGGTCTTAGGGCTCTTTAGCAAAAACAGTGAAGCTGGTCAGAGTTGATGGAAGGATGAATTAAGCTAAATACAAGAAACTCTTAGAGACTGCAAAACATCTAAAACTGGGCCAGATGATCATCTTCCAGTAGTAAGATATGATCTTTAGAGATACTTCATATTTAATATAACTGTTTTTGAAAAGACAACGTAATAATAATAAAAAAAAAAAAAAAAGAATCTGCCTCAAGATGTGTAAAACTGTTAGACCTACATACCCCAAAAGATTTTTGCTGAAATTGTAGCAAAAGGTAGCAAAGTACAAAGTATTGGTTCGAGGGGTTGGGGGGCTGAATACAAATGAATGTCACACTTCAGATTTTTACTTTTATCATACTTTGAAAAGCACTTCCCTTTTTCCTTCACAGTTATGCAGTAATTTGTGAGTCTACTAGATAAAATCTTCATAAAATACATCAAAGGTTTTGATGGTAGTACATACATCAAAGGTTTTGATGGTAGTACAACAAAGTATGAAAAAGTTCAAGGAGTATGAATACTTTTACTTGTTTCATGAGGCATGACTATTATGAAACAGGTGTCATTGATAATACCAGCTAAATCAATATCATAAATTTTCTACAGAAATAAACAGTTTTATTTCTGTGAGGTGCTATTATTATAATATAAACAAAAACATACATAAATACAGTACAAGTACCTCACTTGGATGTCCACTACCAGGAAAGAAGTTCCCATCATCATAACGATGCAGAGAGATATACAGAACACTTGGGTCATCATAGAAAGCCTCTTGGGTGCCGTTGCCATGGTGCACATCCTGACAAAATTTGAGTATATATATATATATATATATATATATATATATATATATATATATATATATATATATATATATATATATATATATATATATATATAAATAAATAAATAAATAAATAGAGAGAGAGAGAGAGAGAGAGAGAGAGAGAAAGAGAGAGAGAAAGAGAGGCAGGCAGACAGACAAAAGTATATTAATTATTGTTAAAACTAATTCAGAGTGTAAAGGTAATTACAAACACACAAATTTCTGACATGAGCTGATAACAACTGAACAGAGTTTGTAAAATCTGCATGCCTTCCACATTAGTGGCAAAAGTATTTATTCTTTTTTACTTGATTTATTATCATAATAATAACTATCATTTCAAACAATAACATACTGGATAGTATGGTCTTTGTAAAGAAATTGTGCAGACTCAAATGCACACATGTTGAGCAGAGACAATGGCTGGCTGTGGATCAGTATCAGCATATGTATGCCTTGGTGAACTTTTATGTGCCTGTGTGTGATTTTGAGTTTACTCTAAGCACATGTGACAGTTCAGCTCACACGTGGATAACAGAAATAACTGTCTAAATGATCTAAATGGTGATTAGAGGTGCTACTGTAAGTCTGTGTCCTTGTTTTTTGCACCCAGGAAACATCTTTTTTCACCCTATATGTTTGGATTGTGTCCATGAAGAGGGGGGTTGTTCTTTTAGTCCTTACCCAGTCTACGATGAGGATCTTGCTGACACTGAGTTTGTGTTGGAGCTGCTTGGCTGCGATGGCCACAGAGTTGAAGTAACAGAAGCCCCTGTGGACAAACAAACAGGAAGAGTGGCAGCCACATGTGTTTATCACTGCATGTTTTGCAAATTAATTTCACAAAATCCACATATGGTCCGTAGGAACCTGTAAGACAGTTCTTTGGCTTTGTGTGGTGCCTCTTCAGACCATGACAGTCCCAGCATTGACTCCTGCCACGTTAACATCTATTGCATATTATTTAGGAAACAAGTGTGTTTTGGGTTGTTCTGTGCTTTCCTTTTCTCAGCTGACAAACAAAAATGGCTTCTGTTATGAGAGTATTATACTAAGTCTAAAATGTTTCAGTCCTGAGAAATGCAGAAGCCACAAATTTTATGACAAACTGAAAGCGAAGCTCATCATAAAATTTAGGACACATTCGAAATGGTAATGCTGTCAGAAAGCTGGCAGAATGTGAGGGATGATTTCGGAGAAATGAACTCACACTACTCACTAACACTGGCTGTCTACAACAAAAGTATGCAAAGAAAGTGTTGATGCATGAAAAACAATGGAGGAATGTTGGAAAAGGCATTGTCAGCATTGGGCTGTAAAGTGTGATTGCCTAAATGTGTATGTGTGTGTGTGTGTGTGTGTGTGTGTGTGTGTGTGTGTGTCTGTGTATGTGAACAATGTACATCATAAGCTGTCCAAACTTAGCTCATCAAGAAAAATCATTATCTCACCATAAATAACCAGTGACAGGTACTGCTGAGCTCACACACACAGCCCCAGCTGAATGTGGTTATTTGGCTAATGCCTGCTATCAAAGGGTGACACAAATCAATGCACACAAATATGCACATCCACATGTATCCACACAGCAGATGTGCAGTGTGTGTGGACACACAGGTTCTGCACGTCTCTTTGGAGGTGCTTTGCTCTGTCTTGAAAGCTTTAAAGAAACAGTGGAGGAGGTAGATTGCCTCTGGCATCGGGCAGGTAGTACACACCACTCATACATTAACATAGACAGAGTTAGGAACCCTCTCTCTCTTTATCTCCTTCAGCAGTATACTGTAGCTGATTTATAAAAAAAAAACAAAAAACAAACAAAAAAAAAAAAACATAAAACAAAACATTTGCAGCCCCCTTAGGTCCTAGTATGCATGTGTGTGCATGCTTCTGTACTTACAGAGGAGAAGAACGGGTTGCATGGTGTCCGGGGGGTCTCACCACTGCAAAACCATTCTGTGAGAAAACAAAATACAATCTTAACACCTCATTGTTTTAACAGCTTGTTCTTAAACATAAAGGTGTTAACACATTAATGTGAAATTGTTTCAGATATACTTATATAACGGACAACAAATGAGGAGCTGCAAACATCCTCATTTTGCTGTAAAACAGCAGTCCATTTCACTGCACAGTAAATACAGTTTATAACATGCTTAATTCAAGCAGTTTAAACAAGACCTCTTATTTTATATCTGTATTAATCTAATCACAATGAGCTACTCCTGTTGAGGTCAGTTAGGATTATAAAAACCATTTCTATTTGCCAAATGCCATTCAATTTTTTGTTTTTATCTCTTCCAATTCATAAGTTTAGTATTTAGTATTTACCTTAGCATTTGGTAGAATTGACTTTTAAACAACAGGACTTGACTTAAACGTTTTGGATATCCTCCCACAAGCTTTTCACAATGGTTTACTGGAAATTTGGTAAAATGCTAATCATCTTTTTTTTTATGTTACATTTAGAGTTATGGCTTCTTCAGCAGTGAGTGACCTGTCAGCCTCTGTTGGTACAGAATGTGTTTCACTGCTCTGGGGCAGTGCACATTTTATCCACATTTTAAAATGCACATTTTACACCAAAACACCTTTATCATTCATTCATCCCTACAACACACACCTTTAGCTCCCTCTGTGCCACCTTAAGGGCCAGGTCTATGACACACCCTGCAGCTATTTGGGAAGCAGCTGCTGTATGGTGTTCATTCCAAACTGTATCAATGTCCACCTGTTGGTAAAACAATAGAAAACAAATCCCAGTTAGAGATTATTCACATAGATTTGAAAATAATGGAGAAGTTCCTGCACAGTTTTTCTGAAACATTTTTATTAGGATTAGCTGACTGGAGCATGCAGACAGAAGGAACTGGTCAAAATGTTTTTTTATTAGATTAGGCTGTTTGGTAGGAGCAAAATCTATACATCTCAGAAAAAATGTTTAATTGTTTAAATATATATTTTCTATGTGTATCTATGTGACCCCACACTTCAAAAGTCATCTTTGCTGGAGGTCTGCTGTGGTGTTAGGGGGAATATTGAAATCAAAGGAATTTATTTTTTCACAAGGTTTGCCATCTTGTTCCAATCACCCCTCTTCAGTCTTGCAGCTAAAGGCCGGATATCCAGGCACATCGGTGCTCTTATCAGCTGCCACCCATCCCCTTTCAGATTTTTCCTTCTTTCCTATGAATTTAATATCATTTTATTTCTCCTACATCCTCTTTTTATGTTCCCCTAGGTAAAAAAAAAAAAAACAAAACATCTTCAGCACTTTACTTGTATGCTTTCTCTTGTTGTTTCTTCTTCCTCTGACTATTGTCCAGACCTTGATTTTTTGAGGGTTCAAAGTTATCTTAGCCAAAAACAATAGCATGAGCAATTGGTAGTATCATTATCTAAATTGTGTAATGAGGCATAATAAGCCATGTAATGTTTGCTGTTCAGTAATGCAATTAGATGAGTGGAAATATTCCCACATGACTAAAGTTTTAAAACAGATCTGTGATGTGTGTGTGTGTGTGTGTGTGTGTGTGTGTGTGTGTGTGTGTGTGTGTGTGTGTCTGTGTGTGTATGTATTAATGTGTGTGTGTGGCTGTGTAAGACTCACCCCTACACCTCCACATGGTAAATCTACAAAAATCTGGGATCCTGTATGGAAATGTTGGTGGCATTTAACAGTTATGAACACATCACATTTACACACATACAAAATGTGCAGAAACAAACTTTTTCACATTTTGTCACATTACAGCTACAAACTTCAATGACTTTTATTGGGATTTTATTGGACAGAGCACCACAAAGCAGTGCATGATTGTGAAATAGAAGGAAATATTTGAGAACATTAGAGAACAAACAGATTCATGAAGACCAGAGAACACAGCAGACAGGTCAGGGATAAAGCTATGTTTAAAGCAGGTTCAGGTAAATTAATCAATATTCCAAGCTTTGAACATCTGACCGAGTGCTCTTCAGTTTGTGAGAATGGGAAAAGTTTGTCCAACTGTAAAGTTACCAAGAAATGGCCATTCACTTAAAATGGCCAGTCAGACAAGTAGAGCATTAAGTAGAGAAGCAGCCAAGAGGCCCATGTTAACTTCTGTGGATTAGCATGGATCCACAGCTCAGGTGAGGGAATCTGTTGAAGGCTGACTCCACAAATCTGGTCTTTATGGATAAGTGGCAAATAGAAAGGCATTGATGAAAGAAAGACATAAGAAGTTCAGTTTGCAGTTTTCCACAAGCCATGTAGGGGACATATTTCAACTTTATTTCATTTCATAATTAAGCAATACTTTGCAATACATAAGCAATATTATTCCAGCATTGAAGTTCGTGGTTATAATGAGAAAAAAATGTGAAAAAAAAATCGAGGAGTATGAATACTTTTGCATAGTATACTGAATATGTAGTATGGCATTATTATAAATGTCATTTTCAGTGCTATTATTGATCTTACCAATTGATTTGTCCATTTTGTTGCCTAACATTAACACATGGTTTTCAGAATGGACGGAGAGCAGCTCTGCACGGGTGGCTTTTCTGCTGAGAATACACTTTAACACAGAAATAAGGTTTTTGTGAACCCAGAACATGTTTGACAGCTCATTATTTCACTTACAGTATACCAGTGTGCACAGCTCCTACCTCACATTGGCTCTTAAGCCCTCTCTCTTGCAGTCTGGACCAGATGCTCTGGATCCTCCCAGCATGCTCAGCATGGCGGCTGTTGTCTCTGCAGATACACTGGTGTTTCTGCATCTGAGCATCATAAACCAAACCTGGATACACATATGAAAACATGCTTTATAACCCTATATTTCACTCTTAAATCATATTATAATCCTTCAAAATATATAATCAATGTGTTTGACTCACCTGTTGTAAAACGTAGCTTGGCATCTGTGGCAGGGCTGGACAGTGACAAAGAGGGTATTGTGGTGGTTACATGTGAAGTAGGAGTCAGGGAGGTGGAGGGTGGTAGAGAGCGGCTCCGAATCACAGGCGGATGAGACTGATGAGGCCAAATTAAGGTAGCAACTCCCAGTGCATCTGGCTGTAAAGCTGATCTGAGGATTACCTGCCTCTGTGTTTTTTCGCAGAAGAGTTTAAAGAGAAGACAAAGAAGTGATAAACAATTTATTATTAGTTGGATATGGAAAAAAGTGCTTTGAGTAAACTAAATATGGTTCTCCAATGCCTCCAGCTGGTAAAATTACTCATAATGTCGACAAGTTTCATTTTACTTGTCTTGAACAAGAACCTAATAAGGAAAATGCATTACTGATTGCATATATAATGCAACAGTGCCCCCTAATGGTAAGGTAAATGAATCCTAGTAAAGGAAGACTTTGATATTATGGAGTTGGATGTCACATAACAGATTCATCAGTCAGTGGTTTCAATATTTAATAAATTACTCAACTGAATAATTCAGATTAACAGAGTTTTAAATAATTTTCCATGGTCATTAAGACCTTTAATCATTTAGTTTTAAAAGAAAGCTGATGGGATTTTTTTTCTTTACTATTTTGTTTCCATATGAACTGACATTAGTACCTGACTGAGAGAGTGTGGTGTCTCGATCAAGCTCTCCCGAGAGGAAGTAATGGACTCTGTGTCATAAACTGAGTCTGTACTGGCAGTGCTTTCTCGCCTGCGATGGCCGTCTTCGGACAGCGAGCCTAGTTCAGAGCCGCACAAAGACCCTGTCCCAGAACCTGATGCTGATCCTGTCTCCTCCAGGTCCATGTCCTCAGATGGGATCTGTGTCAGACAGGACTTCTCAATGAATCTTCACAAGTTTTACACTCTTCAACTCTTTTAAAATTTTTTCTTGTTACATTTCTTAACAGAATAATAAATTGATAAAACCCAATCCTTAGTCAAATGTTTCTGTCAGAAAAAAATAAATAAATAAATGATACATGGCTCCCTGAGAATGAATCAAGTTTTTTGGTCAGTAATAGACCTAGTTATCTGTTTAGGATGGTAATGTTCACACCTGTCTCTTCTTACCTTGCTCAGATGTGTACTCATCTTAAACCTTTCCAATCCAGCCTTGTGGTACAGCTGGGTGAGCTGTTGGTGGGTGTGTAGATGATGGCCTGCATGCAGGGGCAGGACTGAGTGGCTGTAAGGTAGTGGCTCTGAATGCGCTCGCTCCACAGGTCGGTGGGAGCCCAAGGCAACTAAGCCTTCTCTTCTGGATGGGGAGGATATGTGAGGATGCTGTTGCTGAGGAATGGTACTCAAACTATGAACTGCAAGCAAGAAAAGAGAAAATGAGTGACAACAAGATTAAGATGGAAGAGAGGTAGCAGGAAAGAATCGAAAATGGGAAAAGGGACAGTAAGAATGACGATTTGATAGAAATCTGCCAAACATGGCAAAAAAGGAGACGAAAACTCAATCACATTGACAGCTTAGAAGGGAAACAAACAAAACTAGACAGTTTAATTAAATATGTTTTCGTAATATTGGTTTTGGCTGAATGATTTTTTTATTTATTTATTTATTTATTTTTTTTTTAGTGACACTGCATCACTGTTTTCACCTCAGTAGAGGGTGCTCTTGTGTCAAAGACATGCAGGATGAGACAGATGTGATGCAAGTTTTATTGTAGTCTCTGATTCAAAATAAAAACATTGATGACCATTTTAAATCTTAACAAATAAGCAGTACATGTATTACCAAATGTCTGAAAAAAATCATAATCTCAACTTACAATAAAAACTGTAAACAGAAACTAGATAAATGTACATCAGAGAAATGTTCTCACTAATTCATAACAAAAAAGTCAGATGAAACCTTATAATGCTGGGAAGAACTCTACTTCAAAGTATCAGCTATGAGCAATAACAGCATAAAATAAGTCAAATGTGCATATATGGCTCTGAGTGTTATCACTTCTGTATCTACATGGTGTGCTATACGTGCAGATATATGCTTTACAAACAATGCCACTCACGAGGAACAAGCTGCTGGCACATCAGCCCCATACTTGGTTCAAATATGAACACAGGCTGTAAACGTTGAGACAGAGATGGGCCACTTCCCTCCAGGGGGAGGTAGACAGATTGCAAAGCCGATGCTGTCACTGGCTTTGTTACACGTAAGTCAGTCTGCAGAGTAAGACAATGACAAATTTAAAAATGCTACAGAAGTACAAGTAGGAACACATCCATTAAGGGTGTGGCTTATAAATTAGCAAACTGGGTGATTTGAGAAAAAAGTTAAGGGTTTAATGGTCTCATTGACAACTCTACATTTGAATTTGTACAGTTACCAAAAAGGTCAGAAGGGAAGTGAAAGCCATGTGGTGTACATGTATTGACCTTTGAGAAACTAATAAAAGGAAACTAATGAAAAAAAAGATTGTTTTAATTTTGGTTACATTACAGCAACAAACATACAAAAGCATTTATGTCTCTTAAAATTTTCTCTATTTTGTGCTTTAACTACGAACTTTAATGTGTTTTATTGGAACATAATAAAAATGGATTTCAACGTTTTTTACTAAATATTTTCACATCCACAGCTAAAATTTTTTACCCATTTTCCTTCGCAAAACAGCTAAAACTACGTCAGATTGAACGGAGTGCTTCTGTGAACAGCAATTTTCAAGTCTTGCCACAGATTATCCATTTCATTTAGGACCAGGGTTGAAAATGATTTGATCTAAACCATTCCATTGTAGATCTGGCTTTATATTTATAGAAATTGCCCTGGTGGACAGTGAACCTCATCTGACCAGAGGAGCTTCCTCCACATGCTTAATGTGGTCTTCATGACGCTGTTTGTTCACTAATGTTGAAGCCTAAATCACATACCGGTGAAGCCTATTTACCAGTTAGGTGCATTTAGAAAGGAACTGGCTCTACTTTATTTAATTCAGAGTTATCAAATTAAAAGACGCTGAATACAAATTTCAGATTTTTATTTAAAGAATAAATATATTAAAAACCACATTTTTCTTTCCAATTTACAATTGTACAATACCTTGTGTTTTTGTTTCTATTGCATAAAATCTCAAAATAAATTGAAGTTTGTGGTTGTGAACTGTAACTTTTACACTGAGGAAATTATTGGTGGTTTTGCCATGACATAAAACTTCAAAAGCTAAGTAACTCTGACTGAAATTCAATTAGATTTTATTGCTTACCTGTGCAGGAAGTCCAGCGGTGATGTTGTGTATTGCAGTGTGGTTGGTAGGCAGAGCGAAGTGTGCTAAATTACCATTCTTCATCAGCACCCTCTTTGACTGAAAAAGCAAAAGTTTAAGTTATTATGATATGGAGATTCCAGGCAGATTCCACAACGTGCACACTTTCTCAAAACTCAGGAACTCAAGCTGTTGTGAAACAAACACTCTTAGCATCACTGGAAAAAAACAAAAAACAAAAAAAAAAAAAAAAAACAAGACTACACTATGAAGAAACAGTCCCTAAACTGTACACATATTTCATTTAGATTGTTTCTCACTGGTTGAGAATGTATTTGTGTTGAAAGCTCAGGCAGCTAAAATTTACTCAGGACTCAAGCAAGCAATGCATATGTAAGCTGCCGAAATGTTAGCATGACTCTTCCTGAGTTTCCAAGTTGTTTTGTTTATAACAACAGCTGCACATTAAATGTAATGCCTTTCAAGCTGGTAATATTCATTGTACTACAATGAAGGAGATTAAATTGTAAAATTAAAAAATCCATTCCTTCAGAAAAGTATGTAAAATTTAGATTAAATATGATTTAAATTTGTAAGATAAGAAGCCATCACGTTTTCTGTTTTCTCTCTATGTGAAGCAAACCTGCTGCCTTAAGCGTACAATGAATGTTCATATTTCCCTTTTAGATCTTTTCATATATTAAGTGAAGTGCTTAAAAAGAAAAAAAAATTGATAAAACACCTCGAATACACCCAGTGATGCATCATAAAATAAAACAAAAAAAAATCTTATTTACAGTACATTTAACTGACATTTGAGTGAACCCTTAACTATGTTATACTTTTAAGGAAAAGATATGGCTGTGACTGAAATATTAAAAAAGGGTCTCACCTCAGGAGCCCGTGGTAGGGACCCACTGTCTGACATGAGGGTGTCGTTTGGTGAGCTGCAGCCTGATGCTGAAATGCTGCTTCTGCTTGGGGAAGAGTCTGAATGAAAGAATGGAGAAAAAACAAACACTGTTTTCCACATTAAAACATAAATATGTAATGAAATGGAACATGGATAAAAGCAGGTATCTCTCCACTATATATACAAGTTTCTTTAGCTAAAAATGCATTTTTATATTGTTGTAACAGAACCTCCTACTAAAGAAACCCTAAAACTCCAACATTTAATTTCAGTACATTTATTTAGGTTATTTTTGCTTTTTACAAAATCACCAATGGCGATGCATTGCAATGAGGTTCTCAGGGCCTGTAGAAGAGAAACAGGTCCGCAGCACCACATTCTTCCACCGTACTTAATAATGGGCATGAGGTTCTTTTTCAATTCCTGATCCTGATATTCATGCCAAATGCCAGGATGCTGAGATAAATATGTCTCCCCATCCAGCCAAGAGGCCGGGAACTAACAAATTTATACCGCAGGGTAACAGGAAGACATAGATTACTAATTAGAAATCTGATTAATTTTAAAATGTAAAGTAAAAGTGGAAAGATGCCTCAGTTACATTTATTTTAAAAGCATTTTTAGTGATAACTGACTGCTGCAAGTCAATCACTCAGTGTACTCCGCTGGGTTTCCTTAGATAGAAAGCTTTTTTAAACAATTTGAACAGACTGAATCTGACTATTTAGTTTGATAACTAAGATCAGTTGGAATGTATCTACTAGTATAATTGGATTTATTTACTTTTTTTGTGAAGTATCTTGAGATGACATGTTGTGAATTGGTGCGATATAAATCAATTGTCATCTGTGATTTTGTAAAAATAAATAAATAAATAAATAACGCTGGATTTTTTTTTCCATTGAAAAAATTTAATTCAATTAAAGGTTGTATTTTTCAAAAATATTTTCAGTGTGATATTTTGCTGATGCAATAAATAACTTATTTTAAGGATTTTTACATGTCTTTGGCAGGGGTGCCAGTAAATGTGTCTGCTAATGCAGAGGAATATTGTGAATTAAAGACACAATAACCTGAAAAGGCTGCAAGATTAACACAAACAGAAGGCTAAGCTTACAGAAATTAAACATAAATGTTCATACCCATATTTTCTGTCCTATGTTTGACATCAGGAGGGGCACTGATCTTTCGTTGCAGCGGGTTAGGCCTTGTGGAGATGAGTTTCTTCAACTTCCACTTCAGTGTGGGCTCAGATACTGCACAAATACATACACACATATAAAATAACAGTGACGGAATCAAGTTAAAGTGAACTGTGCAAATTCTTCACTCCTAATGAATACTTAAAATCATCCATGTTTACACTGGGCAATTTCCAATAAACCCAAACAAAGTAATCAATCACTGGCAGGCTCAGATAAAAGCTATGTTTGTGTTGTCGCTGTGCCAAGTAAAGCACTCCATGGTGTGTGTGTGTGCATAGATGTGTGTCTGTGTTAAAGGTTTTAGGGCAACATAAACAAATAATGGTTGATGTACTCGCAGAAATGTACCAAAAAAAAAAAAAAAAAAAAAAAAAAAAAAAAAAAAAAAAAAAAAGGAACCACTCCCACTCTAATTTATACAGTGAGGAAGAAGTGCTCAGGACTCTCACGCAGTTCATTTTACACATACCATAGTTAAGGTTATATAATTTCTTTGTGCCTTACTATTGCTCTGACCCTGCAGATCTGATGGTCAGAGCTTAATTCACTCTAACCAAATGACCACACCAAGGCGTCTTGATTCTTTCAGACTTTCTGTCCAAAATGTGTTGAAATTTTTAGCTTAGAGAGAGGTTACGGTATCATGTTGAACAAATATTCTTTAGAGCTATGGAGTAGAGGACTTATTACTTGGAGGTATAACTCAGATTTCACTGTAAACATCACATAAGAAAATAACTGAGATGGAAAATCACCAGCATCTTAAAAAAGATTTGACCTGAGCATGGCAACCCTCAACACAAACAGGAGCCTCACCTGTTCTTCGGAGGGCGAGGTCCTTACGCTGGTCACAGAGTGTCGGTTGAGGCTTAAGGGACATGTCAGGGACCGATGGCCTAGGTAACCAAAACAACATCAGACGCAATGTCTTAGTCATGGGCAAATATGGGGAGAGTAGAGAACATCAATTTTTAAGTCCTGCCACTCATTCTCAACTGATTTTAGGTCTAGATAATTCCAACACATGAATAGGCTTTGATGTTTAATTTGCTTCAGTTGTGTGTTTAGTGTTATTGTCCTGCTGAAAGTCTTTCAGTCTCAAGTCTTTTCCGTACCTCTAACCAGGTTTTTAGAGTTTTCCCTCTTTTTAGCTGACCCTGTCCCTGCTTAAGAAAACCATCCCTGCAGCATGATGCTGCCACTACCTCAAGTCACTATAGGGATGGCATGTTTAAGATCCTTTGTTTTCTGCCACACCTAGTGTTTTGCACGTAGGCCAAAAAGTTCAGTTTTGGTATCACCTGATCAGAGCATTTTCTTCCACATGTTTGAGGTCCCTCTCAATGGCTTCTGGCAAACTGCCAACAGGACATCTTAAGGCTTTCTTTCCATGATGGTTTTCTTTTGCTACTCTCTCATTAAGGTCAGATTTGTGGAATTCATGACATTTTTGTCTTTAGACTATTATACCAGTTCTCAATGAGATGCTCAAAGCCAGGAATAAACACCCCTAACCCATCTGGTCTCCACACTCAGGGGATCCATTTACTAATTATGTGACTTCTCAAGGCAATTTTCTACATTGAAGTTTGTGGTTGTATCGTTACAAAATGTTCAGATTCAGAAAGAAGATAACTAGTTATTCCATCTTGCCAAAACCACTGAAACATTCTTGTAGAGCTGAAGTTAAAAATCAATTCACACATTCAAACATTTAAGCCAGCCTCACCTGTATCCTGGAAGGTTACTGCAGTGGCTCCCAGGAATCCTGTCATGAGGAGGCTGATTCTTCATGATTATATGGTCCCGTAGGATCTGCTTTACATGTTTGCTAGCTACAGCACCTGGCACACAGTAAAAAAGGCCAATAAAATGTACAGAGTGGTGATTTTTATTGTGACATAACAAATATATTTCAAGGTTCCCTCCAGTGTATTATAAGCCTGGAGGGCTGCCAGGCTTTACTTGACTCCCCACCGGGCTAAGTGTCTTCTGTTCTGTTATTATACACCATAACAGTGAAAGCAAAGACGTGTTAAGATAGGTTTATACTTAGCCTTGAACTGGCGAGCACCAGTTGTGACAGTCACACCAATCTTTCAGAAAACTTCTAAAAACAACACAACTCACTCTGTTCATTTTTATTCTTTTGTATTTGCTGTGGGTCTTCTCTTTTCTCCTCCATCTTTCTGTGTCTTTGTTCAGTGTTATACTGTGAAGAAAAAAAAAAAACAAAAAAAAAAAACATTAGCCCTAGTCCAGTCTTTTTGGAAAATACATATGAAATGTATATAAAGGGAGTGACACTTTGCTGCTGTCACCATTGGTTAAGAACAGGAAGTACAGCCAGCATTACTGTAGTAAAATGTAAATATTGTTTACTGCTCAATCAGAAATGAGGAGGAAATGTTCTAATAACATTCTTACCTGGTTGCTACTTATATTGGTTGAGTTTTATGCCTGGTTACAGCTTGTGGGGAAAGCAGCTGCCTTTTTCCTGTGGTTAATGTGGTAGGAGGTCTTTCTACATTAAACTCGGCATGGTTTTGACAAATAAAATGTTGATATTCCACAATGTGACAATACATAAAGAATATCCCCATTTCTTGGTTTTGTACAGTAGATCTAGTCACTGTATAAATTGAAATAACACAGAGTCCTTCTTTCTGATGGCAAATTTCTGTATATTCATCTGATCACTCATTTCACCCATGCTTAGAATTGCCGAGAGCTTTATTTGAACACATCTATACCTGTACAGAACTAATGTCTTGGTATTACCTCACCTGCAAGTGGTGCTGGGAGAACTGAGAGCAATGCTGAGCGGTGAGATGTTCCAGGTAGAAAGAAGGCTGTGGAGCCAGCATGGCCGAATCTGAGCCTGTATGTAACAACCTGTGAGTTACAGTCAGATCCATGGGCTTGACCCTATGAATGGTCAATCAACTCTGGATCACATCCACTGTAGAAGTGAAAAAAGAAAGACCAATTATCAGTTGAGCTGTGACACTGGATGAAAGTTGCCTTTAGTTTAGGGCTGAAACTTCCAACTATTTCTCTAATGTTTGGTTAAATGTCAGGTCATCAATAATCATAATCTGATTTCTCGTTGAGAACTGGAAGTCTCCCAAGGAAAAATGGACAGGTACTTGCAAAAGAATTCAAGCCTTCTTTCCCTTTTCCTCTGGCTTTTGTCTGACATTTCTCCTTCAGGAAAAAAAAGTCAGCTTTTTGCTGCTGTTAATATCAGAGGTGCAAGTGAGAACAAATAAAAGCAAGTGGGTTGAGAGCTGGATGTTGGGGATTAGACATTTCAGCTGGGTAAACATGTGTCTTTGCTTATTATTTTTGCTATTTTTACCAGAAGGAAACAAAACAGACACCTACAGTAAATAGACAGCTGAATCAAGTTTCAATATATTAACAAAACACAGATACTTTTTTTTTTTTTTTACAATTGCATGCGAGAGTAAAAGTTTCAGTACGCTGAATTTAAGAACCTACAAATATCACCTTTTTCTAGAACAAGAACTTCAGCTGTGGCATTGAAGGACAAATTCACTCTAATGATATGACCTAAAAAAGAAAGAGCCGACCAGAGGGCTAATAATAGTAAGTAAAAGAAACCTAGAAAAAGTGAACCTGGCATATTCTTACGAACAATGTGCAAACATAAAGGTAATGTAACACTGACACCTGAAACTAAAAAATGTTAAGACGCATGTTTCAGTACTGATACAAAAGTATAGATACACCATATATGGAAGGAAACACCTTCACAGTGAAAAAGATGGAGTTGTGGAATCTGTTACTGTAGCAAAGCAACTATTCTGTGAAGATAGCAGTCAGTAACATCACAGCAACTGTGATAGCGCTTTAATTTTTTAACAAAATGTTTTTGTTCTTTTAAAAATCTATTATTTTCATAACATCCAACCTGATGTTATTCAACTATAACAAACAACACTCATTTCTTACAGTAAGACTGACTAGTTAAGAGAAATAAAGAATTGTGCTTGACGTAGACAGAATTCCCCTGAAAAAGAAAACTCCCACACACTTACTGAATGTTTACATGAGACTAAAACTCAGTAATAAAAACAGGTGACGACAGTGACCGCAGATTAATGTACAAATCCAGAACATTTTGTACAATTTATAATTGAAAATTTTTTAACAGGTTTAGCCTTAACATCTTTCTATTTATGTCATTGAGAAAGTAAAATTGAAGTACAAATGTTTGTGTGACAGCAAAAAGAGTGCAGAATTCTCATTACAGAAACAAAAGAAGCCACACTTTAAAAAATGTAAACAGTGAGCAATATTTATCAGATCTCTACAACTATACAATACCAGTTAACTTCAGGAGGCACAGAGATGTAAGAGATGAAATATTTTCATCTATCTTACTTTCAGCTGGCTCATGCCCAGGACACTTTGCAGTATGTAACAATGTTAAGGTTTTTTTTAGCTTAATATGTTCCCTTTTTCATTCCAACACCAAAAAAAATGAAGGTACAGCTTGAAGAACCAGTCAGAGCAGCACAGTGAGTATTACTAGAAGAATGTCTGTGTCTTTTTAAAGGAAATCAAAAAATCACAAGACAAGTGGTGGTGGAGGAGACTCAGATAGTCTGCAAACACTTTCACATACACAAAAACAGACATGAGCACCAAACAAGTCAACCCCCTCAGAGAAAGGAAATAATCAGGAAGTCAGAAAAGGAACACCTGCGGTATATTTTTACACAGAAAAACTGCAAGGGCCGTTTTCTGTCATAACTGTTTGAGATTTGTATAAACCTTGAACAACAAGACAAACAGTCAATGTTAACTTTATGGTGTTTTGTATAAAAGTTGTGGGATTTTTGTAAAACAGTTAAAGAATGGTGTGCAAATTGTTCTAAATCCCACTTGGGGAAGATAACAAAAGCAGAGCAAATGACTTAAAAGTTTGTGAAAAACCTTACAGCTATCTTCTGAAGCAACATTGCTAACATACCTGAGCAAAAGGGGATCATTTAGACACAAAAAATTGCATATTAAAACTAATGCTTTTCTGATTGTGACTTTCTCACATGTAGCCAGCACTATATTGAGAACCAAAATTGCAGCTTAAGACTGTTAGAGGCAATTTAGAAAAGAAGACATCTGAATGAGATCTGATCATCCTGTGGGGATTCAGTCTGAAAATGCTGAAAATGAGTTTGTGCACTAATGATCTATCTTTAGGCAGAGTTTCAGCGTGATTCATGACATATGACTTGACACAAAACCAGCTTGGTCACTGCACTCTACATTCAAAGAGCCAACTAAAGAGATAAGATTTCATCTGCATTCACCCCGAGGGATTTGAGGCACTCATGATTACGTCCTATCACATAACCAAGAATTCACAGATTCTATTAAACACTTTTTTAATGTTACTTCACAAGAGAGTGATCACTATGTTTGTAGCAAACCTTATTTAAGTGTAGAGTCTATTTACCAACTGAGCTCCAAAAATATAAACACAAATACAATTACAGGATAAAATCTGGAGGGAATAAGAAGAAGTACGGGTTGATAAGATCTGTATGTTTGCTTCTCTGTCTCTCTTTAAAGTGTTGTCATGCTAAAAATAGCAGGAGGCAAACTTCTGGTTTCTGTAATAGCATATTCGTTTCACACGATCATCCTCTTTCTGTGGGCCCAGTGCAGCAACACACTAACACAAACACATGTACACAAGCATAACAAACACACATGCTTAGACTTTACTGGCGTGCATGCACACCCATGCACAGACACAGACTCACACAGAAACAGTGACTTCCTGTTTCTAAAGTTAGTCTGCACCATAACATCCTCTAGGTTCATTTAGGCAAGCAGAAGCTGCTATTTTGGTTGAATGGCTTCGCTGCAGCTCCAGAAATTCACAGATATTCATTCTGTCAGCAGTAACTCTATTCACGCTGCAAATTAAATACGCAGAGTTTCCTTGTTGGCTCAACTAAACTTCAAGTACATATATATATATATATATATATATATATATATATATATATATATATATATATATATATATATATATATATATTTAGTTGGCTCAACTAAACTTCAAGTACATATATATATATATATATAGATATATATATATATATATATATATATATATAGATATATATATATATATATATATATATATATATATATATATATATATATATATATATATATATATATATATATATAGATAGATAGATAGATGTAGTTTTTCAGATGCACAGGCCTTTCAACTTGCAGTCATGCACTGAGCTCTTTAACACTGGACCAGGGGATGTTGACCACAATATGACAGCAACTTCACCACGCTTGGCATCTTTTAGCAGCAGTACACCCCCCCCACCATCACGTTTATAGGAATCCACAGCTGCTGGGCACATTCTGTCCCCCTGCTTCCGAGCAGCTGGAGTATCAGTCTCCAAATGTGTTCATCCTCCTGTGTGGGTCCATCCTATGCACCCCGAGATATTAATAGCTTGCAGTTGTTTCTTTTGAGAGTGCACAGCAGATCTTTGTGTTTGCATAAGTAGAGTCTGTTTGTGTGACAGTTGATGGTGCATACACATGCATTAGTGCATCAGTGCTGGTGCAAGAGTATTAATAGTTACCATTTGTTTCTTTTGAAGGATCACTGAGGCCCTTTGTGCAAGTTTGAATGCAGGCAACCAGACCAATGTATTTTTAGCATCACCTGTCAACAAACACTGCTGTTATTGTGTACAATTATGCATGCACATGTGTTTCAGAACAGTGAGTTTGCTGCTTCCCAACATATTAATAGCAACACACCACTTGTTTAGTAGGAGTGCGTGTAAGAGCTTTGAATGTATTATTAGTATTCACAATTGCCAACAAATGCTTCTGTATTTGTGTACTGCCTGTGTAATTGGCAGTCAGCAACTTCAGTACAACTCCAAATTACATGAAAAAGGAAACATGTTTATAAAAGTCAAATCTTGTACTGATAAACAGATTGCATTGCATGATAATGTCTCTTTCAAGTAAAATCATTCAATTTTTATGTCATAAACCTATGAACATCCTGAGATTGTAGAAATTGAAGATGTGTAACGTAACATTTTAAAAATTGCATGATTCATAACTTAATCTAGCTCTTCATATTTTTGTTGTGTTCAAGCAACCTGTGGCCAAAGTGATTTGCACGCCAGGCATTTGTTTATTCTTGAAATAAGCTTAGTAAAGAACAAGCTAGTATTGTCCTTCAGACTAAAGCTTGTAAAATGGCAACTTACCATGTCATTGTTGGTCACATAGTCTGCCACAAGGGTAACAGCCTAAGTTGTAGTGAGAATCCATTTTCTGTCAGTCTTAAACTTTAGACTCATGCTTAAAATCTATGATTTCTGATGTATAGCCATAGACTGTGCTGTAGCAATTTGAATCTTACCTTTTCACAGTGCCTTGGAAAAGTATTTATACCCTTTGAAGTTTTTCATATTTTTTCATGTTATAACCACCACATAGTTCAATATATTTTATTGGGATTTAACAAACATACACCCTTTTTTTTCTCTAAGTCACATATCATTTGTGTTCCTCTTCACAAGTATTTACCATGTTGCATTGGTCTATCACAAATAATTGAATAAATATTTGTGGTTGTAACATTTCATGTTACAACCACAAATGTTAGAAGGTTAAAATGATGTGAATATGCAGTAATGAACATGCAAAAATTGAAAAGCAACACTTACAATCCAGTCAGGCAATTTTAAATATTATTAGAATGGATGGTTGTGTCTATATAAATACCGAAAAGATTATGTATAAACCCTCAGGCTTTATGTAGATATAGTATACAACATTCAGTCTGACCACAATAAATTTGAGGTTTAAGTTATTTTAAGTAACAAGGAATTCTGCTGCTTCATTTTGAAATAGCTATTCAAATTCAGAGTATTGCTAATGTTTCAGTTGCTAAAACAAAACTGACCACTACTGCTCTTCTTTCCCACTTTAAAATGTTTGCATAAATTTCCCACTGTGACATACACTGGCCACAAGAATTTCTGAAGTGGTACCTTAAAACAGGTGACCTAAAACAACAGAAATGTTCCCAAAATTAAGATTTCAGTGTCAGTTCTTTTAATACGCCAGACTGCACATAATGTGAGGGATTTTATTTCTTTCTTAGTTTTATGGGACTTGCCAGTGTTTATGAAGTATACATAAGTGTGATCAGAATAGGATGTGCTACTTTCTACAGATAATCAGTCACCCAGTAATCATAGCAAAGCCCTGCAAGCTTTGCATTGCCTTCAGAAATATGGGTCTTTAGAAACTATAACAGTACACCTAAATGTTTCAACAAGGGGTTAAAGGCAGTCAGCATGCACACCGACTACAATCAGTCAGTTTAAAGACAGAGTATGTTGCCAGCATTTACACGTTTAGCAACTTTCAGGTGTCTCATAAATGCCAAACTAAATTTAGGACAAGTGAAATGAAAGTTCTAAGCCACTCCTCCAAGACAAACCAGTTTTCTTCATAGCGTTTATAACAATGCAAAACCCACCGAGTACATTCTACCTCCTGGAAACCAGCTTGTGACCTATTTGTTATATGGTTATATGGAATTCAAATTAAATAAAGTTGTAGAGTTCATTTAGTTATTTATTTAATTCAGTTAATTTTAGCTATTTGTTAAATTTATTTTTATGATTTGATCAGGGTTGTGTTTCAGTAATTTAATTCAAAAAGGGAAACTCATTTTATACAGCTATTACACACAGTGATAAATGTTTATTTCTGTGAATTTTGTTTATAATGGCTTACAGTAAATGAACTCCTAAAATCAGAAATTGGAAAATGTGGGAATACTGAGAAATAAGCCCATGTATTGTATTGTATATGCGCTCAATACTTGAACTGGACTCCTTCTGTTTTAATGACTTCATCAACGCAGTTTGTCATGGAGACGATCAGCCTGTACCACTGCTGATGTTTTAAAGAAGCCTAATTTGCATTAATATCAGACTTTAAGTGTTATGCTCTGGTGTCACTCATCTTCCTCTTGACAATACTCCATAGATTGTAAATTGAATTTAGTTACAAAATGTTGTTAAAAAACAATAAAATAAAGCTTGGAATGTATCCCTCCATGTTTAAATAAATTAACTCATCTATTTTATTCCGATTATCACAACACACCTGTGTTTAATTTTTTAAAAATGATTTTCAATATGAGTAAAATTAATAATCAAGGTAGATTCAGGGCCCTATATGTATGGACACTTAAAGTTTTAATTATAGCAGGTGTATATTTGTGTTCTCACCTGCAGCACTTTGTTGCATGTTACTGTATCCATCTCTCCATGTTTTACACATTTGTAGAAAAACAGCTAAAAAACCTCAAACTATCTCAAAGACAAAAAACAAAAAGTGTCGCAAATTCTAATCACATGGACAGCATTCTATACAAATTATGCTTTTATATAGACTGCATTTGAGTATACTCTTATCATAATACTAATGAAGTCTTAATAACTCTCATTTAGCTCTGCTGGTTTGCATTTCAGCTTTTATAAGCAATTGGTGTGAAATTCTCTTCCTGTAGTGCTTTTTAGCAACTTTCTGAGGACTACAAGTGCAATCAATGCAGAGCACTGGTATCAAAGTTTACAACGATGTCAGTCACAGTAGATAGGCTGAGAACTGGTATGCAAAAGCAAGAACTGACCCAACAAAATTCAAACATAAACATAACTTTATCTGTTATACGGGATAAACATAACTTTATCTATTATACGGGCTGAACAGTGTAATTATCACTGAAGAGTCATAACATTGCTAATTATGGCCTGGAGTGCAGTCATGAGATTGGCATGAGTACAAAACTGCATCTTCCTTGAAGATATGTAGATAAACAGTACGTGACACAGTTCATAAAAGGACTGATGTTTTAACATCTTGGCTAACATTCATTACTCATGATGCAGTAAATGAATTAAATTAATACAAACTGCACATCCCCATTCAAGCACATTGTGTGAGCAGTACTAGACTAATACTAATATTACTCTGAATTATGCAAATTAAGAATAGGCCAGGTCTTAACCTGATGGGAACTAGCATCTGACTTCCTTCATGTACAAAAGATTTAGTGACTGGTTATCTTTAGCATTGACTTATTCAGATCAGTGGCCTGCGCATCTCACCTTTACTCTCAACTATCCTCCAACGCTCTGTGATCCTGACATTACCAGATGTTATGTGAAGGAATTCCTTAACACACCCACACAGAAACATTAGCGTACGTAATGTACGTTATTTTATTTTTATTTTTTATTTTTTCACTCACCTGCCGTAGGGATGATTTGACTGAGAAAGCAGGTTCTCATGTTGACGTCTAACAATAGATTTGGCAATATACTGTGCATCACTGTTACTGCACACAAGGTAAAGTGATTAAACACACAGAAGGGCTTCTTTGTTTAAAAATTCACTCTGCAGTCAGTAAGGATAAAGTTACTATCTTCCAATGCTAGCCACTGCTGGTTTTGATAAACTTACTGATTGTTGACTGCTCCTCTTACCCTTTACATTTTTGCCCTCTCTATCACACTGTCTTTATCACTTTCTATGTCATGCACACACAGACAGAAATAATAAACAGCAAAGTGATGGTCCCTTTACTGTGTTGTTGAGGAGAAGACTGTATCAGTAGTCAGCTGAGTTGATCTTAAATCAGGAACAGGAAATGTGATCTGGGCCTCTGGTCAGTCCAGAACACTATCCCTATTGTCAGAGTGCTGCTGTGGCTCGCACGGGGAAAACAGTGGTGACTTTTAAAGGTTATCTCTTCTGGGAAAAAGGTTGGCACTACTTCTTACAATTGTGGAGCACAGAAAGTTGTGTACCGGATAAAATATGTTTGTCTTAAGCTTCTTGATTAAAAAAAACAACAGCATAAAATAAATGACTGAACAGCTGGACCACAAATGCGAGCACTTAAATTATTTAACCTAGAGGTGTAAGGTTCATTTTCGGTTAGCTTAGTCATTCTTACAGAAAAATAGAAAAAGTCCTCAGGCAAAAAAAAAAAAAAAAATCTTTATATCGGCTTAATTTGAGTTACACTAATATTTGACAACATTATGGCCAGTTACAGTTAAAGTAACTAAAGCAAATTGCAAATCAGGAGCGACCATGTTAATGGACATCCCTCTATTTTTGCCTTTAACACCCATTGGATGCATTGTGCTGAAATCCACAGAGACAGAAGAGATCGCTAGACTTCAACTAAGGATGGTTATTTTAGAAGTCTCAATGCTTTTGAATAGCTTCAACATCTGATCAAACCAGATCAGTGGGCGTTTCCCCTTGGAGTGCAGGCAACAGGTGCGGGTAGTTCAATAGAAAATTACAACCGTGTTTTTTGACGTGCATCTTACACCCCCCCTTATATGTTTTCCTTTACTCTAGTCATACTGGTAAAATGCTATATTTTTTTTGCACAAAAGACATGCATTGAGACTTCCCAATCGCCTAAACCTTTGAGGACATGCATACATTCACAATACTAAGATGTTTTGCTAACAATTTGGTAGTAAACAGTTTAGGAAACTCCCTGATGTTTTCTGTCTTGACTGATAAGAGAGGTTCTGTTTGCAAAAGAAGGGCCCTGATAATATTCAACAGAGGATCAATATGGAGGTCAGAATATACATATTTCAATTAATCGCAAAACACAATGAAAATTATTGTGACAGCAGAAAAAACATCCATGGCAAAGAAATACATTCATAAGATTTAGCATTTTTGATTTGCCCCACACACATAAACTTTAAGGTTCAAAACAGGTTAATTATTTTCAAGACTGTAAGTTTAAATTGTCACTGAGCGACAAAAATGATCAAAGATATGTTTTATTAGTCTTTAGAAAACGACGAACAAGCCATGAAGCACAAACAAAAACGAAAGAAATTTAAACCAACCATCACACCATTCCTTCAGTTTAGCAGTTAAATACAAAAGAAAATGTACAAAAAAACATAACCATCTTGTTTGTTTAAAAATAACTCAAACCATATGAAATGAAACCCAGCTTCATATCTCAAGACAAAGTCAAAAGGATGCTGACAGCACACAACCTTATGATAAGAAAGATATAAATAGCAAGACTTAGTTACAACTACTTAGGGTAAGGTGTGGCCAGTAGCTGACACTAACTGTGGAAAATAGGTAGCTACGTTGAGTTAAAAATGCCTTTGTTCACCACCAGCAGAGCAGGATTTCCTCATTAACTTTTCTTTACAAAAACAAACATGTACAAAGGTAGCTCAGACAAATGATGAGAGGAAAATATGTCACTGACAACCCTAAAGGATAATATAAAGGACTGGAGGAGTGCAGGTGGTCTTGATTCATCTGGCATGGTGCTGATGAAACCAATGTAACTGTATCTCTGCAACAGCATTAAGGCTATGACCTCATCCGTGCTGAGAGAGAGCTAACCGGACAAATGGGAAAATTACAGTGTGTGTGTGTTTGGGCTTGATTGTCCTCAGACAAAAGAAAGAAAGAAAGTTTTCAAAGAGCTGAACAGATGGGTTCCACTGATTATCTTGGGGCAGCACACCAAAACTAAAAAGTGGAGCAGTTTCAAAAGTTTTATAATGCTTTCGTCACAAAAAAGGTGGTGAGAGTCTGGCTCGGGAATGATTGATAGATATCTAAAACTTTTGTGGTATGAAGGACACACAAACCATGAAGTAAAATATAAACACCAACCGATTCTGGATCAATTCACCCAAATTCGTATAACTGGTTTGTACCTCACAATGTCCCTTCCTAATGTCATTTTGTACCAGTATACAAACCATCTCAAATGCATGTTTTAAACAACAGCATATCAATTTATTTTTCCTCTTACTTAAGTATTTATGTGAATTAATAACTAAATCATTTGAATGATTTATTTTCATCTGGGCTCCTATTGCATGAATTGCTGCATATCAGGACGCCATGGAGTGGAAATGATCAGCCTGTGGCACTGCTGAGCTGTGACTAGGTTGCTTTAATATTGGTCTTCAGCTAATTTGCATGGCTCTGGTGTCTCACGTCTTTCTCATGACAATATCCGACAGATTCTCTATTGCATGTTAGTTCAGGGGAGCTGGCTGGTCAGTCTGGAGCAGTGATACTGTAGTCATTACACCAGGTACTGGTACTTTTGGAAGTGTGGGCAGGTGGAAAGTCATGCTGGAAAATGAAATTAGCATCTGAAGATTGTCAGCAGAGGTAAGCACCCAATGAAGCTGGTAGACAGCTGCACTGTCTTTGAACTTGATATAACACAACAGTCCGACACAAGTAGATAACACGGCTCCCTAAATCATCACTGACTGTGGAAACTTGACCACAAGCCACTTGGACTCTGTGCCTTGGGACTTTTTCTTCAAAATCTGGGACCTTGATTTCTAAACAAAATTAGCAACAATCCAGTGCTTTTTCTCTAAAATGCTTCAGACTCCTTGGCTCAGGAGGGGATTACCAAGAGAAATATGACAGTTGCAGCTACTGTCCTGGATATGTCTGTGTGTGGATCTCTTAAAATACTGGCTTCAGCTACAAACAACAACTTGTGAATCTCCCCCAAACTCAGAATGGAGAGAACTTCAGAACTCTTTCAAGGCTGCTGCTACCCCTTTTGCTTGTCCACACTTTTCTCCTTCCACTAAACTTTCCATTTTTTATACCTGGATACAGCACTCTGAAAGCCCATCTTCTTTATCAAGGTACTTGTGGAATGTGTCAGTGGCAGTCTTCTGGATAACTGTGAAGTCAGCAGTCTTCCCCATAATTATATGGGCCATAACAAAACATTACTGTTTTTAAAAAAAAACATTTTAGAGGAATTGTATAATTTGTAATACTTTCTGAGAAACTGTAAAACATAATTATCAAAATTAACAAAAAAAATTAACACTTGAAATATATCACCCTGTGTTTAATAAATTTATATCTATGATTTTGAAATCAGTTAATGTCTTATATCAACTTTTCAGTGATCTTCTAAAACACTATGACTATGACTGAGGAAACAATTCTGTTCAAAATGACGTTCCGTTCCCCAATTGCGTTAACAATGACCATTATTGTGCAACTATTAGAAAAGTCCAACACCATAAAATATTCATATTCTCTGGCAAATAGTAACAACTTTTGGTAAGTCCTTACAGTTATTAAGTCAGTTGTGGCATGCTGCCAATTGAAAGCCTGTAATGTCCTCTTTAAATGACAAACAAATATTACAAAATGACACTAGCTGAGTTTGGACTGCGTTTAGAGCTCAGCTTACATTTAAATTCCCATTTCCCCACTCTTCACGGAAAGCTGGTAATTTAGTTGACACGCGTTACTGATGACAGGAGAGCAGCCCCTTACAATGGACTAAGTTTTCTTTTACAGGAAGTCTTAGAAAGTTGTTTACAGAGGATGTTAGCATGCAAATAATGCCTACCTTCCAGGCTGTGAAGTTCAGAAGCGAGACATTTTTAAGTGATTTCAATGTCGACTAGAAGCCAGAGGAAATCAGACAGCAGTTGTTGTCTGACTGTGTGTCCTCTTCATCCTCAAGGTCGTTTTTCTTAACAGGCTGGTCGTTATGTTGACAGTTAGCGGACGGTTTACTGTAATATCATCAAAAGAGCCGTTCCAACCGCCAAAGCGCGCGCCGCTGTTACTGTAGGCAAACCGCTGCAACGTGAGGGACTCCTGTTATGAACCTCTGAAAGAGAAAACAATGACTGTCACCGTCACAGAGCGCTCCTCTGCATTTATGTGCTTCTTCCTCACTCACTCTGACAGTGTCTCCGCAGTGAAACTGCACACAAACCCCGCTGGAAGTCTTACTTTCATCTGCGAGAGCTGCTGGTGTTAGGGCTCCATCTGCTGCTGAACTCAGCTGGGTGAGGATGCTCTGTGCGCGCGCGCGCGTGTGTGCAGGTGAGTGGGTGTGTTCACCTTTAGTGGATGTAATGAATCCTACCTAACAAGATAACCTAGCTCTGTTTAGAAACAGCTATTAATAGTACTGATATCTCTCCATCAGTGGAAAATTACAGCAATGCCTACTAAAGAGCAGGAAATATATCTGACATATTACAGATAATGTTCAAAATAAAGAAATGCAAATCAAACGTTTTCTATGTACTGTAATATGAAGTTACTTGCTCCTTAAAGTGAAAAAATTACTTTATTAAGCAAAAACCTTTTTTCTTTGCGTCATGTAAACTACTCTTGCTGAATTGATAGATCTGATGGGATACTAATGGATTGGGTTGTCAAAATGTGGTGGAAAACTCTGTACTTTTATGTTTTCAAAACCACATAACTTTTGTTGCACTCTAACTTACTTAAACTGTATTCATGTCGAACCACGGTTTTAATTTATCAATTTCTGTTGTAACTGTCACCAATAGGTCCAAGTATGGATTTGTTATGATGCATATATGGTCAGTATGAGTTTTTTGTGTTGCTCCCTTCATTTCCCCACAGTTCTTGTTTTTTCCTTTCCAGCAACAAATAAAAGATCTGCCTTTTTTTGCATACAATGACTTGTAAAAAACATATAGGGTCATATTCCCAAAAGTTTAAACTGCAGAGTTGCTTCAAGTGACAACAAATCTGTAAGTTTTCATTTCTCCTTGAAAACCAAGCAGCACATGTTTGTAAACAAGGAAGGTATTCCAAATGCATCTTATTACTTACAAAATTTTCCAAAATGAATCCCTGCTAAGATTCAGACACAAGATTTTAAAGTAGTTTGTGAGTCTCTTATGCACAGGACAAAGATGGTGATGAGAGAAGAGGTAGTAGGGATGTACTTAGAACAATTTCTGAGAAATTGTTCTAAGTACATACATAGTAAATTAGATTGTGAATCGTTTAGAGACATTTGACACAGTGGGGAAAAGGCTAGAGGTCTTCCATAAGTAGGGCAAGCACACACAGCAGTTGCAGCATTTTTAAAACCTTAAACTAATGTTCATGTTGTTTTTGCTCCACAGTCTTAGTAAATGAAAAATGAACAGCTTCAAGATAAAACAAATGTAAATAAAATCTAGTTAGAAATTCAAAAATAAAATAGTTGTGCAAATACAATAAAGCAGGAAAAGAAACTAGGGTGTTTCAGCTGTAAGCGTTTTTGTTATATTAGGTTTAAAAGTGCAAAGCTCTTAGATACAAGTTTTTTAAAGTTAATTAGGAGCTTTCACTAAATATTTTAGTCACCTTTTTAAAATCTGAGGTTCTGGTTTTCTGTTACTTTATTGTAATTTATAGATAAAAAGTTGCTATCAAAAATGAGTTTTTTGTCATTGCCCAAAAAACAGAGTGTGAGAACAGCAATCTAAAAGTTAATATGCAAATTTAGCATTTACCATGCTAAGTTTTTTATTTAGATGTTGAAATACACTAAAAAACCTGCATTTTTTTTCTACCCACAACATAAAAAGCCATCTCTCAAGAATGAATTTAGGTGTTCAAGTGCAAAAAACAACAACAAAGACAATAAATAAATACATTCAGAGGTTTTCTCGGTACATTTGTTTCTTTTCTTGTAAAATAAGTTTTTTTCAGTTTATTGTCTGTTTAGTTATGATATCCATTTTTGATGGCAAATCCTGTTTAAGTTTTTGTATTGAAAATGTAAGTGTTATTATTGGAAACTGCTGGTAGCCACATTAATTACATAAGAAAATACACAGGAAAACACATCTGCATGCACCTACTCAGTCACCCTCCCAAAAATGCAGAAATACAGGTCCTGAGATTGAGAATCTGTAAATAGAACAATGAGTCACTTGTGACACACCATAGAGCTTTACAAAAATAGCATTGACTTGCAATGATTGAAGAACACCAAACAAAATTTTAAAAAAAATCCTATTACTATGTACTTATTTTAGACTTTGTTTAATGAACGTATTAAGTGTCTTAATCTGAAGGCCCTCAAACCAACATGACAACAAGAACAACACTTGTATAAATATTGTACTTTAAAAAACTGCCTTGAAGTAAAATGTGTTTTAAACCCTGTATTGCAAAACATTAAATCTGGTGTATTATGATGATGATGATGATTATTATTATATAGAAGTCAATTCATCAGTAAGTAGATTCCACCTGTGCGTAGTTTGATCTAAAGGTAAATACAGCTGTTTTATGAGGTCTGCAGAGCATTAGTGAACAAACAGTATCTTGAAGACCAATTAACATACCAGGTCAGGTGACACTGTGAAGGCAGTTGATGGCACTGGCTTTTACCTGGGATATTAAAGTAAATGGGATAAATACAAATACACACCATACTATTCAGATTTTTGTAGATTAACAATTTATTCCCACTTCACAACTGCAGAGAAGTGCAAAGTGTACAACACACTGTGTTGGTCTTGCACATAAAATGCACTGAAATTTGTGGCTGTAATGTCACAACATATTACAATGTTCAACAGGGCTTTGTAAAGCACCCCTTACATTTAATAATGAAACCTATGGGAAATAGGGATAGCATTATGGTACCAGATGGAATAATTTTACAGAAAGTGATGAGAAGACAGAAACAAACTGCCCAAAAATGTAAATATGGCCATTAAAGTAATTTGGTGAACCACAGAGGCCTGTGTGAAATTAGTAGGTCAAGCCAAGAGGACTGCTTAAATTCTAAACGACTCTTAAGATCTGTCCAAGCTTTTATTTGTTTTTTATCCTCCACTAACTTCAATAAATTGTAGTTTAATTTGAATATCTGACCATCATGTGAACCCTCTGGACAAGAAGGTTCTGTTTTCGATCACATGGGCTTATAAATTCGGGCACAGACACTCATCCAAGAAAATCTATTTCCACGCGGTTTTCCATTCTCACATGTCTTCCTCCAAATTGAGATTTTATTAGGTCTCAAAGTCATCACCCTGCTTGTGGCCAAATCCAAACTGTGCCAAGTAAAGTCAGCATCTTTGGATCCACAAAGATAAGCCGATTTCAGTGAATACCGCTTTTAAAAGCCAACAAAATAGAACTTTTTTTTCATGTGACTCAGACTTGGTCCTTGGCCGCTGAGGCAGTCAGTAGGTTTATATTGCTGCTGAGATAAATTGTTTACCTAAGGGGAAAATTGTGGGCTGGATTAAAAAAAGTAAGAAGCTACCATCAACAACAGAGTATCTTTTCCTCTGTACTCTTGGCAGGTCATCTCACAGTCACAGGGCTGACTGTGGCCTGAACAATTTGAGATACGTTCAAGCAAATTGAATTTCATAACATTCCATTTTAAACTCCACATTCTTGAGACAGTGCTTCTCCCAGCAGCAGATGTAGAGAGTGCCTGGAAATGATTGCCTCTGAAATTACAGCACACTTCCCCAAAATTAGACAATTTATCATCGTTATTTGAAAAATATACAGCATAACTAAAAATTAATGTGCTTATTTATTATTACTTCGTGAGCCATCATCAACATATTATTCATGTGAATCATTTAAAAACCAGACAATGCCTTTGCAATACATTTCGCAGTAATATCCAAAAATATTATGCATTATATTAAATTATTTTTGGTCAGTGTGGGAGTGAGTGGGGAGGACTTATTAAGCTTGAGATGACTTAGAAAAACATAAACTCCTTGAAATGCTTCAGATTTGCTCACATTACAACCACAAATTTTAACGTATTTTACTGTGAAAGTAGCGCACAGCTGTGAAGTGGAAGAAAAATTATACTGAAAGCTGAAAAGTGCATTTGAAATTAGCCACCCTAAGTCAATAATTCTAGAGAACTGTTCTTTGGTGCTATATCAACAGAAGTATTATGAGACTTGTCTCTACCAGCTTTGCACATCTAGAAACAAAAAGCTTTGTCATATAGCTTAAGCACCATCAGATTAGATGGATGAACATCAATTTTCAATTCTGGCCACAAATTTTCTGTTGAATTTTGGTCTAGACTTTAACTAAGCATTTTAAAACTTATTATAGTTTGATTAAACCATACCGCTGTAGATCTGGATGCATGTTAAGGGTTATTTTCCTGCTGGAACGTGAATCTCTGACTCAGTTTCAAATCTTCTGCAACCTCTAAGAAGCTTTCTCCCAGGATCTATCAACTCTGAGCAGCTTCCCAGTCCCTGCTGGAAAAAATGTCCCCACAGAGCCATGCTTCCACCATAATGTTTCACTGTGTGTTCAGGGTAGTGCTTTGCATATTGGCCAAAAAGTTCAGCCTTGGTCTCAAATGAGTTGAGCACCTACTTCCACATTTTTACCCTTTGTCATCAGCATGGTTTGTGAGAAACTTCAAACTTTATTTATCATGGTTTTCTTCTTGCCGCTCTTTCATAAAGACCAGATTTGTGGAGTGCACAACTAATAGTTGTTCTGTTAATAAATTATCCCACCTGAGCTGTGAATCTCTGTAGCTTTTCCAGTCACCATGGATCTCTTGGCTGTATCTCTGTTCATTGCTCTGTTTGCCTGACCTGATCAGTTTAAGTGGATGATCATCTCATGATGGCTGTCCAAAATTCATCTTGTTTATCTCCCCCAGTACAGCAAACTATGTCAGATTTGCCCTTGTTTTCTCCATTTTTCAGGTTTTAGCTATCAAATGAACGAAAAAATCTGTTTCTCCGCATTAATTTTATTTCTGCAATATCACAACTGAAAAAAGGATCAAGATAAACTTTTCTTTCAAAATCAAACAAAGCTTTCTTTGCATTTTGGTTTGGGCACTCAAATTCTTTGGATGTTTTAAAAATATTTCTTTAGTACTTGGTCTAAATATAGACAAAATTTATACATATAAATCAGAGATGCATAGAGACCTAACATTGTCTAAATATGGCCTGAATGTAGACCCAGTGTTCAAATCAGGTCTATTGCTCAATGAAAAGGGTGTATTTACCAGTGAAATTACTTCCAGGAGTAATTGGTTGAAATTGGTTGTTTTTAGATTTGAGGGTGTCAGAGTGAAAACAGCACTCTGGAATATTTTTATTTGTACAAAAGTTTGAAAATCATGTATCATTTTCCTTCCACCTTTGAAGTAATTTCCATTATAGACATTCAAGTTTGCACCTGTGACATGACAAAATGTAAAAAGGTGCAAGGGGTGTTTCATCTGGTATGTCATGATCAGATGGTACTGATTAGCTCATCAGAAGAACCCTTGAAAGAGCTGAAATTGAGTGGTTTTAACAAATCTTCTCACCTTACATTTAATGAGAATTTAATTGGTAGATTATCCAAAAGATTTTTTTCTCAAAGGACTCTTAAAGCAGCTTGATTCCCTGAAAAATCTCCAAAAGAAGAGAAACGACAGATGTTCCCTAATGTGGGTAGATCTCCAAGGTGGAGGCTTGTGGCCAGTGGGGCTCGCTGCTCTTCCAGTCACAGGAAGCCGGTAGGAATGAGAAGAATGCAGTCAGGCAATACGGTGATGGAGGGAGCAGCAGTTGCAGGGCAAATTGCCAGAAAAACAAAAACACTCAAGGAAAAGAGATGGTGAGAATGAAAATTATTAAAGAATAGAAAAAAAAAACATTTACCAAATAATATAAGATAATAAGATTCACAATCAGGTAGATGAAAACTCTCACGTGCATATGTTGAGATTAGATGTTGTGGGTGGAAATGGTAAAACTCTACTACTTGATAACAGCTGTTTAGGGTGGATAACATGCATTATATTGGTGGGGTTGGTGAGTGAAATGACACAGCAGATCATTGGGATGTGTGTGGAATGTGTGGAGTTATCAGTCGGACAGATTTCCTGGCAACCGGTGGAAGCCAGAGACCTATAAACAAGAATGTGCTTTTTTAACGGTCCAGGGGGTCATCCTATCTTTCAGACACATATATGCACTCTGAAACCTGGAAATAACATGGACATTTACAGCAGGTACAAACAATATGATACTGAAAATTTTTGACATGTGTCTGTTTTTACTTTTTACCTTCTCTGTTTTTGATATTTTTCGTTTTAAGTTGAAAGACTATTCCACCCACACTGACCTACTAAAAGAAACTACGAGTGATTTTAGCAGCATCTTGAAGCACTTTAGGTTAATTTCTGTTGTTGAGATCATCAAGGTCTAACATTATTGGTTGTCAGTTACACCATAATGGTTACTAACACAGTATTAAGTAAACTTAGGGCTTGAACAGACAACTTTTGGGGATATTCATTAACTTTAGTGACAGAACCCTTCAGGTCCTCTGGATTTTAGAGTGGAGTTTTAGTAAATTGGATTTCCTTCCTTCAAATCCTATCAGAACTTATTAGATTTGTGTCATGGGAAGCTTGAAACTGGGTAAAATGGCTGACTCTTTGTTATACTCTTTGAGATATTGCAAAGTCTTGGTTTTGTAAACAACTGCTGTTGTACTTATGATGACTTAGGTGGAAAGTTTAAAGGGAGAGTGTGTTTTGAATGTCAGGAGGCGAGGTTTCGCTGCAGAATCTTGGCTTTCACCACGTTAGATGAGAGCCATTTTAAGTCAAGCAGCAAGGTGAGCATGGTGGATTTAAAGGCAAAGTAGTAGTCAGGAGGGTGCAGACAAGGGGCAATTATATGCTGTATTGACTGAACTGAAGGAACAGAGAAACAAACAGCACTGCTGGAGAAAGGAAGCCAAATAAATCATTGAACATAGACTAATCCAAAACTTGGCAGATAGGAGTCAGGAAAAGAGGCAGACACAAAGGTTTGGCTGTGAGCAAAGGAAACCTGGCAGAATATATACGGAGGAAGCCAAAGCCATATAAACAACAGGTGAGTGGAAATCAGTAAACAAAGGTCAGGCGTGTTAAGAGTGAGGGTAAACAGGGACTCCAGTAACTTGGAAAAAGTTCACAATGTAAAACATGAAGCAAAGAAAATAAAAATAAAATGTAGCAGGGAAACACTATCTGAACACTGAAAAGGAGAAAAACAAAATATATGATTGTAATAAAGCTGGTAGCAATAAGTAACAGATATCAACATACATAGCAACAGTCTTGTCATTTTCTTACCATCACAATCTAATATTTGTCCAGTAGCATCATGTTGCACAAAGCACGCCGGTTACACTCTGCTGGCCCAATGTAATTCACCTGTCATGCACCAAATACCAACAAAACTAAGGTAGGTTACTTAAAAAAACTAAAGCCTGAGATTTTCACAAGCTATCTTTCAAGTGTTAAGTCAAATCATCTTCTGTTTTGTCCTTAAAATGTAACTAACACCCCTGTGAGAGCATAACCCCACCCCTGACAAAATTTGAACAATTCCACCAAAGTGGGTGGAACCAAGACACACTGAGGAGCGTGGCCAATGTGGGGATGAGCAGAGGAGGTAAGAGGGCTGTGGTCCAGACGAGAGAAGCACTGTAGCTAACTTATCTACTTTGTTATTATATTTAGCGACTTTTAACCCCTCTAGAGACATTTTTTCAAAAAACCAACTAATCAAAATCTAGCAACTTTTTTTTTTCTGTTGTTGGAGACTTTTGGTAACAACACTCTGCAGCTCAGCTGCAGTCCCACTCTGTCCTGAGCAAGCAGAGTGCTGCCGTGAGCCCCTCTTGCTTCCTAAGCATTGCAGTCAATCTGACACAGTCGTCTGTCCTGCAGTATAATGTCGCCAGTAGTAAGAGCAGAGAAACACCTATTCTACTCCGTGTCCACATTGCAAATAAATCACACATTTGTAAAGCTGAGTAATAATATTGATCAATGCTTGCTGTGGCTATGCTTGCCATTCCAACTCCTGATTTGCCACTAGTGTGTCTGAGTGAGATGCTTTTATGACCGAACGTTTTTGTGATGAAAAGGTCTACCGTGTATCTAAAAGCACTATCATTGTATGCATTAGGAAACTTCAACTGTTTAGGCACCGTTCAACCTATGGAGGCCAGCACTAAGAGGGCAGAATATTGCAGAACTAAACAAATTTACACAAAAATATCAAAATTTGCACCAAAACATAAAGAGAGAACCTAAATAACCTATTTAGAAAGTTTATCAGCAACAAAATTGTTGATTTGGGGGTTAGTTACACTTTACTTTCTTGATCTTCAGAAGTCTAATTAAGAAATTATGGTCAAAGAAAGAATGTGGAGATAAATTAACTCTTGATAAGGTAAAATCTTTTTAAAGTATATCCCTTAAAGTGTTGTTATTTTGAATAATTTCAAGAGTCTTTCTAGTGATACTAGGTTAACCAGAAGACAACAAGATGTCAGGGGTAAGTAGGGTTTATGTTGTTGTGAAATTAGTTAAAGTTAAATGAAGAATCCAGTTTGAAAGAAATGTATGTTCATTATTATTAAGCTACAGCCAACGTGATTAAATAATTATGAGCCATTAATTAGCCCTAGTCCGTCTATGTCCCAAGTTCATATGTCGTATGGACTCTTTCAAAGCAGATTATGCTTAACACTGACAGAGTTTTAAACTGTGGACAAATTTAACAGATTACTTTCACAAAAGCTTAGATAGAAATTGTTAAAAAGCCTCAAGTCCCAAAGCTTGAGTTCAAGTCAAGTTTTAAGTGTTTGGAACGTGAGTCCAAGTCATGAGCCATTAAAACAGGAGTCCAAGTCAAGTACTTAATCTATAAATGTAAGTTCAAAATAGAATCTTGAGTCTTTAGGTTGTTAGTATAAGTCAACTCTCAGTTCTTTTGAGCATCAGTCAGAGTCAAATTGTGAGTCAGAGTTTTTTAGAGCATAAGTCATTAAGTTATTAAGAGCGAGTCTAAGTCAAGTCACAGGTCTTTAGATCACAAGTTCAAATCAATTCTTGAGTCTTTAGGAAAAAATCCAAACAAAGGTAAGATAAGGCAAGTTTTTAAACCATGAATCCCAGCCAAGTCCTGAGTAATTTAGAGCAAGTCCAAGTAAAATCACAAGCTTTTAAAACATGAGTCCAAGTCAAGTCATAAGTCTATAAAGCTCAAATCCACTTCAAGTCATAAGACTTTAGAGCACAACTCCAAGTTAAGTGATTACTTTTTATAGTGCATTTACAAATCAGTTCTTGAGTCTGAGTAAGTCTTTACAGCTTAATCCCAAGTCAAGTCACAAATAAAATTTAAGTCCACATCAAGTCTTGATTCTTGAATTTTTAAGATGAATTGAGGTTTTAAGTTTTTAAGGTTTGTCCAAGTCAAGTCTTGAGTCTTTATAGTGCAAGTTCATGTCAGTTATTGAGTCTGTAAGCGTTACTCCATGCCCTAGACTGAAGTCTTTAGAACATCAGTCCAAGTCAATAGAATATTTAGAATGCAGGTTAAAGTCAAGTCACCAGATCCTTTGAATGCAAATCCAAGTCAAGTCACTCGTCTTTAAGAGAAAGTCCAAATCAAGTGACAGTCCAAGTCAATTCTGTAATGTTTAGACCATCATTTAACACATCTGTTTGTGGAAATGCAACTCACATCCAAGTCTAAGACTCCAGTTCCCATCTCTGTCAGAAATTCACAAGCAAAACAACAGGAAGTTTTCATTTACAATGTGGAATAAAAATTATAGCAAAGAAATGGTTAAAAACTGAATGCTTATTAACCCTTGCCTTACATATGCTTAAAGCAAAAATGTTTAATTCTTTCTTTCATCACTAGACATCTGTATGGTAAAAAAAAAAACAAAAAAAAAAAAAAAACCCAAATAGCCCCCCCCCCCCCCCCAAAAAAAAAAAAAAAAGAGTATGTTTATGTAGGTCCCACTAAGCTCAAGGTAGCAGCTGCACACTGGCTTTGAACTGAGATGGTTCTGGAGGTTGTGCATAGCAGTGGGAAACATCTTAAGCCTTTCTGCTCCCAGCACTAAAGTAAAGATTAACCACAGAGAGGAGTGATAGTGCTTAAAGCGCCTGCCTAGTTCCTCTGGAAAGTGACTCTGATGCTGGAAAGTGCTGCTTTATGACGCCTTCACACTCCAGTGACAGCACGTGTGGAAAAAAGCACAAAGCACATGATCACAGAACAATGTGTGCAGATATGAAAGGTTTAAGATGTGGTATTTAATACATCAGAGGTGCAAGACTCAACAGTGTGAGATTTAACTTTGGCTGCTGTAAAATTAGCATTCATTTCAAGGATGTCACAATATAGTGGTGAATATTCCTTTGTTGACAACATAAGGAAAAATGACTAATTTCTGAAAATCCCCATACCCACAAAGGGTCAAAGTGAAAGTTAAAGTGAAGAGAGATGTTAAAGAAATCAAATGTCTAAATACAAGGGCTGCTGCTGCTTTAATTCACTTACTGTAAAGCTCTTCAAGATCTTAATGATAACCAAGTTCTCGAAATCAAAGAGTTACAAGTTACAACTTGGTAAAATGTCCTTTTCTTGAGGGTCTTTATTATTACTTTACTAGAGTTTGCAGCCTTCACCAGATCATTGCAGACATAATGACAGGTGCGGCAAGTTACTTTAGTTTCCTAGACCAGTTGACATTATAAGGACAACTTACCAATAGATTTGAAAGTTGCTAATTCATTTAGGTGAAAGAATGAAACAGAAAATGAAACTTTAAAAAGCCCTAACATTTTGGTGTGCTTTTGTATTCAGCATCTTTTATCATCTTGTATCTCCTGATACCCCTAAGTAAAATCCAGTGCAACTCATTACCTTTAGAAGTTACATAATGAATAGTCTCCCTGTGTGTCATTCATTATCTGTCTAGTGAACAAACAGCATCAGGAAGACTAAGAGACACACCAGGGGTAATGAGCAATATTTAATCCATCATCCAAAAATGGAAAGAGTCCCCTAAACTGACAGGTCAGCAAATAGCTCATTAGTCAGAGAAGCAGCAAAGAGGCTTTTGGTAACTTTGGAGGAGCTGCAGAGAATTGTAGCTCAGGTGGGAGCATTTGGGCAGATATAAGTCATGCCTTCCACAGATCCTGCCTTTATGGAAGAGCTGTAAGAAAATAAACACTGTTGAAAAATGCTATTAGAAGTCCTGTTTGCAATTTTCCAAAAGCCACGTAGGAGAGAAGCAGACACATGGAAGAAGGTGTTCTAGTCAGATGAGACAAAAATTTAACATTTTAGCCCAAAGGAAAAAAATGGAAAGTTATAAGTTTCTATAGCACATTTCAGCAGCAAGGCAGTTCAAAGTGCTTCACATCATAAAAACATCAATCAAGTATACAGCAAAATCATCAAAAACATCAAGCAAATACACACAAAAATCATCAAAATCATCAGGAAAATATCAATGCATCAAAATAATAGGGATCATCAAGCAAATATCTTCAAGCAAATATAGTTAAATATAGTTAAAAAATATTGATCAATGATCCACTTACTTTATTTACACTCAAAATTCCCAAATTAAGGCACATTCAACACAATCATCTCCACCTTTTTCTCTCGTTGTTTTATATATTGAGGAGTCTGGAGGAGGAGGCCCCTCTGAGGCCTTTGACGTTCCGGAACCCGTTGTGCCTTACAGAGGCACATCTGCCTGCTGGCTTTCTCCTTTAAGGTGTAGAAATCACTAAAACCACCCCCAGAACCCTCACTTTGTTCTGTTAATTTAACCTCCCTGTAGTCCTTACAGGGTGACTGGCCCTTCGCTGATATCCTCCCTCTACCAACTCTGTAATTTAAATAATTATTATGAGATGATGGTATATGTGAAATAAAATATTTCATTTAGAGCAGCTTCTCACCTGGATTTGTTTGCAGATTTATGGTCCAGACTACTAATCAAAAGCAGCTCTAAACAGGTGGGTTTTCAGCCTTGATTTAAAGGAATTTAGTGTTTTGGCTGTTTTGCAGTTTTCTGGGAGTTTGTTCCAGGTTAATGGTGCATTATAGACATTAGGGAAGGTGGGGAAAGCTATCAATACCCTGAACAGATATTGAAACATGGTGGGAGCAGCGATGTGCTGTTGGTCCGCTTTTCTTCAACAGCGATAGAGTAGATGGTCAATGTTGATGACAGGATGGGTGGAGCTAAATACAGAGCAATCCAGGAGTGAATGGGGGTTTTCCAGATTATTGAATTAAGGAGGTTGAATAGAAATGGACACTCCACATTCCAGAAAAAAACAAAACAAAAAAACATTAAAATAATTTCACTTACACTGCACAATTGTGGGAAACTGTGGAACTTATGTTGGTCTGTCACCTTAAATAGCAATAAAATACATTGAAGTTTACAGCTGAAACATGACAGATGGTAGAAAAAGGTCAATGGCTGTGAACATTTTAGCCAGGCACTGTGGTTGAGATATTTTATATGTGAATAGAAATGTCAAACATTTTTAACTGTGTGGACTGTGGAACTATGGCCTGAGATTGAAAAAAACATGAGTTACTGTCACAACTTCAACATTTACGAGTCAAACAAACCTGAGGTCTGATCAGTTATCTTACTGACACAAATGCAAAACACTCAAGGTTAAAATGTTTTTCATTCAGTTTCCCTGCCCAGAATGATCTTCAATTCTTCTTCACTGCCCTGAAAATGGTTCAAACTTTCATAAAGCAAGTTCTGCTTATAACTGCTTTATGAAAGTTTTTTATTTAGGTCAACTAAAATGACCTAAATGCCAAAGATAAAATCTGCAAAGGCAAACAAATGTCTTGTTTCATTTAACCCCTATAAAAACAGAAAATGTATGACCATAGAAAATATTTTTTATGTGTTTCATTTCTGTCAAAGCACAAACTTCCCAAACAAAACATGCTATTATTACTGGTCCTTTATTTTTGTAATGGACGCAGAACACAAGTCTGATTTATGGCTTATGAAACCTCATAAACTTGCCTAAAATTAGAGCAACAAGAAAGAACAAAAATAAAGCTACACACACATACATACATATATATCTATATATATCTATATATATCTATATATATATATATATATATATATATATATATATATATATATATATATATATATATATATATACACACACACACACACACACATATATATATATATATATATATTATGGGACAAAAAGTTGGCAGCAATGTTTTGTGCAGGAATTTTTATGTAACATGCAGACAAACAAGGAAAAGGAGGTGACGAGTGAAGAGTGGTTTACAGTGGACTGTTATATGAATTTCTTTTAAAATGATGTATCTGTGGACAAAATGTGTGGCATGTTTGGAAGCACATTTAAGATTTGATAAACCAGTGCTTGATAAATGTCTGCTGCACTGGTTGCTGCATTTAAAATACAGTTCTAGACATTCTCAATGGGAAAGCGACTTAATTAACTCTCACTGTCAACACAACTCCTTCTTCATCTCTACCTCACTGCTTATCTAATTCCTTGTTGCAATAGACTCAAGTTTTGTCTCTTCTTTTTCCTGCCTCACTTAATACTTTTTGTGGACATATTTGCTCCCCAGGGTGGGTGTTTCTGCTTCCAATTTTCTCCTCTTACCCATCCTGGGAAACAGCACTTACAAAATCCAAAAAAATAAAACCAGAAAAAAGAAGCATGTGTGTCTATTACTCACCGCAATCTTTGCTTTTTTTTTTTTTTTTTTTCTTTCCCCACTTAGCATATCTGTGTAATTTCTATGGCATTTGCATCAGCCGCAAAACTGAGTCCAGAATACACCAGAGCTTCTCCAAGATGAACAGAACCAAAGCTGAATGCTTTCCAGGAGCATGAGTGAAGATGAGTCTTAAAACGACAATCTTACCAGGATTATGAAATCTGAAGAAAACTGTCCGTATTTGTGAAATCTTCACAAAATACACTACGCCCACTAAAACTCTGTTGACTTTTATACTGTGCACCTTTCTGTTTCACAAATACAAACATTAGATGAAAACTGAAATCAAAATCTTACCAGTTTAGGGAGAGTTTCCTCTGTTGTCCCACAGCAGTCCAGTCAATCAGAGAGGCAGCAGCAGGACGTCCTGGTATATGCTTGGGGAGAAGATATCTCTGCTTTGACAGGGGAGTGGTGCGGCAGAGCTGGAGCCTGGCTGTGCACTCACAAAAGGAGTCACAAAGACAAACTGCTTGACACTACAAGCGCTCTCTAACTTTTCACTGTCTTGCACTTCCTCTCAACTCGTTTGGTCTCGTGTTCTCTCTCTCCCTTTCTCAAACACACACACACACACACACAGAAGTTTAATCACATCCCCTTAATTTTCTCTTTCACAGAGGACACTCTGCTCTATCATCCCCCCGTCAAACTTTCTGCCGGTGCTGCCCTTGTGGTGGAAGCGCTGTGAAGGGGAGAGAGGGAGGAAGGTAGGGGGGGTAGGGGGGCGGAGGGTTACAGGGCTGTGATGACTGTGTGTGTGTGTGTGTGTGTGTGTGTGTGTGTGTGTGTGTGTGTGTGTGTGGTAGAGAAAGAGAGTGCAACTGACTGTGTAGTCACTTGTCTGAAAGACAATTGCAGGAAGTGTTGTTTCAGGATGAACAAAGTACAGAAGACAGCAATGAAAAAAATGTATAAAGATGAAACGAATTTGATTAAGTACCTAAACAGTTTTTACTGCTTCTGCCTATGTATTGGATTTAAATGGTCGTAAGTAGTAATACAGAAGTTCAATAACTTAACTGAAACTTATCATTATTTTGACACTTTAATAAGATTCACATACGTTTTTTTGCTTTTTAGTTAAAGTTGGATGTCTTTTTTGGTGTATTTTCTGTTTTCAGCTTCAGCTTCAGTCAACAAAACAGATCACCTTTCATTATCCTTGCAATGCACGTTTTCTTCATTTTTTTTCTGTTAATTATACTCTGTCTAAAGATTTCCTTAGCATACATGAGAAACCAGGGCTACTCAGTGGTGCATTTGGTAGCACTGTTGCCTTGCAGCAAGAAGGTCCTGGCTTTGAACCCTGACCTGGGGTCTTTCTGCATAGAGTTTGCATGTTCTCCCTCCACATGCGTGGGTTCTCTCTGGGTACTCCAAAACATAACTGCTCGATTAATTGGTCTCTCTAAATTGTCCTTAGGTGAGTGTGTGCATGGTTGTTTGTCCTGTGTGTCCTGCAGTGGCTGGGCAACTTGTCCAGGGTGTAACCCACCTCCTGACCAACCAATTTTTAGATCTTATTTCTACTTATCAAACCAGATAACCATGCTACTTAATGTGCCTTACAAAAGTATGAATACCTCTTGGACCTTTTCACATTCTATCACATTATATCAACAAACTCCTGTGTATTTTGTTCAGATTTTATGTAGTAGACTAACTGAAAGTGTCACATAGTTGTGAAGTTAGGGGACAGAGACAGTTGGAGATCATTTCAAAACAGGGTCACTTCATAAAACAACATCACAAGCTTTGAATTTCACTGAGCGCTGTTTAATGAAAAGAGTACCAACCAGGACATGGCCATTCCTTTCTGAAAGATTGGGCAAGTATTATCAAAGAAGCAGCCAAGAAGCCTATGATAGAAGCTGGAGAAGCTAGAGAAATCCACACCTCTGTTTGAAAAAGACATTGTGGTGGTATTATGACACTGTGGGGATTCTTTTTTTCAGCAGGGAAGGGAAACTGGTCAGAGTTGATAGAAAGATAAAGGAGTTAAGTACATGGGAATCCTGGAAGAAAACCTGTAAGAAGCTGCAAAAGACTTGAGAATCACCTTCCAGCAGAACAATGACCCTAAATGTACAGTCAGAGCTATAATGGAATGGCCTTGCAAAAAAAATAGACATAAATCTAAGACTTAAAATCTGTTGGTCATAGACACTCTCCATCACTTCTAACTGAACTTAGCTTATTAGCAAAAAAGAACAGGAAAATTTAAGTTTCTTGTCATGCAAAGTGGGCATCCCTGGATTACAAGCTCAACGCAGCTATAACCGCCACAATATGAGGTGGTCAGTAAGGCTGAATACAACTGCAAGTCACAGTTTTTATATTTTTGTTTATTTAAAAAATAAAACATGAATCATTTTCCTTCCATTTCACATGCATACACTACTTTGTGTTGGCTTTTCACACAAAAAATCCCAATAAAATGTATTAAACTTTGTGGTTGTATCAAGACAAAATAGGAAAAGGTTCAAGGGGTGGGAATACTTTTCAAGGCCCTGTAGGTCTTAGATTGAAAAAAAAAGAAATCACATGGTCCTGTTACTTCTGTATAAGCAAACAAATGGAGCATTCAGTTTGATTACTTACACGAGGCAACCCCAACAATTACATTTCAGCTTGAGTAAAAGTCAGGAAGCTGGCTATTAAGGAGAAAACAGTTGCACTGTGTCACAAATTTTAACCTGTTAGAGTTTCAGTGTGATTCCATCTTCATAAAAACATGTTAGAAAAGTAGATTCCTTATGTAGGACTTTGATTTCTAATTTGAGGGCTGAATGATAGAATAGGGTAATGGTTAGCAGAGTCACTTGTGAAAGCCTTTCTGTTTGGACTTTGCATGTCCTGTCTAAATAAAACTAGGATTTCTTCAAGTTCTTCATGCAACTTAAGCTAACTAGCGGTTTGGCAAGCTTGAATGACTTTTTTTGTTTCTACCCTTCAGCAAAATTTTATTGAAAAGACAGAGTTGCCTTTCATCTAATAAAATGCCAAAATGTGGCTGAAATTTTCAAGGGTCAATTAAATGTTTGTCCCGCCTTTCATGATGACGTATCTAAAAACGTTTTTACGAGGGTCTAAATGTGAAGAACTAAAGTGGATTTAGTGAACCATCAAGTCCTGTCATGTCTATTCAGTATGTGTTTTGCATAGTGTGTGTGTATTAGGATGAAGGGTATAAATTCTACACTGTGCTACAGTCAGGATGGTGTACACTATTTGCCATCACAACACTGTCTCATTTGTTAATGATCTCTTGACTAGCTTGTGGTAAAAGCCTAATACTCTATACAAAGTCCAAATACTTTTTAGGTTTAGCTGAGAAAATCAGAAAATAGATCAGATTACGTTGCTGCTAGAGCCACTTCTAACATTTGGAAGGCTAAGGTGAGTAAATCTTCAACGTCACAGACAGATCTTCTGCACAGAGTAATAATCGCTGTGACATTTGAGGAGCCCTTGCATGTATTCTGTAGTAGTGCACCTATGTTGAACATATATGGTCATGTCAGCCAGGTTTAATGGAAAAATACATTGTATATACATTGTGCAGTGTCAGAAGCATAGAAAGGTGATGCTGGAGTATCAGTGGGCGATATGATTCTGGCCTGTAAATGAAAACATAAACAAGTGCAGTTAGGTGAAAGAACATTTCTAAACAAATTTGGTTTGTGAACTTGTGTCAACAACAGATGAAATTTAATTAATACATTGACATATTATAGACTTGAAATCCAATCTGTCTCACACTGTTTAGCTTAACTCAAAAAATTATTATTGGCGGTACTTTTTTCCTTTAGCAGAAATATTTATAAAGATTAATTTGAAAAAAAGTAAATACATTTTCTGAGCACTGGAAGGCTAACAGAAAGTCAACGGCGTGCCCTTGTTTTCGCAGATTTAATCCAAACAACTCAGACTGAAAATCTATTTGTGGGAGCTAATTGTTGGCTCTTTACTGCCTGAATTTATGTACAGTTCTATAAAAAAATATATCTTTTTTTTGCTATGAAACAGAATCTAAATTATATGAGATTATTATTTTTGAACATAGCACATATAGTAGATATAGATGAAGGTATTTTCCATGCAAATTAGTGAAATTAGTCATAGCTGCAAAACTTCAAAATACTAGATGGAGGCAAAATGCTTCGAATACATTCCTTGGTATGTGTAGAAGATGCATCAGTAGTTATCAGTAATATATAGGCACCACCTCAGCTGTATGATAGTTTCAGTTAAATTCATGAAAAGAGTCTATAAGGTGTTAAGGTTGGAAAGGTTTTCTCATCTGAATAATGTCTGAGTTTTTACACAGAGCTATTCTGGATGAGGTGCCTGTTGTTCTCATTCTACCTGATCAGCTGATCTGTGAGGATGATATCAAATGAACATATCATCCTCAATGCCATTACACAAAAGACAACCTCTCGTAAAATCCAAAAATTTACTCTATAGCAATGCCACATTGCTATGTGGCATTATCTTAGCGTTATGTTTCTCAGCTGAGAAAACAGAAACAAACTTAACAACAATCTCTTGTGAAAATGTCTATTTTTAAAATATGCCAACTTTGCTTTACTAATTTAATGTTAACATTTTCAGTTTCAGTTCCTTCAAGTTGCTAAAATCAACCAAAACAAGGCCAGCGTTTGACTCGTTGTTAGTCTTCCACAGCTCTGAGGAACTGATCACTTCTACAAATAAACTGAACTATTAGGGGTAATACCTTCATAGAACCTCACTTCAAAAACTGTAAACAATCCGTTTAAGATTAAATTTTGAAAGAGGTGTGGACTATAAAAGTATAATTTTCAAGGTGTGTTTCTGGGCTAAATAACCGGAATTATCTGAAATATCATTAAAATAACTGTCCAGTGCTTGAATAACTATGTTTCTGTATAGGCCTTGTAAATATGCTACCTGTCCAGAATGTCCTCTGGCTCTTATCCATTGGCTGCTGCAATAGGCTGCAGCTCTGCCGCAGTCCTATTTTGGAATAAGTAGGCATAAGAAAAGGTGTATACCAAATTGAAAAACTGTATTAAACACTGGTAATCACAGTTGTGCATAAGCATATGAAAAAAGATAGTATGTGCGGTTTTGCCAGATTAGTCACTTAGACCTTAGAGGAGTGCCTCATTCATTCATATAATAGTACAACATCAACAAGACAGAATTAGGATTCAGAAATTGCTTGGATAAAGATAGGATGTGTAGTCTGTTAAAATAAATGTTGAAATATGTGCATATGATTGGTGGGTATATACAGTGCAAAAGTGACAAAGTGTTTCCCCTTCACAGACCTCTTCTGGTTCTTTTTTGTTGTTATTATTGTGTTTTGCTACACTAAAATCTTTCAGATTCGCCAAAGATAACCTGAGGGTTTTCAAGCACGACTGGCCTGTTTAAGATCATGCTACAGCTTCTAAATCAGATTTCATTCCAGATTTTAACTAAGTCAGTTCAAAACCTTAGCTTTTTTTTTCAAGAGCCATAAAGAGGTGGTCCTACTGATGTGTTTGGGGTCATTGTCCTGTTGTATAACCCAATTTTGCTTGAACTTAAGGTCATGCACTCGTGACCTGACATTTTCCTTCAGGATTTTCTGATGGAGGGCAGAGTTAATGGTTCCATCAGCTACAGAAAGTCGTCCAGATCCTGAAGCAGCAAATAAGATTCAAACCACCAAACTATCATGTTTGACTATAGGTGTGATGTTCCTTTTCTAAACTACGTCCTTAGTTTTACAGCAGATGTAACAGAAAGCACAACTTCCAAAAGGTTCCACTTTTTCTTGTCAGCCAGCTTAGTATTTTCTCAAAAGTCTTGAGGATCATCAATATGTTTTCCGGGAAATATGAGATGGGCCTTTGTGTTCTTTTTTGGTCAGCAGCGCGTTTTTGCCTTGCAACTTTTTCATAGCAAAATATGTTTGTCCAACCTCTTCTTTATTGTTGAATCATAAATAATGATCTTAACTAAGGCAGCTAACCTCACTGGTGAGCTATTGATGCACTCTTGCATTTATTATGGTAGACTGGCCACTATTGGGATGGTTCACAATGCTCCATGCTCTCTCATTTGTGGGAAATGATTTTCACTGGTTTGCTGTAGTCTCAAAATGGCTTTGTAACCCTTGTCAGACTGATAGTCATTTATTTATTTTTGCATGTCTGGCAGTATTCAAGCCTGGGTTGTAGCTCTGTGAAAATGAACTAAAAATTATTTTTTGCCACAGTATTTCATGATTTAACTAGAGGGGCAATTACTTTTTCAAACTGGGCCTTAAACAATGAAATCATCATTTGAAAATTGCATTTTGCATTTACACAGATTATTTTTGGTCATAAAATTCGACCTGAAACATTAAAAAAAAAAAAAAAAAAAAAAAAAAAAAAAAGGGGGGGGATCATGTAAGAGGGGAAAATGCTTTTCCAAAGCACTATATTTGTTTAACTGTATATGGATATGTATTCTGAACTGAGGGATGCAAAATGGTTAATAAAAGTTTTCACACATTTTTCATTTTAGAATATTTTCAAAAGAGGGTTTCCCACAAATTCTTATTTAGTTTATCTGATCAACCACGTGTTTTGTTTTACTCAATTTTTTACTGGTCCCACTGATCTAAATCAACCTGCGTTGGCTTCAGGGAGTCCACACTTCATGGTTTTTGCTGGTCGTGTAAGAGAAATGCAGTTAAAAGGGTTGACAACTCCTCTGACCTCAATTCTCGTGTGGTCTGGTGCTCTTTGCTACGGCTAGCAGCTATGGATTAGCCCTCTGTTTCAATAGTAACTCCATCCTTTGGGAAAACATACTGACCAAACGGTACTTGTGTTTTTGGGTTATGACCCTTTGTCTGTGAGACACCCTGAGGCTGGTTCTCCTTGGTCTCACTTTCTTCTCAAACAAACTTTGAAGAGAATGTGTGGAACATTTGCAACTATGCAAAATTTGTGCAAAACCAAAATAAATTAGAAAGTTAAAAGCAATACACTATGTCAATATTTCAGCTTAATTTCCTAGTTGCTTTAATCTGACCAAGAAAAAGAATGACATTATCTAAATACCAATTTTCCCACAATTAGGTTTAATGTGTTAAAGTCAGCTTCTTGACACAAATAGCTAACTTGTTCCTTTTTAGAATTGCAGAGGGAGAAAAGACAAAAGAGACAAAGACGTCAAGGCTGATAAGAGTTAAAAGTCCTTGAGGAATACAATGGGATCTGCACCATCTGGCAACACGAGGTGCAGAGGCTGCTAAAAGTTCCTGAATATCAGAGCGAGGAGGAACAGGAGGAAGAGAAAGTACATTTTATCTGCTGGAGCAGTCGGGACAGACCACAAAAAAAGGAAAATATACTGGACATAGATTATCAGCATGGGAATGATCATATTTTATCCCCACAAAAAAATAAATGTAATTTCCTCTTCATCAGATTTAGATGACGTGGTTTACATATATGTACAACTAGGAGCCTTTTTTCCTCCACTACCTCATTTTAATAATTTGATGCATATAAGCTAAAGCCACTTTTTCATATTTTTGGTAAAAACTGATAACACATACAGTTGTGGTCGTAAATTAACACACCTGACATAGATTAGTACGAATGTCATATTAAATTTGGGATTTTGATGATACATTTTCACTAAATGTGTCATTAAATTTGAGGGAAAGTTGACAAATTTAGAGGCTGGATTTGTAGGCCTTCTTGCATGAGCACACCTTATTAGCTCTGCTGTCCCACTATGGGACTGAATTCAGAGATTTGTGTTGACCGCTCCGAAACATTGTCTTTGTTGTTCTTAAGCCACTTTGAAGTTATTTGGGTGGGTGCATTTGTAAGCTCTAATCTGACTTTCGTGTTGTATTTGAGTTATAGTTTCTTAGAAATAGAAATAAAAATACCCTTTATTGTTCCACGATGGGGAAATTTCTGTGCAACAGCTGCAAAGTGGCAGTGGCAGGCAGATACAGAAAAACAGGCTTACACAAAGAAAATAAAAATACGTATAAAAAACAGAATAAAGAATAAAAAAAGAAAAAAATACTGTACAGTAAGGCAAAATTTCAACATGAATACTGTGCAGTTTTTAAAAAAAAAAAAAAAAAGGAATGTGCAACTGAGTTGGTTAATTAAGACTGTACAAGATGTGCATGTTCTTCCTCACCAAGTGGCCATTCAACTTATGTTGGTACAGGAGTCTTGTCTGTGGATAATGACACTCTTTTACTAGCTCCAGCATCTACACAAGTTACTTTGCTTTTGTTCAAGCATTGATGCACATTTTGCACTAAAATACATTAAGCTCTGAGACATCTAAAACATCTCTTTCACAAACAGCATGTTAGCTGGACTTTTGTATTGTGTATGTATAGACTGACACAGCATCTGAAAATTGTACCGAAAGATGAACCAGACTTGTTGAGGTTCATACTTCTCCTGATATCTTTGATCTGATTTAAATTATTTTTTCTGTGATGTCACATAAGGAAACAGTGTTTAAGGTGGTGTTATAAAATATACCCACAAGAGTGCCTTTGTTTTACTAAAATCAGCAGCTTACAAAGCCATAACATCATCATCTTGGCTTTTCCAAATTGTTTGGAAGCATTTAAATGTTAATGTATGTAAAACTTCTGAATTGACAGAAAGTAATGAAAAGTTCTGGAAAAAAAATTCAATCTCCAATTTTTCAGGCATTTAGCGAATATAGATGATTTTGGTAACTAACTGACCTAAAACAGTTTGGATATTAAATGTAAGAAAAAAAACTGTGAGGGGGAAAAAAAAAGTTTTTTGATCTTTAAATACAGGGTATTTAAATATCTGGTTTCAACTTATAACTGACATAAGTAAAGCCAATCTGTTTTTCAATTGTTTTTGAGCTCTAAACTGTTTATAAGTATGATTAACAAAGATCTTTTAGTATTTTATTGGTTTTCTTGTCATTAGAAGATTTCTGATATTTCTTAAAAAACATAAGAAATGGTGGCACTTTTCAAAACATTACTGCCTTGAACAGAGTCCTGACTTTTAGTACAACAAACAGCACTGCTGTTGCTCTGATGTCTCAGGGTTCGATGACCCCTTGAAAGAAACACATACACCAACTGTGTCAAACACACTCAGATATGTCTGAGAATGCTGTCCGCCATGATTCTCAGCTTTCAGCCAGCCTGGGCGGCGAGCTGACCCGTCTCACACAGGAAAGGGGAGTTTCCTGAAAGGTCATGGTTGTTCCAGCCAGACCAAACACTAGCTAATTGCTTTGTTGTTTGTCGGGTGTCTGTGCCTGTTTTTGTGTTGTGCTTTTCCTTTGTTTAGCATTCCCAAGTATATTACCTGAGCCTGTGGCTAAAAGATGACGAGGAGTCAGCGAAGGGAAGTTGGAAGAATGGAAAACAAAGGAGGCAGAGGTCGGATACTGAAAATATGAAGGCAGCGGCTATGTTACGGATGCCATGATTAGGCCGTGAAGGGGCCCCTGACTCCTCTCGGCCTCCTGGGCTAAAAATAGCGGGAGTAGGAAGGTGCATATGGGACCCAAGGGGAAAGAGGACTGGAGTGGACAGGACGAGCCAGGTCCACACTGATTGTTGAGAGACAAACAGCTGGGAGACTGTGTGTGTTGTGTGTATGAGCTGACTCCACCGCATGCAGCTGTACTCTCTCTTTCAGGCCTTTAAATTGTAAGATTGCCTCTTTCTCTTTAATGTGCACACAGCAGGAAGGAGTGCAGCAGGTCCTTGACGGCCAGAATGGAAGAATGTGCAACATGAGGCAAAGGAACAGCTGTATAGAGGGGGGCCAAGAAGGGCAGTGGGGGCGACTGATTCACAGAAAAGGAGTGAGGTCCAGCCACAGAAAACATAAAGAAAAATAGAGGAGGATAAAAGAAACGCTTGGAGTGTTACTGCATGAGGAGAGGGTGGACTTCTCTGAAATCAACAGATTCATTGGTTTGAGTCAAACGTCGACCTTAATCAACTCCAGAGCATTTCTGGCAGGGTCTAGAAGCTCAGCAGATGTTCTGCTCAGCTGTTGCAGAACTGATCCACAGTTGTGTCAGCATGCCTCCCATTAAAGTGGGCCCTCTGTAATGAAACAACCTTGGGAACTTGAACGGCTTAGATGGGCTGAATGAACAAACCCGCTGCAAGGAAGACGACCTGCAGACTCCCCCCCTGCCAGGTGTCTGTGTGTGTATGTGGGAGGAGGTCAGAGGCAGTGGAAAACACATGAAATCACCCAGTTTAACTCTGTCTCTGGACTCCAACTTGACATTGATCTGTTCATTTGTTCTGCACTCATCCCTCTAAATTCTGCCTTTTATGATCCACCAATTTAAATGCAGATGTGGAGCAGATTTTTGTGCGCTTGTGTTGTTGTTCTGCATTTTTATGTTAAAAAGCATCTGTGTTTGGTTTATTGTGGCACTCCCATTTCTTTAACAGACAAGCCATATTTTTTGCTCTTCCTACACACTGTGGTGAAAAAAATAAAATAAATAATAATAATAATAATAATAATAATAATAATAATAATATTAATATTAATATTACACAGACATTATGAGTTAGAGCCAAAAAGACAGCATTGTTTTACAGTTTTACTTTAGGTACAAAACATTTACACAGAATCATATCGCGTCTGGAGATCAGACTCAGTTTTTTTCTCTTTCTTTTTGTGTCGTTCCAGACAATTTGGCACCTACAGTCAATGCACACCTGGATCACAAGCCCATGCTTTGCTTAGAAAGCTTGAGGCTTCACTTCTTGTGAAATACCCCCCCCCCACCCCACACACACACACACACTCGAAACATACCACCGTCGTCGTGGTTGGAGATGACACCTATCGCAGCATCTTGCTGGTGTGTGCCTTGTGTGTACTTTAGATCAAGGTTGTGCATCGGATAGATGTCACAATGCACCTGTGCGCCGGCGGAAATGCAGCTCCCCCCGTAACCACAATACATACACATACACAAACGCACTCAGACACACTCAGGCCACCTGTAGTACAGCCTCTTGTAATACTCAAGTCGCTGCAAATGCATCGTTGTTGCAACTCTTATGTATGTAGCTGGACCATTTATACAATCCCTAAATAAAGAAAATATTTTATGGTTACTAGTGACCTTTGTTGACAGCAATTAGACAGGAAATAGGGTGAGAGAGAAAGGGGAAGACATGCAAGAAAAGTCTCAAGGTGGATATATAAACCATGGACAGCAAAAAAGACTCCATACTATCCTAAGAGGATTTTTTAAATTGCAGACCAAAGAAAATTGATACATGTTTAGCTTTAACCATGAGACAATTTGCTCCATGTTTCAACAGGAATGCAATGCACTGCAAAAGTATTGGAACTAACTCACATTTTATCAGATCACAAACAGAAACTGATTGCATTTCATTTGGATTTTACTAAAAACAATAATGGCTTCATAATTTTCCCTTTTCTTTCAAATGGAAATCTGAAAAGTGTGGCTTGTGTTCTTACTCAAGCCCCCTGACTCAATACATTGTCGAGCCTCCCCTCACTGCAATTATAGCTGCACATGTCTAGAGCAGGGGTGCTCACACTTTTTCAGCATGCGAGCTATTTATAAAACAACCAAGTCAAAATGATCTACCTACCCACTACAAAAATGCAAAACATATAACTGTTTTCAAATTTATTAAAGATTATTTGCATGTACAATGTATGTTGATGTACCTTGCATAACTGAATAAGCCAATATTGCACAACACACATAATAAATAATTATTTACATTTGTTGTAGTTGCCTGAGTTTACTTTGATGACTTGCACTGAATTGAATCAGCCAGGGATGCATAGACCGGACAGTAGCTGCTGACAGCCAGCCTCAAGCACATTTCCAAATGTTCATCAGTCATGGTGGAACGGGATTTGGACTTAATGATCTTCATGTAGGAAAAGGCTGACTCACATAAATAAGAAGTGGAGCCGAATAATGCAGTCAAGGAGGTAGTCTTGGAAGGACTTCTTGTTTTTAAAGATGACGTGACTCACCCGGAACGACGCTTCGGTGGCGGCTTTTGCAGTTTGTTGAGTGGAAAAATGACTGCTGTCCGGACAACTGGGATTTTAGTTCCTCCACCTTTCTCTTTCTCAGCTGGCTTTTCGGTGGGAAGTTGATGTCGTATTTTCCATGAACAGTCCGAAAATGCTGCTTCAAATTTCCCTTCTTTGTTATTGCGACGGTAGACTGGCAGATGAGGCAAACGCACTTCGAAAATGACATCGTGAAAAAAAAAAGTCCACCTCCTATTCCGTGTGAAAGTGATATATTTTTGCCTTCTTACTTGGTCCAGCTTTCTCACTCATTTTGATCACCATATGTTTTAGCAAGGGCTTAAAATCTGAGGTAATTCGCTAACTAGCTTGTAAGTTTTGCTGCGCTAGTGCCGTCGTTTACGCATGAGCGGTGACCTAAAGGTCAAAATTCAGGTGTCATCTGATTGGTTGCCCTGTATGTCATTTAAGTAACGGGATGTTTGATAGGCTGACAAATATCTTTCTTTTTAACGTCACGCTGCGATCGACCAGTAGATCGCGAGATCGACGTAATGAGCGCCCCTGGTCTAGAGAGTGAAATTGTTGCTCCTTCTTTTTCACATAAAAGCTTGAGCTTAGTCAAATTAGATTAAGAGCATCTTGGAACATCAACTTTCATGTCTTGCCACAGATTCTCATGTTTAACCCCTTTTATTTCCCATTTTGATGATAGATTTGAACTTAAGCAAGTCATCTTTACCACGTGGAGATGCAATCTGACAGGTTGATTCTCTATTTGTGTGAAAAAGCACTGCACCAGGTGTACCTGTTAAGATGTAAGAATGCTGATTGGCTCCATGTTGACATTTGAAGTTAATTCTCCAACATTAGCTTGCAATATTTTCTTTGCACCAGATCTCTACTAGGTTACGTTTGTTTTTCTGTTTGCATCTGCATATAGGGCAAAGTGACCACTGCGCAGCTAAGGAGGGCAACAGGTGTCCCCCCTGCCTTCAGCTGTGATCAGAAACTCTGTGGTTTTTACTGAGAAAATGCCCCGCTGCAGAGGTGAAAACTCACAGCTTCAAGCCAAACAGCTCCTTACCTCACTCAAGTTCAAACAATTGATTATGAATATATTGCATCTTACATAATATGATGTTGATGCCTAACAGATCAGCATAACAGTATACTGTAGAAAACAGAAGTAAGTTTGGATGCAATATAACTCATGTGACAGATGATACAAAACTCTTTCATGTCTGAAAAACTGTCCTCAAGTAAAACATACTTGAGTATGTTTTTATAAAATAAAATCCACCTAAAGGTGCAATTACTTACACACAAGTAAAAAATGCTTCCCAGGGCTAATCAGTTCCAACAGAGAAACACAGAGTTGGGACTATAGTGAAATGGGTCATGGGAGAAAAAGTAGTTTTGAAAAATCACATCTTGATTGTTGTTAATGTAACTAAAATATTGGTTAACTAAATAATAATAACGAAGCCACAAAGTAAGATAACGTCATAAGAATCTTTTTCCTGACTTGAAACTGGGAGAGCATCCTTATTGTATTTTCAAAAACATAATGTGAAAAAGCAAAATGCCTCTGAGGAATGATAGAACCCATCTTCCCATTTCAGTCTCTGTAATACCTAATAAGTTGCTCTGTATTGAAATAAATCCAAATACCAAGCTGTTAAGCTTAGTTGTACTGCGAGTATAGATTTTTTACAGTACAGTCTTAACATAAAGTCACATGACACACAACCACCCTAAATAAAACCATTACAACACATGGACAAAAGAAGTGAGTTGGATTGCCTTGCCACAACAGAAAACACACACACACACACACACACACACACACACACACACACACACACTGTCTTTCTATCTTCACAAGGACTTCCATTCATTTTTCATTCATTTCTATAGCCACACCATGACCCTTTCCCTAAACCTACCCATTACCAGTACCTGCCTAACCCTAACTTAAACTCAATTCAAACTTAGTCCTAAACCTGACCCCTAACCCTAAATCAACACTACTTCTCATGGCGCCTGGGCTTTGGGCCCCATAAGGAGCAGTGGGTCCTCACAACATAAGTATTTGTTGGGAAAATGTGCCTTACAACACACACTTTCACACCTCTGGTGGCATAAATTATTGTGAAACTTCTGGTGAGTTCACAAACCCTCTCATTTGACATGTGGCTTCTCTTCCAGTAGGGTTTATAGTGTGCCTCTGTGTTCGCCTGTGTGTGTCTGTGTGTGATCTTAGCCAATGCTGAGAAGTTAAATGTTCAGGAAACCACAGAGACATTCAGCTGGAGCGCCACACAGTGACATTTAAGATCATCTTCATATTGCACACCCACATCATGAGCAGTAGTCAGGTAGCTACTTTTTTTCTGCAGTGGTAAAAGCTTTCATTATGCAATGCATTTAATTGAAGCTGCTCTCTTACCACAGTGATGTATATAAAAGTTTTCAGTCTTTTTTGTCACTGTAATAGAGTGGTTTAATGGTTTAAGCCCCACCCCGTTGTATAAATTGATTTATTTGTCACCTGATCCCCTGAGCTAAGAGTGTCATAAACATACAGTACCTGCATAGTGTACATATACACTTTTTGACATGCAGATGAATGCACCAGATTTATTGTCTAAATATATTGCATTAGCATGCTAGCTTTTGATAGTTAGCTGTGTAACTCAAAGCAGGACTGAAGCTAATCCCCCATTAGTTCTGCAGGGATCTGATGACAAACCAAAATCCTGCTCACATGGTGCTGCTAAGCAAAAAAAAAAAAAGTCAGGAGATCAGGGAGGACTTTTCATGTTAACTTTTTGTCATTGTTTCATTCAGATGTTGATACTCTATATGGCAAACTCATGAGAAAATGAGAAAGGCCTTGCAAAACTATTCATACGCTTAGAATTTGTTCATATTTTGTTATTAAAATAAACTTTGATATATTGTCAAAAATATTTGCTTGTCTGCCTTTACACACATATAGACTTAAGTAACATCCTGCTCTTAATCCAAAGAGTTTAATATGATTTCAGCCTACCCTTTGCAGCTTCAGCATGTCTGTGAAAGCTTTCTACAGGGTGTAGGAGTGTGTTTGTGGGAAAATCTGAGCATTCTTCCAGAATCGCATTTGCGAGGACAGACATTGATGTTGGAAGAGAGGCTCAGTTTTCTGCTTTAATCCATCCCAAAGGCTTTTCTATTAGGTGAAGGCTAGGGCTTTGTGCAGGTCTGTCAAGTTCTTCCACATCAGTCTTGCTTTTCTCTATCTTTATAGACCTTGCTTTGTGCCCTGAGTGGACAGTCATGTTGGAACAGGAAAGAACCATTCCAAAACTGTTTTCACAATGATAGGAGCATGAAATTGTTCAAATATCTTGATATGTCAAAGCATAATTTCACTGGAACTGAAGTTCCAGTGAAATTAAGCTTTGACATATCAGGAACTCAACTCCTGAAACTAGCTCCACACCATAACCACCTCTAATCCAAACTCTAAACTTGACATAATGTTGTCAGACAAGTGCTGTTCTCCTGGCAACAGCCAAACCCAGACTCATCCATTCGATTGTCAGACAGAGAGGCATGATTCATCATTCCAAAAAACACTTCACTATTCCCATGAAGTCCAGTGATGCTTTACACCACTTCCTCTGATGCTTTGCATTGCATTTGTGCTGTGATGTAAGGCTTGGATGCTGCTTAGCTATGGAAACTCATTCCTTGAAACTTTCTACCCACTGTTCTTCAGCTAACCTGTACTGTGCATGAAGTTGGGTGATCTGTAGCTAATGAGTCAATTGAAAATTGATGATATTTGAGCACTATGAACCTCAGCTTCCATTAACCCTACTCTGAGATTTTATGCAGCCTACTATGTCACTGCTAAATTGCTGTCATCCCACATTATTATAATCCCACTAACAGCTGACTGTGGATTATCTAGTGAAGAAATTTCACAGCTGGACCTCTTGCACAGGTAGCATCCTATCACGCTGGAATTCCCTCAGCTCCTGAATTCAAGGATTTAGATGGTAAACCAATACTTTCGTATTTTAGTGGGGGGGGGTTAAGGATTTTATGTAACCACAGAGACCAACACAAAGTAGTGCATAATTGTGACATAGAAGAAAAGGGACACATTCCTCCTTGCAAAAACTTCAAGCTTAGACAGATTGTATGGAAATCATCTATAAACAGAAATTTTCTTACCTTGCCACAGATTCTCAATTAGATTTAGGTTTGGACTTTCTAGACTGTTTAAATAGTTGTTTCCACCATCATGTTACACAGTGGGGAGGGTGTGTTTACCATAATGTCTAGTGTCAGTTTTATTTCTGCATAGTGTTTTGCATGTAGTCTAAAGAGTTCAATTTACAGCCATGTTCCAGGAAATTTTAGAGCACTTCATGCTTCCTTCTGTTGACAAGCTTTATGGAGATGCTGATGTCGTTTTAATTTTAATTTCCCCACTAGGGAAATAATAAAGTTTTTTTTTTTTTTTTTTTTTTTTTTTTTTTCAGAAAGACCTGCATCCGCCCTCACTGTCAAATGCTGGTTCTCTGACTATGGTGTTACTGTGCTTGATTGGCCAGAAAACTGGCTTGATCGCAATCAAGGAGAAAGATGAGAGACACCAGACCCAACAATGCAGATAACCTGAAGGCTGCTATCAAAGCAAATTGAGCCCTCATCACACCTCAGCAGTGCCACAGGCTGATCCCCTCCATGCTATACTGCACTGATGCGGTGATTCATACAAAAGGAGGCCCAACCAAGTGCTGAGTGCATTGAAATGAACATACTTTTCAGAAGCCTGACACATCTGTAATATCCTTTTTTGCTGATCTTATGAAATATTCTAATTTTCTGAGACATTGAATTTTGGGTTTTCATTACCTATAAGCCATAAACATCTGAATTACAAGAAATAAAGGCTTGACATATTTCGCTACATGTCTAATGGATATATATATATATATATATATATATATATATATATATATATATATATATATATATATATATATATATATATATATATATATAAAACTTACTTTGTCGAGTGACAAAAGATGTTGCACTATATAACTATACATGGAGATGTACCTGTATTAGTACAACATCTCGTCACCCAGTTCTGCAGTGACCTGAGTGCTGAAGTAGGAAAGATCCAAAACTTGCTGGCCAGTGTGCTTTCTGTACCCTGGCTGGGGAACATTGTCCTGTGGTTTAATTAAAGAAAATAACTATATCAATGATGAAGAGAGAACAAGGTGTATGTTGGGTGATTGCTTTTATTGTGTGTTTCTTTTAAGGTTGACATCTCTACAGTAATTATGAAGGAATTTACAGTAAATCTATTTCAAACCTTAGATACTGACTGTGTGAGAAGATAAATGCAAATTACTGCTTGTGAAACCTCCACTCAAAAAAAGGTGAAAACTTCAGAGAGACTCATTCTGGATTCGAAACTCAACAAGTCATCTTTTTACCAATAGTTTTAACTGCTGTTTCAACTGTGTTCAGCTGGCACAATGCCTGTACGCAGCAAAATGCATCACTTAGAAAACTCCCAAAAATAAAACCTTTCATCTTTTGCTGTCACACTTCATTATGAGAAAGTTCCACTGAAACTTTAGGAATGATATAAACAAGTAGCAGGGGACTTTTGCAAGATTCCACATAAATGTTGCTTTTGCTCTGCTGAGAGAAACTCCTTTTACCCAACAATTATTTTGTCAGGAAAACCCTACAGTACATCTAATAAACATGACTGTTGTTACAGTTTGGGTTGTAAGTACCTGCCCCACTTACCTGCACTGTTGGATTTCCCGAGCCCGTACAAAAAAATAACAAGAGTGACCTTTAATTTTTATGCTGTGCATTTTTAGGGCAAGACCTAAAAAAACAAAACAGCTTGAGTTCTAACCAAAAAGTCAAACCAAATAATTTAGCATGTAACTATTTCCCAGAAAAGTGTGAAATGACTTACACCTGAAGAGCTAATGCTCATTAGCTTCCTGCTATTCTCAACAAGAAATGACTGGAAAACAGATGAAAAGAAGTAAAATACTAGTTGAGAAGTATAGCAAGGGGTTGAAATTAATCCTACAAGAAGAATGAAAATTCTCTTTTTACTCTAGATTGTTCCTTGTGTAAATTAACAATTTACACAGTTTTTTGCATGTAGGCCAAATGATGTTATTTTTTTAAATTTAATCTGGCCAAGAGCACATTCATCCACATGTTTACTGTATTTCTTGCATGGCTTGTGACAAACTGAAAACAGCTATTCTCATGGCTTTTTTTCATACTACTCCTTCATAAGGGTTAGATTTGCAGAGTGCACAACTAACAGCGAAAGACATATTTTCCCACCTGAGCTGTGGATTTCTGCAGGTCATCCAGAGTTACCATGGGTCTCTTAACTGCTTTTCTGGCCAATGCTCTCTTTATATTTTCAGATGATGGACTGAATGTTAGGTTTCTAAAACTTGGCATATTGTCTTATAACCTAGATCTGGCTTAGACTTCTCCACAGCTTTATCCCTTATCTGTCATATAATAAAGAGGTGCCAAGCAATTGGTTGCACAGGATTTCATTAAAGGGTATCAAAGTAAACGGTATATCCCCGCCACACTTAGAAGATTTTTATTCCGAAAAAAAAAAAAAAAAAGCTTGAAACCCAGTTTTCCTCTGCTTTACAATTATGCAGTACTTTATGTTGATCACATACATTTCCAAAAAACACCCTGAAGTTTGTGTATGTGAAATGAAAAATGCTGAAAATTTTGAGAAGTATGGATTTAAAGCGAGGCACTGTATAAGAAACTAAGGTCTACAACAGAAACCACATAACTGAAGTGCCTAAAACATGAATAAGTGTAGTGGCATGCTACATGCGTGCGTATGGAGAGTATAAATATAGGGCACTGGAAATCATGGAGGAAATGTTGAGCAATTAGTATAACTTTGCAGCCATTATTTTCCAGGGAGAACACTTCCTTAAACACACACACACACACACACATAAATACACATGCTGTTCTCTTCTCTTCCTTTGTCTTGAAAGCAAGAAGGGCACAAAACATGAATTAGAAAAATTAGGGCAAGATGTTTTTCTTTCCTCCTTGGAAAGGAGAAGAGGATTCCTCATTCCAATGTTTTCTTCTTTTTCATTTAAATGTTTTTATGTAAAATTTTTCTCGTGACATTAGTAAAATGTTTGTGTGAACCTATAAAGATTGAGGAGAAACTGCTTTCTCAGAGTTTGTTTGCATACGTTTCCTCTCCACCTTTAAACACTGAGCAAGTAATCATTGTTTTTTTTGCCCCACAGAGAGTCTAAAAATGGAGGAGCATCCAGCTGCCTTGGATGCGTTCCTCACATTCTAAACCAACACCACAGCCCTAATGATATTTGGACGAGTTGCAATAAAGGGCATCCTGCCTCCTGCTCGGGTAAGAAGGCACAGAATCTGCTGAAAAAAAGAGAAAAAGCCGGGAGAGTTGAGTGTTTTTCTTTGTGCTCTCATTGTGACTGTTTCGTTGGAAATAAAACTGTTCGTCACTCTGTTACACACATGTGTGAGAGATATGCACACAGAAAACAACACGCCCTTGTTATTACTGGAAAGTCACAACTGACATCTCCTCTTAGGCGGGAAGGCTGCCATGTGGCAACTGAGCAACTCGTACCCCAAGCTGGGACACAAAAATACAACACTCCCACTATCAGTGTGCACATGTACTGCGACAGTATCAGCCACCAATGAGGGAACCACCCATCTATATTAATACCAACTCTGACAGAAATACATGGCTTCTACGACCACCTTCTTGTGCACTGAATCCCCTCTGTATCTCTCTATCTCGTAGCCATGCCCACAAGATAGAGTGCCACTGGCCACTTCATGACCAGTGGCATGAAGTGTGGTTCCAAGAAACTGTCCTGGTGTGACTTGGGTCACCAGCTACCAAACTGCTCTAACTGCAAATAAGCAACCAGAAAATTTTCTGGCTTATTTTTCACAGCCACCTCTGTGTCACAATGAGCTGTTGTTCTAATTAGACGACAAAAAAAAAAATCTAAATACAGATTCCTTCACAATTGTGAAGCTGTAGTGGATGTTTGCATTATTTACCTGTCAGGTGAAAAAAAAAAAAAAAACTGCACCAAGCAACACTTTTGATATCACCTGATGAAATTTTTGGTATGCTATCACAAAGTCAGTGACTGTTTTTTTTTTTTCTTATGAGCAGAATGGGCAGTTGCCCAGGGCGGCATTGGAATATAAGGCACACAAGGCACATGATATAGGTGATTTCCTGTGTTGTGACTGGTTGCTGGAGGAGGGGCTCGCCCAGAGCACCATCTAAGCAAGAACCACCACTGCAGCGAATTGTTATGTGATGGTTAAGAAGTTTTGCTTTGACTGAAAGCACATGTGATGATTATTTTCTGCATAATCTTGTCAGTGCTCCAGTTTACACTCATCTGGCTTAACATTATAAACACTGAAAGGTGAAGAGAATACCTCATTATATCTCTATCGTGATGCCAGGTGAGATGTATTCGGCAGCAGATGATCGTTTTCTTTTTAAAGGTGATGTTTCAAGAAATAAGAAAAAAAGATTTGAATGAGTTTGACAAGGGGCAGATGTTTGTGATGGATCAGAGCATCTCTAAAATTGCAGCTTTTGTGGGTTGTTCTCACTCTGCAGTGGGGTCAGTTTCTATCAAAAGTGGTCAAAGGAAGGAAAAGTGATGAACAAGGATTTATTGATGCACGCAGGGAGAAAATGGTAGTCCGTGTAATTCGACCCAACTGATGAGCAAGCATATCTCAAATTCGAGAAGACATTAGTGGCGTTTCTAACATTTCTGACTGAAAGGTGTCAGAATACACAGAGCATCACAGTTTTTTTGCATTTGGGACTGCATGGCTATACCAGTCATTGAGGAAACGTTCTGATGGCTGTGGTCTCTTTCAGTTGGATATTTTGCACAAATTCAGCCTTATCCTCTATTGTTATTATACTGTACATATACAAATTTCTCTTTAAAAAAAATAATTTTTTTAACACCAAATGTATAGTGATATTCAATAAATTAGAATAGGCGTTATGATCAGGCTCATTTTCCAGATTAAAAGTACATTTCTGTGTTATTTTTTTATTGGTCTTATGTAATAATCGAATTTTAAATGTCATGTTTTCATTAAGAGTAAGCAGAAAATCATCATAATTAACAGAAATAAAGGCTTTCAAACATCCGTATGTGTGTAATAAATCTATGCAATTTGTTCCACTTAGTGATAAAGTTCCTAAAATATATGGACTTTTCAATAATATTCTAATTTATTGAATGGGTCTGTATGTTTATATTTAAAAAGTCTGTGCATTGAGACAACATGAAATCAGAGTTAAATTCCTTGTTTATGTGCACAAACTAGGCCAATAAAACTGATTCTGATGATTTGCTCTTTCACAAAGTAAAAGTGTGGAAATGTGGGATGTGCTAGACAAGTAATACTGGTGCAAAGAGATCCCACCTGCTAAATGCACAACTTTAAGGATCTGCTGCAAACATCTTAGTGCCAGATACCACAACACACTTTCAGGGATGTAGTAGATGCCGTTGATAGCCCAGGGCTGTTTTGGCAGCAACAGGGTAACCTACACAATATGAGGGGATGTACTTATAATGTTATGCATGATCAGTCCATCAGCAGAAGACAGAGATCATATGGGCTGATTGTCAAGACGAATGCGTGAGATGGCAAGTAAGATAGTCTCAGTCCATTTGGAATGAAAATAGATAAAACTTTTTTTTCCCCTTTTTAGGTAAATAGCTATTTTCTTAGACTAAAATATGTGTATATACCTCATGATTACACTGTTGATAAATGCAGGACAACAACAACAACAAAAACTATCTTATTCTGCTAGTTTTAGTTTGATGCATGGCTGAAACCTGCCAGAAGGGCCCAAAAGACTTCCAATGTTTCAAAAGCTATCTTGACATAATTCACAGCAAAAGCCACAGCCTTCCCTCGAGTTTCAGGATTATTAACATTCTGCTAAAATAGAAACAAAAAACAGACAGATGTTTTTAATCCCACATAATGAAGTTTTACTGACGGAATGGAAACATGGGGGACACTGTGAATTTATTGTAAGCTGAGGGGCCTAAATCATTTTAATTTACTATCTTTTTTTTTTGTCTCTACAATGTGATAGGTGCAGTTAAAATATTTTATTGTCCAATATTGGCAAATTTAGGAACAAATTATTCTAGCCAAGAGAAAATTAAAAGGTTATAAAATTATTTCCAAAGTGACCTAAATGAAAAGCGGGTGAGTGCTAACTGACCTTAACTGTAATGTAGTGCTTCATCTCAAAAGAGAATGACAAAGAACGGGAGGTAGCTTTAGTTGTTACTCTGCTGTACAGCACAGCCAGAGACCTGATCTCATGGATGTTGTTGCAACCAGGGTCCCTCTTTCCTTCATGTAACCTCGTGCACAGATGCAACGGCTCAGCAGACTGCATGGGCCAAACCTTATCAGTAGGCAAAATAAGTGCCTCTGCTTCATACCAGAACTGACAATTAACTGTCGCCCAATGACTGGATCACTCTGATAACCTTTTATTTGTTCCTCCAGTGCATCCCCACTCTTACAATCTCCTTCCATACGTGTCCAGTCCTGTAGATACGATCTGAGGTGAACTCAAATCTCTTCCGACATATTGCTGGTACGTCGGATGTACCTTGATATAAGTCTACTGTGGGTGTTAATCTGCATTGTGTGCTTCAGTAATCACACCACGATTTCTGTTTTGCAGCTGCCCAGTACGGCCTAACTGATTTTTAACTGTTCCTAGCTGATGCCAGTGGTAAATCAGAGAGGTCATCAGGCCAGTGAGGACATGTTGAGACATGTAATGAAAGACAGTGCCCTCTAGTGGCTGATTGGCAGTATGAAAAAAAAGACCATGAGGAGAAAGTTCAAATTAAAAAAGCCACAGGCATATTGAACCCTCCACAGTGAAAACTGAGAAACTGTGTGATGATTTTGGGTTATGTCTAAAATTATTAATTATTTAATTATGACTCAATTTTTTTCCTGCTCTTCCGTACACCATTGCTCAAACTTAGTCAAATTAGATGGAGAGCATCCGAGAAATTTGGCACAGATTACAAATTGGATTTTGGTCTGGACTTTGGTTAGGGAATTTTAACCCTTGAACATGCTTTGATCTGAACCATTCCGTTGCAGCTCCAGCTGCATGTTTATGTCCTTTTCCGACCGGAAGGAGAATCTCTGCGCAAGTCTCAAGTCTTTTGAAGCCTCTGACATGTTTTCGAGTATTGCCCTGCATTTAGCTCTATCCATCCCATAAACTCTAACCAGCTTCCCTGTCACTGCTGAAGAAAAGTATCCCCACAGCGTGATGCGCCAATTAACTAAAAACACTAGATTTTAATCACAGACAGCGTTTTGCATGTATGTCAATAAACTCAGCTTTGGTCTTGTCTGATCTGAGCAAAAGGGTCAGATGAGTGTCCCTGATTTCTGTTCAGGATCCGTTTTGGAGCTGCTGCAGGAACAGGGCTCATTATCAAACTCACTCACATGTTCTCCATAAACTTTTAAAGTGCTGCCAGAGATGTGATTTGTGCTTTAGGACATTTGACAAATGTCTAAAAGCATTTCACAAGACAAACTTCACAAGATTTTCTATATCGACATTAACAGTCAATTTAATTCATCATACAGATTAAATTCAATGACATACATTCCAAATCAATCCTAAAATAAACAAAATAAATGTCAAGTTCAGCTTAATATGCCAGTTGGTAAAAAGTTTTCCATTGAAGGAAACCCATCTGAATGTACAGAGGGACTGACTTTGCAGCAATCTGCTGTCTGAGCCTGCATGCGGTGACAGTGGAAAGGAAAACTTCCTTTTAAACAGAAATAAACCTCCAGCAGAATCTGGCTCAATGACAGAAGACAGCAGACACACAAGGTCCTGGAGTGTTTTCTGTGTCAAAGTTAATGGCAGCAGGAGTGCCATTAACTCCTCATCTCGGAGAGAAACTTAGCAAAACAGATCTTTGATAGTTTGTTGCAGCATTTGCTTTTTCATTGTGTTATCTAACAGAGACGGGGTAAAACAGAGAGATGAGCTTATGTGTATCATCGATAGAGAGAACATCAAGTTATTAACAGCAATAGTTCAGCCAACAGGACCCTCCAGGAAGGTGTCCCAGCTAAACAGAAACACTGGGCTCGATGTAACTTCAACAAAGACAAAAAAAAGGAAAAAAAAAACAAAACAAACAAAAACAGAGTGAACATTAAGTTAATGTCAGTAATAACTACAAATAATGCAAAATTGGAGTGTAGCAGGAGAAAGTAGCAGAATGAGGAAAAGCGGTAAGTTATGTCCAGTTTTTCTCCACTTTCACAATAGCAGCATAACTACAGATAGCTCAGGATAAACCAAAAAACCTACAAGCGTCAAACAGGTAAGTTCTAAGTCTAGTCGTCACAGTACATAAGGTGTCTGCCACTTTATAGTAAAAAATGTTGAAAAAAAACAAAACATGCATCCTTTTCCTTACACTTAATCACACATAGTTAGGAATTTGTCTGTTATCACAAAAAAACAAAACAAAAAAACCCCTAAATATTTGACAAAATGTTAAAAATAAGAAAATGAATGCTTTTCCAAGGCACTTTTATATATCAACTATATTTTAGGAAAAGTTAAACAATGTTGTGTTTATCTATTTAAGCCTTGTCATAAAAAAAAAAAAAAAAACTTATAAAGACGCCAGCTGCTATATACAATTGTTTATTTTTGATTTGCAAAACAGACAAAATAACATTACATTAACACCAATTTATAATAGGAAAAAGAAAGAAAAAAAATATATATGTTGAAATTACATTTGAATTTAGGAGACTTAACTGTCTTGATAAATGGATAAATAGAGCCATTCCATGCTGACCAACACAGGCAGTTTATGGTTAGCAGGTTGATCAGGCTACATGTCACATACACTATATTAAGTGGTTTTATTGGTTCAGATATGATTTGGAGTCAGAATGTGTGGTAAGAATTTCATACCAGATTTTAAATTATTTCTTACAAAATGGAATTATACAATTGATGGAGAGAAAACTAAACAAGAAGTCAGTTGTGCAGTTGAATGATCTTTCTGCTAAAATTTCCTGGAGGAACGTGTGAAGCTGGCCTTGTTGATATCCTCCCCCTGTGCAGTGAAAGGATCATGTTATGCCACACAGCTCAGGGCAGATGTAACTAAGGCAACACTTCCTCTCTATTCACTGATGAATAAAAATAAAAACTACTCCAATTTCATTCAGTGTTTACCTGAAGCAGTTTGACATGAAGACAAGAAAGGCTCACCAAAGTGAACACTGTTAATATGACGCAAGGATCTGAATGGAATAGCTTTTCCCAGGAAGCACCAGTAAGTTGCACATGTTCTAAAAAGCGCAATAATCCGAGGAGGTTGGCCCCATCGACTGCCAACTCATACTTTGGACGACGTTATGTATGGTGTCAGTTGCACGTAACATTTTGGCGCCCAATAAGAAAAAAACCCCCCCAAAAAAGCAGCATTACATGAATACTGAGGATCCACCTCTTCTAATTCCCATTGTTGGGGAACTGTGAAGAGACTTTGCAACAGAATCGGTGAGGAGCTTCAAGGAGGGGACCAGAAAAACAGACATGCATTACAGAGCTCAAGCTATGCCAAAGAAAACTCACTGTTTCTGTTGCAAAGTCTGGCAGGTTGTTGTTGTTTTTTTTTAAAGCTGCATTCACGCCGGTGATTTCTCTTTAGTTTCCTCTTTAAAAATTATGAGAAAACCCTGCATATATCAGCATCATGGCAGCAAGCTTAACTGCATCCTGTCGGCGACTACTGTTATAAAACAGTTAAAAGAAACGACAGAAAAAAATGCTACAACCTGAGTGAATGCAGCCTCATCCTAGCCAGAGTCCAGATGGTCAGAGTACAGGCACTGGTTAAAAACAAACAAACAAACAAACCAAAAAAAAAACACTCCAGGTATTTTGTGCGTGAAAAAAAAAAAAAAAAAAAAAAAAAAAAAAAAAGGCATTACTAATTCAGAGGAAATAAAAATCGCAAAATGACAAACAAAAACCATGAATGACTTCATTAGCTGGACTCTCCCAAGTGTGTGAGATATCTCTGAGGTAATCATTGAAGTATGACTCATTAGACAGCAATAAATATCCACATGAATACAAATATTTAAAAAAGTAAAAACAGAGGCAAATTCTTAAATTCTTAATGCTAAAGCAACATGAGCTAAAAAGAGGTAGGTTTTTTTTTTTTTTTTAGGTAGATTATAATATACATCCATTGTGGACACTCCTTTTTGTAAGAACTACATTTATATCAATTCCATTACAATGCCTGTTCTGAAGGGAAAAAACAAAGACTTTCCATCGTGTGGAAGGTGGCTGACAGTTCAGTGTGAATATATGTTTGTCCATGGTTTGTTTTTCCAGACAAGATTTGTAATGGCAGTTGTACAAGAAAAAAAAATTTATAAAAAATCTTAAGAACAACAGAGGAAACTGTAAAGCTTGCTGGTGATAGTGTACCTTGATGTATGTATTTTGCAGGAATTGTTACTGTGTTATGTTAGTGTTCTTAAAAAATAAATCTATACAGGGTCTGAGCAGCCTAATCATGATCAAAAAACCCCAAACAGGAATCTCTGATGATGCACCATATTCACATTTACTGTACTGGCGTGATTTGGGGAAAATTAAATAAGAGAAAAAAAAAAAAAACAAAGTAAAAGAAATAAACATGTAATTAGATATTTAGTGGCACAAAAGGGGATTTCTCCCCCGGATGCCATGTGGTACTGAGCACAAAATCAATTAGTGGCTAATAATACATCCTTGCGAGTTTTTCTGTTCGGTTGTCAAATCCATAAGTGCAACTCCTCTGTTACCCTGTTCTTGTGTGGAGGGAACTCTCCCTGTGGCACTTACACATTCACCGGTCCTCCCATGCTACCAGACATACACAAATCAACACTGCATCTCACAACATAAGAGAAGAAGCAGCACAAAATCAAACCTACATTGACATACAAAAAGGGAAAAAAAAGATGAACATGGAGCCTTTCAAATCTTCAAAAGCCAGTGTTCAGTAACCAAGCACGTCATATCACCCCCCATTAGACTGATACTATACACACGAGTGGTACTACCTAAACACAATCGAGATTTAACTCCAAACAGGTTCAATCGCAGCAGGGTGGTTTGTAGGACACGTCAAATGAATTACAAAATAAAAACGACAAGTTTTTTCAGTATGGGAATTTTGAAGGGTGATTTTTAACTTGTGCTATGAAAGTTGAGCCCCGACTGTCAGCTCGCAGAGCGTCACAGTGACTGAAGAGTTAAAACAAAGTCACAGTGACGTGTAACGGTCCGCATCAGTGTGGTGGATTAACAGAACTAGGCTAAACCGATCAAAGCAACAACTTCTTACGTGCTGTTATATTGAGACTGCTCAACAACAAATGTGTGCTCTCTTCTTTCACCATCTCAGATTCACCTATCAAAGTGAAAGAGATCACAGTGCTTTAAGAAAGTCCTCACACTCCTTGTATCTTTTTTTTTTTTTTTTTTTTTAAACTTTTTGCAGGTTATAATTGCAAACTTTAATTTATTCACCACAAAATAGCACACAATTGAAAACCAAAATTGGGACCAAAATGCAACACCTACTTACAAAACTGTTTTGTGTGGTGAACAACTTATACCCTGAACACAGCATCTGGATGGTGAAAGATGGTGGTGGCAGCATAATGCTGTGGTAATGCTTTTCTTCACCACTGACAGTCAAGCTGGGGAGGAGATGATGGAAAAATGGATCAAGCTAAAGAAAGGGGCACTGGATTTTGTTTGGGGGTTTCAGAGTTTCTTTTAAAAACTGAAAACCACTCATCAATATTCCTTCACTTCACAAATATGTTCTACTTTATGTTGGTCGGTCACATAAAACCACAATCAAATCAGTCAAAGTCTGTCTTCATAACGTGAGAAAATCTGAAAGTTCAAGGAGTGAGGACACTTTTCTAAGGCCCTATAAGTTGGACATGGGATGGTGGGATGACTATTTTAACATGTTTACTCTTGACAGCTTAATAATAGACAAAAAGACGTTTTTCCTTTCCTTTGATCTGTTTGTCTGCAAAACTGTCTGTGGTTAAAATCAATTGCACGTGTCAAGAGGTGGAAAAAAATTACTTCTTTGGAGAACTACTTCAACGCAAAGGACATGTCATCTTTTACAGTCACACCTAAATCCTGCATGCTGTCTCACAACACTGGCCTCAATTCTTAAATGCTTAGTTTCTTGGCAGTTTGATTTATATATGTGGTTAGATGCTCTGTGGCGTAGCTTTAGCCAAAGATGACTTACAGCAGAGAGGCAGATTCCAATAAATATACAGGCTTAAGTTCCTAAAGTCATTCATAAATACCATTTTAGCTAAGGACATGATCATTCCCAAGGCTCTAGAGTCATCAGTTTGATGTACTTTAATATCGCAGGTGTATAGCTAACTTGGCAATTTATATGGCTTATAAGTGAGAACAGCTTATCCTCTTACTAAAAATTAACACTGCAAAGTGATATGACACTAAACAGATGATATTCAGTCCAATACACAAGCAATTGCTGTTTCAGCCATTTCTTGATTTTTCCTACTGAAGGATACACCCAAATGAAAAACACAGAACAGAGTGCTTTAAAACAAAGTGTTAATAAATCAAAGCAAATTGTGTTTGCATATTTCTTTCTGGGGCAGGAAAAAAAAAGTATTCAAGATTCTTGTAGCCCTATGTACAGCGGCAGACATTTTATATATATATATATATATATATATATATATATATATATATATATATATATATATATATATATATATATATATATATATATAAGCTATTTACAGGATGGAGCCACTAGAGGGCTGCGCAGCATACATCATCAAACAGGAGGGCCAGGCTGTGGAGGTGCGCAGCACCTCTGCAATCACCAGGCCCTCAGACATTCTAGAAAATCCACTTCCCAGTCAGAAACGAAAGGGGTGTGATATTTGTGGAGGTCTGAATCAGCTTCCCAAGCTCTCCACCCTCTGAGCTCACGGTATACTGGATAGGAACAATTCATGGAATTGGTTTTTATCGGCAAAATGACACGAAACGCGCAAAAACAACTATTGAAATTATTTCCATATTTATGCCAAGTCCAAGTATGGTATGCAGCTATATATAAACAAGAAGACAAACCCCTTGGTTTGGCCTCCGCTTACTGTTCCAGTTAGGTTTGGCATGTTAGCCCTTTAAACATCTGTGATAATATACTGGATGCAGAGGGTGGCTTAACAGTGCTTAGAATATATGAGATAGCAGTATTCATAAACATAGAAACAAACAATCAAACCAAAGATTAATCAAAGATACTTTGAGGAGTTACAAGCAATTAAAGAGCTTTGATCGATAATTAGCAGTGTAAAAGTAGATAATACAATTAGTGGCTAATTCTCTCCTCAAATCCAGCCACCTTATTAAAGTCCTAACAAAACCTCACTAAATTACAGAGTATGCTCTAGATTCTACACTATAAATCTGTATTATGATAGTTTCCTTCATTATAGTCAACTTGCAGAGTGGCTGCATGAGGAAAGCAAACCATGGAGCAGCAGTTATTTGTAGGTAATGGATGCCGTTTCTAAATTATTTGACCATACCTTTGGTGAAAGGTTGAAAGGCATGTGTTTAAACTGTACACAGTCATTTTCATATGTTGTCTTGAAGAGAAGCAGATAAAAAAAAAAACAAACAAACAAACAAAAAAACAAAACATGATTTCCAGATGATCAAAGATTCAAAGTTGTGTGCAGGCACTGCTTTTTGCACTGTAAAACTATAAATGTGCGGTATCCAAACTGTTCTGTGCGAAAGTGACCCTTTCACAGAGGTGATGTAGTTATAAAACAACCCAGTAAAATGAAGAGGTAGCTGAACTGAATGGCTAAGTGTATAACTGAGGATGCTTGTTGTGAAAAGTGTGTGCACACATCACGTGCACGCACAAATGTCCAGGCATTTTAAAGCAGCTGTTTGAATTAAATAAGTAGAAAAACATATATATAGATATATAGGCAAATGTCCTATGGATAGCTTAGTTTCTAGTACATGACATTCCCTTGTTTACTGTTATTTAACATCTGCTTGCTCTCCGCACAAGCTTGGCCTTTGCAACAAGACACACTTCTTCAGACGTTACAGACATGAAGACACACATTAGCAAACACACACACACACACACACAACACTTTCTCTGCTCCACTTGCTCCATAATCCACGTCAGCTTTAACTCCATCCAGCACATTCTCAGCTCTCTCCCTCCATTTTCACCCCATTGCAGATGTTCAGCAATGGATTCTAGGAGACTTCGTTGCCGAACACTTCCAGCACCAGCGGAGTGAGCTGCATGCTGTGCTCCGGCTGGAAGGACAGTGAGCGGTACTGTTTGGAGTGCTCTTCATTGAGGCTGCGCAGGTCGGCCAGCTTCTGGATCATCTTGGCATACAGCAACTGTTCACCCGGGTGGTGGAGCCGGATGTAGGCCTGCAGGGTCTCTGACAGCTTGTCTTGGAGGGCTTCGATTTTCGAGTGGTCCTGCAAACCTGGACGGTCTGTGGCGGATAAAAGAACAGGCTCTAAATATTTACGCTTGGCACACAGATGATTGAGCAGCAATAGAAAATGAACAGAAATGATGATGAAACAAATAATATTTGTATGTTCTGTGCATAGCGTGCATAATGCACCTTATTCCCTCCACACAGAGACAGTACCTGGAGAGAGCAAACAGATGGCCATCAGCAGTACATGTTCCTCTTCATGTAGGTCCAGCTTCTTTAGGCTCACCTGGAACTTCACCAGAGGCTCCAACAGCTCGAGGGTGTGGCCCGCTATGAGAGATGAGCATATAATTACATTCTGGCTAAGTTTACAATCACAAATTGATGGCGTTCTCCTTCAGGATTTTCTGCTAGACACCAGCATTCACAGCTCCATCCATTGCAGCAAGTTGTGCAGGTCAGTATGATGTTTTTTTCCTGAAATGCTGTGTTAGTTTTATGCCAGGTGTAGCGAGACGCACACCAGCCTGCAGTGCTTTAGATGCTGTTTTGTTTTGTTTTTTTTTCTGACCTCCTCCTAGATGGGTCGTCAATGTGGAGTCATTTTGGTAGACTGACCACGGTGGGGAGACTTACCACTGTTCCATATCTACTCCATTTGTAGATACCGGCTCTCACCGTGCTTTGCAAGAGTCCCAGACCTTAGAAATGATTTCGTAATCCAGACAGCTAAGATGTCAGTAACTGTTTCTCATCTGTCCCTACATTTCTTTAAGTCAGGACATGTGTTGATTTTGAGATCTTTTAGCCAACTTCATGTTTTCAGACAGATGATGTTTTCTTAATTCTATAGGTCTTGCACTCGTCATGCCTGGCTGTAGAAACTAAACAAAAACATGTGAATCCCCATTAATTCATGATCTTACAATGGGGTATTGATAGCCTTTTCTCTTATTTAAAAACTCTTTTTTTGTATTTACTCAGGCTATATTTAATATAAAAGTTGATGATCTGAAACATTGCAGTGTGACAAAAAAGTTAAAAAGGAATAAATCTATAAGGGGGCAAATACTGTTTCACATAACTTTATGTTTAATACGTTCTTATTAATATTACGTCTGGTTACTGGCATCAGTAAATATCAAGATTTTAAATACTGTCCAACCACAAACATTTTACATCATACAATTACTATGGTTTAAAGTCATTTTAAAGAGATGCCAGAGAAAATACAAAGGGAGTCACCTCAGGTTGTATGGAGCAAAGAGTAATGCAATGTTTTCCCTCTCCTACATGTTTCTGCCCACTGCTAGTCAACCGGCTGAAAAACAAAAAAACAAAAAAACAAACAAACAAAAAAAAAGAATAGAAAACTTTTCCCTCGCTTACAAAAAAGACAAATTTGTCTGTTTGGGAATATATCCACTCACAAAACACATGAAGAGCCATGGGTTGTAAAGTAAAGGAGTACCACCCATCACAGTTGGCAGATGACAATCAATCAGCTAATATCAAATTGTTATGATACTCAAAATAAAAGGCAAAATATTCTACAATTATTTTTACAATGTTTTTATTTCATATTCCTGCTTTAGTTTATGTATTAAATTTAAAATAATAAATAAATGTTCAACAGTTTTATAACAAAAATATGTAGTGTATTATAATATTTTAGCAGCAGCACGAATAGACTTTGCTTTTCGGTTTTTTAATAAGTAGTATCATGTAATATATGTTTTGTTGTAAAAACCCTGATATCATGAAATGATATCTTGCAAAGGTTATCTTACCTGTCAAGTAGATCTAAATATAGAGACATACAGAGCTCAGCTTTTAACTAATCAGTGTAGATATGTCAGTGTAAAATGGTTCAAATGAGGGAGACAACAGAGTATCATGTTTATGTGAGGTCTGCCTCTATGCTAAGTTCAACATCATGGAGTAAAATGATGTTAATGTTATTTAATGCTACAGAATCAAATAGATCATTAAGTTCCCTGCCTGTCTGAGACTGTTACGTTACATTAAACAAGGAGCATCTAAAAAATGTTTATTTTGCTTTGATTATATATTTTATGTTAAAACTCTATACTTTCCAAGCATAAAAGAGCTCCAAATGCACACAACAGCCTTGCAAGATATGACAAATGTATTTTTTTTTTTTTCCAAACCGTAACTGTGTTGAAAGAGAGTTTTTCTATAAGTCCGCTATAGTGAATGTTTCACAAAACCGCAGAGAGTACAGAATGTGCATGCTATTGATTACTGCATGAGAAAACACGTCTGTTCTCTCATGTTTCTGACAAACACTCATTGACCGAAAGTACTCAGTGACAGATAAGAGCACAACAATGCTTCTACTGCTGCTTCACACACTTATTGTTTTGCATAGGCAGCAGGTTGGGACTTTTAAAACGACCCTAATGTAGCATAGGTTATTTGCAGATAAATGCAAACTTCTTTAGAAAATACTTTATGTCAAATAATCTCAAATTAAATGGCGCAATATTTATATCCGGATCTGCACAGCCTTTACTCTGAAGAGGTCATGGTCATTCCTTGCTTGACTGCAGAAAGAGGTCTTGCTTGAACAGTAAATGAAAGCCATGCCCGAAAGGATTTCTAAAGATATGTGGGTTATGCAGAAGCAACTGAATTAGTATCTTCGCACCAAAAGAGTAAACACAGGTCATTTCTGGTTATTGCGTCAATTGTTCATAACAGTTATACAGATACTTCCAACAATAGGCTGTTTATTTGTAACATATACATTTTCTTTAATTCCTAGCTGCTGAAATGCGTTAAGTTTTTAGATAATCCTGAACAGCGGCTTGTCTTCAGAGTAGTCAAACTGACAAATCAAATATAGCAGCTTTAAGACTGACCTTTGGTGACATCACTGATCTGGTACTTAAAGTCAGGCCCACCGCAGCTCCAGGACATGTCTTCCAGATTGAAGCTCTGATTCGACCGCAGCATGATCACCTCGATGGCACTGGACTTAAGCAGAGTAATCTGGTCCTCTGGAGTTAGCTCCCTAGAATAAAAGAAATCTGTTTTATTTCAAATAGAATTAGCTAATAAAACTGTAAAATCTATTACTAATCATAACAAACTATATCAGTGTGATGCAAATAAATAAATAAATAAATAAATCATTGTTCTTTTGTAAATTATTTTTAAAATGCAGTTGAAGTTCAGGAATACTGAGGGTTGTCAAAGCTTATGTGCAACTGTTTGCTTTGTTCGCAAGCTGACACACAGACAGGCTACTACATCTAGAATTTGGCTCAGTTAAAAACACTTCCTCTGGTAACAACGATTCTCTCAAAAATATTCTCAAATGTAACTAATGACCTGAATGGAGCCTGGCGATGTCAAGGGGAGGTCCCAGAGTGTTTTTAAAGGGATTAGAAAGCAGATTTAAAGAGGGGAAACATTTCTAAGGTGATCTTTCATGTCCATTACCTATTATGAAACCTTTAGGAAAATAGAGGCTCTGGCTTGTTTCTGCATTGACTTTGAATTGACCCTATGACACACATCGCGTTTGTCCCTGTCAACACACTGACAAACTCTCCAGAAGGAACAGTTTCCATGAGGGTAACAGAAACAGCAACTGGAAAATAATCTTTGCTGGACTAAATAAATAAAAAGTATCGATGCACCCATCAGGCTTTTGCTGGCTTAGATACCAGTTTTTTGTCGTCTTGTATGTCTGATTGATTGATTCTAATTTTGGCTAAAGGACAATAACACATAAAAACAAACTTTCTTTAAATAATAACATGCAACAAAAAAATAATTATAAGAGAAAAAAAATCTAGATAAAGTCACTTGTCAGACAGAGACTGTAGTGTGTAAAACAAGAGAAAATGAAGGGATTATATGATTTTCCCCACTTATGGTCAAAGCACATGTCCCTAATCTTATCTGATCTTTACTAAACATAAAAAAATGCATCAAAGAACTTGATGATGCATTTATACATTGAAAGGGTGAAAGTTTTAGTTTTGATGCATTTGAATAGGGAGAAAAGAAATCAGATTGTTTTCTGTACTTCACCTGAGAGTCTGTGCATTACATGCACTTTATATATTATTTCTTCAGTTCATCTTTTTCTTTTTCTTTTTGAATCGTAGGGTGCCGTTAAGAGATCTAAACGAGTCAGTATTTCTTATATTTCCTGATGTTACTGAAATACATTCTTATCAGATCAACAACCAGTGTGTGTGTGAGTGTGACTGTAGGTGGAGTCTTTTGCTCTTGAAGTTTGCAGAGCACCTACAATTCACACATCACGACTATGGGAAATGTCTACGTTTGCTGTATTATGAAACAAAGCTTTATGTGAGATATTCTACAGTACATTGTTAATCTGGGTTGCATGCTCCAGCAACATGCCACATAAAATCACTTCACTTGGCAGGGGAAAAACGTATGTGGGCAAAGTCTTCAAAAGTGTGTCAAATGTCACTTTCTGATAACGAGAATACATGAGCTTTATAAATAAATTGACATGAGGAACGATTCTAAAGGTTTAGTGAGGCAAAGGTTTTGTTTCCCTAAGTCTATCAGAATAAAACAAACAAATTAACATTAAATAAAGAAAAATAGATTATAGTCAGTAAAATTCCTTCCTCTAGTTTATCTCTTCTCGTACTGTTATATCAACCATGGGTTAAAGTCAAAGTGCACAGCTGGGAATCAAAAACAAAACTGTCAACAATTTTTATGTTGTATAATATGGTTGTTAGCTTTTATTGCTACATTTCTTACAACTCGAAAGTGTTCATAACTCTTGAACTTTATAAGTACAAACCTCAATGTATTTTGTCGGCTTTCAATGTGATAGAACAGCACAAATAAGAAAAGAGTACATGCCTTTAATATTTTTATTTGAAATAAAATCTGAAAAGCATGGCGTGTATTTATTCAGCTTGCAGCTGAGTCACTGCTTTGTCCCCCATCTTACGTTGAAACTGGAGGTGCAAGCGCTTTGGGGTGTGGCTTTAGCAGCTTTGCACATATTTAAAAACTTTTGTTCATTTACCAAAGTCTTTTACAAATGCTCAATGTCAGTCAGCCTGGATGTGGAGCATCTTTTAAAATCAACTTTTTTGAAGTCTATTTTGATGTCTTGCTACAGATTCTCACTCGCATTAAGGTCTAGACTTTGACTGGGCCATTCCAACACATATGTATACTTAGATCTAAACCATTCCATTGTAGCTCTGGCTGTATGTTTAAGGTAGTTATCCTGTTGGAAGATGAATTTTGGCCCAGTTTCACGTCTTTTCCAGCCTCTAGCGTGTTTTCTTTCAGGACTGCCCTGTAATTAGCTCCATCAATCTTCCTATCAACTCAGACCAACATCCCTGTCCATATTAACAATAGACAGGGATGGATTTTTACTAAAGACTGTATTCAGAGGTATCAGTTTAAACAGGCTGAATACAAATGTACACCACACCTTTCAGATTTTTATTTGTAAAAAATAAAAATATATACATTTTCTTCCACATGACCATTTTGCATTGACCTATCACCTAAACTCAAATGATATACACTCACGTCTACAGTCATTTTGTGACGAAATGTGAATAAAGCTCAAAGGGCATGAATATTTTTTACAAAGCCCTGCAACTGTAAATGCGGCTGAAAGTTGTTTATTAGTCAGGTTTAAAGTTATTCTTCACACACGCACTTGCATACCTGAAACCAGGAATCATCTTAGCAAACCCAATCACTTTCTGTATACTGTAAGAGACCAGGTCAGCCAGGTGGGGAAGCATTGAGAAGCTGGAGCCTTCCTCCTCACTGGAGTCTGGGCTGTTGCCATTATCCTGATACATCATCAGCAGGTTGTTGAGGTTCATTTTAGCATCAACAGACTCTGGAGCGACAAATGAGTTTATATTTAACAGTATATTAAAACAATAAGACACACAAGGACACAAAGATGATTAGGAAATAAATCAGCAGAGGTTTGATGAATCTCAGAGAACAGCTTGGAAAACATATGAAGCATGTAAAGCTAGCAACAGTTGTTTTCAGTAATTTGTTCCTGCCTGCTGAGTGTTTGTACAAGCTCAGACCATGTCTGGAGCTGTCTTCACTTCATTAGTGATGGATGCATTAATGAACGGCTGTTTGCTAGTGGGAGTCAGGTGTCTGCACGGTACTTATTATTCAAAGGGGTTTGCCTGGATTAGCACTTTAGGCTAATTTATGGCATAAACCAGCATGTACTTTAAAAAAAAAAAAAAAAAAAAAAAAAAAAAAAAAAAAAAAAAGGAAACTGAAAATACACTACTCAGACCTGCCTTAAATATCACAATATTATAACTTTTTTTATTAATTTCTAGAATATTCAAATAAAAAGGGAGATACTGTAGGATAAATAATGTAGTGTTTCTATTTAATCCTATGTGAAGTGTTTGGAGTAAGCTTTTTACCTGGAGAGTGACTGGAGGAATCAGAGGAGGCATCAGAGAAGGAGTGGAGAGAGGCTGCTCTGCTCGCACTACGTGTCACTGGGCCCTCACGCACAGGAGGCTGCAGGGGAGAGAAGGGCCTTTTATAAAAGCTCAAACACTAAAATGTAATTTCATTGCCATTTAACCTAATAATAATCTATACCTGTGCATCTCAATACAGTATAATATCATTAAAAAATGTTTAATTTAGAAGTTCAGTTTAAAATTACTGAATTGCATGCAAGTGATATTTTCAGCAGAGGACATTTTCAGCAGAGGACATTTTCAGCAGAGGACATTTTCAGCAGAGGACATTGGACCCTTAAGCAACAGTGCAGCCATATTCTGCTCAACCCAAGGAAGACACTTCTGACAAGTGTCTGGTTCAGGAGTGTTACATACATCTGTGTATGGGGACTAATCAAGCCCAACATCGTAGCTCTGAAATAAAAATGCAATCATTAATCCCCTATTACAGATTCCTTTGTGTTTTCACATCATGCAAGTCGATCTGCTGAGATCGTGGGCTGTGTGGGCTTTCAGATCATCCAACTGGGATTGCGGAACCAAAGAGGCATAGCTTACAACTTGCTGCATTCAACTGGTATACCAAGAAAATGTCCTATATCTGGCTGAACTCTGTGTCATGTTTTCATACAGGCTGTCCAAATGCATTTAGCACTTTAAATACAAGCAAAATTGTTCAGCACCACCCTAACCATTCAATCTACAACATTTTCTGCTGAGTCAAAGAATAACTTTGGATCACTGAAAGAAGGTATAATTTGAAAGGGGCGACTGACTCTAGTTGCAGTCCACACCTTGTGAATCTTCTCCAAACTCTTGAGTGGGCTTTTTTTTTTTTTTTTTTTTTTTTTTGACAATCCTTTTCAGGCTGTGGTTATTATTTCTACCACAATTTCTTTCCAGTGATATGCTTGCATACAGTACTCTCAGTTGATGCTGATAAGAAACTGAAATAATGATCTTCTCTGTGATATTCTAAATTAATCAGATGCACTTGTATTTACACAGAAAAAGTCCCCAAAATATGCAGGAGAGACAGTTCTGTGGATGACAAAAATACAAGACCTGTTTCTAAGTGAGAGGGTGGTTTTTGTGGATAGTATTTCAGAAGGATAATCATTCAAGTGATCATTGATGGGATTATTTTAAAATAGCACAAAGTCAAAGTGCTATCATTATAAACAAAAGGAAACTGAGATGGGGAAAAATCATTAAAGTCATTACTTATCATTTATATGTTTCTCTCAACCTTGCATTGTGCTGATTTGATAATGAGCAACATGAACTAAGACACCAACCCGAAAGCGGCAGAAATCAGAGTAGGTGTCGTCGTATGTTTTGTGGTGTGCCTCCACCAGTGTGGTAATGATGTGACTCTGTTCATCTGTGAGTTTTGGTCTCCGTGCTTCCTTTTCTGCTTCACGTTGTGCCTCCTCCTCCTTCCTTCGCTGAATCAGGTCCTTCTTTCTCTGCACTTCCTCGTCTGTGAGAATGACTGCAAGGCCAAGATGGAGAGCACGTTTGAAATATACACCCGGAGTAAAATCAGCTTTCAGATAAAAAAAATAACATGCTTTCTTTGGGTAAAAATAGCACAAATAAAACAGAACAGAAACCCAGCAGGTCAGGTAAACCGATGGTTGATAAATTATAAATAACCACAAAAACAAATCCCTCCGCATATCAAAACTGCTCAAAAGGTACATTACTTGGGCTCAACACTGTGATGACAAGCATGTTCATGTTGCATTGGGTGAAAGGAGGTTGTTATTCTCTGGAGGAAGAGAATGGGATGGGATGGGTCTATATGGAGACCCCTGCTGCACTGAACAACTGAACACATTGTCTTTGTTCCGTTTGCTTCTTGTTGTTCTAGCCGCTGAATTAGCTCACAGAAACAGAGAGAGAGCCGGCTCTCGACAACATGCTGCTGTTTTTGTAACAGTAACAGCCACATCACTGGCTCCTGTTCACATAAAGCATACTGTCAGGGCCGTTGCCAACACTCCCAGAAAAAAAAAAAAAAAAAAAAAAAAGTTACCTGGGTGGCTGAGACCTTTCGCATAAAAGAGAACTTTGGACACTATCCGAATATTAGCAAAAAACAAGACGAGATATGCCTGCCATATGCAGATTATAAAAACAAAACTAGTGCACATAAGGTGTTTAAATTTCAGATGTGGTATCCTTTACACAATGCCGGGAGGCTCCACTTGTTTAAACAGAGCAAGTAAACACTCTAAAAAGGGGCAAAGACCCAGAGATACTCAACCTTAGTCCAAAGATTACATAACATGACAAAAGTCTCCCCACCCACCATCCCCCATGAATGCATATACCAGTTGTACAATGTAAAAAAGAAAAGAAAAGAAAAAAAAAAAAAAAAAAGGTGTTTGTTTTCTTTGCCTTTTTCTCTCCTCTGGAGAAATCAGATCTGATGTAATGGAAGTACAGTAGGGAACATTTCTTTACATTCTTTTGGTGGAAAGCTGCTCTTGGATCAAATCCTGGTAGTGACTTTATTTATACACAGCATTTTGGGTAAATTACAACACAGTCGCTCAAGTTTCCAACCAGATAATCTATTAACAGAGCCACACAATAATCAAAAGGGCAAATTATAACCCAGCAACTAACCTTAAACAAGTCCAATACTTAGGGTCTTAGGGTTTTTATAGCTATTTGAAACTTAACTAATGAGCCAACAATAGGATAAAACTTAAAGATAATTTTCAACTTATTGTTGGCAAATTTCTGCTTAAACAAATTCCAGCTACAAGAGTTAGAATCATGCATTGAAAATATATGGGTCACCATGTTTTTTTTTCCACACTTACACTCTTTCATCATGCCAATGTCCACACAACGTTTGAGCCGGCAAGCCTGGCAGTGACGCCTGTTGTCCTTGGTGATGGTGCAACTGCCGTTAAAGGGACATGTGAAGGAGGCCTTGCGTTTCATGCTGCGCCTAAATAAATGACATAGATTACAAAGGTTATTAAAACAACTACAGTGCGCTGTAAAAGTTTTCATAACCTTTGAACTTTTTACACCTTTTGTCACGTTACGACGACAAACTGCAGTGTGTTTGTATGTGATAGAGCAACACAAAGTAGCATATAAATGTTAAGTGGAAGAAAAATACGTTTTTCAACTTTTTGCAAATAAAAAAATGAAACTGGAGGCGTGCATTTGTATTCAGAGCCTTGAGCTAGCTCTTCTGAGAGTAGCCTTTTATGTATGTTTTAGGTTGATGTTCCACAAAAAGGTGAGCCTCCTCCCTAGTCTTAAGTCTTTTGCACCCTCTTTGAGGATCTCTCTGTATTTTGCTCCATCCATTATCCCATAAATTCGGAGCAGAAAAGTATTCCCACAGGATGTTACTGCCACCACCATATTTCATGGTGCAGAAGATGGATTCAAAATGATGTACAATGTCTTAATTTTTTTTTTTTGCCCCACAGGTTTGACCTTATCTAACCGGAGAACCTTCTTCTATGTGTCTGCAATGTCTTGGTAGGTCTTCATAATGCTGTTTGTTCTCTAATATTCTCTAACTAACAGCTGGATTTATACTGAGATTAAACTGTACATAGATGGGCTCTATATGCCAATAGGTGACTTCTGAGGAAAAGTGGTTGATTTAGATTTTCATTATTTCAGAGTAAAGGCGGCTAAATGAATCCACACCACACTTTGTCAATTTTTGTTTGCATAATCTAGAAAAATCCATGTATTATTTTCACTTCTCAATTTTGTTACAACTTTGTGTTGGTCAATCTATTATATATTACATTCCTGATAAAATACAAAGTTTTTGTATTAGACAAAGGTAAAAACGTTGCAAAGCACTGTATAACGTTGCTTTTTGGATAAACAGAGAATACATTTTATTTTACTCTACAAAAGTCCATTTTATTGACAGGGAGACACATTCACAGTGTTTTGGACAAAAATAATCAAGACAGAAATATATAAATAATTTTTTCCTTCAGAGACTGAAGAGAGAAAAACCAAAACTATGGACAAGTGCCAAGGAATTTGGGGGAAAGAGAGAAGTTGAGCAAAATAGTGACGCAAAGTATAATGATTTAGTCACACAAATGTATGAACATCTATAAACCCATGTGAGCCAAAACACAGATGAACGTGGTTTATGAGAGTTCAAACGAAGGCCATGTGAGAGAGGAGGAAGGAGATTATTAAACATCCGTTTTTTCTGCTTTCCCTTTGAATGCCAACACCGTTGAGAGGAACAGACGCAAATGCAAAGAACATACGCACATACTTCGAAACAAAACACAGAAAAATAAATTGTTCCAGTTTTGTCTTTACTCAAATTTCAAACTTTTCCAAATCAGTGAGCAGAGAGAACACGTCGGCACAGCGGATGGGTGGTTAGAATAGTTGCTGCACAGCAACAAGGTCCTGGGTTCATTTCCGAGAAGAGTTTGCAGGTCTTTGCTGTGCACGAGAGGGTTTTCTCCAGGCTCTCTGGTTTCTTCGGATTGACCCCCAAAAAAATGCTTGACAGATTAGCAGGCAACTTTAAATTCCTCTAAGATGCATTGTGTGTGTAGAGTTGCCCTGTGGTGGACTTGCAACTTGTTCAGGGTGTATCCTGCTCCTCCTATACTGACCTTTGGAAATAGGCACCGATACCCAGCAATCCTTAGCTGGTATAGAAAAAGGATGAATAGAAATTTGTATTGTCTACCAAGTGCTGAGCTTAAGTAGATTTAAAAAATGTTTAGATTATGCAGGGTTACAGCTCAACATTTAACTACACTATTATGCTAAATCCTACAGAGCAATCTGTAATTCCAATCTGTAAATCTTAGTTTCCAGACTGAGATTTAAATTTCAGCAAACGCAGAGTTTTATCTTAACAGAATTAAGGGATGCCTAAGAAAACAGGACATAAAAAAAACCTGAAAATTGTTATGACTGGTCTATTATGTACACTGTGGTCTCAGGCCTAAATACTTCTCAGAGTTGTTGGTTAAAACCTATCTGCAGCAGAGTCATGACCAAAACTAAACGTGCTTTCATGCAAAGATCTCGAATCAACTTGCTTAAAACACAAAATGTTCAGAAACTGTTTGCTCCTTTAAAAAGGACTGAAGTGTTAAATGTTTCCCGCAGCATTCCTGTAAAGGTCAAAGCTATGTTCTCAGCTCTTTGATAATGTATTCGATTTAAATTTGCTTTGTTCTTTAACAAGAAGAACCAGTGATTTAAGTGGAATCTCTTACTACAAATTTAATATGTTCAAATAAGCAGTGTGTGTGCACAAAATCAGTATATGGAGACAAGTTTAATTATTGAAAATACTAGAAAATAAAATAATTAATTCTAAATCCAGCACACATCTGAGAAAAAACAGGAACAGTATTAAAAAATTTTCAGCATAATATAGTTAGCAATCCTATATTATAACATTGCTAGAAGTATTTTATGGCAAAATAAAGCTGAAAAATAAATAAGGATAATGTACATAACTTCTCTGGGACAACCAATTGTAAGTTATGAAAGATGATTGAGCTGAGGGTTTTTATTATTTTTAATTGATAATTAATCATTTTTATTTCATTTTCTCTTTTTTTTCAGAAGGACAAACAACTTCCATTTTGACTTAAGGTAAGACATCATGGTGTGTTATCCATCCATAAGTATTCTGCACTGGGCCCAAAACCCAGCCATAAACCTGGGCATTTGCACAACCACCACAAATGTGGACATTACTGGCATCCCATACGTAACTGCAGATCTTATGTCAAAATATACTGACTTACAATAAAAAAAATAAAATAAATTCTGATACTTGCTACTGCCTAAACTTCAAAACATCAGGAATACTCCCCCAACATTGTCATTATACATAATTACGATATGTAAGGCAGCCTTGTTTGGGAGAGTGTCCACATTATCAGAATTGACATTTGGAGGGAACAATGTTTGTTGGCAGGCTGGGGTACCTCCAGTTGGATTTAGACATGTCGCTGTAGAGCATGTCAAAAAGAAAAACACAGTAGCCTCCTAGTTGCAGCTGTAAATATCCATCTTGCTATCCAAAGGACAAACAGCAGGAAAAAGCATTGGTGCAGTTGTTTTACTAGCAGGGTAGCTTTAACCTGCAGTTAGCTAACTACCCCTTCACTGCAGGACACTAAACCAAAAATAAAACATTTCACAAAAAAACAAAAAGAGACTTCTGTTGACTTAATTTTAACGTGGATCTTACAGAACATTTCTCTTTGAATGTACTTTTTTCCCCCATAAAGCCATCTGAATTTCCTTGAGTAAGGACAGTAAAAATCCACTCCTTTTACATGGAGCTTGTATGACATCCTCATGAGAAAATAGAGATTAAGCCCAATTTTGACAAAATATACTGACGGATGTATTAGCATACCTAAAAAAACCCTTGCATCCTTCACAGGTCATGGCATTGAAGTGGAAGCCAGTGGCCTTGTCACCACACACTCCGCAGATGCGTGGCACATTCCTATCAAATTCATCAGGGACAGAGGATGTACTCACAACGGTAGGCTCCATCACTAAACAGAAAGCAGAGAAAGGAAGGACAGAGTTAACAATAAAATGTTATATGCTGTATCTTAAATTGGAAAACAAACAACAAAAAAAAAAAACAAATCACAACCTAGTCAAAGCTCAATTATTGCATTTAAAAGAAAAATCTATTTTTAACCTGATCAAGGTTACCTACAAACTCTTACATACACAGAAAAACATTGCTTTCCCTTGCCAAATGAACTGTGTGTGACTCAACTTCCCAATTTACCCTTTGGAAGCAAACGCAACTTCAGTGGTTTTGGTCCAAGGGTGCAGAACTAAAGCCATATGAATCAAACGGAAAAACTCTACTTAGCACCCCCTCAATGAAAAGAAAAACAGGATTTGGGTTTTATTTGATTACACAGTGCTCCGATTACCTTTTAAACTTGGCCACGTGATGGGAAGAAGGGAAAAAAAAAAGGAAAAAAAAAAACAAAAAAAAAACATGTCACCACAAGGCTAACATCCTCATAAACAAACAATCACTGTCCTTCACAAAGCTTCTCTCATTTCTTTCTTTGGTCCCTTTCACTGCAGTGAAAGTCGAGCAAATGATGGAAGGAGGAGGAGGGGATGTGGAAGGCCATGGTAACTAAAGCAACACTCAACAAACTTGCAAATAAATCAAAGGCCAATGCTGCAAGGAGCCAGCTGAATAATTCAAGATAATTTGACACAGCTTTTCATCACTCAAGTCCAATACTAATACAAACAAGAAGAGTAAGTAAGGCTCAAGGTGAATGTTTCAGCATATTCTGTTGTCATTTTGCAGATTAGATTATTATAAAACTGAATGGTATGCCTATAAAGCTAGATCTGACCAAATCTTGTAAATTCTATGAACTGGACACACATTTTATTATTAAACTCTAAAGGGTCTAGTTACTACATTTTTAAACAGAGACGTCATTACTCGTAGTGGGTCAAACTTCTACAGTAGCTAAAAACACACACCACATTTTTCAACCAAGAATATCGGATACATGTGTTGCTGTACACCGTTACATGTCTGCAAATACTTGTCCAGGGAATTCATCTGATGGATTGAACAGAGCTTTGATAAACAACAAACCACACAGTAATTTTCAGACTGCTTGGTTTTGCTGCCGAGCCAGGGAAATCCAGGAGAATTAAACAAATACTAAAATTGGAAAGGTACTATGAAGGCTGCAGAAACTTAGCATTTGAAAGATCAACTAAAAATTAATTACTGAATAGGTTAGAATATTTCCTAAACTCGTTCTGTTCCCATTTCTTTCTGTGGACAGTTTGTGGTTCTTTGTCCGACTAAATGTTTCCCATGTCTTTATGTCTGCAGATGCACCAGAGAGAAGAAACGGGACAGGAAATTATACTACAGTTAATCATCTTTGTAAAATTGTCTTTTATGGTCATGAAGATTTTGATTTATCATTATGATTATCTCTACATCATAATGTTGTTGACCCCAAAAATTACTTATTGTTGAGATTGTAACTTTTACTATTTTTAGAAGTATGTACATATATTCTGAATGGAGTTGGTGTCCTGCAATGGTCCAATTAAAATTGTTAATTTATTCTTTGTTGGGTTTTTTTTTTTTTTTTTTTTTTTTTTTGGTTAGTTGTTATAATTCATTATTACATCAAAAATAAATGCTCACTGTGACTAATTTCAACTTCAACATTTTTTAAATCTACTTCATCTTTCAAAGAGTAAATCCCTGCATGAAAAGTTTTTTTGGTAGCTTTTGGGGATGACAGAGCTTGGAATTGCCCTTGATTGACAGTTCATATAGTTGAAAATCTTTTTTTGTGTCAAAACTAAGAATGCTCGCCATTTTCAATCTATAAACCCATTAACCAACAACATGTACTTTGATGCTCTTGTAATTCTATATTTTCTTTTGTATTCAAACATATCAAAGAATCTGTACCATAGTTTATCTCTTTTATATGTGAAAAAACAAGCATCTGTTTAACTGGAATCAGACCTTGATGAAAAATGAAAGTTGGTATTGGCCTGGTGAAGTAAATCAGTGCATCTAAACTGACATCAATGAAATATTCCTCCAAATGACTGTCTGGATGATATATCAAATAGCTTTGATTTTGCTGTAACAGTGATTAATTTATACAAGAGCGAATGTTTAATATTTTGAAGCATTTCCACTTTATGGATCCACTATTATTTAAAATAACACCAGTGTTATTTGGTACTTCCTGATGTTAAGCGTTTGGGAGTTATTGTAGTGTCTGGAGAGGTAATCAACTGGTGCTTAGTCCTATATTTCTACAACAGAAAGATATATGTGTTTGGTTTAAAGATCAAATTCACACATTTACGATAATAGTCACAAATCAATATTCACTATCATGTAATGTTGTAATCCCTGAATGGTATAAATGGAATAAACCCTTATAATAAAGCACGCTGCATCAGTTTGACTACCCTAAAGCAAAAACAGAAAACATCAGTCATTGTGAACCAAAAAACCTATTTACTCCAGTTTATTATTGAATGATGGCTGAAGTCAGTCCTTTGTGACTGCATTCAGCCTTGACAGGCCATTACATCAAATGTGCAGAAGAATTGAGAACTCTAAATAATGCAACAGCTTATTAGACTAGGTGTATACTCATTCCGGTCTTCCAAACAAGAGTAGAGCTTCATGCATCGAAACAAGCTCTCACTCTTCTGATTCACGTATTGTTGAGGCACCATTAAGCACAATCAAAAAATTGACAATGGTAATATTTCCAAATATTCCTTGAGAAAAACTATGTTAATAAGCTATCACATTTTGATTTTTGTTATTGTGAAAAACAGCTTTTTTTAATCCTCCAAGTTATTAGATGTTCAGATCTTCTCAAGAAGAAAATTAATTTGAGAGTGAAAAAAAAAAAAAAAAAGAAGGTAATTTTATTCTCCTGACAATCCACTGAGGCTTTACTGTCCGGCCAAGAAACACTGCAGAGATTAAGACCAACACATGTGGTTTTTGTTATGATCCTAATTACAGCCTTAAATCACGTCAAGCAGGACCTGATGGGTGCATTCACATTCAGAGAATGATGCTCTGAAAATAGCTTATCTCACACACCTGACTCGTATTAGAAGAAATATGCAAAAATCTTAACCAAGTGCACAGTCATTTTAAAGACAGGTCTGCCATTTTAAATTCTCTTATGATGCATGAGGTTCTTGAGGAAGGTCCCTTTGTCTCTACAGTGGTTACAGTACAGATCAGTGATTTCATAACTTTGCTAAGCCACTGTTCCCCTAGTGTAAAAACACACCAACAAGAGAGTTTCTGCACATTTTAAATCAAAGAATGCAGGAAAAATAGCAGTAAATTTGCGCAATTAATGTCAAAATCCTATGCTACTGAAACTAAAATCAACATATTTGTCCAAATTACATTCAACTGGTGGGCAAGTAACTGGTAGGGGATAAGATGTTTGCACACTGTTAAACTTAGAGAAGAAATGTATTATAGTATGGCTTTTCTAAATAGATGCCTCTGCAGGGAAATTATTTCCAGACCAACATTTGCGTTTTGTTGGTTGTGCTTTGTAGTTTTGTGCACCTGCTTGGAGAGATATAAACTTATTTTGTTTTACGTTGTAAAGCTACCAGATGAAAAATGAGGTATGGCCCAGTGTATAACATCTATCCCAAAATTAGCCCTGGGCTACAATCTGGGGTTTTAACAAATATTCCGCTTCGGTTCAATACTATAAATGATCCCACTGTCCCCATTTTAAAATAATCAAGTCTGAAACTAAAACCACAGAACAAAAAAAACCCCCCAAACATTTCCTTGCTTGACAAATGTCACAAGGCCCACAACCCTGTAATACCAGGTTTGACATATTTGTTTGCATTATTTAAGCATTATACCTTTGTTCTTCCTTAAAATGCAGAAAAACTATGTATGCTGACAGCATACTGGACTCTCAGAGGCCACCTATGTTTACTTATAAGCAATCAGAAACAACTGGTCATGCACAAGCTAAGGAGGGTCACATGTCTCAGTAGAATATTTTGACCACTACCTAAAGAGTAACAGTCGCCCTTGGAAATGTAGTAAATGGGGTTCGGCTCTGGATACACATCTAGGTGACATCTTTGTCTTGGTCAATGTAATATACTGTATGTGGGCAATTTATACAAATGTCTCCTGTATGGCAGGTGTTTGGTTAAATCATAATATTTTCAATTCATTTTTATTTACTTTTCACCACTCTACATTAATGGGTAAAAATGTTTTATATCTTAGCTTCACAGATTTTTCATAGGAGTTCAGCTATTTTGTCATGCATGATGTCCATTTTCATTTATAGAGACATCTAGCATGACTGCAGTGATTTGTGTAGGAGGAGAGAGGGCTGCTTGACTGAAGCAGGTCAGCGAAGTCATACTCATGACACATTATTAACAATGGGGTAAAAACATATCAATAGGTATTTGGATGTATGTAGGAGGAGAATGGTGACCTGTGTCAGAGTAACCTTCTGTGTCACTACAAGCCACCGTACCCTTCTGGCATTTGTGGAAAATGTAACAAGGAATAGCGACCAAAAGATGATGATCAACACAAACAGTATGTTTCTGATCATTCCGAAAGCAGGCTAAAAATACACCATCATAAGCTGCTTCAGTTACTGGCGAAATATAAATAGTCCAATCTCTGACAACTCATCATCTCAAGGAGGACTGGGGTGGTGGCAATTTGATGTTCATGTGGGAATTGTGTTTACAGTATGATTTAGTTCTGCTGGTCCTCTTCTGTCACATTTAGAAATCAAACAGCGGATTTAGTAGTCAGATGCTGTGCATGTATACTGATTTGTGTGGAATGAGCCTTCTGTGGTATGTATGTGTGAGGAAATTCATATTTTTATGGTAATGCAGCTTTTTATGTGTCTTGGAACTTTTGGGGATCAATATGTTGGAGGTATATGATGAGGACCTCCTGACCTTTAATCATTCTGTTCACCCAGTGAGAGATAATCTGCTCAGGGAGACATTGATAGTGCTCCACTGATATATAGAATTACACACCATTACACAACAAGTAGTGGTGCAACTAAAAAAAGATTAAAAAAAAGATAAAATGCTCTTCTCCGTTCCACACATTCAAGTCATCAAGTTGATCTGATGGTTTGACAAAATCTGATCAACAGTCATCATAGCCCCCCTCTACTAAACACTGAATAGGTGTGCAAGAGGTGCTGTCAGACACCATCTGGGTATCCAACATATAATATTGTTACTTTCCTTTATATAAAGTAACAAGTACATTTAAAAGCAGTTTACATATATTGTATAAAAAGACACATAATCTGACATTAAATGAGACTAAGCTTTTACTTTTTTTTAGATCAGTTATTATTACCAATATTATTTCCATTAGCTAATTGCTAGTATAATGAGAGGATTTTTTTTTTTTTAATGCCTTCTCCAAATTCAGAGGTTTACATACATTCTTGGTATTTGGTAGAATTCTCTCTAAGGATACTTTCACATCAGGCCCGTCCAGGCACTCTGATTGGTTGTGGAAATGTAGAACAACTTCATGTTCACAGTGCACTTTTAAAAATGGGCAAAATCACCAGTTCAATGCCATGCAGTTACAAAGGCTGGTCATTTGGGGAGCGAGCACAAGAAGCTGCCTTTTGAGAGCAGCAGGTGAGGTCGCAAGCTTTCAAGAATGTTGCTTTATATAAATGAGGCAAATGCAGAAAGTAAAAGTTGAGAATTGGAAACCCAAAGGTGCTGGTCTTTCACAGACACTGAGCAAGGATTTAACGGTTTTCAAATCACATATATGTCTGTAAGTCATAGATTTAAGTGAAATCCCCTCCTGTTTTTGGTTTGCTCAAAAATCCAGTTGCACTCCCACTGTAAGCAAACCACATCAGGGTTCATTTACAAGCAAAAAGAGGCCCACATTTTCAGCAGCCCAAAGTCTGGTTTATTGGTCCCCACCAGCGTCAGATATGCTTTCACACCTGCCCAAATGAAGCATATTATCCGAGGAGGAAAAAAAAAAAAAAAAAAAAAAAAAACATTTACAGAGGACCAAACAGCTTAAACAGTTCGGGTCAAATGGTTTGGGTATCCTTCTATAAGCTTCTTACAAAAGACCTTTGACAGAACTGCTGTAACTGCCTCAGGTTTGAGGACAGTCTTGCTTGCACACACGCCTTTTTCTAAAAGATTTCTGTGGGACTGAGATCAGGGCTTTCTAAAATCCTTTGCAAAACATAAATGGCATGTTTTTTTCTTCATGATGTCATCTCTTTTGTCTACTAGTAACGATGCTGCAAGAAAAACACCCCCATAACATGATGGTGCCAACCCTATACTTCGTAGCTAAGGTGGTGTTCTCAGGTTATTAAGCTTCCATTGTTTTTCTCTAAATATAATGATGGTCATTACTGTAAAGCTACACACTTCAATTTTAGTTTCATCAGACCACAAAACATGTCATCAAAAATTAAGATATTTGTCCATGGATGAATTTGCAACAGAAATCTGGCTTTTGATGTTGCTTTTGACTTAACAGCTTGTTTGTCTCTGATTGGCTTTTCAGCCCATTTTGGTACACAATTCTTTTCATAATGGATAACACTCGTACCAGCTTTAGCCAGCATCTTCACAAGGTCTTTTGCTTTTGTTCTGGACCTTAAACTGACATTTTTCAACATAACACATTCATCTCTGGGGTAGAGAATAATGGTTGGACATTCCCATGGTGCTTAAACTTGAACGTGTTTGAACAGATAGAAGTAACACCTTCAAGCATCTGGAAATTGTGCACAAAGATACATAAATATATCGAGGTCCACAGTTCTCTACCTGATATTTCTTTTCATTTTCCCATAATTTCATGCAATGACACAATGTGTCTGAGGTGTTCTCTTAAAATATGTCCACAACTCAAATGTGAAATGTTGTAAACCAATCCGAAGCTAATAAAGTAAAACATTATATTCTGGGGTTTTTCCACAAAATTTAAAGGCATGACAAGCTCAGCATTTGTAACTTTCTCTGGCTTAGAAAGCAATAAAATATAAAAACTAAATTATTGTGGCATTTATCAAATGAATCATGTTGGTACTTTTAATTGACCTAAAATAGGAAAGGTTTTGTCTGTTTTAATGTCAGACAGTGAGGAACATGTGGTTATGTGTCCTTTAATACAGTGTATGTAAACTTCTGCTTTGCACTGACTACTGACTGCTACAGCCTGCGGTCAAATGCTTAGCAGATATGCAACTCATAACTTGCAAGCTATACATTTAAAAAGTTTTAAGATAATAAATGGGTGGGGGTAGATTTCTTAGGTTTTTCATTAAAATGTCTTAAAATTATGTAATACAAAATGTTAGCAATATAAAGATAGAGGATAAATCAACTTGTGATTCACAAAAGTTGAGTCCATCTTAATTGAATAACTAAGCTAAAAAAAAATAAGCAAAATCAAAAACTATCAACTTTCAAGCATTTGTTAAAAACTGAATATATTGATTATTTGAAATAAATACATTGACGAAAATTTCCTTTGAGGTCATTGATATTCTTCAAACGTATATTACTTTTTTCCTGATATCTCCTAATAACCTAAAATTAATAGCAAATACCTACATAGATTATTTTTAAAACAGATTTAAAATTGAACACTTTTTTTTCAATAGAAATGTATGCTCCACGTGAAAGTGAAGACGTGACTTCCTAATGTATTGTGAAGAAAGACCCTTTGCACCAACAGCCTGTATGGAATAAATATCCTTAATTTAAAAGTGACTAAAAGAAAAAATCTGGAAAGTTATAAAGAGAAAACAAAAGTGAGGATGTGTTTCAAAGTCTGAGAAAATCAGCAGCAGTGGCCAATGGACAAGCAATGAGGCCTACTTTAAGTATGTAACGCACCACAGACTAACTGCTGCATATCATTTCAACTGGGTGGTAAAACCTGTAAAGTAAAAACAAAACCCCAATTCTGGCCATGTCCTTGAAGGAGAGGATAGGGAGTTTCCTTTTCTGTTACCCCAACAGTTTAACTCTGAGAGAACAAGTGCAACTTTGCATACTGAGGTGAGGTGACTCATCTTTTCCTCATTTCATTTCATGCTGGCATAGCTGAAATTACACAAATGCTTATAATAATTATTCACAGGTCCGAGCTGATGAAATGGCACCCTAAGACAACATTCTGCTTAACAGTGGAAGGTATCATGTGTTATACAACATAAAGGCCTAAAAAAAAAAAAAAAAAAAAAAAAAAAAAAAAAAAAAAAAAAAAAAAAAAAAAAAAAAAGAATTAAACACAATGCTAGAAATCCAATGTGTTTAAGGGGTGTCCCACCAAAATCTGCACAACACTCTCAGAAAGTGACACATTCCCATATAACATCATTTAGTGTGAACTTCTCATGCCATCTGGAGTCCTGTGAGATTAATTGTGCTGCCATTAATTTTATGACATCTAATGTTTTCTTCTCAGATTTAGCTCCGTTTTGGAAAATGCTTTGTGGAAAGTATTCATACCACTTTAATTTTTTCACATTTTGTTCAAATTAAAGCAATAAACTGTAATGTATCAAACAAATTACTTAGACTTTCTCTCTTTTTTGCAAATAAAAAGTTCTGACATGTGTGGCATGAAATCCATTAAACAAAATCCAATGTATTCAACTGCCACTGGTGAAAGAAAGCCAATATGCATGATAAAGGTTTGTAACAACCCAAGCTGCGCTACGGTCACATGAGACCATTTTTAGCCAAGATGCATAGTGATGTATGTCTTTAAAAAAAAAATCAACACATCACTCCAAACACCCTACTCCTATGGTGAAACATGATGGTAGCACCATCATGCTGTGGGTCTCTTTTTCATCAACAAGGACAAAGAAGCTGGTGAGAGTTGATAGGAGGCTAGAAAGGACTTTGGAACCTGGTGAGAAGTCTAACCAGGGTTTCCTCTACATGTAATTGATCGTGGTGCACCTCCATGGCTAAATAAAAGATGCCACACCTTGAGAATGAAGTGCGGTGTGTTGCTCTGAGGAGTGAAGGAAAACTAGAGACAACAGTCCGAAGTAGGGAGGGAGAGAAAAGGCGAAAGAAAGGTACCTAAGGAAGGTTAAGTTGAATGCATTTTTAGTTCAAGCCTGTAAAAATGACCTTAATGTTAAAGTATGTTGCATTTGAACAACAGTAACATAGTTAATATAGTTCGGCCTTCATCAGAATTTCTGCAGTTTTAAAAGGTATTAAATAAAATTTGCAAAAAATAAGGCCATTAAAATGTAATGAACGTCATCTGATGAGGTTTTCATTTTTTTGAACAACTACCTAACTGTGTACCCAGCCCATTACCGATCTTGCACAGAGGCACTACTGCAACTTGTCAAGTTTCATGGTGAGACAGAGCCATGGCAGAAAGCCACTGATGAAGAGGTATTATTAAGAAATTTAATAAGCACAAGTCAGGAAGAAGAAGAAGAACGGATATGGAACAGAGCAGGGCATGAAAACAGATAATCTGGTGCTAAACAGTAAAAATTCAAAGCTTATATGAGTGGCAGATCAGGTGAAACACATGAGGATGATGAGGCAGCATGACTGATTGGCATGAGTGAAGATTACTGGTAAGCATGAAGACAGTAGAAACAGGAAGCGGACTAATAACATGAGAAACTAAAAGTGAGATGAGTCTAAAACTAATCAAAGGAAACCAAATAGAAATGCACAAAGAGCAAATCCGAGAATAAACTAAGAAATAAATACAAAGAATGCATATATGGCAAGACCTTTCCGAGCAATAATAAAATCAGGACAGAACAGCACATGGCAAGACCTGAACTGAGGTAAAAACAGTAGATCATAAAAATCTAAAGGAAATAAATATTCAGGAAAGTCTAAAAGGGACTAATAACTTCTTTATGTTTTTAAGGAGCTTTTATTTTATATCTTTATTTTTCTGTTTATTTTTTTTCATGCCCACATTAATACCATGAGGCTTCTCCTTTTGTTCTTTGTAATTTCTTTACTATAAAACCATTGCTCTTTAGATCAATAGACAGATCTATATAAAAATATTACCCATGTTTCTGTTTTTTTTTCCCCCACTTAAAGCACTGCTCTTACCGGATAACCTTACGGCCTGACTGTTGCCAAATCCATCATGGGGAAATGCAAATTTTTGGACATTTGGTGAGATTCAAAGACTGGTCACTAATTAGTAACAGCCAAGAAGATTATTGCCATGTAAGAAAATGACACTAATCTATTACTTTATAATTGGTTACCCTTAAATGAAGTTCAAGAGGTTGCCGATACAGTTGCAGCTAGAAGTCATGTTGGTATTAAAAAATATTGTGATGGTATTAAATTTAAACTAAAGAATTTCTGTATATACACTGTTCATGTATAGTGTTTCAGATATATTTTGAAGGCTCCCTGATTATGGTATTTAATCAGCATCGTTGTGTCAAAAAAACAAAAAACAAAAAAAAAACCCATGCATAATTTTCCTTTCCAGTCATGCTCTAATTTGTGTTGGTCTACCATATAAATTCTCAAAAGAATATAGTGAAGTTACTAGTTGTAGATTGACAAAAATGGGAAAAAGTTTAAAACATACAAATTATTTTGCAAGGCACTGTAGGTAATATAAAGCCTAAGAAACCACAACAGAGACTTGTTCAAATAAAACAAGAGGTACTAATGAAAATTACCATCTTCTCCAGCCAATAATAAGCAAATCTGTGATCTCCTGCTGTAATTGAGGCACCAACTGAGATTTTTAAAGCACGAGTTAGTGCCAATGCAGACCATGGCATGATACTGGAGCCAAAAGGATTTTTATCATCATAAGCCAATCACAGAAAAAAACATAGATGATATTTAAGCCGCAAAAAAGACTAAGGGGAGCTAGTAAGATTGATACGTTTAAAAAAAAAAAAATCAATACTAAAGGATTACAAAACCCTATGGGAATCCACACCAACCATCAAACAAACCTTATTAGGCGGTGCCATTACAGCCCGGGTGCTAATGTGAAATGTAGATGAAGACAGGAGAGGATATCAAAAAGTGAGCAGAGGCAAAGAATCAGCATAGTGTAAAAAGACATGCAGAAGAGTGAAGGGAAAGAGGGAAATAAAATTTAAAAAAAAAAAAACTTCTGGCATCACATCCTAAGAATGTCAGCAATGAGCTTACAGACCACATCCAAACACGTTAGAGTCAAATTCAGGATCCCATCCAGACCTATAGCAACAGAGGGGAATAGATGGACAAGTGAATGAAAGGAGGAGGCCGAAAATGACAAGCCACTGAGCATCTTTAATCTGCGTTACATGACGCAATCCCACAAATCGTTTTGAAAAATTGTTGTGTGCAGCCAAACGTTTTCTCGTTTAAAGGGGAAAAAAACCAGAGATCAAAAAACTGGGAGAAAAATATAAACTTGGAAATGGAGAAAGAACAAAAAAGAAAAAGAGAATCAGAGGGAGAAAACATAAGGCGATGTGTTTTACTGCATACCTCAAACTGGATCTCTACGAGTAACAGTGCACACCTGAAACACATCTGATCTGGAATGGGCCAGGTTGTGGAGAGAACTGGGCAACAATGAAAACACATGGTCTTTGGATTCACACACAGTACCACATGTAAGACCACAATGTCAGCAAAACAACAACAAAAAAAAAACAATTAATTCAAACAAGATGAGGAATAGAGACAATTAAATTTAATAGAAATCTGCTATGTACAAATGTCCCTAAAAAAAAAAAAAAAAAAAAAAAAAAAAAAAAATGCACAAGGGGTAGTTGTCCGAGGACAACAGACAAAAAGAGACTATGTGAACCAAACAACAAAGTACAGAAAACGAGTCTGTAATGCAGCTAAACAACTGGCTGAGCAGACTAGTCCAGTCCTGTCTCCTCACTTGCCTCTCATTCTCCCTCTTATAGCCTCCACGGTTCTAGCTTATGCTCTTTTCCTACGATCACAGGGAGCATGTTACTGCAGCAGTAATAGCACATGACAAGGTGACCTGTGCCCCACACAGGATGGGCTAAACTGGGGTGGAAGAGGTGGTGGTGGTGGGGGTTTCATCATGTCCCGTGTCCAGCCCTATGGTCTTTCCAGCCCCCTCCCCACCCCCTGCAACGTTCAAACACCCAGGCTTCACTGCTGGCCAGCAAAAGGAGAGGGGAGGCAGCAATGGCAGGCTGCCCCCTTTGTACTGGGCCCCTTGCTGGACTCTGGAGAGGAGAAAGAGACAAGGCAGGGAGAGGCCCGCTCAAACACACACACCAAAAAGTCCCTTTTATGTCAATGCCGAATATGACAAAGAACACACCTTTTATAGCGCATCGAGTTCAGCACACAGACCCTGACGGACAGACGTGGACATGTGGCAGGTGGGTGCAAAAGCACTTAGTCCAAAAGTTACGTAACCCTCCATAAAACACTGACTCTTTTTCAGAACATACTTTTCATAAAAACAAACTATATATAAACACACATTTAGGACCCAAATTGCTTATACTCCTGGGATTTAGATTTAAAGTTATTGTTTTTATTGAACCAATAAGTTTGTTTCTGTCAAGTAATGAGACCAGCATGTCTAAAAAGAACAACAATGTAAAAATAAGTAATTATTTTAAATCTTTTTTTGATTATTTATTCTTGATTATGAGTTCCAAGTCTTTGAGGTTGGAAGGCCTCCTTGCCATCACCCACCCTGTCATGGGTATAAAATATTTTGGGCTCATCTGTACTTTATATGTTCGGTCCACCAAAATTCAAAAGAAATTAAGAAATACAACTACCATGATATAAATGTACTACCCTTTTTGCTTTTTAATAAGATTTTTGGCATAGTTTGTACTTCTGTTATAACATATGCAGCCCGTTTGATTTATTCTAACCAGAAGCATTTAACTACAGAAGGTAATTGAAAACATAAAAACATGAGGAGGAACTTAACACGTTGCTTGTTCCAAAGGAACTGAACAAATGTGAAAAGCTACACACAAGCACTTAAGCAGATTAGAGAGGGTCTTTACGGTTAGCTTAAGCAACGTTGTACTCTCTATATGGTCACATGAAGAATGAAGCAACCAATTACAGTAGTTACAAAACAAAAAAACAACAAAAAAAAACAGGACCAGGCAGTGGGAGGAGGGTTTGACGTTTCGGAGTTTCTATAGATTATACCATCTCCACCAGCACACTGCCCCGTAAACAATCTGCAACAACTTGATTCAAGAGTACAGGGTCTCCTGTTATGAAATCTGAGTAAAGGTCTGCCTCAGTCTGATAAAAGAACAGATATGTTCCTAGACTGATTTCAGTTTCAATGGTTATCCTAGTTTAAACCAATTCTTTGATTAAAAAGTCGTATTAAGGTCACAACCTTTCTAACACATTTATAACATTTTACATTATGTTCATAACATACTGTTTGGAGTGGAAAAATATAATGTTCCTTAAATCAGGGGATCAACTGATAAATTGCCTTCTTGCAACTTAAAAAAATAATCTAACAAGCTTGAAATGAACAAAGGAAAATCCTCTTGATGCTATTAATCGTATTTAATCCCTTCACATTTACTTTGTGAGTGGTGAGCAGCTAAGAGTGGACTGTGGCATTTTCTGTATCTCACATAAAAGGAACAATTGGCTTGCAGCAGATATTGATTATTAATCATAATGAACAGTGGCAGGATTCTCCATGACTGATAAAGTGATTGCAAATAGCAAAGTATGTATAGTCTGTAACTGTGACTTAGATATCGGTTTCTTCTCAACCAACTCTAGAAAGGCAAGTGAGCACTGCAAGGAAATCATTTTATAGAATATATTTATACAAAAAGTAGAAACAGTAAAAAAAAAAAAAAAAAAAAAAAACTTTACAACATGTATATGCAAAATAATAAATGGAAAAAAATGCATTTTGATTTGAGGTACAAATAATCTTATTTAAATGGCTTTGATTAGTAACTCTTAAGGTCAGTCTGAAAATTACATTACAAAACAATAAAGTCTTAGTCCATTATTTTCAGGGAGAGACACTACATAACCCATCTTTGAAGTTTTTGGAAATTTTGCAGCAACAATTACTTCTCCATAATTTATTTCTTTAAGTACATTCAATTTATAGTTTTAATGCACTTTTAGTGTGTTTTTTAATCACTTTAGAATTGTTTTTATTATTATTTATTTTAATTTTAAGACCTGTATCAGAACTTTAAAATCTTATGTTATTTGACTTTTTATGCCTTTTTCTAAAGTCTTGGTGCTCAAACTGTAGTACAAATATTACTAGTATTTGGGCAGCCTTTAATGGTACTTAGTAAATATAACCAACATTATTCTAAGTAAATATGAACAAATTAATCCTAAAAGCACCAACAGCTATGTTGCTCTTTCTTGTTGTCACATAAAACTATTGTGGAAGTTTTCCTAATATACTATATTTGTGAAGGTGGCAGTACTTTAAAAAGTTTATTTCCAGAGGTGGTATTTTTTTTTTTTTTTTTATAAAAAGTCTAAGATCTACTACTCTAGTGTTTCCTTGACTTTTCAAACCAACCTAATCTTTTTTAGCCCAACAGTGTATTTTTGGTTGCTTTTCATTTTTCTCCTTAACCATTCCATACTTTTACAGATTTGGTCATTATACACCAGACTTTTAGGGCTCAGAAGTGCTGTGTGATATATCATAGGCCATTACCCAATCTGTACTTGCTTTGAAAACTGACAATTTAAAGCACTCTTCAACCTCAAAGTTGAGTGTAATAAAATGAGGTTATAAAGATCCCAGTAAATAAGATCTACCAGCAGGAGGTCATATAGCTATTCAGGTATCATCAAGAGTCATAATCTGTCATGAGACAACTGGCCAAAACAGGGATCAGAACCAAAACAAATGAAAATATAACACAGAATTTACAAATAATATACAATTAATAGAAATTTGAACATATCACAATCACTACTATAATCACTAATAATCATTAATTAATAATTAAACAAGAAATTTACTAATATATCATAGTTTAAGTACATGGATACGAAATGGGTTTGCTAACAGATAGGAAATTAAACTAGAAAGCGTAGAAATGGCAATGCGTAGATAAGAAATCGAGGTGTGAATTGGCGAACGTCTTAACTTTATTTAGCTCGTAAGTGATATTTTCAAATGCGTGAGTGCATCGTTATCATTTGCTTTACACTGCCTTCAGTTTTTTCTTATTTTAAGCCTACGTTGTTTTTGCCGTGATTGTGTGTGAAAACTTGAAAATAACGTAAATAAACATAAGACGTTCTCATGGTATTACAACCCACAAGTCCATTTTGGGAAATGACTTAAAAGGAAAGCAAAATGAGAAAGAAAATGTCTCACCTGAGGTTTTAACATGTCCTTGCACAGTTTGTAAGTCTCGAAATCTCTCTTCAGTTTCCCAGATTGTTAATCCTGTTTGGTAAAAAGCAAAATGGTATGTCGCAAATGGTTTGTCGATGTACATATACACTCGGACCTGACCTGCTGTTGCTCTGTTTATGTAACACTTAACTATTTTCGACAGTAACATACACACTCTGAAGTGATCTTACGGCGATCAGGCAACTGCGTAGGTAAACACACTGATTTAAAAAAAGAAGAAAAAAAAAAAACTCGTGGACACATGTTCCTCGTAAGCTTTGGGAGTAAATAAATAATAATAATTTAAAAAATCACAATAATTCAAACCACGACTTGAGCATTCCTTCAATGCCTGCGAGTTTCATACCTCAGCTCAACTTTTCCCCATGAAGACTGTGCAGCTTTTTAAACCTCTTTAGTTGTGGTTCTTCGTGCTTTTGCAATGCGTGCCCCCCTTTATATTGTGCAGCTTACAAAAAGGAAAAACACGTCCACGCTACGTACGGTATACTTCAGGAAATGTGAGAAAAACTTCGGGGAGAAAACGTCAAACTCGTACGCCCTTCCAGACGCTGGCACACACACACACACACACAGACACACACACGCATACACACACGGGGTGGGTTGTAGTAGCTAGCATTAGCGTGGCTAGCTGCCTGCTTTAACCCTCAACGCGGCTGAGACTTCGACTGTATAATTAGCCGCTCTCTGTGCGCGAGTCGCTAACTTCCAACGGGAAAACACAGCTAACGGGTACCTAACAGATTAAATACACAGAAGACTTGAGCTCACCTGCCGCAGTCCGACAAGAAATAGGCTAATCCTCCTTCTACAGGACCCAAATAGATGGCCATTACTTTTTGTTATGCACCGCCCCTCCTCCTTTCGCTATCTACTGGGGAAAAAGGGATTTCCCCCCTCAGCGCCTACGATAGCCAATCGTAGCCCGGTTTGATGTGAGTCCTGTTTTTTGGTTGGTGGAATTTGTTGTCAGGCTCCCATCTGATAGGTCAGCTCTGGTGCTCGTAACGCGAAGCGCCGCCCCATCAAACAGGGGTGTGTCTTTACGTCAGAGGTAACGAAGAGGTAAACAACTTTGACCGCGTGAGGTTTAAAGCAACATGGTTCTACCGCTGATCTCTGAATCAGTGAAGGACCAAAAGCGCGGAATACCGGGCTTACACTGCATACGGTACGACGTCCTCATATATTAAAATGACCCGTTTCACTCAGTCTGTGTGCGTTCATCTGCAGCAGAGCGGAGTGTCTTTGTTTCCATTTGCATCCGCTGTGTAAATTTATAGAACCCTAATGCAACTGCAATCGGCATCATGCGGTTGAAACTTTAAAAGCAGTGATACCGAGGTTTTACATGTTTTATTTTGTGCATTATAGATAACCTTTTTTGACAGTTTTTAATGTGTCCAGCGAGGCGTGCATATTGTAGGGGCGTGTCTTCTCTGCAGTACTGTGGTAGGCTGGAGCAAGGCGATTCAGTCGCATGGCGATGCTGCTATGCATTTGCATAGCATGAGAAAGGACCGCGTGGCTGCCATTTAAAGTAGACAAAACCGTTTTCTCGCCAATCTATGGGGTTTAGCTATACATTATTATTTTTCCGTATCTAGGATCTCGGATAGATGGTTAAAACGGGTGTGTAACTGTTTGTGTGCATAGGCGCTTGATCATGGTGCAAATTAAGCCATCAAAATTCAGTGGAGGTGCAAGTGTTCCACTATTAAGTCTTTATGTGTTGAAAGTACAGCTCAAAACATGATTTGCAAATCAAGTTGTGACTTTTTACTACTTAAAATTAAGAGGTATCAGCTACAGTTATGTGAAACATTTAGGACACTTACAGCCTGTTTGTTTTTCACATATTTAGACATATCTTGGCACATGGATATTTTTTTTATCAGTTTAAGCAGTATGAATAAGGTAATTTAAAAAACAACAGAAAACAAACTGAACATACATTTTCTCCTATTTTTCAGTAAATGAGTTATGAATGCTTAAAATTACCAATAGGCATATTAGATGAGGTGCAAAGGATTAGACACAGAATTCTGAAGAAGGGTTGCTGTGTTTGAATCTTAGATATTTAGTTTGGAGTGCTGCTTACTGCTGAAGGGAGAGTTTAACTATGCTAAGATTAAAAGATTTGTCTGAGGCCTTCAGAAAAAGGGATTGTAGACCAGAATCTAAAATCAGACCAGTGTCCTATAGTCCTAATTTTCCTAATAACCCTCAGTATGCCGTAGTCTGAGCCTCCAACCAAGTTCATCCTGAAAGCAGATCTCAAGATGCTAAAACAAGTCTTTAAAAACTAGAATGTCATCACGGGGCCAACAGAAGGCTCTTGCTACTGTTGACATCAAAGTGCATGCCTATACAATCAGAAATAGAGTGTACCAGTTTAGCTTTCATCGAAGGAGTTCAAGGAGGAAGCTCTTAGTTCTCTAAGAAAAACAAGACCAAGGCAGATGTTTACCACAGATAATGTATACAAAGACCAAAACAGAGGACATATTTGGCATAAACCAAACACAACATTCCAGTAAAAGAACTTCATACCAAATCTGACCTATGGTGGCGGAAGTGTCGTGGTTTGGGGATCCTTTGCTGCAGCAGGGCCTGGCCAGAATCCACCATGAATTCTACTGTGTATCAGAGGGTACTTGAGGAAAATGTGAGACCATCTAAAAAAAAAAAGTTAAAGCTAAACCAGAGTTAAATACTGCAACATGACATTGACCTAAAGCATACCAGTAAATCCACAAAGGACTGGTTGAGAGCTAAAAAATGAAAAGTCCCACTGTGAGTCAAAGCCCAGATCTTGCTCCAGTTAAGACTGAACAAGCAAAACACCCCCCGCCCCCCAACATCTCACCTCTGAAATCAGGTAATGGAGTAAACTTTCCTCAGAATAATGTCAAAAAATAGCCATATAATGTATTTTTTATTTATTTTGTTTAATAAGTAAAAAAAAAAATTGTTTAATTTATTTTGCCTAAATGTAATTAAATCACTTTCTGTTCCAGAGACAACAAGATTAGAGATTAGACATGTGTGAACCTTTGTTTTGAAAGAGTTGATTATTCAGTGGGGTGTACATGACTGTAACTGAAACTACTGATTATAAACAGATATCCAAAAATCCTGCATGTAATAGGCACAAATTATTGGCCCTTTGATTTAACATAAGTTAAAAACTGAGAAGAAATAAAGCTGAAAATAAAACTATAAGTAAAAACATCCAAAGATTGGGTTACCATTAAAACAGTTCACAACCATGGAAAATTAGTCAGTACCCTCAGTTTTTTGTACAGAGAATTGCTCTCCACTGAGCATTCATAATACTTTTAACCTGGTGCTAATCTCTGTGCAAAATCTCAGTGAGTGCTGCCAAAAGGAAAATTGCACAAAAAATCCCAAATCTGTGCTGATCAAACCAAGGCTCGAAAGCCTCAAGTTGGTTTTAATGGGTCACAATAAAGCAAATACTGTGTATTTGCATCATAAACCCTTTAAGGCACAGCTCATGCCTTTTCTCCTCTTACTCCTTCTCTTTGTCATCTTCCTCTTTCCTCATCACTGAGTATCATGCCAGGTTTTCTCTATGAAAGCAAGACAAATGCATTTAGAATTTGGATTGCTGCTTTAAAAACTCACACCATCCTTCAGTCCTTCTGCATCAAGCTGTGTTTGCACAATTTGGAGGTGTGTGCCCTATTCTTTTGCTGAGAGCTTTATTTCTCATGACACTTAGAGCATGCTCAAATGTATGCACATTATGTCTGAAAATGTTGCAGTTTTTGGTCATTTGGTTAGTGTGCGTTATTCTTTTCAGCTACTTGAGATCTTTTTATAGAAGCCAGAAAATGATGGTCACAGAAGCCAAAAGCAAAAAGATTAATTACCTTAAGTGCTGGCTGCTCAACGTGGATGCAGTTGGGGTGTGTTTTTGGATTGAGGCCAGTGTGGCCAAAGCTCCTTCAAATTCATGAATGACCCAGTCACAGTGTGACTTGGTCACACATCATGAATAAACTACCAATGTATCTACCAGGCTCCTCCATTTAGCATTCAGGACTGTGCATACCCAAAACAATCTGGGATTTCTCAAACGATGGAGAGGGCACTGCATTCTTGGTGCAAACCAGAAGATCTCTCCAAGACCTTGCACGGAGCATTTGAAAGGTTCTGAAGGGGGACTAACTGAGTATAGACTCTTCCCTTTAAGGTTTCTGAATTTTTTAAAGAAATATTAATGACCATGTGAAAACTGAAACTTGAAACCTCTTTTAACAGTGTTTCTTTTGGCATAATGATCAAATCTATATTGCTGTTTCATACAAAGAAACTCCCTTAATAAGATGCTTTATGAGCAAAAAGCCTCGAAGGCAACATACTGATTTAAGCTGATTTTTTAAAAATCAAAGTAAAGGATGCTCTTCCACTCCATTTCCCTATACACAAATACATACATGCATACATTTTATAAGACAGTATACACAGTATGCAGCATTTTATTTACCTGAACTAGGAGTTGAGGTGGTGTAAAAAGCAAAGCAGCTTCAGCAAGTATGGCTCTCTGCACGTTCTCTTCCTCCTTTTACAATATAACAGAGCTTCAATGTGTGTGGTAGTAAGGTCAGTGAAGGGGGCCTGAGAAGGTGAAGGTCAGACGTGCGTCTAAGTGTAAACACCATAAAGACCCCCAGATAAGGTGGGGAGGGGGACATATGAGGGAGACTAGTCTAAACCATACACACCCAAAAGAGCACAAAAACGAGGTGAATAGAAGACAGACTCAACTTCGAGACATATTGTAAATCTTTACTGCTGGTTTTTTTGAAGGAAAAATACAATTTTATATAAACTAATTTCATTACTGCTCTATACTCCTGTACTCTTGTCACTGTATAAAATCCGAAATCTGAGAAATACGAAAAAGAAATAGCAATTTACAAATTACTACTAGATGGATTTTAGTTGAAATAGAAACATGAGTTGCAGTCAGTTAACTGGCAAGTAACTGCATTAAAATACATAAACAAGCTATCATAGCTCATCAGATGTGTAGCATCCTTCTGTTTATCTTTGCACTGAAATCTGCAAGAGCTGTAGGGAAAGACAGAATTAGTTTTTCTGTCTTTCCCTCCAAATCTCCTGCTAACAGAGCTTTTTCCTCCAAAATAGCAAGAATTTTTACAACTAACATTCCCTCACTATTCTAGTCCATTCCACATTAGACAGTTATGCGTTTTGTACCCGTTGGTTTGGCCAAAGAGTACACTCAACAATTAGCCTCACACCATAAACCCCAAGGACACATGTGCAAAGTTCACTGTCAGCTACAGGCTTGTTTACGCCAGCTTTACATTCTAGCTGCACCTCAGCATGGTCTGAGGCTGCCAGCACCTTTAACATGTGTCAAATGCATATTTAACTGTTCATTCATGTGCAGAAACTAATAGTAAAGTGTAAGGCTCATGTTTGTGGGGAGTTGATTCTTGTCCTGTGGCTTGGCCAGTGTCCAACTCTGGCACCAACTCTGGATCAAGTCGTTCTGCTAACGGGGGAAGGGGGGGATTATTTTGGCTCCACAGCACGCATGTCAGACATGCATCCTGGCCCAGCCATTTTGTGTCCTCAAATGCTCCAGTTCTTCACAGTGTGCTGGCCTGCTCTTTGGAAACCAAGAGAGTGGAAATCATAAATCAGAAACAACTGACCCACTAAAAGTATGGGAGTCAGTATTTGTGGCAATGGCGCAAAAACATAAATAACTGACACAGTAACAAAGCTCGCAGTGAAAATACAATCTACTGACAGCCAGATTTAACTGCATATTTTTATTGTGGTGTAAAACAACAGTACAGAATGCATAAACATTAGCTGAAATATGTTGGTTTACATGTTAAAGCTACCCATTAGAAGATTTGCATTTAAAGTATCATGGTTATATAAAATAAAGAATTTTGGATAAAAACATAAATAATTAAGATGCTACCAGAGGAAAAATTGCTTTGCAAAAGTATTCACACCCCTTAAAATTTTTCCACATTTTCTCATATTACATCCACAAACTGCAAAGATAGACCACACAAAGTAGTCATAATTGTGAAGTGGATGGAAAATGAAAAAAAAAAACAAAGAAAAGCTGAAAACTAAGGTGCTGTTCTATTCAGCCACCTGCACTCTGACCCTCCTGTGTCCACCTGTGTAGAATGCACAAAAGTTTAGCTAAAGAACATTATTGAACAAACATCATCATGAAGACCAAAGGAGAGCATTAAGGAGAAGTTAAAAGCCATATAAAGTTTTAAAACAATGCTCCAAGCTTTCAACATCTCATTGAACTATCAAACTGTCATCTGAAAAGTAAAGAGTGTGGCACAACTACAAATCCATGAGGACATGCCATATACCTGAACTGATACACAAGGCAAGGCAAGATAGGGCAAGTGTTATTTTTTTAAAGAAGCAGTTAAGAGGCACTTGGTAACTCTGGAGGAGCAGCAAAGATTCACAGCTCAGGTGGTAGAATCTGTTGACATGACAATTGTCATGTAAACCATTAATCTGGCCTTAACGGACAGGTGACAAGAAGCCACTGTTGAAAGGAAGCAGCAATCAGCTCTGTTTGCTTGTAATTAACCATGTAGGCCATGTAGTAAGGAAGAAGGTGTTTCTGTCAGATAAGACTAAATTTAAAGTTCTTGGTTGTGTGGAAGGATACATGGATGTGGAAGTATCATACTGTGGGGGACAAGAAAGCTGGGCTGAGTTGACAGGAAGCTACAGCTAAATACAGAGGAAACCAAGAATAAAACATTTCAGACACTGCAAGGTACTAAGACCAGACAAAGGATCAATTTCCAGCAGGATGATGATCAGAAAAACACAACCAGAGTTACAATGAAAATTTTTTGATAAAGCCATATTCTTGTATTAAAATGGTCAAGTTAAAGGCCATATCTAAATCCAACTAGAATCTGTAGCGGTCCTTTAAAATTACTATTCAGAGATGCTCTCCATCCAAGCCGATTGAGCTTCACAAAGCTCTAGATGTGCAAAGCTGGCACAGACCAAAACACACACCAAAGCTTACAGTTATCAGACACTTGCATTTTCCCTTCCACTTCCCAGCTATTCTCTCCTTTGTGTTAGTCGATCACATACGACTCCAAAATTTTAATTATTGTTTGTGATTTCAATGTGTTCAAAATGTGGATGAGTTCAAGGGGTCTTTTGTAAGGCTCTGGATAAGTGCTGTGCAAAAATATGTTGCTCCAAATAAACAGGAAGGTAATAAAACCTGAGATGGACAGCTTTGTGGTGGTCTGAAGACAATTAGCCACCTCAGTTAGTACAGCTGTGTGTCACATGTATCAGCTTTTTTTAATTCAACTCTAAACATTTTTTTCAAGATCTAGTGCTTTGAAGAGCATCTTTGGTAAGACTTGGAGAGCATGTGATGATTGGCTAGGAAATCTCTTAATGGACTCTTTGCCTTCTCCATTTGGTGACGTAACATGAATGCATGGTATGCCTATGAAACTCAGGATATCCTGCTTGAGGGACTGCCACCCTGTTCCAGTTATATCTGTCATCATGAGATGCCTCAGGCCGCTGTCCAAGACCCACACAGACTCACTTCCTCTGGGCAATCTGCACTTTGTATTGAGTGCTGAATTGCTATCATCTTAGCTCAGTGAGGCATGTCTATCTCTCTCTGTCTTTGGCAAAAGGAACAACTACTGTCCAACTGAGAATGTTGCAGGCTAACAACAAAGCACAGATAAATCCGCTTTACCATCAGAGACCATCTTTGTACACTATCTGAAACTCAACTCTGTACATGTTGACAAGCAGGTCATTACTGGTGAAGATGAGCACTTTCTGCTCTCTCATCATCAACATTTCACTTCAAACTAAAGCATGTGTCAGTTCTTACTGATCTCACCGTAGTCCATTGTGCAGCAAAATGCCAATTTGATTAGTCTGAAAATACTTTTTGAAGGCACTGACTCCAACCACATCTAGATTTTGGACAAACATCTATAAAAGGTCTCTCTCTCTTTCTCTCCTTAGCCTGCCTTCTGCTCTCTCCCCTCACACCTGCAACCCATTTGTTAATCTCAGCCCCGGTCTTTTGTTTCAGCATTCCCCATCCTAGTGTTTCTACATCTCTCCTGTTCTCATTTCTTGCTGGTTACTTCAGTGAAACCCTGTTTTTTTCTTCCATGTACCTGTTTTTTTTTGTGTCCTCCTGGCTGTTTGTAAGTTCTTGTTTATTTATAATTTTTTCATTAAAAAATCACCATCTACTCGATGCCTCTGCCTTTGCGTCCACCATCACTCCACCACCAATCATGACAGAAGTTTTTTAACTCTAGAAGAAACAACATTTTTACACCTTCAAAACCCATAAACCTTGACATTAATCTACTGCAAACTCTTTTTCATGTATGCATGTAAAAAACAGTTTCAAGCCTGCACAGAAAGTCTCTGCTGACAGAATGAAGCAAAAGAGGATGACAGTAACAAGGTCGAGGAGGAAACACACTGATCGATTTGATGGAAGTGAAGAGAGTCAGCAGTTTTAAGTCCCTTCAGATCAATATTACTCGGTGATGTAAACATGGAGACTCACTATGGCTATAAACATGCCCACAGTCCTCCACATGTGTCGGACTTAGGGCTGTAGCAGCTGCATCAGTATATGTGGTGACCAAGATGCAGAGTCCTACTTTGTGAATCTATACAGCAGACAAAGTAAACAGCCAACGCATGGGGGACATTTTCCAAGAGAGACGTTCATGTAGCTCTCAACACATCCTAGCCACAAGCTTGGCAGTCCTGAGTGCTTTGGAAAACATTACAGGTTAGAATTTCCAGAAGTTTCAGGACAGTAGTGCTGCTCCACTCCTGCATTTTCCTGCCTAAACAAATATTGTAGTAGTTGTTTTGTGTGTGTCACATAGCCTAAAGCACTATGAGGTCAGGGGGTTTGCTCCCATAGATTTTTTTTCTTGTCTTCAAAACCGCTAAAAATCTATCACTATCTATAGATCTATCGCTAAAATCTAGCACTTGCGACACAGCCCTTAATGAGATTGTTAAAGTTCCTCTCATGCTTTAGCATTAAAGGAATACTTTTGGACGAAACCTGGAAGATCAAAGGTTAGTTGCCTTAAATTTCTCATTGCATCACTGAAACAAATTTCAAAGCTGTTTTTGGATCTATGGTTTTGTACTTTGAAAAAAAAAATAATAATAATAAAAAATAAATAAATAAAAGAAAGAAAGGAAAAGGTATATCAGTTGTTGCTAGATATATAGATATTGTTCTCTAGCTTAGTAATGCAGTGAGAAAGTCACTGACAGAGAAATTCTATCCCTCTGGAGGACTTTTCTGTTTCTTCAAAACAAAAATGTTACATCTTACAACACATTCCATTGTAGTGTCTTCAGCTCCATCTACTGGAAGAATGCAGGAACGATATAAACACTCATCATCCACCACCCTATTTTAATTTTTCATATGCTGCTGCCTGAGAAAAAACTTTCCCATAAAATGTAATGACTTTTTAAACATATGACTGCCTATAAGTAAAATGTTTTCCAGCAACTTACATATAATTACTCTAAACTGTTGTTTCCAAACAACTGAGATTTAAAAAGATTAAGGTTGATATATGGTCGGCAAAAACAGAGAAGTTTGTTCTTTTACCCAAGGTGGCACAATCAAGAACAAAGTTCTTTCTGGCAAGGACGTTTCGTACTTCACATCAACTCTAGTACATAACTTTTGGAAGTCCCTTCTGCTGCATTTGTACATAATAGTTGTCTGTCTCCACACAAGAGAAAAAAATTGACTCAGGCGCAGTGTCAAAAACAAGCGGCAAGACCAGAAGGATGTCAATTTGTTCCTTCACCTGGGACTGTGACAAAAAATTTCATAGGCTTTGGAATAGTGAAGTATCACCCAGCTTCCCACATAGTCTGTAAAAGGCTAGAATTGGATTTTTATTGTCTTCTGGCTCTAGACAAATATGAAAAAGTAAAATACCAATGAAAATTACCTGCACTGCCAGACTTGATTCTCCATGGTCTAAAAGTTAGTCCATCCATTTACCCCTGTGTCCATCCATTCTTATTTTTGTGTTTTTGTGGGTTCTGTTTTTCAATCCGGACCACTTTAGAAATTCATCATTTTTCTATATTCACTTTTAGGTTGTGGATAGGAAAATGGGGAGGACAACTTATCAATGAGGGTGGGGGGTAAACCCAGGACAGGTTACCAGTCCATCGCATGGGAAGACAAACAAAGAACCATGCATCCACACCCTAACAGCAATTTAAAGAGACCATTTAGGCTGACATGCAGGTTTATGGAGAAGGAAGGACTAACCTTTGGAAAACAAACATATACAGAGATAACATGCAAACTCCATGCAGATCCAAGGCTGTGATTCAAACCCAGGACCTTCTTGCTACAAGGCAACGGTACTAATAAATTCTCCACCTTGCTGCCTGATGGAGTAACAGAATTGTCCTTGAAAAAGAAACTCATTGTTACTATAATTAAAATATTATATCTTGAGAATAATCTGCCAATCACCAATGAGATGATCAAGGTAAGATTGGCCTATTCCGACCTTATGACAATTTTTTGGTGTGTCTACAAAAATGAACAAACAAACAAACAAAAAAAGAGCTACACTCATTGTTTGCAATAATTTATAAAAATAAAATCCATGAAATTGTCCTTGAAAAGTGATTTATAGGGACTAGAAACATCTATAGAACTGAGAACTGTGGATATATTACTGTACATATGGGTCTGAAAAAGTCTGAAATTTTGACAAGATGAATGTATGGGAGCCCATTTAACACAGCATAGTTGTACAATTCATTACCACAAAATAAAAGACAAAAATTTTTTCGGTTTGAATCCAGTTGATCTAAAAATGACAACAATAAAACAACACAGTTAATGTTCAGAAATAAGCTAATATGTTAGTTTACTATGTCTGTCAATCTTAAGTTTCATACTTTTGAAATGGTTTTTTTTTTTTGTACTGTACTTGCATTTTCTATGTAACACTGTGAATTACAATGTGTATAAATGTTGTCCGACAAAAAAACTCACCTGCCTTAAATAAAAAAATAAAAAAATAAATAGCCTTCAAGTTTGTGTTAGGTTTTTGATAATGCCATTTTAAGATATGCTATGATAGCTCTGGCTGTAGGTTTAGGATCATCCAACTTTCCATTAACTCTGTTCAGCTTCCCTATTCTAGATGAAGAAAATCATAAAAACTCACTATTCTAGTCCATTCCACATTAGACACACTGTGTGTTACATAGCCAAAAGCACTATGAGGTCAGTGGGTTTGCTCCCATAGATTTTTTTTCTTGTCTTCAAAACCGCTAAAAATCTATCCAGGCACTTGCGACACAGCCCTTAATGAGATTGTTAAAGTTCCTCTCATGCTTTAGCATTAAAGGAATACTTTTGGACGAAACCTGGAAGATCAAAGGTTAGTTGCCTTAAATTTCTCATTGCATCACTGAAACAAATTTCAAAGCTGTTTTTGGATCTATGGTTTTGTACTTTGAAAAAAAAAAAAAAAAAAAAAAAAAAAAAAAAAAAAAAAAAAAAAAAGAAAGAAAGGAAAAGGTATATCAGTTGTTGCTAGATATATAGATATTGTTCTCTAGCTTAGTAATGCAGTGAGAAAGTCACTGACAGAGAAATTCTATCCCTCTGGAGGACTTTTCTGTTTCTTCAAAACAAAAATGTTACATCTTACAACACATTCCATTGTAGTGTCTTCAGCTCCATCTACTGGAAGAATGCAGGAACGATATAAACACTCATCATCCACCACCCTATTTTAATTTTTCATATGCTGCTGCCTGAGAAAAAACTTTCCCATAAAATGTAATGACTTTTTAAACATATGACTGCCTATAAGTAAAATGTTTTCCAGCAACTTACATATAATTACTCTAAACTGTTGTTTCCAAACAACTGAGATTTAAAAAGATTAAGGTTGATATATGGTCGGCAAAAACAGAGAAGTTTGTTCTTTTACCCAAGGTGGCACAATCAAGAACAAAGTTCTTTCTGGCAAGGACGTTTCGTACTTCACATCAACTCTAGTACATAACTTTTGGAAGTCCCTTCTGCTGCATTTGTACATAATAGTTGTCTGTCTCCACACAAGAGAAAAAAATTGAATCAGGCGCAGTGTCAAAAACAAGCGGCAAGACCGGAAGGATGTCAATTTGTTCCTTCACCTGGGACTGTGACAAAAAATTTCATAGGCTTTGGAATAGTGAAGTATCACCCAGCTTCCCACATAGTCTGTAAAAGGCTAGAATTGGATTTTTATTGTCTTCTGGCTCTAGACAAATATGAAAAAGTAAAATACCAATGAAAATTACCTGCACTGCCAGACTTGATTCTCCATGGTCTAAAAGTTAGTCCATCCATTTACCCCTGTGTCCATCCATTCTTATTTTTGTGTTTTTGTGGGTTCTGTTTTTCAATCCGGACCACTTTAGAAATTCATCATTTTTCTATATTCACTTTTAGGTTGTGGATAGGAAAATGGGGAGGACAACTTATCAATGAGGGTGGGGGGTAAACCCAGGACAGGTTACCAGTCCATCGCATGGGAAGACAAACAAAGAACCATGCATCCACACCCTAACAGCAATTTAAAGAGACCATTTAGGCTGACATGCAGGTTTATGGAGAAGGAAGGACTAACCTTTGGAAAACAAACATATACAGAGATAACATGCAAACTCCATGCAGATCCAAGGCTGTGATTCAAACCCAGGACCTTCTTGCTACAAGGCAACGGTACTAATAAATTCTCCACCTTGCTGCCTGATGGAGTAACAGAATTGTCCTTGAAAAAGAAACTCATTGTTACTATAATTAAAATATTATATCTTGAGAATAATCTGCCAATCACCAATGAGATGATCAAGGTAAGATTGGCCTATTCCGACCTTATGACAATTTTTTGGTGTGTCTACAAAAATGAACAAACAAACAAACAAAAAAAGAGCTACACTCATTGTTTGCAATAATTTATAAAAATAAAATCCATGAAATTGTCCTTGAAAAGTGATTTATAGGGACTAGAAACATCTAAAGAACTGAGAACTGTGGATATATTACTGTACATATGGGTCTGAAAAAGTCTGAAATTTTGACAAGATGAATGTATGGGAGCCCATTTAACACAGCATAGTTGTACAATTCATTACCACAAAATAAAAGACAAAAAATTTTTTGGTTTGAATCCAGTTGATCTAAAAATGACAACAATAAAACAACACAGTTAATGTTCAGAAATAAGCTAATATGTTAGTTTACTATGTCTGTCAATCTTAAGTTTCATACTTTTGAAATGTTTTTTTTTTTCTACTGTACTTGCATTTTCTATGTAACACTGTGAATTACAATGTGTATAAATGTTGTCCGACAAAAAAACTCACCTGCCTTAAATAAAAAAATAAAAAAATAAATAGCCTTCAAGTTTGTGTTAGGTTTTTGATAATGCCATTTTAAGATATGTTATGATAGCTCTGGCTGTAGGTTTAGGATCATCCAACTTTCCATTAACTCTGTTCAGCTTCCCTGTTCCAGATGAAGAAAATCATAAGAACAACATGATGTTCTCACCACCTTATCTCATCATGAGGATGGCTTGTCAAAGGTGGTGTGCAATGTTATTATTCACCACATCTATCACATTTTATATAAGCTGTGTATGTGTGCTGCATCACATAAAATACATTGAAATGTGTGGTTTTAACGTGATAAAATATGAAAAAGTTTGAAGGGTGTGGATACCTTTTCAAGGCAATAGAAAGTATCAGCACCACTTATGTCACATAAATGGTACTTTTATTTTGAAAAACTCGCTTTTATTCTGGTAAACTAAACAGAAACCAGTACAGATAACGCATATTACACCTAAATGAAGGACGTTTTTGAGATCTATTTAACGCGACTCTTTAGTAATACATTGATTATAACATCAGTCAATACAAAAATCAATACCTCTTTTTGCATGCTTACAACAGACACCCTCGTGTTACACACTTCCGGAACCCGCTTATAGATAAGAGCGATTTTTTTCTGTAGTAAGGCACTAGCCGAGCTAGCGTAAGTGAACTAAGAGGTAATCAAAATAAGTTTCCGAATTGCTAGCTAATGTATTACCTATAAAAAATATTGAACCAATGGTAATAGTGTAGGTCTATGTATGTATGTATGCATATGGGATGAAAACTCATGCAGCTGGTCCCATGGTGTAATGGTTAGCACTCTGGACTTTGAATCCAGCGATCCGAGTTCAAATCTCGGTGGGACCTCATCCTTTTATTTCTAATAGGAAAGACAGTGTTCATCCTTCCGACGTAAGTAGAGCACCCAAAACTTGTACCCAACTAAAAGTAGCACTTCTTCAGCATATTTTTACTCAAGAAAAACTAAAACGTCGCCCTCAAAAATAAGTATGTAAGAATAAAACAAAAGTATTTTGTAAAAAGGCTACACAAGTACGGAGTAACTTATTTAGAAATGACGTCACCAGACAGACACAGTTATAAAGGTATGTCCAAATTCTGTTAATTTAAAGACTAAAACGAAAAAAAAAAAAAAAAAAAAAAAAAAAAAAAAAAAAAAAAAAAAAAATACAAACAACAGCAGCTCTCTTTCAATGCATCATTACAAATGTTCAAATTATGGTAGAAGAAACACTTTTCCAAATATTTTTTTCAAGATAAAATTTATGAAATCAATGCTTACAGTTGGTAATGTACAGTATTTATGTGGGAACAAGCTAAGTACTTCCAGTGACAATATATAGTGCTCGCTATATCTTCAGTTGACCTCCAGATGGCACAGCAGGCTTAGCAGAACAAAGTTATTTAACCAACAAAAAGTCTCACTACCATAGTACCATAGATGTGTGTCTGTATCTCATACATTTTTGGTTAGAAGCAAGCTTGTTCTTCATTAAGTGAAGTTGCCCACAGAAGGTAGGGTTTCCTGAAATTTTACTCAAGTAAGAGTTGCAATTCTTCATATTAATATTACTCTGGTAAAAAGAAAAAGTACGATGTGGTATGTTTTTTTAAAAAGTTACTCAATTAAATGTAACCGAGTGAATGTAACTAGGTGCTACCTGCCTCTACCAACCTTTTCATGAGCAAGTGAAAGGTTGGACTGTGAACAATGTCACCTTATGGAATATAGTCATATAGCAGGGAATATATAATGGAGAACTGACAAATAGTTCACATCAAACTGTACACAGGAATGATTAAATATACACTTTCATTTGAATTCAGGACCTTTGTTTAATATTCTGATCAAATATGACATACATCATTCTTTTTTTTTCTTAACACATCAAGTACCTAAAATATATTACTTTTTAACATAAACATACTATATGAAAATAAGAATCATACTGTCAGTCATATAAAAGTACCAAAGAGATACATGTAGAAAATAAATGCAGAAAAAAATATTAAAACAAAACTTTGGCTTTAGATTGCATTTCTCTCCAAAGCAAGTCATTCCTCAACTATGTTTGTTTCATGAATATATATATATAAAAATATCAAAGAAGATATCTGTCAAAATTGCCCATTTTACTGAAACCCTATCTGCAGCTATTTTCTTTTATTTATTTTCATCGCACACAAGAGTCGTCTTTGTATTGGTAGCTTTATTGGTAATTTCATTGTTGGTTCTCTACCAGTTTTCCAAATGTAGCTAAATCAGATGCAAATATTTTATTTCTGTTTCCTAAAGCTGAAGGCATATATTGAAGGAGCGATCTTAATGTTCCATACATTTATAAATTCATACCAGAGAAGTCATATCAGATTGTGTTTAGGTTAGAAAAAGAAATGCATGTTAGATCCGATGAAAGTTAAAAAACTGTCAGTGCAGTTGCAAATTTATATTAAATTACACACCTTTTGTGTGTTACATCTGTGTTTAAAGATGAATCATTTGCATATCGGCAAAATACCTTATTTGTATGAATTAATTATTTTTATATGATTTTCTAACTCTCATACTTCAACTGATTTGAATTTAGCCAAAGCCTTTTCTTTAAAAATAATCAGAATACACAAAAACCTTCATTAAATCACTTACGCTTCTCTGTCTTACATTGCACATAGAAAACATCTGCATTTATGCCACTTTCCTCTTTAAAAATGAAACTTACTTTTCTACCACATTATTCAAATTCATTAACCTCTTTCCTTACAGCTTTGAATGCCTATGTTTGAGTAAATATATGTGGTAAATTGGTTTTCTGATGTGGTTTTTGGATTTAGTTGTACATCATATGCAGTACCTGAAACATGATAAAAATATAAAGCAAAACAATCACACATACACTCTAACAACAAAAAACAAACAAAAAGCTCAAGTTACAATCTCATTTGGTAATGTTAGGTTAGTCTGTGTCTTTTTCAGTAACCCCTGTATGACTTCAAAGCAAGATGTCCTGCAAAAATGGTTAAAACTGGATTGTGATACAAAAACAGTCACATGACATAGCACAAACGTGCTAACTGCATAAAGGCAAATAAAAATATAGCTTTTGAATGAACAAAATTTATTTAAAATTGTTCCAAAAGGATCTTGTGATTCTTAATAGTGCATAGTTTCCAATGACTTTGTCCCTCATCTCCGTAACTGTGGCCCTAGCATGACTTTGTTGATGAAGTTGACGATTGCCACAGCTGGCTGCTCAGGGTCCATCTCGGCAAATAGGTGACACACATTCTCTGTTGTCGTCCCCGTCCGTCTTGCCACAAAGCCGAACATCCTGCACAGGAGAGGAGGCAATAAACCACTCTGCTAGGCAACTTTAAGGGGTTTTACCTCCAATGTGAGACCACCAAGGTTGGAAAATGTAGGTCCATTCGCTTGGAAAATCCATTCTTTATTTTTTGCAATCCACATAACGTTATCTTTAAGTGTTTTCTATGTACTTGGCCCTAGTTTTTATTGTGGTTCCTACATGGCCCTTAAAAAAACTGTTGAGTGATCTTTGGCTTTACTCTGTTTTCATTGCATTTGTCTGACGATTTCTATCACTATTTGATTACAGAGATTTTAAAAGGCGAGACTTTCCTTAACTTACTGTACTTTATCTACTGGTAAAAAAAAAAAAAAAAAAGAATATTCAAAAGTGTGTTTTATGCAGTTTTTGACTTAAAAGTGCCTTATTTAGACAAATCTTTAGAGGACAAAAAGGGGAACTGCCAAAGAATTGATTCACAATACATTTCTTTTTGTATCACACTTTTCAGCAAATAATTTAGAGTGCTTATATACATTTACATTGCTTTGAATGCATGTGGAGTCAATGGGAAGTTGGCGCCCCTGTGTGACGAGTAAATGATTTTATCCTCCCCCTGAATCTCAGAGTAACTCCTGTAAGTACTGATTGTTGGTGGTGGGAGGAAGGGGGCTATTCATGTACTTGTATATATGTTTTTATTTTGTATTTATATTTATGTATTTCTCTATTTTGGATATGTAAATGAATATATTCTGAACTACATTCTTAAAAACAATTGCAAATGAAAAGCTGAGAATGACACGCTGTTTTGCCAAAATTGTTGGATCATTTGCCTTTATACCACATGAATTTTAATTACATTCCATTTTTAAAACTAGGCTTTAATATGGTGTTGGCCAACCAATTGACACTAAAACAAGTGTTTTATTTTGGGAATATTTTACCATTCTTTCAGGAGAGCATTTCAGAAGTCAGACAATAATGTTGGACAAGATGGCCTGGCTCACAGTTTACTTTCTAATTCATCCCACAGGTGTTTTGTCTGGTTAAGGTCAGGACTCTGTGCAGGTCAGTCAAGTTCCTTTACATCAAACTCCCTCATTCATGTCCTTATGGACCTTGCTTTGTGCACTTATGCACAGTCATATTAGGGATCTCCGAACTCAGTTGAGAGTAAAATTATCCAAAAAGTCTTTGTAATAAGTCTAAGCAATACAAGTTCCTTTTACTGGAACTAAAAGGGCTGAGCCTAAATTCAGGAAAACCGACTCACACCATCTCCACCGGTCACAATGCAGTCAGGCAAGTGTAGTTATCATGGCAACTGCCAAACCTAGACTCAACTGAGTACGTAGGATTCGTCATTCCAGAGAACACGTCTCCACTGCTCTAGAGTCCAGTAGCAGGATGCTATGTACAGCAATATTCAACATAATAGACTTGGTGATGTAAGGCTTGGACACAGCTCCTTGGCCATGGAAACCCATTCCATAAAGCTCCCCACAAACGTTTCTTGAGCTAAACTGAAGGCCATATCAAGTTTGGAGGTCTGTAGCTTTGCAGAAAGCTGATGACCTCTGCGCACCATGCCCCTCAGCATCTGCTGACCCCTCTGAGTGATTTTACTTGGCCTACCACTTTGGGGCCAAGTTGTTTTGATTCTGATTCATTTCCACTTGTCATAATGCCACTAACAGTAGAGTGTTGAATATTGAGTAGGGAGAAAATGTCTTGACTGGACTTATTGCACAGGTGAAACCCTGTAATGGTACCATGTTGGAGTTTACTGAGCTCCTGAGAGCGACCAATTCCTTCACTTTTTTAGAAGCAGTCTGCATGCTTTTTGACATTAAACACCTATGGCATTAATACAGATAGGCACACTTGAACTGAATGGTTTTTGGAGGGGTGACCCGATAGCTATGTCAATATAGTGTATACAGTATACCTTTTGATGGGGCATTTAAGTAATTCAAACATATTAAATTAAATAAAAACAAAAAACAACTATTTGTGAGTTGTTTTCCTATAAATCCAAGTGCATGCTTTCACACTGAAGAATATATTTTTCCTTCTGTCTAACTGAGAAAAAAACAAATTTATTTTCGGGAGTGATCGAGACAAAAAAAAAACGTGAAACTTAAAAACACACACACTGCTTCAGCGAATAAACACACAGTAACACAAGCACTTACTTGCTTGATGTGCTATCAGAATTAGTCCACCTGAAGCACACAGGGACAAAGAGACAAAACATCCAGATACATGAAAACCAAAAAAATGGCGCCAGTTTCAAAAGGCACTTGTTAGAAATTAGAATTTACAGACATATATGTCATGGAAAAACTGCAGACAAGCTGCTCTAAAAGTGAACTTATATTTTGAAAAATATAAGTATAAAGAAAGTATTTTTTGTATTAGCAGCGAGGACACATGTATTATGACATTCACTGAAGACAGCAGACGTAAAAAGCTGTGTATGGAGATGCGGGTTAATTTCTATTTCGTTTTCACAATATGCAGTAGCAATGTGTGTTTATTTTTCAAACCTCTGATCTTTGGGGTCCAGACTGCTGAAAGTGACACTGTTGATTGAGTAATGTCGCCTAAAGAACAGCCTGCATAAACGAAAAAAAAAAAAAAAAATACAATGACAGATCTGTTTTTGACATTTGCATGAGGGTTATGTATGCTTGCTAGGGATGTCTTTATCAGAATTCAAAGAATTAGATTGCGGTAACGATCTCAGGGGCAAAAACTCATCATCATGACCTCCCTTGTTTTCTTTAAATGTTTTTTTAATCAGTGATCTATGTGTTGTGTAATCATGCAAAAACAGTTCACTTTGTAAAAAGTACCTTCTTTTACTGTCAGTAAGGGTGATCCCTTGTGAGGACACTTTGAAGTGGACCACTGTTGGGACTGGGCGTGGATTCAGAGCCTTTGTACACTTGATAGCCTTGGAAACAGCCTCAGGCCCTGTTAAGGACTCTGTTTCCACTGAATTCAGATAGAGTACGTTGCATGCTAAATCATAGTAAAAATTCAAAAGAAGTTAAACATATATCTTGGGTCAAACCTAAGTCTTGGGCAGTTTTAGCTGTTCAAAGGCACAAAAGCTCAAACTGCAATGTGCAATAAATAAATCTATATTGTACCTGCTCCTTGTTTAAGGAGATCAGCAGCTGTACTGGTATTTGTTGCACTTTGCATCTCCTGAAGCTCCCCAACCAAATCTGAAAAAAGGCAGGCTTCAGTTACTTTACAAATTACCAGTATAAATTGTTACAAGATTTATAGAAGATTTATATTAGATAATTTGATTTGAATTTGAAAATACTAAAACTACCTTTGTCTGGAATGCGGAGAGCACATGGCAGAGAGATGGGAGTTATTGAATGCTGATACACTAGAGCAGATAGGCTTCCTGAGACGCAGGGAGAACAAAAGAAACACACAGCTTTTACAACTGTAAAAGATTTCAAGGGATTAAAACAATGAATATAGGCAGCTTGGCAGGGCACCAATGAAATAAAAAAACTTAAGGCTAAGAAGTTTATTAAATAATAAGATTTATGTCTCATAAATAACAGAGTATGTGAAGCATAATACAGTTAGATCTGCAAAATAACTGACCGAAGTAGGACTCATTCTGACAGCCCTTGATCTTCACTCCCCGTGGCCCTGTCTCGATGAGGAAGTGTCTTACCAGCTGCTCCACAGGGTCCCCTGGGAAATAGGAGAAAAAGAGGAAATAATAAGACATCCTGTCATGCTGTCATAAGTCTGTGTGGTATTCACTGGTTAGATCCACTTCACACCTGTCTTATATGTTGGTAGGGACAAGAAGAAATGAACTGACAAAAAACATATCATGCAGCATGATGTAATCATAAATAAATTACATGCCAAAATTATGTACTCTTTTATCATCCCAAGCTCTTGTAAGTCTTACTATGTCCATCCATCCATTGCCTTTGGCTGGCAATGTATTGTATTGTATTTATTGTATAATAAATACAATACAATATGTACAATAAATACAATGTATTGTATTGTATTTATTGTATTTCAGCGCTGTTTGTTTTTGGATTGAGCAGAGTGCTGCCTTGAAAGTGGGTGGGGATCTTCATATCAAAAAAATTCCTGCTGAAGCTGGCCGAAGCCATCTCCCCTGAACACGTCTTCGTTCCTCATTGTCCTGTCCAGCTTCTTCTGTATTTTGTCAGTGAGCAAGCTGAGGAAAATGATTACCTTGGCTTTACCTTTTAACTAAATCAATAAAAAAAATTCTTATTTGAGCATCTTCTCTGACCTTGTGTCTGGTGCAGCTGAACTACTACGGATTGCGCAGAGCGCAGTTTCATCCTCCAGATCAACATCATCAAGTGGGTGGACAATTCATGTCCATGCAGACCAGGAGGAAGTTGTGAGACTATACTCTCAGGCCACCGCAGATGAATAGCTCGTAATTTAAGTGCAATCCTTTAATTTCATTGTTTGCAGTTACTGGGACCACAGTCAGTGGTTTTTGTCACTGCAGAGAATAAGTTACCTCTTTTCATTTAATTGATGTGTGATGGTATGATGTGGATTCCCTGTTCAGCATATTGAGTATTAATTAAACTGAATGAAAATTAAATGGCATCGAATATGTTATAATAACATTTAAAAACTGATGGGTTAAAATAGATTATGATGGCATTTTTTGACGCTGTCAGTCAAAAATGACGAATATTGAGAAAGTCTAACGCTCCTCTGACTGAGCGATCTAGAAAATGACTTGTCTCTGTACCTGCCAATGAACCAATCAACAGCTGCCTTGAAGATGCTAAAAGAAACACATCATCCAGAAAAATCACAAATATACCCTCCTCTCTTAAGATCCTGTCCAGAAACACCACAAATAGGATTGGTGATACTGGGCACCTCCAGTGGAGTCGAATTGGTTTAGGAAATAAGCTTTACTTTGTGTTAGGAATACAGACAGCTCTTGCTTTGGGTATATAAGCAAGCAACTCAGGTGTCACTTCTGCAGCACCTCCCACAAAAAGGTTTGAGGAACATGGTTCTGAGCTTTGTCCATATCCACTTAATACATGTGGACCAGAAAACCAATCTACCATAGCCACTTTCAGCAATCTCCCATGGGTGAAGACCAGGCGTCTCATTTAAAAAACATTGTGTATGATCTATATTAAAAGTGCACATACGCCCATGGACATGGACAGATGGTCACGAGGTGGTGCTGGAGCACTTGCCCAAGTCCCTCTTAGGAAAAATGTGCCCCTTTAAAAGGTTTCTTTTTTGTTTGTTTGCTTTTTTTTTTTTTTTTTTTTACACTGTAGGCCTATAGTGTGTGATCCAAGGCCGCATTTCTGAATTTAAAAGCCTACATTACCAGCGCCCCACATTTTTGTAATTTTGCCTGACAAAACTCCCCATGCCCATCCTCAAACACACACACGTGACGTGCTCTGCTGTGCATGCCTCTCTTAGTGTGGACGCAGAGGTGTGCTGCCTGCGCTGGTGCAGTTTGTGAACACATCTTCTCCCCTGTCCTCTGCGCTTGGATAGAGCCCTGCCCTGGTGACAGGCCGGCTAACCATCCAGGTAACAAACAAAATGAATGTATTTGCCTCCTAAACCTCAGAAGCAAAAGTGAAAACTTTACTGGCCTCAATTTTGTGCAAGTGAGCAGGCAAATCAATGACATAATTTCCCACTCCGGTCTTCTATAGCCACCACCAGCTGCCAGGAGAATGTTCAAAATTGAGCTTTTAGATTAAATTAGAAATAAATAAATTCAAACATAAGCTGTTTCATAGATTTAGTTACATTTGCGATAATGGTCCCTGATGACTTATGTTTGACTCATGTTTTTTTTATTGTAAATACAGTAGACAAGTTGCCTCTGTCTATTAAACATCACATTTAAATACATAAAACAAAAAGGCCAAAGGAGCTGGGTAATGTTACAGTTCATATGCTACCAAAAATACCTTTAATAAAGTTCTGTTCAGTAAAAGTGGGACATGTAGATTAAGTTGTATTTTCTATTTCTGTGTAAAAACTGATGTGATCAGAGTATTATATATGTAAATAAGTAAATAATAGACATCTTGTTATCAGTTCTCAGGGCTTGTAGTTAATCTCATTAATCTGAACTCTTTGAGAATAATTACTGTCATTTATCACACTGGCTACATGCAAAACTATAAATGATTCTTCTTATGGCCATATTCTGTGCTGTTGGTTTCATTTTGAAGCAACATGGATGTTTGTACATGTGTACACTGTAGGATTTAGGAGGACTTCACTACTTGTCATGAGAAAGTAGTTGTAGTTTATAATAATAGAACTAGTTACATAAGCACCTCAAAGATGTTTTGTGGGGTCAGAGTTTGCATGAGGGACCGCACATTCTCCCTGTCAAGTTTTTTATAGATCACAACCTTTGCTCGGAAAGCAATCTACACTAGTACGCATTTTGCTCATACACCATATTTCTAAATGAGACCTATGGTCTACTATTTCACAACCAGAAAGAAAGCCACACAATTTTCCTCAAGTTTATACTTACGAGTTTTATAAAAAATATAAAATAAAGAAATACATAAATACTTGGTGTGTAAAAAAAATGGTGTAATGAATACCTTTATTTCCAGTGATGTTGGCATTGGGAGAGGAGGTGGCCACCTTAAGTAGCTAGGCCATAAGCACCCTGGAATGAGTTGCTGTCTCTAATGAGGAGGCCCTGGCTCCTTGTCCTTCAACACAGCTATGGCTGTGGTAGAGAAGGAAAATCAGTGACCTGGTGAACTTTTTCCTTACCATACTATTTACAGGTTCTTTGAAAATGATAAATCTAAACATGGATGATCCTTTCTCAGTCCTCTGTGACACTTACCTTGGTCTCTGGAGATGCCTGGTTTGTACCAGTATTTGGAGCTGTCCTGAACAAACTTAGAATTAACCCTTGTCTCTGCCTCTTCTTTGTAGCTATACTGTGCAGATTCCCTCCTTTGCTCTCCCACAGCAGGTGAGAAAGTAACCATGGTGCATTGGTGAAAGGACATGAGGAAGTTTGGAGTAAAGCAATATGTCCATTTGGGGATACTGCAGTGGAGGAAATCGTTTTTTTCTCTGGAAGTGGTGGTTGGATGGCAGGGATTGTTACTGCAGTGTACCCAGTGTATGGCACATGAGGAACATTCAGTAATGAGTAGTAGTAGGAGGGATAGAGGGAAGGTGGGTGTAACGGTATCCGTCTGGCACAGGCGAAGGGGGTTTAGTGTCTGTTGAGATGTCTTGGTCTGGAGTAAGTATTTGTCCTGCTGTACCTTTAGCAGAGATGGAGTTCTGAGGAGAAGACTGTTTATCTGGAGAGCCGATGGGAGAATGAGAGGTAGGAGTGGAAGGACTAGAGTTTAGAGTTGCATTCATGTTCAAACTTTTATTGGCAGTCAGATGAAGATTTATTGGAAGGGACAGTCCCATTGAGTTGAACTTGAACTGGAGGGATGATAACAGTGGCATAGTTTGAAATGTTTGATTTGGTCTTTCCATCTGAACTTCTTCGGACCTCAGCAGCTCCAAGGTCATTATCACCTTTCAGAAAAGTCTCAGCTGATGTTTTTGTAGGATTTGCAGATATTGTTAAGCTCTGGGTTTTGCTCTTCTGGTGGTAGTGGTGTACAGATTTGCTTGTATTTGTGTCGGACTCCAAATGGATCACAGTTTCTTGGCTCTGAATGGGGCTATCAGCATTTGCACTAATAAAAAGTAAAATATGGGACAAAATGAGCATTTCTATGAATCTTAATTGACAGTGTCAGCAAATACCTGAACAAAAAGCTTTACCAACCTGTCTTCTGTGTGAGTTGGGCTGCTGCTGCCAATAACTGTGTAGTCATGATCAGAGTCCAATCCAGGGGTGCCTGACTGACAGCAGACGTCAGATTTACTCTCTGAGCCTTGAGATATATTATCTTCTGCAACAGTCTTGGCCTTTTCCCACTTTGACAGAAGAGATTTTAAGTAGTGAAACAAAGGAAATATAAATAAGTCTACTAGAAGCAACAATGCAAGTTATTTTCATAGGAAAGAAATCAAAATCCTAACAATTAAATATTCACCTTTGTGCTGCTCAGTGTGTGGCTGGTCTCTGGATCCTAAGGGGATATCAGGCAACCTTCTCCTTCCAGGAGATGGGCTACTTGCTGGCAAAGGTGATGCTGATCCAGAGTGATATCCTGAGGCATAACCTCGGCTTTCACGGCTTTCAGATGGAGAAGACTGATAGGGAGAGCAGGGGCATGAGTGTCGGGGCTGTAGAGGGGTGTGGTACCCACTGCTAGCTCCATCCCTCACATCAATTAAAGACTGAGGAATGGGGTAGTTTTGATGCTGTGCAACAGCAAATCTAGACTGTTCTGAGTTTGAAACCTGGTCCAAAGTAGAGTGGCAGTGATGAATGGCTGGCAATGGTGACTTGCATTGCCAGAGTTCTGCCTCTCTTGTCAGCTCCCATGGCTTTTCTGTTTCCCAAACTGGAGGTGCCTCTCTCGACCGTTGTACCCCTGCTCCTTGTGACCAGTGTGGGTTTTCAGCTTGGTCTGAATGCAGTTGTTGAAACACTTTAACTGAGGCTGATTGGTGTTCTCGCCTGCTAGAGCAATCCTGACAGTGGCAACAAGAGGAAGATGTGGGGGAACTGATGAAAAGCTCTCTGTAAGGGCTTCCAGGCTGTGGTTGAAGGGAGGGGTGAGAGCCTGACCCATGGTCAGGATAGTGTAAGAGGTAACATTCTTCTCCAAGGTAGCATCTGTTTGAGGCTGGCAAAGTGTGACTGTGGACAAGGGCATGTTCGGGGGTTGGGAAAGGGCAGCATGGCCTGTTGAGGCAGGGGAGGGATGGAGGATGGATTGGACGGTCCCATGTTAACTCAACTACAGGATGGGAACTATGGCGATGGCAGAGTTCCATAATAGCTGAATGGGGAGGAGGAGACATAGATTTGGAGGGTAAAACTGGCAGTGTTTGGCTTTTTGGATGCTTTTTAATGCTGTTGCAATGTCCAAGAATCCGACCACTGGAAATAAAGAAATCTTTGTCCCTCTCCCATCCTGCATCACTATATCTTGTTGCTGCTTGACCACAACAGGAGTGCTCTTGTCTCATAACCCCTGGACTTGAAGGACCTCCATCATCCAAAATGGCTGTTTCTCTATCTCGCTCTTTCTCTCTTCTCTTCTCATTTGCCTTTTGTTCCACATCTCCTCCCTTCAGTGGGCAGTCAGGGTCTGCTCTTTCAGAACAGTTAATTGACAGAGAGGTTTCACTCAGTTGATCTGAAGAGACTGCTGAGCTTCTGGGGCTACAATTGAAGGTGACTGGTTGTGGTTTGGAAGCAGACTGGGGTTTCACAGTTGGGCTGCTAGTAAGGCACCCATTGGGTGAAGCAGCTGAGGAAATTGCACCTGGTCCACGTCGCTTCCTCACTTGGGCATACAAGCTGCCATCTAGAGGGCCTCTTGTGTGAGCGATATCTGATGAAAGGGTAAAGAAAAACAACAGTGATGTTATTTTTGATTTTAATATGAAGCTTTGAGGCCGTTCCAGTTTTAATGTTTCTTACTTTCCATGCTGTCTTCATGGTGAAGATTTAAGTTTTCATAGGAATCCCATTTGACCACTGGATCTGAGGTTTTGTAGTCTACTTTAACAGAAGAGTCATTTTTGCGGTATTCTCGACCTTATAAAGCAGATTTATTAAAAGAAGATGAAAAACAAACCACCATTTAATATATGAATGTGTCCAGTAACAGACAGAAAGATGAAAATACCTTTGAGTTTTTCTGGACTGTTAGCGAAGATGAACTCCACTGTAGCGTCTGGAGGGAATCTGTCATCTACAGAAAGATGAGCACAAAGACAGAGACTAAATTATCCAGAGCATAACCACAGAGAGTGAGAAAAACGTCAACCAGAAAGTATGATCCATGAAGCAGAAAAAACAAAGTTAATAAATAAAGAATGTTGCTTTTACTCTTTTTAGATAAGAAACAAAAAGAGTAGAAAGGAGGAGAATGGCTTTTGATAAATAGAGCAGAACACATCAAAGAAGCCTATCATCTGAAACAAGCTTTCTTTTCAATTTTCAAGTCTTACAGTGGGCAACATTATCTGTAAATCATACTACATGCATATGTCAGCATGTAGCACAGAGACTTCTGTGAGACTGCAACTTAGAGGGCAATGTATAAACATCACTGTCATCTAACCTGACACTGTTGTTTGCTATTTGCCTTAAAGTACTCTAAAGCCACAACTTTACAAGAGTGGCTTTAACCGATTCTGCCCCAGTCTGACTCGGCTAGATTCATCCTATCCGGCTCTGCATGGCTCTTCCTCATTTTTCATACTCACTATAGGGGTAGTACAAGCCGTGTGAAGCTGTGTATTGCATGCAAGCGAGTTGATTAACAGCAGCCTGCATTCATTGATGGGCCCGTGATTTACATCACTGCAAACTCCAAACAACATCTCAACCACTGCAGTTGACCACCGGACATGCCGTCTGCTATTAGAGAGCAGCTGATTTAGCAGCTCTGAATGCAGTACGTCTCTCAGAAGAATGGGCAGCAATAAAAAAGAAAGAAAGGGTGCAGCTCTGGTCAGCGTTCTATTGGAGTTACAGTTTGGCACTGGCCGGTGTGAAACACCGGAACTAGATAATATTAGTTTTAAGTGATGAGCATTTTATTCTTTGTTTGGAATTTTCTTTTAAATAAAGTGTGGATATGTGCATCAATATTGGTTTCATGTTTAAAAAAAATAAAGTAATATAGATATAGTTACATGTATAGCTAAATAATAAGCTAATCTGATTTTTTTTCATTATGTTTGGACAAGGAATGAATTTCTATAAGACAAAATGAAATATCTTGGTTTATTTGAGTCCATCAAAACCACAACCTCCAGGTTCTCTACTGTTGAGTGTCGCTTCAAAAAACATAATTGGAACACAGCTCCTGCACACACACTGCCCGCCCACATTCCTGTCTATATTCAATATATTCATTATACAATAGTGAGGAACAGACCATAATGGAGATGCCCCAAACTGGGGTTTTAGTGTTGTAAAGATGCTGAATATTCTTAGCATGCTTCACTAATGCACAAAAGTACTGTAGTTTTTTTTTAAGTGCTTCAATATAGTAGTTAAACACAATTCCTTGAGCACTGTGCATGCTTTATACCTGTGCAGGCCAGGTCGAGCTCAGTTTTCCCAAACCACAGCTGGGCTCCATGAACTGTGCAGGTGTGGAACTGGACTCTGAACACAACCTCCCTCTCTGCTGCTCTGCTCCGCCGGTGGTAGCACTTCACCTAAAGAGTCAGGTGAGCAGAGACCGACGATAATTTCAGATGGAACCTCTCAAATATAAACTATATTTGTGTTATACATTAGATGCGTTTATTGTTTTAGGTGGCTAATGGCCTGTTGCTTTGATGTTTTACCTCTCAATGAGACATGCTAAACAGCACACTGCAATCTAGAAATTAGGTGTTTTAAAACTTATTTTAAAAAAGCTGTTTTATATCAAGAAACTGCAGAATTTTACATATAATGCCTTCCAAAGGTGTGAAAACCCGTTGTTACATTGCAGCCACAAAGTTGGCTGATTTTTGGAGGGATTTCATGAGCTAGATAAACATAAAGCAATGCATAATTGTGGCATGAAAGGAAAAAGTGTGAGTCAACACTTTTAAGTACTTAATTTTACTTAATTCAGTTATAGCTGCAAATATTTTAGGGAATCCCTCTATCATCTTTGCACTTCCAAAAATTACAAATTGAAGCTTTTTCTTTGGAGAATAGTAAAACCTCTGTCAGATTGGATATAAATCAACCAAAATGAACATGACTTTTGAACATCTGTCAAAGTTTCTCAATTCAACAAATTAATATGTTTTGATCTAAACTATTTAATTGTAGCTCTGGTTTTATATTTAGGGTTGTTGTCCTTCTTGAAGGTGAACCTCCATCACAGAGTCACTTATTTTGCTGCCTGTAAGGAGTCTAAATTTCTCATGTGTTCAGGTCCATCCATCTTCCCATCAGCTCTCACCATGCCTCCACCACTGTGTCTCATCATGGAGAGGGTGTGTTCAGAGTGATGTGCATTGTTATTTGTATTATTAATATTAACCACACATAGTGTGAACAAGGTAGGCCAAAAAGTGACATTTTAGTCTCATCTGACCAGAGCACCTTCTTGGACAAGCTTTGGTCTTCTTATAGCTTCCTATGGCACACCAGAACTCTATTTAGTAATTTATTACTTTTCTGGACATTAGATCACACTGGATTTATGGAATATAAATGCACAAAACATTTTCAGATTTTTTTATTGTAAAAACCTTTGAAAACCATTTATCATTTTCCTTTCACTTTACAAATATCCACTAAGTTGTGATGTTCTATGTCATAAAATCTCAATAAGATGAACTGAAGTTTGCGATTATAACATTACAAAATACGTAAAAGTTCAAGGGATACACATACTTTTGCAAAGCATTATGCGTATATGTGATTAAAAAATGGATTTCAATCAAAATAAAAAAATATTGGATCAGAAAAACATGGTTCTTAATCACAAATCTCACCATAATGTCACCCTTTAATAGTAGGGGTGGCTCCATAGTCACACACAGCTTTCTTGCTCTAGAGCTCTGAGGATCACTGTGAACACATATAAACAAAAACAGCAACATGAAAAACTGGTACATTCGCTTAAAACATACATAAAACAAGCAGAAACATGTTTCAGTACTATATGACACTGGTAAACACTATTTCCTTTAATGTAAGCGCAGATCAGGCTAAACTGAAAGACAGTAAAGTGTAGAGTCAGCATCTATCAAAGGGACTCAGGGAAGGAAAAAGCATCCACCCATAGGAGGTGAGAACACACAGTGATTCAAGCAGAGATGTAGCAAGATACTTACTAGACGCCTGAGGTATAAACCAGCTGTAAGGACTGGTAGATTTTCAGAAAAGGATAAAAACCTGCAAGAAAGATTGTGGAAAAGAGAAACTGAAAGTTTGCTGGGGAAGGCTTCGCTTCGTTTTACATTTAAAGCTAAAAACACAATTTATTTCTTGTTCCACCCTCATAAATACTACAAAACCCTGGCAGAGTAAAATCTGACCTCCTCCTGACTGGAAGTTTGGTAATGAGGGAACAACGATCTGATGAAGGAACAAAGGACTGCTGTTCATTTTGATGGTACCAGACAGCAAACCACTGAAATAGTAGATGTACCTGTTAAAGAGAGGAAATGACGTGAGATGAGAGAGAAAATGCGATTATAGGGAGAAGATGTAATCTGCAGAGAATCATAAATGTCAGACCTGCTCTGAGAGGGCTGCAGGGAGGAGGAGACTTTGTCCTCACAGAACTTCCTCATGGCTAATGTAGTGAGAGCCTGGTCTGCTCTAAGGGCACAAGAATAACAACTAGCTTAAATGGAGATGTACATGCAAAATACAGTGTTGGTTAGGTGACATATCAGTCAATATAAGTAATTATTGATTAGTTTGATTATTGATTAGTTTTTTGTTTTAAAATATCTGAAATATTGCCAAATTAGTGACATGACCTTTCCTGTTTTATTCACAATTTCCTCTCGAGCTGTTGTACTCATTTTCTCCCTTCACGCCACGCTGTTGTATTTTTTTATTTTTAAGCAGTTATGGGGCACAGTGGCGAAACCTAAAATTCTGCCACGCAAGTTACTCTTCAGGTTGTTGCCATCTCACCAAGGAGTGAGTGAGTTAGTTGATGCCGCCAACCTTGCTTAGCTGGCAGTGAGAGGTAGGGCGGATAAAGCCTTTCCTTTGCCTACATCCCCCAGAATGCTGTGTGGTTCTGGATCAGAGTTCAGTGAAATTACTGAACACTCTATCAGACGTAATTTCTTTTGATATTGATCATGTGTCTGTCGTGGTACACATTGTTATTGATTTATTGCCCAGCCCTACTTATTGCCATCCCTGCAAAAAATCAAAAAGCAAAAATAAAACAAACAAATCCTCTACATGCTGGGATATTCAGTAGAGATGCACATAATAATTGGCTGGTAAAAATAGTCAGATGATTTTCAGCTTCATTAGCCTTACAGGTGATAGACTAGTCAAAAAAATCAGCGAACACACCATACCAATATGCTACCAGGTCATGGTAACAGTAGCGCTCCTCTATGCAAGTACTCACTAAGGAAGCAACACTCAAAAGTAGCTGTTCTGTGTTGGTGTAGTTATATAATGGGAAAGAGAAAGCACAAAAATGTAAAAAGCTGTTTGAAAGGAAATTATATCTTAAAAGACATGAGATATGTCTGCGGTTAATTTTGGCTGCAAGAGAGAGAGCAAAACTTTTAGCAGATAAGAGGAAGGCTAAAAGGAGTCCATCAAAGTGGCTCTTTTTTATTCTTTTGGTCTTCCAACCTCTGTGTGTTACAGAATTAAAAAAAATGTTGGAAGGCTTTTGGAGACTGAAGGTAAGCATCCATGTTCTCTAGGAAAACATGCATAGACTTGCTCGCTATGTTAACTGTCCTAATCACAAGATCAGTCAAGATGCTAAAGATAGATTAAAATGTCATGTTATTTTGTCTATGTTTGAAAACAATCCTGCTTTACAGTGACTTATCTTTTACACACAATATTATATCACTTCAGCTTCTAATATAAATAATTAGTGGCCACACATGATGGACCTCTAGAAAAATATTTTGAATGCTGTTTTTATATTTCTTACACTATTGTTCTTAAAGGGACATCAGAATTCAGTAAAATCAATACTGGTAGGTCAAAGCTTTACAAAAACGGGAGAGTGCCTTAATTAAATGCCTTAGTAGCCTATAATATTGAATATTACCCAGCTGATATCTTGCTGTAGTGCATGTAAGCCGCCGCTATGACCCCAGTCTTTCCTTTGTTCCCCTGTCAGAGCAACAATAAACAGAACAGCAAATTAGATTCCTCATTCTCTTACATCTTTCACAACAAATGTGACAATGTGTGTTTGTGCTGCACGAACTTTGCAGTGGAGAACCACTACATTGTGAGGGTCAGAGGTCAGCCACATCTCCATGGCCTTACAAATGGCACAAATCCTGTCCAGCGGAGGGGCGTGGAGATCAGGCCAGGCATAATCCTGCACCTGGACATCAAAGGAGGATTGTTTTAATTATTATATTTTTTTTTAACTGATGCAAATCTAAGTATCACCAGCTTATAGAGTGTGAGATAAACAGTGCATTGCACAAATATTTCTTATCCCTTGAACTTTTTCACATTTTGTCTGGTTAGACTCAAAAACGTCAAAGTTCTTTAGATGGAGCATGGTTTTAAAATGGAAATACCATTTTTCATGGTTTTAACATTCTCTACAGATTAAAATATGAAAAGAGTAGTGTCCATTTGCATATAGTTTAGTGAAAGAATTTTTTCCTTATTCTTGTGATCATTCTGCTATAGCTCTGGTTGCTTGTTTAAAGGCAGTTGTCCTGCCAGAAGGTAAGCCTCCAGCCCAGTCTCAAGTCTTTTGTTGGCTCTAACAGGTTTTCTTTCAGAATGGCCCTGTGTTTAGCTCCCGCAATCTTCTCATCAGAGCAGCATCCTGTCGCACCAGAAGTAAAGCATCCCATGGTATGATGCGTCCACTGATGCGTCCACCTAAATGCTTCATTCTGGGAATGCTGTGTTCAGGTTGATGTACAGTCTTAGTTTCCAATGCATTTACCATGGGCCTGTTTGCTGCTTCTCTGATTAACTCCTGCCTTCCTTGAAACAATTTATGCATTTTCCTTCAATTACACAGATATGCACTACTTTGTGTCAGATCCTAATGAAATACATTTCTTGTGTCTTAACAAAACAGAATGTTATAAAGTTCAAGGGGTTTGAAAACTTCAGCGAGACACCTTATTTCTTGAATACTGCCCACCACCAATTCAGGAGTAAACACTCTTACCTTAGGGTTAAGTCTGGTGATGTCATGTCTCTTTTCTGATAAATTCAGAAGCTGGATGAAGCCAGAAACAAGTAAGAATATCAGTAACCAATCAGGTATTAGGTATTTCTTTATTTATATCAGTAATTTAAACTAACCAGAAACTTGTCCTGGTGCTTAGATTTGAGCATGGAGGCCACCTCCTGCAGGTTTCTACAATACCGCTGCTCCTCCAGGTCTGGCGCGAAGAAGACAGAGATGATTCTCTCTGTGATGTAGGTGAGGTCAAAGTCATAGTGCCCCTCCATCACATGTTCCATCACTTGTTCAACACTTTTCCTTCTGGACAGAGTGAAAATCCATTCTTTGAGTTCACCAGAAACAGACAACGGCACCAAATCAATGACATTGTTAAAACTAGACATTTTTCTAAACCTGATGAAAAGACAAGGCTGAAACCGGCAAGGGAAGCTGGTAAGAGGCCTAGAGCAACACCGAGAGAGCAGCAAGAATTTCCAACAAGTACTGGTTGTGGTCTTCAAGCAACAAGAATCTCCTGTACTCTCCATTTATCTGGGCTAAGGAGTCTAGATGGCTGTGATATCCCCCCAGTCTGATAGATTTAAAGAACTTTGCAAGGTAAAGTGGGCAAATATTTTCAAGTTAAGAAGTGGGATGCTGATGAACTCCTATAGAAGTAAACTGAATTAAATTAAATTTTGGTTGAATAGAGTATTAGTTTAAGTGTGTGAAACTGGGTTAATGCACCTTTTTTTTAGGTTTTCCTTCTAACAGATTTATTTGTTTTTCAGTGGTATTGTACAAGATAATGTTTGATAAAGCAGAAAAAAATATTAACATGATTTATCAAAGCTGTGTGTACTCTTTGGAAAGCCACTGTAAATTAGTTTTCATAAGTAGAAAAATAACCACTTTCTTCCATCTGCATATTGAGGCATTTTTATGCTGTTAGTTACCTTGGTAAGGAGCCTCTCTTCTTCTGAGATGTTGACTTTGTGGAGCTGTGCTGAGAAAGCAAACAGAAAAGAGCAGTACCATGCTGCAATGAAACACAATGAAACACAATAAAACATAAAAATTTGCACAAACATACCAAATCTGGCACTGGGGTGCAGGTGGTGGGCACCTAAGAGGAAAGAAAGCACGTGGTTAAATTTTACTAGAGTATGAAATGCACTCATTCCCACATACTGGGAATAAATTAGTTCATATCTGGTCATTTGTTTGATTTAACGCTCTTGGTTCCACTCCAGCAATGCTGATGAACAGAGAACAACTGTGGAATGAGAAGGAAGGATATAAGGAGCTGATGGAGAGGGTAGTAAAATTCATTCCTCTGCTGTCATCACCGGCAGATGGCTGGAAGAAGTTTTGGCATAAATTTTGAGATCTTTCATGATAAGAAATTCTTAGAAATTCTGAGAAACCACCAAGAAATAAACTAACTCATCAATACACAGATGTTGATCCACTGCAAGAAACAGATAGAAAGAATAAAATATGTTTAGAGACTTTTGTCATTTTTTTTTAACTTTGTAAATCTATTAAATCATTTGTCAAACAGAATGAATGGGCAGAGATTGGAGAAGATATAACAAGTTTAACATGGTATCTTTAGGTTTATCCTATTAAAAAGATAGTATAGATAATTATTGCTGGAGGAAGGCTGTGCATGTGTTTTGCAGGCCTTGTACACTTCTGATGACTCAACAATAACTTGTACATAAGGAAAACACACATTGAAAAAGACGCACAAAGAAGCTGAGGCCCTTTGAAAAGGGCACAACAACATAAAAAACTCCTTATTGCTGCCTCTTTTATTCTGTTTTGGTTACACAGACTGGTAGAAACTCATAAGCCACCGCTAAAGTATTTAAAATTCGTTATTACGATTCAGCTGTATACTTTGCATCATAAAATGTGACACCAAATCAGCTTTTAAACTTTTGACCCTTTGAACAATTAGACGAGCAGCTGAGCCACGTTCCGTGGTGGCTCCGTGGAGCCAGTCAACAGAGGTTAAATGGTGGCAAATGCTGACAGGTGTCAAATAAAAGGGTAACAAGTCAAATTACTGACAACAGCATTGATTTACAACTAAAGCTATGGAAGAAAACCAACAGTGATCATGCTGTGAAACTAATTTTATTTCTGTTTAAATGCTGATTAGAAAATAAGCATACAAACTGGTCACTATGAGATGTTATCATCTAACTGCTCCTGCTGTGAAGAGATTTGATTGGTTGTGAGAAATTAGATTTTTTTTTATTAATATTATTTTTTTGCTTAAAATATATAATCATTGTCCACTTTATTTGGTAAATTTGTTTAATTGCTTGTTAGCAAGAACAGTGACAAAAGCCAATCACACAGCATCAACCGAATAATTTTAGTAAATCGAGACATGGTGAATATGACTTTGTGAAGTTTAAACACAGCATCAGAATGGGAAAAAGGGATTTAAGTTATCTTGAAAGTGGTGTGGTTGGTGATGCCAAACAGGCTGGTCTGAGTATTTCAGAAACTACTGATCTACTGGAATTCTTCAAACACCATCAGGTGTTTCAATTCAATATATTATATATTAGGTTTACAGAGAATGGGTCAAAACAGAAAATATCCAATGAGCAGCAGTTGTGTGGTTGAAAATGCCTTGTTGATGTCAGAAGTCAGAGAAGAATGGGAAAAAAGGAGGGCAACACCAAGGTATGCCCAGATGTAAACTGAGGCTACAATAAAATACATTAAAACTGAGGCCAGAGTTCACACAGGCTGAGTTAAATTAGTCAATAACAGAGTGGAAAAATATAAGTTAGATAGATGAGTCTCAATTCCAGCTGGTAGAGTCAGAATTTGGTGTGAACAACATGAACACATGGATACATCCTGTCTTGTATCAATGGTTTATGTTGCTGGTGACAGTGTAAAGGTGTAGGAGGTATTGTCTTGGAAATTGCCTTAAAGTTAAATTCTAGCAACACCAAATGCATAATGGAAAAGAAACTACACCATCATCTGTTAAAACTTGGACAAGTAACGCAGCAAGACAGGACTTTCTCCACGCTGCAACTAGAACCGCCTTACCACACAGCACCAAGGTGGCGAAAGGACAAAGAAGGAATCTGTGGTATTTCTTCCAATAAATCTAAGAAATATTTATAACAGTTCTGATACCTGTTTGTTTTTCACTGATTGTTGTAGAACATAAACCAAAAACTTCAATTTTTAGTACTTTCATGTTTCCAGGCACAGATGGGCAGAAAATACACATACAATGAACCTTTTAATAGAAGGTGAATAAATACTGTGATCAAGCCATGGGGGATAATTTAACATGTTTAATAATGGTAATTAACAGGATAAATTGAATCCAGGAAGGAACAGTCAGAGACAGACAAAACATGCAAGTATACTCATGTAAAAATTCAAACTTAAACACACGGACACACCTGCAGTAAAAAGTTGAACCTTAGAGGCAGAGACCATGGAAAAGCAGAATTTAGGCAGAAGAGCAGGACACCAACGCCAACAGGAAGCAATTTGCAACAGGATGTCAGACTTAGTCAGCAGAGGTCCATTCACAAACACACACAGAAACATGCAGGTCAATGCATGTGTGGTTGGTAGCTCTGCCAGCCTCAGGGTCTTCATTAATGCATGATGGAGCCAATGAGAGTGGGGCCATCTGGTTCAGCTTGTCTTGTTCATCAGTTAGCATTTACTAAGGTGCCAGTGACAGCACTCCATCCCTCCTTCAGTAACAGAAGAATGTTAGTGGACTGGCTGGTGGGTTTTGTGGTTCAAGTTTTCTCATTCTTCCAGAAAGAAACGTTTCATCCATTTAGGTACAAACTGTAACAAATGCAGATTTTCTAAATTATTCTGAGCTCAGCTTTTTAAAAATGTTTTGTCTACAAGTAATTAAACAATTAAAAGGAACGTTTCATTTATTTTAAGAAATGCTCTCATTTTTGTAGGATAGTTTTATTTCCATCAGAAGTTGATGCTGGATTGATGTCAGACTGATTGATGTCCAAATGGGATTGGTTAGCTCTTGTTCCCAGTGATGAGGCTAACTACTGTTGTATTTCACAGCATTTTGTCTTTCTCTATGTTTTACATATGATGGAGTAAAACTGAATGTTGAGGTCGAGATTGATAAAGAGCATCTGACTTTTCAAGTCAGAATTCTGAATTTGGGAATTTCAAAAAGTTTGACTTTTAAGTTCCAATGGAACACATCTAAAAGCATAACGTATTAATTTTGTCATCAAAATTTAAGTCTTATCGAACATTGGGAGGTTGTCATTTTTTTCTTTAAATTTTATTATTTTTAAATGCAGTTGAATTAGAAAATAATAACAGAATTTATAAAAACACACTGCACATGCAATCATATTTACCCCAGTTTCCTCACAGGTGGAAGGTTCTGGGTTTGATTCTGGCTTTGGCCTATTTATGTAGAGTGTTCATGTGCTCCTAGTATATGTGTGGGTTTTTATAGGTACTTTTTCTGCCTCCCACTCTCCAAAAACAGGTAATATGTTGGAAGGTGTGTACAAGTATTAATTATCTTGTGGACTATTGACCTGTCCAGGTTGTACTCTGCCTCTTGTCAATTGACTGATGGTGACAGACACCGAGAAACCTTGCAAGAATGAATTAGAAAAGGGATAGTTGGATGGGAAAAATATGATCCAGTGTAGCGCAAATAAGTGTTGCATTGTAATCCAGGTTATGTCCTTTCTTTCAACTCACTTTTTGGTTGCCCTAATGTTAGACAATAATCCCTTCAACTCATTTTTTGAGATTGAAAACTAAACCTATGATCTTCCGTCAAACCCATAACTCAACCCCATTGTGTTAAATCTTCCCAGGTATGGATTGGTCCATTTTTCTCTCAGGAATGGGGAAACAAAATAACCCAATATTTTGATCTTATCCACTACCTAGCTACAGTCAACTGTTCAGCATTTACAATGTCTAGACCTTAACAACATAGTGTAGGTTCACATGATAACTGCCAAGTGTTGGGTTGTGTTTTCAGAGAAAGAAAATCTAACACATGGATCTGTCAGACCAGTGGACGTGGGATCTATATGTGAATGTTGGAGACTTAGGCGTCAGGCGTTTCTCTCTGAGCTGACATCTCACACTGGAGAGGGAGAAGTGAGTAAGCCATCCTTTCTGTATGAGGGAAAATGACCACAGCTCCTTCCAAGTTCCATAGACTCATGAAAAGCTAAAATAAAATCCCTTTTATAAAAATGCAGATTGTTCAAGTTTAACTCAGGGAAAATTTAGGAGTGGCAAGAGTAATTTCTGGAAGGCATGTAACATTCATTTCTCTGTATTTCATCTTACCGCTTTCATCATTTATTCCCAGTTTCACTGCTGTCCCTTTTATCCCCCCACCCTTCATTCATCTGTGCCACTGCTTATAGAGCATCAAGCAGGATGAATACAACCATTCCCACCACTAGATATAAGCATGCCGTCCCCTCTTCCTGTGCAAACAACATTAGATGACGAACACCAACCTGATAAGTATCACCAGAGATAGCCAGCACTTGTCACAAACAAACTGGCCCCAAACAAGCTGGAGCTCAAAGCAAAAGCAAACCATAGAGCGGACAGAAAGATAGAACTTTCTGAAAAAAAGATGGAAGAGGAAAGGGGGGAGAGGGTTGCAGAGAGAGACAGAAAACAAGGGAGAGTCCTGAAAAGGAGAAAGATGTCAACAGCTGAACATGCCTCATGAGTCTCACACAGATTTCACTGCGCTATTTTTAATTGGCTTCTTATTTTAGACTAAATACAATCCATCTCAGACAACTTGAAAGCTTAGTTTGTCTATTTGGATGTCAGTCATCTCACAAATTCACTCGCCTTCTTTGTTGTAATTATGGCAACACTTCTAAGTGGATTTGTACCATGTGTCATGTGACCGGTTAATGGCTACAGTAAATCACTGTCTTTAGTTGGCCTCGCTGCCCTCTTTGGTCAAGAACATTTAACACCTAAAAAACTGAAGTAAAACAACTCCTACATTCAAAAAAGTACACAACATATGTTTCAGATGACATCCTTAAAGACTTCACTGGTTCTACTGAACCACAAAAGAGGAGAATAGCCTAATTCCTGGAATATTAATCAGCTTATCTCAGGAAATGAAAAGCTTAGGGTCAGTGTAAACATTCGGGGGATGCATCTACACATGTGCCCTGTAATACTCAGATGTTGCTAGGGTGAGGAGAGCAGTAAAGTTAAATTAAGCATGATAATTATCTGCATGCAGCTCATCATGTCAGCAATTATTACAAAAAGCAATTATAAAGTGACTGCAATAAACCACTGCTGTCATTATTTTTGCAAAGATATTCATCAGAAGGGATATTTTTGTTTCTTTCTAACATCCACTTCAGCTATCTTTATCAAATGTTTTTGGCTTCCCACTAATGTGCAGTGACACTTTGTGCAGCCAAAGGACTGCATGTTTACCTGACTCCCTGTGGTGACACATGAAAGGCTGTAAAGGTTGGAAAATGAGGCTCCTGGCTCCCGAAAGACGAGAGCAAAACACACAATGTTTGGACGAGAGCCGGCCTTGCAGCAGTATTTATACCCAGTGAACTTTTTCACAATTTACAACATTACACCAACAAATTCCAGTGTGTTTTATTGGCATTTTATGCAATAGACCAATTTAAAGCAGTATAGGCTGATGAAGTAGAAGGGAAATGATTTGTGGTTTTCATGGTTACATAGTTTGATACCCCTAAATAAAATCCACTGCTTTGAGGAGACAGTTAGTGGAGCCTAACGGTGTCTAATTTATTCTCAGTATAATTACTGCTGTTCTGTGAAGGTGTTAGAGGTTTGTTTCAGTGTAACACATGTAGAGGGCATGTCAAATGTGGATGTACTTACTCTTGATGAGTCCAAAATTCTTTATCTTTGACTTGCATGAAAATCACCATGAAATGCATCCACATGATGAAACATGGTGGTGGCAATATCATGCTGGGGGTTGTAACCATAAAATGTGAAAAAGCTTAGAGGTTTTGAATACTTTTCAAGGCACTGTCTTTGGCATCTGTTTCATAAAAATCTGCCAGAAGAAAAATTTATATAAAATGCAGCTTCGCCGGATTTACTTTTAATGTATCTACTCCCAACAGAAAAGCACACACACTCCAATTACAATATCAACTGACAAATAAGCATGTATCATAAGAAGAGCAGCTATCAAACAAAAGTAAGCTGCAAACCTGTATATTTCACTATGAAATATTAAAATTCATCAGCCAAAGCCAAGATATCTGAATGTTTATTCACAAACATACAGACATGAACAGAAATTGGTTTGTGCACCTTTAATGTGAAATGTATCAAACATTTTCATTTAGCATTGCAACATCCAAATCAGCTTCTATAGTTTGAGTTCTATCCCAGTCCTTTACCATTTTCTTCATAAATGTCTCATTAATAAGTAATTGTTATGAATTCACTCTGGAGGATAAATCATTCAAATCTGTGTATGTTTTACAGGTCAGCAAGCAGCGCTTTCAATTCCTCACTTCATCGGAGCAAACAAAGTCCACTTTTTGATCAAAGTATGACATCTCTGGCTACAGCTTTATAAGAATAAAATTGCATGCAATGGAGCAAACAGTCAAAAGTCTACAGAGAAAATTTAAAAAGATTACCGACAAAAAGTTTCAGCTACTGTGCCCAGCATAAGAAACTAAACTCAAATAAATATGACACAGAGCATGTTTTACCTCTTCAAGAAGAGCTTCAGTCCTTTCCCTCTGCCTCTGAGTAGTCCTGTGTGTGGACTGTGTCGACACACAGCCTCCCTCACTCCTCTAGTGCACACAAACGCTTTGCTCACTCTCTCACCAACTCACTTCATCTTCCACCCTCATAATAAGGCACACACACAGACACACTTAGTGTGCAGGCATAGCAAGCAACATAGCATTAACCCCTCTCACTGTTTCTGTGACATACACGTAGAGACAGCAGAGCTCATCAGCAGGGCGAGTACTTTTGCTTGCTTCTGCACTCAGAACTACTTCGGTATTCTGCATCCAGACAGCAAGCTGCCCTGCACAGTGCACTGATGTCTGCTGACATCTCCAGCAGCCTTAGGCTCTGGTAGTAAAAATGATATGAGAAAGCTAGTGACAGAAGGACAAGCATGAGTAATCTAGTATTTGGATTAATGGCCAAAACAAATAGGTGAGAAATTCTAAAATGTTGTAGCTGGAATTCTATCAGATTGATAAAACATGTCAGACACATTAATTTCGACAATAAAAAAAAAAAAAAAAAAAAATTAGAAAGATGAAAATGCACCATTTAAAAGTGGAAATAACCTGTAAGAATAAGAAGATGAGACACACTAAGAAGCTTAGCATGACATGAAGCAGACATCAGTCTCCACCCTTGACCTAATGTTCCTATTTATTTATGAATACCCCAAAATGGGAGTGATTAAACACACACACACAGCTGCCTCCCACCCCCACAATCACTCGCTAGCAAGCATCTATGGCACTCCTGTCATTTTCTATATTTACCCTCTCTGACTTCTCCTGTGCACACTGATCACTGTCCCATGTGATCAAGTCCTTCCTCATCTGTGGCACCATGCTTGGCTGCAGCCTCAGAAATGTTTTTGCCTATTGCCATGGTGACCAGAGGCATAAGTGCGACAAAAATAATACAAACAGTGTTTTTCAATACATGCTGGAAAAGCACAGCAACTTGTAGACTACATTTAGACACTATTACAATAACTGATAAAGAGTGTCTGTTACAGCATCATCATGGGGAGAAACACCCCTGATAAGGTGAATTATTAATGTTTTAAGGCCAAAGGAGAAAGTCTGTGGGAAATGTGTTCAAATTGAATGTTGTGATGTCCTCTGAAGTCATGCCTGCATTGGTAAACTTGCACCTAGGCTTACTTTGCAGCAGTTATTCTAGCACCAAACAAGTGATTCCACTTGACACCAAATTTCTGTAGGGCCAGAGAAAAGACACATTTTTATCAGCTGCTACATCAATTAAACAATCAGTTTATTGACTCGATTCAACAAATTTCATCATTAGTTCACAAACACATTATCTTACAATACTTACTATACACAAGTGAAAAGGAAGCAGGGAGACGTCTTTATATTTTGCACATTCCTTAAACACTGAGTTTGTAAAGTCTTCCTCAAACTAAATCCTTCAGTCATTTACTTTTACAGTATTTGCTCTCCATGCAGCCTGCAGCACTTTTTGTTTCATGGCATAGTTCTGGGCTGGTCCTTCGGTCCAGGCCTCGGCCCTATTTGATGTGCCCTCTCCACATGCAGTTCGTCCGTCACTTCCAGTTTTTATGGATCAATTTGCTCACAAAGTCATTCATGTTATTTTCTTAACAGTTTTCTGCCACTGAGTAGATTCTCATATTGTTTCTTCTGACTTGATTTTACAGTCCACATCTGAATTCTAGTTGTTTTTGCATTTGTAGGGCATGTAACAGCACTTTGGAGGTTTAATTTCACAATCTTCACTCTTTGCAGTTTTCTGTTCTGCTTCATCTATTCTTTTTTTAACACTTGTGAAATCTGCATGTAGCACATTTAACTCTGCTTTTAATGATCCAAAACTAACTATTGTTTCAGACTGAAATTCTCTCAGTTCTTTGAGTATTTCAGCCATACCTGAGGATTTCGCTGATGAAACATCCTCCATTGTCTCCTCTTGGCTGTTTTCCATTTGTTTTTGTGCACATGCCTCCATTTGTTTGGAAGATTGCTTTTGTTTCTGCTCGGACATTTCTCACTGTCCTTCGTCTCCACTCAATTTCCAGTACTTTACTGTTTTCGAAGCTGTTTAATCCAAGGTTTCGTCCACTTTTCAGTTAATTGTTTTCAGAGACACTCGCAAACATACTTAGAGACCAATTGCCAATTAAAATATTGTGACTGCCATGTTTAAAACACCACACATTCAATCTGGATCATTTAAAGCAAGAATAATACATGCCAATATTATTGCTGCAGAGTATATAAATAAGGATAAATTTAGTTTAGTCATACTGACTCAAATGAAGCTATCGCTGATGTTTGCTTTTGGCTTTCTGGCATTTTTACATGATTTACAAACTGTTTTGTGGTCCTTATGAATGACTAGGTCTGTGCTTAGACCAATATTAACACCAGGTTTATTGCTCTTCTGGGTAGCTCTGTGTTTGAGAGAGAATGGGATGGAGACTGAAGAAGTGATTAGTCTGTGTGTGTGTGTGTGTGTGTGTGTGTGTGTGTGTGTGTGTGTGTGTGTGTGTGTGTGTGTGTGTGTGTGTGTGTGTGTGTGTGTGTGTGTGTGTGTGTGTTTGTATAAGAGCTCAGATCATGTGTACCGTTTTAAGAGTATTTGTGATTTGTGGTGCCAAAAAGTGGCGTACAACAACCTGCTTATGGTTGAGTCACAAACTCAATGGCCAGTGATACTGAGCTGTTGTCACATGAGGGCACAGGGGACTGCTGCCAGTGTTTTGACATGAGCTGTGGACAGAGGGGTGCTTGTCTCACAGAGTGGAAACATGTCATCCTAAAATGAAACAGTCCACTCTTTGTCCAAACCCCTCGGTTTCCAACACGTTTTCCACATTCAGGCATTTACATTTATTTATAGATTCTTGCATCATATTTATTTGAAATGGGAAGACAAATAGGTTTGCATATAAATAGTTAAAAATCCCAACAGTTACTCCACGTTGTTCAAGCTTTGCCAGACGTTTGCAGCTATAATGTAAAGCAACAATTCCCAGCTTTAAAACTAGACTAGTTCATTGCTCAGGATCTTATTCAGGCTCATTCTAAACATTAAACATGGGCAACAATATCTCTGCTAAAACAAGTAAATAAAAATCAGAGCTCTTGCTCACATATTTCTGAGCATCAGCAGCAGATTTAAAAGATGCCATCAATTATTTTATATTTTCCTATGTTTTTTCTTCTTTTTTCCTTAGAAAAATGAGTCTTGGAATCTATTTCTGGGATAATTTAACATTAAGGTCTAAACTACTTCTAAATATGAAACCGCAGATTTTTCAGTTTAACAAAAAGGGGAAACCTAAACTTCTTTTTATAACTTAGAAACTGAAATAATAAAATCAAAAGGAAAAGCCTGAAAGGAACTGCTTGAAGTTTTTCCACCAGCCATGTTGGGGAAACAGCACAAATGTGAAACAAGGTGCTCTGGTCAGATAAGACCTAACTTTTTAACATACATGCAAAACGCGACATGTGGTGGAAAATTAACACATTGCTCATCACTCTAAAACAGTGATCTAAAACTCCAGTCCTCAAGGGCCAGTGTCCTGCACCTTTTACATGTGTCCCTTGTCCTACACGTTTCAATTAAATGCTTAAACTGTCTCGCTAGCATCCAGTCAAGCTTTACAGAGCTCTGTTAATGAGCTAATATTGGAGCCAGGTGTGCTTAAGCAGAGAGACGTCTAACAGTTGCAGGACACCAGCCCTTGAGGACTGGAGTTTGAGACCACTGCTCTAAACTAATCATCTCTATCCTGGTGGTGACAGCATCAAGGTGTGGGAATGGTTTTCTTCCCCAGGGAACTAGTCAGTTACAATCCTGGAAGAAAACCTGTTAGAGGCTGGAAAAAAAACTGAGCCTGAGGTGGAAGTTCACCTTCCAGCAGGACAACAGCTCTAAACATACAGCCACAGCTGCAATACATGGATTCAAGGCTAAGTCACTTCCTTCCCCCCCTTTTTGGGGACACACAGATGTTAGAATTTGAAGTCAGTGTTGGGGTGTTTTGCACAATAAATGCGTAAGTAAGGAAATGGATGTGTTTTGTAAATTTTAGGTTCTAATATCGTGGAAGACAAGGCAAACATGGCTGGTCACGATTCAGAATGATAATACAAACAAATTTTGCAAGATGCAGGAATAATTTTGGGCTGAACTATAACTTTTTGTTGAGTGAAGTCAAATTCCTTTGTGATATTCAGAACTGCAGTAAAGTAATCACTGAGCTTGTTAGTAATTAGTTGAATTCTGAAGCCAATTAGTTGGATTTTATTTTAGGGTATTGGAGCAAAGGGTCTGAACCTTCAATTTTATTATTATTTTTTTTTAATTAAAGCCATGAGCCATTTTCCTTCCACTTCACAATGATATGTCGGTTTGTGTTTAGCTATCACAGAAAAATAAATGATGGTTGTAATGTGACAAGGTGTTCTTTGGTTGAATTTAGGTTGGATATATTTGTCTTACCTTTGCTTCGCACGTCTTGTGGACTGCGATCTTGCAGTCTGCAACCAATAAGAAGAGGACATGGTTTAACTCCGAGAACCAGCTTTGAGATACATGAAAGAAGACAGCCAAGATGACCTTGTCTGCCTGCATCCATGCTGGTCAGGCCTGACTCTGGACCTGCTACACCAGATCTGACAGAGATGTAGACTCACCTTTGCAGAAAGCTCCTGGATTGTCAATGTTCTGCTCACACACGTCACATACCCGTCTTTTCTTGAAGCTCTTCACTGTGAAGACGTGACTCGCTGGCTTGGTGAGCTGCAGGAACACACAGGCAAGTCGAAAATGATCACCAATACAGAATACACAGCACATGAACAAACAAATGCTATTCCTGAGAGGAAAGCATTATTTTAGTGATGCCAAACTGAAAGGAGCATGAAAACTCTCTTGACGTGCATCATGAGTGTGTGATGAGCTGAGGTTTGGCATTTTTCTTTTCATTTCCTCGGGCATTTGAGTTCACACTGTCCCCCTGTGTTGCTGTTGTCAGTACAGATGCGTGCTGTTTCAGCAACATACCAGTATGCACACAGATAGCCTGCTGTAAACTCAGCCTCCTCCACAAAAGAATACCTGTCATACCACACTGTCTTTTAAAATGCTCCGATTCTGTCGCGGTCTGTGGGCCGATCACATGATGAAACACAGGAGGTTCAGCTGCTCATTTCCATGTTCCCGTTTTGAATTTGTACAGGCAAGCTGGATATGACTGAACATATTACATAAAGAATATTGCCAAGTGCATTTATTGTGTTAATAATGTTTTTTCTTATCTTAATTTTTTCAGATCTCCATAGTCTGCCCTAAAAATCTTGTTGTGTGACGTGTTCTCTCCCATAACATTACAAGGTGGCACTGGACAGTTCTGATAGCTGTGTAAAAATAAACTGGGAGGTTCTGTTGGCAAAGAAAAACATAAATCTGACAAGCAGACTCAACTATTTACTCTTGGAATAAAGCTTCACATACAGTGACTTGCAAAAGTATTTACATGCCTTTTTCACATTTTCTCATAATACAGCCACAAACTTTAATATATTTAATGGAGATTTCTTGTGATGACACAAAAATAATGTAAAATAGCAGGAAAATAGTTTTCTTTTTTTTTTTTTTTTTTTTTTTTAAAAAAAAAAAAAAAGAAAGAAAGATAAACTACATTCCAACACCTTTGCAGGTTTTGATCTAAACAATTTTTGCACATTCTAACATGTTTTCTTCAATGATTGCCCTGTGTTTGGCTCCATTTATCTTCCAGTCAACTCTCATGGGCTTCCAAGTCCCTGCTAAAGAAAAACATCCCAACAGCATGATGCTGCCACCATCATGTCTCAAGTTGGTGATCTGTAGTGTTAGTTTTCCATCACACATTGTTTCACATGTAAGCCAATACCTTAATTTTAGATCTCATTAGACTCAGGGTTTGCTGCAAGCTGCAAAGGGGACCTTTCATGGCTTTCTTTGATCCATTATTTTCTTTTTGCCACTTTTTCATGATAGCCAAACTTGCATAGTACAAGATCATAGTTGTCCTGTAAACAAATTCCCTCTTCTACTTCGCTATATTTCATACATTTAAACTCAAAAAGAATGCGTTCATGAATAGAAATTTTACAGCATTAAGGGCCAATGGTTAATCCTGTTAAAAACCATCAGAAATGCTAGTAGATAGTTAATACTAGCAACTTTTACTACGGTCCATATGCAACGGTGGAGACAGTGGCAGGAGTTCGTCCCATAATTGGTGGGTTGCTGGTTTGAGTCCCCACTCCATCTGCCTTCGTCGTTGTGTCCATGGGCAAGACTCTTCACCCGTCTTGCCTGGTGGTGGCCAATGCATGGCAGCCTCGCTTCTGTCAGACTGTAGCTTGCCACCATCAGCTGAATGACTGAATGTAGTGTGAAGCACTTTGGGATCTTCTGGACTTGATAAAGAGCAAGTACAGGCCACTTACCATCACGTAGCCATATTGGATACCAAACTCTGGGATGATTGGTAACATCCAACTTTCCCAGCACTAATACCTACTTCAAGGAGTGTTCTTGGTTGTTTTGCTAAGTGGGAACTCAGGGAAGCCTGAAATACAAAGTCAATGCACCAATTCCATGGGCCCCTTGGTTGCTTCTCTGATTATGGTCTCCTTGCCCAATTTGAGTTGACGACCATGTTTTGGTTGGCTTGCAGTTTATTTTCGTTTTGTTTGTTCACTAATGTTGTCCAGTAACCCTTTCAGAGCAGTTAGATTTTACTAAGAATAAACAACACATTGGTAAACTTCATATACCATATAAGTGACTTTAGAAGCAATTAGTTGTACTGAATTTTATTTCAGGTTATCATAGTAAAAGCGGACTGAATGCAGTCGCATGGCACACTTTGTGGTTGGTGAAAGGTCATAGGTAATTCTATTTCCCACTTCATAATTATGCACTATTTTGTGTTGATCTAATAGTTTGTTGTTATAAAGTGACAATATGTGAATAAGTTCAAGTGGTATGAATACTCACCCTGTAAATGTATTGTCTGAAACAATTTATTAAAATAAATGAGCGGTAGTATGTTTTATTTAAGCTTAAATTACAATAAAAAACTAAAAATATTAATCCACATATGGGATATGAACTGGAAAGTTAAAGACACTGAGTCATAACCCTCTGGGTTTTTTTTTTCTAGTTTTCAAATAACCCCCTTTCTGGTGAAAAGAAGTGGGATGGTGTTTACATAAAGTTGTGTTAAAAGCCACCAAAGCAAAGCCATGTGTCAGCATGTGAGGCACATTAAACCATTACAATTTTCCAAGTGCAATGGGGGAGAAGAGGGCTGGAAAAATCAGGAGGAAGGTGGGGTTGTGCCATGTTAACTTGTGGCATGTGCAGCAGAGTGGGAGAGGCTCAGAGCAACAAACACTGTACAGTGCTTGCAGACGTGTGCCCTGGTTATACAGTTAAATGGCTTCTTCTGTCCACTGTAACAGTGACAGCTGATGGTGCATACAAATCAGTTTTCCTACACTGACAAACCTACTTATTGAACACTAGCAGATGTGTAACACCTAGCTCAGTTCTTAATTACATTATCTCAATAAAATCTAAGTCAAACAGTTGTTTCTCTCATGTGTACAACATACTATCTTAGTTCTTTAAGACTACATATGTACATATGTAATGATGTATGCAATCCTAACCATCTGTCACAACAGTTCTCAACACCTCAATGAAGAAACACAAAAATTACATCAGCCATCATGTAAAAGAAAAACGTGTACCATTTAGTCCTGATAAATTTAGGGAGTTATACATCATTTATCTGTACCATAATGAACTATATGGTATATAATGACCAATAATTTATTTACTCAGAAATTCACAAAACTGTGTGGGTGGAATAACCTCAAAAGTGTTCATATCTTTTAAACGTTGGTAAACATATGTTTGGGGGTTATTATCTATTTGAGAGACCTAATTTTAATCAGACCTAAACTTTCAGTTTACCTGATTTTTGCTTAAAGTACTATAGTCTTTCATAGTGTACATGATGCCATTGTCTCCAACAAGGTTCCACCAGGGGATTTGAAAGACAAAACAGGCCCACAGTTTTACACATTCCACACTGTACTTTACAATGGTGCCTGAGTTGGTTTTAAATACATTCATCATTTGTTTCACACCAAACCTACCCGATATGTTTGTTGCCAAAAAGCTAAATCTTTATCTCATCTGAGAATGACACACAATTTCAGTTAAAGATTTAGGACAATTTACAAAGTCCACGTTTATGTTTGTGATAGTGGGGCAGAAAAGGCTTTGCTTTTTGCAGTGCTCCTAAACAACTGATTAAGATGCACAACTGAAGCTTTGGAAGCTTCTTAGTTCAATGCAGGCACTCCTCTGGATGTATTTTAAGGCAACACCTCAAACATACTGTGTGACATTATGGAAAAATCTGAAGTTATCAGCCAAGATATCAAGACGAGAATTATGGACCTCTACATGTCTGGGTTGTCCTTGGGTACAATTTTAAGATGCCTGTAGATGTAAAGTTTATTTGTTTAAGCAATTGTATGCAAACTGGAATAATGTCCAAGCTCATACCATTCAAGAATGAGAGAGGATCTTTGTCCCATTTTGTGTATGAAATGTGCATAATATAATAGCTTTCGAGGTACATTCACAGTTAGCTAAACTACGTTTTTTTAAGGTCACGACATCTGAGCATGCATGAGATGAAAGCAGACGAACTTACTAGTAGCTCACCAACTTTAACACAACAGCACATATGTGAGAGCAACACGACTGTTTTGTGAGTTTTTCTCTTATAGTTATCTGAGTACTCAATGCTGTTTCACTATAGATACTACTGTGTTGACCTTATTAATGATCATAATTAAAAAGTAAATAAAGTTTCATTTACTGCTAACCATTTTTACCGAATGCTGTTTACAGAAGTTTCTTAATTTGATACTTTTTCTATTTTTGATGGTTTCGTACTTTTGTCTACTACCATCTGTGTAATTATTGTTTTTTTTTTTGTTTTTTTTTTTTTTTTAAATAATTTAGGTGAAATGTGGGTTGAATGTAAAGTTAAAGATTTTCTGCCTCGGGGCGTCAGGAGGTCAGAGTACAGGCCTTGGTAAATTTGTGAAAACTTTTTAGGATTTTTTTCGTATTTATCATGTTTTATTTCTGTTAAAATAAAAGTAATACAAGAATGTTGCTTTGTATTTAGACACAAATTTAGACTTTGTGTCTAAATTACCCCCTAAAGTTAATGTTTAGTTTGTGCAGAACAGGCCAAGCTGCAATAGCTCCTAATCTCAAACAAAGACTGCTGCAGCTGCTGTGTCTAGAGTCAAAAACCTTTGAAAGACTTTTTCAACTGCACACTTTATTCAGTGTAATCGAATATGTTATGTGTAGTTGTACACATATAACAGTTACATTCATATTTAAATGTCTGTGTAAGGAAAGTACCTTTTTAAAACTTGTTTGAGCCTAGATTTCCTGTTGGAACAAAGCGTACCTAGTGACCAGAAATAAACAAATCGGCTTCTTTTTCGTACACGATTTTGGTTTGATTTGGTTCATTTATCTTTATTTTACGCTGCAAAACAACATCAGTGATATACAATCAATATTTTCTACTTACATTACTTGTTTCATGAGCTATAGAATATTAAAGTTTCCTAACCGTGAGTTGAAATGAGGTTAGTGAGAAATAATCGGTCTCCTATTCTCGGCCTTTTGGCTAAGATCAAGTGTAGGATCTGTTCTGATCAGTTTAATATCCGATATGTCCCCGATCAGGGGAACATATATTAAACTGAATTTTGGAACAGGGAGATGGAGTGGGGGCTTGCTCTGTTGACTCCATGCATCAACCTGGTATTGCAGTATTTCCAGGAATGGTGCATTTTCCCACAATAAATAAGTAAAATATTTAAATTGAGTTTCATTCATGGCTGGACATGATACTTGTTGTGCTTTCATAATTGATACATTGATACATTAAGTCAGTTCTGTTTAGTGAGGGAATTTATGGCTTTTTGAGGGGAACTGAATCTTCAGGATCCATTCACATCAAAGAGTCGTTGAACTGATAAATTTGTGAAAACGTACATATTTCTAAGAACAAGCAATTTTGTCCCTAATGTAGTTTCATATTAATTGTTTTTGTAGGTGAAGTTCACAAAAAAAGCTGAACTATCTGTATTAATTAAAAAAAAAAAAAAATGCAGTATGGTCTTTCAGAAAAAATATGTATTGTAAAAGTGTTGTGTGCATTAATAAAATTTTAGTGCAAGTTGTAATATAGAAACAAAATAAATGGAAAATATAACAAACAGTAGAGGGTAAAAGAGGATTTCAGTTGCTTTGGCAGATACAAAAATCCTCTTCTGCACCATTAAATATAAGAATTAAGGGAACACACAAATGGTAAGCAACACTCTACTATGAACATTAACCAAGTAGCAACAAGCAAAAAGAAACCAAAAAGAAGGAAGCGCACCATGACCGTCCTCACCCATCCTCATCCTCTCTCCTGCTCCATGAAGCCTGCATGTGTAGCAAGCAGGTTGCGCATAGAGCTACACACGTCTACCACCACTATGTGACGAAAACAGCGAGCAATGACCATGCACTCTGTGAACTCATACGTCCAAATCGTTTCTTGTATTTTATTTATTTGCCAATTAAATAATATCATTTTAAATTAAATAGAATAACAGCCACTGCAGTGTGTGCAGAACACTGTAACCAAGCAAAGTTGTAAAAAAACAAAACAAAGAACGTTCGGCTCTCAGTAACAGTCTTATTGTGCATTGTAAAGAGCTGTTCAAAAGAATTGGATCGTTTGTGAATGTCTCATCACCAGTTCTGTTGTTTATGTTTTTTTTTTTTTATATATGTAGTTTATTTAGCAAGTACTGAATTAACAGAGTAACATCTGTGTAAAATTTTTAAAGACACCTCCTGGACGTTATTTGAGACAAAAAAATTCTTGGCAACAACCACATCTGTTTCCCATCTATATCAGCATACAGATGGCTCCAAAAAAATTGAAGCAGGTGTACCAATAGTATTCCTTTAGATTATCTCTCTAATATGTTTATTTTAGTTTTAATACTCAGGAAAGGTTCTGCTTTCCAATAAATAACTCTGGAAATAGAGGATAATGACATGAGACCCATCAGAAGTTAGCCTGGCCATTGCTTTCCTATGCAATTCCACTTGATTCTAATCTCGCTTCACAGCTCAGTCTGGGTTTTCTCCCATTGACTTGGATTCCTTAGAATTTCAACCAGGCCAATCAGTGAACAGAAGGAAATGTTGTTAATGATGACGTCCATTTTCTGCACTGTTTTAGAATTGTAGTCTGCCTGTAGTTTTAGTAATGGAAGCGGAGGAAAAGAATGAAACTGTTCAGTCTGTGGTGGCCACGCTTCCAAATATTGAATTAACATTAATAGCCATCAGGAGGATGGTTGTTTACAGCGCACGCAATTTCTGGTAAGCATATTACATACATCATAGATAGCGATTGGGTAAAATTTAGTCCATGCTACCAGCAAGCAATCGTTTCTCAATAGCCAAGAATCAAATGAGCCAATTTATGTAAAATCTTTTTTTTTTTTCAGTTTATATCATGTTGTAATGTTATTCCCTCATCAAAAACATGCCTGGAGTGTTGCTTTGATTCTTTCAATCTTTAAGGATTCCTTGAAATTCCACTGGCAGCCATTCGGGAGTGCCTAAACGGTGACTCCCACCAACTGCTGCCTATTTCCACAAAGCTCCTCCTTGGAGCTGCAGTCTCCAGCTGAGCTTCCGCCTTCCCCACTCAACTCCCCCAGACTAGCGGCAGCAGCAATAAGCAAACACCTGGTGGTACTGCTGAGCTTATCATACGAACTAGTTCTCAGTCTAATGCTCCTAAGAACTGTTGTAAACAGCATAATAGAGGAGCATTGTTGTGATGACATGCTGAAGACAGAGTGTCAGAAAGAGTAGAAACTTCTTAAAGAGACAGAGGCAAATATCAAGGCATCAAATTGCCAAGTCAAATTTCATTTAAGTTATGTTTGATAAAAGCATTATATTGACTTACTAAATGAAATAAGTCCATTATTGTCAACATAACTGTGATAACGGACATTCTACTGGTAGTGTGAACACGCAAGCCGCTCTACATGCTACTGATAGCCGTCATGCTAACATTAGCCTTATGCCTAAAATGAGCATTTTAGCCCTATTTTGAAATAATAATTAGGTTTACCATATTAAATGGAGTGAGTCAATGTTAGTCAACAGGGTGGTGACACCCCACATGTTACTGATAGCATTTAAGCTAGCGTTAGCATTTTGGCTAGTTTTAGCTTATGCACTACTTTTTGCACCCTGAGTGGACTACTGAATGAAGTAAGTCAATGTAAGTGCACATGCTACTGATACCCCACATGCTACTGATAGCATTTAAGCTAGCGTTAGCATTTTAGCTAATTTTAGCTTATGCACTACTTTTTGCACCCTGAGTGGACAAAGTCACAGTTAGTCAACATGTCAGTGATATTCAACATCCTCCCAACTTCCTTGTACGTTACCTTAGCATCGACACGCACACTTTGGCAGGCCACTTTTAAATTTCTTCAGAAATTAATCTAGTATTATGTATTTTCCAGGCACATAGTGCCATTTTATAGCACAATCAAGTAACTATATTACCTTCAGTTGTAAAAATGCTGTATTTATCAAACATAACATTTAAAAAATAATGATTTACGCTTGAAAGCTGATTATTTCCAAACAAAAGAGTTATGATGGGGAGAGTTATGTTTATAAACCAATGTCCAAGATGAAAGTAGTTGTTTATGGAAGTTAGATAAATTTACAGGAAGTTTTTCTATTTTGTAGTCACATTTTAACAAAAAGTCTCAGTCACCAGGGGACTTATTTGATTCAGTGCTGTGATGTGCATTGCATCATTTGACAGTCATGTGAAGCTTAAGTTTCACTTTCTTGGTTTCTTTTTCTCATCATGGACTGTTTATTAGGTATTGCAAGATAGCTGAAACATTGATCTTACCTGCTTTAAGCATAATGTTAATTTTCCTGGATATATACTCAATACTTTTTGCAAATAACACAGATTGAGCTCTTCCATAAGGTCCATAAAGGATCAGTTAATGATGGTTTGGCTGGAAGAGTGGCCTGAATATATATATATATATATATATATATATATATATATATATATATATATATATATATATATATATATATATATATCTATATCTATATATGTGTGTGTGTGTGTGTGTGTGTGTGTGTGTGTGTTTAAAAACATTTGGTGTCTATATATATATATATATATATATATATATATATATATATATATATATATATATATATATATATATATATATATAGACACCAAATGTTTTTAAACCTACAAATCATACCAATAACATGTATGTTTTGCACATGATAAATCATGCTATTTTTCTTCTCATTAGGTTGGAAACTGTGTTTTTTTTTTTACATCAATTCCAAAAAAATTTAACATCCCATAGAGAAAAATTTATCCATCCTCTTTTCATAACTGTCTTATGTTTTTCTATTTAATTTGGCCAGATACAATGGAAAAGACCATGTAAAGATGTTGAATAAAGCTGGTAAGAAAATGCCACATCCACAGTGACAAAGCCAGGTTACCGTTTGTAAATGCACAATTTTGGATGTTCAGCTAAATATTTAAAAGCCATATTATAAAAATCTGTAAAACTGTAAGATCAAACATTAGTTGTTTAAAATTAATTAGAAAATGTTTGACATTCCATCATGCAGAGCTGTTCCTAAAGTCAAAGAGTCTTTCACATCTGTCTTATGGAGCTACTGTCACAGACTCACCAAATTACTTCCAAATCACTGGGAAGTGTTGACAATCAGGCCTTGAAGGTTTTACACCAATAGCCAATCAGATTTCATCATTGTAATATTTTAGCTAAGTTCAGTATTTTAGAGTTTGCATTCTTTGTATTAATTTCTGTTTTTTAAAATTGATCTTCAAATGCTTAAATGGACCTGCACCCAAACCACTAAGCGACTATAACTGCAGGGCTGTACCAGAGCTGCTTCAAATAGCAACTGTAAGGTTCCTTCCATTGAACCTCTTCTGCCCAAAGTACTCTCTTTCATGCACTTTGGAACTCACTCCCTGTCAAATTAAAGTCTGTGAACAGTTTCAGTATTTTTAAAAAACAAACCAAACTCTGTCTGTGTCCAAAAACACCATTGTAATCAGTGTGAGCAAGGCAGCCCACAAACCTGACTCAGTTACACCAGTTCTGTCAGAAGGAATGGAATAAAATTTCAGCAGGAAGAAATACATGTAAACCTTGAATTTTTTTTAAACGGTGTCTAAAAAATTAACTTTTTATTCTGCCGTTTAACAAATAAAAATTATTTTGAGAGGGTTAACTGACCTAAAACAGGAAACGTTTAGTCTTATTTAATGTCAGACAGTGAGGAAAGGGTCTGTTTGAGCAGTGAATGTAACTTTCTTATTTTTTGCTAAGACCACGCAATAAACATGTTTTTTTTCATATAAATTTATGTTTTCTATTTCTGTTTATTTAGTTGAAGATAGTTGTCAACACTAAAATTGTGGCATGATCCTCATATCTCAGCATTACTATATATTGCTGGAGGCAACAAAATTTGTGATGAGATGCAAATTATTTCTTGAAATAAAATATTTAAATTAAAAGTGTCATTACTTAATTTTATTTTGGAAAAGTTTTTTTTCTTTACAAGTTTCTAACTAAGCTACTGTGGTGGCACAAATAAGAGAATTTTCAATTCACAGCTTAGTATGAGCCAAGAGCGCTGTCTGGTGGACAAATTGTTGTAGCACAGCTGACTTTTAAGTAAAGGAAAGATATTTAGATCCTCACACTATAATCTAGAATTATTTTAGAAAAATTGGTTTGAGAGGGATTTAATTAGTTTAGTCAAGTCTTTTTGAGTTTTAGAGAACCTTTTTCTGATTAAGAGTAAAAAAGAAAATCAACAGATGATAAATTAGGTCACACTTTAAGAACACAACTAAATCCTTGCAAAGGATTCACCTCTAAACATTTTCACATTCTGTCAGATTGCAGTCTAAAACTTCAGTGTGTCTTCTAATCAAACCCCCCTTAAATGACATCTGGTTGCAACCAATTACCTTCAAAACTTACCTAATTAGTAAATTCAGCCAACCTCCAACCAAGGAGAGCATTAATCAGAGAATAGGCTAAGAGGCCTATTGTAGCTCTGAAGGAGATGCAGAGATAGACAACTCTGGTTGGAGAATCTATTCACACTAATTATGCACTCCACAAATCTGATCTTTATGGAAAAATGGCATTAATAAGGTTGTTATTGATAGAAATCCATGAGAAATCCTGTTTGCTGTTTACCATAAGCCATGTATGGTACACATGACTTGTGATAAAGAAAGAAGGTGCTCTAGTCAGATAAGATGTAAACAGAACTTAGTAGTCTACACCCAAATCTCTTTGTGTGGTAGAAACTTTATGAACACTGCACATCCCCTTAAGCACACGATTCCATCTCATACTGACACATGCTGGTGGCAAAATCATACTTTTCAGGGTTTTCTTAAGCAGGGAAAGGGAGTGGAAGTGGTTGGAACGCTTTGCTAAGCTAGTGTAAATCAACCAAATGCCATTTTCTTTGCTCTGCTACTCATTAAAAGTGATAAAACACAATATAAGTTGGAGTCAGGTCTTGCAAGATAGTTGAAAAGCTGCAAACAAATGACACCGTGAAACTAAAACAGTGATGAGGCTTTCTGTTTAAAACTGTTCTAAAATGGATTAGAGATGTTTGTGAGTTCATGTCTGCTCTCCCTTAAACTCTTCGCTACCAGCAAAAAAGATCTCTGGCTGAATGGACATTCAGTCTCCAGAAGCTCTCATGAGTATTAGCACAGTTCCAGTGTTGCATTGCAGTATAAAAGAACCCCACCCCACGTGTTTTTTGCAGCCAAAGTTTATGTCATTCACCAAGTATCTCTGACCACTAACAAAAGCCTGAGGAGCTTCCACATCCAGCATGTAGATCCAGAGAGGGTCATCAACAAGCAGCTCTATAATGGATTTCTTTATGACCATGACTGTTGCATGTTCTCTGCTTTTTATTGCAAAAAATAGTAGCAGTTGCTTTTAATTCATCTTATGTTAAAAGTTACAAAGCAAAAAACATCACCCAATTGCCCCATACAGCTCTGAACCATACACACTATGAATGAGCTGTGTACAGTAACACCCCCTACCCCTAAATGCCTCATTGCCCTTTTTCAGTGGCACCTCACAAGTGATGACATGCTACAGACCAGGAGTCAAAACCCTATGTACACACACACACACACACACACACAAACACCAAATACACTCACTATCCACTCAGGAAGAGACAGGAGCAGGTGGTAAGCTCTAGTTCTGGGTGGGTATTTATAACCTGCATGAGTCGGGGCCGCCACCTCAAAACAGCCGTGAAAAAAGCTGAAAATAAGTGCAGGAATGAGAGTATGTGCGTGAGAGCGAGATAAACAGACACTTCTAAAACATCTCACAGACCTCTTCAGCCAGTATGAGATATTTCATTTCTCTCCACTGCATTCAAGTCCACCCATTCAGCAGGGAATATGCTTTCATTATTTGGCATAGTCAGACCCATGTATACACACAAACGATCTGGGCGGCTGAGAGACTAGAAAACACGTGGGGGGAAAGAAGGAAGGTACAGTGCTTTGGCTTACTTTAGCAACACATTAAACTTAAATGTACTGAACTAGATGAGATTCTGATAATTTATTGTTTTTATCGATAATACTGACTTTTTCTAGCACTCTGAGATGTGCTTGTTATGACATATGTACCAATCTAAATTAAATTTGAGAGAAGAAAACATATTTCATGCTGCTGGATCTCAGTTTCTCCAACACTGAGATAATTGTTTTCAACAAATTAAAGGTTATTTTCAAAATAAAGAATGAAACTGCAAGAGCACTCTTCTGCTGACCTCCAGTGTGCCATAGTGTTATTTAATCCAACATGTGGGCAACAAACAAATCCTGGTGTGTAGCCTTGATGTTGCATCAACAGGCAACACTTATTCTTGATTCTATAAAAGTTCAAAGTGCTTGGTCCAAATCCACACATGCTCCTAAATAGAACCAGCAGACAGGAAGGCGGTGGGTCAAATCCAGACAGTAACTAATACTACTTCCTCTCAGTCCAGGAGCCCCATCATTAACCATTAATCAAGTGAATCAGCTGTTGTGTGTAAATTTCTGCCTCTAGCTTATTAGATATGACTTTAGAATAAATCTCCTTTTGTAAGTGACTCATAAATAGTTTATAAAGCAGTTATTAATAAAGCTGTTAGCACTTCAGAAATCATTAATAGTGAAGTAAAGCACTTGTTTTATAGGTGATAGAAGTAAAGCATGCACAATTAGTTGTTTTGCATCAGTGTGTGAAAAGTCTATATCTGCCTTGTAATATTCTCCATTGACACACTTAAGGACTCCATATAAATACCAGTAAATATTTGGCAACCCAGTTGAAGATGCAAAGCCTATAATCTATTAATATAGAGGTATAGTCCATTATTTACAAGGTTACGTTGTACATCTCTTTCCCTTTAAAATAATGCGCTATACCTCTGTACCAATGGTTTATAAATTGTTACCAGCTTAATTAGTAAACCAATTGTTTAGGGTAGTCTTATTTTAAAGTGTTAACCTCATTGGTGCTTTTACATGAAAAATCCACCACGAGCAACTAAAAAGTCTTTGTTAACAAAGCTGAAAGCAGCTCATGAACCAGTAGGAAAGAGGTATAGGGAATTATTTAAAGGGTGGGAGAGTATTTAAAAGTGACTAGTGCTTTAACAAATAGTGATTTAATCATTCAATGAATATATAGCCTTTTATAGCTGCCTAAATACTTTATAAACTGTTAGTTGCTTAAGCTACTAACCATTAATTAATATGCCTTTGACAAGGGTTGCCTTATTTTAAAGTGGTACTATCCACTGTATCCCTTTACAAAAGACTCACCTTATAATTTGTAATCAGCTGTTAATAAACAGGTTATTGATAAAGCTGTAATCACTTTATAAACTATTCATAAAAAGGCATAAGGCACTGAATAAAGGGTGGGAGAGAAGGAAAACATGACCAGCACTTTGCCAAATGTTATTCTATATCAGTGTCTGAAAAGTTTTTTTAAGCTTATTTTCATCTGGTTTGCAAAGTTTTAACAGGTTAATTAATTACATAATTATTGTTGATTATTAATTGTTTATACACCCTTTATGCAGGGAGGGTGATTATTAGGTTGTACCAAGAAAAATCTGCAGCATACAGAAAATACTTCATGGAGAGGGAGCTCCACAAAAGAAGATTATGAAATGTTTCCTGCAAGCAGCAGAACTGCTTTGACTCTAATTTTGAGACATGGTGATAATGGTTTGCATTTTTTTGGTTGAGACTGATGTGTGATCAGTGGTGTGTAGCAATTAAATTTCAGCTGAAATCCAGCTGAGTCAAATGACTTCACATGCAATGGCCATGTTCTTCAAGGCAACAAACTTGTACATCTATATTCACTGTCTGATTTCCATCAAAATTAACATGCACTTTTCATTTCACAAGCTCAACGAAATGTATAATAAAAAGACAACATTTGGCATATTTCAGTAAAACTTATGGGTTATAATGTACCTCAGCAAGGTGAATGATCTCAGGATGGATCTCAGGATCTGCCTTCACAGGGATTCCTTCTGTATCTGTACCCGGGTCATCCTCCTTTATCTTGCTGCTGCTGTGTATACACCCCATACTTCCAGCTTTCAACTTTTCCCCTCGTGACTTTAATTCCTCAACCCTTATCCACTCCTTCCACACCAGCACCACAGTCCCGGCTGCTCTGGATGGATTCTTGTCCTTCTCTCACCACCTTATAATTGTTTTCTTCTTCTCCCACATTTTCCTTCTCTCCCTCTTCACACCTCTGCCCTGAGCTCTGACGGCTTGTCCTGCCTTGAAACCAACCCCAGATGACTTCCACCTCCTCCGGACTCTCCTCTTACAGTCCCTCTTTCTCACCCACCCACCCTCTCCCCCTGAAAGAAGTGTCACTGAGAGCTGACCCTCCTCTCTACCTCCTCCTCCTGCATTCTCCAGCTATCCTCACCCTGAAAGCCCTCAGTCACCATCTCTCTCCCCCTCTCTGCTTTCCACTCACCAGCACCTCCTTCTTGGATCCACCAAACTCTACAATGCCCCCCCCCCCCCCCTTTCGTGCTGACAGACCCTTTGGTTCTCCCCTATCTTGCTCCATCAAGCTCCTCTTGCTGTCCCTCCACAGGAGAGAAGGAGCAGCTGTTTTGTCCTGTTGTCAGACTCTTCCCCTTTTTTTCTGGCTTCACATTAGGCCCTCTCATGCTGTTCTTCCTCATGGGGAAGTGATCAGATAGACCTTTATGCTGCTGAACGTTATCTCATAGATTACGCCTCTCAGCTTCTTCAGATGTTGAGACTGCAGAGACAATACTTACTTTTCCTTCTACCTTTCCATTTTGACATGTCTGAAAATACTGACTGTAATTAACTTCACCACTCTGTTTGACAGAGCACATGACACCAACTTTCATGCATTTTATTCCTTCTGCTCAGCTCTCTCTCTCTCCTGTGAAATGAAAACAATGATAGACTGTGTGCTTAAATCAAAGATTTGTTCTCCCCTCGCTGGATTAATTCCTTTAAACTGCAATGCTCTCCTTCTCTGAAACTCAAACGGAACCGTATTTCCTCCAAAGTGGGTTCCCCAGACAAAATACTGCTGTAAGCCAGAGGTTTTAGGGTTGTGAGGTAAAAAACACCCCCCTCTAACAATAAGCTCTTTTTACAGCCATGTTCTTAGCCCCCGGTCAGAATGTACAAAGCGGTCTTTAGTTGAAAACTGAGACAGATCCAATGGTTGAGGGCTATTTTGGGCTGGAAACCATCAACATGTGTTTGCGAGGGTTTGAAGCTGAGGAATGCTTCTTCTGTTTCTGTTCTAATGTGAGCAGACAGAATATACACGTTAATGTCTTTAGAAATTTCAATATTGTGAAAAAGTTACAGCATACTCCTACAAAGTTAAGCGGAAGAAACGTGTGGTAGTAAAAACTGCACGAGCAACAGGGATATTGGATTCTGTGCCCGTCTATTCTTCAATCAGATTCTAGGACCCTTATTTCCAAATGAAATGGAGAATTTACTTTCATCTGAGAGGAGGACTTTGAACATTTTCTCCTTGGCCCAGGTAAGATGCTTCTGTAGTTTCTGGTTCAGGAGTTGCTTTACATGAGGAATGCAACATTTCCATTCCATGTGTAGGACTCCTTCAGCCTCAGTCCATTCCGGGTGGGGATCCCCCAAATTTCTAAATGGACTTTGACAATCCTCTCAAGGCTGCCATTATCTCTGTTGCTCGTGCACTTTTTACTCCCACACTTTTTCTCCACTCAACTTTGTGTGAATATGCTGTAACTTTTTCACAATATTGAAATTTCAAAAGACATTAAATTTTGGGATTTTATATCTGTAAGCAAAAATCATCAAAATTGTAAGAAACAACATCTTAAAATATTTCACTGTGTAGTGGATTTACAGTATATACTAATCTCACTCTGAAATGAATGACAGAACAGAGATTTTCTTCAACTATTTGCAGAAGCATTAGACATCCTCAACATATGACCTTCTTATATTAGGTGGTCTTGATTTCATCACTTTCTAGATTTTTATTTATCTTTTTTTTTTTTTAACTACGCAACTTTTACCTCCCACTCAACTGCACACCATGATTAAGCCCAACAAAACAAACTGAAGTTTGAGATTGTAATGTCACCAAATGAGAGGTCAGAGCTTAGTTCTCCATTTACAAGGAACTGCAATGCCAACATTAGAGATTGGCTGAACAATCACCATCTTTTTGCATTTATCCTAACACTTGAAAAAGTGCAACTTCATTATTTTTTAGAGTCAGCATTTTAAAATCTAGCCTGAAGGTCTCAACTCAAACCCTGATCTGTTTCCAATCTCTAGTACAGCTCTTAAAAAGGCAAACCGTTAAAGCAGATCTTTATCCCCAACCCAAAACCCATTCTCAATTATGGCTCTGCTGTCATTACCAGCAGGCTTATATAACTGATATAAAGTACAGCTTGCTGGTTGGATAAAGAACTAAAAATCACAGGTCATCTTGAAGGCAGACCCTGTGTGTATGTGTGAAAAGTCTCAGCAGCTGCCACCAAGAGTCCGGCTCTCTCAGTGGGGTGCTGAGCCTGAAGAAACAAAGGAAACTAATTGCATCTCACACACCACACCTGGAGACCAGTTAGAATAACACCTAAATACTTAGAATAACATTTAAATAACTTTGCTGTTCCATATGTGGGGCTCATGACAACTGGTCACTGCAAACACCAGTTTCATGGTTTGAGGCGTGCACAGCAAGCTGCTGTTTATAGATGATCTGCTGGACCTGACGGATGTCCGAGTAAATGCACACGATCTGCTTCAACAGCATTATTGAGCGGAGACCGTCCAACAGCAGCTGCATAAAGCAAAGACCACATACTATTGGAAAGTACATAATCACTCCAATTTATTGCAAACCGGAAGACAAGCTCTTGTCATTTCATGGAAATCCTCAAACGCTACTTTGGTAAAGTCAAACTGTCCCCGCGGTATCAGTGTGGAGATATGCAGGAAGAGTAAATGATTCAGACAGCTGCAGAGAAGCTTTTACATGACTGAAAACCAAACCTTTATGGGCATTTAACTGATGCGGTTACTTCATGTTACTTCATCAAAAAGCGTAGAAACACAGGGACATCTGTACAGCGATGGGAGGGTGTAGGGAGGGGGAGAGTAATGGCACTTCGATGGATTCTCCAGGAGAATCATGTGGCGGCTGCTTTTCTTTTAGTCTTGACGTACAAGCGCTGCAGTCTGTTAGTCCTTTCTGCTAATACTGCGATTCAGAACAATTTAAAAATCCCTAATTCTGGAACAGCGAATACATGATTGACAGAGGGGGCTTAAATTAATAGCCAAAGTCTCAACATTCTGGAGCGTTAGTAGTGGAAGACAGGGTTCATCAATAAATTTGCTCAGTTCATTTTCTAAAACCGAATCGTTTACCAGGAGATACAAAGAGCAAAAAACTGCGTTTATCTATGAAGTACTCAAGTTAAATACTGCTAATTAAAAAAGCTTTACTCCGTAAGCTACAGCTCCTTTTATGAAATCCTACCTCAGCACACCTGGAAACCAAAAATGTACAAATTCGTTTTTTCCTCACTTTTTCCATTTATTTATTACAATTAATTCAATGTTTGCCATCACTTTTCCATGTGTCAGCTTTTTCATTTAAAACAAGTCCAGTATGTGACTGTTTTCTTCTAGAACCTGAAAAGTCCTGAAGGTGGGGGCAGGGAGAGGAGGGATGGATGGATGGTTGGGTGGATTGAAAGTGAAGGACAGGTTTGTAGCAGGAAAACAAGGGAGAGGGAGGAAAAAGGGGGGCAGGGAGGTAGTGGCCCCCTCCCCTGAGAGCCACTTCCATGTGAGAAGATTTTGTTTTCTTAGACTATGTGAGATTCTTTTTTTTTTCTTTTTCTCTGAAGTTTATCACTTTCTCCTCTTGATGCGCTATTAGGCCTCGTTTCGTCGTTTACTCGACGTCCTCGGTGTCGTCTCCTTGGTCTCCGTCCATTAGCAAAGCGGCGTATTTGCTGGCTGAGCTGAACTTCTGAAGAAAGCAAGCAAATTTAAAAAAAAAAAAAAAAAAAAAAAGAAAAATCTGTTAAAAAATGTATCCATTTCAAGTGTAATATTTTTTCCATTTAAACTCTATTTGTTTAGCTTAATTAACATTCTGTGTTTTAAGCTTTAAAAGGATAAAATTTCTAAAAGGCCTAACCAGGAACTGGGATAAGATGACCTATAAGCAGAACAGCTGCTTTTCTAAATGAAAGATGAGTAAATTAATCCTTTAAGCTACAAGAACAAGAAAAACATTTCCTCAAGGAAAATAAACTAATGGGCAGTAAGTTCATTAACATGTCATTCCTTCACTGAAAATGAAATAAAAATGTACAGTAGCATCTCAGTACATTAGCACCCCAACAGTTTATTTCTATAATTCGACTCAAAGTGAAACTGATTCATCACACACAGAATGATACATTTTCAAGTGTCTAGTCTCCTCAGAGTCAGGCTGCTGAAAGCCTCTGTCTTTATTTTGTACTGCATCAAGCTTGCTCTACAATCCTCCATTAGCTACCCCTTAAAGTTCATAGTGGTTAAACGTTTGTGAGTACCTCCAGGGATAGGTGTAATATTGCTGGATTCAGGAGGGTTTTAACCAGTTATGATGGGCCAGTTATGATTACCAGCATATACCAAGATTTTTCAGATGTTACCGTTCCAATACTGATAAATCTTTGCCATATTGTTCTTATAGTTTAATTAACCATCTGGTATAGGTTTGTTAAACCGGTGCTACTCTAAAGAGCAAAACAGCAAAAAGGTGTATTGTTCTGAGAAATAAGCACTTCAAAACTACTTAATTTAGCAAATGTTTATTATAAATATTTATTCTTTACCTAAAGAACCCAAATCAAATGTTCAACATTACTATAACTAATGTAGCACAAGTTGGAATATTTATTGGTTTTCCATTTTTAAAAAAAGCATTTATCATGTTCTACATTATTTTGGGGTTTTGTTTAAATACCGTGAATGGAACAACTTACGGGGGTTGGGGTTTCCTCATATTTCTTTGGCTCTGGAGGTGGTCTGGAGTCTCTTTTGTTGTCCTTTCTACAATCAGAATGAAACAAAGGGATTAAAGTGAAGACACCCTCTGGGTGTTAATCGATAAGACATACACAGGAAACACGGTACAAGCTTTGAAAAATCAACAAACTGATTGGCATTGTGCTTAGTCCACCATGTTAGAATGTCTAAATCATATTTATTTATGCAACATATTTAAAAACTAAAGTTGATCAACTACTCTACTGCTTAGCTCTAAATAAAACAGGTCAGAAGACTAAAAAAAAAAAAAAAAAAAAAAAAAAAAAAAAAGCCAATCTTGAATTACATAGTGAGTTTTTAGCTCTGATGCCAGTTTTTTCTATATGATTTGGTGCAGACAAGGATTTTTATGTGGAAGCTGGACATCATGGCATTTGCATGTTGTACAACATGAGGGGAAAGAAGTGAAAGAAACAGTAACAGAGTAGGCCACTCTTTACAGATGCCCAGAAACTGTTCTCCCCGTCTCATTAGGAGCTTTGGAAAACTATTTGTTCTTATTTTATAGCTGACCTGTCTGCCTCCTTTTTTCTGTCTTTGTTGGGCACCTCTCCTCGGCCCCGCCCAGCTCCAGGCCCTGCAGGCCCCCCTCGTGTCCGTGGGGCCCCTCGGTCCCGACGCACACCATCAGCCTTGTTCTCATCTTTAAAAAGATGACAGACACTGAGTGAGGGCCTGATTGTGGTGTTTGTACAGTAGACAACACAACAACAACAAAAAGTCAAGCCATTGAAGCCATTGTGCTGCATTCAAAATGCTCTGTTACAAATGTAACGTGTAAGCACCAAATGAGAAGTTATCTAAATTTAAAGCTGCAATGACCATAAACACCGTTTCTATGTTCCATGTAACAGCAACAATAAAAAAAAGAAAAAAAAAGAAAGAAAGCCAGTCAGTAAATATTTGTTAAAGTGGAAAAGGCTTTGGTTGTTTCCACTGGACAAGTCAATAACATAGAAACAGTTCTATTTTAATGTGCAAAAACTCTGCAAATACTGAGACAACCCCTTTTCTTCAAAGTCGTAATAGTTAAGAACACAAATGTTTTTAAAAGCCAAAAACGGCAAAGGCAAAGTGTAAAATGAATTAGGTATACAAGTGCAAGAGTTCTGAATTAATAAACTTGTCCACAGAACAAAGTCACAATTTAAGCAAGGCTGTTTTTGTTATTTTCACAACCAAAGCTTAGACAGTTGTTCTGCTTAGCATTAACAGCTTAAATCCCAGTTCACTAGAACACAGTCCAAAACATTACAGAATCCAAATGGCAGCAAACAGTTTCCTGCCTTTACTGAAGACCATTTTTTTTTTTTTTTTTTTTTAAGAGATGCACAGAGAGGTCAGCTGCTGAAGAGAATCCAAGCATGTGCTAGCAACCTGTACCGAGTAACCCCCAGGATTCGCAGGGTTACGGACTACAGTTGCTCATGACCAAGTAAAATCCAAAAATACTTGAGACTCCCGCTAAAATGCTTATAACTGCCTATTTTAATAGTTCAAACACCAAGTATACCTTAATATGCATTAATAAACATAGTGCAAACCATCTTGGTACCACTGCAAGAAGGTAACGTCCACAGTCTTCCTTATTTACACTCTTGAGGGTACAGCCAATCAGCACCAAGGAAAATGAATGGCACTCCTGGATAGGCTGCTTTGCAAATGCCAGCCAACAGTGTGTCAAGTAGCATTGTACCTAGGTATTTCAGCTACCCAAGCTACATTTTCGATATCCTCTGTGAAAACTCCACAAAAACGCCAAATCTCCACAAATAATTTGGAATTACTTTCCACAGAAAAATCCACGAATAGGTGAATCTGCAAATACTGTACCATAAATAGGCAGGGGTCCACTGTATGCCAAGGTTTTGAAAAGTTAGGATCAAAACTGCTAAAATTTAATGCTGTTCATGCAAGTTAGTCAATTTATTGAAAAGCTACAGAAAGTTCTAGAACAATAGTTTTCTCTGATATCTTGAAGTCATAGAGTAAACATGTTATTACTCCCTATGACATTATCACGAAAAATGCTAAAGTTCACAACACTTTATTATTCAACTAATACACTCCAGTCTTTTGCGATATGAATATTGCACACACTCGTATTGCGACGGCAATGTATTCGCAATATATTATGCAGCCCTATTACAGACATTATAGCTGTAATAATGTATATATTATTTAACACTGGTAAGAATAACTGTTATAATTCTGTTTCAAATAAAAGCAATTAAATTTTTGTGTAATACCATCAAACCGCTGGGTTTTTTTAAATATATATAAAACCAATGTCAACATACTGCAAAGCAGTGATTTGCCAAGTTGCTCTGTTGAGTCTGTAGGAGCAGACTTAAAGGATTTGATTTTTCTAACATGCAAATTGTTTGTAACTTTCAGTAAATAGGGATTTTATCCCGGTTACTATGACGCAAAGATCGCCATAAAACAAAGCAAAGATTAGCCATTTTTAAGAGCATAACAAGAACCTCAACATGCTGTAAAATATGACGGTGAATAGAGCAATTCTAATCCATGTTTTGTGTGAACAACTATTGCTGTGAATGAATTTCACTTGAGCAAATTGTAGGCTGATGTTCTTATTCTCCGTTTTTCTTGCATGTTGAGTTTGTGTTCAGCACTCACTGGCAAACCTCACCTTTTCCAGACCCTCTTTCATCTCCAGAACTTGGGGAGCTACAGCGAAAGAAAAAAAAACAAAAAACAATATGAGATACCCTTAAAAAATTATTTTAGACAACCTATTCAAAATCCATTGTCTTTTATGGGTATCTCAGTATTAATATTCATTGTTTAACAGTCCTCACCTGAACTTAGAGGGAGCCGAACCACTTGGAGAGACGGGAGAGACCGGGGGTCGACCATCTCCCTCATTAGAGCCTGTGCTCACAGCACTTCTTTTGGCCCAAGCGTTCTCCTTGGGAGGAGGGGCAGGCATCACTTTCAGCGGCTCCTTTGAGGAGCCAGCGGAGGTCGGCCGTGGCGAGGAACTGGGGGAAGAATTCCCTTCTCTCCCAGAGAAAACCTCATTCTCCCCAGAGCGCTCACTATCTAGACACCTTGACCCTGCCAGATCAAAGTCTTTTTAGAAAAACACTGAAAAGGCTAAAAATGTTACTAAACGGAACAAAGGAGAGCATTTTATACCAAAAAGAATGCATGTAAAGATCCCTTTGTTGAAAACTGAGCAGCAAGTTAAACTTATAGTTCCGTGCAAAAGTAAACAAAGCCCTTGAATGTTACTAAATGCATGTTTTCATATTTTGTAGCAATAAAACCCCAGATTTGAAATCGTTTTATTGGAATTTCATCTGATAGACACACAAAGTAGAGCACATTGTGAAATAAAAGAAAAATCATAAATGAAAATCAATGGTTATTCCATTTCACAATTATGCATTTCCTTTACTGATCAGATGAAATCCCGACAAAACCCATTGATGTCTATGGCTGTAGTGCTTTGAAAATTTTTGTATTTCTGTGTGAAAGGAAAGACAATATACTCATCCAGCAGTATTTTAACATCAGGCTTTGCCATCAAGAAGAAGAGCAGAAATATCTCACCTCTTCCAGAGGTGCTTCCTGGCTGTGAAGACTCACTTTCTGTGCGGGATCGCTCAGAATGAGCTTCCTCGTTGCGCCAGCTGGGGTCCCTGAAAACAAGGAAACAATTCCTTGATTTCTTTTCACATAACAATAAAAAAACAAACAAAACAGTCATACCTTTACTTAAGCTTTAAAATCAATCTTATTATTACAAAATAAAGAGAATCCCTTCAGCAAACTGACTAAGGGCGTGTTCACACCAGGAAAGTCCTTTGTTCCGCTTGTTTGGTCCAAACCAAAAATGGACTTTAATTTTTTCGATTGGTGCGGTTTGCTTTCACATTCTGCTTTTTTTTGCAAGCGGACTATAATTTGTAAACAAAGCCGGGTGATGAATACACCCTAAAAATGAGTAAGAAGCAGCTATTGCTGAGACAAGCAGTTTGTATGCAGATTCATCCCATTGATTTCCCAACTAACTCGGGGTCTATCTGTTTGACTGTGCTTCTGTTCTAGATGAAGCCAGAAAAAGAGCTACTGCTGCCATCAACTCTTTAACATAGAAATTACTCCTGGACCAGTGCCTCTCTGTTTTTTGTGTTTACATGTTCTGTCTTTCCAAACCCCCCGTCGGCCGTGGCAGATAGGTGTTTACACCGAGCCTGGTTCTGTTGGAGGTTTCTTCCTCTTAAACGGAGAGCGATTCTTTCCTACGCAGCTTTTTCTATGCGACACTGCAGCAAAGTCAGCAACACAATGCTACTGGTTGTCCACTGTTGCTTCATGCTCTTTCAGCTGGGTTTCCTTAGAGAGAAAACTTGTAACCAATCAACATAAACTGAACTTGACTGCACTGAAATTTATGTAATTGACTTTGAATCTGTTGACATGAGCTGTCTAGTAACTACACATTTCTGTATATAAGTTGAATCCGTTGGTTTTGTTAAGTGCCTTCATATGATATTCGTTGAATAGTGGCACTACATAAACAGAACTGAAACTGAAAGTGAAATACACATAATACATATGCTTTGTTTATTTTCCCTTGAATGGCTGCTTACATTTGAGCCACACAAATGTAGGTGTTCTCCCCCTTACCTGTCCCTCATCTTTCTTTCAGGTACCCGGCTTTTGTCCACCTCTAGTTGTCTTTGCAGCCTCTCCTCTTCTTTTTTCAGCCTCTCTTCCACCTCCCTTTCCTTGGCTGCTGTGTCAACTGGTTTTGCCCCACCGAATATGGATGAGGACCTGCCTCCAGAGCTTGGAGGGACAGCCGGGGATGTACCCCCGCTACTGGTACCTTCCTCCTCTTTAGGTAAACTGCGGGGCTTCAGGTTTAACTTAGGTCTTTGCTGAGGAGCTGGGAGATAAAAATCAAGTTAGTACAGCTCTTCCAAACATCTTCTCAGAAAACTGAACACAAGAGTCCTTAATGTAACCTCACCTCTCTCCTCACGCCTATCATCTCGTCTATCGTACCGGTCATCCCGGTCGCCATAACGATCCCTGTCGCCGTAACGATCATTGCTACCTCGACCATCTTCATAATCTCGACGGAAGCTACTTCCAAAGGCACGACGACCTCCTCCTCCACGGGAGTCGAAGCCTAAAACGATGACATGGAATGTAAAAACAACAACAACAACAAAAAAACCCTCCCAACTCCATGTAAAACTCACCTCCTCTATCATAGTCTCTGCGGTCCCTGTCGTCATAGCGATCCCTGCGGTCCCTGTCGTCATAGCGATCACGGTAGCGGTCTCTTCCTCCGTCATAGCGATCATCCCGTCGTGAACCCTCTCGGTAACGATCTGACTCGTACCGGTCCCGTGATCCTGCAATGGGATAAATAGGAACTAAGCTGGATCTGGATTTTCTTTGCTGAAAATCGGCTAAGGACTGAAAACTGTTCTTTGTTGGATTCTTGGCAAATCCCAGCCATTTAATTTGCAATGCTCCTCAGAGGCTGTGGTACCGCTAACCGCTCACGGCTGAGACCCCCCTGTCTTTATGATGTCCAGTTCTTTGGAAAAAGTCTGCCTTGAAAATGTATTTTTAATTATTACTGAGACCAAATCAATTTCTCCATCAGCCGTTGTAACATAATAATAAATTCACACATATTAATATGAGCAGCGGGGATTGCTGACAATGTGCTTTGCTAGCAAAACTTTGGGGTGATAGATTTGTTCTGACCATCCAATCAGAGGGCGGGAGTCTTCTGACATCACTGTGGGCCTTCTAGCAGGCTCTATCAGGCAAATCTGGAAGCTGATTGGTTAAAAGAACATTTCCACGTCTATATGGTTTGCTGAACAGGCCTCCTCTACTGATTCTGAAGGCTTTGGGCAGATTAGGCTGGCCCCTGGCGACATATAGATACTGAAATCTGATTGGATGAAACACAGATAATCCACATAGAGATGTACAGGAAGTGGCACAGCCAAGAGAAATTATTTAAAAAAAGAAAATAGACTATTGGACGTAAATTAAACCAATTCAATTGAGAAAAAAAAAAAAAAAAAAAAAAAAAAAGATAAATTTAGGTTGTAGATATATGTTAGTGATTCTGATAGTGTTTAGGCCTGCAGAGAAGGCCTTGCAGGCCCTGACGGCCCACTACTGAAAAATGCACATTTTCAAAAAATGTTTAAGAAAATGTTTTATTGTCTCAAACCAAACAGTTTCCAGGTTTTCATGTTTAGGAAGCTTTAAAAGAAGTCTTTATGTTTCAAACGTAATTTAGAAATGTTAAACTGGTTGTGCTTCAGTGGAAGGATAATTCTTCCATTCTTGCATTCTTATTGCATCTTATTGCAATGAGTAGGCTACGTACTACCTTGGTTTTATCCAAATGCCAATCGCGGTGTGTTTTTTGTTTTCCTAAGAATTTTTTGGGCACTAGTGGACTTTATTTGACAGTAATCTGGCAGAAAGAAGGGGGAAAAGACATGCGACAAAGGAACAGAGGACAGGATTCGAACTTGGGATGGTCGCATCGAGGTCTGTAGCCTTGTATACGGGGAGCCTGCTCTACCTGCGCTGTTTTTAAAGCGTAATTTGCCGCTGATCACACCAGCCTTTTCTCGCATTTGCGACTCTATTATGTAAAATTAACGCGTTAAACTTTTTAATCGCATGTGTTGACAAAGACAGCCCTATTTATTTTAAATAGGTTTTTTATATACCAGTAACAGTGATAGCAAAGACTGGTTAAGCTAAGTTTATAGTTGAAGCATTGAACTCTATGTGGATCGCATGCCGCCTTTCACTCAAAATGGTCTATTTGGAAGGTTTTCTTGCTGAACAGGTTCGCCTGTAGCGACATTTATATGATCCCTCTATGAAGGCTGTCTTTTGGAGAATAGAGCAGCAACGTATGCGTTAAGTATAAAAGACTCTATTGCTTGGCTCGGGAGCGCTCAACGTACCCCTATAAAAGTACAACTATAAAGACTATGTTATAGCCTCGCTTTTAGAGGTTCACATTGAGTTACCAGCGAGACTGATGAGAGCGCATACTTTGTGAACAAAGAATAATAATAATAATAAGGCGTGGCGTGTGTTTCTCATACACGCTCAAAACAATCAAAACACTGCCCCAAACTGTAGACATTACTGAACAAAACAGGAGAATTGAGGAAAACACATGAAAATTTAATACAATAAATATGTGAATTTTGTACTAAGATGTACGAAGAATATTTAGTAAAGCATACAAATATGCTTACTCATCATTGTCCATTTTAGATATTTCTTTTAATTGATTCATTTTTAGCTTATTTATCTTTTAAATGCGACCAGCATTACATAACTTGTTTTTAGAGCCACTGGCTGATTACTTCATTAGGATTTAACTGATTTGAAAAAAAATTTGATCTTTATTTCAATTGTTTGTTTTTTTTTTTTTGTTTGTCTTTTTTAAGACTCAATACTTGGTGTTTAAGTGTTGTCAATAATGTCTTCCAATAACATAATTATCTACTCAAATTTCCTGTCAACTTTTAACATTTTTTAAACAAAAACACGGTGAGCCACTGGTGGACTGCCCTAGAGCCCCTACCACTGGCCTTAGATAGTTTTCTGAGGGAAACCCTGTAGTCTAATAATTTACGACACATAATCATACTCATATTAGAAGTAATTATGCTATTATATTAATGTTTTGCAGAGAACATCTAAACAACGGGGAATAAAAAGAAAAAAAAAAAAAGAGGAAACTTTGACTTACTTTCTCCAAAAGCATCATCCCTCCTGGGAGGTCCGTCATCATTGTCGGCACTTGGCCTAGCTCTCCAGTCGCTGTCCGTTTTGTCGGGACCCATGTCTGCCATTCGTCCACCCCTGTCTCTGCCTCCCATGGATCCACTGTCTCTTTCTGAAAAGATTGACATTTATTGTCTCAAAGGTGTCAAATTATTTTAATAGCATATCTCCTAAGTTTAAAATGTTGTTAGGGAATTTGACATGACTAAAAACTCAACAGAAAACAGGCACTATAGGATCAGTGGGCAGCATACATTTGCATTGAATTTGTATGGCTTAGTTCCCCAGGAGTACGAACAACAAGCTTATTCAGCTTCATTATCTCACCAGATACACAGTTTCCTTAAGAAATTAGCTAATTACGCTCAGTTAATACTTTTGGAAAATGTAATCCTGATGTCAAATTGTCTACACATTATCCACACTTAAAGTTTCAGACTTCAATCCTTTACTCCCATTTTAAAATGCAAAATACAACATTTCAATCAGTTTATGGCAGCTATTTCCATAGTTCAGGTTTAAATATAAAACCTGGTAAACTCCAGACAGAAAGGAAGATAAATATGAAAGAAGATAAAGAATGAAGGACACAAGGAAACATGGAAGGAAAAAAGAAGAGGTGGGTGAAAAAAAAAAGGACAAGAGATGAAGGAAGGTCAAGAGGAGGGAAAGATACATGGGATGACACGATGGAAAAAAAAGTTGCGAAAGAAAGGGAGAGAAAAAGGCAGGACATGAAGGAAAAAGTGTAGAAGGGAGAAAGGACAGAAGGAGAGGGAGAATGGAATCCAAAAGGAAGTAAGGAAGGCAAGTAAGGATAACAGAGGAAAGGACAACATTTAGACAATAGGACAGGAAATAAAGTCTGAAAATACATGTTTACATAATCTCTTCTTTTTCCATACTTATCAACATCAGAAAAATACTGAAACCAAATCCCAGACTGCATAAAAAAATTCATGACTTCCAGACACAAACAAATAAAGTATATGCAGTTAATCCTAAAATTGACATCTGGTAACCTTAAATCTCCAAAAAAAAAAAAAAAAAAAAAAAAAGAAAATGAATGTGCTACAGAGGCAACATGCAACATCTGAATCAATTCATTGGAATCCATGGGAGTATTTTGGAGCCGCTGCAACCAACAACTTGGGATGAAACTTTTCTAAAATCAGATCCAAAATTATGACACCCATGGATGAGAGGAGTGTAAATACTTCACAAAAAATTGCTATTAAAAATCCTGTTAAATGCTAGGTTGCTTTCATGTGACATCACACAGCTGTAACGTGAGAGCGCAGAATACAGATGGAGGGCATGCAGGGAAGTAGCTGAGAATCTGCCATTTGAAAAAAGCGCCCTTGTTTTGTGCAATTTATGGCTGCTCCAATCTCTCAGTATAAAGAAAAAGGGAAATGGATATTACTGAATGCCAAAAATTGTTGTTCATAAATGTAAAACATGTAAAAAGCTCACAGGACGCTGCTGTAAAAACTGGATTTTAAATCTACATCTGGGGTTGGGAGGAGCAGCGTCTGCTAAAGCCAGTTTCTGCTGCGACCACTTTCGTCAATAGTAGGTTAGCTATCCAACTTGGTTTTTGTTTTTTTTTTTTTTGTGGCTCTGTTTACCACTAGGTTGTTGTTAAATGCTTGTTTACTTAGTGTTGATTATTAAGCTACTGTTAGTCTAATATGGACTTCATTGGGAATTTTTAGGTTGTCCCAGCTCTTTGGATAAAGTTGCGTTGCAAGACTGGGCTCCAACAGTCAGCCTCAATCACCAACAACCTAAGCTCAAATCAGAGGCATCTCTTCAATGGGAGCTGAGGATGAAGCTTAAGGAAGAACCACAAAGACAGTTGGAATGTGCTGAGGCTATGTTGAATCTGAAACAGTCAGCTGAGCACCTATTTATCAGCCCAGAGGAGCCCTTAGTGGTGGCACAATCCCACCGTCAGAGGTGATCAGCGATTCCCTTGAAACAAATAACTGTCAGGCCAACTTCGCCATTAAGGAGCGTTTACCATTTGTTGACATTATAGCCGCAACTGCAAGCATCTTTACTTATAATAAAATGTATGAAATAACACTCACCATGCCAAAGACCAAACCATATTTATCGTGGAGCCACTTGGTACAGAGGCTCTGGACCCACCCGCTGACAAAAGTTATACGCCTCCAGACTTTTATAGGCTTTCGTCTGCTGTTTGGCGTTGGAGGATGTTTAAAGGACTGTGTAGTTTGTGATCTCAACAGCCTCGATTGTCTGCAAATCTATAGGTTTTTTCAAACTCTTTATGAGATACGAGTCATGTCCAACACATTTGTTAATTTGTTTTGTGTATCTTTGTATTGAAACTGGATATAAAGAGCTACAATAAGGAATCTGCAACGGTTGCCTTCATTGACATTTTACTTCCTCCCCTCCATCTGAAATCACGATATGTTCGTACATCATCAAAACCACATGACTGAAACCCGGCTATTGGAAAAGAAAATCACGTTTCAGTAAAGAGAAAAAACATCCAGCATAAAAAAAAACAATAATTCCAAAACACACCTTTATCGTTTGATTGGTCTGCAATATCCACACGAATTCTTCGGTTCCCCAGGTTCTGTTAATATGATCAGTGAACAAAGAAGCACAACGTATAAGTTACGTGACTTTGTATTTCATAATGTCAGATTACTATTTTTAAAAGTAAAAAAAAAAAAAAAAAAAAAAAAAAAAAAATCTAACTAATAAACCTCTTAAGCTGTTCACCTCACCTCTTCATTCAGACTGAGGGCCCTCAGGAGGGACTCCAGGTCATCAAATTCAGCATATCCAAAGCCTTTCAGCCTCTCTGGATTACTGGGCTCTCGAGGCAGTCGTACGGCGCTGATCTGGAAAAAAAAAAAAAAAAAAAAAAAAAAAAAAAAAAAGAAATCTTTAAATGGAGCCAACGCTTAACAAACTTAAGTTAATAAGCAAAGAGTAACATGAAGAAAGGGCACAAACTTCGGTAGCTCCCATTAGAGGTTTCTGTTGCCATTTCTCTGATAAAGAGACCAAACATTCAGAGAACAAAAACATCTACCAGATAGCAATTCTTTTTTTTCTTTTTTTCAACTATTTGGTTTTCAGTAATGAAATACTAAATGTTTCAGTGGACAAAAATGGCTCGATCAACTCATGATATCTACGACAGGGCATCTCCAAACAAACTAAAGGACCAGTAACCACTCGTGGTTACTGGTCAGTTAATAACTGTTTACTCAATTAAAAAAAATATTTATTACATACACAATATTAATATCAAACTGAATTTTGAAACCAGAATTTCTTGTTGTTTATGGTTTTGACTGTTTAATTACATTTAACGTAAAATAACTACAGTTGGCAGCATAGTACTGTGAGCTTACACGAGTGTTTTTATAAACACGTCTACATTTTAATAAATTAGAGTTCATAAAAAGTAAATATCTTACAATAAGTCAATTAAAAAAAAAAAAAAAAAAAACCCTAGAAAATTTCTGAAGAAATTTAAAAAGGTGTCTGCCCAAGTGCGAGGCGTGTTGTGGAAAAACCGTCAGAGGTATCAACATACCGTCTTCACTTCTGAACGCAGCACGGACGCATCTACAAACTGAGTGTTGAATGGCGTTTGTAGGCAAAACCATGATGACACAGTAAATCCTCAAAAACAGTGTTTTTTTTTAGGATGTCTTCAGGACTTTGCTCCATTGACTTTGTATGGGGTAATTTTTTGCTAATTACGTCGCCATGGTAACGTGAAACAAAAAGTTGAGTAATAGCACACGTCTCGAGAACGAGCCGGAATTTTTGAGATATATATATATATATATATTATATATTATATATATATATATATATATATATATATATATATATATATATATATATATATATATTGTGGGGGTGCCCGCTATGGTTCGGGCTGCATTAACGGAGAAAGCAGTTTCGAGGTGGAGAGTAATACGTGCCTCCATGCACTGCTATGGCAGGCCCCAATAAAAAGGATGTTTAACACATAAATGTCTACCTAATGAAAAGTATGTCTATGTACTGTGCAGTATATTTTCTTTATTTGATCAGGGTTCTACTGCATCAGTGTGGCAAAGCTTGGAGGTGCTCAGTCCATGTCTCTGCTGTGGTGTGAAGGAAGACCTGCATACATCTGTGTGTGGCGGCTGTTGAAGCATCGACTCGAGCTGCAGTCCACGCCTTCTAAAGCTCCACCAAACTCTTTATTGTGGAAAAAAACCACATCACTTTAAATGCTTTGGTTGTCACTGTTGTTTGTGCACCTTTTTCGAACACGTTTCCCTTCCACTCAACTTCCCATTAATATAATTGTTTACAGCACCCTGACCAACTAGCTTATTTAGCAATGACCTTTTAAAGCCTGTTCTCCCTGTGGAGGGTGTTAATGACCCCCTGCTAAACAACCGTCAAGTCAGCAGTCCTCCCTGTGACAACATTTCAGTTTTACAAATTTCTTTTTATTGGTCTTATATATTAATATTCTAAATAAAATTGAGTATTGTGTTTTTACAAGCAGTAAGCCATAAGGTAAACTTGCACAAACCAATGTCTTCAAGAGTATTCTTTCTCCGTTATACACTTTTTCACCAAGAAACGATTTCCTTTTTATGAAATGCATATTGAACAACCCTATGCAAGCAAATTGTGTTAGCAAGAAATTGAATGCCTGTCTGCTGTGTAAACTAGACCTACCGCCAAGCCGCGGAAGAAGTCTTTTATCGAGTCCTCTGTGACGTCGTAGGGCAGGTTTCCCAGGAAGGCGGTGTACGGTGGGCTGCGAGGCAGCCTGGACCGGTCGATGTTGGGCTCACGGGCTGAGCGAGGAGCCGTGGGCAGGATGGACCGGTCAATTGGTGGTGCCCTGTACGTATCCTCCTCGGTGTGCCATGATGTAGCAACTAAAGTGATTCCAAGAGGATACATTTTAGAAAATGATAAAAAGAAGTTATATTTGTATCCATTGCTATTTTCTTGGTATTTATATTCCTTTTGTTAAATACTCCTAATATAAATAAAGTTGAACTTAAGAGGAAAAATTTATAGGCCTACGATGGATTAAGAAAAGAAAAATGTATTAAGTGTTAATAACATACCTAAAAATCCAGCAAAGAAACCTAAAACACGTTTAATGAGTATTTCCCAGATTCACAAACAACTTAAATTGAAAACAGTTTTATTTTTTTTATTCGTTTAATCCTCTCATACAACTTTAATTTTACTACTTTGTAAAAAACAAAATCAAATTTCTGGTAGGAAAATGTTTATTAAATCTGATTCAAACTATCACCTGTGAGTTTAACATTACAACACAGGAGAACCCCAGAAGCAGCTGTATGACAACTGACACCAAAAACAAAAGTCATCAGAGCAAACCGTTTACAATTGCCTTTACTAATAGCTCACTCCAATCTTTTATTTTAGCAGTTCAGAAAATAGTAAAGAAACAGGTACAGTTTAAAAATGTAAATATGCATCACATAAGGCATTCTTGTTCTCTTCTGGATTTCCCCTAATATGAGCTAGCCATGGATGAAACCAAAAGCTTTTAACATTATTCAATCGTTGCCTCGTATTATTCAATCGCTCATTCTGTCTGTGGCTGTCAGAAGCATTTACATTGTCAGTCGACAGGTGAGCACACACTAACCAGAAGGAATAGTGTTCTCCTTTCAGCAGACACATTCAAACTGACTGGGGGTAAAAACACCACACAACTAAAATGCTGACTAGTTTTTTTCCCCCCATTCCGTTGCGTCTTTATGAGACCCGGTGGAAATGGCCCTTCTGTCCCAACATATTTTACATGAGATTACATAAGTAACAGAGATACCACTTTTAAACAATGCTCCCATTTGTTGTGGAAAACATATCCTTTTTTTAATCACACTGGATTGGTGAATTAAACTGGCCGACACCAAAGTTAATCATCTCAACACGAAAGTCATTCTACCAGTACAGATACATAAAGGCCCTGCGATCACATGTTTCATGCTGCAGTTAATATGCATGGGAAAACTGCAAAAATCTGTGCTCAGGCAACGTATCATGCAGAACTACTGCATTGTCAAGGATGAAGCACAATTAACCAGAATATAACTAGAAATACAGCTAGTAATATCAAGTGTTTTTTTTTTTTTATTTTTTTATTCACAACATTGCCAAGAGAGGTAAGACCAACCAAGTCGAGCACTGCTGTTTGATTTCAAATGTCTACATTTAGCATGTGTGAAATTAAAAAGAGGCACTTTCCTGCATTACATCTGAAGATGTTTTTTTTTTTTTTTTTCAGTTAAATGAATTAATTCTTTGCCCACCATCTCCATCCAGGTCGTCAGTCTCATCAGCCCAGCTCGTAGACTTGGATGGGTAACTGGGAGCAGGAGTGCCACCTCCGCCATCTTCTGCCAGGAAGTCATTCAGAGTGAGGGTCTTGCCCTTCTTATTCTTCTTCTTAGCTAGAGGAAAGGTGTACAAAGTATATGGTTAGCTAAAAGAATACACTCAGTTATGATTTAGTTGCACTTAATAAACCTTTTTAATTTTTTTTTTTTTTTTTTTTTTTTTTTTGTTGATTGAAATGCATTTTTACTGCTATATTAAATGTAGTAAAAGTAACCAAAAACATTTTGGTCACTTTTACTTGGAATTTTCTCTGTTATTTGTAATGTCATCTCAAAATCATCTATTATGTTTTACCTTAAGGTGAACCAATCAACCCTTGATTGAAAACTGCTAATTTTATCCAAATTAGCACATCAAACATTTATCTTTTAAATTTGAAGACATTTCTTCCCATTCAATAAAAGCTTAAAACTAAAAAGGACATATTCCTTAATACCTAAATAGAGGAAATATAGTAATTCCTAAATTTTGTGCTGCATTCAAAACTATTATCTCTATCAAAGAGGCTTCAGCATAGTATTTACTTTTATGTGTTATAATTGTTAGAGGGGAACAAGAATTGTAACACCAAGTCGGGCTTAAAAGTGGAAATTTGTATCAGCCAAGTTGGCCTGATCTAGTTTAATGATGTCAGCAGAGCTGAGCGATGTACAAACACCCACTAAGCTCAAGGTACTTGACTTCTAATAGTTACCTCTATTGGTTCATGCATTACAGGGCTTGTTGCAAAATCAAACACATTAGTGCAACTGAAAACACCTCTCACAAGAAGTTTAAGGGAAAAAAAAAAAAAAAAAAAAGTATCACTCATCTTTAAGCACAAGTACCAAACAGCACATTTAAAGGTAATGTTAAGGTAACTTAACAGTTCTTTTTTCCCCTTGGGGAAGATTTCAGTGTGAATGCCAATAATTGCCAGAGGCTGCCCAGGGGCGCTTCACACAGCTCATAAACCATGTTCTATTTGTTTTGGTTTGAGGAGAGACGAAACTCTGAAAAACCCTGGTGTCAGGACACACCCGACCTTGATCAGAGGGAAAAAATGTGTTTAATACTCAATTCTGACCAGATAAACGTGCCCAACTCAGTAACTTTAGTTGCCTGTACACGTGTAATATACTATCAGCAGCATCTTTGTCAGGATCCAGGACTTTATTTGGCATGACGTTTCCTTTCTGCAATAGTTAAAATGTTTTAGGTGCGTGGTTACAGTTTAGTATAAGCATACAAGTTGTTGGCTTCATTATCTCTTTTGTCTATGTCTTTGCGGGCTTAGTCAGCAAAGGACTGCTGACGGAGGGGGGGAAGTATCCCTGCTTAGCTGGCTAGGTTTTAGGGCCTAGTGCAACGTCGCAGCGTTAGGATCCAAGTGCGCCATCAGCGATGCCACATTCAACCGACTGGAAGAAGGCAGCTCAAAGTTGGAGGAGCTATACTGTGATACGTATAGGATGCGACCCAACAGCTGCCTCGTTTCATCAGAGACGAAGTGCCAGGGAGCGGCGCCGCACACGTGGGAAAGACTCTCCAGGCGGCCCGGACTCCTCGGCCCAACCCCTCCTCCACAAAACGCGCCTGCGCCCGACGCTTGTTTGCCCGTAGCGCCAAGGCGAGCTCCGCCGCTGCCTTACAATGTGCCAGCTCCGCACGCAGTTAGCAACATTTACCAGCGCACCGCCCGTAAGCGTTACAGTAAATAAACTTAAGCACAAAAACACCGAGGTTACGTCTTCCAAATAAAGAGGGTTTTTTTTTAAATTATTATTTGTAGGCCGAAGCATTTCAGATTACAAGTCGTTGCTTCGTTCATTCGGCTTCCCCTGCCAGCTTCGCATTTAGCGGGCTAAAACAATCCATAAACGAATACATAGGCACAGGACAACGAGACGTACCGCTAAACAGACGAAATAATAATAATTTTACTTTGTGTCTTACACTGTCCGGAGATATAACCCTGTGTAATTCCCACTAAACGACCCATATCGTTAACCCACATAAACCTCACCTGACGCCGCCATGTTGGAGAAGCAGTTCGTTGTAGTTCCCGGATGAAAGCGTCAGAGGTTTATCGTCGGGAGCGCGCATCGCAGTTCACGGGCCCGTGCCTCCTCCCTTGTTTACTCCCTGACCCACATCTGCTCCATGCTGGATTTCTGTTCAGTTTGTCCCTGAAACCATCTGCAACTCCCAAAGGTTGACTGTTTATTTCCATTTAATGAGAATTTCCATCACCCACCCCCTTTTTTCCTGAACTTATCTTAATCATTTACAAAAAGCTTCAAGGATAACTCCAGGAATGGATGTTAAAGAATATTTATAAGTGAGTTGTAGCAAGTTGCTGGGAAGATTGACTTAAAATGCTGTGCATAACTAAACATATTTTTTTTCTTTCTTTGCATGGAAAAAAGAAACATTGCTTTTAAAATGTAAACTCTTTTAATTCCAGTAATACAATAAAAAGGATGAGAAAAAATATTATAAAATAACCATGTATTGCAAATAATCTATTCAAAAATAATCAATAAATGATATCCTAAACTTCTTACATTTTATCCGTTTTATGTCTTTATGTTTTCTTTCCTTTATTAAATCTGTGCATGATTTGTCACTGCAATATTCCAGCTATTTGGGAAAATGTCTAAGCCAAATTTAATTGCAAAATCTGCAAGATTATAGTTTCAGAACATAGCAAGTTTACTGTGTATCTTATTAATGTATTTTTAATTATTTGTATTATTTAAAATGCTCTTTGTATTTTTAATTATGTTAGAATGTAATTGTGTTGTAATGTTTATACTCTGTGAACCACTTTGTGATTTTTATTTATCAAAGATGCTGCATAAATCAAACTGACTTACTGTCTCATTAGCAGGTGTGTTTTGCACTGAATCTGATCAGTCTGTATGATTATTTTGTATTGTCTTGGCATAAATTGTATATTTTTTATATAACTAGAAATTAATTGGGCTTGTTTTCATGTGAAGTGCCTTGATATGACATTTCCTGTTTACTGTATAAATTAACAGCGGAACTGAATTGAATAGATCTCTCCAATGGTAATTAGCCCCAAAACTGCTGCATTATAGACAGATTGGAAGTAAGCTCAAGGACATTTTTAAACACATTCTTCATTCAGTTTAACAAATAAGTTTTAAAACTCTAACATACAAGGAAATACATTTATAAAATCAATATGAAGAACAGATTGCTCCTTCTCTGAGCCCAACATTACTGAAGGTACACTTGGGAAAATGTACACCCACGCCACAGTGATCACAGTGTTGTGGTCAGGGCTCATCAGTGACTTATCAGAGAAGTGTAAAAAACAGTGATGGACATGAATGCCAAGCAAACTAACAGAACCTTGTGAAAGTCTTTATAATCCTTGCACTTTTTCAAGTTGTAACTTTACACCCAACTTTACCCCAGTTTATTGATTGAAATTTTATGTGATAGACCAACTCAAAGTGGAACATAACTGTGAGGGGAGAGAAAAAGGATGTATCAAAATTGAATTCAAGTGAAAATCTGGAAAGTGTTGTATGTAATTTAATCTTAGAAGTAATCCAGCTATCCTGTGAATGCCTCAGTGGTTTGTACAAGAACATTAGTGAACATGCAGCATCATGAAGACCAAAGAAGACAGCCCACAGGTTAGGGACAAATACGTGGAGAAGTTTAAAGCAAGGGCTAGGTTATATAACATAACCTGAGGTTTGAACAGGTGCTTTGAACATCTCTCAGACCACTCATTGTCTGAAAATGAAAAGACTTTGGCAAAGGTTAAAACTTCACTTGTCTCAATTTTGTCTAAGCAGAGCAGGCCAATTAATGCCACACCCTTCCCCGCTACATCTTCTGTGGCTGCCACCAGGTGCCAGGAGAATGTTTAAAATATAGCTCTATGTTTAAATTAGAAAAAAAAAATGTAATTCAGAAATATTTCATAGATTTAGTTATTACATTTGCTGTAATGGTTCCTGATGACGTCTATTAAACATTTCATTTAAATAAATAAATAAGTTGTCAGGGTAGCTGGCTTTGCTACAATATAAGGTCATGGTGCTGAGGATATTTTGAGACAGAAGTACAGAATGATGTAGTCAAGAGAAACACATGGTGCTCAGGGTGTGAAAAGAAAAAAACCCCTAAAGGGTAATGTAAGGTTTAAATTCAACTCAGAAAGTTCAGCTTAAAGGCTGCTTGTGTCAGTGTTCTACCTTTAATCAATTTATAATAATGTTGTTGTTTTATTAATCCTAAGAATTTTGTAAACACTTAAAATTTGTATGTACTTAGAAGGCATTCTTTTTTGAGTTGATTTTTTCCCCTGTGTGGTCATGTCCCTGGATCCCACAGGAGAGGTTGCTTCTTAGGTGCTCTCTAATGCATATTGGTGTACCTCTTTGCCATCAGCAGATGTTGGCAGGTATGGTGTAGACTTCTGATATTCTGTTTCAAATTCATTAAACATCCGTTTTATTTGGACAATCTGTTTTTTTTATTTATTTATTTATTTATTTTTTTTTTTATGAAAGATAACATCAGATGCAAAGGTATTTATTTTCTTGTGTGAGTGTATGTAAATTGGCAAAGAGATTTAGAAAATTTTGCAGAAGGCACAATAAAAACCTGCTGTGGGTCCTATGTGCTGCACAAGGTGCCCTTTTTTTCAACTTGAGCACCTGCCCACAAAATGTCTGTGCACGCCACTGCTTGCACTTGTAAATGCAGTAAAAGGTCAGTTTTGACTCAGGTGGCTGAATACAAATGCATGTTGTACTCTTCAGACTTTTAATTGTAGGAAATGTGGAAAACCAAATGTAATGTTTCTTCCACTTAATAAACATGAACTACCTTGTCTTGGTATGTTTGACAAAATCAAAATAAAAACCACTGAAACACACATTTGTTGTTTTAAGGTGAATAAATGGAAAAAAGTTTAAGGAGTATTAATACTTTTCATGGGACTATTAAGGTTTGCTGCCATCAACAACATGACCTTTGTAGGGTGGGCGTTGCTTTTGTCGGCTGCAAAATGTCAAACCATTGTTTAGGGCTTAATTGTAAAAGAGCATAGTTAATGTTTTAAAAGATCATATTCTGTTTTTGCATTGTATAAATATATTCTTCTTTAATGAAGAAACATGCAGCATTTATCTAAAATGTGGAACATCTGTCATAAAAGCATATATGTGCATGCCTTTTTTATTCGTCAAAGTGCATTCAGATAGAATTTTAAAACTTCTTGGTTAAGCTAAATACTGATTGAGAGCTTTAGACTGGATTTTCTTATTTATCTTTTAACTCTGACCCAATCACTTGCCCATCAAATTTATAACAGTTTGATGCCTTTTTTTATACACTGAACAATTGTTCTAAATTCCAGAAGGCATTACACAATTGTATAAAATAATAAATAGCCAAAAACATTGCAGCATGGGAACAACTTCTTTTATTTGTCAGAACAGGCAATTTGTGTTTCTGAAACAATAAGGCTTCATTGTGTTGTGGTGGCTGTATGTAGACTTTTTTTCTTTGGCTAAGTGGACCAGCAAGATGTATTTTCCCATGGTTGTAAGTTGTGGGTGCAAGCTTTCATTGTTCTTCCTTTGGATCTCTGTATTGAATTAACTTGTGGCATCCAGCTCCTCCAGTGCATCCTGGAGCCTGTGCAAAACACAGGATACATTTTTTTCTTTACAAATCCTGATTGAAACTATGAAATAAAGGAGGGGATGAAACACATACAATTTATTTTCCCCCTTATAATTCTTACTTAAAGTCTCCACCATCCAGCAGACTCTTATAAGTGCTGATCTCGGCCTCTAGTTTCATCTTCATGTTGAGCAGCGCCTCGTACTCCTGGGTCTGGTGCTGAATGTTCGCCCTCAAGTTGGTGAGTTCTTCCTCCAGGCGGACTATGATGTTGTTGTACTTTTCCATTTCCATGTTGTAGCGCAATTCTGTGTTGTGTAAAGTGTCTTCTAAAGAGACTTTCTGATGAAGAAGTTAGAAAACTTATGAGAACAGATTCAAACAAGACATTTTTGAATAAATAATATGAATCTGAATGGATGCAACGCAGCAGTAGAGGTATTTATGTCAAATATTGCAACAGAAATTCTAAATAAATGTTAGATTGCAATGACAGACTGATTTGTAGCTCTAGTTTTACTGATTTGATCATTTCAGTCTGTGAATAAAATAAAAATGCATAGAACATGTTTCAATGGCTTACTAAGCTCTGTTGAGATGCAAGTTCAATTTCCAGAGTCTGTATCTGTCTGCTTAAATCGCTTTTCTCCGTCTGAGCCCCCTGGAGTGCTTCTGTGTTCTGTGACACCTGCACCTGCACATCTGCAATCTGACAGGAGAAGAAACATAACATGTTGACCAAACAAGACAGTTCACCAGTCTATTTTATCATTTTACTTTTTCTTTCTTGCATTCATTACCTGATTTTCATGCCAGCGTTTAAGGTCCTCTGCATTCTTCAAGGCAATCTTCTCATAGTTGGCTCTCATGTCTTCCATAATCTGAGACAGGTCCTGACCTTTGGGAGCATCCACGTCCACTTGCACACCAGACTGCGAGATTTGATTCCTCAGCTCCATCACCTCCTGTAGGAATATAAGAGGGTTAGGGAAACAAAAACAACAACAAAAAAACATGATTTCAAATTTGAATCGTTGGATGCTTATAAAGTCCATGGGATTTTTCAGGTGGATCTAAATATGGAGCAAAAGTTATAAAAGGTTTAGATTTAGCGCTGATGCATTTATGTTAAAGGAGAATGGCGCCCCCTTGTGGAGCGTGTGGTTTAAACATTTTAAGAAATATATAAAATCTATAAAATATAAAATTCAACTGTATGATTCATACTGACTGATTCATCTTAAACTAAAGGCCAGTTTCCCCCGTTTTTAAATAGTCTTGATTGAATTTAATCACCTGTAGTTTAAAATCTGAAATACTTAGACAGACCTTTGCTGGATAATTGTAAACTGAATTTAGGTTACAGGTTCTATTTCTGAATAAAAGAAAAACATTTTCAGTTTTGTGACATTAGACCACTTGAGACTGTTTGAAAAACAAAATATATAGACTGACTAAACCTGGACTAAATTAGAGGATTTTAAACTCAAGTTGTGTTTTGTGACACCCTGACTTTATGTGAAAAAGCACATTCTTTTCAAAAGTACTGTTGAAATCAAACAGATCAAGTGTTTACATTCAGATGTAAACTGTTAGTGAGTCTTGATATGCTGTTTTCTACAAAAAAAACAGGAGGTTATTGAAGCTGATGTTCACTGCTTGTTAATGGCGCTTCATCTTAGCAGTGATAAGAAACTGGTGACTCTGTTACTAATGTGTGTTAAAAGCTGCAAGGCCACAGATGAATTCAGTGTAACTTGTGTGGATTTGAGTCCACCCTCAGATAGTTAGGCTCTCATAGATCTGTTTACACAGTAAAATGGATGAACATCATTTTTTTCCCCCTCCTTTTATCTTGGTTTAAACTGAAATATCAGTGAAACATTTTCAAGCAGTTCTTTTAAGTTTCAAGGACCATTTTTAAGCAATTAGAAACTGTGTCAGACGTTTGCGCTGTATGAATATGATATTTTCTGTTCAGATTTGTTTGAAAAAATAAACTGTTTCCCAAAGTAAAGTGATAAAAATAACATAGAGGCACTTTAAACTCACATTTTCATGGTTCTTTTTCAGGAAATGAAGTTCTTCCTTCACAGCTTCGATCTCGCTTTCGATGTTCATCCTGCTCATGTTGGTGTCATCGATGACTTTCTTCAGGCCAGCAATGTCGCCCTCCACAGACTGCCGGATTGCCATCTCATTCTCAAACCTGTTGCAGGTTAAACATGCAAACTCCATTACACATTACATTACAGATGATGATACAGTTAAAGGAATGAATGTGGAGAACCATCAAAACGCATACTTCACTTTGAAGTCATCTGCAGCAAGACGGGCGTTGTCAATCTGCAGCACAAATCGAGCGTTCTCTGCTATTTTGTCAAAGATCTAAATGGGAAAATGAGATTTTCATATCATTAAGGGCATTTGCAAATAAAATATAAGAAGTGAGTAAAGATAATTAGATTGTGCTTTAGGTATACAGTTATTTTTTTAAGAAGTGTCCTCCATGTAGATGTAAAAATCTGATCTATAGCAGTTACTTCCCCACTGTTAACACCAAAAACCCAAGAGTGAACAGAGTAGGATTGTTTAATTCATAGCAACATTTGTTCATAATAAAAAAGGAACCATAAATAGCAGAACAGGAAGAGGGGATGTTCCTGTGGCAAAACAGAAACTAGTTTGTTTTAGCGTTGCTATATAAACGGGTTTCCTGTCTGAGTAAGTCACGCAAATAACTTTTTCTTCTCTCCAGCTTCCAGCTGCACTGTTGCTGTCAGTCATTTATATCACTGTGTGGGTTTATGAGCGCACAGATTGGGGAAATTCTTTCTGAGTGACTCTTAACTTTTTGTGGTCATACATCCTGCCACAATAGAAGGGCCAAATTCTCGCCCGCGTTATACCAAGACTGCCACCATATGCCATTATATGATATTGAAGCACTGGACCCTGGATAGGAATGTGACATTTGACTCTCTGAGACTGGAGCTGATTGTTATACAACCATTGCACTGCAGACATCTTTCAGTGTGTGTGTGGATGTGGTTACTACACATCTGTTTCACATTGAGGCCCTCCCACATCAGAGCATACTTGTAGAATCACCAACTAACAAGCAGATTCTTTAGTTTTTTTTTCTCCCTGGTCTTCTGAGTGAGCCTCTTGTGATTCAAACCCCGTGTTAGTGATTCATTGGAGGAAGTTCTAGCAAAGGGAGGGTTGTAGCTTAGCAACCACACCCTTCATTTTCATGCATGAAATCTGATAACTTTTAAAGGAAATCTCAACTAGGCATCCTGTTAGTCAGGAACAGACTGATAGGGGGCATTTTCACCACTTAAAATCCACTTTTTGTCATTGTTTGTGTCTTTAAACTGTAGCAAGAAAGAGTCACAGATTTCCCCTTCAAAGCACTACAAAGTTTTCTTCTCACCTGGTTGCGTAGGTCCTCTATGATGGGTTCGTACTTGCTGTAATCTCTCACATCCTGACCTCCCCTCTCCAGGGCCTCCCTGATGTTAATCTCCAGCTTCTTGTTGGCCTGCTCCAGGTTCCTCACTGTCTCCAGGTAGTTGGCCAGACGATCATTCAGGTTCTGCATTGCCCCCTTCTCATTGCCAAGGATGCCTGCACCGCTACTAGATGCAGCAGCAGCACCCGCCCCACCGAAGCCTGCGCCCGCTCCGCTGCCCAGCGCACTGCTGAGCTTGAAGCCACCAGAGGAAGATGAGATGGGAGCACCGGAGCGCAGGGAGGATGCAGAGGCAGAGGAGATGCGAGCACCCTGTCCACCAGCACCACCATAAATACTGGCAGCTCGGTACTGAGGAGCAGAGCGGGTGAAGGAGATCCGGGAGGAAGGGATCTGCATGCTGGAGCTTCTGTAGCTCATTTTGAAAAATTGCAAGAAGAGGTTCAAAGAGAAGTCAGAGATGTAGAGACTGCCTGCTGGCCGAGTTAGAAAGTGACGCTGGCAGAGGGAAGTGGGAAACTTATACTGCTGCCTCTCTCCTCCAATAACAGCTGGCCTCTTAGACCCTGCCCACTTCACCATCTACCTCTCTTTGTTTCCTCCTCACTGCTCTCCCCTTCTGTCGCCCGCTCACATGTCACATCCGTTTCTTTTTAACCTACAATGTGTTTTCTGTCACCATGGTAATGCGTGAAACACTTTTGGCCATGAAAAGGCTTTAAGGTTGTTAAAGTAAAATGGACTCCTGACATAAATTATTCATCAAAGTAAACAAAAGAAAGTTACAAATACACCCTGCTCAGACAAAATTCTGTTTGAAAGGTTATGGAAAACTGAAACTGAACATTAAATGTTTAAAGTTCATGATCTGAATGTCAAGAAGAAAGGTGCTCTAAATAAAAATGAGAGGCATCGTGGCTTCTAGTTTCCAACTATTCAAGGCAAATTCTTGTGGTTTGTCCATAAAAGGCATAACGAATCAGATGCTGCATAGTTTCTGTGTTTGTGGTCAGCAAGTCCTAAAATAAACAGATTTCACCAGCCTTCTTATCTACACCGAGCTAAACTCAAGATAACACAGCTGCAGAAATTAGAAACAAGACCAAACTAATCTACTCATGAACACATTTGTAATCAGTATTAAATGTCAACACTGAACTGCTTTCCAAAACTATTCACACCCTTGAACTTTCTCAGACTGTACCAGTTGACAACTACAGCCTCAGTATATTTTATGTTTCTGCCAGCTTTGCACATCTAGAGACTGAAATGTTTGCTCATTCTTCTTAGCAAAAGAAACTCAAGCTCAGTCAGACTGGATAGCTAATTTATATGAACAGCCATTATATAAGCCTTGCCCCAGATTCTTAATTCGAGCTATTTGTTGACTTAGACCAGGGCATTCTAACACATGTATAGGATTGGATCTCAACCACTACATTATAGCTCTGACTGTTTGTTTAGGGATATTGCACCTCTAAAGGAAAAGCTGTACTCCAGTCTAAAGTCTTTCTCAGCCTCTAACAAGTTTTCTTCTATTTTTCCATATTTATCTTCATCCATCATACCATTAATTTTGACCAACTTCCCTGTCCCTGCCAATACAAAGCACTCCCCCCCCTTCCCAAAACACGATACTGCCACAATCATATTGATATGTGGGTAGGATATTAGTTTACAGCCACATTCAGAGTTTAGTATGTAGGTTAAAGATTTTACCTTTGGTCTCATCTGACCAGAACACCTTCTTCCACATGTTTGCTGTGTTGCAACTCTACATGGCTTGTGACTGTATTTCAGCAACGACTTCTCTCCACTCTTTCATAAGGAGCAGATTTGTGGAGTGTTCAACTAACAGTTGTTATGCTGAGAGATTCTCCCACTAACTCATATATTTTTTATTTTTTTATTTTTTTAAACATTTCCTGTTCGGCAGTGTGGCAGTCAGAATTGTTGTCCGAGTGAGGCTCCGCCAGCGACCGACAGAGCCTGATCTGACCATGGTCACAGAGACCCGAGTCCCAAGGGGACACCACCCCCTAGCAGAGCCGCGACAGAGCCAGGGGGGCCCCGCCAAACAGTATCTCACACTTCCTATACACACTCCATACATGGGTTTTTGACTAATGCTCGCTTTGCCTGGCTTATCAGTTTCAGTGGATGGCTGTGTATCAATAGGTTTACTATTGTCTTTCCATTTTCAAATGATAGCCAAAACATCTGTGTGATGTCATGTTTTCTATATCCTAATCCTGTTTTAAATTTCTCCACAGCTTTCTCTGATATTAAATCACATACAGATGGACTCTGTCACCTGATTAAGTAATTTCAACTGCTGTTGCAACTAACAGTGTTTCAGAAACAGGCCATCATACCGATAGTCAAACATGGAGATGGTAATGTCAGGGTTTGGGGCTGCTTCGCTTCCTAATTAAGTGGATGACTTGCCATACTTGATTGAATCATGAATTTTGCTCGCTGCCAGAACATCCTGCAGGAGAATGTCCAGCCACCAGTACAGGACCTTAAGCCAGTCACACTTTGGTTCTGGAGCAGGACAATGATCCAGTAGCAAGACCACTTCTGAATGACATAAAAAAAAAACAAAAGTAAATTTTGGAGTGGGCTAGTCAAAGTTTGGACTTAAATTCAAGTCAGATATTCAGTATGACCTAAACACACTGTTCAACCTCAAAATTGCCAGTGTAGCTGAATTCAAACAATTCTGCTAAGTAGAATTTGTCAAAATTCCTAAGTGATGATGTTGAAGACTCATTGTGAGTTATTGTAATTACTAATCCATATAGTGCCAGTTTAGTTTGGAGGTTCTTTTTCTCTTAATGAATGAAATCATCTGTAGTGGTACTTCAGTTCCTTTTTTTCCCTTCTGTACCACCTTTAGAAATCAGTCCAACAACAGGCATTTGAAATGTGAGCAAGACCAAATAATCTTTAAAAAGGGGTGTTTAATGAAGAACAAAATTAAAATGGTAAACTCGGTCAAAATCTGTTGCTTCCAACATATCTGATTTCATATTTATATATTCTATGCTTTTAATATGTTTGTAAATTTAAATGAAATAATAATTTTAACTACAAAAAAAAAATCTATATTTTTCTCTTTTTAAACTTTTTGCTAATGACAATAAATTAGCTACTAATTTGCTCTTACATCATCATTTTCAAATAAGATTTTGTTTTTATTCAGGTTATCTTTATCCTATATCAAAATTTGCTTGATAATCTAAAAAGTGTGACAAAAAAAAAACAAAAACAAAAAAACCCACAAGAGATCTGTAAGGGGCAAATATTTTTCATAGCTCTTTACCACACTTTCCAGATTTTCATTTGTGAAATATTTTTGCAAACCACCATTTTTTTCTTCTACCTCACAGTTATGCTCCACTTGTTGTTGGTCTGTCACATAAACTCCTAATAAAAAAACAAACAAAAAAAAAAACACTGAAGTTTGTGACCATAACATGACAAAAAGGAAAAGATTGAAGAGTTGTGAATACTTTTACATGCATTATCACTATATGAGACAAGAGATGTTTTAAAGCAAAGCAAATGATATTCAAGCTTCAAATGTTTTCACCGGCTCGACAGGAGACAAGAATGAGAAACAAAGGTTAGATGATACCTTGCAAAGATCACGGTCAAAAGGAAAGAATGGATATCCTCATTCACCAGTCATACTATAGGTATTCACCACTGTCTCTGAGGACGTCGAACAAGTATAATTAAAGCTTTAACTGCAGGACATGACATGAGAACCAGCTTTAAGTACAGCAGTGTGAAAAGTGATCTTTATTTATGCTGATTCTTTGGGAACCACAGGTCAACCTCATTCTTTTTTATTAGAGATCCCTTTTTTTTGTCACAAATAAACATGTTTTTAACATGATAGAGAATAAAAACAACCTAAATGAAGATGGACCAATGTAATATAAGAATATAAACAAAACATGACAATGATCCTTTAGCATATTCCAAAATCCTATTAAACTACTTTCAGCAAATCTAAAGTTGTGGCTTGAGAGGGAATAAAACCAAAATTATCCTCCTACAGGAGGAAACTCCGAACACTTCCCAACGCCCTCCTGGGATTCCACAACATCCATTGCTTTTCTTTTCAGATTCAACAAACTCTTGATCATATTTCATTGTATCTCATCCTTCACATTATAGCCTACTGACTAAATTCTCAAAAACTGAAAAAACTGCTCAAACTGCAGAGAAATGCAAAAATCTATGTACAGATTAAAGGAAGGATGAATGAAAGCAGCATGACTCAAACCTCATGACTCTGTCAGCACTGTCTTGTTTGTCTGAATATGAGTTGGCAACATTTGATACACTCAGGGAAACCAAATTAGCAACTGACAAACACAAAAAAATCCCTTGACCAGCAGTTTTATCCACAATGTAATTGAAAGATCTGTTTTTTGCATCTGTATTATAATACAATAACATAAAAAGGCTTAATTTATGGAGTTTTGCTCCCTGCTTAATGTTTTTAAAAGATAGGATAGGAAGTATGAAGAATACGGAAAACTGGAACAAGTTTTACTGTGTGAGTCAACTGACTGGAGAAATCTGGAAACTACCAGGAAGATTTTATGTGTTTCACAAATGTTGGACCGTAGCCTTAACGTTACTGTTCTCATCTGGTCTGGCCTTGAATAAATCTCACATCCCGTCCTGTTTTGCTTATCCAGAAGTAAGTGCAGAGTGAGTGCTCTCACAGCCTCACTAATGCCTTGTAAAAACCATGAATTCTTTTCTATCTATCTATCTATCTATCTATCTATCTATATATATATATATATATATATATATATATATATATATATATATATATATATAGAGAGAGAGAGAGAGAGAGAGAGAGTTGGCAAATCTTTTGAACAGAACAAATACAGAAGATCTTTCCCTTCGAAGAACCTTAAAAGGGGGTATTATGTAGAATCAACTTTTTTGAGCCTTATATCATGTTATAATGATTTACTCAATTAAAAACATATCTGGAGAGTTGCTATAATTCTTTCATGCATGTTTGAGAAATCTTTGAATCTCCTGTGGCATTCCTGTGCCTTCTCCACACAACTCCTCCAGACTAATGGCAGTAGCAATTATGAAACACCTGGTGGAACTGCGAGTCTGTGGAGACTGTCATACAAACTACTTCACAGACAAGGACACAGCAAACATGTTGAAAAAGGTGCTTTGGATATATGAGACCAAAATGTTACTTTTGGCCGACATGAAAATGTGAGTTGTGGTGCAAAGCTAACATACAACACACTATCTCCACTCTGTAATATGGTGGTGGCAGCATCATGCTGGGTGGATGATTTCTTCAGTGGGGGCAGGGACGCTGGTCATAACTGATGAAGATGGACTGAGGAACTGAAGAAGATGGACAAGCTAAAGATGGCAATATTAGAAAAAAAAAAGAGTTCATACGATGGTGGAGCTTCACCTTTCAGCAGCATAACGACCCTAACTATACAGTCAGAGGTACAATGTATTTGTTTATATCACAACATATTCGTTTATTAGGATGGCCCAGTCAGAGTCCAGGCTTAAATTCACCTGAGAATCTACGGCAAGACCTAAAATGTAGGTGTTCACAATTGTTCTCTATCCAGTCTGACTGAGCTTGGGCTGTGTTGCAAAAGCTGTAAAGCTGGTAGACTTGCTGTAATTGTGGGCGAAGGGTGTTTCTATAAAGCGTTGACTCAAGGAGAATGCCCACAACATTTTTCATATCTGTACTTGAAAAAATTTTGAAAATCATATATAATTTTTCTTTCCCATTTCGGTGCTCAACACTGAGTTAGTCTGTCACATGAAATTCCAATAAGATAGGCTCAAGTTTATGGTTTTGTTTATGGAAAAATGTGAAAAGGTTCAAAAGGTATGAAAACCTTTGCCAGACTCTGTATATTAACTGTCAAAAATCAATTTTTAACAATACACATGCATGTTTCCACATATTGTGATGTATAATAGATGCAAGAGAGACTGCTTACAAATGTGTGAGGGTGACACATTCTTACTCAGAGTTCCTGACATCCTCCCCTCTCCACTCATTTCTCCCTTTTCCCCCTCCCCTTCCGGGCTGACTAAAGATACAGTATTGAAGTCCACCCAATGAAAGCAAGCAAAATTATATTCTATCTAAACAAATTCAGATATTTATTCTTCTTTCTGTTTTATGGGCAGGAACATGGACAGAATGTGAGGGTACACTTCACATCACAGCTCACTGAAATGTGTTGTCTCAGAGATATTTTCTCTGTGGGTTGTCATGTCCATTTCGAGCTCAAAAACATTTCACAGTCAGACTTTAAAAGGATTGACTGCTCATTGTGTGTAAATTCTGAAGAGCCAAATCTATTTCTCAAACTAATAGTACATGTTTGTTTGATTATTCATGTTATGGCAATGAGCCTTTAAAGGACATCTGGATTGATTTTGATATTATGGTGGAAAAATTATTAAAAATGCACCATGAACGAATGTTTCTGCCTCTTTTGTGCAACTTTAAATTTTAGTATCTGGGAGTTATTCAGTATTACTGTATGTTTTTGACTGTGGGGTCAAAGTTTAAAGTGTAAGACAAAACAAATCCCATCTCTGCTGACCTAATAGTACCAACAGGTTTAAAAAAGTTAATTAATTGGTCAAAACAAAGACAGCAATGGATGAAAATAGTTGAAAATATATGTGGAAAATTCCCCACGGGTTAGAGCTAAAATCTTAATTTTATCTAAAAAATCTCTAAGGCTTCATAGAGGACCAGTCATTATTAAAAACTTACCAAACTTACTTCTTTGTTTTCTATTTAGAAGTTTTTAGTATTTGGATTACAGTATGATTCGTAGTTTATGATTCTGTAAAGTCCACAACATTAGAGAACACTGATATGGAGATTACAGAGTCATGAAAATACATCCTGCTCTTTCAATTTAAGAGCAACACCTGATATTTAGCTCCATGAACTCCACTTGAGTGGAAATTTTCAATCTTGAAAAGGCTCTGTTAAGCAGGGAGCTCTAATGAAGATCTGCAAAAAGCCTGAAAAGAAATGCATCTTTTAATGCAGGAGCATAACCTCATACTAAAATGTAAACTAAAGATTCTCCTGTCTTTCCCATTTTGAAAAGTCTCTAAAAGAATATAAAAAATGTGAAAGGGACATTTACTTTACAGAAATTGTCTGAAAGTTTCTGTATGTGTGTCACTTGTGATCGTCTTAAAAATGATTATTTATTAAAAAGAACTTCCCCACTGAACAAATGTAGTTGCATTAAATTTTGGATATTTTTGTGTGATATAACCTATTCTCTTGAGGAAAACCAGGTTCTGCTAATTATTCTTTCACTGAACAAAGTTTAAATCTTTTTGAGTGCTAAGTTATATTAGAGCTGGACCATAGGTGGCAGAGGAACATTATCATTTCTTCAACTGAAGTAGAAAAAAGACGAACAGTTTTTTTTCAAGCAAACCAGTAAACATTGTGCAATCATTCCTGGAGGGTTTGCTCTGTTGAAAACACTCAATTTTGACACTAGAGGGCATAAGTATCAAGTTAAACAAACTGTGCTGCAGTTTACGGATAAAAATATCTCCACAAACAGTGGGTCACAAAAAAGCGTACACTGTCAAAAGTATTTTTTGTTTGTGTGAAAAGAAAAAAAAACATGAAGAAGAAAAGTTGGGCTAAAGTAAGAAAAGAATGCAAACAATCTCTTCATCATAATCGGTAAGTATTATTTCAATCTTTTAAACTTTTTAATGTGTTGATTTCTTTAAATTTGTTTTGCTTCTTAAATAGATGCACCGTCTATTACTAGGATATATTACAGTTTATTGGGTCTAACAAGTGCATACAACTCTGTAAAAATACCAGGTTTCTGTGTGGTGAAAAACAACACCAAGAAAAAAATATTTTAAAGCTGTTTCTTTCTTCAAAGTGGTATAAACTCTGTACAATTCAACTGGAAAAAAATAAACAAATAAAAGAATCAAAGAAAATAAAAAATAAAAAGTGAAATAATCTGGTTGGATAAATATGCACACCCTTTTACTAGTAATTTGTTGAAGCTCTGTTAAACTGCTTTATATAGCTTCAACATTCAGTCTTCTTTGATATGTCTCTCAGCATGCCCCGGCCAGATTTGGGGACATTTAAACTCTCAAAATTTACCAGATTGCTTGGACATCTTTTGTTCACGTCACTATTCTGGTGACATCTTACATTTCCCTCGTACATTTAGTTCCGAACTCCAGCCAGAACATTCGCAAACTAATTTTCTCCTGATTAAGTCATTTTTAAAAATATGTTGATGTTTTTGTGAACTCACTGTGATGCTGAACAATAAAATTCCTCGTTATCTTCAGCTTTGTTCAACACACAAAAAGGCTGTGGGTCACAACTGGCTGGTATTTGGTACTGTTCATTATTTAATCCAACTTGACAAGTTCCAACTGAGGAAAGTAAACCCAGAGCATGATGCTGCCACCACCATTGGTCACTGTAGGTATGGTCTTTTCTTTTCTTTTCTTTTCTTTTCTTTTCTTTTCTTTTCTTTTGTGATGCTCTGTGGTTTTTTGTGTCAAAAAAATTCTGGTTTTGTGGCCAAAAAAACAATTTTGTTTTCATCAGAGTATAACTTATTGTTCCACATCATTTTAAGTGATTTTATCAAGGCCTGGATAGCTTCCCTAAAAGAAAAGGTTTCTGTCTTGCAACCCTAATGTTTCAGTAGACATATGGAGAATACAAAATATGGTTGTCACATGTGTATCACATCCAATACTTGACAGAACTTTATGCAACTCTTTCAATGTTACCTTTTGTCTCTTTGTACCCTCCAAGTCTTGTTTCAGTGTTGTCATGTCATCAATTTCAGCACCATCCAAATTTTGGAATAACTTCTCATCCCATATTATTCTCCATTTATTGAATAATGTTTTCACTGTGCCATGGTGTGTATAAAATGATGTGAAAGATTTTTGTACTCTTCTCCTGACTGTTACATTTGTACAACAAGATCCTTTAGATCCCTCTGCAACCACAACTTCAGCTAAAAGATACAAATGAGCAAAACTTTATTTGAGGTTAATAAAATTCACTATATTTGATTAAATGTGTGAACACAAGAAGACTGAGTGCTAAACTCAAATCAACAGATTCATTATGATGATTTTCTGCAAAGAGTTTATGAAAACACAACTTTTATGATTAAAATATCACATCAGACCTCCAAAAACATTTGTAATACAGAAATGTGGGCTCAGTGAAAAGTATGTTTAATACCTGCTTTAAGGTTGTTGCCTTCATAAGGATTTTTTTTATGTGACAAATGAGGCTCATCATAACACATATTCTAATTTACTGAGATGTACACCAATCCTTGTGAGTCAGCCAGTGGTTGTGCAACAGATTTCTTTCTTATCTTTGCTAATTGTCTTCTCATATACCCCACCAGCCTCTCTTCTCACCCTTGCTCCTGTCTGACTTGTCGCACATACGTGTGTCTCTCAGCACATTCCTGCCTTGGTGTGTCATTTAGCAGCTCTGCACAGCAGAGCATCTTTGGCTTCCTCTGAGATTTGAGTTTTGAGAATAAAGTTTTCAAATGAGCCTCTGGGTTTCCTGATTTCCTGATCAAATAAGGAATTATATCAAGGATAAGAAATCAACCTTATTCAGATTCAGTCCAATAAGCTGCAGCTTTGTGTAAAAACTGGTTAACTTGTACATATATGGGCATCTCTAAGTTCAGCACAAGAACTCATTTGTGAAGAATTACGTCACTTCTTGAGACTAGCCAAGCAAAACATGCGTTTTACCAGGACAGTCACAATTTCCCTATTTGAAGTGATAACATGTTAGTTAGGGTGGCAAGGAGACTACTCTGGTTAAAGTTGGCAATGGCAGCATGAATCACAAACCTGCCAAGCTACACATGAATCATGATTTCCACACAATGAGAGTAAGATTTGTGCTTCACTAAGAGAAAACTGGGAGGCCTTCCCAGAAAGCTGTTTAGATTTGAGATATGTAAAGCCATAGCACACACACACACACACACATAGATCCATCCATCCAGTTTTCTCTTTTTGAATTTTTGTCACCCTTAAATGTTTCAGATCACTAAACCAATATTACAGTTTTTTCTGATTGCTGACATGCTTAAATTGAAATGGTCCCAAAATTAGCAAAACCTAACAGTAAAGGAGCAAAACACCAGCCCAGATTTGCACAACTACACACACATAACAGCTTTACACTTTTTTGCAAAGCACTACATGGTGATTTTCAAAACACTAAACACACATATATCTGAGACACTGAAATCAATCATGAAGTTATTCTTTGTTATTCCTTGCAATAACAAAGCAAAGACTTTCAAGTGAACACACCTGTGTCCCAAATGATTAAACACAGCCACCAAGTCCAGACACACACAGGTGAATAATTAAGGACATATCAATCAGGTTAACAAACACTAAAAAAAAGGCAACAGGTCACCAATCTTCAACAAACATTTATAGATGTTGATGAGGCTGGATTTACCAGGGTACAGTGAGAAGAAGAGGAAGACATATCATTGGCCACAGGGCTATTGTCCATATGTCAGGGCAACGTGGGAGTAACATCACCATTTGTGCAACCATATCTCAGAATCAGGTCCTTCATTGTCATGCCAACTTAAGTTCTTACAACACTTATCTCATTCTTACATTTTTGAACAGATTACACCACATTATGACAGCTGGAAACCAAAAGAACCAGATATATTGTTGTCTGAGACAATGTATCTTTTCATCATTTTGCTGAGGTCCACAACTGGTTTTAGCAACAATTGCAATTTACAGTTCTACACCTTCTACCATACTCCCCCCTTCCTTTAGGAATCACTAAACCAACCGTTTATTCAGATGCCCCTCATCCAGGTGATGGAGGAAGCCGGTGACCAAATTGATGTGACATCAATACAGGGATGGATTCATTACTCCAGAAGATTCTTTCCATGTTGCCTTGTTGATGAAAACATAGCCTGTGATGTTGATGAGGCCCTGTGACCAGAACCAGCTAGGCAGAGATAGGCAGATCATGTTTAGTGTGATTTTTTTTTCTTTTCTGGACTTAGTTAATTACAAAAAACTGTGACATGAGGAAAAATAGATAATTCCATTGGTCTGCACAACCAGTGTTATGTAGCGTTGGTGAATTCATTTTTACACGTTCTCTGTGTAAATGCTACAAATGTTTTGAGATAAGCACAGGGGTGTTGAACTCAATCCAACAGAATCAGACCATATGATGGATTTGATGGATGTTTTGACAAGAAAATTGGGCGACTGTAAGAAATTGTAGAGTTTTGACTAAAGTGTTCCATTTTCCAAAAATCTGAGGTGTTGTGTTAATTGTGTGACGTGTTGTGAAAAACTGGGCCCTGTTTTCAAAATTGTGCTTAAGCAATTAAAAAAAACTAAAAGGAAATATGTTATGAACTGACAACACTAACAAAACATGAAACATTTTAAAGGTGTGTAACTCATTATACCTTGTCTAAAACTGACTATTTCATAAAACGAACATATAATCAAACATTGCGGTTATAGTGTAATGATCCAGGAATGCTTTAGTGTTTCAAGACCTGGACGACTCACAGCAGCTGATGAAACTATACATTCTGCTCTTTAGCAAAAAAAATCCTCAAGGAGAAAGTTCAATCATCAGTTCTTGACCTCAAGTTCAAATCCACTTAAGCACACCAGCATGTCCTCCTGTGAATGGCTCAAAAGAAATCAAGAAAAATAACTTAGGATTTTGGAGTAGCCTTGTTACAGTCCGAATTTAAGTGATGTAAAAGAATTCTTGTCGATTACTGTCAATGCTTGATCGCAGTTGTTCCTTCAAAGGGTTAAGCAACCAATTATTAGATTTGGGGGAAATCACTTTTTCCCATTAGTTATCTTAATAAATCAAATGATCAGTATCACTATCAATGTAACTTTACTGTGGTTACTGTAGGGAAATTATCCTTGTAGCGGGGCTAATAAACACTCAGATACTGATAAGACTGATTAGGCTCCACTGATTCCTCTAGAGGACAGGCTCAGCTGTCCTCTATGAGAACAGTTGAGTTGAACTGGCCACCTGACCACCCCCACAGTTTATCACACCTCCGAGTTCTTGGTCTCCAGCCACACTCAGGCCTGATTACTGCCACACCTGTTCTCAATCAAGACTTAAATAGGATCTGCCTGACAAAGTGAAGTACACCAAAAGATCCTCAAAAGCGATACATCATGCAGAGAAAGAAATTCAGGAACAAATGAGAAAGAAAGTAATTGAGATCTATCAGTCTGGAAAGGGTTACAAAGTCATTTCTAAAACTTTGGGACTCCAGTGACTCATAGTGAGAGCCATTGTCCACAAATGGCGAAAACATGGAACAGCGGTGAAGCTTCCCAGGAGTGTCCGGCAGACCAAAACTACCCTAAGAGAGCAGCGATGACTCATCCAAGAGGTCACAAAGACTCCACAATAACATCCAAAGAGCTACTGCCCTCACTTGCCTCAGTTAGGGTCAGAGGTCATGCCTCCACCATAAGAAAGAGACTGGGCAAAAATGGACTGCATGGCAGAGTTCCTAGATGAAAACCACAGCTTAGCAAGAACATTAAAGCTCATCTCAATTTTTCCACAACACATACTGATGATCCTCAAGACTTTTGGGGAAACATTCTGTGGACTGACGAGACAAAAGCTGAACTCTTTGGAGGGTGTGTGTCCCATTACATCTGGTGTAAAATTAACACTGCATTTCAGAAAAAACATCACCCCAACAGTAAACCATGATGGTGGTGATGGTAGTGTGATGGTCTGGGGCTGTTTTGCTGCTTCAGGACCTGGAAGACTCGCTGTGATAAATAGAACTATGAATTCTGCTGTCTACCAAAAAATCCTGAAAGAGAATGTCCGGCCATCTGTTTGTGACCTCAAGCTGAAACAAACTTGGGTTCTGCAGCAGGACAATGATCCAAACCACACCAGCAAGTCCAACTCTGAATGGCTGAAGAAAAACAAAATGAAGACTTCCGAGTGGCCTAGTCAAAGTCCTGACCTGAATCCAATTGAGATGCTGTTGCATGACTTTAAAAAGACCAGTCATGCTCGAAAACCCTCTAAAATGGCTGAATTAGAACAATTCTGCAAAGTTGAGACGCCAAAATTCCTCCACGGTGCTGTAAAAGACCCATAATTGTTGACACTTGATTGCAGTTGTTGCTGCTTCTCACCCTGTTCGTACGTTACTCTATGGGTGGGGGTTATTGAGACTAAGGTGGGGTCTGGTGATAGGGAGAAGAACAGATTGTTTGTTTTTGACCTCACAGATATAGGAGGAATTCACTTGTTGGGTGTGTGTATAAACACATCAATCCTGGCTGATAATAAAAGCGTAAAAATAGATGAACCATAAAGTCTTTTCCTTGGGCCAATTGTATATGCATCCATAATTCCAAACTACTTAGTGTGGTGCATTTATTTATTTTGTACACTGGTTCATATTTTTTGTCAGTGACTGTTTTGGACAAGGATCCTTGAATAAAATATGCCAAACAAGTAGATCTGCTGCTTCCACAACTATGAGACATATTGTCACTTCTCAGCACCAACATCACACTGAGCAGCCAAAGTTTCAATGACACATTTGTGAGAAGAGGTTGTGAAATGGAGTAGATGATGGTGAAATTAGATTCTTAATAATTATTTCCAAGGTACGAATTTTTAAAGGTATAAAATGTGACACGCATAAAATTAAAATCTGTTGACAACTGTAAGCTTACTGGAGTTTGAATCATTTCTTAAATGTGGAAAATATACGTTTAAATGTACAAATAATTTTTTTCTGTATCACAACAGTAAAACAGAGACTGTTTTGACTGTTCTTGTGACTCTTGAGTCTCCAAGTTGCTGTAAATGTGTAACATGATGTAATTTTCTTTTCTGATATTGCCTCACTTCTACCCCTCTCACTCTCTCCTCTTCACTCCAGCCAATCACACTTCAGCGGGGTCCCTCCCCCTGCTCTAATAAATACCACTGAGGACAAGGGAGGCTCCATCTGCCTAACTCTCTTCTCCTCAGCAGAGTCTCTTCTCCTCTCTCACCTCCTCAGTGCTACTGACTCCCAGTGTGACCATGTCTGTCAGAGCTGTGAAGACCACCACCCTCTCCTCGGTATCATCCTCCAGGGGCCCCACCCAGGCCTACAGCAGCCGCTCATTCTCCGGCTATGGGGGCTGTGGTATGGGGAGTGCCAGGCAGAGCTATGCTGTCCGCACCTCCTATGGAGGAGTTGGCAGCAGTGGTGCTGCTGTGGGTCCTGCTGGGGGGTTTGGACTGAGAGGAGGTGGAGGGGATTTCGGCCATATGGGCTTCACTGGGGGTATTGCCAATGAAGTGGTGGCCCCTATTACCGCCGTGACTGTAAACAAGAGCCTGCTGGCTCCCCTTAATCTGGAAATTGACCCCACCATCCAGGATGTCCGCATCCAGGAGAAGGAGCAGATCAAGAACCTCAATAACCGCTTTGCTTCTTTCATCGACAAGGTCAGTCACTCAAGAGTTAATGACAGCAAAATAGTGGAGGTTGCTCCTTGGTGGTGGTGGTGGGGGACCAGTACAAGCCCAGGGAGAGATCTTTGAGTCTATAACAGGGGGAACACCCCTCTTTCCCCTGTTGTAGAGCAAATCTACCTCAACATGGTAAGGCAATCAGACCCATTAGCTGTCAGGACAGGACACATTTGTAAAATAAAAAGGTCCTTTCCACAGCAGAAATAGAAAACAAATAATGCACATTTTGTTAACCTGACAGTTGGGATAGATAAGAACTCAGGAAGTGAAGAGGAAATGAATGTTTGCAAGCCAAAGCAGGTGATCATCCTTGAGACACTGCCTTAGAGAACAATATTTTTTAAAACAATATTATATTTGTGGAACAAATCTGGGGGAAATTGCTTGTTCTGTGCAGGGCCTAAATAAGTTCACCCTGAAGTTGAATCAAAGAGCTTAGATTGAAAAGTCACTCTCAAGCCAGGAGTGCTTCTTACATAAGAGACAAAGTTTCTGTTTGACTTACTTGTCAAATGAAGTCAAACAAATTCCCTGTGATTTTTAAAGCTTTAACCCTGATTAGTTACAGCCTATACAAACCCCAAACTGAAATGAGATGGAGTAGTTTGAGAAATAGCTGCAAGAAACATGTTTCAAAGATGGTCGGTAAGTCTTTGCAGCAGAAACTTGAACAATGCCTTTTTATGAGGCTAAGAAAGCTTTTATGCTAAAGGAAGAATGGATCATTGTTATACCTTCTAAATTAAACATAAAAATACTTTTCACAGAACAATGCTTGTTTTCTGCAAGAAAAGACTAGATTAGATTATTCAGTGAGTGAGTTGTAATTCTTCTATGCTGTACATTAGTTTTCTTGATTCAAGGAGGCACTCAATAAAGAAAGGGGTTTTAAATAAAGCTTCCAGTAATTCCTCAGACCACAAAACAAAGCTTACTCTCACACTGCTCCTTGGACCAGTGTGTCACAGCATATAAAAGTACACACAGAACTGTGTGTCTGTCATCATGTTGGCTTAGTTATAGTTGGACTCCACCAAGAGAGAGGATGGCAAAAAGAATAGTTATACAACTAGCACCTGGGACACAGTGGCAAATTGTGTTGAACTGCAGCATTCTGTGAAAAATATATCATTTATTTTTAAGTTTAGGGTCTAACTTTTATTGTCTCTCAGTGGTCAAACCCATTATTGTTTTTTGAGTCACCCCTGGGCTTTACATTCATTTCTTCTCCCATCAGCCTTCATCTGAACAACTACCCTCTCTGTTTGTTATGAGATTTGGTGGTTCCTGCATGAATGGCACCCTGAACAAGTCCTTCCCTCTATTAGCCCCAAAACATGTCTACAACCTCATGAGGAATATTCAGGGAAAAAAACAAAAACAACAAAACATTTTTATAATGTACCTTATTAGAAACATTAGGGATCAAGAAATGATAATCTGATATTAATTACTCTGTCTTCAGCTACACTTCTTGAAAACAGCAAAGTAAAAAATGATCTACAAAAGTACTGACCTGATGTTATATGATAGATGAAAGAAAAAAAAAAATCTGTTTTTTTAGAAACAAATGTAGGTTGCACAAATCTCACCCCTTAAAAACACTACAATAGCCCTTTAGTTAAATATTTATTCATAAACTTTAAATCAGACACCTGCTTCTGTGTCATGAGCCAGTGAGGCATTGAGTGGACATGTTAATAACTAAGGAAAGACTTGTTCAGGGCAAAAGGACAGATGACCTTCTTTTTGTACTTTAACACTGTTCTGGGTGTGTTGCCTTGGGAAGAAAGTCCTATAAGAGAGAACAAACATAAATTTAATTACGGTAATGACCCTCTTTGTCTTTTCTTTGTCTTCAGGTACGCTTTCTCGAACAGCAAAATAAAATGCTTGAGACCAAGTGGAAGCTTCTGCAGGAGCAAACCACATCTCGGTCCAACATCGACGCCATGTTTGAGGCATACATAGCCAACCTTCGTAAGCAGCTGGACAACCTGGGTCATGAAAAAGTTAAACTGGAATCTGACCTGCACCAGACAACTGCCCAAGTGGAGGACTACAAAAACAAGTATGTGCAGCTGTGGCTTAAACACTAAAAATGTTCTTCTTTTTCAACTTCACATGCTGGATAGTCAAGCTTTTCTAAAATCCTTTCAGTGTAGCTTAACTTGACTTCTAGTTATCACCCTGAAGTTAAAAAGAGGGGAAAAAGAGATCAAGAAATTGTCCCTGATTCTGATTCATTGCATTTAGGAATAGCCATTTCCCAATATAGAATATGAATCTGATACTTCATTAAACCAAACTCCACTTTGCCTCACATGTGGAGCAATTAACTAAAGTAGGTCATTAAAGCCAGCATGTTTACTCTTGATTTTGTTTTTTATATGTCTTGTTGTTAATTTGGTTCTTAGCGACTTTTGTTTGAGGAAACTGTTCACACAGACAGACAGGGAATTAACGCAGCCAGTGTAGTCTCTTTCACTGTTCACTGTAAATGGTGAAAACACTGTAAGTGTTAGGAAAAACCCAGATTTGACTGATGAGACTATAATGTGCATGGCCTAATAAAGTCATATTCAATAAATTAGAATATTATTGAAAAGTCCATTTATTTCAGTTGCTCAATTCATTAAGTGAAAAACATTATATAGATTAATTGAACACAGACTGATGTTTTCAAGCCTTTATTTATGTTAATTATGATGATTACCCACCAAAAGTTAATGATAACACATTTAAAATTAGAATATTATATCAGATAAATAAAAAAGACATTTTTAATACATACGTGCAAGGCTTAATGAACTGTATCTTTAATGCCTGCTTAAAGGTATTATTTTATTTATTTTATAAAGGTTTATTTTCAAAAGGTACTTTCAATCTGACAAACAAGCCTCATCGAAACACATTTTCTAATTTACTGAATATGACTGTATACAGTTTTACAAGCCATGCACAGAAAAATACACCCTGAGTTTGAGTACCTTTATCGATTTGTATTCAAAGAGCAAGGTTAAGAAATAAGTTCATTAGATTAATTTAAGCTCCAAATGGACAACTTCTCTTTTTTTCTTTTGCTCTCCAAGATATGAAGAGGAGATCAATAAGCGCAATGAGTTTGAGAACAACTTTGTCCTCATGAAGAAGGTTTGAGCAAATTGACTTAAAAAAATGCTTACATTGGCAGATTTCTTTAACCTGTATGGTATTCATCATTAAATGGTATGATTGTTCTGTTATCATCTGAAGGACACAGATGCAGCCTACATGGTCAAAGTGGAGCTGGAGGCAAAGCTGGATGGGCTTTTGGATGAGATCGAGTTCTTGAGACAGATCTTTGATGCAGTAAAAACCTTTTTTCACTACACAGTTCCTCACTAATGCCTCCCTAAGCTAGAAGTTTTGTTTTTCTGCAGTTATAGTTAATATCTTATCATTTTGTGTAGGAAATTAATGAGTTGCAAAGTCAGATCAAAGACATATCTGTTGTGGTGGAGATGGACAACAGCCGTGATCTTGATATGGACGCCATTATTGCTGAGGTGCGCGCTCAGTATGAGGACATCGCCAACAGGAGCAGAGCAGAAGCTGAATCCTGGTACCAGAGCAAGGTGGTAGAAAATGCCTCATTATTTAAAGTGAAACCTAGCTAATAACGTGTACTCACAATGTTTTTTTTTTTTTTTGTTTAGTTTGTAGTTTTTAGAATTATAGTATGACCTGATAAAAATTGTTGGATTGTTTTTCTTCAATATCAGGGAATACTGATTTTTTTTTTTTTTTTAACTTGTTTTCTAATCTTCCACATACATTTACCTCTCTTTCATCAATCCCAGCTCTCAAATGTTTCTTCATATTCAAAAACTGGCTATGACAGGAAAGATCCAGATGTGTTTTTCCAAATATGCATCAGGTGCTAGATGGTTTATTACAATCCTCAGCTAACAGAAACATTTCATGTCATGCTCACATAGACCTTATCTATACACATAAAAGTGTTAGTAATGTTAATTTCTGCACATTGTTTTGTGTTGATGGGAATGAACATAATGTCAAGGGAAATTCTCACTATTTATAATATTTAACATCTATATGTGTCAGAGTTTGTTAGGGTAATTGTAGGTATTTAACAATGTTGGTATGTTTAAAAGAGTACTTTTAGTAGCATAAATGCTGCAAAAGGACAACAAGATGTGATTTATTCTAACATAGCAGATGTAATTTTACAACATTAAGAAAGCTGATTGCTATTTAGGAATGTAATGTTAGATTTAACCAGCAGAGATGAGTCCTGAATACGTGTCATTTTGTCTATTTTCACAAGGCTTCTTGCTTAGCTTTAAAATGCTTTAATTTTCAGTGAACTCGGACTAACACTGTTGTTGTTGCAGGTTTTATGTAGTTATCTTCATGCAACAAGCTCTGCTCTTTCTGGGAAAACCATTTACATAACAAATGACTATTTATGTACTTCTAAGAGACATACACAACCAGAAGAAGCAACTGAAAAACATAAGTTACATATGTAAAATTGGAGAGAATGAGAAATTAATGAAACTGCTTTTTTTGCTGTGTTTTCTATTTTTTCAGTATGCAGAGATGCAACACTCAGCTGGAAAATACGATAACGACCTAAAGTCCACCAGGGCTGAAATTGCAGACATGAACCGCAGAATAATGAGGCTCCAGTCTGAAATTGACATGGTCAAAGCTCAGGTGACGAATTAAGTTTAAGCTACATATAGTCTACTTTCCTTACTTTATTATGATTTTGGATTCACATTTATTTAAATATTTGTTATTCCATATTATATTTCCACAATTCAGAAACTACTCTGTTTTACTCTTAGAGAAACAACTTGGAGGCTCAGATAGCTGAGGCTGAGGAGCGGGGCGAGCTGGCAGTGAAGGATGCCAAGCTGCGGATCAGAGACCTGGAGGAAGCTCTTCAGAGAGTTAAACAGGACATGGCCCTGCAGGTCCGCCAGTACCAAGAACTGATGAATGTGAAGCTGGCTCTGGATATTGAAATAGCCACTTATAAAAAACTGCTGGAAGGAGAGGAGACAAGGTAAACTGTTGCTGTTGAATAGCTCATGTGCCATCCTGTGGTGATAATGAGAACTGCATTCACTTGAAAAATATTTAAAGGCTTTTTGGATTTTTTTTTTTTTTTTTTTTTACATCTTCTTGGTTTCTATTCCTTCTACAGGTTAGCAATGGGAATCAAGACCAGTGTGTCTAAGCAGACTTGTAAGTCTATGCTGTAACATCATGCAAATAAACAGTGTTATTTTTCTGTCATACGTCTTACACAGTGACACAAACAGCATAACTTTGATTTTTAATCCTTTCTCTCTTCTTAATATGTAGCTTTCAACTATAATGCCTTCAATCTGGAGACTTCCTGTATCCCATCCTACGCCAGTTCTTCCCTTGATGCAATTAAGTCAAGCAGCGGTTCGGTTTCTGCCCTCGAAGGTGGGGTTGTGAAGACCACCACAGTGACCACAACTGAAACAGTGGTGAGCAACACGGAGGAGAAGAAGGAAGAGGAGACTGAAGGAGTAACGGAGGAATCCCCTGCTGCAGAGAAGAAGGAGGAGGAGGAGGAAAAGGAGAAGGTGGAGGCTGAAGCGGTAGCTGTAGCTGAATAGTGCAGTGATTTATTCCTAATTTTGATCTTGGTGACTAAAAATAAAGCAGATCTTCTCAACCTATTGATCACTTCTTTAATACTCACAAAAATAAAGTTGTGTTCTGATGGAAGAGCTATGAACATACATTTTTTTCTGATATCTCAAATAAAGTGCTGCTGGATGAGCCAGTTTGCTTTCTAACCCCTGGTGGTTAAGAAGTTCTTAAAGCTACTTGCCAGACTTTTCAAACTTACTAAATATATATATATATATATATATATATATATATATATATATATATATATATATATATATATATATATATATATATATATAGTTACCTCTAGCAGAACATATCTTTTAAAAACAGAATTTAAGATAAAATCCACTCAATCAGAAACAAACTCCTAAGTGCATGTGACTCCAGTGACATCACATAAATAACAAAGTGAGTTTCTTTAAAATAAATCCATTTTGCTCTTTATTTATGCTTTTATTAAATTCCTTTTTCTAAGGTGTTTATTTTACTTTAGAAAACTATTAAAAAGTGAATTTGTTGTAGTAAGTCAACTTAAAACAGGAAACTCATGCTTGGGGATCGTGTTCCATAGGGGCTCGGGTCTCTGTGTCCATGGCCGGATATGCTCAGGCATAGCGGGTTGCCGGCGGAACCTGCTGGAGGGTCAGGCTCTCCTCTGCTTTTCTCGAGGGGAGGGTTACCCTGCAGGGGGCTCCAGGGGCTCTGTGCCTTGGGGGAGCCACTGGGTGTCTGTGGCTCTGGTCTTCCTCATGTTGTCCTCATGTCCTGGGGGACGGGTCTGTGGGTCCCCATATCCACTGTTGAACATTCTTATGGAGAAACCTTATAGACACAAACACACTCACCCCCCCAGGTGTAGAAGCAGACTTCAAGGGTGTTTAGTTTCGTTCTCTCTATACTTTTTTCTCTCCTCTACTTCTGTCTCCTTCTTTCCCTTTAAACCTTTTCCCCACCTTTCTCTCTTTCTTTTCGCCTTTTTTTCACCTTTATGTCCATTACATTTGAAATAAACCCAAAGCAATTTATAATAAAGTTTCATTTATATATATCAAGTGGGACATCATGGCGAAAGCTGTAATGCTCTGCTTGTGAAAGTAAATCTGTTGGGCCTCACCTTGACACTCAGACAACAATTCTGAGTGACACACTGCCAGACAGGACACATAAAAAAAACCAAAACAAAACAAAACAAAAAAACAAACTACTGAACAAAAAGAACTTTTCTATGATATTCTTGCTATGGCTGCAGGACAACATTTGAGCATAGATTTTGCATGGCGCTCAGGGAAATTTTGCTTCAATGAAACAGATCAAAGTTTGTGAAGAGGACAAGGAAAAACCAGAAGAGTTAAACTAAAACATCTCAATGTATTTCAAAATCTATCATCCACATCCAAAATCAAACATCCCATAATTAAAAACATTGAAAAAAGTTTCATTTATTTGCACTTCACTGAACAGCAATGAGAAAATATTTGCAGGGAGCATGGCGGTATTTTCATATTATCATATTTTAATTTGCTAATACACATAAACACACCGACACAGACAAGTTTACCTATTAGCAGAGTTAGAAAGAGAAACCTAAAGGATGAGAGGGATGCAATCAACATTTTTCCGCTGAAACACCTGACGAGTCCCAGCCTTCCTCACTCCTGCTGCTTATTTGCTTGAGGAGTTTCTCTGACAAAATCAATGATTGGTCATGGTTTCTTATCAGATGTTAAATGATGACAGACCCTTTTACTGTAACACATCCAACCAGATTTCTCAAAAGCACTCATAAAACAACGTAATCAAACATGTGCAGGCTAATTCATGTAAAGCTGGGATTCTTGGGAAACAGCATTGTGGAAATGTAACGAAATGCAATTCATGATTCAGCACTAGGATCTTTCTCTCTTCCAGTAAAAAAAATGAAGGGAAACTATTTCCATCGAGGAACAGGTTTGAACAATGGGTGGTGGTGCCCCACCCGAGGTCATACAATCTCTCATGTCGTCAGAAACAGAAAACTTGTCAAATGCCCAAATCCCACCTCCTGTTTAGCTTTCTTCATGCAGAGCTGACAGACACTGGAACAGACGAGCATGTAGAGGTTTGAAAAAATGATGACCTAACAGAGCAAAAATGACACCCCAAAGAGGACACACAGTTTGGTTTGCAGCAACATTTAAATCTACCCTGAAATGACACTAACAGTTCCTCTCAGGTGGGAAAACTGACTGTACAAAAAAATCTTTTCAAAGTTGTTTTCACACATCTGCTTCAGTTATGAAAACTGCGGGGCACACCCGTGGGTCATGCGTTGATCAGATTACCAACATAAAGAGAAAGAAACAGACACCCACTCGGTCTGATGAATACTGCTTTCATTGTGGTGAGCAACACAGAACAAGTGGAAAAAGAGCAATGATTACACAAAGAAAATCAAAATAAAACACAAAGTAAGAAGTCTATTGTTTAAAAGTGATTATTTATTGGCTTTTGTTTTATTTGTTATATGCTGTCGTTGACTTATCTTTTTCTTTGACTACATGTGAACTATTGGCTAAAAATAATTCACGTATATGTGGGTTCTTTGTGGATACGCTGACCTCTGACTCACAGAGTCCAAAGATTTTTTAAGTGATGTACTGTGAAGTTGTACTACTGTTGCAGCCTTACCTGTAGTAAGTGTCATTTCACAGTTACCTTGTTCAAAAGTAAATAAATCTTTGGAATGGCATGAACTAATAAGCTGTTCAGATGTACACCGTCTGTTTTAGCTGACTTCAGAAATTAAAACAGCTCCAACAGAAAATGTTCACATCAGTAGGATAGAATGCCACATTAGCAGGGATATACGGTGTAACATTTTGCAACCAAGATGTTAGGCTTCTAACTGATCTCATCACTCCATAGCCATGCTGCTCAAACTTTCTTAGAGGGATGAGCTCATCTCTAGCCCTCTTAGCTTTACTTCAGCAGGTCAGGAATTAAGAGAGGGTCCTTCAACTTTTAGGCCAAGGTGGCTGCTGGGGTGATGGAGATGAAGAGAGCCCAGTAGTATCTGCCACCAGTAGCACATGAAAAGCAAAGTAAACCAGGATGCTTTGCAGCTTAAATAGACCACCTAACATGTTAAGATGTGCTTTATGTATTCTGCGTGTGAAGCATCACGTGTGAGGTACCATCACTGCCTGAGCTGACTGTTTGGTCCAGCTCACAGGCATTGCCTCATTTTTGTTGCTAACAAGAGTTCTGGCAGCCAAATCATCCATGTCTATCTTCTTTGTTGCACCAGAGCATGACCTTTTCTGTGCTTTTTTATGAGACGAACATACCCATGCTAGAATGACCTGATCTACATACATGCAGGTGATAGCGTCCTGTTGCAAAAATAATAACAATGTTTGAATATTTCCTATTGTAAAGCATTAAGGAAGAATATGTGAAAGAAACTGAAATCAAAATCAGCTTGGAAGATATAGCAGTAAGGCACTAAGTTGTAAAAATAAAACTAAACTTACCTTGACAAATAAATATAGAAATACATGTCAAAAGATTGCCTGGAAACAACAATTACAGGAAGGAAAAAAAAGATGTATTGCGGGTGAGACCATCAGAAATGAACTGAGGTGTTCAAGCAAGAGATGAAGTCAACTGAGGCACACAACACAAAACATGGAAAGCAAAATGTGGAAAATAAGTCTGGATAAGCATGAATGTGTAAATGTACAATGTAGTTTGGATGGTTGATGCAATTATTATTCTCAACCTGAACTGGGATTGGATCTAAAACTATTCCATTTATAATCTGTCATTCCAGTTTATTGATTTGAGTAACCCTTGCACAGCTTACCTGTTAGGATTCCGCTTCATACACCTGTTGATAAATCAGGTTTTGCATTCAGAATCTTGTTCACCTTCTGAATATTGAATCATGCTTTTTGTTCTTTGACATATAAACATTTTTATTCACTCAACTGCTGTGTGTTTAGTCAATGGGAGGAATGGGCCTACTTTACACATACTCAGCAGATGACACGCTAAACTAACACTGTGAATGCCCTACTTTGCTGCAACAATGCTGAAGTTAGAGATATTGGTCTTAGTCTTTATAAACTGACAATTCAGTTCCTCTCCTTACTATCATCACAGTTGCGGATGTTGAAAGTCAGGGTTTTTTTTTTATTTTTTTTTTAAAGAAAACTGTCTCAAAAAACACGACAAGTGAAAATATGAAGATAATATGGATAAGCAGGTAAAGTTAAAAAAAAAAAAGAAATCTGAACACAGTAATGTAATGAATGGAAAGGTGTGGTTAAACTGAATGTTTTGTAGGCTTAAAATGATCAGTTTTACCTTCACGGTGTGTAATCTGCACAATTTGTCTCTGTGGAGCTGCAGTGCATGATGGATTTCTCAACAGAGTAAATATGTTCACACCTGAATGAGAAAGAAAAGGGAACACCTTTCTGTCCGTTTCACTCAGAGGTTGTAAAGGCTGGAGTGTTATAACACTGCAATTAGTCATGAAGGTTTTCTTTATCTTATTTCAATCTGAATGTTTTGTGTGGAAGCCGATTTAAAAACAGCAGCTCAAAGAACGAACACAAATCCACCATCTTCCTGGGTATTACTTAAGAAGCACATAGAACCTGTTGTTTGTGCCAGCAGCTTACTTATTTTGTAAGCACCCTTTAGATTTGAGGGACTGAAAAATTTGAGAGCCTTACTGTTTTCAATTCAATTCACTTTAATCATGTAGCATCAATTCACAACTGCCATCCAGCTAACCAATTCTGTTTTAATTGAAAATGGTAAAAAGAGAAAAATGTTGAATAAAGCGATTAAAAACCGGTGTCTTTATTGGTTTTGGGTATAATTTATAAGGCAGGGTTTCAAAATCATTCAAAGTTTTAGAATTAAATTATTTCTTTCCATGTGTTTATTGTTGAAGTAAGATGATATAGCTGCATATGAACAGAAGATGTAGCGGAGATGGGTTTTATTTGTGTATCTTCAGGTAAACCGCCACATAGCCAAAACCCCTGACCAACAGAATAACCGCACTATACCTATATTACCTTTTTTCATATTGGGTAATGCAAGAGCTGGAGAATTTAGCTTGACACACCTCCGCATTGCTGAGGTGAAAAGTTATGCATGAGAAAAGTAGATGAACATTGAGAGCACATGCATTCCTATCAGAGCCTGAAATTTTTGACTGAGGTTGGCTCACCGCCTCAGGGATCAGATCATGAACAAGAACACAACCTAGATCTGTGCCCAAGAATGAGCCGCCCATAATCATCACCCTTCATCTCTGCTGATCTGTTTCCAGATGACAAAGCTGAAATGCAAAATACAAACAGACATTGCTGTCAACTGAGATTTAAATGTAAAAAAAAGGAACGATTTAAAGATAAATAATATAACTTTTATTCTACACTATATTTACAAAACAACGTCAGATTGCACAGCGACAAAAGGTAGCCTAACACTATTTTTAACTTTTAGACAAACTTATCTCGATATATCAACTGCAATGTTAAGGTCTTTGAACATCAACTATTTAGAGGCACACCCTGATAGATTATAGCAAAGATAATCACTGATGCAGCTGACAAGTTGATCCAGCTGTTAGAAGTAGTTTGTTTGGAGGGACCCTCCTCCTCCTGCGTACAGGGGGTAAACAACTTGTCGGTCAGTGTGAGTGGAAAATGACGAATGACGGAGCAGTTAAACCAGAGCTCCACTGTTATCAGTCAGCAATGCTAGACCAGCAAGCATTTCATGTTTCTCAGACGCCAAACACCATATACAACATAATTTGAATGGTTCAAAGGATGTACATAACAAAATGTGGTACCCTGGCTATCGCACCTTCATTTGGTTCATCCACTTTTACTTTTCACCATGTACCTGTTATGTATCAATCTGTTCTGGATTCATAATTTCCCTGATTTTAATTGAATATGATCACATGCAGAATGGTGATTGAGCAGTACTTACACTTTCAACATTTAATCCGTTTGTAAAATCCATAAGCATTCCCTTGGTTTTCAGTTCTAAACTTTTCAAAGTTTTCCTTTTTTATTAAAATTATTTACTTGTAATATGTGGTAAATTAAGGCTTTTCTAAACTATTGCCATGATGACATCTTCATGAACAGGCAATATGGTGTGCAAAGACAAGAAACAATTACTCTCAGCCTTGTTAGATTTACATTGCAGCTTTCTAGAACAAAAGTGGCATCTTAACTGAAAAATATACACAGAATTTTGTATTAACCTGCACGGCTCACATTGTATCTTGTTTTTTTTTTTTTTTTTTGTATATTTTCTGATAACATTTAAGAATATGCATAGTAGTTTTCATTAGTTTTGCTTTAGATGTGATTACGGCCTCAAAATGTTTTAAATTTGAAATCTTATTTGATCACGTCAGCGCTGCATTTAATTGTCTTGTTCATCTTGTTTATTCACGGAGTCGGTACACTATGAACTTTTTAATTGCAATGAAAATGCCATTCCCAGCACTGCAACTTCAAGAATCTAACTTTCAAAAGCAATACATCTTTTTCATTGCATGCAGTTGAAGGAAAAGCTACACACCTTCACCAAGCATGTGCAGAAACTAAATAGCCTATAGTTGTGCAGACTGTAATCTTCCATGCCTCAGTTGTCTCCACCCTGAACCTGTACAGGAATCCCAACCTGTTACACAAGATAATTGACAGTACCCTTTTTTTTTTTACTTCTTTTGTTCACTATTTTTGGTGTGAAAATTTTTATCAGTGTTGCGGGAATCACCTCAAATCCTACAAAGACAGGTTCAAAGTGAGACAAACTGCAGCAATTTACTGTATTGCCTCTGGTGAAAGTTTGGTGCATCTAAACCATTAAACCTGACAGCCACATTTCTAAATCATACAAACCCAGGAGAAATATCAAGAACCAACATGTTCCCCTGCTTCTTTTTATTATTTATTGCTGTCAGTTAATCGCAGTTGGAGGATAGATTTAATTTCTTCTATTTGAAAAGTGGGCCCCTTTAAATTATACTACATGATATCGATGCCAATTCACTTCTGCAGGGAGTTAGTTCTCAATCATATGGGGCAATTGTAAGCTATCGGCTGGTTAGAGCCGCAACTCTTCAAGCTTAACATGCACTGGACAAAATCATGCATAGACTCGATAAGTACTGATTAGAACAAATTTTACTGCACAGTATTTGTTAGAATCATGATTATGAAATACTGTCTTATAAAAGTTTGAACTTTTTCGAATTTTGTCAAATTATAAAAACTTGAATGCATTTTGTTGGGATTTTATGGAATAGAAAGTACACTCCACAAATCTGCTTTTCAATGTGGAGATTGGCTTGAAGTCAGTTTTGCTGCAGTGACATTTTTGAGATTGTTTTCATCTTGTAAAAGGCTACGTTACCCTTGGCTCCATTCTGACTATCTGGACAACTAATCTGTGTTTCATCAAAGTAAAGGAAGTGAAAGAGTTCGCTTGGGGGGAATAGGGTTACCCACACAGGAAAACATACTGACAGGTCAAAAACTCCTAACCTAATCCCATTTCATCTAAGATGCCCTTTTAGCATTAGAAACTGTAAATCTACATAGGAAATGACATGGTTGTTGAGATTTTACAGCTTTGTAAAGGTTTGACAATATCTTCGAATAAATACTCAGAAAAGTATGCCTTGTTTGAGCTGTGCAACAATGGGGAGTAGGGTTTGCTTTTAGCAAAATGGCAAAATGAGTGCTGATAAGCAGCAAACCTCTGGCATCCTGTTGGCAGACTGAAGAGTAGGAGCTTAAGTTAATTATTTCCCACTATCAAAGTTGGCATCCTGGAAATATGAGGCTTAGAGTGGTGTGGTGGCTCCATGACACATTCTAACTTTCCTTCTCCCTGTTCAAACAAGCAAGAAAGCAGGTATGTGTCAAGTGTGCTTTTAGTTGCAACACTTCTCTGTTACCTTTTAATCCCCTTTTGATGTTTTCACTTGATAAAGGATAAACGTTAAACCCTTATTTTCACATGTTTTCGACGTACACATAGACATCGAACTCTATTTACCAGATGGAAAACAAGTCGACAGAATGCACTCCCCTTTCTAAAAGTTTCACCATCCAATGATTACCTTGTTTTTATTCTTACTCAACCTAAACATATAAAAACTAAGTCCAAAATTTACAAGTTCTGCAATTTTGCCCCAGATATAAAAAGAAGTGTCCCAATAAATTACTGTCCACCCATCCTTATTAACCCATGTACAAAAGACAAACATTTACAAACAGAGACACATCATAAACCACAATAAAGGAATTATGAAGATTATGAGTACACAGACAGCCTCATGGTTGCTAAGCATTGCAAGAACACCAGCACATGTCTCTGAAATGTGTGAAAGGATTGTTCTCTGTCAGTGTGTACCATTTTGTAGTAAAAGTACACACAGTCAGGTCTTATTTATTTGTCTGACTTTAGAATATGGGTAGAGTTTTAAATGTGACAATGTGCTTACAAGTAAGTTTCATTCAGATTCTATGATAAACAGTGAGTATTATCGTTTATGAGACCTTAGGAATGGGAAGCTCAGTTGCAACATCAGACAGGTTTCACCGCTTACAAGAGACCTATAATCAGCTGCTGTGCAAACTGACCAGCTACTACGTAACCACACTCTTAGAGACTTTTTTTCTTTTGGTTCCATTGTAAAACATTATCTGTTGCAGTCAATGTAAAATGCATTGAGTTGTAAATTTTGTGAATCTCTCTGAAAGTGACTGATATGCAGGTTGACATAAGGTCACAGGTTCTACCTGCACAACCTACTCATTGGAGGTCAATGATAGTGCAGCCCTTCGTGTCATAGGAATGTGTAAACTGCAGGCAAAACAGGCACTATAATAAACTGCATTTATGACTGCCAAGAGAATGACAGATCCTGTACTGTCCATTGGTAAATAGTTTCAATATGCTTAAACAAAATTTATTTAATCTAAAAAAAATAACACAGATTCCCTTGAGAAAAAAAAGCTCTTAATCTCAATCAAATCAGCTACCAAATGTGTTATGCTAAGAACTGAGTCTTGCTAATATTAGCATGCTAAAACATCTAATGAAACCATGCTAACAGCAGCAGTTTAATTTAATTTGTATAACTTCTTAGCATGTTAGCGGTTCCTAATTATCACTAAACACAAATAATTATGAGAGTGTTCTGTGATCCTATGAATGACTGACTATATTTATGGAGAGCTTTTTTAACTTTTGCCTAGCATGTTCCTCAGATGCTGAACTAACCTTCAATTTGTCCGCTAAGCATTTGCTAAATGTTGCTTCAGCTTTCTAATATCTTTCTACTCTCCATCGCACTTTTGTGTATCTGTCAGTGGCAACACTCACTGAACACTGAAATTTAATTCCTAGGTGGTCTTATCCTTAAAAACAAAACAAACAGCCACCACACACACACACACACACACACACACACACACACACACACACACACACACACACACAACAAGATGGTAAAATTACAACAAAAGTAATAAACACTTCTCCGACAAAGCAGTACATATGTACCTCTTACTTGCCCCTTTTACCCAATATAATATATTATTCTCAGCACTGGAAATAATATAATTTTCCCAAAAACTTACATTTTTACAGTTTGGTTCTCTTTATACTACCTTTCACCAGTGTACAAAGAAACCTATAAGGTATATGTCCGTTGGGTATGTTGCTGCCAATGGTGACTAACTGTACAGAGTCACTTTCCATGGTATCGATTTAAGCTCACTAACAAATTTTTAATGTTGTGTATTACTTTAATATATTTATATTACCTTACAGAAGTTAATACATTTGAGATTAAAGCTATTATGTCACAAAATTAACTATCAAGCATGCTAACCCTGACAGCATTGTCAGAGGTATTGTATAAAATGCTTCATGTTTTACACATTAGTACCTTTGAGACACACAGAGAAGTTCTGAAGCTTAACTTATCAGGGTAGTGTGAAGCTTTGCTCATACTCTCTCTTAGACACTTGGGTATTTGTTAATCCTTAGTCACCTACTGTAGACAGAGTTGATGATCATTGTAGCACAACTGTTAAACACAGATCCAGTAACAAGAAAACAAAGTGTGAGACAGGCAGACTATGTGACGTCATACAAGGGCAGATGTTTTCAAACATCTCTCATGCAATCAGATGATTGCCGCATTCTGTCAATAGGTTTTTATTTGTCCAGACATCTTTCATGATCTTGCTTGTCTGACAAAGAATGAGTCATCATGTCAGATTGCTGCATTTGCCAGGGTTCCCATGCTGGACTCTAACTGCAGTGAGGTGTGTGTGGCATTTTTTGTATCTGTTTATTTTCAATATATAAACAAAATTAGCCTAAAATGAGGCTTAGATGGTCCATATTGAATGGAAGCCAATGAAATGCCCAAATTAGGAAGACAAAATGTACAGATCTGGGTGTGTATGTGTGAGTGTTTGCACAATAAATAAGATGTTAAAGTCCATTATTGCAACGTAATAATGGTTTATCAATAAATGTAGAGTCATTTGAAGAGTTTCTAACCTGCCAACAGACTACATGCAAACAGTCCTGCTACTATGTGAAATTAGTTTGCATCAATGACTCTGCAATGCAGTTAGACGTGTTAGTCTCTGGGAGAGTTTCGTCAGATAATTGACTGAATAATGAGTAGCCTAACTGTTACATATTCCCCACTGCAGATTAACTGCATTCTGTTGTGCTGGCCTTCACCAGATATTTCTGTGCTTGGGTTGTGCTCACTGTGTTGTAAGGGCGTTTTCCTTTTTGCAGGTGGTGAAATTGGGAGGTACACATTTAAACCCCATTTGACACCACTTCATCATGATGAACACACCCAGAACCTTGAAGAATGCCAATGGAAGTGTAGAAGGGTGTGTTCACAAATCCACAACTCCCTTTTATCATCAGTTAATGGTATCCTCTTATACATCTCAAAAAAGCTGTACATTTTTAACTTTGCTAACGAAACAAAATAGATTTGCATACATTAAAAGAACGGTGTCTGCCATTGCTGTAAGTAATTAACTGAATTTTAATTATGTAGTACATTTCTCAGATAGCAGTCAAAGTGCTTCACATTAAAAAGAGTAATAAATAACAATAAAAGCACAAAAACACAATGAAAGACATATTTAACAAATACACCATAACAACTTGTCATAGCAGCTCAGGTACCAGTGAGGCTAAAATGCTTCCTTAAAAAGGAATGTCTTAAGTTGCTTTTTAAAAGCATCAATAAAGTCCAAGGATTGTAAGTAGTGTGGAGGTTCATTCCACACGTTTCCCAGCTGGAAATAAAAGTACTGTTTAGAGTTTGTGTCACCAAAAATGACAATATCAAGGTTCGTTCTTTCCTGTGTGCTGGAGACAAAGTGCTATTGTTACATCCTTGAAAATAGGGGAGACAGAAAAACGATTGATTTTCAGTGCTTCTCTCATGCTGCAGTTAAACGCAATGAGGAAACCCCCAAGTGGAGGATAGGGCCACTACCAATCAATCCCAGAATAGGCTTACTAGCTGATTGCTGATGTACAGATCTCAATTTCCTCGAATAAAATAGCAAATAACATTAATACATGAAAAATAACAACTTTTCAGCAATTTGCTAACTGTATTTACATTTTTTAGGTTTATGTCAACTAATATAGATTAATATTTATTGTAAATCTTTTTATAGTAAATTATAATTATTTTTTTTTAACTATCAACTTTTGTTTATGAACTCAACTTATAACAACTACATTGAATCATTTAGTACTGCACTGGGGGTTTAATAATAGTCTTCCAACCTATAAAACTATATAGCTTCAAAAATACTACACCAAATTTTAAAAAAACATTTGGAGTCGCAGCATGGCAGAGAGCTGCAACTAATTTGCAGGAGGTCCCCCACCACCCAAACAATAAAAACTGAACTTCAGTGTAAAATCAGTAAGTGGAGAAGAGTTAAAGAAGTTGGTAGGACAGGAAGTAGTAGAGGAAATGCTGCCCTTAAACACTACTGACTCGCCCTGGTTGTCATTTTTATGTTGAGGCTGCGGGGGCTGTTGTCAGCAGCTGCTGAAAGTAACTAATAAACTAACTTGTAATCTAACTTAGTTACTTTTAAAATCAAGTAATCAGTTAAGTAACTAAGTTACGTTTTCAAGGAGTAATTAGTAATCAAGTTACTTTTTGAAGGTAAATGTATCATCACTGGATCCTCACACCCTTGTTCTGTATCAGCAGTAGATGGGCCAGCTCCTTTTTGTTTAGACATCTGTACAGGCTATTGCAGTTGTCTAAATGTGATGGGACTTCATAGGAAAATCAACCTGGAGCTGTGTATGAAAATATGATGATCCTTCTTGTTAAATCACGAGCTAACCATATTTGTTTTGCCCAAATTCCTGAGCCACCCCCATGTCCGAATACTACCTGACCTGCAGAATTAAGAAATCACCAAAATAGTACCTTTTGGAAAAAATGAAGCAGGTTAATCTCAAAATGCAACAATTTTTTCTGATCGACAGAAATACAATAATAGCTAAGAAGGAAAGTCATTAACATTTATCTGTCGGGAAAAGGTTACAAAGGCCTATCTCACATTTCCCAAAAAAACCATCTTGATGATCCCCAAGACTTTTGTGAAACTACTCTGTGGACTGATGAGACGAAAGTGGAACTTTATAAAAATCACATCAGCAAGGCCCCCCTGAAAAAGATAATGAATACCTTAGCTTCTTAACCATGCTGGTCATTCTTGAAACTGTCTTCTTAACACTGAAAACACTTAAATACATTTGATAGTCTTTGGCAGGCTTCATTCTTTTCTTTGATGGAAAATTTCCATTTGCATCTGTGAAAACTGTTAAGTCAGTTGTACCTTTGTTCTAATGCATGCTTAAAAAACAACAGACATCTCTAATTTAATCACACTGCAAGATGCAAATCTGGATATAGACTGCTTAATTATCTATTACCTTGCTTAATTATGGTTAAGGTGTGGTTGAAAAAAGTATTTGGGGTGAATTAAATCTTTGGTGTTATAATTGAACTCAAGCCTCCACCCTGCATTAATTAAGTGCAACAAAATCGTTTGAAGCCAGCAGATCTTGAGGGTAGAGAGTAGAGAAACTCTATTTCATTTGCTATGTGAAGTTTCACTCTTTTTGTCTTTAAATGTATGTTTTTTTTAATTTGTTTTCCATTTTTGTCACTGATATACAGTGCATTGCAAATGTATTAATGGCTTTTCCAGATTTTGTTATGTTACAACATTCCAATTCTAGATATTGTATTGGAATTGTATGTGATAGACCATTATTGAATAATTGTGAAGTAAAAGGAAAATATTGTCAGAGCTGCTGCTGGGCTGTAACCATCCGCACCTGATCATCATCACCTTGATCCACAGCTGCTGCCATATAAGGACAGATCTTCCTTCTGCACAGTGTCAGATTGTTGCAAAACCCTATGCGGTAACACCTTCAGACCATTTGTGAATGCCAGTAAGATTTGGCCACCTGTCTGTTTTCTCATTTGACCAGTTTCCCTCCTTGTCTGCCTCGTACCAGAACTCAACCCTGACTCGCCCACCTGATTTGTATTCCCTGGCTTTGACCCTCTGCCTGTTTGACCCTGAGAACTGGAATTACCCCCACCAGCCTAATTCGAACACTCAGACATGACACTTGACCAAGCTTAAACTGTTCCCGATAAACTCGAACTTGTTCTGAACCTATTGCTCAGTCATTGTGCCCATCCTTGCCTGAACTGTGTCAAATATTATAACTTCTGAAAAATCTGAAATGTAAATAAAATTCTGTGCAACTAATTTGCCTTCCGACGTCAACTTTTTCATAACTAAATTCTATTCCTTTGTGGCTTAATCTTGACTTAAACCCAGTGGTTGTGTGACAGTGTCAGAGGTTTTTTAAAAAACATTCGGGAATAAACAGCATCACGAAGACCACTGAGAACTGCAGTTAGCTCAGAAATAACATTTTGGAAGAAGGAAAAAGCATGGCACAACTGCAGACATACCCAGACATGACTGTCCACCTAAACTAACAGGCTGGGAAAAGATCAGAGCAAAGATAAGAGAATCAGCCAAGAGGCCCATAGTAACTCTGGAGGAGATGAAGAGATACACAGCTCAGGTACAAGAATCTGTTGACAGGACAACTATTAGTCATGTACTCCACAAAACTGCTCTTAATGATAGAGTGACAACAACTAACTCCTGAAAGAAAGTCCCATTTCAGTCTGCAAACATGCTCTGGTCAGATGTGATCAAAATGTAATTTTTTGGCTTGCATGCAAAATGCTGTGTGTGGAGAAAAAAAAAAAACTATGGTGGTGGTACTATCATGCTGTGGGAATACATTTCTTTAGGAGGAATAGGGAAGCTGGTCGGAATTGATGGGAATATGATTAGAGGTGAATACTGAGCAATCCTGGAAAAAAAAAAAAAAACTTGTTAGAAGCTGCAAAAGATGTGATACAATAGAGGTTCACCCTTCAGCAAGATGACTCTAAACATCCTGCCAGAATTAAACAAAAATGCAGCAAGGCTTGCATGCATGTGTTACAATGGCAAATGGTAAATAAATGATCCACTTAGGGCTGAATGGAAATATAACGCCTTATAGATCCTTATTCTTAAAATACCATTTATAATTTTCCTTCCACCTCCCAATTATGCAGTGCTTTGCATTATAACTTGTTGTAAAGTGACAAAATGTGGAAAATTTTAAGGGTTTAGAATTAATTTGTATGTTATGTTATATATCATATATAATTCTGTTTTTAAAATTTTATTATTAATTAATTGAATGACTTTGGCAGCTTTGTGAGACCTGTAAGAAATACTCGTTGCAGAAATAATAATTTACCTACCGTACCTCTACTCTACCCTCAAGATCTGAGCTTCATTTTGGTCTTTACGTTGTCCCACTGCCTCCAAGACTTTGGTCCTGTCTTGTTCTCAGTGAGAAACATCATGGCAGGAACAATAGTAATTGACTCAAGATGTCTGTAGCATTATGACTTAAAAGAGTAGCATATTCTGTTTATTTTGTCCACAATGTACTCCACCCAGAAATGATGTACATCAGATTTAAACTTCACAGAATCAATGATCCGAGAAGATTAGTAAAATCTTCTTTCTCTGGAAACTTGAATGGAATGTAAGATGTGATAAACTATCAAGCTGCTGGCCAATCACACCTCTGATTTTGTATATCTGTCATGCCACACCTAATTTAGCCTTTTTAGCCATTTCAATCAAAGATCAACATTATGAAAGGTTTATTTTTGCCTAAATATGCACAAGTGAACAAAACTGCACACACATTTGAGACTAATGAGTTAAATGAATAACAATTTCCAAATTCAAAGTCAGGAAAAGAGCAGAATTTGTTGGGAGGGTAAGTGGGCAATCATCACTGGCCAATCCTTTATAACCAAAAAGCTGCATTTATAACATTAACAATTTATCCTGTGATCCTGTGACCTAAACAGGATAACCCACATTAAGTACATAAAAAAATAAATTGTACTGAGAAACAAAGCCCATCACTAACAGAATTTGGAGGCAGAAGCTGTTCAACAGGTTTCTGTTACCAGAGGCAATGCTTTAAAAAAAAAAAAAGGAATGAGAGCCAAAGAAACAGACTCAAGAATTTAGGAGTTGACAGGTGGAATTCAAGTTAAATCCCCTCTGGTTGCCTTCGGCTGTGAAGATGCTACCAGATTTAAAGCAGAAACTTCCTTTCTTTACTTTTACTGCCAGATTTGCTTTGAAACACCGGGACAGAGCGCATGTCAGACATAATTGCAGTTTTGTCATTTCTGTTGGGTTATTTAATTTGGGTCTTATAAGAAAGATTGTGATTGCTTTATTTTGAAAGCTTCTTTCCATGGTAAAGGGCCCGAATGGACGTCAATTTTATCTCACTGTAAAACCCCAGTTAAACCTCAGTTTTTAGCTCGATTTCAGATTTGAAGGGATAAACAGTGCTAAACTGTGAAACACTTGAAACTATCTCTATTTTAATAAACATTATATGTATACTAATAACTACATTAAAAATGCTTAGCTAATTACTCTCTAACCGTCCAGTTTTGTACGTGTCTACTTATTGAAGTGCTCGGTGTGAAGGGATAGTCTGTCAAACCACACCTTAGACATTGTTAGGTGTCCACACCCAGTTTATACATACTGTTAAGGTACAATGGAAAGTTTAAAAAGTCATTTTTCCCTCTGCGTCTTGATTTGGATTCTTCTTACAGACAGTATTTTATATGCTATAAAATACTGCCCACTGTGGTATATATCAAATTAAGTTTGGCTTACTACATTCATCCATACATTGCATTCTATTACTTGTTCCAGCTTTCACTTGCAGCTAAAATGACAGAGTTTTCACTAATCTACAATGTGGTGATTACCAAAGCAAGTATGCCCATAATGAGAATAAGGTCTCAAAAATCATATTTTCTGATTATATTTATTATTTTAAAGCGTATGTGAGATAGCCATATAGAAGTTAGAATGGGTAGGTAGGCCTTGTGACAGCAAAGACTATAAAATCCCTAGGTACAGATGAAGTGCTAAGTTCTGCCAACTCCCTTACTACTGGTTGAGATGAAAGAGATGAGATTAAGTGGAACTTAAGTTATGAACTTTATGCCTGTTTGATTCATAATGAAATTACAGAAGAAAAGAAGATTCTAATACAAAAGGTAAATGTATAGCTTGTCACTTAGCCTCAACATTTTCACATTCTTTTAGTTTCACTCATTCATTTTCAAATTTTTGCTCTCCTTTTTCTTTAAGTGCAATAACATGCCCAACAACCTATTACATGCAGCACTGCTACACACTTCCTAAACTAAAAATGATTTAACCCACTCTAACTACTGACATAAAGTGCAGTCTCTCCAAGAACAACCTGAACTGTATCAGACGTCTTCAGCAAGTTTCTTTGAGGTTAAACATGTATAACTGCTCCATGTTCCCCTGACTTGACCAGGTGTGAGCTCTTAAATAACTACAATCATGACCAATGATGATATTTTTATCAAGAACAAAGTGCTGTTGCTTCATCTAGCTTCATTTACTGGTCTGATTTATTGGCAGCTGTAGAGGTGAAGAATGTATTTTGACTAATACTGTTAAAATGTGTGGCATTGCTTAAAAAAGGAGAAGACAAATAAAAATGTTTCCATGATTTTATTATGATTTTATGGTTGTTGATAGATAAAATGTCATGAAAAAAAATATATTTTCTTAAAAGAGCAAGTGTGGAGCAAGAATTTGAGCTTCAGCTTAAAATTTGATACCTTTGAGAGAAACTAAAGTCATGTGTATGTGAAAAGATGGTGAAGGATGAAAACAAATGCAGGACTCTCTTCCAGACAGAGTTGCAGACATAGAAACAACAGAATGAATGTGTTCGAGAATGCAAGGGTTGAACTTAGCGAACTGCATCAGATAGAAAAACTTCTAAATGTTTACTGCACGATGCCCTTAGGGGTTAATTTCAAGAAAATGCACAATACCTTAAGCCTGAAAGGCCTGAAGCACAGAACCTTAAAGTGTCTTTTTCTTTTTATAGTCTCTTAAAACCATTTCTTCTAAAAACTTCTCCATTGTTACAAGAATTTTATTAGATACGTCAGGCAGGAAGATAATCAGAAATAACTTTTTATTTATAGTGGAATTTCCATGTTTATTCTATGCTTCGCTTTTTGGCACGAGGTTCTACAGACAGAAAATGTTATAAAAACTCCAGCTTGTTTTCTCTTTAGAAGGAGAACAACAGTATTTTGACATGAAATTGAAAAAAAAGTAGATCTGACAAGTGAGGTTGGAAAAGGAACAAGCCCATCATAGACTACATCACTGCACAAACTACCTAATGCACACAATTAGAGCATAATGATCTGTTTTAGAGCTGTCTGTGTTGTACTGAAATTGATTTGTGCATCATAAGGACAATAAGTTTTAGCTGAAATGTGTAATTGTTCATACATTATCTTTTCATGTTGAGTGACATATTTCATTCAGCTGTCTATTTTCACTTATATTTTGCCTCTAATCCATTGTAAATTCATAAAACATAGTAAAACTGATCCAAGATAAACCACAGAACACCACAAAAAGGAGGCTGCTTTTCATACATAGTAGTACTTTAACTCCAACCCTTCTCTCTTTTTCTCGTTGGAGTCTGTCTCATGACAGGGTGTGTCACAGCTTATCTCCTGGCGATCCCTTCCTACCTGTTCAACAGGATTGGCCACTCCTGTCACTCAGCTGTCATAGGTGTGGAGGAGGGAGACTTTACTGCAAAAGTGAGAGAACAGGTTGAGGTGGCTGAAAAAGATCCTTCCCCCTGGCTTGGTACATAAAAGGAGACAGCATCAGCAGCCAGACACTCAGAGGGACTTGGCTCTCCTTTTGAAGCTTGCACATCTTCAGCTTTCTTTTGTTCAGCTAGCGGACAATCTTTAACTCTACCAAGATGAAGAAGGGAACGTCAACCACAAGCTCCACTAGCATCAGAAGATCCTATGCCACACCAGTTAGCACTGTCTCCCGGAGCAGCTTCAGTTCCAGTTACGGCACTGCACCCAGCTACTCTGGTGGTTTCAGCACCATGTCTTTGTCAAGGTTAGGAAGCTATGGTATTGGCCAGCAAAGTTTCAGTCAGCAGAGTTTTGGCCAGCAGGCTTTTGTGCCACAAATCACACCTGTCCAGTTCAACCCGAACCTGCTGACCCCAATGCCTGATACCTTTGATAAATCTGTCGAGGCTATCCGCACCCAGGAGAAGGAGCAGATCAAGACCCTCAACAACCGCTTTGCCTCCTTCATCGACAAGGTTGGTGTCTACCTCTCTGCCTTAGTTCAATTACTGTAAGCTCGATTTGCCTTAGACAACTACAGCTAATTTTGAAGTCTTAGACCGGTGGTTGAAAGAAAATGAGGAGAGGGTTAAATGCAAACGTGGTGTTTAGGTTTTTTGTGTGTTGAAAGCTGAAGAAACTGGAGAGCAAGGAAGCTGTGAATCTTATCTTTGTGGCACAATCATCTCTGACCTGTAATGTCTGGAACTAGAAAAGCTCATAAAATTATGAAGTCAGGCAGTCATATGACAGCTTGTCTCTTCCTCCATTAATTCAGTAAAAAATTTACTGTTTGCCTGGATGGCCCATCTGAACCTATGGCAGCCAACTCTGCCCACTAAGTAAATATAGCATCCATCATATCCATGCTCACTTATCACCAGCATGAAAAACTGGGATATATCTTCCACAGAGTCCAAAGTCTGCCATTTGCACACTGCACACCTATCATCTGGTTGTTAGGGGCAACATGAATGTTAACTCCATAGCTGTAAATCCACTTTCACCTGATTTTAATCTTAAAACCACAAGTTTCACTTTAAAATTAGATGTCTTTTTCCTGCTCTGCAGTTTCCTGCAAGCACATCACAAAATATCTATTTCTTGATGCATTACTTCTTTGTCTTCTCTGCTTAAAGTGCCACACCCAGTTTGTTATGGTTTGAGAAATGTTGTGGCTTTGATAACTCAACAAAGGCTGGAAGATAAGTAATAGCTTAACAATAGAAACAATATCTCAGACACTCCTGGTTTTATGAACTTTTTGGTGTCAACTGCATAGAGTGTTATGTCAAATTAAAGCCATTTATACCAACATAAAAAAATCTTTAATAGTATGCAATCAAACTGAAGCTGTGATAAATTGCAACTGTTTCAGCAAGGGTGTGGCACTTTAGATAGGTATGTGTATAATCAGTCACACAGTTGAGGGTGGAATGTAAAGCATTGTCCCTGAAATGACACACCCTTCAAATCTTTGTTTTACACAAATCCTCCCAGTTTTTTGTTTTTTTAAATTTACTTTTGTTTTTATCTTTAAGCTTAAATGACATTTTGTACCATCCAAATGTCAACCCTCATTTTATGTCATTTCAAATACATGAAGACTAAAAACTACCTTTTTAAAAATAAACAAGACATGATGGGGGGTTTTTTCTTCTTTTTTCCACAGGTCCGTGTCCTGGAACAGGAGAACAAGAGGCTGGAAACCAAATGGAGTCTCCTGCAGGAACAAACCACAACCCGCTCCAACATTGACAGCATGTTTGAGGCCTACATTGCCAACCTGCGCAGACAGCTTGATGGGCTTGGCAATGAGAAGATGAAGATGGAGGGAGAGCTGAGGAACATGCAAAACCTTGTTGAGGACTTCAAGAAGAAGTGAGTATTTAGAAAAAAATGACAAAAGCATAAATGCCTAGAATTTATTTCACTGTGCAGATGTGGAAAACAAGGTATTCTCATGTTTTGTTTTGTGTTCCAACAGGTATGAAGAGGAAATCAACAAGCGCACCTCAGCTGAGAATGAGTTTGTGGTCTTGAAGAAGGTGAGATAGCATGAAAATGGCTCTTTTAATTGTTTGAACTATTTTTATGGTTTAGCATGAAAAAAATCTTTTAACTTCTTGTTTCTTGTATTTCTAGGATGTCGATAGTGCCTACTTGAACAAAGTGGAGCTGGAGGCTAAAGTTGATGCTCTTCAGGATGAGATCAACTTCCTCAGAGCGGTGTATGAAGCTGTACGTATAACTTTTATAGTTTAAATCAAGCTACTTGAAAAAGAATTATGACTAATGTTCATCAAGATCCTGTAGAAATGAGCTAAATTGGCAACTTTTGGTGTAGGAACTTCGTGAGCTGCAGGGACAGATTAAGGACACCTCTGTTGTTGTGGAGATGGACAACAGCCGTAACCTTGATATGGATGCCATTGTGGCTGAAGTAAAAGCTCAGTATGAGGAGATTGCAAGCCGCAGCAAGGCTGAGGCAGAGATGTGGTACAAGCAGAAGGTATGCAACATTAAAGTTAATGTACTTCCCCTCATTCTGTTATAAACATGAGCATGTAACCTTTCTTTCTGGATTTGGTGTTCTGTTTTTTTATTGACAGTATGATGAGATGCAGACCTCTGCAGGACAGTGTGAGACAGACCTCCGCACAACAAAGTCTGAGATTGCTGAGCTCAACCGTATGATTGCACGTCTTCAGAATGAGATCGAGGCCATCAAATCACAGGTACACTTGAACAACCTCTTGCCTGTGAAACATTGTTGTTTACAGTGATATTTAGGCATTAAGTCACTTGTGACATCATTTCCCACAGAAAAAGAGCCTTGAGGCACAGATCGCAGAGGCTGAGGAACGTGGTGAGCTGGCAGTAAAGGATGCCAGGGCTCGCATCAGAGATCTGGAGGAGGCTCTGAATAAGGCCAAGGCAGACATGGCCAAACAGGTGCGCGAATACAATGACCTGCTGAACATCAAGCTCGCCTTGGACATTGAGATTGCTACCTACAGGAAACTGCTGGAGGGAGAAGAGTACAGGTGGGAAAAAATTAAATGTTAATGTTTCAAGGCTGAATTGTAAGCTTGATCTCAACTTTAAGCACTAACTTGCCATTGCTTCTCTTAAAGACTGAGCAGTGGAGGATCCAGTGCCACCATCCATATGCAGCAGAGCTCTTCTGGCAGTGGTAGGTTTCCAGTATATTTTATTATTATCACAAGTAAACCACTGAGATAACAGAAAATACATGTTAACCATTTTTTTGTTTGTTTTCTGCTACAGGACTGTCCAGCGGCACTGGCGGATTTGGCTTTGGTGGCATGTCTGGTGGTTATGGTGGGACCATCACCAAGTCCGTCACACAACAAAGCAGTTCCAAAAGATTCTACTGAAGTCTTTTAAAAGGAGAGCCACCCTTTGTACCCTTCAGAAACTTTTGAATTTGTGCTAAATCTCTACCCTTTCATGGTGCTAAGCATGGCTGTCACGTGTTCAAGAAATGAGCTGAGCATCCCTCATCCGCCCTCTAAAAAATGCTATTCCTAAAACTGGTAACAATAATCTGTTCAACAACATATCAAGAAGGTTCTGAAGGCTCAAGTCAGTTAACATGGCAATGTTTTTTTTTTTTTTCCTTTCTGCACTGACATAAAAATGGAAAAGGAGAAACAAAAGTTAATGTGGAGTGATGAAACAAATAGTTTGAACGTTTGTGCTATGCTGCTATTTTTTGCAACATAGATTGAACATTGTAGCCTGTGTGCATTTCTGCCACAGACTACAATTACAGTTTACAGGCAACCACTTGTTGTCTTTATTCTGTCCTGAAACATGTTACTACTCATTGTTCTGATCTACTAGATGCTTAAGTGGAGCAAATCACTGACTAAACCTAAACACTGGAAAAAAAACAAAATTTGAAAAATTGAGTGAGTGTACATGTTTACATTTGAACCCTCTGCTGTGAGATGATTGATTATTGACTTGCTCTTTTTTGTTTTGTTCAAACTCCCACTTAGTTTTTCCTCCAGTTGCTTTTGACCTCAAATAATGTTGAAACCAGGTTTATTTTATGGAAGCCTTCTCGGTGACATGATGCTTGAATGTTGCTGAAGACCATATAATCATCCCATTAAAGTAAATCTGAGAAAAAACAAAAAAGGTCTCACTCTTTATTATTGTTTTGATTACCAAAAACAAAAGCAAACTTCACATGGGGGTAGAAATGTACCACAATGGTAGTTTTTGGTAGCAGTCATATTTTTCTTAGTTAAAACCATTTATTTATTTTTTTTAGATCTCAGTGTTTTTTAGTTTTTAGCGATGCACCAATAAGAGGTTTTGTTGTCGATTTTGAATCACCAATTTCATTAAGGTATGACCTTAATACAGATTTTTGCTGACTGTGATTGCCATAAAGGACTAAAAATAACAAAATACTTTTTTATTAATTTTGTGTGAGTTATAACTGGGATGGGAAGCAGGGAGGAATAATTCACAGAATGTGGAGCAGCTGTGCACTGGACGTGAAGGGCATGGCTAGAACATTTTACAAGGTGGAACACAGTGGAAAATACTGTAATTAAGCAACATACATACAGGGAAACACAGGGATCAGTGGAACCATAACTATACACAAGAAAGCACTAAGATACAAATAACTCAGACAATTAACTGAAAGCCCAACGGATCATGATACAAACAGAGCAACTTTGATTTAATTTTTAGTTTTCTGTTATCCTGCTCTCTGTTACAATGCCTGAAAAACAACCAATATACTTTTGTAGAAAGTCAAGTTTCCTTTCTATAAGCCTCTTGCAGCTTTTGTGCCTCCTTTAATTTCATGCATAGACACCACAAATAACTTTAAGCTTAATTTCCAACACTTCATCAAAAGCATCCTTGTTAAAGTATACAATTTAAAACATAAACAGAATAAAAAGACACATACTGTTATGATCCAAAGTTATTTAGACTCAGTTTAATTTGTGTTTCTATTTTAATAATTTCTTATTTGCCTAGATCTTGCCATTTTAGTTTATTTATTCATTTATTCTCATTGTTTCTGTTTTGAATTACTTTCCTTAGATTTGTGTTTCACTCTGTTTACATCAGTTTCAGGTTTTTTCCTTGAAGTTCTCCACGCTATGGTTATCTTTCGCCTTTCCCTCAGCCTGCCAGCATGCTCCCTGTCTTAACTGTTTCCTATCCCAGCCTGCACTTTCACTCAGCTGCTGTCCATTCTCATCTGATTAACTAAGTTGGTTTCTTTATCACTTCCAACTCTCCCTTAGTATTAAGGCTCTTCAGTTTGTTCCATTCCTCACTGGCTCCTTTCTTGAAGTTACCTGTAACTCGGCTTGTATCCCTGTCATTGCTCCATATTTGTGTTTCCCAGCAGTTACTTTGTATGCAAGTTTACCTTTGTTTATTCTTATTAAAGACTCTCTTCTCTTGACATTTTTATCTGCCCTTGGGTCCTCCATTCTACACCACACATGACACATACTTACTGTCTAAAGTTAAATCAGACCAAACTTGTCTTGTTTTACATCAGTTAGAGTTATCAAAATTATTTTTATTTGCTAAATGCCACAATAATGAGAGTCTGATATTTATTTTTTAAGATCTTCAAAATCAGAAATTTATATACAGAATGGTTACAATCTCTTTCAACAGTGAGTTAAAGCCCAGATAATGATATTATGGCTTTGGAAACTTCTGGTAGGTTCAGGTTCAGCAACTATGTACTTTCTGAGATGTATGCAGACACATTATTGGCAACATGCAAACAGGCAGAACAGCCCCCAGCCAGGATTTTAACTGACCTTGCTGCAAGGCAACTGTTTAACACAAAAGCAATGGCAGTGTGAAGTTTACAAATAATAATTTGCATGAAGTGCTGTGAAATTTATTTAGATTATGATTGTTTTGAAATGGCTTCAGTTTGGTCTTGGCCCAACTCTGATTAGGTGGTAGCAGAGACATTGAAGGAGAAAATTAAAGTCAGACTCGTTAATGTGAGTTAGACATTGATTGCTCTCAACCTCTCCACAGAGCCCCCTTTTAAAGATTTCTCAGTACCCTTTTAACATCTTGCGCCAGTCCTGTTCAGTTCCTGCTCCAACATAACTACACATCAGCACACAAAGCAAGGTCCACAAAGACATGGAAGAGCGGCTATGTTGGGGAATAACTCGAAAGGCCTGCACGGATTCCTGACCTTAACCTGACTGAGCAGCTTTGGGATGAGACAAACCAGAGACTGTGAGCCAGACTTTCTAATCCAACATCTGACCTCACAAATGTGTTTCTAGTAGAATGAGCCAATATTCTTAAAAAAAAGAAAAGAAAGAAAAACATGCCTAAACCTTGCAGAAAGCCTTTCAGCAAGGTTGTTATAAATGAACCAAAGGCAGTTGGGTGGACCAACTTCATATTTAATCCTTTGAATTAATGGGATGTCACAGGGATCCTGATGATCTGACATGGAGTTGAGGACCTAGTGATTAAGTAAAGAAACCTGTGGCTGTATTTGTGAGCGTACATTTTGATGTAAATATGTGTGGATATACGACTGGTTAAGCATTTGTGGTCAGAACAAATCAATGCTGAAAATGTCAGACATTGTTATGGTACAAACATTTGTAGTAGTTGTCTTCCACCCAGTGTATTCTTTTTTAGCATCCACATGCTTCAAAACTAGTCAATCATTATTTGAGCTTTGACAGAGTTTTCAGGGTCTATTTATCTAGATAGGCCATTATGGGACATTTAAGTGCCACATTCACAAACTGTTATCAGCTGGCTATATTTCTAGTCTTGTGAAATAGATTGCATTTTTAAATAACTACAGAATGACATGTCTTTAAATGCCACGCTGCAGCAGAAGCGTGGCATTTAAGAAAGCTTTGTTCACCTTCCCTTTGGGCTGGCAGTGATCATACATTTAATCTTCTACTTTTGTCTTAGAGAACCTAAAGTTAGAATAAGGGTGTATTCACACCTGACACATTTGGTCTGCTTTAAACGGACCACAGTTTGTCATCATCAAACTAATTTAAATATTTGTCAAAAACACCACAAGTAAGCACAAAATGCAGTGTTTAAATGAAGGTGTTTATTATTAAGGGAGAAAAAAAAATCCAAACCTACATGGCCCTGTATGAAAAATGTAGGTTTGGATTTTTTCCTCTCTTATTAACAAATACCTTCATTTAAAAACTGCTATTTGTGTTAACTTCTGTTGTCTTTGACTAATATTTAAATTGGTTTGATGTTCTGAAACACTTCAGAGTGACAAACACGCAAAAAATAGGAAATCAGGAAAAGGGCATTGGTACCTGGATCAAAATAAAGTTCCTCTAAACACAAGTGTAGTGAAAACAATTTTAGGAGCCCCTCTGAAACTAAAGAAGGGGGTTCAAAAATGAAATTATTTTGATCAAGTGATCTGAAATTAGCATTGAACACTGATATGTGTTGGTGATGTTATCAGCAAAGGATGAATAAACCATCATATTTTAAAATCGCAAATACCATAGACTGAACAAGTCCAAGTCCTGTTAAAGAATTGTTTTAAATTATTTGTTGTTATAGTTCTATTTACAGACACTGTATTTACTGATTGGCACTACCACCAAACTACAACATCAGTGAGAGTTAAACATACTGGTTTTGGGTAAGACATTGCAACCTACAGGACTGGTTTTTGTGTCATTAGGACTATAAATAGAGCATTTGCAAAACAAATTACTTGATCCTAGTTTGTTCCAGTTTTCCCTGGGAGCTTGTTAACTCAGTTGTTTGCCACAGCTAAGACTAAGCTCAACGGAAAACCTGTAGACAAGGACTTTGGGTCTATATAAAAATGGATCTGCTGTTTAACACCACCCTTTTGATACTTCCTAAACAATTAGTGTTTTTAAAGTATGAAGCACATGTATTATAGAACTTTTATGTCATATAAAATACTTTTACAACAGCATGCATTTATGTCTGCTGTTTAATGTTTCTTCTGCACATACAATCTATGGCACTGTGTTTGCTATATGGAAGAGAGGTTTATTTAGGCCTCCTCCCTGGCTAGAAATGTAGGTTTGCATGAAATGATCACAAGAGACTCTTCTGCTGCTATTACTTAACTGAATGAAAGAGAGAGACAAGGGGGACAATGACAACTCAGTCTGATTTTCAATATTCTGTTATTAGTTATGTTGGTAGTCTAACAAGCTGCTTTTAGCTGGTTAATTTGTTAGGTTAGGTTATATCCTCACATTGTTATGATACAACACAAGCAGGTGTTGGGCAGGACCATGGTAAACTGTCTTTTTTTTTTATTGAAAATAAATTTCAGAATTGGAGCTAACCAAAATGATCAGTGGCAGACAGGTCTTGGAGCATGGATGACAGATTAATCTGGCAAAGAACCAACTAAACTGAGCTGATAATTGTAGAAGAAAGGGGCATTTGATTAGTAATTTGCGGCATTTGATTAGTAATTTGCTGCATCTGAGAGGGTTGGCAGGGAGTGAAGTGAGGAAATTTGCTGAGGAAAGGACTCGAAATGAATTCACAGGAAAAGCAACTAAACAGAGCACAGTTTGTAAGGCTAAAAAATAAAATATAAACACCAAATTTGGGAGAACTCATGGAATACCAATAACTGACCATACAACAATCACCAAGAATACCAAAACCCAAAAATGACAGGAAATTTAAACTAAAACCCAATATCCTACAAATTGTGTATATATATATATATATATATATATATATATATATATATATAGTCAGTCCCAAACATGCAATTGCTTAGAAACCCCCAAATAATGAAATCCATCACTCTAAAAATTTCTTGCACCTTTTTTTTTTTTTACAAAGGCCAGAGCTGCAAGAGCACAACTGACAGCTCTATAAATCTATCCCAATTTAAGAGCTGGCACATCTGAACACTGGTCAGAAGATACAATACATCAGCTGGAGGGCAGAGAGAGTGGCCGCACTTAAAGCAGGCTTTCTCTCTACTTCTGCAGCTGCTCGGGCCCATGTGGGTTATCTTGTTTGACATTACTCAAATGTAATCCATTTCTGTTTTACAAATAGGCAATAAAAATCACACACCTGTGCACTAACATGTAAAAATGAAATCAAACAACAATTTGAATTTAAGTCCTATTTTCTCTAAAGCAGCTTTCATACAGAGATTCAACTATAAAATAATTTCAGTTATTTTGCACATCTTAAGAAAGCTCTTAATCTGAAACCATTTTTGTGAAACAAATCAAAGTTACACATTGAATGCTGGAATGTAATCTGATTCAAAATTCAAATTTCAAGGAATTATGCAATTAAGTCCATGCCAGAGTCAGGGTACATCTTAAGATATTACCATTTCAGAACTGCTAAAATTTTCTTTTATACTGTTCCTTAAAGTCCCTTGAATGAGAAGCTGGAGATATTTTTGAAATGACCTTTATTTACAGAGCATAGAATAACCCTAAATTTACCCCCAATTTATGCTGCTTGCGTCTCCGCTCCACCACAGAACGAACTCAGCAGTAAATATGCACCCATGCGCAGCTGTGCGTCAAAATCAGAATCAATCCTATTTTTGCCAGACGAGTCGGAGTAAGTGTGGAGTCAATCCTCAAAGATCACACAGCTCCAACAGGAAAATGCACAAGCACAGCATACGTATTTTCAGAATAATTAATCAAAACAGACTACATTTACTTCAAATACAGTGGTGTGTTTGCCCTCTTCCTGATTTCCTGCTTTTTGCATGTTTGTCACAATGAAGTGTATCAGAACATCAAACCAATTTAAATATTAGTCAAAGATAATACAAGTTAAAACAAAATGCAGTTTTTAAATGAAGGCATTTATTAATAAGGGAGAAAAAAAATCCAAACCAACATGGCCCTGTGTGAAAAAGTGATTGCCTTTCCTGTTGAAACATAACTGAACTGTGGTCTACCACACCTGAGTTCACTTTCTCAAGCCATATCCAGGCCTGATTACTGCCACATCTGTTTTCAATCAAGATATCACTTTAATAGGACCTGCCTGACAAAGTGAAGGACACCAACAGATCCTCAAAAGCTAGAAATCATACCGAGATTCAAAGAAATTCTCAAACAAATGAAAAAGAAAGTAATTGAGCTCTATCAGTCTGAAAAGGGTTATAAAGCTATGATTAAAGCTTTGGGACTCCGGCGAACCACAGTGAGAACCATTATCCCCAAATGGCGAAAACATGGAACAGTGGTGAAGCTTCCCAGGAGAGGCCGACTGACCAAAATTACCTCAAGAGCACAGCAACAACTCAGTTCTTTGTGTTTCCTCAGATACATTCTGTTGGAGAGAATGTGACCTGTCTGCAGGTTTCTTTCTAAGTTCAGCTCTGTTTGAGATATTTAATTAGATGTGTGGTTTGAGTTTTAAATTGCCTGAGGTATTTGTGATTGCCACTTTAGATAATTAACAATGTATGTGATTACCTGTGGCACCTTCTAGCATCCTTGTGGCAACTGCCTCTGTCTTTCTGCTTACTACTCAGACCTAATAGGTGCCACCGCTTGGCAAACAAAAGAAATACATTAAACACTTAACCTTAATATGGATTCTCAAATCAACATAGCCTGAAGCAAGCAATATAGTAAGTTGATCAACAAAAAAAAACAAACAAAAAAAAAAAAACATAAAATCCCTTTGTTGCTTGGTGTTTTGCTAAATCACAGAGAATTTACTAATAAATTCAGTCTGAACGGTACTTGTCATGAATATCTGAAAACATGCAAAACTATTCCTGTAGCCCTTATTCATCTTATCCAAAACACTTTAAGATATTGTAAGAAGTGAAATTTATGTTGTATAATTGTGACTGCCTTAAAATCTAAATTGTTTATTGATTTCAATAATTGTATTTTAGCAACAACAAATTTGATTACAGTTGAAAAAGCATTCTCCAAGTACATCAAATGGCCAGTTTCACCAAAGGTTAAGAGACTCACTTCAAAATCTCTCATAAAATATATCCAGTGGTGGATTTTTTTTTTGCACAAAGATTTAAATCTGATCTAGCATGTTGTGCCTTTTGTAAATGTCCGGGAGAATCCCTTCAACATCTCTTTTTTTTTTTTACGTGTTCCTTGTAAAATAAACTCTGTAGAGAAATTAAGAATTGGTTATCAATGAAAATTGAGGACATCCTGGAAATTACAATCGCCCATATATTGTACTATGTTGATGATATTGATTGGCAAATATCTGATGTGGTAAATATTGTTTTCTTGCTTGATAAGTATCATATACACTATAAGTGGAAAAGTTCTACCCCTTGTTTTGATCTTTAAACCAGTTTAAACTTTATTACTCCTCACTGAAATGTTGTAAAAAAAAAAAAATAACTGCCAGTATATCTACTTTTTGTTTTAAATACCTGCTCCTTTTCCTTTTTATTTGCCTTACTGTTATGTGCTTGTTTTTAAAATCTTCAACCCATGCGTTTCTTTTTTTCCTACCCATGTTGCACTGTTCCTTGTACCTCTACAAGATATTGTATATTGTTTGTTAAACAACAATAATAAAAAGTTATTTCAACTGAAGCACTAGCAAAGTTAAACCAGAAAGTTCTATCACCTCATGACACAAGCTAGATATTGTGAGATGTCAACAGGACTGGCATTTCTTTGTTTAGTTTTCAGCAGCCAGTGGCGAGTTGTTGTAGGTAACCAGGAAAACTCGGAGTTAAGTTTTGGTGGTATGAGTATTCTCTTATCAATCAAGTGGAATGGATTCTTTCGCGAAGGAATATAAACAGTACTGGGGCCTGGAGAAAGTAATACTTTATTGTAAATACTGCAATGCTCATGATGCTGACAATGGCCTTTGTTGCTCAAATGAAAATGCAGATAACAGACATGCTGCTTGTAGCTTGCCATTTGTAGGGCTTTGGACCCTTATTTACAATTACAACCCAGATAATCTGTGTTTTGGGGGCTACAAGAATTGCACTGATTTGTGGTGAGAAAATTTATAGCTTCTTATTATTGTTCAGGAGTGTTAATATTTTTAAACTGTAACTGATTAGTGAAAAACTGAATTACACTGAACTTATGTTTCCTAGTGCTAGAGACCACTCAAAGCATTTACACTTGAGCCACATTCACTTTGTTGCACCCACAAAAGCGCAAAACATTCATACACCAAAACCCAGATCTGTTGGCAATCTAGTGGTAAGTCCCTTGCACAAGGCGACATCGACATGCGGCAGAGTAAAACGCTGAAAATGAACTTACAACTTTCCAAATTGCAAGATGACTATAACACAGAACAATGTATACTGAGACTTACAGGGATAAGTGAATTATTTAAATCTTCTATATGCACTAACAATTACTGACTAGTAAGAAGTTTGACTTAAATTCTACTTAACTCAAATAAATAGAAGCAGCCATTTTCACATGTATAAAGTGTAAACACTGAGTTGGAGGCACAACGTTTTTGCATAATAGTGACATAGCCCTAAAACACCTCATTCTTAAAAGGAGCTCAAAATATAATCTGAGAATTATTATTATTTTTTTTTTTTAAATGTAATGAACATGTTTTGTATAACCCATAGACATATCCTAACTTGTTCAAGGAAGCATAATAGGCCTCCTTCATAAAGCTTAAGACAGACCAAGATTTTTGAGGTCTTTGGCATCTCATTACAGGACTAAAGACTGGATCTTTCCAGGCTTAGCTTTAAACACCCCCATCCCAATATAGCCTCTGACTTATGACTTTTTTTTTTTTTTTTTTTTTCTTCAAAGAAGCAAAAAAAAAAACATTCATCCTTTTGATATCCAACTTTTCTGTGTCCTCTCTAAGAAATCTTTGAGGACATATAAAGAGAGAACCATATAAGAATGTGCCATTTTAGAGCGCTTATGCAAGTCTAATGGGTTGTCAGCTTCTATCACAACAGCCTGGCTCTTGACACTGGGTCAAGCAGAAACACTTCACACACAAAACTGTCACTGTGCTTTCACAGCAGCTTTTAAGATTTATGTCTCCACTGTCTATAAAGAGCAAGCTAATTCTAACAATCTAAATAGAAAATGACTGGAGGGGAAAATCACAGTGTGTCAAACACAAGAGAGAACCATAAAGAAGCAGAGGCAGGCTGATGTGTTAGCACCCATCAGAGAGAAATGATGACCTTGGGCCTGGAGAAAACAGAAAATAGCTGAACAGCGAAAGACACACAATCTAGTGTCTGTGTATTCTCAGATACTTTTAATAAACTTATAGTTAAGCCTGAAATTATTCACACCCCAGGTAGATTTAGATTTCAAATTACTTTTCAACCAAGAAATTTGTTTGTGAATAGAAATGAGACAAATGTATCAGTTATCAGTTTAACAAAATGGTTTTATGTTTTATTTTTGGAAAAAGTCAAGGAGAAAATTATTTTTCCCCCTTTTTTTAAAAAATCTATGGAAAACCTTTGGTGCCTTTACTTTGGCATTGACACAATCAAAAACTCCTTATAATGGCATACCAGTTTTTTGCATATTTTGACTGGTATTTAGAAGATTTATCTTTGATGGTGAGCTCTTTGAGGTTGGAAGGCCTTGTTGCCACTTCCCTAATCTTTTGGTCTCTCCACAGATTCCCCATCAGACTCAAGTCAGGACACTGGCTGGGATACTCCAAATGTTAATATTACTTCCAGTCAAAAGAAACATAATGGTAAAATTAAAAACTATTACTCTAAACCTCTAAATCTGCCAGAAGTATGTATGTAATTACAGTGAGGTTACGTATATGGTCAATTTTCTTATTTTATATTTGAAGCAGAGAGTTTTGTATCATCGATAGTACATCTTTTTTGTTATGGAATTTTTTTTTTTTTTTTTTTAATGTTTTATAATGCTTAGGAAGTTTGTTTTAGTGGCCTTCTTGACATCCTTTTAGGTGTAAATGATGTATAGTGTCTTGTAAGTCTATGTAGGCTGGGCACCATAACATGGTGCATGACATTTTAATAAATAAATCAAATCAAATGAAGGCATTTCAGATACATACATCACAACAATAAAAATAATTTTTATAGCTGAAGTTAAAATCTATAAAAAAAAAAACATAAGTGTAAAACAACCAAACTAATTATAAAGACAGTTAACATTTAAAATGGTTTAAGTTTAACTTGTAGTCAAATAAAAAGTGAAGAAATCATGACCCCAAATTTAGGTATTGGTGCAATGAGTACAATAACCATCCAAGATGAAAGTAGCATTAGCAAAGTGCCCAGCTGTGAGTTTAAAGGATGACAAATTATTTGGCCATTTGTCTAGTAAGGAGTGGGATGGCAGTAGCAGCAGTAGCTTGTGCACCAGACCAGTTCCCTACTTGGAGATTTTAAAACTCTTTGTGGCGAGCCCAGTCTTCCTGTAATGTTACAGTGAAGAGTTATTGCTTGTGACAATAATTGAAATTCAACAAGCTAAAATTCTGGCAGAATTCAGGAAGAAATTGTAATTGTTGCTCTGGTTCTGATTAGCATAGTAGCTCTGATATGCAAAGGCACAAGCGTTTCTTTTTCTGAGAACAACTCGGTCATCAGAATACATTGTTTTGTTGGACCATGCTGTTCCTTCCTTTAGGTACAAGATTTAGCTTAAACTTGTTTTATAATCCTGCAGCAAGAAGTAGCCATTAAGGGGCTCCATGTGCATTTAGTAGATTTCTGTGAGAATGGTCTTTTCTGCAACAACTAATTCTCTACTTAATTTTCCACTGTAATTTTCCATTCAAGTGTATGGTTGTACACTCTGGTGGTCCAAATATCTGCTGAGCTTATCAATATACTGTTTCATTGCAATATTGCTTGGACGTTTTCGGAGATGTCCGTTCCCACTACACTAACACTCAGTTCCACTGGCCAGCTATCAGCAGGGCGGGCACTCGAGGTTTGGTATACCTGGAGAGATCACCTGACTTCACATCATTTTCAAACTCCCACTGTCTTTCCCCAATGAGTGGATGTTAAGAAACACCGATATAATTCAGTCAGATGATATCTAGCAGTTAATGTTTGGTAAATATTTAGTTAAAATAAACATTATTGTTCACAGTGCAGGCAATTTCCGATAAGCTTCATAGCAGCAAACTGGGATATTAAATATGTCACAGGCAAATGTTAGCAATTGAGTAAAATTTAAAGCCTCAACAGAGTCCACGCCTTCACCAAGCAATCATTTCTCAATAGGTGAGGGTCCAGACCCACTGTATAAAGCAAAGTGTAGAACAAATGGCTGGTTTTTACCAGGCGTTTTCAGAACCACAGATGTATGAAAAGCTACGAGGAGAGAGCGACAGAAACGAAAAGTTATTTATGTCACAAATAACTGACTTTACTGCTGATAAATGCAGAGGAATACCAGCTAATCCTCTCTGTGGAAGTAAAGCAAATTTTTACTAACGTGTCCTGCTGTTCATTACATAAATTATTGTTTTCAACAGAGACTGTTGTTGCAAGCTTTTCTACTTGATGGTTGTGATTTAAACTATGTGCCAACATTACCGTGTGGCAGAACTGAACACCTGACTTAAGGTACATAGCTACTTACTAGATTTATAGATTTATAACCTGAGCCTGACCCAAAATTTGAGTCAGGTCGGTCCAAAATTATAGACCTGTCAGGGTCAGGTTTCTGTTGTGTGTTTTTTAATAAGCCTACAATACATCCAGCACAGAGAAAACTAAAGGAGAATGTACAATATAAAATTGTGTTCATCTACTTAAAATAGTCAAAATAGAGTCGTCGAGAGTTTTCGTTGTTGAGAAAAGAAAGAAACCGCACTGCCCAAATGCACATGCAGCTCTGCCCTGCTGCGCTCCTATCACACAGCCTAGAAGATTTGCACTTTTCTCAATGTGCTAAAAACGGGAGAACTGATTTGCTAAACAACCTCAAATGGTGCTCTAGAAACGAAAGCTGTAAATGCTTTATTAAAATATGTCAGATTTTACTTCTTTAGGCTCTGATTAATTAGGCGGGTTGGATCAGGCCTGGACAAAATGTCCATGGGCTTGGGCCAGGTCTAGTTGGATTTTTTTTTTTTTTTTTTTTTTTTAGGCCTGATCTAAACTCTGATACGAGTAGAGAGTGCAAGGTGACACATCGCCCCCCCCACCTCAAAAATGAATCAGGCGCTACTGGTTGCATGCAGTAATGGTGAGGTTACTGTTTGCTAAAACAGTAACTATATTGTTTGATTATAATTTTTTTTGTTGTGTGATTGACAACTACCAGATTTTTCTTGAGCACCTTTTCTTACTTATTTTACAATGCATACTTAAATCTGCATGATGGTCAGAAAGTATTTGACAAAATATCAGTATTTCACCTCTCAGGCTTATTAGCAGGGATAATGCACACTAACTAAAGCAGACATTATGTCACTGTTTAGCTGTGGAAAACTGGTTGATTGTCCTTGCTGAAAGCTGTGTCCTTTAACAGAAATGTATTGCTAGCATTTGTTCTGTGTTAGTTTATTGATATTATTGACCAAAAATGATCAAAAATGATTGCAGTCATTGTGTGCTGTATCTTTAGCTAGTCCTCTAAGATTTGCTTCTGCTGCAAATGCTGTGTACCATTTTCTTCCCTGTTTCTTTCCACCATGAAGGACATATGATTTGAATTCCCCCTGACTCTTGCACCCGATGATTTCTGCTTGTTACTGTCATGTTTCCTGGCTGCTCAGCATCCATTAATGACACTGATTAACCCCGCAGTGTCTGACTGTTTGCGGTTTGATGGGGCCGGACAGCCAAAGGATCTGAGAACAGGCCGAGCCAGAGAAAACTTGTTAAAATGTATGAGCTTCATCACATCTTAATGGGGGTTTCCATGTGCTGGTTAAAACTGAGATGTACAGGATTGCTGCTGAATGAGACCTTCAATTGCATTTTCAATGAGAAACTGACTAGGCTGCCTCTTAAATGTGATTTGGATGGCTAGTCTGTAATTTGTTCCTTCCTTAGCTGAAAACATGCTGGCACATGTTCCTTGAAAATAAACAAGAAATGAGTCAATTTTTCCTTTTTGTAAAACAGTGAAACTGTTCCTTTCTTAATTTTTTCTAAGAAGCTTTTCTTGAAAGAAAAAAAATTCTACAGAAACTATACAATGAATGAATGGTCGCTATGTACAATGTAAGCCCACAATAACTATTAGCATTAGATCAATGACTAAAAGAAATATCTTGGTAAAACTAAAAGATAACTTTAAACATAAATTTGCCAATGGTATGAATGATTTTGTGTAACTGTAAAATCTATACTAGAAATTATAATAGTTCATTCATAAATTGTATTTTATATTTATAGCCCAGCTATCTATATTAAGTATTTGCACCTGTGTGAACAGTGTGATCATTTTACATTCAACCTCTGCTTAACGTGTGTAGATTTGAAAATCTCCCCTTTTGAAATTGAACCCCCATTTTGCTGCGTTTCTTATACTGTGCTAACAGGAATTGCATGCCTGAGAGGTGAAAGGTGTTTGCACTCTTCAGTGCACCAGGGAGCTGGCCCAACTACTTTTATCTCAAATGAGCAGGTCAGAGGACTTCTGAAGGATTACTGACAGTGAGATTATTTATAGCTCTGCTTGGCCTGAGCTCTCTTAATGTTTGCTGTTAATTTATACTTTGATACTGTATGTCTGCTTTTCAAGAGAAGCTTTAGAGCTTAATTCTTTTTTCAAAACTAAATCTCAGACATACAGTAACCTCCATATTTATTTGAACCTCTGACACAGATGTGTAAAAAGCTTTAAAAGATATCCATGTTTCATTACAATAGGATAAACCAACAGTGCAACCCTTCGTCTGAGCACATTCATTCAGCAGGGTATAAATAAATAAATAAATAAATAAATTAAAAAAAAAAAATCAGTTGTTCCGTCACGCCTCTTGTAAAGCTCACTGGAACTAACAAATGTTCTAATTTATGCTTTAGTTTTTGAAGTTCATCAGAATGCCTAAGACAACTATAATCCATGACTTTCAGTTGCCCTGTGGTATAAATATGATGCAGCACGGAGGTTCATTCCTCTTAGTCTCTCTTCAAAGGAAAGACAGGAGAAGATGCTATGCAAGTCACTGATGTGCATTGAGGGTCATGACTCCTCTGGAGGGAGTAATGCACCAGAAGCACTCCAAATTGTCCTGTCTATAACTCTTCAATGCGCTATTAGCTCCTAGATGATGACATGCATTTAGTTTAGTGTCCAGAGATGATACTCAAATGGGAATTTGTTTTGATTGATTTAGTTACCTCTGCGATGGACTGTGCATTTGAGGCGTACAATACGGCATATTTTGGTATCAATCCGATACCAAGTAAATACAGGACCAGTATCGCCAATATTGATACCGATACTGATACTTGTTGTTATTTAGGTTTGATATATCAAACTTGTTTTTGTGTTTTTTTTCCTTTGAATTATTTTCTTAAAACCTGGGACAGAATTTGGACAAAGTTTAAAGGTGTCTACAAAATACTTTAATAATATATTAACATGATAAACAAAACAATAGAAAAACCACCCAAATTTGTACTTGTTTTTTCCTAAAACAAAGTGTAAAAATTATAATTTGAGAGCTAATCAAAACAAATTCTTTTTGAGGTAGATCTTATATTAGTATCGATCTGATACTGATAAAGACTTGATATCGATACTATCAATATTTTGGCTCAATCTGTCTGTTCAGGGAGAAATTCAGTCTGAACATGTTTATTTATATTTTTTTATTAGTGATATAAAAGGATGGCGGCTCACTCTGCTGGACATGAAAAATTAGGCTTCCCCAAAAGACGAGTGTAGGCTTATTATTCTGGTAAATAGCATTCTAATGTAAAATAGGACACATCAAAGTGGAACAGAATATTTCAGCCTGACACTAAACTCCTACGTTTTGTTACTCCATGGGACAGGGATTAACCGATCAGCTTGTGCTGTGGCTCGTTCATTCTTCACATCATACAAAACTATCCGTGTGGATTTGAGGACAGCTGGTCTCCAAAGTTGCCAAAGTTGATTTGGGGGAACCTAAAATCTCAGCCATCTAACATCTTTCAGCCATCAATCATAAATGCTGCTGAGAAGACTGTCAGATCCCCGCATCTCTAGTGTGTGCAGGAGAAACAGCTCTTAACAGGGGAATGCACAGACGTTACAAAAGAAATATCAAAATCAAATGAGGTCGCGGGGTGTTTTATAAATGTTCAATTTTTGATGTAAGGATAAAGTCGAAAAAAAAAAAAAAAAAAAAAAAAAAAAAAAAAACATTGGTATATTGTATTTTTTTGAATCTCAAGTAAAAATGAATAAAGAGAATAAGTCTTTTTTTGTTAGGTTTGATTCTTAATTTAAAAACAACTTTATGAAAGGAAAGGTACCTGGACCCAGATGCTGGTCTATCTTTGTCGGTCTGGAAATGGGGAGAAGAGAGCAGTGATTCACCCAAACATGCACAAACCCACAGTCAGAGAAATAATTTAAAAAGTTTAAAACCTTAAAGACCGTGTAGAGGGAATTCTAACATTTTCTTCTAAACTCATTATAAATGTCGTAAATGGATTGTTGTAAACGTTTAAAAAGTCTCCCAACCATTTAGACTTGAATGGTGGAGTTATAATTCAGTTTGGGTTTCAAGATTTCTGTGTTTCAGGATTTTGTGGGTGTGTCTGAAAGGGCAGCTGCATGTCGTCACTGCCTTCAGCATAACCCTGCTGGTCCAGCGGTATAAAAACGTACAGTGCGGTTGCCTCGGTGGTTCTCCCATCCACTTGCTAATCACAGATGCTGTTAATGATAGTTTGCTGTTAGCTAGCTACCAGTTATGCCTCATTCACTTCATTCATGCATCTTCCCTGGATGCCACAATGTGCAGGGTAGCAGCTTTGCCATGTGTGCTTATGTTTTAAATATTCTAAGTGTTGGTGATTTAATGCACAGTACCAACTAAATGTTACAAAATGTGCTAATCCATAGCGTGATTTTATATCGTGTATCCTGTCATATGTTCATGTGCTGTTAGCTAATTTTAGTGCATGTAATTATGACATATTGTCCTCATTCCCTTAGTGGAGTCCATCAGACAAATATGTTATGTGTACGAAGCTCCTCTCCTAGTTTTATTTCTCACAGTATTTTTTTCAGCTGTGTGCATAATAATATTCATGAAATAAATGGTTTTCTGCTACTTGGTCATCTGAGTGGAATGTGGATGGAAACAAATATCAAACCCTCCTACAACGACTATTTATAGTCTAAAGCTGACATTCACACTGAATCCAATCCTCATATAAATAATTATCATTAACATGAACATAGATGAAAGTAACTAAACCGGTATGATAGGTAGCAGCTACTAATTCTTTTACCTGCTGCCTTCATATTTGAAATAAAGCACAGTAGCATCACAGCACATTCCACTGATTTCTGATCAATAAGTCTGAAGCGTCATGTGTGGAAATATTTCAGCTCTTCAAACAGCAGCGATGCGCAGTTTTATAAGTGGGTAGAACCACAAATATTTAGGAACTTTAGGAACAACCCAGAACATAGAAACAAGGGAAATGAGGTGATGTGGGGAAGAGGAGGAGGTGCTGCTAGAGGGTGAGACATACTTTGAAGTCCTTCAGGGATGCATGCAGGTATTAGTCGGGTCCTATCTAGCTATTAGTTAGGTGAGAGGGAGAAAATATGGAGGTGTAATCCGTCACTTCCATCTCTGGTAGTTTCAGGTTTTTGTGCTGATGATCAAAACAACAGTAGTTCAATTAAGGTTTCTCATTTTGTTCCATTGTGCAATAATAAGCATGGTTTTGATATATGGAGCGAAATAGATAAATGCTGTAATGCAAAGCTGCACAAGTTCCTGCGTGTGGGTGTGGTTTCAGTGCCCCCAGCGTTTCAGAGCAGAGAAAATTGATGTTTTTTCATTACTTTTGAGACCTAATTTTATACGCTTAGCAGTGTTTTATAATCATTCAAATTTGGCTGGGTGATTAATAACACATATCTCTGTGGTGTGACAAACTCAGAACACACATTTATTGCTACTTTACATAGACTTTAAAAATCTGGAACTGTGACAAAGAAAGCTGCAAAGTCTCGAAACCTCTCAGAATATTTATCAGAAAACACTTCTGCAAAAAGTTGTTTTTTAGCCTTGTATTGATTGGAACTTCTATAGACCAGTTTTAAGGAAAGCAACTAGCTTTTCAGTTTGTTGACACAAATTGGCTCAGGTTAAGAGGATCTGAACACACTTTATTTACTGGAAAAAAAGCTGGAGTTCTTCACAAGCTTTTCACTGCAATACCATTTTGAATATCAAGAGCAGCTCTTTAAACACAGGTTTCGCGTTGGGATATTTTTAATTTTGGAACGAGGTCGGCGAATGCGTGTTCCAAGCTGAACGAGACAAGATGCTCTGCATCTCCTAACCCACAACATGCTGGCAGGAGCATGGCTAAGCAGAAAACAGCAGATGGGGTACGATTTCATCACAATCAGTACATACAGCAGTAGCGTTAGCAACACTGAAGGGCTCATTTTTACCATAGTCCCCAGCAACAGTGGCTCGTGAAGTCTGAAAAGACGTATATTTCCTGTAGTCTGTTCACATCAAGGCCAATCTGTATTCACACCAGAAGCGAACTGCACCAGAGTTCATGTGGAAGTGGACCAAGAACACCTCAAAAAGTGGATTTCGGTCCAGTTGTTTGGTCCGCACCAGGATTTACACGAGTGTATTCACACCTGCACAAAAGGTCCGGACCAACGGAGGAAACAAACTCTGGTCTGTTTAAAGTGGACCAAATGTGTCAGGTGTGAATGCACCCACAGCTTACCAGGGGTGAATCGTGACACAGGTACAGCCTAACTCCTGAGAGGAATCCTGACTTTGTTTTGACATCTTCTGTGTGTCTAATTTTAGCAGCTGCTGCACTGATTGGAGGGCAGTCCGTGATTTGGACCCTGTATGTGGTAAAATACGGAATGAGCTGCTTGGCATGCAGACACAGTATGCTCCACGTGAGACGTCACACTGTGATCCTCAGGCTTTAATCTGTGTTGTTTGTGGGCACAACTCCACAGGAATGTGCTTCGAATAGCAACTGACTGTTCAGGGTTTTTTGAGAACATCTCAGATTAGTATTGTGTGTCACGGACAGATTTTAACTAAAACCTGACATGTTCCTTATCTGTCAGATGGTCAACTGTGTTATGCTGCCACAGTTCTGACTGTGCTATGGTTGATGTGACTGTGTTTGCATTGCCAACAAGTGGCCTTGTGATTACTGGGGGGAACAGGAACACTGCACCCCCTGGTGGTGGAACTGTTAATTATGGCCAATGATAAGATTGAATAAGTCTCAGCACATCCATATGATGGCATTCGTGGCTTCCATGTTTTGTGTCTAATGATAAAGTTGTATGATTGTGTGGATATATAATATTTCAACATCTATATCTGGCGCTTATTTTACAGAGAATAACAGATCCTCAGCATCCTCAAAGGGGACAGCATGTCTCATCATCAGCTTTAAATCCGTTCTGTGATTGTTTTAATGTGCAGTTTGAGAATCTAGAATCCTATGAGACTATAAAATATGTAATAGATAGATATTACCTAATATATCCATCCATCCATCCATCCATCCATCCATCCATCCATCCAACCAAGGGCTGAAGATCTGTAAAGTAATAATCTCACTCCAACCACCTCTTGGGATTTATGAAAAGGGTATAGTCTTCATATGTTCTGGCAGGATCTGGGTGATGGGCAGCTCAAAGCAACAAATAACAATAACCACAAAAGGAGGCTCCTTAAAGTGTACAGAATGGATTCATGCAGATTATTTACAGCATGAGCCGTTATGGAAGTCACAAGCTAATATTTCCTTTTATGCCAATTGAGAACCACCCTCTTTTATGGAGCTCAGTAGTCTTTGTTTGATTTAAGATGCAGCCTTCGTACTAAAAAAACAATTGTATATCTCAATTTTCTAACTGCAGCTGGATTTTGTTACTTTCTATTTTATTTGCATTGCAAACAAACAGTTAAGGCACTGTAAGATTGTAATTAAAGCTAAACTTGGAGTGAATTTATCAGATATTTTAACAACAAAAAACAAAGCAGCAATATTTTACAGTATTTGACATTAAAACCACAACTCTCTAACTTTGATGTTCAAGTAATTGTATGAATTAAATTTGCCAATGTGATATCTTTAAAGGACAAAATTATAGCTTGTGCTCTGCAATGTAATATTTTTTTTTCCTCAGAGCTCTAGGGACCTCATTTAGAAAGTCTGATACCTAAACAAACCAGAAAGGAATCTTTGACTATTCTTCTTTGCATAATCTCTCAATATTGTCCATGGGACCTTTCTTATGCTCGCTCATCTTCAACTTATCCCATAGTTTTTCTATAGGGTTTATGTCTGGGGACTGAGAGGAGCATAAAAGATTAATTTTGTGTTTCTTGAATCATTTCTGTATTGTTTTGGCCATATTTTTTTCAAATCATTATACTGCTGAAAGACTCAATGATGACTCATTGTCAAATTACTGGCAAAGACAAGCATATTTTTATTAAAATTTCATAATGCTATGCATTTGACATTCCCAAGGTTTATGAAAGTAAAGTAAGCCCACAGCATCACCAACCCTCTACCATACCTAACAGTAGGCTTTATGCACTTTATCAAATATTCATCCTTAGTATCATGTCAAACCCACATGGAAGATTTTAGAATATTTTAAAAAAAAAAAAAAAAAAAAAAAAAAAGTATGAATAAAAAAACCCAATAAAGTTACTTTTTTTTTTTTTTTTACAGTGATTGTTAGTTGCACTAACAATTGAGTCACCAATAATTTTGATAAAAATAAAAACGTACAAAAAATTATTTTGTACATGTTTTTTGTTTCAGGCTGCACAGTGGCGCAGTTCGTAGCATTGTTGCCTTGCAGCAAGAAGGTTCGAATCCAGCCTGGGGTCTTTCTGCAAGGGGTTTGCATGTTCTCCCTGTGCATGCGTTGGTTCTCTCCGGGTGCTCCGGCTTCCTCTCACAGTCCAAAAACATGACTGTTAGGTTAATTGGTCTCTCTAAATTCTCTTTAGGTATGAGTGTGTGTATGTGTGTGTGTGTGTGTGTGTGTGTGCATGGTTGTTTGTCCTGTCTGCCTCTGTGTTGCCCTGCGATGGACTGGTGACCTCTCTCGCCCGATGACAGCTGGAAATAGGCACCAGCTTCCCTCGCGACCTTGCAAGGATAAGTGTGATGGATAATGGATGGATGTTTTTTGTTTCCACTAAATTAACGTTGTCATGGTTGGGCTTTTCTAAATTTTACAGTGAGAGATTATGCTACCTCAGTGAAAAATGAGGTAGCATAGGACAATTTGCCACCGTTGGAAGGGCTTCATTGAGCTCCAAGCAGCATTTGATCAATTTCCCTCTTGCTCAATGTGTTTGTCATCATTTGCAGAACTGCACAATTTGCCTCTCCATCAGTTCTCCCTCAGCCATCTTTTCTCCAGATCCCCAAAACTTCATCCATCTCTATTCTGCAGGATGTGGTATAATACTGTTTCTGTGCTTTCCCTGACCTTTCTTCCAACTCTCAGCACAATTTATTGTTTCTCTCATCATTTAAAAGTTCTGTTTTTCTATTGTTTTTGATAACAGACCAGAACAAAACAGCTTCCTCTCATTTTTCCTAATGTATCTGGTGTAAATCTGTAATTTTGTTGACTGTTAGACCTCATTTCAACAATCACACATATACACACTCCTACAGACTTTTGGCCATTTTTCTTTGCAAAATAGCTCAAACATGATCAGACCGGATGGAGAGCAATTTTAAAGAGTTATTAAAAGTTTGCTGGAACAAGATGAGAAAACGTAGCAATCCAGGACATCATTCTGTCAAATTTACACAGGTAATCGTATGTTTTGCTTTCTAGTAATTAATTACAGACTGTTAAATATCTGCAGATCCACAATATTTGCATTAGGAAGTAATTACCAAATTCACTTGAACTGAGACATTCCTAAACATCTGAAGGTAAACACTGGAAACCCTCTCAGTATGCAGGTGACACTACAGCCATAAATTACCAGTAACCTCCAAGTCATCCCTGTTGCACCCGAGAGAGGTCATGAGTTTCTGCGTAATCCAATCAGTCTTCTGAGTCTAAGGGAGGAGGAAGAGAAACAAGATGAGGAAGGTGCACTCTACGTTTACTGTGCAATAGATTAGTAGCAGTGGTAGGTCATTACATACTGGGAAGCTGAGGCTAATCAGCGTGTCGGTAGGCACTCTGATTAGCCTCCACTTTACCTTTCAATGCTGTTCGTATGTTCTGGGGTATTGACAAAAAGCTGACATTTTTATGGGAGTGTGTAGTGCACTCCCTTTGCAAACACTGCTTGATGTCTTCACCTTATGTCCTGTTCAGTGGTGGTTGGTTTTCTGCCTTACTCAGCTTGGCGCCATCTCTGAGCACTAAATACTTGGTACTTCTTGGATCTTCAGGTAGGTTGCAGTTCTTGAAATTTACAGCACTGAAGGAGAATAGGTTCATGGTTGCTTTATGTTTAAATCTTCTCAAATGTTTTATTCATTTGAATCTTTCTTTCTCAACATTTCTTTTCATGCTGTTGACTACTTACAAGAAAATGCTTCTGTGCAAAATGCTTCTCAATAATAATGCTTCTGTGACATATCTTGACAGTTTAAAAAGTGCTACATCCCTCGCAGACCTTTTACAAGTTCTGATCTTAAATTACATTTCTTAGGTGGCTCATTTTTTCTGAGGAAAAAGAGCTGCCTAATAATTATGCACATGTTGAGATAGGGTGTTGATCTCCTTAGGCCACCCTCTCTCTCATTACACCAGTGGTGGGCAACAGGGCCTGCAAGGCCTTTTCTGCAGGCCTAAACACTATCAGAATCCCTAACATATATCTACAACCTACATCATAAAGTTTGTTCAATTAAATGTTATTGATTACTACTTCCAATAGTCTAGTCTCTTTTTTTGAAACATTTCTCTTGGCTGCACCACTTCCCATACGTGTCTGCGCAGATTATCGATGTTTTGTCCAATCAAATTTCAGTATCTATGTGCTGAGAGGGACAGTCTAATCCAGTGGTGTCCAAAATCAGTCTTCAAAGGATCCTGCATATTTTATTTCTCTCCATGGTTCAACACACTTTGATCAAATGATGGATTGTTAGCAGGCCTCTGCAGAACATTGACATGATGAGGAGGTAGTTACCACCACCATGGAGAGAACTAAAACATGCTGGATGCTGGCCACTGAGGTCTGACTTTGGACACCACTGGTCTAATCTGCCAGGGCCTTCAGAATCTGCAGAGCAGGCCTACGTTAAGCAAACAATATATCAGTGGAACGGTTCTTTTAACCAATTAGCATTCAGATTTGCCTCACAGAGCCTACTAGAAGGCCCACAATGACAATCATCTTTTTGCGTAAAGAGAGGAGGATGGATTTTGTCTGTAAAGAAATAATCAGCAACTGAGTGAGTATTATCTATTGATATACGTGGCACAGTTGTGGCTGTAGTGTAGAGGTTTGGAGTTGTCTTAACTAGATTTCTAGTTTTAATAACAGTAGTATTCACTCTCAATATGTGAAATGCCCCTCATAATTAATTATTAGTAGGCTTATAGATGAATAAACAGCCCTCTCACTCACTCCCCACCTTGCTCCGTCTCTCTGCATGCCTCATAAACATCTTGCTGATGGCAATTTATATATATATATATATATATATATATATATATATATATATATATATATATATATATATATATATATATATATATATATTTATATATATATATATATATATATATATATATATATATATATGAAATCTCCATAAGAAAGTCTTCTCTGTGTTTGTTTGCATACAGCATAGTGAGTCCAGATCCATGTGGCTAATCAGGACATATTTGAATACCAGGTCTGAAAGATGCATTCAGAGCAGGACACTTGAAATCCCATCACCCAGTGCTGATGTTGATGGCAGGGTTGAACAGGAACTCTATAATACAAGGTCTAGTTATATTGCGTTTTTTTACATAGTATTCGTGGCTTGTATACTTGTAATGTCAAAGTGGTGGATTAAATTTGTAAAGTCCCTCTGAATGCCCAAGTACCAAATGCATGGCCCGCCACTGCATTTTACAAATACACTTCACCTGATATGCTTAAATTCAACAAGTATTATTCAAGTTTGTACATCTTGAGTTGGAAAAATGGCAAGCGAATGATGATAAGGTCAACATGCTTAATTTCCTAATAATTGTGTGCACAGCATATATGCTCCTGAGATAAAAGTACTACATAACATACATTCATGTCTCCGAGATGCATGTATCCTAGCAACTGAACTACAGGTTTTCTTTAACGTGCTTTTTTTCTTTACCATATCAGAAGTAGGTTCTTGAAATGACATGTTTCAGTGAAATCCCCTGTGTGTCTGAAGCTTAGGTTTCTTTCTGAAAATACAACACCATAACTGTCAGGGCTATAAGAAAAACAACCCGTTCCTGCTGTGTGTTTTATCTTCACCATAAAGTAGAAACCACAGTGACATAGCCTCTGCTGTGGTGTTAAGCTATATTTATACAGCCTGGCAAACTACACCAGAGCTCTTGTTCTTCACAAGATACATGGATTCGCCAGAGGGACTGTTTGGAGTGCCTGCCAGTTCACTGGGTGAGCTTGGCACCTTAGCATATAAAACTGTAATAGAAATCCATCTGTTGGAGGACTGATGGTAAGCCAGTCCTCTGGAACCAAAGCTGGTCCTCTATTGGAGCATGTGTTGTTTTGTCTGTGTGGAGGTGGGGGTGTATGCTTCATCTTACACAAGAGAATTTGCCTGAAAGTGTTGGAGGTTTCTCTTCTCCTTCTCTGCCAATGAGATTTAAAAATGTTCTGTGAAATACAAAGAACGTTTTTTGAGTTTGTATACAAATACTGCATGTGTAATATATCTGTGCTGCAGTTAGAAGTATTAAAGAAGACTTTTGTAAAAATCTGAATCGAGAGCAAACATACCCTGCCTCAGGAGTAATTATTGCTCTTGAGCTTTTCCACATTTTTTTTTTTCACAAACTTTGATCTTCAGAAGTCACTAACTGGTATAGTTTAATCTCAATGTTATGGTTTGTAGTAGTAATGGACCCAAATGCAGGCAAAAGTTATTTAATGATGAAATAATACAGAAATTTACAGTTTATGGCAAAAAGGGACAAGCACATCTAACTGGAGTGAGTGAAACAGAAAAAAACCAGCAAGGAACAATGGTAACTGAGGAACTTATGTACCTGAGGCGGATTGGAGAATGTTATTAAAACAAGGCGAGTCTAATCAGAGGAATGCTGAACAGCTGACTAAGAGTGCAGAGATGGTAGCAGAGGGTAAGATAACTAAATACCACAGATAACATAGGGGCAGATAAACCAAAACAAAAGGAAGAAAAAAAAAAAATAAAAAAAAATCAAGGGATGAAAATCCGAATACTAATATAAGAAAACATATAAATCTTGTGTTCTGTTCCAGGGAATAGAACACAAGAAATAAGTAAGAAGCTAAACACAAAGGAATAAACCTTATGGTAAGACCCACACAACAATAACGAACAACACAGAAAAATGAACTGAGTATGATAAGACCTTAATGACAATAATAAACCCAGAAATATCAGAAATTCAACACAAAAAACAAAACACAAAAACCAGTGGATCACAATACTCAGTATACTTTTATCCTACTTACAAAATGGTATGCGTTTGGCACAAAACTTCCCCATTGTGAAAAATCATGACAGCATCATGCTGTGGGGATGCTTTCCCGCAGCAGGGAAATCAAAGCTAGTCAAATTTAATGGGGAGATGGATGGAGCTAAATGGGAGAGCTACAATGGAATGCTTTTTAGATCAAAGCATCTTCATTTATTAGAATGGCTGAGTCATAGGCCAGACCTAAATTTAATTAATAATCTGTGGCAAAACAGGTTCCCTCCACCCAAATTAACTGATCTTGAGCTATTTTGCAAAAATGAATAGACAAACATTTTAACATTTCACCTGACTCAAGGGTTGAATAGAAATGGACATCACACTTTTCAGATTTCAGTTTGTAGTAAGTAAAAAAAAAAAAAAAAAAAAAAACTTATGATTTTTCATCTGCTTCTTGGTTAAGCTCTACTTTGTGGTCTATCATCTAAAATCCCAGCAGAATAAACTGCTGTTTGTGGTTGTAACATGAATGGTTATGAACACTTGTCCAGGGCATGGTACAACTCAGTAAATATTTTGACATGGTCTAAATTGTAGCTAAATGTCTTTAATACATGGGCTTAAAAGCATTTACACTTAATCTGCCTTGGAAAGTAATGGAAATGTATAATTATGTCATGGCATTAAGTAAAGAAATCAAGGTGGTGATAGCAGGAAAATGACAAAATGATTGAATCAGCATTCAAGAATGAGCATGGGATGAGCCCTATCTGACAACATTACTCTGAAGGATCCTGCATACTCTGGAAATCCCATCTTAATCCAGATAAGTAGATGAATCATTCAGACACGTGGAACACCATCCCTCTTCATTTGCACCTTATTACACCCTACATGTTGGTGCCTTATGTTTAAATGTGTGATGGTAACAAAAAGTGTTTCCTTACAACATTTGCTGTGACATTAGTGTTTGTAGACGCCTACGTCTGTTGAGGATAAATGAAGCGGAATGTGGATATCCTCCAAGAGTACATGCTCAGATGATTCAAACCCAGGGACTTAGAGCTATTGTGTTGGTTTTTGGGCTCAACATGCAGGAAATGTGTTGAGACAGTCTGTCAGTTCAATGTGTCAAGGTGGTAAAGCATTAACAAAATATACAAATTTCAGTACTGTTGCAGGATATGATTCATGGTTGCTAGCTGAAATGAAACAAAGACATCCTTCACCTTCAGCAATTTTCAAACACTGGCTTGGTTTTGTAAGTTATTTTATTTTTGAAACAAGAGGGTCACTTTATCATAAATGTACATAAACAGTCTTCCAAAGCCAATCAAAACAGGCTCAATGATCTGAGCAGTGCCACACAGACAGTGATTGACAGCGCTAAGACCCGCCTCCTGGCTCTGACTAATCATTTCTCGATAGCACTGAGAGAAAGCAGAGGAGTTCAATTTTTTCACAGATTATCTGTCTCATACCATACTGTCATGACAGTGACAGTTTCAACAAATATGTAGAAAATGTTTTTTTTTTGATAGTTACATACTGTAGCTTTAGTGGACAAAATACTTGTTCATGACGTGTATGTGTGCATTTGATAGCTGTGGATCAAGTAATATAGTTTAACTTTTTGATTTTTGCTAATACTGTATTGGTTTTGGATTTGGAGAGTTCTAAAAGATTTGGAGTGCTACTATAACGGGAGCATACACTGTAAAATAAGACTTCACCACACTAACTTAGATATTTTTTTCCACATGTAAACAGCTTTTTGCATGGAAATAAAAAAAAAATCTCAAAACAAAATTTTTAAAGAGTCAAAAACATTTTTTTAGGTGGTTAAAGTGGAGATCTTCAAAAGTGGTTTGAGGTGTATACATACTGACCAGATACTGGGCAGATAGTGACAGTTTCTCAGCTGAAGTTCACCTCACGTTTTTATGTTTTCATTTCCCATCTGTCCTACTTTGTCCTGTCTCAGTTCTCATTGAGCCAAATAGAGAGAAAAAAATCATGTCAATGACAACACCAGCTACAACTGTTTGAAGTGTCCTATATTTAGCACTTTTAAACATTGATGCTATTACTGTTGATGAAGTCGCCACCTGCTTGCAAATGGTTGGTATTCCCAGTGGCAGCTGCTGAAAAAAGTTCTTGGTGGGGCTGATGTGCCAAGAAATTTCCCTTCCTCGTAAGGATTAATATTACTGGACGGACAATTAAATTAAATTCAGTTTATTGATATAGCGCCAATTCACAACAAATGTTGTGTCACAGCACTTGACAAAAAAAATGACAACAATTCCACAAAAATATAACATTCTTCATGCAGCAAAATAACATGAATGGCTAAATTAGCTAAAAGTAAGAGGTCTTTCAGTAACTTGCAAAATGTACAGTATTTAATCATTAAATCAGTTTCAACAGCTTACTCTGAAACAGACTCAAAACTATGAAATATACCAAATTAATGTATGATAACTAACAAGTTTAACTCTGAACAAATTTACAGGCTAAATTCTATCAAAACTGAACAATTGAGAATCACCTAATGACACCAGACAGCAGAGACCTTCCTACCTTAAAGAACTAAAACACACTGGTATCAGATTAAATAATCATGATGACAAAAATAACCTGAACCCAGAAATCTGAAGAACTTAACCAAGTTGTGCTGGAACCACAACACCAAGCAATCCCCCTGGATCTATCTAACAATCAGGCGATCACCAAAATCTTACAGATATGAATGTTCATAGAACTGATTTGGCAAACAGTACCTCAGCTCCTCCTTGAACACCATCACATCAGAATGACCATCTGACCCAGCAAACATGATATAAACCAAACATTAACATTTGAACAGCACCAGAAACTCAAGCAAAGGCAACAGAAGCATCATCATTATTAACAATTTCAAAAAAGAAACCTTAGAAACATTTATCCAGAACAGCATTAGCATTATGCTGACCAGAGCAACATAAGCATCATATAAACCACAGCAACATTCACAACTGATCAGCAAAGATCACGATAGCATATTTAATATAATTAATATTTAATTTTTTTGTTTTGTTTTGTTTTTTTAAAAATAAACTTCCAAAATCATATAAAGACTTAAAAGATTGAATATAAATGTATGGAAAGCATCTCTGTTCTCTTGGTCTGTTTCAAAGAAATATCAACCCTGATATCAACAGTGTTATCTTATAGCTAGCCACAATAACTAAACAGTGAAGAAAACAGATCAGTATTGTAACCTAACAGACATTAGATGATTATGTAAAATTTACTTTTTTGAGCATTATACCATGTTATAATGTTATTCCCTCATCAAAAACATACCTGGTGTGTTGCTTTGATTCTTTCATGCATGTTTGAGAAATCCTTGAATCTCCCATGGAAGCCATTCGCAGGTGCCTAAATGCTTGCTCTCACAAAGTGCCACCTATCTCTACAAAGCTCCTCCTTGGAGCTGCAGTCTCCAGTAGAACTTCTGCCTCAAAGAGCAAACCCCTCCCCCACCCCTTCCCCACTCAGCTCTACAAGACTGGCAAAAGCAGCAATTAGCAAACACCTGGTGGAACTGTGAGTCTGCTGAGCTTATCATATTGACTACTTCTCAGTCCAACAGTCCTAAGAAAGGTAAACGGCTTAATGGAGAAACGTTGCTGTGATGACGTGCTGGAGGCGGAGTGTTGGAAAGAGTAGGAACTCCTTAATGAGACTGAGGCCAATTTCAAGGCATCAAATTGTCAAATCAAATTTCTTTAAAGTTGATATGTACAGCATTTTTATAACAACTAAAGGTTAGTTACTTGATTGTGCTATAAAATGGCACCATATACCTGAAAAAAAAAAAATACATAATATCCCTCCTTTAAAGAATCAAAATTTAACAAAAGAAAAGCTGTAATTTAATGCTTTTCTTGCAGATCTTCAACAATCAGTAAGTTAATATCCAGAATTCACAGAAAACAGCTCATGTTGTCTGAGAAAATACTCAACTTGGCTTGCTTTGATTCACTTCTAGCTATATTTGCATCTGCTTAGTTGATCAGAATGTGGTCAGCTAGCTGGCTGGTAGAATGATGAAGTGCACTGATGAAAATTGGGAGAAGATTAAATATCTGTTGACTGCAATCTGCCCCACTGTGTTGAAATGTCCTCGGCTGCCGAGAGTGAAAACACAGACAATTATTCTACCTGCTGTGCAAAAAGCCCTCTCTAATTAAAGCACACTAACACTGCCTGCTTTAAAAGCCAAAATTTGATTTTGCTTTTCCAGTTCCTAAAAGACTAGGAGACATTGTGATTCTGCACAATTAGCATTTAAGAGACTACAAACGTACTGATTGCTGATCCATACTTGTAAAGACTTGTTACTGCGAGAAAGAAAGAACATGAGAATTGTTGCATTTTATATGTAATCATGCCCATATTCACATTAATCACAGCTCATGTTATTGTTCTGAATGTTTTGATATGCAGCTGGATATTTTCAAAACAAATTTAAAGTTATTTTATCACTCCATATATTGCTGCATACTGGCCAAGTAAATTAAATTCACAAAAAACATCTTGAAACCCAGGTAACAGAGCACCTGCTAAATTAAGAGAACGAGATTTGCTCTGAGATGCTGAAACCTCTAGACATTGTGGGGCTGTTGTGGTTGACACGCTTCTTCAGTGTTGCATGGGGGGCTAGGAAAACACCTGCACCGAGTTGGTGGCACTAATCTTAAAGAAAGAGAATTTGTTACTATTGAAGGAGCACAATTCTTAGGTTAGTCCAGATTGTTGAAAAGGAGGCTCCGACTGATTGCTGAACCTTGAATTCAGGAGGAGGAGTTAGGTTTTTTTGTTCTGGCCATGTAAATTACTCACACAGAACTGCTGAGGCTTTGTTCCCTGGCCTACATAGGTGTTTTGTCCATATGGAGAAGGATAACAACCATGTCGACCGAGAAATTTTGGAAAGAGAAAGGTAGTTATTGTACCACACATGCCGAAATCCTCTCTTCTAAGTGGGGCCAAGTAAATTTTAAGGGAGCGCAAAGCCATACTCAGTGAACCAGGAAGTGGTGGCATAGGTTGCTGTCATTATATAATATTTCCTGAACAGCCAGTGGGATGACAGGTGGAGATAGAGGTGAGAGGCTAGCAAACAATCTGCCTGGCAGGAATTCTGTGAAGTGTGAAAACACTCTCCCACTGTTGTAAGTTCTACCATTTGTGGAAGGTCATTTAGTGCAATAAAGGAGGATTTGGACAGTTTACATTCTGGTGGACTGGCAGCTGTAGTAACAGTGACCCTATTTTACTTCTCCTCAACTTGACCCCCAAAATGAAAATGTTTTTTCTTAATGCAAACTCTACATTTTCTCAAGGAGGCAGTTTAATCATAAACTAAGTCAAAAAAAAAAAAAGATGCAACATAAAATGCATGTATATGACATTATTATCACAAAGTTTGTTTAAAACTTCCAAAATGATCTGCATAAAAAAGGAGAAAGCATGTCAGCAGCGGGTTCTGCATTTGTCATGTTCAATATCTGTCCTTCGAGCTCTCTGATATTCATGAGGTGCCAACAGTGATGAGGTCTCTATACAGTCGAGTCACAAAATACAATATTATTTGGTCCATGGTAAATGCCCTGTACTTGTATAGCACTTCATCAAGTCCAGAGGACTCCAAAGCGCTTTACACTACATTCAGTAGTTCACCCATTCCTGCACACTGATGGATTGTTAGCTACTGGATTGTAGCCACAGCTGCCCTAGGGCACTCTGACAGAAGTGAGGATGCCATGCACCGGACCTCTGACCACCACCAATAGGCAAGGCAGCTGAAGTGTCTTGCCCAAGGACACAACAATGGAGAACCAGCAACCCACCAATTACGAGACAAACTCCTACCACCATTGCCACCATCACCCTTGCAGTGATGGAGCAGAAGCATTTGTCTTACACAGGTTTATTCCTAAACCTGTTTTTTAGAGCAGCATGAGACAAAAAGACACTCTAGTACATTTTACCATGTGATGTGGTAATAAAAACTTGTTTATGGATAGAAATAACAGTCATGAGGACAGAATTGAAACCATAACAGTCACTAGTAAATAAAATAGCTGGTTTTCTGCCTTGTAAATTTTTTTTTTGTCCAAAAATAATGCTGAAAAATTAGATCAGGCATTTGTTAGTTACATATTAGGCTTTTGCTATTCTCTGTCCTCAAAATCTGCCAAAATGTTTGGTTAAAAAGCTTTAGCTAATCTAAAAATACTGCAGCAAGAATTCTTCTAGCATAGGATGTCTACAATTAAGCTCCACTTTACATTAAAGATTTGTTTGTTGGGTAAGTTCCCAAAAGAGCCCTTCAGTCTTAGCCAGAAGTTTACCAATGGTTCCTAAAGCTTCTACAGGTAAAAAGGGAGGCACTTATCAGGCTCATGTCCTGTGGAATCAGTTTTTTTTTGTTGTTGTTCTGTTAGAACTGGACTCAAGTTACCCTTTTGATGAAACTTTTCAGAGTGACTAATGTGGCTCACTAGTTATGCTGCTATAGGCAGCTCAAGCACATTCTGACCAATTTTCCTCACTGTTACTTTGTCACTCAGTTACAGAAGAATTCCTTATTTGTCTCTCAGTAAGGAAATTTATGAGTATACACAGCAACAAGACAAGCAACAGCACCACACAGAAAAAAACATAAGAGCGTGTATTAATGTTAAATTCAAAGGTAAATTGTACAGACAGTTAATTATTGGGATTGCGCATTATTTGCAATTATTGCTTTCATTAACTCTAATTTTTCACAGTCTTTCTCCTCATAGAAGATAGGTAGATAGGTGTCAGCAAGTGTTGAGCTTTATCTCTGTTGGATGAAAGTGCTGAGAGCCAGTGGGGGTGGGGTGGTTCTAGGAAGGCACCAGGAAAACTGTGAGAAAGATGAGTGCTGGTGAATGGCAGGGTAAGTTGTCACAGTGTAAAATCATATGATAAATGTTTGATGATGATCTTACAGTTGGTTTTGATGTTGACAAGTCTGGAGGAGAGGAAGCAGAGTCTGGGAGTTGTTTTTCTGTGTGGTGAGATGTGAACTAGAAAGCGGTGTTCAAAGGAGTTGCTTTGTGAGTGTTGGAGGGCAGACAGGAAGGAGCTTAAGGTGTGGTAGGAGATTAAACCTCCAGGAAGTTATGGCTAGGAGTATCTGAGTATGTTGTTTGAAGGTTCTAACAAGAGGAGAAATAAGTAGGTTCCACCTTGGAGAAGACAAAGAGGATCAGATAAGTAATGCTCAAATTCATAAAAGTGTAGGTGAAACACAAGGGGGTAGAGGCAACCACTAAACCTGACACTCAAGCAGACCTGTAGTGCAGTGGTCCCCAACCCTGGTCCTCAAGGCCCACTGTCGTTCATGATATCCTTCTGCTTAATGAGATGATGACAAAATTAACATGGCTCTTAGATGACTAAAACATGACGAGACGTCTGAGTTTTCTTGTGGGTTGTCTGTCAGACATCCAAAATCTATTACATTTCTGTGTATTGTGCTTGTAATCTATCAGTCAAAAGCTACAATATATCAGTAATGCTGCTACATCCTATCCATGCTTGGTCACACCCACCACCTTAATGACTTTGATCACTGATTGGCCATAGCGGACGGTGCACGCTATACGAAGGGGCTTGGTGGATGCAAACCTAGAAAGGATTTATGGACTTAGTTTGAACAGGCTATAACCCTTTTGAAAAGAGAATTGAAATGTCAAGGGAGATGGTGGTAAATGTGGATTTAAACTTGGTGGACAAAACATTGGGAATCTTAAACAGTACCTGAAGGTTCACCGCACTAATATTTTTTCAAAGGCAAGTTATATAATATGCATACAGTGTTGCTCGACTATCAGCTTGTAATAAATCTCATAGAAAGCTTAAAGTTTTAAACATAACTCTTGGCGCACATGGGTTCTAACCTCAAGCCAAAGATTATTTGGTTGCGCTATAACGTCAGTTCAAGCTTACTGCGTGGACCTGTCATGTAAAAAACAGAATCATCCTTTATTTGGTGGTTAAAAGTTGTTAAAATACTGTAACACAGGAAATAGTAAGGCTAGTAAAACTGTCGTAATGGGACCGTCACCCCCCGGGAAAAACACAGTATACAATATGATACAATAGGATAGAATAAAGTACATGTTTATGCAATAAACAGTAAAAAAAAAAATAAAATTATCAGGCTGGAAGGAACTGTTTTCTTTGTGGATGATTTTCCTCAGATGTTTTAGAGGTTCAATTTCCTATCTTAGGTAGCAGGGAAAGAGGCAGCTCAATGTGTCAAAGAGAACCCAATAAATAATGGATGCCATGAAGCTTCGGTGGAGGTTGTCAGCTTTGAAATGCGCTCCCAGGTTGAGTCATATTCCCAGTTCACTCACTCCATTTTACATTTAACTGGCTCTCTGTGGCATAGCCAACGTGTCCAACACATACATACACATTGTATGTATGTATGTATCTCAATATCATTCATAACATGCTATAGTAAAACATAAATGTGTGTGCCATACCATACTATAACTTAATCTCAGAGGATTATAATTACTAAAACAGAAAAACACTGATCACCCTTGCTTTAAAAATCTCTTATGACCAAAATCATGTGAAGACTGCATGGATTTATTAGAATTTCAATGGCTGCTAAATTATTGAAAAAAAAAGAACAAACAAAAACAACAGTGCAGTGAGTGATTTAGTCCTTATTTCCATGACAACTTCAACATTCAGTATTAGGCAACTGATTAACATTTCTGTATTTTTGCATGGAAAAAAACAATTTAAAAGAAACAACAAAAAACACATTCCAAATGCTATTTGTGCTGATGGGATGGTAATAAGATGGTTCATTAAAATGCTGAAATTACTTTGTTAGAAAAACATAAACTCTGACATGTTCAGGAAGGCATATCTGTTTTTTTTTTTGTTTTTGTTTTTTTTTTTGTTTTTTTTTTTTTAATCTGAATTCAAATTACAATAAATACATAGAGGTTTGCAAATATATTCACACCTACTGAATGTTTTCACATTTTGTCACATTACAACCACAGGTATCAATGTGTTTTTGGGGATTTTATGGGATAGAACAACACAAATGACACATAATTGTGAAGTGGAAAGGAAATGGGTTGGTTTTCAACATTTTTGTCAAAAAACATTCTGAAAGGTGTACTGTGCACTTGCACTCACCCCTCTGGACCCTGAGTGTAAGGCACTAAACATCCCCTGAAGTTCAGTTAAATCCATCATCAAGACATGAAAAGGAACATGGTATGTGTAAATCTGCCTAAATCAGGCTGTCCTCACAAACTAGTGACCGTGCAAGAAAGAGACTAGTGAGAGAAGCCACCAGAACATTTGACTATTCTGAAGGAGTTACAAGCTTCAGCATCATCATCATGATAATCTTTATTGATAAAGGGTTTTAACATCAGTCACAGCTGAAACAAAGTGCTGAACATAGGAGATAAATAAGATAAAAGAAAACAAATAAAATCACAAAGCTAAACACATAATAATGTAAATGAATTAAAAACTCATTACAAAACATAAAAACAAAGCAGTAAAACAGATCAAATCAGTACCAATAAAAGTTGAGTAAAATAAAGTCTCAATTGCATTGAAGGCCAATGGGTAAAAAAGTTTTGGACCGGTTTTGATTGAGCTTGAGTTGTTTTGCAAAACATTTTTTAGCCTTTAGATTTTTAGTGTCAAGCTGATAGATACACACCCCAAAAGCTGGTTTTACACTGCATTGACTAATTAATACAAATCCCACTCACAGTTTGGGAAAGAAATTAACACTTGACAACACTCTACCTGTTGGCTAATCACATTTACCCCCAATAAAATATATAGAGCTTTATAATGCTGTTATAATGAGACAAAATGTAAAAAAGTTCATGGAGTGTAAAATACTGGATAATTAGTGAAGAGCAACCTCAATAAGAGGGTCTAAAGGACCCAGAAAAGTTCACATACCTGGTAAGGCCCAGCTGATTTAGTTAATCAAGTTTTAAAATTAAATGGGGATTATGCAGAGTCGGACGTTATTTTGTGTAGGATAACTTTTGTTACGTAATAAATTAACATCGCCTACAAAAGTTGATGGCAGAATTAAAACAGTCGCACTCAGACTCACCACTCACGTCTGTTTGGGATACTTCCGCCTGATTGAGTGGAGCCACATCACTCTTTTCTCCCTCCGCCTGGCTGTCCGCAGCATCTCCTCCCGCTCAGGCAGGAGCGACAGCCCCGTGTTTCCAAGTGCAGTTGTGTGTGTGTGTGTGTGTGTGTGTGTGTGTGTGTGTGTGTGTGTGTGTGTGTGTGTGTGTGTGTTTGGGTGTCCCGGAGGGGGAGGGGGGAAGATCAGCTGCTATCCATGCTCTCTTCCTAATGTCACAGTTTAACTCAGCTGCTTGAAACACCGGCTGCAGCAATGGCAGCCTTCGGACTGATCATGAGGGTTTTACACTACGCGGCACTTTACGTTCAACTTAACGCAGGTCTGCGTGACGGATACGTAAAGGTGGATAATCACGTCTCTGGAAATGGTAAGTTCTTCCATGACTGAGCAGTAGATCATGACTTTAATATGGCATCAAAATCAGTGTCTTGGTGTATTTTATTGAATACTACTTTTGATTAGGTGAGGATTTGTCTTTTTTCCACTTCATTGTTTTTTGTTTTTGTTTTTTTGTAATTTGAAATGAGCAGATCGTGAAGCAAATGCTTAATAAGGTAAATTGTTAAGCATTTCCGTTTTACATTAAGTTACATACAGTTAAATGTACAGTCAAATGTACAGTACAGTTACAGTACAGTACAGTTCAGTTCAGTCAAATGTACTTGACTGAAAATATCACCTTTTTTCTACTGATCAGTAAATTAAACTCCAATCTTGCATATTCAAAAGAGATTAAATCAATTAACAATGACAAAAATGAGCAGATTTATAAATGCTTGAAAACATTCAACATCAAACAGCAGCAGCTGTTGATAAGGGTCAACAGGATTGAAAGATTGCAAAATTTCTACCTATAGTGCCTGCATATTGTTAACATATCACTGACCTAATTTCAGCATCAGCATCAATATCTGGTATAGAATAAGCTTTGTGTTAACCATACAAGTGTAAAGGGAGCGGATGGCACTGCAACATATTAACCTTTAATGAAGTGTTCTTTAGACTTTGCACAAATCCTGCTTTCTCCAGGCATCAGCTTTGCTATTACCAACAGCACATAAGTTGTTGTGTGGTATAGTTATTATTTTAAGAGTTTGCTTTCAGAAATGTTGGCAGCTTTTCTGGGATTCACCTTCTATCACTGTTGAATATTCTACAGTTCTAATAATATATTTGGTGATTGATTTTTGCTGTAATTCAGTTGCTGTTAGAAAACCAGAGGAGAGAGACATTGGAATAAGATATACCTGGTAATAAATAATATGGGTGCCAATTTAAAATCATATTATTTATTTTTAACTGTCTACTGACATCGCCCAAAGAAATCCTAAACAGTATAAAATATCATTTACAGGAAGATACCCCGTTTTTATTATCTGTCACAGTTTCCTGAGGTCTTCCTTTATTATCTCCGATGTACCTTGGGCCAAACACAACAAGATTAACACAAACAAATCTTGGTATACAGCCAGTCTTTTGAGACCTTTGCATGCAGCAGATTTTAGAAGGTTTAATAAGACACTAAAGTCTATTTCTCCACTGTTATTTAAAAGGCAAAAAAAGTTTTCATTTCTTCTGAGCTGTAGCACATACGGCATATTGCATTGTAAAGTTAAAGTTGTGAAGGAAAAAATATAATGAGGAAAGGCTTATTCAGTGAAATTTCTTTTTAAATGTGTTATTTTCAAATATGCAGACCTCCAAAAAACTAAAGTCCCTTCTGTGATACCCTGGTATTTTTTTTTCATCATGGAACAACTTTATGTAAGGTAATTTTTTTTTTTTTTTTTTTTGACATCATGTATTCATTTAAAACTGCACTTTTAATTTTGACACCATACATTAATAGTTAAAGATATTGACAATACTTAGTTTTCTTTGGTAGTCCTTGTTCCTGAGTTAAATAGGTATCCAGAATAATATGTCAATTAACACAGTAATAACATCAACACAATAATGCAAAACCCTAGTAAATATAAGCCTAATAAAAAAAATACATTATAGCTAAACACATACAAGCAAGTGATTGACCTAATAAAGAAGTCTTAACTTTGAAGCTGTTTTGCACCAAAAGCAAACATTCCCAGGTATCTTACTAAACTATGATCCAGACCATCAACAGCTTTTTCTGAATTGTATTCTCTCTTACAGCCTTTCTCTCTACAGCTGCAAGTTTAAACTGGCTTTTATTTTGTAAAAAATAATGGTGTTTCCTTAAGTTACTTAGGTTTTTGTTTAATCTGAATGGTTTTTTTTTCATGTACATACAAGAGGTACATTCACCAGCTTATACATGCATTAAAATAGTTTTTGTAACCTACACATCAGGCTTTTTACCTGATCCTATATCTCATTATTATTACCCTGCCTAATATTGAAGAATAAAGAACTGGAAGAATAAAGAACTTTTGGATCAGCCTACTGCCCTTCAAATTGAATAGAAATTGTCTAGAGAACAGCTTATGTTCTATAGAGGATATATATGCTTGAGCCCAAAATTATTCTGGCAGATTTAGGTTAAAGTTATCTTTTAATTTTTACAAACATGTTTCTTCTTAATGGAAGAAATATTTTTCTTTTGGAGTGACTAGGCAAGGATCTCAACATGAATCTGATTCAGAATCTGTGGCAGGAGATAAAGATTAGGGTGATCGTAAGGAGACCTTCCAACATCAGACTTGAAGCTCATTTCTAATAATGAATCGACAAAATACATGAATATGCAGGTCAGCAATTATACATAGGATTTGATTGCTATAATATCATTAAAGTTTGTTTTCAATTGGTTATCCAGGAGGATACAAATAATTTTCAACATCCCATTTTTTTTTATTGTTGATAATGTATTGATTTCAAAGTTAACTTTCTTTTGACGTTGTTTTTTATGTTTTAAGAGATGCTTGTCTCTTTTTCTATCAGAAATCAACTTCTTGGTTGAATGAAAATAATTTTAAATGAATATCTTTCAATGGTATGAATAATTTCAGGCCTAATGGTAGGCCTAGAAATTCCATATTTCACACTTAGCAGCACACAAGCAGCTTCAGTAGCAGAAAACAGACTTGTGTTATTTTTTTATATTTTGGTAATCCTCCAGAGATTTCTTTCTTTCATTTGTTTAAATCAGGCTCTTTGATAAATTGCCTGAGCAGAGGGGAGCTGTGCCATCATGCAGAGCAAGGAGGCTGTATGTACTGTTCTGAAGAGTGCTTGTTAGAGTCAGCCCTGGCTCATATGTTTCAGATAAGCACATCCGGCCCCTGCACCCCACTTATTGCTTGAGCTGAGGTGTCTGGTGAATCACATGCAACAACAAAAAAAAGATCTGTGTGAAAAATGAATGTAGTGTTACATGGATCAGTGGCACCCACTCCACAAATTGTGATTCTTACTGTTACACTTAAATTGTGGTATCTCTGGTTTTGAAATTGGGTCTGTGAGTGGATTTTAGTTCTTGGACAGAACATAGTGTGGACATACAACAAAAGAAATGATTATGATGAGTGTTTTGAAACCTGCTATTCTTGAACATTTCACAGCAAATTTCCTCTGCAGACATCCTCTTTTCACCCATTGTAAGTGTACCGCCTTCACAACGTTTGGGTGTGTAACAATTCATTAGGCTTCCAAAGTGTCTGGGATCTTCTGCTAGATGTCCTCATAATGAGGGTGACCAGCCTCTACACTTTTTTATTGTCTTTCAATTTAATGGTGCTCTAACAGTGCTGGTTGGAGTGGGGGTGGACAGATTATAGAGTCTTGCTGTCACAGCGGAGGCTGGTGGAGGTCTGCATAGAAAGACAGAGGCAATAAAGTACCCTATATGATATGTATCGAGGCCAGAGTTCTTACTTGAAGGGATGGTTTGTCATTTGTGATTAGAAAAACTGCAGATGTCTTGGGGGAAAAAAGTTTAGAAAAACAATTATGACCCCCTCCACAAGGTGGGTAAACCACAAAAGATCACTGCTAAAGAAGCTGGTTGTTCATAGAGTGCTATATCCAAGCATATTCATAGAAAGTTTAGAGGAAGGAAGTGTGATAGGAAAGGTGCACCAGCAACAGGGATAACCACAGCCTTAAAAGGATTGTCAAGCAAAATCCATTCAAAAATTTGGGGGAGCTTCACAAAGAACAGACTGAGGCTGGAGTCATCACATCAAGAGCCACTGTGCACAAATGAATGCTACACAAGGGGTACAGGCATCTTACCAGGGCTAAGGAGAAAAAGAACTGGACTGTAGCTCAGTGATGTAAAGCTCGTTTTTCAGTTAAAATTGAAGTTTGCAATTATTTGGAAATCAAGGTCCCAGAGTCTGGAGGATAAGTGGAGAGGCACAGAATCCACATTGCGTGATGTCCAGTGTGAAGTTTCCATAGTCAGTGATGATTTGGGGTGCCATGTCATCAGCTGGTGTTGGTTCACAGTCAATGCACCCATTTTCCAGGAAAATTTAGAACCCTTCATGCTTCCTTCTGCTGACAAGCTTAATGGAGATGGTGATTTAATTTTCCAGCAGGACTTAACATCTGCCCACTCTGCCACAGGTACCAAAAAGCTGCTTCAATGACCATGGTGACCAGCAGATTCACAGGTTGATCACCTCCATGCTGCATTGCATCGACACAGTAATTAATGCAAAAGGAGGGCCAACTAAGTATTGAGTACATAGAAATAAACATACTTTTCAGAAGTCTGACATATCAGTTTAAGATATCCTTTTTTATTGATTTCAAATCATATATTTAAATTTTCTGATACATTGAATATTGAGATTTTATCTGCATCTGTTAGCCGTAACCAAATGTTCCATAAATAAACACTTGAAATTTTTCACTCTGTTTACAAATCTATATAATTATGAGTTTAACTTTCCGAAAGGAGTGACAAAAACAATTATTTATTTTCTTGATATTCTGAATTTGTGGATGTGCCTGAAATATTATCTTTTATTACCTATGATGTAGTACAACATGCATCTTTGGAAAAACCTGCGAGGACCGGCATGTGTTAAAACTTGTGCTACATCATGTTGCCACTTGGCAGGAAATGCAGAAATAGCTTCTGAGTCCTGTGTCCCAGGGGCTATGAAAAATTCACTCCACAAGCCAGAAGTATGGGTGGCAACAAGCAGACAGCTGCTTGCTTGATTACTGGTGCCATTTGTATTTCATTATTTTTACCTTCCACCTTGAATTCAGACTGAAGGTCTCTCAGCGAACAGTTATTTCCCCAAGGAAAATCTGCTTGTATGCCCCATAAATGATCTTGAACCAAATATAGACTTATTGACTTTCAGGCAAAATCTCTCAATACTTATTTGTTGTTGTGCTTTTTTTTCCATGAAAATTTCTTACCATTTACTGTAAAAATCTCAGAGAATCAGAAAACTTATATCAAGATTACATGAGTATCCAATATTTCACTCTGTCAGTGTGACTCAATGTGTCAATTAAGATAATACCCTATTAGCTGCACTCAAAAGAAACAGCCCTTCAGTATTTGTTTCCCAGATCTTAATGTTTCCCAAAGTCACTAAGCTAACATTTTCAGTATTTTATTGAATGCAAAATTAAAGCTTTTGAAGATCAAGATAAACATCCCCAGCAGATTTCCTTTTCAACAGCAGCTTACTGTTGTTTTTATTCAAAATTCCCTCTGGGTGTCAGTGAATATTAAATCCATTCATCACATTAGTGAATTACATTTTCGCAGAAGGAGTCTGTCCACAGGCTGTTTACATTCATCTTGGTGGAAATCACGATGTTAGATTGGAGCTATATGGCTTAGAATATCTTCTCATTGGTGTTGAGACTCCATAAGAAGTTCATGAAATGGATTTTATGCACAGCTCCAATAAGGAAGAACATTTTCTATTGAAGAATTGCAATTAAAACAGTTAGAAATGTTTTAGCTCTCCTCAACCCACAGTGGCTAACTTTCAAATGCATCTTTTTTAGAAGAGAATAGTCAGTTTCCCTGAGAACTGTCAGGAAAACTTTGAGTTTGGTTGAAGAAAAAGTTTCAAAGTGCTTCTCTCAAAAACACCAGCATTAGCTAACAAGTATTCCTTACAACCCCACAATAAATAAATTACCATTGTTTTAGGTCAGTTAGTGGTTATTGTATTTTTCAGTGCTAAAGTTAAAAGTTTGTGTTTTCATTAATCTAACTTAAGTTAGAAAACAGAATGCTACACCTTTTTCTGGAGGTGCTGCTAGAGAATGTATTATTCTAGCCACTTTCACAACAACAGAGGCAGCTGTTGTAAAGTAGTTTGCTTAGGTATGTAGTGAGCTGTATTTTTAAGTGACTGGTCAGCAGTTTAGCTAAATTTCTTCTTGTTTCTTTGTAATAAAGGCCCCAACATACTTCATCGGAAGCCGAACTGTCGATGTGCAGTCACGTAGTTGAGAACTGTTCTTATTTGCACACACTTTTCATACAATGTCGCAGACCACTTAGGGGAAACCTTTCCTGCTTCAGTATATGTCATGCCCACTGTTGCCAACGCCTTTGCAAGAAAAGTAGCTATTGGCTGTCCTAAAAGTCACTAGATGATGTCATCGCCTATTTGCATATTTGGTCATGTGTGATTCAGGCAGTAGAAGAAAGGAATATCTACTTTGGCAGTCACTGAAAATACTAAAAACATTTAGAACTACAAATAAATTTTACTAATTTAATGTCAATTTAATAATGTAAACATTTTACCTGAACCTACAGTACATAAATCAGTTTGTATGATATCAAATTTAACCAAAAGACAGCTATCAGAGACACTATACAGTAGAGGAGGTGAATCAGTAACTGAGGCTGTACGAATAAAATGCAGGAATCTTAGTGCAACAATTTCGGTGAAAGAAAAATAACATTAGAAAACATAAAAAAACAATATGTTTTAATGTAATCCAGAGCAGGATCACTGGCAGTTTTACACATGCGTGATTCAATTGCAATATGGAATCGGAATTGAGTGGGTCTCCTGTCTGCTCTGACTGACAGCAGGTTTGTCATGCAACAGTAGACTGACTGTCTGCAAGTGTTTCTGAGGTGGGAGCCGCCCACGTTAGCTCTCGCTGTATCTGCAGTATTATCGCTGCTTTCCCGTTTTGTTGTCAAAGTGTCCAACAAACCAGAGAAAAGTTGCCAGATTTGTCACTAGTAGCTTTTTTTAAAAAAAGCTGAAAAGTCTGATATTGTGACAAGTCACAAAGCTGGTGGTCACGCCCCTACCCGACGGGATTCCCCCTCCCTCCCGGTCTCTTCTGTTTTTTGCTTTTATGAAACATTCACAGAGAGCGCCACACGTTTGTGGAGACAATTTTCATCCAGGAGTTATTAACCATTTGTCAGTCTTATTATAGTAATTATTTAGTGAAGAATCGTACAAATGTTCAGAATTCCTCACTGTGTCAGATAAACGTTCCTCAAAAGTATTCATGTCTTCTGGAAATACTAAAACTGGATTGTGGAAACGGACTAGTTGAAGAGAAATATCAACACTGCTGTCAGAGCAAATTTCTGCATAAAACACAGCGACAAACTTCTGACTAATAACAGACAACAGTCCACATAGACCTCTGTCAAAATGGTTGACTCGGGCCTGGTGCCGAGTTCAGCAAGCAGATGGCTCTCTGTGAACAAAATGACGCAATCTCGTCAATGTGAGCTGATTTTGGCACTTTGGGCGAAGTATGCTGGGGCCTTAACAGACCAGTGGGCATGTCCTTTCTAAGCTTAGAAATGTCCAAAGATTGCTCTTTTTTTTTTTTTTTTTTTTTTTTTTTTTTTTTTTTTTTTTTTTCCAGTCTTGTTCTGTAAAGCTTTGACAAAGACAACCTGAAACTCTTTGTGGTTACTATCACTCTCCCTCTCTTGCTCACATAAGCACTACAAGTTACAAGAACAGAGATGCGTGTCTTGTTTGCATCTCTTTCATGCTAACGGGTGTTGGCTTTCTTTATATATGTCGTCTACTATATGCTTTCTTTATTGTGTCCCCTCTTAATTTTTAATGAGTCTATAGTGGATAGTAAGCAGCTATCACTTCTATCACTGCTCGCTGAGCAATAAAGGGCCTTTAAATATGCATGCGCCTTACGTACAGCTTTAAACACGAGTCCCTTGCTTCTGGTTCTGACAGTACTTCCTTTATGAAAATCTATACTTAGATGAGGCCAAGCCAGGAAAACTCATTCTTCGCCATCTCTCAAGCATTATAAATGAGACAGCCTGGTGTGCTGGAAATTTCCCTGGAAGTCATTACTCCCTTCAGAACTCCATGTTTTTCATCTTTTTGCAGACAGGGGCATGAAATCTTGCAAGTGGAGTCAGCTTTTGGGTTGATTTAGCATTCTGCCAAGGCTATAGGATTGATTTCTCTAAGATGCTGCTGTGATTCAAGCAGGGAAGCAGTTGGGTTGTCTGTTGAACAGGCTTGTGACATGTGCAGCTGCATGCAGCTTGTTTGTGAACAAAGTCATGTTTAACACCCAGTTTGGGGAAGAGGATGTCTGCACAGCAAACTAAAAATGTAATTCAACAACTGTCAGAGGGATTATCCAACCCTGTTAGGGGATCAGAGCTTAACGAAAGATGCACACCAGCATCCTTGTGGATGACAAGGAATGGGGTAAACTTAATCATCTTTCGATACAACCAGAAAAATGTTGTAATTGCAATTAAATGTAAGGTTTGACCTCAGTCAAAAGATATGCTGACAGTTTGTGATTTAATGCTGTTCTGTTCTGCCATATTATTTCATTTTATTGCATTTTTTTTGTTAAGTCTAAATCTTAAAAACAGTTTTTAAATGATCATTGAGTTTATTAAGGCAACGCAGCTGTCCTAAGCAACGTGGCCCAAGGTGACAGTTTAATTGGCTCTCTGATTAAACATGGTTTAGAAAGCAGAGTTCATTTTCACTAACCACACCCATGCCTGTAGAATCACCTAGACCCTGTATGAAAACATGAAGTTGGCTAAATGATTGCAAAAAGCAACAGTCCCTGATCTGAAGAACAGAACAAGTAAGAAAAAAATGAGTAAATAACTTCTATTAGTCAGGAAAAGCTTACAAAGGCATTTCTAAGGCTGTAGGATAGCAGCAAAATACAGTCAGAGCCATCATTCACAAATTGAGAAAACATTAAACAATGTTGAACCCTAAATAGTTAAATGTAAGGCAACTGGACTTCCTTTGTTTTTTGAAAGTGTTGCATCTCTCATCTGAAAGGCATCTGCTGTTCTGATATGGGTTGGTGGTATAAGGCTTATAACTTGCTGTTAGAAAGAATACACTAAAATAGGGCCATTAAAGTTATGAGTCAACCAACTGACCCAACCCTTATGAGCTGCTATTGGTCACATCAAGGCACAATTGGTTATAAAACAGTCTGTTTCAACAGTTTCAGTTGCAAGCCAGATATTTAAGCTAACATCCACTTAATTTAATCATTTCAATGAAGATTCATGAAAAAGAATCATTGGTTCTCAAGAGGTTATAAACGCCAATGGACTTAAATCAAACATTTAAGTGACATATTCTTGCTATGTCCACTTTTTATTTTATTTTATTTTTTTGTCAAATTCTACTTTATATCTGCAGCATCAAAGCTAGCTCGAAGTGACAGACACTGCAGTGTGCCTCTGTTACTTATAGCAGTACTATTTTGATCACAAAAGTGTGGGCGTCAGCATTAAAGTTCACTTTTATAGAACTCAATTAATTTAAAAACTGCTCTGTTGAGCTTATAGATCTTAGACACAACAAAGCTATATGGGCTCAAGGACAACTCTTGGTTATAAGTTTTATCTCAAACACTGAGTTCACTGAGCACCTGGGGCAGGTTCACTCTCAAATAATAAAATGTAAATGCTTACATAAAGCTAATTATGAATATACATCCATCCATTGTCTATACCTGCTTATCCTTGCAGGGTTACAGAGTGCCTATCTCCAGCAGTTATTGGGCAAGAGGTGGGGTACACCCTGGACAAGTCGCCAGTCATCGCAGATGAAATAACATAAATAATGTTAATGATAGAGGCCAAGTACTTTTTTATGTGACTGTAAATGGTGTCATTACTGTCTACACTTGTCATGGGGGGGCGGGTATTGTGTGTTTTCCTGGCACATGGTGCCATTTTATAGCACAGTCTAGTAACTATATCTTCAGTTATAAAAATGCTGTATATATCAAACAAAAAAGAAAATCTGACTTTGCAATTTGACGCCTTGAAATTGGCGCCAGTCTTTTTAAGAAGCTCCTACTCTTTCAGACACTTATCCTTCAGCACATCATCATAACAATGCTCCTCCATTCTACCACTTAGAATCTTTCTTAGGAGCGTTGGACTGAGAAGTAGTTTGTATGATAAGCTCAGCAGATGTGCAGTTCCATCAGGTGTTTGCTAATTGCTGCTGCCACTAGTCTGGCACCCCTGAATGGCTGCCACCAGAGATTCAAGGATTCCTCAAATATGCATGAAAGGATCACAGCAACTCTCCAGGTATGTTTTTGTTGAGGGAGTAACATTATAACCTGATATAAAACTCAAAAAAGTCAGTTTTACATAATACCCCCCAAAAGAATTTGTAGAATTTCAAGAATTTTTCCCAGATGATGCATCATTAATTGGAGCAGAATAAATTGAAACTTACTTTCTTAAAGGTCCCTAAAAACATCAAAGCCTCATCAGCATATACTGGGTTGAGAATTATAATGTGATAGTCGGTTAAATAATCTGCTTTTAGTAACATGCCAAGTTCATGTTACTCAACTTTATTAATGCCATGTCTCATCATGATATGACACTAAAGCAAGTAGTCTGCTGTTCTACAGTGGATCTGGTGTTAATACTTCTTTTTAAATTGTGTGTTATAGCCACAATGTTGGATGTCTAATGCATTCTAATGTTTTATCATGTCATTCGGTAGTGTAGCATCAGGTTTAGAGTTTAAGACTATCTTACTGTGAGTAGAGCAGAAGTGTAAAGCTGGCCAAGCCTGAGAAAACTCTTACGGATTACCCAGAAACTCTGCATTGCTGTTGGTTAAAAGAGTAGATCTGAGAGGGGAGACGAAGGCTCTCATTTACAGTAGAGCATACATGTCAAACTCAAGGCCCAGGGGCCAAATCTGACCTGCCATAACTTTTTATGTATCCCTCTAGACAGACCCATAAATAGAATCTTCAAGATAACAGTTGTATGCCTAAATAATACTTTATCAATCAAATCTAAGCACTTTTCATCTGTATACTGCCAAATTACATCAATGTGAAAAGATGCTCAATATTATTTAACTTTAAAAAGTACTCATCGAGTGCAGAGACAGCTATTTATTCATATTTTAACAGTTGGTTAATGGGTTTTATTAATACATTCTGCCACAACTGGCCCTTTGAGGACATTCATAAGCTTGATATGGCCCAAAATGAAAATGATTTTGACACCCCTGCAATAGCGGGTCCCCATTTTGTGTCATATTTTCAAAGCTTTCAAATAGTATTTGACTTCAAAATGTTAGTTACTACAAAGGTAAATATAAAAATATTAGTGGAATCATACCAGCATAAATCTAAAATGAAAGACAACAAAAATAATCATCAAAAAAACTTAGCTGACAGGATACTGACACAGTCCTTGGTTGCCTATCTTCTGGATTTGAACTCAATTTTACAGTTACCCAGATCAGCAGGTTTTAAAGACTGTATGACAGTACTTTATTTATTTTTATTTATTTTTTTTTATTTAATGCTGAAAAGGGGAATCTATTTTGAATTTATATTAACTTATTCTCTATGATGATGAGCTGGCCAGCTCATGCTGCCGTAAAGCACCCCCAAGCCATTATATTTCTGCTTTTCTGCTTGTAAGTTGGGCTGGAATGCTGTACTTGGTTTATGCCAAACATGTCCTCTGTTTTGGTGTCCAAATATTTAGACTCTTCTGTCCATTTTTACAAAAGTTCTTTCTGTTTTGTTTATGGTATTCTGAGAAAAAATTGCTAATCTCTTTACTCTGTTTTTTTCTATTTCTTAGTCTCTTTCTTCCGTCTTCCAGCTCTGTTTACAGAGGTGCCTCATGATGTGACAACACAGATCGGTGAAGATGTGGAGATGGCCTGCTCCTTCCATGGGGCAGGTTCTCCCTCATTCTCCCTGGAGATCCAGTGGTGGTATATCAGGAACCATAGAAACTTACAAGGGTTGGCCTCACAAATCTCTAACACAGTAAGCTAAATGGCATAACAAGTTTTCCTTTCTTCTTTGCTTAAACAAAGACTGTCAAGCTCCAGAGATATATGAGAAGTTAAAAAAAAAAAAAAAAAAAAAAAAAAAAAAAAAAGGTTAAAAATGTAAATTTGAAATAGTATCAGCTTTAGTTAGAAAAAAGAGGTGGATGATTTTTCAGATCCAGTGTGGATGATTTATTCAGATTTATCACCATTTGTATGACTCTTAAAAACAAATTCAATTAAAAGATCTAGTCAAATTACAGTTCATTGGAAAAGTAGCCATACTAACTGAACACCTTCACATCTCATCATTTTACAACCAAAAACTTCAATGTATTTCTCTGGAATTTTGTGTGATAGACCAACACAAAATTGTGCATAATTGTGAAGTGAAAGGAAATAGGTTTATGTTTTTCATATGAATATGTTTTGATCTAAACCATTCCATTGTAGTTCTGGCTGTATGTTTAGGGTCATGATTCTACCGGACCGTGAACCTTAATGCTTCTCTCAAGTCCTCTTCCTCAGTTGTGACTGATTAGCTTCCCTGTACCTGCTGAAGAAAAGCTTCCTTACAGCATGTTGCCGTCACCACCCTGTTTTACTGTGGGGTGGATATGTTCAGGGCGATGTGGAATATTAGATTTTCCTTGCATTTTGCACACAGGTTAAAATAAATTATATTTCAGTCTCATTTTACAGGAGCAGACTACAAATTAGACTTCCCAATTCTTTCTTTTCTTCACTCTTCCATAAGGGCCAGATTTGTAGAGCGCGCAACCCATTATTGTTCTGTCAACAGATTCTCCCACCTGAGCTTGTGATCTCCAAAGCTCTTCCTGAGTTACTATAGGCTTCTTGGATGCTTCTTTAAATAATGTTCAAAACAAAATCTGAAAAGGATGAGTGGAAATTAATATTTTTTCAAAGCATTATATCATACTGGTGCCATGTTATGCAATATAGGATTCAATTTAGGATTTATGCTGTGATTTGGAGTAGATTTAAGAAAACAAAGATCTAAATCATATGTGTAACCCCCAAAATTTAGGAATAAGTCATTATTCATGTGTCCCAATTCTAAATGAAATATTCAGACTAAACCTTATGACGTGACCGGATTATAAATTCAATAGAAACGGGCATTAAACTGTCAAATTTGTGTTTGTTTGCACTGTTAAATAATTAAGCCCTATTACTACATTAATACCTTTCTCTCCTCTACTTCTAATTCTTTCTCTTTAAACTTTTTCCCTCTTCCTCCCTTTCTTTTCTATGTCTGTGTCCATTACATTTGAAATAAACCCTAAGCAATTTCTGAAAAAGTCTTACATATATATCAAGTGGAGCATCATAGCGAAAGTCGTAATGCTCTACTTGTTACAGTAGATCTGTTGGGCCTCACCTTGACACTCAGATAACAGTTCTGAGTGCCACACTGCCAGACAGAACACGTTAAAAAAAAAAAAAAAAAAAAAAAAAAATCAAAAAACAAACGTGTCATTTAATTTCAGTGTAATTCACAGCCACCAGACACCATTTTCTCATTGTGATTCTTGTGTACTTGAATTGACTTGTCTACAATCTTATGTGGTTTTCAAAGCCTCTTGAAAGATCTCATTGAGTATCATTATCAAACTCAGTATTATGTGCTGAATTATCACTAACAGGTACTAACGGGCCTAAAGTTGAAAAAAAAATTCTTCTTGTTGTGAGGGACTAACTTACCCTCTCGAACTGTTGCAACTTGAGCTGAATAACAACTGTCTCCAAGAGAGCAAACACTTTGAGGACTGCTCGAGCTGAGCTTAAAGCTGACTATGTATCAGTCAAAGTGAAATGTAATATTAGCCGTGGCAGAGAGCCTCTGGCATAAAAAGTAAGGTATAATTGCTGATTAGCATTTGCCAGCACTAGGGAAACAGGTTGACTCTCTCCTATTGGGGTGGGGGGAACTCAGGCTCCCCTGTTGAGCCTCTGGACACCATAATTGGCTCTGAGAAAGAAATAGATTTTAAAAATCTCTCTTCTCTCCATGCATAATTCATACCCATGCCCAAAAGAATGCCTCTGTGCAGCTGCATATATAATCACAAGTTTTGCTAGTCAGAAGCTTACGTGCTTGGGGTGCATGTCAGCATGCGTATTTGAGGCTGGGCTATAAAAGACGTGATGTCAGTAACAGAGAAGGAATATGCAGAACACTGCTAAAACAACATCAGACATGTTTATTTAATGTTGCTTGCAAAGAAGATGTTTGTCATTTTCCTTAGCTACTTTCTGTCTCTGTGCAGGTTGGGACTCTGGAGGAGATGCAGAAAGATGCCACCAAAATTAGTGTAAGTAGGCTTTCTTGGCACAAAAACTCTACTTTTGAAAAGTATTCAAATCCATTGAATCAGTTTTACATTGTGTCATATTACAACCACAAACTTAAGGGTTTTTTATTGAGATAAACTAACACAAACTAGTGCTAAGTTGCGAAGAAAAAGGGAAATGATCTTATTCTGAATTACTAGATTTTTTACAAATAAGGATTTGAAATGTGCCTGAATCATTGCTTAGTAAAACCACTGTTCTCTAGTGTTACTGTAGAGTATTGTAGTGTTACTGTAGTGTTATTATCACAGCTTTGCACATATAGAAAATGTTTGCCAATTCTTCCATCTTAACTTTCTCAAATTCACTTAAAATTGATGGAGAGTATCTGTTAACATTCATTTGTAAACCTTTCCACGTATTCTCAATCACATTAAGGTGTATAAACTTTGATGGGGCCATTCTGACATATGAATTTGCTTTAAACTAAACCATTCTATTTTAGCTCATATGACACTGCCCTTGATCATGTGTTACCCAGGAAGGATAGTGTGTTTGGGATGATGTGCATTGTTCATTTTTATTTCCAAATATTGTGTTTTGCATATCAGTAACAAAAACTTGCATTTTGATCTTGTCTCACCAGAGCACCCTCTTCCACATGTTTAATAGTGTCCCCTACATGGCTTGTGGAAAACTGCAAACATGACCTCTTACGATTTTCGTTCAACAATGGCTTTGTTTTTGTAAGTCTTCTATAAAGGATCTGGCCAAATATTAGTTGTCCTGTTGACATCTGAACTGTGAATCTCTGGCACTCCTCGAGAGTTGCTATGGGCCTCTTGGATGCTTCTCTGATTACTCTCTTTTGCCTTTCAGTTTAGGTGGATGGCCATGTCTTGGTAGGTTTGCAGTTGTGCCATGTTCAAAGCTTGGGGTGCAATATTATAACTTAACATGGCTTTAAAATTCTCCACAACTTTATCCTTGACCTGTCTGCTGTCCTCCTTGGACTTCATGCCACTGTCTCTGATGACCCTGAAAACCATACAAATTTTTCTTTAATTATGCATACAGTAAACCTCCGCATATTCGTAGTTCAGTATTCGCGGGTTTACATGTTCACTCATTTTTCTGTGGAATGTGACTCCAAGATATTTGCAGATTTTTTAGTAGAACATACCTAAAATATTCCAAAGAATATGCAGCTTGGGAAGATGGAATACTTGAGTGCAATGTTACTTGAGGTGGATGGCGTTTTGCAAAGCAGTCAATCCAGGAGCAACATTTATTTTCCTCAGCTGTACCCCCAAGAGAGGGAATAAGGAAGACTGAAGATATTAGCTTCTGTGGTAGTGCTAAGATTGTTTTCCACTGTGCGTATTAATGCAGATGAGGGTATATTTGGTGTGTGAACTATTAAAATAGGCAGTTATAAGTGCTTTTAGAGAGGGGTCTCAAGTATTAATGGATCTTAGTTATTCACGGGCAGGGTTCCACTGTATTTATGTTAGTTTGTCAGACAAAATTCCAGTAATGTAACTCAAGTTGTAATGTGAAAAAGCTCAAATGGTATGAATATGATATATATGACCACAAAAAAATGAGACCTTTAAAATAGAACATTTCTATGTTATGTATTTTACAAATTATTTTTATAGACAAGATTACTTGGGTCCTTTTATAATGACACTGTATGTAAATTCCAACAGTCTTTAATTTAAAGCACACTGCCTATGTCCTCGACAGGTGGTAAAAGTGGCTGGCAGCAACATCTCCCACAAACTCCGTCTCTCCAGCGTGAAACCAGCAGACGAGGGCACCTACGAGTGTCATGTCATTGACCACAGCAGCCCTGTGGAGCAGCACTACCGTGTCCAGGCCTACCTCCGAGTGGAGCCCGAGAGGCTTCAGGAGTCTGATGACGCTCAGCTGCAGGAACTAGAACACCGCTCAAGGGGGAGTCACTTGCAGCAGAACAACGACCGGGAACTGAGGAAGAGATCAATTCACAGCACCACTGACTGCAGGGGGCGCTGTGTGCTCTAGAGTGGGAATTCTGTCTGCATGTTAATGGGTTTTCTCTGTTAAAAGGGACTGTCACCAGTGTATTGATTACCACATTGGTGACATGTTATTTCTGGAAGGGTACTGTGTGCTTAATGATTTGACTTTTTGTTCAACTTTGTTGCTTGGAAGCTAGTGTTGGTGAATGTTATTTAGAGGACTCTGTGTACCAGTACACTGTTGTTGTTGTTGTTGTTGTTGTTGTTGTTGTTGTTGTTGTTTTTGTTTTTTTTTTTACTTTTATGTGTTGCTTGCTGTTGGTTTAAAGTTATGTGAACAGTAGTGGAAAGGAGTGAATGAAGTGAGCGTTTTTTGTTATTTGATGGTAAATAAACACAGCAGTGCTGAGATTATTAATACAGTTACAGAAAATGGAAGCAAATATTTACAAATGTATTGAAAGACACACAACTACATATTTCTGATAGTCTTACATTAAATCAGACTAAACCTTTCCTGTGTTATGTCCTTTAGAATTAACAAAATTATTTGCTAACTGCCAGAAAAAGGAGCAAAGGGATATTTTTGTCAGGATCCTGGGTTGTTTTGGGTTTGTTGTTTTTGTCCATTTGTTCTGTGTCCCCCCCTCTCACTTGCACCTGGTTACCAATCAGTCACCTGGTCCTTGTCAGTAATCAAGCTCCTCTGTTTAAAAGCTCCATTCACTGACTCACTGCTGGATTATTCTTCTGTTTCAGTCCATTGTTTCATGTACCTGATCACTGTTGTTCCCTGGTGCATTCTCTCTCTCTCTCTCTCTCTCTCTCTCTGTGTGTGTGTGTGTTCATCAGTTTTTGTAAATTGTTTTTGGACTTGTATTAAATATTATTTTATCATTTCCACTGGCTTGCACTTTAGTCCACCTTCTATCCACACAACATAATGATTTTAGAGATTTTTTGTTCAACTTTAGGAGTTTGCATACAGTTCCTTAGTAAATGGTAGAGAAAATATTGACTTTGTTCCCTGAAGCCACTTTTTACTTATTTTGGCTGTATGATTAGTCATTGTCCATCGGGAGTACAAATTTGTACTCTATCTTCTTGACTGATGTCTTGGGATGTTGCTTCACTGTTTCCACAGTTGTAATTATCTCATGATGCCATCTATTTTGGGAAGTGCACCAGTCCCTCTTCCAACAAAACACCCACAGAACATGATGCAACACCAGTATTTCATAGTTAGGAAGGTGTTCTCATGCTTGCAAACACTCCCTTCTTCTCAAATGTGTTGATGGTTATTATGGCCATCCATCCATTGTCTATACCCACTTACCCATTCTCACCCACATACTCTTTCAGTCAGGTCATTGGGTGAAAGATGGAGTGTTATGGCAAAACACTTTCCCTGTGTGCATTGGCAAACTGCAATCTTGTTTTTGATGTTGCTGCTGAAGTAATCGCTTCTACCTTGCTGAGTGGTACTTTAGTTTATGTCAGTACAGGAATTGCTTTAACATGAGTAATGACTCGCTCTTACCAGCTTGAGCCAGCATCTTCACAAGATCTGTTGCTTGTTTTTATCTGGGGTTGATTCACCAAAACACACATCTCTGAATAGTATGATGGCTGGACGTTCCCATGGAGTTTATATTTACTGACAATTGTTTGAACAAATGAAAGTGGCATACTTAAGCACCTGGAAGTTGCAATCAAGTAAAGACCAGATTTGAGGAGGGTCACAGTTCTCTTCCCAATATCATGGTTGATTTCTTTTGATTTTCCCATGATGTCACACAAGGAAGCTGTGTTTTTGAGGTGTTCACTTAAAATGCTTCCACGTGTACCTCCAGTTAACTCAAATCTTGTGTATTTTAATAATCAGAAGCTTGTTAAAAGCTATGATATTATCACCTGGGTTTTCCCAAATTGTTTAAAGGTGTAGTGAATTTAGTGTATGTAAACCTCTGACTATAAAGAAATTAAAAAACAATTTCTCCTTATTCTCTCATTTAACAAATGGGAATACGTTTGGTAGTCTTAACTGACTAAACTATGTATAGTCTGATTTAATGTCGGTGAAAGAAAATGGTTGTCCTTTTATAGTGTATGTAAATGTCTGGTTTAATTGATTATTTTTGGGTTTTTCTTATGTTCTCTGACTGAAACAAATAAAAAGATTGGCAGTGTCACTCTAGAAATGCTTTTAAAAACAAAGTATATATTAGTTTTATTCTTCTGGAAAATAAATTGAATCACATTTAATTTAGAGTAAATAGTCTACTGTTTGATTTTTAAACCAGATATGTGTCCTCTAATCACATCAGATTTTAAAATCTGTTAGTATTATGTGCATCCTAAACTGACCATAAGTACTGTACTGTGTTAGTCATATTATAGCTGCCATCATTCATGCAATCACTTTATGTCTCCACTTTAACAGAGCATGCAATTTTATGCTCAAATAAACTGTTATTTGTGCTGCTGCTATTTGTTCTGTTAAATACATTATTCAAAATGTTCTTTCCTCTGCTTGTTTAGCAATCTTGTTTGGTTCCTGATTAATTAAATGATAAATAAGAAATTACAGGCCTGAAGTTAGTTATGTAGTATTTTTTTCATCTTGACTCAGTAGTCAAAAAGCATCTAATGTTGAGAGTGAGGGATAGAAACTACTCCATCATATTTGATACAGAAATCTTGAATGGAAAAGAGAGGTTTGATTAGTGGCTAATAAAGAAATGCTCTTTTATCTGCTTTGGATATTGTGGGTTTGACTGTACTAACATTTACATACATAATTTGTATTGTACACGTTGCCTTGTAGAAATTACACTGAAAAATGAACCAACACTTGAATGATTGTCTGTTGCTGCCAGCTCCTGAGTAACACAAGCAACCTTTCCATGCTGCTTTTCAACACCAAAGAGTTCATCTTTTTAACCAGCAGAGAGCAGCACTGCTTCAGATATACATATATTCAGAAATGCATCCAGTTAATACATAAATGTGGCTTCAAATGTTCTGGTGAAAACAACAAAAATGTTATGGAGTGCTGATATAATATCTTTTAACTCACTCAAACTCTGAAGGGTATATGTTCAAGGAAAACCAGCACTCAGTACTACAAAAACTCTAAATGTTCTGGTGTTGTACGCCAGAGAACACAGACATCAACAGGGTTCCGGTTTAGTTTTTGATACCTGATGTTCTCTCAATGACATTTGAAGGTACCTATAGCAAGTACACTGGTTCTTAAAAACCATGGGTTTCCTTTCATTACTCCAACCTCTGTGAGACCTTTCCTTTAATAACTGAATAGTTTCTAGTTTGTGTTTAACGCTCCTAGATTTTTGGATTTTCGAATAAGAGATGATCAAGAATAGAAATTGAATTTCTCTTCTTGTGGCTGCTCATGATGAGCCTGGTTCTACTGGAGGTTTTTCCTGGTAAAAGGGTGTTGTTTCCAAGTTGCTACATGCTTTAAGGGTGAGGGATACCTGGAAAGTCAATGATTTTAAACAAACAGCTGGGCTGCCTTGGACAAATTACTTTTTTTTTTACAAATTAGCATTACAAGATCAATTGAATTTGATTATATTGTCCTATAATCAAGACTGTTTTAAACTGTATGTTTTGGAATTGAGTCGGTGTTGTAAATGATGTGATGTGTACCCCATGCGCGGGGGAACAGATTATGAACTGGAAAGGTACTTAAAATTAATTGGGAGTGTCACTATTACTTCCTTACATGAGGCTGAAAGTGGAAAAACTATTTGATGAGCATGAGTACAGTAAAGATTCTGCCTCTGCTAAAGCACACGTGAAAGTTTCAGTCACACATCATCCCATTAGTTAATGATTCATGATTATTTTTAATCAGCCATAGAAATACAGTTTTTACTGTTCCCCAGATAGGATCAAAACTTATATGCATCAGATGCTGCAACAGTTATCACTCTTGGAAAATATGCATTCAACTCAGTTTTTGACTTGTAAACAGGAGTTTTACAGTAGCACTTTTTAAAAAAGTTAATAGGACCTAGCATGCTAATCATAACTTCAGACTGTGAGAATAATACAAATAGAGTTTAAAATGTTAACAGAAGTTCTCTGTCAGCTTATAGTTATTTCTCATAACAGGAAACTTAAATGAATGACATCAAAAAGAAGAGGAGAGAGCAAGAAAATATGAGAATAAGGCTTTTGTCTGGAGAAATAAAAGATTTCCTTGCAAAAACATTAATAGTTATGAAATCAGACTAAAAATGTTTCCATCTTCACCTATATGAAATGTTTTATTTTCCAATAATGACATTCCTGTAGCCCTTGACGTGACACAACTTGTTGCTATTGAAGTCGATGACCAATTTTCTCAACCCAGAATGGGTTGGAGTGAAGTAGATTTTGACTTTGGCATCTTCCCCTGGTCCCACCGTGCAGCCCAACCTGTAAAGTAAATATTTAAGTATTACTTCTCTGAAAGCTGCTTGAAGGCTTTGTCAAGGTACTGAGGTTGCATAAACATTTCAAAGATAAATCACAACAGACAGAGAACTCATTCTTGTGACTATCTATGGAGGTAACGCAGACAGAGCAACAATGTTTGGACTGCTCTGGACAAAAGCCCAAATTCAAGCATTCTTTTAAATCTCCTGTTTGCACAAATTATTTTTTATCTTGTATGTTCCTTCTGCAGTCTGCCCTTGCCCTAACTAATGAAACAACATTCTAGCTAGATATCTGGTTGTTGCTCAGGGCTGGGGAATGAATGATAAAAATTCATCAGAAAAGCGGGTAACAAACAATTTATCTTACTACGTCTTACACAGTGATGATTTTTTTTTTCTTCAGTAAAATTTTGATTTAACTTTAATCATGATAGGTGCAGCAGGATAACAGTGAAATCAAACAACCTCTCAGAGATGATGTTGCCTCCAGTAAGGTTGGCCCCCTCAACACTAAAGCAGCAGTTATCGAGCGGCTCTGGTAGAGGGTTCTGCAGGCTGATTTCTGCAGCCAGCTTCCGGTTCTCCTTTGGTTCACCCAGGATCTATAGGGAACAACCACATTAGCTTGATTAAAGGCCTATGTTGGGTATACCCAAGTTTTGCCACATTGCAACTAAGAACTTAGGTTTTCCACTTCACAATTAATCCATGCTTTTTGTTGATTTTTCACATAAATTTCAAATAAAAAACTGCTGATTCCTGTTTACTGTAATGTCACAATACTGCTACATAGCACTGCATAGATAGAAAGCTTTATAAATAGATTGGTAAGTACATGAACTGTAAGTTGACTAAGATTAGAAAAGAGTCAAATCTGCAAGCTGCAGGATGCTTACAAGCAGCCTTAAAATGTTGATCTGCAGAAGGTGACCTAAAAAAGCAACTGGAGTCAAAAAACACCAAAGAAGGACTGCTCCATAGCAGTTGGATTACAACTGTTTGAGAAGTCAAAAGGACAAAAGATAAATTAAACATTCCTAAATGCAGTAACTCACAGCTTGTGTCTCTGAAGTTTCTATCATCTTCCATAGCTCCATAGCCTCTGTGTGTTTTTCTGTGTCTCTGAGCAAGACATTTCTGGGCAATCAAACTGCATACCTGATATTTACTGCATATTTATTCAGTCATTGCCAAGTCAAACTTCTACCAGCATAGAGCTGCATATTCACCATTCAGATCCTAATCACGGCTTTAAAAGCTTATCTTTGCAATTTAGAAAGTATTGCTTTGACAAGTTCGGTTCACCCTGCTCCACTTCACCTTAAGGTCTGTACTGCTTTTGATCTGTTGAAAGCACATGATTGCTAAATACCTTTTTTGGTATATACATTTATATTTTTGTATTTATATTTCTAATTAGTATGGGTTTTTTTCTACACTGTACTGTTTTTATTCCATTGATTTTAATTTCTGTTGCTCTTATTTTGTACTGTCCACTTTCTGCTGTGACAACTTAAATTTCCCACGTGTGGGACTAATAAAGAATTATCTTATCTTACCTTTTTTGTTTGCAGTGCTTTGCAAAAGAATTCACAGTTCTAGAACTTTTCCACATTTTTTAATGTTACAACCACAAAATTTAGTTTACTTTATTTGGATGTTGACTGATGGACCTACACAAAGAAACGCATAACTGAAAAGTGGAAAAAGTTGAAGAAAGTAAATACACATTGTTGAATGAACTGGAGAATTATTGTGAGATCATTCTAGTTTCATGCAATCTTATAATAAATTGAATAAATAAATAAATAACAATTCTTTTCCACAGAGGTAAAAAGACTGAATAGATAAATGAGCATATCCGCACATTTGAAATATGTTTCCCTTTTTATGAGTGATTGAAGTAAAAATGATTGAAATACAGTATATGTAACCAGTGTTGTGATAATTGAATAATGATTTGATGTTGATTTTAAGCATTTATTGATATGTAAATTGATTATAAATCATATTAAGCATATTATGAGAGTCACAATAAAAGTGATCAGTTAAAGATGATAGGGTTAAGTACAGGTCAGAACGACAACACAGTAAAAGAGGAACAGGGAGTAGGCCTTGGGATCAAATTGGGGAAGTAACTCCAGATGACTGTTGAGAATGAATGCCTGGGTTGTGGAAGGAGTCATGCAGCAAGGCACCCAAGAAGTCATACGGCAAGGTATGTAGCACCTTGCAATACACAACAACGGGATGAAAAGATATAAAAGCCCTTGAAAAAGAGGAAGAGCTCGCTTATTCCCCATGGCCAGAGTCGAGTCAACTTGGAGCACAGAAAGAGGAACTGAGAGGACCGCACCCAGGAGCCACGGAGCGATGGAGAACTCTGCACCGCTGGACCAGGGGATAGCCAACGCACCTAGCTATGGTTCCAGATCGGGCTGCTGTTCTTGGATTTCTGCAAAAAGACACCCCAGCAACCTCTGACAGACTTGGTCGATGGACTCTGTGCAGCATGTGATGGAGGAATGCCTGCTTCTGGACAACAACACCGGATCTTCACGAATCCATCGAGAGGAGGACATCGTCTAACAAAGGCACCCTTCACCCAAGGACTTCAAAGAGTCATCTGTCATGAGGACTGTTTCATCCGGGGTGTGAACTTGAGTTGCTCCCTGAAAAGCCTCTCCCTTGAGAGGTGTCAGAGTTACGGAAAGTTAGTTGATTCGTTGATTCGTTTTATACATGAGTAATTATGATGATTCTGTTTAACTTCCTGCTGATGCTTAACCCTGCCAAAGTATACTCAAATAAAGAAGCATAGAAAATTCTAGAAAAGTTGTGGACATTCAAATTACTTGAGTCATTGAGTTCTGTAATGAGTGTAAAATATACTATGGTACGTGGTTCTAGTAAAGTTGGGAGGTTTTTAATGGTTACCTTAGGTAAATACTAACAATACCCCTGGGACTCAAGCTGAGTTACTAAAATTTATCTAGTCGGTGACAAGTGCACGTTGTTTTTAGAGGAAAAGCTACCGTTAACAGGTGTGATTCATGAAGTTGAGCTGCCATTAGGCTACTCGGTTGGTCACTTTGTGAACTGAAAGGGGGTATGGCATCTGGATCAGGAGGTAGTGAGAGGCTAGACGAATTTTCCTCGACACCAGCTTAAATAGATTATCTTAGAAACCTGAGTGCAGGGTAATACCCTACAGGTTTGAGGATTTTCCGGACCTGTTGGATGGAGAGCTGGTCATAAGTCAATCCCATAGGTTGAGCAAGAAGAGGGAGAGGTTGGCTTATGCACAACAACAATATTTACAAATAAAAATCTGAGAACGGTGGCATGCATTTGTATTTAGTTCCCTTCACTGTGATACTCCTAAATAAAATCCAATGCAATCAATTACCTTAAGATTTAAGATAATTTGTAAATAGAGTCCACCAATATTAAATATTATATGTTATGTTATTTTATCTCAGTATAAATCCAGCTGTTCTGTGAAGGCCTCAGAGTTTTGTTAGAAAACATTATTGAACAGAAAGCATTATGAAGATCAAGGAGAACAGCAGACAGCTCAGGGAAAAAGTTATGAATATCGACAACTTTGAACATCTCACATCTATCCTTTGAAACTGAAAAAAAATATGGCACATCTGCACACCTGTCAAGACATGGCCACAAACCTAAACCTAAACTAACTGGCTGGGCAAGGAGAGCCCAGAGCAGTAGCCAAGAGGCCAATGGTAACTCTGGAGGAGCTGCAGAAATGCACAACTCAGGAATGAGAATCTAACCCTGATCTTTACAATAACTGACATAAAGAAAAAATCTGAAAGTGATTTTAAAATACTTTTTATGCAACACCTTTCAAAGTGCAGCTAATGTTGCAACTGTACTCACCCTGACTTTGATTTCAGGATTGTCCAGTACAATGTTTCTCATTGCCAGTTTTGCCTCTCCTGTGGAGTAGTCGTGCAGTAGAGCTGCCAGGCGAATTAAGTTATCCTCTGTGACTTGGTCCCCATACTTTGAGTAATTCAGCCTTAGTGGAACTCGCCTCTCTGGAATGTGACACACAAAATACTTTGGATGTAATATAACGCACATCATTTCAGAGATGTTCCTATCCATATGGTGGCCTGGCTCACCTGCTCCTGGTGAGAGCTGAACGTTTAGCAGGTCTTTAAAGCCACAGTTTCCTCCCAGAAATCCATTGTAAGACACAGCGCAGGACCCAAACACCAGGCGACACTTCTTCTCTGCTTCTGTGTTGTTAGTAACAACAGCAAACACATCAAAGTCGCAGCCCTTCCTCATGTCAGATGTAACTTTGATAGTGACGTGGAGGCCCGGGTTTGGATTCTCTTGGAGAAGCTTGTTTAGGTGGTTGGCTTTCTTGAATGTTTCCCTCTCTTCATCAGATCCTGGGAATGTAGGAGCATAATACAATAACTCACAGGAATGTTGTAGTTTAGGTGATCAAAACTACAAAACATTTAAAATCTTCATTTTTTTAGCTTTTTGTATACTAGAGTTAAAAACCTGCTGATAGGAATGCTTGGAATAGCAGAACAACTGAAAGCTTTATCTGCAAACACACCAACAAAAATTGATTTGACTACATTTCCAGTAGGTGGCCATTTTTTAAAAAGTGGAAATAATATATGCAGGAGATGAATGACAGCTAAAAGAACTTGTATTCTCAGAAATTATACTTCATCTACCTCATAAAAAATAAGGCAAATACAACTTAATCGACAACAGGTTGTGCCATACTTCTTATTAATTTTTATTTAGCAAAAGTTAAGCATCTTTGTATGCCATATGTTTCCACAGATTGTAAATTCACAGCTGTCCTCTTTATGACCCCATCAGTCGCTCACATCATCGTGCAAGAAATTGGTTCAAACTTTATTTTAGAACTTCCTCACTGAGCTTTGCGTGCAGTTGTTTCTAGACAGCTCTCTCTAAAGTCCAGGCGGAGACTTTCAGTTGTGTGAGGTTTGAACTTAGGCCATCACAATGACTTGATTTATTTTTCTTCTTGCACCACTGTACTTTATGTACTTAATGCTTCAAGTTGGGATAATTGTTTTGTTGCAAGCTCCAGTTTTTGCTAACATCCAGCTGTTGAACATATGACCTCACATTTCACTGAGAAGGCTTCCTGTAAAGAGGAGTTCATATTTAAAACTAACCTCAACCTTCAATAACTGGATTCTGTGGCTGCAAAAGATCCCAAATAACCGGCAAGTTCCATTAAATATGGGGGCTGTAGAAAGCTAATGATACCTGTACAGCATGAGATGTCACTCTTGGAGTTTTTTCTGTTTCTCTAAGCATGTCTCTGAATATTACATGGTTTCACCTTGTTGTGAACTTACTCATATGTCATTTTTGAGAAGGGTGGCAACTGTGTTTAATTTTTCTCACTTGTAAAAAGTCTTCCTAACTATAGAAGGATGGATTTCAAATTCCTTTCAAATGACCTTGCAACCCCTCCCAGATTTAAGAGTTGCACCAGATGTGTCCCTGTGACACTGCTCATTTCATTTTACCTTGGCATTGTGTTAATCCACACTCTTAAAATATCTGTTTTTATAGTCAAACATGCTGACAAGCATTAGTTTATCCATTTAATAGGTATATCTCTATTGAAACTTAATCTTTTATTATTTTGAAAGCAATAATAGGGAACATAGCTTTCAAGTTATTGTGACATTCTTGTGTATTTTAAAAAATGATCTATATCTTAAAATAATGTGTTACAATTGTCCATATTTACAGTGTGTTTTAATCACAGTTAATTCCTGTTTTTACAAGGGGAGCATTTGTATTTTAGCATAAGCCCAGGTTGGTTTGGACAGTTTTGCTTACCTAAACAAATGAAACTATTATTTGAAAACTATATTTTGTATTTGCTCTGGTTATCTTTGATATTAATTTTACTTAATGATTGAAACCATTTAAGAGTAACAAAAAAAAATAAAAATAAAAAAAATAAATAAAGAGAAGAAATCCATTTTGGGGCAAATACTTTTTTCCACAGAAATGAGTGTAATAATAAACACACTGTTTTAACTACCATTTTGTTGCACCACAAGTGAAAATCTAAAACATAAAGTATTGTTTAGCCATTAACAGATCCCACAAAGTAAGATTTACTTGCATCCAACCCTTAAAATTTAACATGGGAGCCCAGGAGAGCAAGTGATCCTAAAAAATAAAATTTATAGCAGTCTAATTTGTAACAATAGTTTAAATTTAACAAAAAAAAATGTTTTTTTAAATATACACATTGATTTGAATACATTGTAAATCAACATATCAACAAAAACCTTTGTTTTATGCAGTTTTATTTATTTTCTTGTTCATAGCGTATTAAAACATTAATTTACCAGCACAGGACACATTAAGTAATAAATCACAAAAATACTTTAAGATAATATTTTAAATATTCATATTTTAAGGAATTTAACAAATTTCTTTTTAATTATTTTCTAGATTTATTTTTGCATTTAATAACTGGCACGTTTAAATAATTGGGAATACATTTACTTACCTATCTTTTATATATACATATATCTATGTCCTATTTTATTTTAATTATTGCGTGTAAAAATAATTATTTAATGAGCAATTTACTGTAGCACTTATGGTACCTTCAGGGTACTTGTAGAGGTGAGTGATGTCCTCTCTGTTGTCACTGCCAACACTCTTGGTGCTAATCTTCTGGCCCACCAATCCAATTGTGGTAACTTTTGAAGTGCTGCCGTCCTTTTTCTTCATCGTTGTGACAACATCAGCATTGACCTCAGCAAAAACAAAGGGAGCGTCATAGTTGAATGTAAGCTCTCCCTCCTTGATGGCCCTGACAGGGATGGGGCCGCAGCAATACACTCCTAAGATAAAGGAGAAAATGTCAGAATTGAAACTAACAGATCATACTAGTTCTACAATAAATAGTTAGTTTAAAAGTAGTACCTTCGCTCTTCTCCTGGGGAGTGGGGTCACTAGCCTGCCAGCCATCAAAGTCAGGCTTGAGGTCGGGTCTGGTCATCCAGCTTTCGACCCAGCAGTGATAATTCCTGCAGATATATTACATATTATGAACTCCTCATGTATTCACTTTTGCCCCTTTTCCATTGACGGTTCTACTCTGTTCACCCTCACTCTACTCCGCACAGAACCGGCTGAAGTTCTGGCTTGAAGCCCCGCCTTGAAGCCCCACCTCCAGTCGCCAGAGTTGTCCTCTATTAACCGTTACTGTGTAACATGGTAAAATACTATGTGTGGAGCTAATAAATAGATAAGTAATTAAATAAATACATAAATAAACAAAATACAAATAATTTTTTTATTATTGTATATGAAACAATGTTTTATATAATGTCTATAATTTTCATGTATAAATATAAGGCTCAGGGTTTAGATCTGAGAGGGGTGTTGCAGAAGAAGAGAAGACGAGAGATGCTGAGATCTGCTCCAGCAAACCGCCAAAGTTTTCCAGAAGAAGTTTCATTTTTGGGCTTTATGAGGAAGCTTTGTGATTCAACCATGATAAAAATGATGACATGGATTTCTCTGTAATTCATTGTCACAGAGAGCAACGACCTATCTCACTGACAGAATGATTTTCTATATCCTGTGCTCTTGTTTTGGCATATACCAAGGCTTAGTTATTATGGGCCCAACGTTATTTCTAAGCGCTTGTGAGCAGACTTTAAAGCCCAAAACCTCACAGGAGGATGTATGTTAGGGACCCTTTTTTTTCTATAAGGACTATATGAGCAAGTTCATGGCGGTGATGTTTTGTATATTTTTGGGGAAATGCATATGCAGCTTACCAGCTGATTTATTGATCAAAACCCACCTGCATGCGTGTAATCCAGAAAGTTGAGCTGTAAGTAGTAAAATTATACTTCAGTTTTACCTACTCCTTCCATTATGGTTCTAAATATTATTCTAGTCACTCTTTTGAGTTTTATTGACTTTTCCCTGTGCTACCTCAGTGAAAACCTTCTGATTTTTTTTCCGCCCATGGCCAGTCAGTCAACAACAGTCTGTTCACATCACATTTCAGCCCTGCTAAGCTCTGATGGTCCCTGCTCCTGAGCCGGAACCAAAAAGCAGGTACCAAGCCAGAAAAAACCAGTAATGGAAACACTCGCAAAGCAGGTTGAGTAGAGTAGAGTCAGGCTAAGTAGAATGAACCAGTGGAAAAGAGGCATTTGTTATCTGATAATCAGTGCTCTCTTTATCTGTGAGTGCTAATAATACTGCCAATCACTCATTGAATATAATGTAAATAAAGTCTAACCAGATCATTTCTCTGGATTGAATGAGTTCCCCATTTTCATTAACGTAGCGCTCAATCACCAGGTTACTGTTGGTGTCGTGGGCAGATAGATAGTTGGTTATGACTCGGCAGGGAATGCCCAGTGCTCTGGAAACTAAAACAAAAGATAAAGTTTCATGTTTTAACTGGGATTATGCATATCTGGTGATATGTTGTTTTTACTTGACCAAAACAATGTGTGATTTCCTCTAAACAGCCCAAGAGACTTAGCCCATCCTATCTTACCAGAGCAGGCCACAGCAGCAAACACCCAGCACTGTCCATAGCGAACAGGCTGACAGGCTTCTGTGTCCCAATTTCGTAGAATCTCCACGCTGCCACGCCAAAACAAGGGACTGACACCTCCTTCGTATCCATCAGTCCATTTTCCCAGCAATACCCCTTTATCATCATTGCAGTTCACCTGCCAGACAACGAAAAAAAAAGGCTTAAAATATTTTCACTTATGAAATATAAGATTTGGAGAGGAGTAATTTGTCATACCATGGCACTTAGCACTCGGGTTACATAGATAGGGTTTCTTCTCCCTGAGTAGTCTTTTCCAGGATTACGCAGACATTTAGGATTCATATCCAGAATCCTAAGACAAATATCCAGGATTCCACTTTCGAACTGCAAACACAACAAAAACAGCTAAATACATTTGCCTGTCGTGTTTTAGAAATGCTATAGATTTGTGCATATTTTCCTCATGTTATAATGAGCCTTACTCAAGTTCATTCAGCACTCTGACAAAATTCTGTCTTATCTGATTGATTGTTCATGGTGATAAAGAGAGGTTAAAAGTGTTAGTATTGGTACCTGGCCAAAATTCCAGGGAGTGGGTATGGTGCGTTTGCTGCTGCCTCGAAAGATGATCCCATCCTGAGACAGCACATACTCTGCCAGATTCTGCTCATTGTCCATATACACTGCATCCGCTGTTGCCAAGACACAAGATAAATAATCCCCCAATTCAAGTCCAAGCTGGTGTTCTTTTGTTTTAAACCAATTCATAAAATGCTCCACTGCATCTTAGTATCAAGCAACAATTAATGCATGAAGTTTTGACAATTATTTTGTATCTCCCCCTGTATTTGTTATCCCCCCTTCTTGACATGATGCTTGTTATTCTCAATCCTTAGCACATGCTGGAGTGAAACATGATAATCTAAGCCCTTGTTATCTCCACTAGATCCTCTGCTGGACAGACATGTCCTCTCAGATGGTATGTTTACCCACCTGGACACCAGGGATTAAACAGAAGAATGAACTCAATCCTCTCTGACTGGCCCAGAGTAAGGGTGTAGCGGCCAATTGGAGCATTGGGAGAAGAGCAGATAGACAGGGTCACCATATCCCCAGGAGGGCTGGTTACTGTAGCACTCCAGGTGGAAGTGTCAATGTTAGAAGAGAGACCAAAACGGGCTCTGGTGCCATACTGCTCAGATGGCTGAGGACCTAAATATAACCAAGAAAACAGTTAATTAGAAAGAAGAAACTTGAAAAATCTTTGAAAAGTGTTTGTATCTGAAAATGAGAATCTACAATGTCAGTGAAAAGTGTACAGACACAGATTAAGGGTGTTAATGTCATATACATTTTGAGCTTTTAATGATTCATTATATTTTAAGGCGAAATGATGATACAACATAAAACTTCAATGAATTTTTAAAACAAGATATGAGTCCCCAAGCTTGAACATATAGCAAATTTTCTCCAATCAGCACATTTTTTAAATTATATATACAGGCTTAGTTGTATACATAAACCCCCACTAGGAGGTGGCGGTGTGACTTTGATGAATAAGCAAATATTTAAAAAGTGTTAAAGCCTTTTTTGTTTTGGTCTCATATCATATACATTCCCACCAAAATGAGTGATCTGTCCAGATACGCAAACCAAAAAAAAAAAAAAAAAAAAAAAAAAAAAAAAAAAAAAAAAATCGTGATTCCCAACTTAAAGTAAGCTTCTAGCTGACGTCTGGTGTTTTGACACTGAAACAACTTCGATGTATTTTTTAAAACTTCTCATGATGTATTAAACAAGTGTCACTAAACAGGCATCCAGAGCCTAAATGAATGGAACTGAAATAATTAGGTAACTTGTATTGCAGTCCAGGCAGTTTTTTTTATGATAAAAAACATAAATGCATGATATTTTGTGCAGCCTGAAACCCTACCTACTCAATGTTTGTATATAAAACCTTTTGCAAGTTTCAGGAAAACCAAAAATCTTTTGTAGCCATGAGCAAGGTCCTGGTATGATTCTGACTGGATGTTTAATCAGTTTTCTTATCTTAAATGATGGAACTCAGTAAAATTGGTTGGGTCCAGGCATTGAGTTGGCTTTTAAGCGTAGGTAATACGGATTTTTCAAACGGATTGTGGTCGAGTCTTTGTGGTGGTCATTCAGGATGCCTCCAAAACCAGTTTTAATCTGTTTCATACTAAACTGTGTCCAAATGTTAACCATTTGACTCAAATGTAAGAACACTGTACTAACTGTCTTATGTGGTGGTACTATCGTGTTGAGGGTCAGTTTCACTGGTAGTGGTACTGGTTCATTGCCCAAAATGGATATGACATTGAAGGAGGGATATAAATTTTTCAACTGGCTTTAGAGTGGATAAAACAGGCTGACCTTAAGCCTTTGAATGGCACCAAATCCCACCCCATTGAAAATTTATGGAATGCATTTAAAGTCAGGTCTGTGCCAGGAAATCAACCAAATGAAATGAATTCTAGAATTTCTGATAAGAACAGTGGTCAAATATGCAAAAACAGATTTGTACCCAAAGCTTATTATGTGTGTGTTTGTGTGTGTGTGTGTGTGTGTGTGTGTGTGTGTGTGTATGTGCTTGTGTGCGTGTGGTCCCTCTGTCTCACCCTAAGTTACCTTTAACTACATATTTGTGCTGGTGAATGTATATATTTAAGCCCACATAGTGAATTAAGAACCTGTGTGGTTTCAAACTAGTGAAACTATCAATAAATTCCAACCTGTACATGTAACTCTTGCTGTATGAAGCTATATGTTGTCATTATTACATCCAGGAAAAAAATCAAATGCATCTTTAGATGTTCAAAATTAACATTACAGTAATGCTCATTATGAGTATGCATAAATATATATTTTTAACAGGAAATGTACATTTGGTTCCAGTTCTAAACATATCTGACTCTGCACAGACAAGCATTTACAGCACAACAGTGCAAGAAATAAATGCTTATCCACAAAACTCCAAAGAACTCTGGAATAAAATCTTCCAAGAGCATTGCCAACTAAAATAACATAATCCCTTTGCATTGCATTATCTTTTCTGGCTTGAATGAAAGGGCCCACTTGAATTTATCAAAATATGGTTGTGTTTTAAAGCCTGATAGTATTATCTATCATTATGCACACACTTCCCTTCTGACCAGCAGCATTTCCTGTTATCAGTGTTGAATTGGATGGTGTGCAACTGTTGCCTTATCAGACATTTTGCAAGAGACTAATCGTTGTTTTGGTGCATTTATTCTGAAGGCAAATTCAATTCAAGATATATGGTTTCCAACAATAACAGAAGGGCCTGGTTACAGTCACACACAAAAATGTAGGAGGGCTTAAATTTAACAATGGAAATACAGCACGATGTGCTATAGAGGAAAAGTGAAACTCATCAGCACCACCTCTGTTTGAACAAGAATGCTTCCTTTTCCTTTACCACTGCTGCTCCCTTTTCCTCTTCATCTTTGAATGGGTTAAAAAGTAAAGTAACATCAACAAACACATCCAGTAATAGGTGGTTGAATGCACTGACTTCCTGAATGAGAGGACATAACCTCTGTGCCTTTCCTTTGATAATAACTCATAACCAGAGAGGAATACACTTTACACAATCTATATCTTAAATAAATTTAATACAAGAACGATTCAAATCAAAAGACTTTGTACCTGTTTCTGCGATGCAATCAAGAGAGCTGATGCCCGGCTGGTAGCTTCCAGAGCGAAGATACAGACTGATCGTGAATGGTTGGCCTCTCCTCACAATGAGTCGATCCACTCCATTGAGGTCAGTGCGATGGTCAGTGTTGTTGAACAAACACTCCAGGTTCCAGCGATCAATGTCCAGAGCTTAAAATAAAGCAAACAGCCCCATCAATGACTTAAAGAGATTGACTTTTTACTAAAAAGTGTAAAAATACACTCTAAATTGTGCTTTTATCAGATTCTATCATATTTTATTAATTTGGTCAAATTTAGTTTTCCTAACATGCTGTTCTAATGTCTTTTAATAGACCTCCTATAGGATACCACATAAAAATTATTAAAAATGTCTATAAATTCGGCGTGTTATTTAAAGGACATCAGGCCACACAGGGTGCCTCCCCTGTTAGGGAAAACAGGAAATTCCAGCCACAAATTGAAGGCTTACCAATGTAGGATAGTAACAGATTGTGTAAACATTGCCTGGTCCTATTCAATTCAATATTCAGATGGTAGGGTCAGATTTTGCATAAAGCGCATGAAACCATGAGCCCATCCTGGAATTGATCAGTGGTTCAGGTAATTGGTCACAGTGCAAAGGTGTGAGGGTTATTTCTTAGAAGACTGTTTAAGCACCACAGACTGCCTCAGTATTGTTGTTGACCATGTCCATCTCAATCCAGAAGAGCACTTTTGGGATGTGTTAGTTCGGGACAATTGAATCACAGATGTGTAGCAAACATTATAATGCTATCATGTCAATGTGATCGATGCCAGACAGAGATAAAGCAGTTTTGAAGGCAAAAGGTGATCCTAATAAAGTGTATATTTTTAGACTGAATTTTATTAACTTTAGTTCTATAATGTAGAGTCTTTATTACTTTGTGGTACACTGTAATGTTGAATATGGTTCATTAAATTCATTGCCATTTCAATTTCCCATTTTTGTTAATTTATAACATATTATTATACCATATTTTTTAATTTAAATATGGTTGCATATTAGGATTTAGTTTGTGCTGTTTAGATCAGATACATGAACAATGACACTGAGTGCAGCTTGCTTAGTAATTTACTGTTCATTAGGATCAATTTGTTTTTCAGATCTTTCTGCCTGAATCAACAGAAGCTAAACACAGACAGTCTCTCCCTACTGCGGGGGCCTTGCTTTGACAAACAGTGTCCCATCAGATTTTCCTCATTTACAAAACCTCTTCCCTTGAAACATCCATGAGGTAATGATGTCAAGTCTGGGCTAGACATAGTTGCACAAAGACATAGCTACAAAGGCTTCCTGCTGTTTTCATAAATGAATTAAAGAACATTTTTGGGAATTAGTCAGTGGTTAGGATCTTTTAATCTTGGCCTTGGTTCAAAACAAATCCAAATATGCTGGTACAGAATTCTGCATAGACTGTAGAAAGATTACCAGTTTGTTCAATATCTAATTTATGCATTATCTTTTAAAAATATGAGCAAAAAACTGGAGAACAGGTATTTCCTAACCTTTTACAGAGAAAACATCTGGCTATGAATGCTTTGTTGTAAATAGCAGGGAATCTCATTAAAACCTGAGGAAGAATGTGAAAAACCCCACTCTAAAATCTACCAGGTTATCTCTTTACACCAAATGTGGGGTTTATGCTCTTAAGACAGTAGTTGGGTGGTTTAAGCCAAACACTGGGACAAACACTGTGACCCAGTGCGTTGGGTTAGAGAAGAGACAAGAAGGAGCCTCACTGTTCTTCACAGGCCACCATTTTGAGCAGCAAAGCGAGCTGATCAGACTCTGATGAGACTCTTCCACAGGACCAAATATAAAATGGTAAGATGATGAAATGAGGCTTTATAATATTGTTAATGTCAGTGGGTTGTGTTGGTGACCTAAGTTCACACGAGAGAATGACATTAGCCTTTTAGCTGGTAAGAAGTTAGAGCAAGCTGGTGTCCACTTTGTTCAACTCTCACACAGAGGTATTGTCATTACAGAAAGGCAATATTTTATACAGTGTTGCATGCTGTGATTTTTTTCATCCAGATTCAATTACTTGTCAGTAATTTTTTTCCCCAGACATTATTAGGCTATCTTTATTTTTTCATCATTCATCATTCAGTCAAATGTTCATCTTTCAGTTATTTAAAAATGTTTTAAATCACATTTCTCTTGCTCAGTTAATTGATTAAATCCCAAAACAATTTAAAAATCTTATAGTCATCTGTTCTCATGTCTGTAAATACATATTGTCTTATGTAATAGGGCCTAATGAAATCCTTTTGTTGTTTATTAATTCTTTAAACTTTACAAAGTAAACACATTCTTTTACCAAAGTTTCTATAATTGTGTGAATAGTAAACAGATTGGGATTTTTTTAGGGAAAGACCCAAATTTAATTGGAATAATTTAATAATTTTATAGTTTATTGTCAAATATTTATTTTTTGTCATTTAAAAAAGTGGTGATATTACCAGACAACAGACTACTTAACTTACCCACCAATAATGATGTAAATATTTCTTTTTTGTCTTTCTGAATGATTTGTTGTCAATGGGTCCACTTTAAAAACTGAAGTTTTTGCTGAACAAAATTACAATTTGATAAATGTTCCCACTGTTTTTCAGTGGTGGGTGATAATTTCAACCACAGGACATGGTTGTCTCTCCTCTGTGTCCCTGTAATGACATGGTGACCTATCCTAACTGTCTCCCACCCATTGACCATTGAAGACAATAAAAAATTTTAAAAACCCACCCCCTTCCCCCACATGATCCTGGAAGCATTAAGTGGCTGTGGAATATCACTTGCTTAGTAACTAAAGTTGCTGGCTGTCCTTTTCAACCCACTGTCTGGAAGCCTTACCTTTAAACATAAACCATTTTAATCCATAACTCAATGCTTTAGTGTTAAATCAACCCAGAACTGGAATGGTCCATGTTTAACCCAGGGTTAGGGTTAACAAATCAAACCAAAATGGGGTTGTTCACCTAGCAGTTTTAAGAGTGTATTACTCAATTAATAACATATGTAGGCATGACCCAAGGTTTAGGAATATAAAGTCTGAAATAGGAATGAGAAACAGATGCCCAACTTTCTGTGGAAATTTATGTCTCTTGTTGGTAATTAAAAAACAAACAAACAAAAAAAAAAATCAATAGAACACAAGCACTGCATGCCAGATGGTCCACATATGTGATACAAAGTGGAATCTGACGTATCCTTGACATGCAGCTAAATCTTTAGGGATACCTGACTCCAGAATGGATTCTACAGGGAGAAATTCCTGAGATTCCCCACCTTTTCACTGTGTGTGCCTTTGCCTCTCTTCTCACTCCTTAAACGCTCTGTCAACATCAACACTTCATTCAGTGTGAGCCTTAAAGGTAAATTGAATAATGACCTAATGTGGCAGCAGGGACTGCAGACACTATTTTAACGCAGGAAATACAAATGATCTGATGTGAAAGAAGTTTCAGTTCCACAGGTACCCACTCAGACTCCAGGTCTCCACCACAGGCACTTTTAAATTAAAAATGAATGGTTTATTCATGTGGAAAACAGATGTCATTTATGATGTTGTAAGGGTGTTAAATAACAATCTGTTGACTGAAGATGAGTTGCTCCACAGGAAATAAATGTACAAAAAGGAAGAAAAACAATTTCTGTTTGCTTTTCATAAGCTCTCTGGTGACTACATCAAAAACAACATGTAGTTTGGACAAAAAAGGGTCCAAAGCTCTATGAAGGAGTTATTTACTTTTGGTTGCAGCTTGATGCCTGGGTGAAAAGACAAAAAGTGTAGCTCTTTGAAGGTCTCTGAAAACCTCAACTGGGATCTAAAGCAAATCAGTCTGGAGCCCATGTGGCCTCAAATATAGAGTCACTTAGTGGAAGCTCTGTTGAGCTGCACCTGTTTTCAGATGCTATTATAAGAGCAGCTGTTATCTGCTTAAGCATTGAGTTGAAATGTTTTCTATGCATTTAGATGTCAGCATAAAAACCTTTCCTTCTAGCTCTGTGCTGGACCATTCAGAATGTCCGTACTTAGAGGTTGTGTTGGATGACAGTAAGATAACTTTGTGAGTGTTTAGGCCACAAGCAAAATCAAACACACTGTTTCAAGTGACACAGGTTCATCTCGAAGTACATATGTTGTAAAATGTGCAACTCTCTTGAACATGACTTGCACAAGGATTCAAAAACTAAAAAAGTTAGAGATAAATAAAAATATATGAAATTTAAAAAATCTGAGACTACTATTTTATTTTCTAATCAAGAGCAGCGTTCTCTGTTTTCATTGTTCCTGGATTTTGCTCCACAACTGCTTGTGCTGCCTGCTAGGTTTTTGCTCACTGAAAATACATGTATGACTTCATTTGAATGTTTTATTTGCACTCAGTAACAGCTATTCCTTCGGTAAGAACATTCAAGGCATAAACAAGATTAATTGTGAGATGACTGATGCAGAAAGGAGGGAAGGCTCATTTGCCACACTCCACCAGTCAGAAATATTTATTACTTGCAGGAAGCAATAAGTGGAAGAAGAGGCAGTGGGGTTACAGCCCAACTTTGGACATGGCAACTCAAACAGTCATTTTACACAAGCAGAATAAATAAAACAAAAACACTTTTTTTTTCTAAAGAAATGTTCAGAAATATGTTTGCAGTCATAAAGGAAAAAGGATAAGAAAATATAATAAAAAATAACAGTTAAACCTGAACACCTAAATCCATATACAACTTGTAAAATCTGTACATGCAGCACAGCTACCTGAGGAGTTTTTAAAAAAAGTAGCACTTTAAAACTACCAGACTCTTGCTTGTTTAACTTTTTATTGATCATTTTTATGGTATGTGCTATTGTTGAAAATAATTATAAGAACCATTGTATAGAGTTCAAACCAGATATTTACCACACATAATACATTTTTTCCTAACTGTCAGAAAGTACATCTTACTAAATTTTCCTGTTTTAGGTCAGTTAGGATTACCAAAATTATTTCTATTTGCTAAATACCGAAATAAGAGACAAAAAGGTTTTTTTTTTCTTTTTTTTTTGTTTATTCATAAGTTTCCATACTCTAAAATCATTTTGCCTTTGAACAATTTGAGAAAGGCCAGGAGATGATGTCATGGCTCTGTAAGCTTCTGATAGGCTATTTCACAACATTGGAGTTCATTGAATGTGGATGTATTTGAGTTCTGGCATACAGAAATAACTGAGGTTACTAACTGACCCAAACTAGTCTAGCTCAATGTCTGACAGTGAGGAAAAAAATTCGTTTGGCTTTTATTACAGTATGTAAGTCTGACTTAAACTGGAAGTGCATATTTTTTTCTTACTGATTTACACATGTTCTGTTTCTGTAATAAAAAAAAAAAAAAAAAAAGGTTTGTAAATTTCTCCTTCATCATGGAAAACGTTCTGTAAACGTTCGTATCAAATTTAAATGAGCTTGAACTTTGAAAGATTACGTTTAAGCTGAACATCTGGAATCAAGACATAATTAAAGCAAAAATAATGTCTGCTGTGCCTTGAATTTGAACCAATCGGCGTTAGCCAGTATACCTTTAGGTTTGCAAGCATTTAAACACAACTCGATATTGCAACGCATCCTAAGCAATATAGGCTAATGGCATCTCTATTTAACATCGAGTTTAAGTTGGAATCAACCAGTGTCCAGCTGCGTCTTCTTACCTTGCGCCATGACTGCTGTGGTGCTTTTCAAACTTTGAAGCTTTGTTTGAATGAATGTCTTGCTCACTGCAGAAAGCGGTGACTCTCGCTGTTATCTCGGTTTTATTTGTAACCCTCCTTGTACCAGTCAGAGAAAGGGGGTGTGACAAGACCCTCCTCAAACCGAAGGGAGAGAGAAAAATAGATGACCTGAGGCAAGAGTCGGCTGCTTTGCGCGCACACACTGTGTGATTTTACTCACCTCCTTCCCGTCAGACACAGTAAACTCTGTCCACCGCTTTTTCTGTGGAAAAGCACGAGGTTCAAAGCACTTTTTATGATGAAATGTATTCACTAGGATCATTTCTCCATCTAAAACCAAACATTAATAGAATGAAGCAACATGTATGAGCAGGTAAATCTTCACTGTAAATGTGTAAGAATTTAAAATCGGAGATGTGTCTGTAAATTCCCTTTAATGCCTCTCAGTCCTCAAAGAGTGCCTTGAAAGAGTGTTTTAAGCTGTTTTAATTTTTTGTAAGAGAACAATAATCAGTTGCTACAATCATTTATTTATATGAACATACTAGTGATGATAGACCAGTGCAAAGCTAATAACTGTAAAACAGAAGGAAATAGTAGATGTTTTTTTTTTCCAAATTTCCCTATAATTATAAATCTGAAAAGTGTGTTATGAATTTGTTTTCAGCTTCCTTGAATCAGTTTCTTCAAATGAAATTTCACAAGTTTCCCTTCCCTTTCCCAGCTGGAGAAAAATGTCAACACAGCATGATGCTACCACTGACATGCTTTCATATTGTGTAACATTGCAAAACCTGAAAGCATTTTGCATTTAACCCAAAAAGCCAGCTTTTTTTTTTTTTTTTTTTTTTTTTCTTATCTGACCAGAGCACCTTCTTTTAAGTGTTTGACATGTCCACTGCACAGTTTGTGACAAACTGCAGACAGGACTTCGAATGGCAATCTTGAACAGTTTTCTTTTTTTTCCCCCACTCATCCATTAGAGCCAGATTTGGAGATGTTCTGTTGTGAGATTCTCCCATCTGAGATGTGGATCTCTGCAGCTCATCCAGAGTTACCATGGAACTCTTAGCTTCATCTTGTATTCTCTGCTGTCTTTGCCCCTGCCTACAGTTTAAATGACAGCCATGACTTGGTAGGTGTATTAGCCTGGTAAACACCCGCCTCTTGTTCTACATTTCACTTTGTACAGAGGGTCTGGACCCTTGGCTATGGCATTGATCACAAATGTCATCATATTTGCTCATTAATATTCATAAGCACGCAAGTTGCGTGGATGTTCAGAGTACAAACTTAGAATGGCGACATTTGAAATGCGTACAACTTTGGAAGATGATGATGTCCCAGGAGCTTCATTTCAACTTGCTTCAATACAGAAATAGTGTAGAACAACTTAAACATTGGTTGAAATGTAGAGGACTCAAACTGAACAGAAAGAGGGCAGTGTTGGGAGAAAGCACTCACTCACTAGCACAGTTATCTAGGCCTACCGAGTCAAGTTCCTGCTTGGGAATGTGGGTGAAACATTGATTCTTCAGTGCATTGCAGTTATTTTTTTCACAGGTTTTGCAGTCGCTGGTATTGGGTCTAGAAAGTAAATTGTTGGCAGTTTTCCACTGATGAAATGTAGAGAGCATATATAGGTGCCTTTGGTCACATTTTGTACAGTAAAGTACTCTTGTTTACAATCTTGTATCCATCGCTGACATTTCTTGGCATTCATCCAGGGTTTGGGAAAAGGAATATGTTCACTCCCACCATATTGCGAGTCACTCCTGGAGACACCAAAGGAGTAGTGTTTTGTTGTTACCATAATTCTGTTGAGAATAGGATTTGACTCATACAATTCATTACACACGCTTTACCACTCTTGTTTGTTCAAAACTATAATGCCTCCAGCAAATGCACACTGCGCTGTTCAAAATTGAGTATTTTGACATCATTCAAGATCACTGCCATTAAGAAATGATTGCTTGCTGGAGGTGTGGACTCTGTTGAAATGTGAAATTTTACCCAATCACTAACGTTGACCAACAACTAACGCTGACATATGTAATGCATCGGTTTGACACTATGAAGCTTACTGGAAATTGCCTGCATTGTAAACAACCATCCCCCACTGTGAAGAGAGAAGTGCTGAGCCAATCGAGATGGCTGTTAATGTTAGTTCAATATTTGAAATTGTGGCCAACATGGACTGAATCACTTTGTTTACTTCCTCCACTGCCATTGCTAAAACTACAGGAAGACTACAATTCTATGCGAATTGCATCGGAAGGTAATGGCCAGGCTATAGGTGTACAGTTGTTTCAATACTTCATAGTCGAATCCGACTACTTTAACTTCAGATGATGGATTATCTAGTGCTCTTTAAAATTTTCAAATGTTGGGAAAAAGGCAGCAATGCTGCAAGGTTGCAATGATACCATGCAATCAAGACACAGTTCTATGTCAAAACAAACTTTTAATTATCACCTAAAAGAGCTTGAATTGAAATTTTAAATGATTCAAGAATATTCACATTCAAAAATAAGGATAGTATTTCAGAATTATCAACAATAAAAAGCAAGTTAAAGTATTTGAAAACTGCAGATTTTGGTCTTAGATTCTTGAAAAACATGAATTAACAGAATATAAGCTTTACAAAAAACACATTCATCACTAGGACACCAAAGCCATCTCGTTCTTCACAGAATGGGTATGATCTATATGTGTGTGTGTGTGTGTGTGTGTGTGTGTGTGTGTGTGTGTTTTCTTGTGTATCATCTCCTTTTAATTGTTAAATTATCCACTCCCACAGTGCTTCAGTTAGTAGGTGCTGGAGACAGAAAGCAAATCTGAAAACACTCCTTCACTTCATTTACATGAAGTAAAAAAGTTAAATAAGTAAAAGTTGTTTCTTCTGAGGATTATGCAGTACATCATTTTTCTTTGCAATGTGAGGTCAAAACTAAAGTATGTGTTTTGCTCTCTGTGTCAGGAGTTTGGCTACAAAGTTGGCCATTATGTTGAGGGATGTTAAAAAGACCAAGGTTCAGGCCAAAATAACACAGTAAGAATGTTTAATTTTGTGTTTTCTGTTACTTGTACCATTTGGATTGCACATAAATTTGACAGAACATAAAAAAATTTAAAAAGAGATAATTTGGAAATATGCACATTCACAGTTCTATCCAGAAGTATTAAAACCCCCTGAGTGTATTGTAATGCATTCGTTCATTTCAGATTTCTAAGAAGTAAAATTATAAATGGATGTCAAGTAATTTTCAATTTTGTTTTGTGTTGTTCTGTCACATTAAATAATAAACAATATTCACTAAAATTTTTGGCTCTTACTTGACAAAATATGAAAAAGTTTAAGAGATTTGAATATTTTTGCAAGGCACTGAACATTGACTTCATCAGATATTTATGTCAAAACTTCTAATTCGATTGTGATGATACATTATTCTCACAATAATTTTATATTTATGTCTTGATTGAGGAAGATGACTCTGTATGAACTGTATAGATTGAACATGATTCTCTGGGGGTGGCCAGCTTTTTTCAATGGCTGGCCATGCCCCCCGTGCCCCCCTTTGGGGGAGCCACTGAAACAAGATTTAGAAAACGTGTGGGAAAACCAAGATTCCCATTATTTTGCTGTCACAAATGAGCTGATGCTTTAAACTGGTTTAAACAGTCAGTTCGAGCTGTGCCACTGCTTCACACATGATCTTCCACACAGAGCTGCACATAAAACATAGCTCATCAATGTGGCTGGTCTATACAAGCTAGCAAGCTTCCACATCACTCCGAAGGTAATATCTTGCTTCTGCCATCTTGGACATAGAGTGATGAGATTGAAGCTTCAATGAAACACTGAAACATATTCTATACTCCTTAATAAACATCCATATTTAATAATCCACACTTTAGTTGGTCTCAAACAGAGAAAAGGTTTTACAAATCAAAAACTATGTTTAAAAAAATTCTTAGCCATACTAATCTTACTATAGATTATGGTTATGTTTCTCTAATTCTAAGGAGGTCTTAATTGCAAAAATGGCAAAATAAATAAATCAAATCAAATAAACACTCCTTTTTTGTGTGTTTTTACAAATATAATAAATGCTTCATAATTTGAAATGTTTTAACAAATCACTATGCGGAAATACCCAGTTCAAGTTTAATGAAAGTATTTTAGATTTTAGACTATAGAAGACCAAATGCCATAGTGATCAAACCGTAAAAGCTACTTAACAGATTACAACTTGAGTGTCGTGACAAATGATTACCCATTTGCAATCTTCTCAATACTTAGAAATCATTTACACCTTGTCTGTCACTCTTAATGGTTTTCTTTCTTTTTTTCCTGCCTGTATCTAAAATTCTCTTGCACAAGCAGTTTAAAAGGGTTTTTCAATAATTGTTCACCAGATGTTTAGCTCAATAAGAAGCCTGTATTAGTCAGGTCTGTCAGCATAATAGGGACATTGAAAAATGACTTCCTTGCCTCAAATGTCTCAAATGTACGGTATATAAAGCAGCATGTCAAACTTAAAGCACTGAGCTTCATTTCTTGGCCTCATAATAATACAGGGATGTTGAATGTTGAAAACATTTAGATTTCTTCTTTTTTTAATTTGGTCACACTGAAAAGTTTCAGATCATCAAATACATTTTGTCTCAGACAAAGATAACTTGCATAAATAAAAAATGACATGTAGAATCAAGAAATCACTGAAATAAAACCTGTGTGATGACATGAAGTAGGCTAGGACATGTGAAATACAAGCACACCATGCCCTGATGTAAAGAAACAATCGAAACCAAATGAGAAACAGAGTCACTAGTATCAATTTAGAAAGAGTTACAAAGTTATGTCTAAGGCTTTGTGGCTCCAGTGAACCACAGTTAAAGCACCTGTTGGTTACACTTGTTTCAACAGATGAGGTCAGAAGCTGACAGCACTTTGCAAGAAAGACATCACTTTTAAGAGAAATACTGTGTTTTAAGAGCACAAGATGTCGTTACACCCTTACGAATCATCCTTCATGTCGAAACAGAAAAAAGTCTCAACCCCAGCTGAGAAAAAATGTTATTTTTATTACAAAACACTGAAATGCAAAAACAAACAACATTGTGGAAATATTTTTATGATATAAAAAGCCAACAAGTTTATGCACTAACTACCAGCAATGCAGTTTATGATGGGCTGAAATTGAAAAAAATTCTTTACAATGAAAGCATTTTATGCAATTATGAAACGTTAAACACCTGATTAATAAATTTAGGCCAACAGATTTATCACATAAACAACTTTTTTATTAATGTTTTCAAGCCACTGTGTATTTAACTGCAGCACTCCATTATGATTACCTGACTGCATTATGTTTATGATCTATATCTAAAACATCTGATTAGAACAACAAGAAATCACATGGGTTTACTCTATGTAAAGTAACACAGTGTATGCATTTCAAAATCAGTTTATATCTGCTTATGTTCATCATACAGATCAATTTAGACACATTTCTAAGTGATTGCTTTAGTGGTGGTATAAAAAAAGTTTTTATTAAAAAAACAAAACTATTTACAAACTGGTATAAAAACAGCTGGAAACAATGGTATGCTCCACTTGGACTTGGAAGTCAGAATTTCCAGGTTTCCAGCAGGAAAAGTCAACTGGAACGCCCCCTGAAATTGCACTTCCAACCTAAATATTTGAGGTTACACACTAACCCAAGCTCAAAATCCAAAATGACTGCTACATTTGTAAAACATCATAAAAGTTGCAGTAATAAATGAACTATTTAATTTCAATGGTTTGTATCTCATTAATGTCCAACATCTATTTTTGAATGTGTTCCTTTAGTGCTTGAATGAAGAAAATACAGAGAAATACATATTTATCAGCTGTCATGGTAATATTGGTTGCACTGAGTACAATAATTAACAGTTTCCACTGGTTTTTTGACTTGCAACTAGGTGTAAAGTCCTTCCTCGAGCCGACTTCCAAGGCACATGGACACAGCAAAAACATGGCTTCTTTAGGGCTGATGAGGTTCAGTGAGCTTTTATTTGTTTTTAACCTCTAGTGAAAAACAAAACACCAAAAACACAAGAGAAAACAAGTTATTCACATAAAATTCAAATACTGCAAATAGCAGTTTAAACCCTGTCACACTAGTCCATGTATGCTTTGTATTTCAGTGGCATAGGAAGATATGCTGCTGTACTGTAGCATGCACAATTCAATCTCCAGCAACATCAGACAATCAAGATTTTTTGAGGGGTCGAAAAATTCAGTGTCACCACACAAAGAGACCATACATACTACACACATTTCTGGTGGCACTACACAATGTTTCAACTACATCTCAATATTACCCTTATTTAGTCTCATACTGCTTTATGCAGATGCTCTGTCTGCATTGATAAAGATCAACTCCAGCTGACGGCTGTCTGTACTACTATTTGACATGATTTCACCAACTCAAATTTAAGACTTTTTAAGATGTTTTTAAGAATATTATGAATGAAATTTAAGACCAACAGAAATGTACAAAAATATATGTGCTCCTTTTTCCTTTGTTCATCCTTCTCAGCTGAATTACCTCCACAGTAACAACTTTGTCGAAATACAATTCTTCAGTAGGTAAGACTGCTTGACCACCGTGTTTAAAATCCACTAAACCTCTGACTTGAGAGTTTGTGTTGCACCAAATGCTGCTCTTGGATCAGTGCTAGTAATAGCAATTCTGACCCCTTTCTGGGGAGCTTTAGCCATGCCAGTGGTTCAAAACGGTAACATTTCTGGGGTGTGTTTGTGGCTTTTGGCAGCAGTTTTGTGCTTCTCACAATGCATATGGCTTTCTACAGCCTTAACCCCTGTTGTGCCAAGCTTTTTTTTGCACAGAATGCACGTAGCATCATATGGGTTAGCTACAAAAGTGAGCCAGTGGTGAAGATGAACGTCGTCCAGCTAACTGGCGATAAATTTGCACTTACACATGATTAGGGCTGAAACAATTAATCGTGATTAATCAAATATTAAAATAATCATTAACTAATTTAGTAATTGATTAATCATTAACTGGAGTATACAGGCTCAAAAAAAGATGCCATATGCTGAAATAACAATACAGTCTGAGCAGTTACTATGCCAAAACTATACAAAAAATATATACATTTTGATGTTAAGTCAAGCAGAAATGGCTGAGCTTTTCACAAGTTTATGTTAGAAGCATTTTTAGCTGCAGATGCAGATGCATTTTTTCTTATATAATTAAAACTGAATAAATAAAATGAGCCAGTGATGTCATGGCAAAAGTTAAAAAAATGCATATTTTACACCCTTCATCCCAATATACATGCACTATACAAAAAACAGAGGTACAATCAACAAAATGGTGTTAATCACATTCATGCCTAAGTAACATATTATTTAATACACCAACACACTGTCTCCTATCTTGGTATGTATGACACCAGATTCAATTATTATGTCTATTGTGAAAAGGCACTGTACTTACTTTATACTGTACCATATCTTACAGCTCAAACCTCTGTGGACTTTTCAGCACTTTTGCTTTCAGCCTGAAAGATTCATAGTGTAATTTTAATTACATCTGATAAACTGTGTTTAAGAATGCACACACTCCAGACAAAAAGATTGCATTGTGTTGTAAAGAGTTGAGATTGTTTGTTAATTCTGATCCAACTGAGTGCACCATTCCCTATTTCTAATTTCTTAAATCATCTGGAGAGTAATTTAAAAAGGCTTTGTACTGCACCTTGCTGCCAGGCACATCCTTGTTCTGATGCTGCTGTCTGAGTTTCATCTTGGGCAGTACTCGTGATGGACTTTTCACTGCCGATCCTTGAAGAGAGTTTGGGCTTTGGGAAATGGACAAAACTTCAGTGGAAAGAGCAGACCCAACCTCTTTCATGGTGATGATGGAGGCAGAGACAGAAGAGTTGTCATCCACCTCTCCGGCAGCAGAGCGGCAGCTGTGACTGCAACTGCTGAAACCACTCACACTCTCTCCCGATGACTCAGAGCTGTCCACTGGAGGAAGGTAAAAAAGATCTTTTAGCTCAACATGTGGAGGAGTTTATCAATTGTATTGTTTTATATTAGTGTTAGCAAAATCTTCTAACTTAACAGAAACAAGTTTTACAAATGAAAAAACCTTGTATTTGCAGTAGAAGCAATAATCCATACCTTAGATCTCTAATATTGTAGAGGAAGTGTTCAGGTATGAATCCTGACACCCAGAGACAAGTGAAGCTGCTTATGATTTGAAGTAAGAGGTTTCTACCTCTAAACAGTTATTTATATTCACCTCTAATGATTTTTTTTTGTTCAGTTTTTAAAAACGTTATTATGTTTGCTTTAAATTTTCACTCACACAATAAGTTCTGATTTCCACACTCATGGTCCATATCATCATCTTCTAGAACTCCAGGGGGTGATACATATCCCACAAGCCCAGCTGAGACCACCCTTCGCTTTGGGCCACCAACGAATCCAACAGGTGACATGGAACCCCGTCCAGAGGAAGAGGAGGAAGAAGAACTGCTGCCTGAACCAACAGATTTTGGTCGTCCCTCCAGAAGCCCACCCTGTGCACCACATGACCCCAAGGAGGACAGCACCTTGTTTTCTGCAGAGATAACGGTAAACATGTTTCTATCAGAGGAAGTATGACCAAACATTAAAAGCCAAATTATGATTAAAAAAAGATCACAACATCTGCGCCAAATATTTACCTCTTCCTATCATAACATAGTTTATAGCTCTGTCATTAATAGCTGCTTCACTGGGCTGGATGTCCATGAAGGGCTTGTTTCCAATACCCAAGAACACTCTCTCCTGCATACGGACCTCTGAAAAGATAAGTTACATGTCAGCTGACAAAGGCTTAAAACTAACAATGAAGCGTAATTTTAAACTGTTATTGTAAAACCACTTAATTAAATGTACATTGTATTGCAGAAGTATATTCTTACATTAAAACAAAAGTGTAAAAATACAACCTCTAATTTGAATCGCAACATAATTTGTATCTTTAACAATTCCTTAAAAGTGATATGAACAAAATTTCTTTTTTAAATTGTAATTAAAGTTTTTTAAATCCTCATTAAAGTTTCTGGGAACTTTGAATTAGCAGTTTCTGATTTTTGTTCTGTGATAGACGGTTAATTTGTCCAGGGTGCACCCCACTTCTCATCCAATAACCCCCCTATCCCTGCAAAGAGAATCGGGTCTAGATAGATGGGTGGATGGATGGATTTTGTTTCTGATTTCTCTGGCCACTGAGCTGGACAAGAACCTGTATTTATCTTTTCACCCCATACCATGAATGGTAAGAGTATTTAGTTCACTGTAAGTGAACTGCAGCAACAAGTGGCACATGGGGAGCGGGGGGGGGGGTCGCCATGTTTCCATAACCACTGATATATTCTTTTTACAAGCCTGCTGATTCTTTTGGTCTGATGCAAGAAAAAAGCCCATTTTTTTCCCCACCATCCCAAACTTAGCATGAAGGAGCTTAAACATTTGTGTGAGTTTAACATGAACGATGTACTTTAGTCAAATGAGACTCAGATTGAGCTTTCTGGCAACAAATGTTTCAGGTGGTATTATTGTAAAGCAAAGGTTAAATCTTGAAGCTGTGTTTAACTTTGTGAAAAGCTCCTCAGATCTTCTGTGGGCAGATACTTCTTTCTGTTTTCTGCAGTCTTATGAAATGTTGTTTAGAAAGAATACATAGAGTCCCACTGGCAAAACGGAGTTGTACAAAGTAATGAAAGAAAGGTGCCAATATATGTGCCACGAATTTGTAAGTTTAAAGCAACAATTTAATAACACTGGATCCCCTAAAATGTTTATTTAATTAAGTTTTCTTATAGATATAGATTTATCAGGAGTTCCACCAAATGTGGGTAATACTACAGCACGTATTAAATGAATTGCCACATGGTTTCTCAAAGAATCACTTTTAAAACCAAAGTGTGTTTTATTTGTGTTTCCTTTGTACCTCTGTTGTGTATAGCCTGCTCCCACAGGATCCGCTCCAGGTCTTTGGTCCAGGCCTCCTTCACTTCCCGGCTACCAGCTTGCAGTGTGTAGGTGTCCTGGCTTTTCCTCTTTCTGAACCAGATCTCAAAACATAAGCCGCTGTCACCGCTGTTCTGTGTCATGCCAATATCAGACGTCTGCATACAACAGAAGGACAACAGTTTTTCTTAAGACTGGTATGCCAAATGCAGCAAAGCAGTTCTCCAAGCTGGAGAAAACACCAAACATGTATAAAATGGTGCTTTAAAACTATAAGTTGTGTTTACCTTTGTGTAGAAAGGAAGAGACAGAAAAAAACAAAACATTGCACTTTTCTGCAACAGTCAATGCTACTGAATCCAGTCAGGTTTACATTTTTATTTTTGTTGTTTTAAGTTTATTCCTATTTATATTATCACTAACATAAAATTAAACAGGATAGCTGTTCAAATAGCACCTAAATTTATCCACTCAAATAAATGCTCCTTCTCAACGTGAGTTATGTAGAAGTGTTTCCAAATCTTGGACAAGGAAATGTTTCTTTTCTTCAGGAAGTTGTGTGTGAATGCACCTTCTCAACTCAGTGGTTACCTTGAAGGACTGTTTATAGACATATGTGTCATTTCCCACATCTGTTTTTCTGGTCTTACTGAACAGAATAAGGTCTTGAAAGAGGAAAATGTGACGGAGACATTTCTTCTTCCTGAAAGTTACGAAGAACTCATCTTGACGTATCAGCTGACCCTGTTCTTTTAGATTGACCTGTGGATACACAAGAGGCGGTGTGGTTATTTAAAGTGGAAACATTTTTTCAGAAGGAAGTTTCATTTTGTTTATTGCACAGTTTCTTTAGGAATACCAGCAATTGCTTCTGAAAGGTTAAAACTGACAGAAGTCAACATAACACCACAAAGGTTTCTTATTATCCTTAGTAGAGATCATATGTTTGTTATTTAAGAAATAACTGGATTCCTATAAATCCAGTTCCATTCCTTCTGTTGTTGCTCACCAGATAATAGAGCTTCAATGTACACCCCATACAGCAAAGTTCAAGGAAAGTTCACCAGAGATGGATGATCTGTTATTGTTTCTAATTCCATTCCCTCCCATACCTGTCAGGATTACCAACCACATAAGGCCATCAAAGCTGGATTTTCACACAATGAATAATGTCACCTTTTTACATCTCAGAGTGTAATATTACTGCAAATTCATCACTAAGTCCAGTAAAGTTGCTCAGCACCACGCAGAACGGCTCAGTGCCTGGAATTCTACAGCTTGTATTTGTTACTTTATTCATGATATACAATTTTAAAAGTATGCAAAGAAAAAACATAAAACTTTGCTTGATATTGTCTTGATACTAAGTTAAAACAACTCCTGAGTTCTTGCTTACATCACACTGACGGATGGCATCCATGGCCAGCAGATTGTTGCCGTGGCGAAGTTGGAAATGGATGACTTCCAGAGCTGCCTTGATCTCAGCGACTTCTCTCATTTGCTCCGGTCCACACTCCCTCATCACGTCCTGCAGCAGCAAGCTGTACTTACTGATGCGCTGCACAGGCTTCAGCAAGTAGGACCATAAGTCCATTTTATCTCCCAGCTTCAGCTGCTTTTGCTGAATGATGCAACAGAAACAAAACATACGCTGATGTCAGAATGAATGGGAGGTTAGAGAACAAATGTAGTTTGAGATGATGAATGGAGGTTGTTGGGTTGAAATTACTGACAATTGAGTTATGTTTAAAAAAAAAAAAAAAGTGAGTAAAAACTCAGTCCATTGGTCAGTTTAAACGTATAAAGTAAACTTATGAATTTATAATACAAAAGGTTTGAACTTTTATACAGTGCCTTGCAAAAGTTTTCATACCCATTGACCTTATTTACTTTTTGTCATATTACAATCATATACTTCAATGGTGTGCACTATTTTGTGTGATATGCCAACAAAAAGTAGCACATGGTAGAAAAACAATATACAAATTTTCAATCAAAAACTATTTTTTAAAATGAAAATGAATGGAGCTAAGTACAGGGCAATCTAGGAAGACAACTTGTTAGAGGCTTCAAAAGACTTGAGAATGAGGCAAAGGTTCACCTTCCAGCAGGACAACAGTGCTCAACTCCCAGCCAGAGCTACAATGGTTCAGATCAAACCATACTCGTGTTAGAAAAACCCAAAGTCCCAGAACTGAATTCAAGACTTGACAACTGATTCTCATGATTGTTTTCCATACAATCTGGCTGAGCTTGAGCTATTTTGCAAATAAGAATGGCCCACATTTCAATCTCTATATTTACAAAGCTCGTAGAGACATACTCCAAAAAATTTGCAGTTAAAACTGTAGCAAAAGTATCAACTCAGTTAGGTTTAATACAAATGGACGCCACAATTTTGAGATTTGTATTTTAAAAACATATGGACCATGCATAATTTTCCTTCCCCTTCAAAATCCTGTACCACCTTGTTCTAGATTATCACAGAAAATATCAATGAAATGCAAAGTGTGACAAAATATGAAAAACTTCAAGGGGCAACAAAACTTTCGCAAAGCACAATATCTAGTGAAATATTAGGTGTTTTTTCCTGCTATGCGAAAAAAAAAATATATATTTTAGGAGACTCACTATATAAGACAAAAGACCAAATAATAATTCTCACCTTAAAGAAAATTTTTCCATGATTGGTAAGAAGACAGTCAGACTGGGGTTTGTTCTTGCTGTAAAGGGCATACAAAGCAAAACTCTCTTTCTGAAATAAAAGAAACAAATAAACACCATTAATCATCATTTTTTTTTCTTTAAAACTATTTTTTATCAGAATGTAAAATGCAAACTATGAAGATGAGAATAGGAGGTCACACTCCTATGAGCCAAACACTTACTCCCATCCTGTTTAGAAAACTGAGCACTTAAGCTATTAAAAAGACTGACATTTTTGGAAGCTACAGATGTATCCTCAGTCACCAGCTACGAAACATCTGGAATGATTTTCATTAAAACAGATTTATAGTCAATTATCCTAATTTGAGGTCAAAACTAAAATCGTGACGAGAGGTGGTTCAGACTAATGGTACACAATCTTCATTAGGCTCATAATAGGTTTTTAGTTGCACACACTGAAAGAATAACCATTTCAAGAGCTCACATGACGTAAAAAGCAGCGTCCCACTCTGAAGGGTTCCTTCTCACAGCTCTCCAATTCATCCAAGAAGTAGTGACGGTGAAAGTCATGGAGTTTTTCCAAGTTCCCAAAAATGCTGCCCCTCTGGCCCCGGAGGTCCTGAGGGACGTCTGCTCTCTCCAACTCGGGAAAGTAGTGCTCTCTGACATAACCCAGAGCTTTGACATACTCCCGCTCTGTGGACAGTAGTTCCTCCAAGATCTTCTGGACTTTCCTGTTCCAAGAGTAGGAAATGAAAAATGCAAAGTTACTGTTTTTATTAAATTGTGCTTTGTTTTCATTAGTTACATGGACCCCATATTCTCCTTTTTGATTTCATTTCTACAGCTGAAACCACATGTTTTCATACACTGTATAAAAAGACTCATAACATTTTTTCTCATTGTCTAAAATTTGATCAGACTTTACATGTTTTAGGTCGGTTGGGATAAACCAAATTATTTTTATTTTCTAAACACCAGATTAATGAGAATTTCTAGATTTTTTTTTTTTTTTTTTTGTGTAAGTTTTCTCAGATTAGAAGGTTTAAATACATTTTCTTAACATTTGGTAGAACTGGCTCTTGTGATGGCTACTCCAAAACATTTACTTTATTATCCTTAAGCCACTTTGTAAATAGTTTTGCAGGCTGCTTAGGTTCATTGTTTGGTTGGAAAACCTATTTTCACTCAAACTTAAACTTCATGGCTGATGTTGCTTCAGTATTTCTACATAATGTCTTTCATCATGATGCCATTTTTTTTTTTTTAAAATTCACCAATCCCTTCTGTAGCCAGACACCCATACAGCATAGTGCTGCCACCCAAGCCTGGCACCGATATGGAAAAAATGAGGGGTTGGTACAAAACATTAACACCACTCATGAACTTTTCTCATTTATTCTTATTTTTAATGCCTATATTTTTGTGAATTAAATGTTACAAGCATTGTAAACAAATATTTATAAGCGTTAAAATGCTTGAAGGAGGCAATGTTCTCATTTGACAGGGTGATGCCCTGAATGTTCCCCTTGTGACACTTGGCCTGCTGAAACATTCATACTTTACAGTTCAGATGATATTCTCAGGTTTGCAACCTTCCCTCTTTTTCCTCTTAATGTGACAATCTGATGTTTTAACAGACCACAGGACATGCCTCCAAAAATGTAGGTGTTTGGCTAGTTTGAACAGTTTGAACTGTTTGAACATGACATATTCTGGCATCTGGAAATTGTACCTAGGAATGAGCTAGACTTGTGTTTGAGGTGTTGCCATAAAATAAATCCTCAGCTGTGCCTCCAAATGAGTCAGATGTCATTTAACCTATCAGATGCTTACAAAATCACAACACTAACCTCTGAATTTCCCCAAAACATCTGAACTCATCATAATCTGAGTCAGATAATCATGTCAGAGAGCATGAAAAAAATGATTGGATGTGTTTTATATACTGGATGAAAACATTCCACTTCAACTGTATATATCAATATAGTCAATAAATTTTCTTTCTGGTGAGGCTCCTTTGTCAGATTAAAAGTACATTTTGAAAACAACAACAACCTTTAAGCAGGTATTAAACATGCTTTTCATGAATACTACATTTCTGTACATTTTTTATTGGTGTGATGTAATATTTTAATTTTAAAAGTTGTGTTTTCATTAACTGTAAGCAGAAAAATCAAAACTTAACAGAAATAAAAGCTTAAAAAACATCACTCTGTGTGTAATTAGTCTATGTAATGTGTTTCATTTGTTGAATTGAGTTACTGAAATAAATGAACTTTTAAATATTCTGATTTATTGGATATGACTGTATGTAATCAAGTTTGCTGTTTGCCATTTAGTACCTCCAGTATTCTACAGAAACTGATGAAGGGAGGGTTACTCACAAAATGTTGTTGTCGTAGCTTTCTGTTGGAGTGAGTAATGTCTCCAAAGTCTTTGAATCCTCAGGGCTCGGGGTGGAGATGGTACTTTCTTTTCCCTCCCCTTGATTACTGTCTCTTTTTGACTCACAGCTCAGGTTCTCTGGCTGCAAGCCATCTTGATGGACAATGTGCAGCTTTTGGGTGGGCTGCAGATTTTGATCCAGGGAGTGTTTCCTACTGTGACAGTGTTTGTGACTTAGAGGCAAAAAGCCAGAAATGGTCATCTCATATGAGCCCTCGCTTAGAGACCGACCCAAAGTTTGGTGTAGAGGAAAATCCCTATTTTTTGCAGAGCCTGTACCGCTCAGATCTGCAATGCTGTGATGCTCTTTTGGCTTGCAATTGCTCCCTGTAAAAAAATCACCAGTTTGTGACAAAACAGGAGTGTTTTTTGAGTTTTTAGATTGTGTTTCAAATAATTCTTTCTTTATGCTTAACTCAGATTCAAAGTTGTGTTTTAAGCATGCTGCAGAGCTGTTTTTTCCTTGACATTTTGCAGTGTTAATGACTCCTACATGAAAGCTCTGCCGTGGGATCTGTGAGCGCTGAACCTCCCCCATCTCATTCCTTTTCCCCTCTCTCTCATTTTCTTCGTGTTTCTCTAGAGGGTTTGCAGCTGTGGTCTGCTGGGCCTGGTTCTTATCTATGCCTTTATAATTCTTCTGCATCTCTGCAAGACGCTGCTTGACTTGTTGGCTCTGGACCCAGGCTGCATTCCATGCTCTCAGCATCCCAGAGGCCTCTGCTCCCATAGCAGAGGCCTTTGCTCTCAGAGACTGAAAGTGAGGGGTGGAAAATTCACCCGCTAATCTCTCCTTTTGCATTTGGAGTATGTTAAGGGTCTGAGTTGAACAACATCCCTCCTCTACCTGTTCCAGAAGTTCACTACATTCTTTAGCCCAGGTTGATGCCTATAAATTGAAAAAAATGGTTAGTTTTATAGTGGCCCAATGAGCGAAAATAGACAACGAAAGGTGAAACTACTAAAGATGTGTAAAGATTCAAACCTGTTCACAAAATCTGTACACATGTACGATTGAGACTAAATCTTTCAGCCTTTGTTCTGCCCGCAACATGAAGTCTTCTACGTTAGATTTGAAAGTGCCAACGAGGGTCCAAAAAATCTCAGCAGCAGGACTTGAGTTGCGGGTGCCAACAATTTCCTCTGCCTCCCTGATAAGTATCAAGGCATGCTGTTGTTTGTCCTGTGTCAAATAAATAATGTCAAGTGAAGCAATTATCTTCATTACCCTTTAAGATTTGTATATTTTTCATTTGACAACCACAAACTTTGATATATTTTGATAGGATTTTTATCACAGACCAACACAACGTAGCACATAACATTGAAGTTGAATCAAAAGGATATATAGTTTTCAATTACTTATTTTGAGGGGGAAATGCTTTGTGTGATTAAAACTAACAAAGTACATCACCCTGAACAATACATCCCTCCTTTTATATCTGATACTCAGTGGTGCTGATACCCTAACATGCTGTGGGGATGTTCTTCCTTCCATTGTGAAGACAACTATCATTGGAAAAGGCCGGCCACATTTGCAGTTTTCCTAGGAAGACTGTGAAAAACTACAGTGTTTAAATATGCAAAACTGCAAGAGGCATACCTCAGAAGTTTCATAGCTCTAACAGGAATGAGAGATGGTGCTGAATACTAATCCATGCAACAACTGTCACATTTTTATTTGTAAAACATTTAAAAAAGTTTAGTTTCTTTCTTTTCATTTCACAATTATGCACTATTTTGTGTTTGTCTATCACATAAAAAAGTTTGTGGTTATAATGTAGCAAAATGTAAAAAGGTTAAATGGGGTGTGAATACTTTTACCATGACATGCAATTACCCAGTGTGTTCTATAACTGCCTTTTACCAATGAAAAAAAAAATCTTTTAACAAGTGTAAATAGGAGAAAAAATACAATGAAAAACATTCAAATATGGCTGATTGTAAATGAACAGCATTTTTCTTGGTGTGTTAGTGTACCTTGGATTTAGTGAGAAACAGATTAAAGTCTTGCAAGGCCTTTTCCCTGCCCACCAATGTGTCATCTGTTGTGTAAGAGTTCTTCAGAATCTGCTCCCCCTCTGTACTGAACCACAGTCCCTCCTGCAAGAAATAAAGCAGTAGTTAGAAAGTGCTGCTATATAGCTTGGCAAGCAGTAAGATTCCTATAACATATGGTGTATGAAAGAAACAGTTCTGTATGAGCTTTATGTCTGGAAATTTCCATTAATGTATTGTGGTTGTGTATGAGTTTAGAGGATTTTTAGAAGCACAATTCAGCTGAAGAAACTTAAGTTACCGCAATGATTTTGGCCTCCATCTCTCTGTGCCTGAGCAGGCTTTCCAGGTGCTGCAGTGACTCATTTGATTTCATCACCAACATGTGGAGCTTCTCCTCCACTTGGTTGTAAAGACTCGTTGCTAACTCCAAAGCATCTCTGAATAGAAATTGAAATACACAAAAAACCTGAACATCAAGTTGAACTGATAAAAATGTCCTAGTGCTAGAAAACACTAACGATTTATTTGCTCTCTTGCCGAACTGAATGGAATTTGAGATTATTAACTGTAGCTTGTCACATTTTAATGTTGCACACAAGTAGATTAAGGTTCGTAAAACTGTCAACTAAAAGTTGAAACAACACAAGAGACGAAATCTTCAGATAGTAGAGCCAGGAAAAACTTAAATATACCGAAAGTATGAAGAAAATAAATCATAGTGGGCATTTCAATTGTAATTCAAATAATTAGATTTTTAGCTTAGGAAAAGAATAAACCAAAGCAGCACAGTTCATGTGTTGGATATTAGATTACTCAAGGTGAGTCAGCAGTCATATCATTGAGACTATCATGGTTGTTGTTTGTGGGCAGAAATTTTCATAGGAAAAAAATATGTTGCTTTGCAGATATTTTTACTCTTTACAGTAAATTAAGAAATATTTAATTTTAGGTTTTTTAGCTTCCCTTCTGTCCACCACATCTGAAGCATTAGTGAAAAGTGTCTTTTTGGGGCCAAAGAATATGTTTTAGAAAAACTAAATGTAAAATGACTCAGAGTTTTAGTGGTTTGGCTGACTCTGACTTTGAAATAACAATTTGACAAATAGATTTTTATAGCTGGGTTAAAATATGAATTAAAACACATACTACGCATGTGTAGAAAAGTCAGACTTTCATCTGTTTCAGTAAACAACTGCTTAATGTTAAATGTCTACTGTAGGCTATTCTGGTGGGAGGGTTGGTTGAAAAAAATGAAGTGCTGACACAAAGAATGATTTTCTTAATCTTTGTCTTGAATGTTTATTCACTTAGGTAGACCAAGTAGGCAAAGTAATCTGTCATGATTCATGTTCGGTCCTGCCCATGCTGTAATTAGCACTCATTTTACTCACCTGCTATGCCTGATTGCTTACCTGTTCCACCTGGGCCTCGTCTTACTTAAACACCTCTCAGTCTCCGCCTCCCTGCCAGATTGTCGACAGCTTTCAGCCAGTAGAGATCCAGCGTTTCATGCCTTGCCTCCTAGTGTTTCTTCAACCCTTTTCAGTCCACGGTTCTTCCCCTCCTGCCAAGCCCGCTACGGATTCTGTTGTTTCTGGATTTCTGGACCCTGACTCAAGCTTTGCCTCACGACCACCGAGTATTGCCTATCCCTCAAGCCAAGTCTGCTCTCTGCCTTCCTGTGCATTACCTCTTCCTGATTATCGTCTGGCCCCTGGTGCTGTGTTTGGATTCCCTTGTGGAGACCTTCTTTGTTTCCTCCGGAGCAGCTACCAGGTTCCGAAAAACAAATAAACTTGTTTTTTTTTGTTTTTTTCCTTTACTCACTTCTGTGTGTGGTTGAATTTCCGGGTCTTCCCTGAGTGCCATTACAGAACAATCTAGCCACTATGGACCCGTCACCCACACAGGAGTGGCGTTCAAGTGTTGAAGGCGCTATTACCTGCCTGGAGTCAAACATGCAACAAATGATGAGCATGCTTGATAGGATGTCCTCCCTTCCCTCCCCTAAAGGAGCCCCTTCTCCCGGTCTCAAAGCCGCTACGTCTGGTTTCCAGGTCTCGCCCATTTTTGAGCCCCGCCTGTCTCCTCCGGAGGTGTTTAAAGGTGAGCAGAGTCAGTGTCATCCCTTCATTACTCAGTGTGAGATAATCTTTGAACTTCAACCGTCATCTTTTCCCTCTGAACGCGTTAAAGTAGCCTATGCTATTTCCCTCCTTTAGGGAAAAGCCAAATTATGGGGGACTGCAGAATGGCAGAGGGACTCCCTCATTTATCGGTTCCAGGACTTTTCCAAGGAGCTAATCAGGGTCTTCGATCCTGTTCTGCCTCAGAGGGAGGCTGCACGTGGGTTGCTCAGACTCAAACAAGGCAGGAGGCGAGTAACTGATTACATAATTGATTTTCATGCTCTATCCTCAGGAAGTGACTGGAACGATGGGGCACTATGTGATGCATTCTATCAGGGTCTCAGTGAGGAGATAAAGGATGAGCTGTCTACCCGTGACGCTCCCAAGGACCTGGAGGAACTAGAGACCAGAATTGATGCTAGGCTCCATGACAGAAGGTTGGAGAGGAGTTCCCTCAGTCGTACTTACCATGTTGAATCTGTTCCCAGATCACAGCCACCAGTCACGGCTCCACCTTTGAGTTCTTCACCCACCTCTCCGGGAGAGGAGCCTATGCAGATTGGTCGAACTCGCCTGTCCCCACAAGAGAGAGAGCGGAGATTTAAGAGAGGCCTTTGTTTCTATTGTGGTGGAGAGGGTCACCTACTTAGTCGGTGTCCTGTAAAAGGCCAGGCTCATCAGGAGGTAAGAGGCTCCTGCTGAGTCAAAAGCGATGGCAATCCTCTTCGTTCTCTGTTCAGGCCACTCTCCAAGCTGATTGTCAAACCAAGTGTCTCCCAGTCTTTGATTCAGGAGCGGATACTGAGTTCATGGACCATGTCTTGCCGACTCTCTGGGCATCCAACTCTTACCTACCTCTAAGCGTCTTGAAGTTTTGGCTATTGATGGACATGTACTTCACCAGGTCACCCACGAAACAGGTCCCATTAAGTTCAGTATTTCTGGGAATCACCATGAACTTATCTCCTTCCAGATAATAGATTCCCCTGGTCTCCCTGTCATTTTGGGGGCTTCTTGGCTAAGAAAACACAACCCCCACATTGACTGGGTAAAAGGCGAGGTGTTGGGTTGGTCACCATCTTGCCATTCCACTTGCCTCTTAGCAGCTTCGGTCCCTTTTTCTGTCCCTATCTCGGGACAGGAAACCTATCCCGACCTATCCAAGGTACCGGCTGTTTACCATGACCTTCGGGAAGTCTTTAATAAGCATCGCGCCACTTCCCTTCCACCCCATCGGCCCTATGATTGTGCAATTGATTTGCTTCCTGAAACCTTTCCTCCCAAAGGCCGTTTATACTCCCTCTCCGGCCCGGAGGATAAGGCCATGAGGGATTATATCAGTGACGCACTCAAGGCAGGCATTATCCGCCCTTCATCCTCTCCAGCTGGTGCAGGGTTTTTTTTTTTTTTGTTTTTTTTTTTTTGTGGGCAAGAAGGATAGTTCTTTGAGACCCTGTATTGACTACAGGGGATTGAATGACATCACAGTCAAGAATCATTACCCACTTCCCCTAATGAACACTGCTTTCGACCTGATTCAGGGATCCACAGTTTTTACCAAGCTCGATCTCAGAAATGCCTACCATCTAGTCTGTATCAAGGAGGGGGATGAGTGGAAGACGGCTTTTAACACTCCAACCGGCCATTATGAATACCTGGTAATGCCCTTTGGCCTATCCAATGCTCCCACAGTGTTCCAAGCTCTAGTCAATGATGTCCTCAGGGACATGGTCGGTCGTTTTGTTTATGTTTATCTGGACGACATCTTGGTTTTTTTTTTTTTTTTCTAAGGATCTCACTGCCCATCAGACTCATGTCCGTTCTATTATTCTCCGCTTGCTGCAGAATAACCTGTTTGTCAAGGCAGAAAAGCGCGAGTTTCACAAATCGTCCACTTCATTCTTGGGTTTCATCATCTCTCCTAACAGGATTTCCATGGACCCCAGCAAGACGGACGCCATCAAGAATTGGCCACAAGACCGTAGACAACTTCTGAGGTTTCTGGGGTTTGTTAATTTCTATCGATGGTTCATCCGCAATTTCAGTTCTGTTGCTTCTCCACTTCATTCTCTTACTTCATCCAAGTGCAAGTTTGTTTGGAGTAAGAGTGCTGCTGAGTCCTTCGACCACCTTAAAAAAGCCTTCACCTCCGCTCCTGTCCTCCCCGCACCGGACCCTTCTTGCCAATTCATTGTAGAAGTGGATGCTTCTAACTCTGGGGTGGGAGCCATACTCAGCCAGAGAAACACTGATGAGAAGATTCACCCATGTGCCTTCTTTTCTAGAAAGCTGTCTTCTGCAGAGACCAACTATGATGTCGGTGACCGGGAACTGCTGGCAGTCAAACTGGCCCTCGAGGAGTGGAGGCACTGGCTCGAGGGAGCTAAGGAACCCTTCGTGGTCTGGACTGATCATAAGAATCTGCAGTACCTCAAGTCTTCTAGGAGACTTAACCCCAGGGAAGCCAGGTGGGCTCTATTCTTCAGTCGCTTTAATTTTTCACTGTCTTACTGGGAGTAAGAACACTAAGTCAGACGCACTCTCCAGGCTGCATGAGACTATGGAGGAGAGTCAAGAGGCTAAGCAGGTGGACTATGTGCTCCCCTCATCTGCGCGGCTAGCAGTTTCCAGGCAAGAGCTAGAGCAGAGAATCAGAGAGGCCCATCTGCAAAGCCCCATCCCTGAGAGCTGTCCTAAGGATAGACTATTTGTCCCTGAGCAGCTAATACCTGAGGTACTATCCTTTTGTCATGTGTCTAAATTTTTCTGTCATCCGGGAGTCACTAAGACCCTAGCTGTGATCAGGAGGTGTTTCTGGTGGGAGACTATGCTGCAAGACGTAAAGGAGTTTATCAAGGCTTGCAGAGCGTGCTGTCAGTCTAAATCATCCCATTGACCGCCCTCTGGGCTTCTGCGGCCCCTCCCGGTTCCTCTCTGCCATGGTCCCACATATCCATGGATTTTGTTACTGGTTTACCCTCTTCTAATAACCATTCTGTCCTCCTCACAGTCGTGGATCGATTTTCTAAGATGTCCCACTTGATACCACTTTGCAAACTGCCTTCGTCCAAGGAGCTGGGAGCGATTCTGGCCCGTGAGGTGTTCCGTCTGCATGGTCTACCAACTGACACTGTGTCTGACAGAGGACCCCAGTTCATTTCTAAATTCTGGAAAGAATTTTGTGGTCTCCTGGGCATCACAGTAAGTCTCTTGTCAGGATTCCACCCTCAATCTGACGGGCAAACGGAGAGGGTCAACCAGGAGGTGGAGACCAAGCTTCACATGCTCTGAACATGATCCCTCTTCCTGGTCACAGAACCTTCCATGGGTGGAGTATGCCCTCAACTCACTCCCTTCTAGTTCCACAGGTCTGTCTCCCTTTTACAGTTTATGGCTACCAGCCTCCAGTCTTGTCCCTTCAAGAGAAGCCCACTAGAGTTCCCTCTGCTCATGCCTCCGCTTTAAAGTGCCAGCAGGTATGGTGCCAGGCCCACAGGGCCCTTCTAAAGTGTTATTTGTTGTTACTGCTTTATGTTCTAGATTTGAAAATCGTCGCAGAGTTCCGGCACCCACTTACATCGAAGGTCAAAAGGTCTGGCTGTCCACCAAGGACCTTCCCTTGCGGGTTGAAAACCGGAAGTTAGCCCCTCGTTTCATTGGACCCTTCCCGATTTCCAAGGTGATCAACCCAGTGGCTGTCTGGCTCCGCCTCCCCAGGACTCTCAGGGTTTGTCCCACCTTTCATGTGTCACGTGTCAAACCTGTCTTCTCTTCACGGTTGGTTCCCTCCTCCAGGCCCCCTCCTCCCGCCCGGATCATTGATGGGGGTCCCGCTCACACGGTACGCCGCCTCCTTCGCTCCAGACGTTGGGGTCAGTCCATCCATTACTTGGTGGATTGGGAGGGATATGGGCCTGAAGAGCGCTCCTGGGTGCCGGCCCGACATATTTTGGACAAATCCCTTATCAGGGAGTTTCATCGGTCCAATCCTGACCAGCCAGGTGGTCCTTCTGGAGCCGGACCTTGAGGAGGGGGTACTGTCATGATTCATGTTCGGTCCTGCCCATGCTGTAATTAGCACTCATTTTACTCACCTGCTATGCCTGATTGCTTACCTGTTCCACCTGGGCCTCGTCTTACTTAAACACCTCTCAGTCTCCGCCTCCCTGCCAGATTGTCGACAGCTTTCAGCCAGTAGAGATCCAGCGTTTCATGCCTTGCCTCCTAGTGTTTCTTCGACCCTTTTCAGTCCACGGTTCTTCCCCTCCTGCCAAGCCCGCTACGGATTCTGTTGTTTCTGGATTTCTGGACCCTGACTCAAGCTTTGCCTCACGACCACCGAGTATTGCCTATCCCTCAAGCCAAGTCTGCTCTCTGCCTTCCTGTGCATTACCTCTTCCTGATTATCGTCTGGCCCCTGGTGCTGTGTTTGGATTTCCTTGTGGAGACCTTCTTTGTTTCCTCCGGAGCAGCTACCAGGTTCCGAAAAACAAATAAACTTTTTTTTTTTTTTTTTTTTTTTTTTTTTTTTTTTTTTTTACTTACTTCTGTGTGGTTGAATTTCCAGGTCTTCCCTGAGTGCCATTACAGTAATCCATTTATTTGGGTAGGGAACCAGTTTGTCACCATGCAGCTGCTTTTCATTAACATTTTTCCTGTCACATACTGTAGATCTTCACCTCACTCATGTTGGAGCTGGAGACTTTGCCATCACAACTGTGATCCTGGGTGTCGATTGTGTTATCCACTGATCTTTGACATTAGTGTTGTAAACATAACATCACTCTTTTGCAAACTTTTGGGCTGTGTTCCTCACTGTCTTGTGCATGGTTACTTCTGTTTTCTTTCAGAAACACTTGAAGATTCATTAAATTGGACAGACCTTTACCTATGTTTATGCGGTAAGATAATACATGTTTTCTGTTTTTATTTTTTATTTATCTTCTGTGTTTTTACGCTTTTTTTTTATTATAAAGCACTTTGTGGGTGTTGACCTGTGAAAGGTGCTATAAAAACCAGGTTCACTCACTCACTTCCTTCTGATATGAAACTGAGTATATCTTTTGTGAATGCCTGACATAAACACAGCTGTAAAAAGTCAAAAGTTCACTCTTGTACCTATAGTCATCAGACTGTGGAAATCTGAATTCCTCTTTCTTCATCCTTGCCAGTAATGTTCCTCCTTCCTTTTGCAAAGTCACAAGTCTTGTATCTTCCAGAACCTCCTTCATTAGAACCCTTTGCTCCTGAATGCTCTCTTGAACTTCCTGCAGTAGCCACAAAACAAGCAGTCAAAATGTGAGACCTATGGAAAAATAGACAACAACTATGACACTATGAACATGTCCTACCTGAACAGAGTCAATTTGTTTTCTGCTGTCCACTTTCTTAATGGCCTTTTGCAACAAGCTGTTGGCCCCTCGCAGGTTGACCATGAAAGGTACATGCTTCTGGAATTAATTAAAAGACAGAAACATGACATCCTATATCTAACTATAAAGATGTCATGCAAAGACAATAGTGTGACATTCAATGTTCAGCAAGTTCTGTTTATCATCTAAAGCTTACTGCATGTTCTGACATGGAGGGATTTCAAAGATATTGCTTAGATATAGACTGAACACCAAAACACCTTATCCATCATTTAGGAGTTATTGCAGATACATACATGTCAAGCTTTTTCTTAAATTTTTTTTGATGAGCAAAATAACATTTTCATCCCTCACTGATTTATATTTTGCTTTTAAGGTGCCAGACTTTCTTGTTATCTTTTTTAAGGAGCTCCTGATTAATATTTTTTTTTCTGACAGCTGGACAGTATTTTTTAGTTTTCAGTCCAGCCCCTGTACTTCATTAATACCAGATGAATGTTTCTCCTTAAATCACTTCACTGAAGCACTGATCTATGAATCATTTAAATGAATAAAATGCACACTAATCATAGAATGAACCTGTGTTCTCTATTCATAACAGACAACCTAACAAAGACAAAATACCAGATTGTATTATTGTTTGGACCAATCATCAACTTCAGCTTTGTTGACTATGAATAAGTGAAGGGAAAGTATCATTGACAGATCCTGGAATGATTTGAAGTGAAATACATCTTACACTTAAATGCCTGACTACATTCTGAATTATTTCACTATGAGAATCACCATATTGGAGTAAATACAGTTAAAGTAAAAGGGAACAAAGAGTATCTTTGGTTGTGAGAAAGCACCATAAAATATAGCCTCACTACTTAGTTATTCCCTGTATGTCAACACAACTTCAGTAGATTTATCACTTAAGGAGTAAGTTTTATGCTTGAATAATTCAGTTTAGTTTCAAGTGCCTGAAATGGACTGGGCTGAAAACCAAATAAAAAAAAGTCATGCCTTTTAGGAAAACTACAAATCTTTAGAAGATCTTAAGAAAGCCTGAAAAACCTTAGCTCAAGAACAGGGAGGTATTATTTTTATTTTATTTTATACACTTTTTAGTACTAATTGGTCCTGTTACTACTTTTTAATATTACTGTTATTTGAATTTAAACTGGATGTGCTTTGATTTATTTTATAAAGTATTAAAAATAAGGATGTTGATGGGGGAAAAAAAATATTTTAATAAAATGCCCTGTTGATGTCAAGTCAAAGAAGAACTGGTGGTATGACTTGAGAAGCCAACTAAAGCTCAAATAACCACTTGTTGCAACTAAGTTGTGCAGAATACCATCTCTGAATGCACACCATGTAAAACCTTCAAGCAGATGTGCTACAGCAGCAGAAGACCACACCAAGAACCTCTCTTTTTTTTTTTTTTTTTTTTTTTTTTTTTTTTTTGTATCAGGAACTGGAACAAGTACTAGAGATTTTCATCATGATTGTGAAGCCAACAAATCTGCAACAAGTATGTGATGCTATCATTTCTGTTTGGACCAAAATCTCTAGAGGAAATAAGGAACAATTCCTTGTTATGTTGCTCAATCTAAGGCAGTTCTGAAGGAAAAAGGATCTCCAACCCCATACTAAAATGTAATACCCAAAGTGACTGGTGAGCGTAAACACAAAGCTGCAGGCCCAAGTTTCTCTTGTATACAATAAAACCACAGAAATGTGACCCAAAAATGATCTCAAAGAAAGTTAGAGCCTAAAGAAAGTTAGAGCCTGAAGAAAATGTGCACTTGTATGTGAAATTTGCACCCACAGAAAATATTCACACAAATACCTTCTGAAGGTGACTGAAATTACATTCAATCATGTGAAATAAAAATGACAAGAGTGACTGGCAGTAACAATAACATGGTTGTTTTTCTCCAAAATGTATTACTAATTTGCTGCTGTTAATAAAAATGTGTTTTGTGTCTTTACACAGAGTCAGATTTTCAGGCCAACGACATACTGTCAAACATTTAATACCAGATTGTCATCCAGTTTCTACATGTCATGCAGCATCAAACAACTTATCATTTAAGTGCTGTCCATCTAACATTGTCAGAGTAAAATTTTATGAATTCCTTTCTGTTTACAATTGCAGTCTCATGGAAAGCGTGAAGCTGGCACATTCCTTGGTTCAAATGAGCGAAAGTTAATTGTAGCTATTTGTGCTGCTACAGATGTTATCATGGCAGTAGCTTTGTTTATGTAGAGTGATAATGTTGTATATGAAGTGCCTTACAAGAATATTCACACCCACGGAACCTTCCATATTAGGTCACATTACAACCAAGTCACTTAGTTTGTAAAAATTGAGTCCAGATATGTGCAATTTATTCCCAGTATAAATTAAGCTGCTCTAAGTCCTCAGAGAAATGGTTAAAAAAAAAAAAAAAAAAAAAAAAAAAAAAAATCATTAAAAAACTGCATCATAAGACAGGGATAAAATTTTAAGTTTAAAAAGTTTTAAAGTTTAAAACAGAGTTTGATCATATAACAATGCTGCTGTATCCAATATCTGATAATGGAAAAGGCATTGCACACTTCATAAGACATAAGATTTTTTATTTGTCATTATTATGTCATTATTTGTCATTATGTCTTATCCAGATAAGACCTGCAAAAACCTACAGGTAGAAAACTAACACTGCGAACGTCAGGATGTCTTTCTTCAGCAGAATAAAAGAAGCTGGTCAAGGCTAATGAGAAGACAGATGAAGCTAATGACAGGGTATTCCTGGAAGTAACCCTCTTCAAGGCTGAAAAAGACTTGAGAGGTGAGCAGAGATTCACCATCCAGAAGGATGCTATACATGCACCCTGAAATACAATGAAATGATTTAGATCAAAGCATGTGGCCCAGTCAAAGTCCAGACCTGAATTGAAAAAGATCTCAATTGAATCTAACTGAGTTTGAATTATTTTGCTAACATTTTAGTCTCTAGATTTGAAAAGCTGGTAGAAAAGAAGGTCCTACAAAGTATTTACCAAGAAAGGCTAAATACAAATGCACACAACAAATTTTAATAGTAATGTGTCCTTTTTCATTCCACTTCTCACTTATGCTCTAATTTCTGCTGGTTTATTAAATGAAATCCAAATACAATGCATAACAAAACATCAAAAAGTGAAAGGTCATGGTATATTTTCTTTTTTGTTACTATTGTGACATGTTATTATATCTGTAAAAGTCAAGGCAAAACTTTTGTATCTTTCACTATACATAGTTTTTAATCTTGTATACCACACTATAGTTAAGAGAGTAAATTGAATTATGTATGTAGTAACATCTTTATTGTCTGGTACCATGTATATATTTAGTGTTTTTGTATTTAATATTTTGTGAGTTAAAGAGACATTTTTGGAGGTTTCTGTCAGGTCTGCATCAGCGTTAATGCATGTTTACATTTTTCACTGCCAGAATTCTGCCCAGAATTTTTTTTTTTTTCTGATTTACATGAAAGGACAAGAACTATCGCTTTTTAATATATCTTGGTAATATATTTCTAAAATATATTAGTAATGGATGTCAACCCCCCCCCCCACCCCACACAAAAAAAGAACTTGCATGATGTGTTTTAGAATGACCAAAAATTATGTTCTGATGATCTGAGGTTACCCAGTCTTACTTCAATAGTTTTGAAGAAAAACATATCAGCTGTGTATAATACCTGATGGAACTGCAGCCAGTCCTTGTGACGGTAAGTAAACGTCCCTCCCAGGTCAGAGGTCAACTGGGGAGCTTCCACCGTCTTGTTTAGCGCTCTCATCGAAGTAACAACTTCCATCTATTAACAAAATCACAAAGACTGTGAAGAAGTAGGATTCATCTTCATCTAACTAAAACTTCAAAAGAAACTCTGATGGATCTGAAAGTTGCTGTGAATTCCGACCTGCAGACCCGGCTGCTTCTCTGGCCGGGGACAACTGTCTTTATCAATCAACATGATGATGCTGTGAACAGTGTGGAGAGCTTGCTCCTGTTGCATGCAGGCAAAAAGTCAAACACAAAACATATAAGGAGAACTTGATTTGCATTTAGAAAGCATAACTGTATTGTTGAAGATATTTAGAGATCATAGAAATTTTATGCTAAACTACAGGGGATACAATATAGTTCTATAGCACATTCAACTCAGGACCAAACACCCCTAGCCCTTAGATCTTGTCTGTGCTAGGAAATCAGGCAGTAGCAAGTGTCTTCCTAGAACTATGAATCTTATCAGACAGCTTCATGAGCATGTGCATGCAGTTTTCATGTTTTAACCTGTGCCATCAGTAGTGCTTTGTAGAGGTGAAGCGGAGGTGGCTTCTTCCTGCCATTAATCACCAGAGTCATTCCCAGCTCTCGGACGTCTTTTCTATGAAAACATTGCATCATGTTACAGCACATATCTGATATCAACCCGCACACAAACTATTATCTGTCAATAATATTCTAGGTCTTGGCCTAAGGTCCAAATTATGGCGTTTTTTCAAATAATTGGGTTGGAAGTTCCTGAGAAAACTTACTTCCTGCTACCTGTTGTTGGTCTGATTATGTCTCTCCTATTTTGGGGTGCATGGCTTGCCATGTGATTTTCCTGCTTTGAATCTGATCTTTTTCCCTTCTCACATTGGCTGTCCATATCATGTGACCTGCTTTACTGGCTGCGATCATATATCCAGGACTTTTGGTGTTGGAGAAAATAAAACTTCTCTTGCTTTATATTTAATGTTGAACAACATTTTATGTAAGTTATATCTGCTCACACTGAACTGAAACAGCAATAAAATATGTCACAGACCAATATATCAATTTGACATAGAAAAAGCATGCTAATGTTAGCCTAGCTCTACAGCAATGTTTCTCACTGGTCCTCAGGTCCCACTACCCTGCATGGTTTAGGTCTTCTTCTGTTTCCACAAACCTGACTAAAATGAATGAGGGATTAGCAGGTTTCTGTAGCACTTGATGACATACTGAGGATGTAATGCATTCATTTGAACCAGGTGGAACAGAGATACTGTGGACTGTGGGCCCTGAGGACCAGGACTCAGAACCCAGTAAAGAGTGCTGTCACTACTGTACTTCAAGTTTGAGTTTGAAGTGATTGTGTTCTCAGGTTTGCAAGCTTCCCACCTAGTCCTCTCAATTTAATGATTTTAATTATGTTCACACACTTCAATTTTAGTTTCACAGGACATGCTCCAAAATTAAGTTATTTCTCTGTGACTGCATTTGCAACAGCCTTTAAGCCCATATCAGTACAGCACTGGTTTCATAATGATAATGACACCCATCTCAGAAATGTATAAGCGTTCCTGTTTATATTTGCACAGACTTATTGGAACAGATGGACATGGCACCATGATGCATCAGGATATCATACCAAAGGAGGTGAAGGTCCACAATTCTTTTCGGGATATCTTGTCTGATTTATTTTGATTTTTCTCAAGGAAGCATTGTGTTTGAGGTGTTGCTCTGAAATACATCCTCAGGTGTGCCTTCATTTAACTCACATGTTGTGAAATGATAAAACTATGCATATTTTAGGTTACTCCCTTTTGGAACATTACACAAGCTTTCTTAACTGAGTTGGTGCAGCATATTGAGACTGACCTACAGAAACTCTGATTAGGACAAAGTATCTGTTATTAGTTATGAAATCTATTGTATTATTTTATTAATATAAAAGCACATACTTGGTACTGATTATACTAATTTTAATAAAGTGTCAGACTGGGATTCAGTATTGCTATCAGTCGATGCTTTTTCTTAAATAACTTAGCTCTATATCGAAGACAAAAAGCATCCTGAAATCAATATCATTAGTCTCTACCCTAGCTTTTCCTTCGCTTTTGATGTATTCAGATACCACTCATATAGACTTCTTCTTGAGCAGGCAAGCTATTGTGTGTGAGCTTACATTATACAAGGCTGCTAATTCTGGCAATATGCTGCATACCAGACTGCTGGCAGCTGGCCTGGCTGCAGCAGACTGCTGTGGTATGTCTCTTTACTGCAGACACTGGAAGGTCAAAATAGCAGGAGAAAGAGCTTTTGAAACTTAAAAGTCTACAATAAACCCAGTGTTAACAAGTGATGTTGTTAAAGTGCTTACTGACAGGGCCATTTGAGGGCAAATATTCCCTGTAGTATGGAAGCATTGGAAATGTTGGTCATTGCTAGATGCTCTCATGGGGCAGACATGGAAAAAAAGCCTTTTCATTTATTTTTGTAGAGAAAAAATTAAATACCAACAACTGATCACTCAGTGTGGCTGTAAACTAATGCTTTCTTTTTGTAGTCATCCTGGATATATTTCGAAATGATGTTCTGCAGCCCTCTTGTGGTTAAATGTGTCATTGCATGCTTATGCTACTCCGCTGAAAAAGAGAGGGCATCAACCCATCTTTCAATCAACTACATACTATTTAAGAGCTAATTGTTGAATACAATATGTAAGTATTTTATAGCCAAAGTCCACTAAACATTGTCTGGGATACCTTGGTATGGAGTGTAAGTACAACAGTAATTCACAAATGCTTTCTGCTGATACAAGAGGGGACATCCACTCCTTCCTGTCACCGTGGACTTCAACCACCGCCCTGCCATTCCTGTCCCTGCTACCTGAAAATATAGAATGAGAAAAAACCCATAAAATGGTTGTTGGTTCATGCTGGTTTCTTCAGTTTGCATGGATAAAAATCTACTGACCTTCTGATTGTTCTGTTGAGTACAAAAAAATAAGGCAAAAAAAAAAAAATCATCTTGAATAGTTGCCTATTTAATTAGTTCATCTTCAATGTTCAAGATCTTTTGGTACATTTTAAAATAACTTGTCTATTTCTTCTGATCACATAAAATTACTTTGGTTTCATGTTGTTAAATGTATCTTTTAATTTTTAACAGAACTATCAGCACAAATTACCTGGTAAACAAATAATGCCCAGTTCCAGTAGACTGCTGATCTTCCTGAACCAGGATTGATCTGTTTGTGAGCCCTGCTGGCAGCCAGAACTTGTTGCAGCAAATTGTTTTTCTCTCTTTATGCTGAAAAGTTTGGAATCCAATCCATTTATGCTGGATGTGCTTGAATCTGAATCTGTTGAAAACACAAAAACTGCTTGTTTTTAAAAAGTGGAGAATAAATTTATGGAACAAAAAGTAAGACAGACTTAAGTGATGAAGCTGTATGCTTGACAGCTGGTACAACTTTTTTGTCTAACAGCCTAACCTTGAGTATGCTTCTTCGTAGTGCAAACGTATGTATTTCTCCAAAAGACACTTACATTTTCCATGTGGTCAGTTTCAAATTTCAAAGCTTGAATGAGTAGATTTTGGCTGAGGTGCTTCTTTCTTGATCAGCACCCTCTCAGTTCATACTAATGTTAAACTTGTTTCACTCAGGACAGGGGCACTGGACTTTAAACACCTCTCAGTTTTTGTCAAGCTTGAACCTTTGTGGCTTTTGGGATGTTCCTAAACATCCTGACTAATTTCCTTCCATCTGAGGTCACAGTTTGGGATAGATGAGTGAAGTTTGGCCACAGTTGCATGTCAAACAGAACAGTGATCTCAAATATACATGAAAACTTGAAAAGTCAGGTGAAGCTGAATAAAAAAATTATATTTTAAGTGTATATGTCATGCTCAAAAGCAGGAATCGGGACATTAAAGCAATCATTTTTTTATGAACTCTACCATTCCAGGTGCAACTTAGGACCTTCAACCAAGTATTATGTGGTTTAATGTATACTTTAGGGTGTATGTATCATGTTTCATCAGTGGGGATTAGAGGAAAAAATGTAAACTTCTTTTTTCTAAATTTCATTAGTGTTAAGTGTTTTTTTCTTAATTCCTCATGAAAAAGAATGGTTCAAATGGATCATTAGAAAACCCAAATTTATATCACATCCATGCTAATGTTGAGGGCACCTAAATTTCTATATATTCTTTTCAGGGACCCATCCATATTAACAGCTATTTTTATTTATTATTACTAAAAAGCAGAGGAAATAGACTGGCAACAAAGTGAGACAATAATTTCAGACATTCTAATTGACCTCCTCTCAGGATCAACAAAGCCTTGTCTGTAGTCTCCATCATCACTTTAATAGTCCATGACAAGCACGTCTCCAGTCAAAATCTCAGCTCGTCCGTCTGAGGGCATGCATGCACATGCAAAGAGGAGAACAGAGCAGAGAGAAACTTCCTCCTTGCATATCATTCTGTCTCCCTACATTAGACAAATACTCTGTCTTTTTCTTTCTTCCCACTGGGTTCAGACCCTCTTTTACTGGGGTGCAGGTTGCTATTTCCGTTCCCTCCCTTGATACGAGGAATGACGTGAATGTGACTGTCCAGCCAATGATCTCAGACAGCACAGGGAGATTCCCCGGAGGATGATTGTGCTGAAGTCTGATCTTTGACTTTTGAACCCTTGTTCTGAAGAGTCTTTATGAAGCGTAACCCTCAGAGGAGCCACATTCCCTCAAACACAACAAGGTCACGGTAGAGTTTCTTGCACACAGTTTTTTTTTTTTTTTTTTTTTTTTTTTTTGAATGTTGGGAGATTCTTTGAGCTTTGAGCAACACTTCATTATGAGTGACTGCTTGGGCATAATATTAACAATGTGTAGACTCTGTGTGTGGGCCACTTTTAAAAGGAAATCTGCAGTGAATTAGTCAACAGAGAAGATGAAATGTTGCCTCTGCTTACCTTTTTTTGAGCACTTTAGTCTTTCCATCTTTGAAGCCTCTTGATCTCCTACTGTACTATTTTCATGCTGCATTATGCTGGTTACTGTTTCAGGGCAAACATCGCTGTGGCTTCTGTTGTTGATTTTGTACAGAACAGGGCTCCCTGTGGGAGCGTCTGACAAAGCAGACATAGATCTCACTTTAACTTTGTGTTTTCCTGATGGTCTTACAACCTCCCCTTTCTGGTGTGGCTTCAAATCCCTGTCAGATGTTGCCAAGGACACAACTGATCCCGGATGCTTACAAAAAGCATGTTCTAACTGGTGACAAATTAGTTTATTGTCACTGGGGCTCAATCCAGAGAATGGTTTTAAAATCACAGCTGATTCCTTCATTGTGTTTTCTGATTCACAGCTTGAAGGATGGTGACATCGTATGCTTTCACAGGATTTATTATTCATCACAGGTTCTTGGCAGTGGTTGAAGAACTTACATAGATGGTCCTTTTGAGCTTCAAATGCCCCTCTAGCTCTTACATCACCCTCCTCACACAGTCCAACCTCCTCCAAGGCACCTAGGAGGTCCACACTACCCCTTTCAAAAGGAACTGGGTTTTTTAGCGCTGCTACATAAGAGTCTCTGTATCTACATTTCAAGTCCAGATCAACAAGCTCCTGATCTAGCTGTCTTTGACCGCATGGCATACAGGGCTCTTCTGCATATTGCAGGGTTTGTCCACAGGGAGCATTATTTCCAGGTGGGATGGGTGGGGGCTGTCTCATGGGTTTGGGCAAAACTGAAATGGGTTGGATTTGTTTATCTGCAAATTCCTTCCCTTTATTAATGTCCACCAAGTCTACATAATCCCCCTCCATTTCTTGATAGGTAAGACTCTCCCAGGTGTTAGGAGAAACCCAACCCACAGGTTTGTTCAGTGGTTTGGACCCTGATCTCGGGTATTGCTTTTCATGGTCCATTTTGATGAGTTTTGAGGATGGGTGTGCAGGTCTCAGAGATGCTGACATTCTGTCTTCTTGTGGAGGCTTAGCTGCCTCCACTGGGAGGGTGGAGGAGTTGAAATGGATGGAAGCTGAGGTCTTTTTGGTCTGAGGTGCTGCTTCGCCACAGGTGGGGATAGTCTTAGGCTTGTCTAAAAACTCAGGAATTGAAATTTTAGCCCACGGCAACTTGATTACACCTTGGTCTGTGCAAAGTAAACAGCGAGACAGAGGAGTCCCCTGGCGTCCTTCATTGATTTCCCGCAACCACTCTTCAGTGAAGAGGCAGGGGTAGGAAGTCTCAGGGATCGGTGTCTCCTCAACTTCTCGACATCCCTCCTCTAGAAGGCTTTTGAGGACAATCCGTGCTGCTTGGTCACCAAAGGGTTCCACCTGGAGATAGAAGTCTCCAGGACGCAACAGCAGAGGGTTCACAGATGCTAACTGGATGACAGTTTTGTCATGTAGACAAAGAGGCCAGCCCTCACAGCGGAAAACCACGTCAGAGTATCCAGCCTGAAAAAAACATGTATATTGTTAATAAAAAAGTTATAAATAGATTTATGTTTATTCTCAGGCTTCTGGAAGCACTGGGACAAGTGTCTCTTTCAATATGACCATCTCAGTGAAATGTAATGCTTGCATTTATTGCTTTTTACATTACTTTTTGTCTTTTGCTTTCTTCTTTGTTTGTTTTAGATTTCTGAGATATGGACTAATGTTTCTGAAGTAAAAGGTAAACAAATATGGGTGGAGCTTATTACTGTTATTGGAAAGTCTGTTGGTACAGAGTTAGCACTCTGCTGCTTGGCATCACCTTCTTCTGGGATATTTTAGCATTGGGACAGATAAATTAAAACACAACTGTTCGTTTGTTTAGAGTGGTGAACGGTCTAGAGCAAAATACAGAGGAGCAATAGGAGCTTCAGCGGCAACGGAAAAGCTAACTGGAACATAGATGCATGAAGAGTGTATTCAATCTCAAAAATACATAGATAGATTGCTGTTGCAGTTAATAATGTTTCTAGTAGTCAGCGTCATAGCTCCGCCTATACGCATAACGCACTGCGCGTAGGGCATCAAGTGGCCAGGAAAGCACCAAAAAAATCAGGCTTAATCATTTAATTAATCATAAAACAGCATAGTTAACTAAAATGTGTGAAGCATGTTAATGGATATAAGAATACAAAAGTAATAAATCTGAAAAAAGATCAAACCCCCCGTGGTTCAATCTAATAATCCTCAATCTCAAGTTTCCAGGTCACGGGTTTGAAAACGACCTCAAAAACACATCAAGAGTCAGGCAGAAAAAAGAAAAAGAAAAGACAATGGTTTCGTGCGTGTGTGCAGCGCTTTGACGGGGCAGGGAGGAAGAGAAGCATTGAACTTATTTTATAGCTGTTGACAAATATAAAAGCAACAAAGACATGAGCAATGATCCCATGTTCAGCCTGTTACATCTGTCCTGTTTCAAAAATTATTTACTTTGAACAGCAGTGTCTGTTAGTCTGTAACAGGGATGTCAAACTCATTTTCATTTTTGCCATATCAAGATCAAGAATGCCCTCGAAGGACCGGTTGTGGAAGAATATAATGATAAAACTACCCATTAACAAACTGTTAAAATATGAATAAATAGCTGTCTCTGCATTTGATGAGTACTTCTTGAAGTTAAATAATATACAACATCCTGTCATATTGATGTAATTTGGCAGTATACAGATAAAAACTGTTTTAATTTGATTAAAAAAACATATTTAAGGACACAGCTGTTATATTGAAGGTCCTCTTGGGACACATAAAAGTTATGGTGGGCTGGATTTGTTCCACGGGCCTTGAGTTTGATTTATGTGGTTTAAAATAATTATTTAGCTTAAGGTGAAAATGTTCTGCAGACTTTGAGGATTTTGTTGCTTTAATAAGCTCCTCCTCATGAATCTCCCTCAGGAAAAACAACCCTGTAATGATTATATGGGCAGAGGTGAGTAGAGTACACAAAAATTGTACATAAGTAGGAGTTGCATGGCTTTAACATATTTTACTCAAGTAAAAGTAAAAAGTAACTGTCCAAGAAATTATAAGTAAGCGTAAAAACCACAATGTATTTGTGCTTAGGGCACCCAAATGACTAGCAACAGCTCTAATAACAGTACAACTGCTACTAGCAGATGTTAAAAAAGTTTTAAAAGTTCTTAATTTCACTTCACTAAAATACAACACTCACTGAGCTGCCTGGTGTTATGTCTCTCAATCTCACAGTCTGTCGTCCACATGGTGTAACATTACCTCTGTTAATGAACCATGTGACCGTTTACAGCAGAAAGGCCTAATAATTTACACTACTGCGAAGAATTTTTGTTGCTTAAAGTGTAACTGACCCCACCCCTGTGAAAGCATAACCCCGCCCCTGGCAAATTTTCAAAAATTCCACCGAAGTGGGCGAAGCCAAGAGACATGGCCAAGTGTGGGGAGGAGCGGAGGAGGTAAGCAGGGCTGTGGTCAGGATGAAAGAAGCACTGTTGTCAACTTACCTACTTTGTTGTGATATTTATCAACTTTTCAGACCCCTCTAGCAACTTTTTACCAAAAACCCAGCAAGTGATGAATCTACCGGCTTTTTTCTGTGTTGTTGGAGACTTTTAAAGCGACAACGCCCTCCAGCTCATCTGCAACCCCGCTCTGTCCTGAGCCAGCAGTGAGTGCTGCGGTGAGACTCTTGCGCTTCCTAAGCACTGCAGTCATTCTGACACCGTCGACCAATCAACACCATGCCGTCGCCAGTAGTCAGAGCAGAGGAGACGCAATACAAATAAACTGCATATTTGCTGAGTAACTATCAATCAATGGTTGCAGCGGTCACGCTCGCCTTGCTATTCCAACTCCTGACCGCCTAAGTACCATTTGACCAAAAGAGGCGAGCACTGAGACGCTTATAAGCAAATATCACAAAGCTAAACAAATTTAAAAGAATGTCAAAATTTGCACAGAAACATAAAGATAACCTATTTAGACAGTTTATCAGCAAAAAAAAAAAAAAAAAAAAAAAAAAAGCTGATTTGGGGTTATTTACACTTTAATATGACTGCTTTTCATACCCTTTTATATATGTTTTACACACAGTAATGCCAACGAGTTCACTTCAAAACTTTTCTTTTTCATCAACTGTAACATTAAATTATGTCAGATTCTTAGGATCCGCCTCTTTTTTGGATCTGAGGTGGTCCTTGCACGTAGACGCAGTCCAAAAGAAGATTCAATGGAAGTTGTTTTTCCAGAAGCAGCTTAAGCAGTACAGCCAGCCTCAGGAGCTGCTGGTCTTCCTCTACACCTTCATTATTCAATCTGTCCTGTGCTTGTTCATCACAATCTGGTTTGGTTCAGCCACAACACGGGACATTACCAGACTGCAACAAACAATCAGGTCTGTAGAGAAAATGATTGGTGCTGAGCTTCCCTCCATCCAGGACTTATACAGGTCTCGAGTCAGGAAACAGGCAGCTCGCATCTCTGCAGATCCCATGCATCCTGGACACGATCAGTTCAAACTTTCACCTTTAGCAGGGAATACAGAGCTCTGATTTTAAAAACCAGCCACCAAAGAGACAGTTCCTTCTCTCAGTATGTCTCTTTGATGAACACAATGAACCCGTAACATCCAGGGAAATACTGGGAAACAATACGGATATGTGCAATATTATAACCTGTCTTATTTGGTAAAACAAAGAGATTGACTTTTTAAAAAAAGTATTTTTATTATCTTCTCCAAAGTGTAAAGATTACTATTTATTGCCTGTATGCTGACAGCATGTGAAACCAAATTCCTTGTTTATGTGCACAAACTTGACCAATAAAGCTGATTTACGTTCCAAGTCCATTGTGCTGCCACATCTCCCTCTCAACAGTCTATAGTTTTAACTTGAAAAATATGACAATGAAAGGACCATTATGATACTTATTATGCAGTTACTGATCTTGTGAATATTACTATAATTGAAGATGTGTACAAATAGTAGCAATATAGCTAACAGTGTCCACATTGTGTAATTCATATTCACCTATGTAACAGCAAGACAAAAACCACCCTAAATTTTTATGTAAAAGTTCTCAGTTGAAAAATATCAGTATCCAGGACCTGTAAGTTTAGATATCAGCAGCTTTTTTTATTAAGTTCCTATATATATATATATATATATATATATATATATATATATATATATATATATATTTTTTTTTTTTTTTTTTTTTTTAAACATTTGACAGTCATAGTAAGTTATTTATTTATTCTTTGCCCTCTGTAACATAGTTGGGAATCTACAGCATAAGTGAAGATGTACAGTATCTTCTTATGAATTCACACTCACACATGCAGCCTGCTGGACAGACTCCAGCAGGTGTTTGGAGGGAATAAGGAAGTCCAACAGGCACTGCAGAGCATCGCCGTGGTAACGTTCATCGATGGTGCGAAATAGCTGGCTGAGGACGATGGGTGCCGTGGCCTCAAAAGGTGGGAAGAGGGCAGACAGGGCACTCTGGATAGATAAGTCCAAAGATTCTGGATTCTGGAAGAAAGAAAAAGATAAAAATGATTATTTTCATATTTGTGTTGACTCTCAGTTTTGGGTGGGCAGGTTATTGGTCATTTTTGGTGTTTGCAGTATCTGTCACAGGACATTTTGCAATAACTGTGTATCAACATAAACCAGAAATAAAGATTGTTTGCACATTTACAAAGCAAAATACATTAGATTTTTATGTATTTTACTTTGGTTAAACTCTGTGCAGAAAACAAGCATAGACAGTCATGATGAAAAAAAGTACACCTCTTTAAATTGTAAGGTGTTTTTAGGTTTTATTTTAAACTTAATTTTATCTTTTTGGAGCTTGATTTTTTTTTTCAGTTTTTCACAGACTTTCTGTAATGATGACAGCAGAATCTTTGGTGTGTTGCTTTGTACATTGGTTGGATTCATATCATTTTATAATTTCATAAAGAGCAGATCATTTACACATTTAAATTCAAGAAGTAATAGAGGGTTCATTTTCTTTTCACCATGAACAAATGCAAAAAGAAGCACAACAGGCCAGTTATTCACCCCAACTCCATTGGAAAGGAAGCGTGATTCCTCTTTGTAATACATTAACTCCAATAAAGACATGTGAAATGGTGCATGCCTTAAAACAGTTATTTGTCATTTACGAAATCAGCAGTGAACTTTATTACTAAAAATATGCAATGCCACCATTAATTAATTATTGCATATTAAGTTGAGAAAGTCATGTTAAACTGAGAGATCACTAAATATACCGTCAAAAATATATTGAACAAATCTAAAGCTCCATATCAGCAGTGTCTGGAGCACACAGCATACAGTCAACTGCTGAGACCTTTTTTATTTCACTTCCTGGACCAGAGATCCGCTCCTTTCTTTTTTTTTTTTTTTTTTTTTTTTTTTTTTTTTTTTTTTTTTTTTTTTTTTTTTTTGTTCAGTGCTGAAGTTAGAGGAGAATTTTACAGTCTTGGCAGCTAATCCACTGGATCAGCTCCCTCTAAGATTTACACTTCAAACAGGGAGTAGAAATATGACTAAAAAGAAAAGGAAAATAGATGAAAGTCTTTCAGCACCAATGAAGTCTGCCAAGGGAATGAAAGAAAGACATATTGTCTACCCAGAGTAGAATACTTCTAAACTGTAACTCAGAAAGAAAGCATGAAATAGTGAAAATACTAAAGTTTACTATAATTTGAAGATAGCTAGCAGTCTGCACACTTTCAAGTTTTGCAAAAACCTCATGTTATCATGGAGGCCAAGATCCCAGAGAAATCTGCTGTGGTGCTGTGACTATGTTTAAGTGGGAGTTCACTTATCTCATCCACTGAAAAGAACAAAGATGTGCATACATTTATGTATATTTTATACAAAGTAAACTGATTCATAAATACAATAAACTAATTTTGTTAAAACATTAATGGTAAGCATTTAGCTTAGCATCATAAAAAAGTATTCCTTTGTATTAAATGTCAGATTATGACATCCTTAAAGGGATAGTTCAGAATTTTTGAGGTGAGGTTAATTTAGTATAAATTCTGACTGGTTGGTCCCTGAATCCAGGGCCAAGACCAGAGAACTTCTTTTCTACATTTTCTGATTTTGATTTCTACTGACTGAAGACAGAGTTTTCTATTGCAGGAAATATATTACCTGTTTACAACTTTTAAACAGAGCCTCACTTTAAAAATGTTGAACTTTCCCTTTATTCCCTATATTTTTGTTGACATTTTAAATGTTTGACAGTCGCATTTTAGAAACTCTGAGCAATTTAACTTAGGTTACATATATTTGCATTATTACACTGTGCACCAAGAAGACCATGAATTACAAAAAAGAATGTCTGTGTTTCTACTTGGATGTGACATTTTTAAAAACATTTTTAACTGTGAGTCATTAAGGAAAGTCCTCATCGTCCAAATAACTCAAAAGTAAATACCCTTCAGTGTAAAACAACAGATGCTTTGCCAACCTTTGATCCATTGCCTTGCTTGTTTGGAATCTGCTCAAAGAGGTTTTGGATTTAGAATTAGGCAACTAAAGAAGGAAAAGGCTGCATGGTTTTCTGCATGAGTACACTTTTGGATGTCATCTTTATCACTTTTGGGAACATGAGCAAGGAAAAACAAATATGAGCCTACTCAAAAGTCTTTTTTTGTTTATTGCAGAGATAATTAAGTTTATCCTGTGTTGCTATGCTCACTTCATTCCTGACCTGGATGCAGCTAATTGAAATTAATGTATTTTCAGCTAAGCAGATTGCCAGATGACCAAGGTGACAGAGGAGCATCTCTTTTAATCATAAATGCCCTCAAAGACCCAACTGTTTGTGAAACAGTTTTGGGTCAAGTGCTACACATGGACCTGTTTTTTATTATAAGCACACTTTTTATGAAGTAATCCTCTAAGTGTCTGCAAGGTCAAGGTATCAGCAGCAGCTGTGCTATTAGTAAAGACCAGCTAAGCACGTGGAAACAATTCAGATGAAAGGAGAGCATCTTTAAAGCATTTCAGTGAACCCATCCGACTATAAGCTTGGCTTTGAGTTGGGGATGTTTAGAGATCTGAGATTAGATTAGTGAAATAACTGAGCACATAAGCACTTTTGATCTGGCTGTGCAGCACAGCAGCAGCTAAAGTAAAAATAAATCTGGGGTTTGGCATGTCAGCTGGCTGTGAAATGTTCCATGAATTTAGCATTTGGTACACAAAATTATAGTTTATATTTGTAAGGATAGGGCTCCTGAAGGTTTAGTTTGCAAATATGTTGGGGTTTTTTTCAAAGCTGGGTTTTCCCTGCTTTGTTTAGAAAGAATGAATACACAAGTCCACTAAGTGTTGGTAAAGCTGGATAATTCAGAAACCCAAGTGAAACACTGAAAGTTCTTCTCACTTGTGCTAAAAAGCAGAAAAAAAGTGGATAATAGTAAAGAAAACAATAGCATATAATGTAACATGATTAGTTTGAATTAGTTTTTGCAAACATCATCCCAGAGATTCACTATCCTGTTTTGCTATAAGGTATACAGTGAACTGACTATGGATCTATTTGATTTAATATTGCAGGCATTTTGATGTCAGTTTGAGTTCTGGGCAAATTGAGATTCCAGTAGAATGAATTTAAATGAAGGAATGATCACTTCAACCACAGTTTGGAAAATGAATATCATAGACAAAAAAAGACAAATCAACCTCATAGAGGTACGAGTTAAATAATACACTGATGCTAAAGTCTTGTAAAAGCATTCAGTAAACCCCACATAAGAAATAAACAACTAATAAGTTATATTTTTCAGAAATCAGCTGTCAAACTGACTGAGACCCGAAGAAACAATACCTGCACATATTCACACATAAACTCACACATAATCAATGATAATAATAAATAGTTAGAATTAAAAACAATTATTTTGTTGAATTGACGGTTTAAATTATGGACTTAATACTACTTTTGGAGCCACAGCAGGCAGGTATTTATACAATGGGTTCTCAGTAGCCTGCTGTGTTATTGTAAACCCTCAATCCAACAAAGGACTCTGCTTTAAGCCTGTTCCTGGTATGACTTGATGGCCTGAACAGGTCCTGAGGAGCTCAAAGTAAACAGAAGCAAAGCAGCTTCAAAGACCTCACACTGGTCAACTCGAAGAACAACTGGCAGACACAGAAGCATCTGTCTGCACTTTGGACATGAAATGTTGGAAACAAATGTAAGATAATTTCAGCTGTTGTTTATGAACAATGTAACAACACTTTAAATCTTTCAGCTATGTTTAACGTTCGAATTCACAGAGAGGTAAAATGAGCTAACATTCACCAGACAGTTCAGGGTGCTTGATTTAATTCAACATCAATATCTGAGCACCTACAGTTTTCTCACTCTGTACCTCTGTTAGTCATTGCATTCCTTCATTTTCCTGATTGTGTTCATCTGTCACAACAGCTTGTGAAATGGAGAGCAGAATACCTTGGAGGCACACTGTCGAAGGATAATGTATCACGGCTGTTTAAGACTCACACAGCCCTTAAAATATAGGTTCTACTGTATTCCGCAAAGCTAAGACCATACTTGGGGATATTTCTAATAAAAGTCAACACAAAGCTGACCAGTTCAGTCATTCAGTGTATGCGTTTTGTTTCAGTTATCAGATTCTTGAATGTATGCTGTTCTCAAAGAGGTTCAAGAGTCCACGGCAAGTTTCAAGTTTGTAATTACTGTAATTAACATTCTCTCACACAATATTACTGTAAGTTATGAATTCAAATCATGTACTCCTTTATCCGTTGGTCTAATCTGAATGTTCTTTTATCTAAAAAATAACCTGCTATCAACTGTTGCAAAATATTTTGAAATTGAAATTCAACATGGTGCAAGACTTACACCATTAAAAAGGGTTAAGTATATATATATATATATATATATATATATATATATATATATATATATATATATATATATATATATATATATATATATATCACTGCGTATATATATATATATATATATATATATATATATATATATATATATATATATATATATATATATATATATATATATATATATATATATATATATATGTGTGTGTGTGTGTGTGTGTGTGTGTGTGTGTGTGTGTGTGTGTATTTATCTAGAAAAATAAAAATAAAAAACCACCGGAGAACCACTGGAGAACATGTGCATCCTTGTCAGAGATGGTGTCTGTGGTTTTCTTACCAGCTTGCTTTTATAACTGATTAGTGGTGTGAGTCTAAGTCTCAGACTCGAGTCTTGATCTCTGGCTGTTTGTGATTAAGATGTAGTTGGTCTAAACATTATTAGATATATGTACAAAAGAAACCATATTTTTTAAATTGTTATAACTTTAAAAAATGCATTGATTAAAATCTGTCTCATTTTGTTTTCTCCTTTTTAGTTCCTTTTTCAAAGTGATGTATTGCAGAGTGAGGTTTCTTTTAAACCTCAGATGTCCCATTTGCTAAACAGTCAGGGCTAGATCCCTTCCAAAGGCAACCAAACATGGTAGAAGGTCTATGTTTGGAACCCTAGTCAACGATTGCTTTCAGCATTAAAACTCAGAGCTTACTATACCTAAGGTGTGTAACGATCAAAACACATAAAGAGAACAATTAAAATTTTACAAGTAGAAAAAGAATGAATTTTGAAATAAAATGAGATTTCAAAGCATTGTTTTAGATATGCAATGTCATCTGGTCTTCTGGATGATAGTCAAGGCCTGTTGTCTTCTTTTCTGTGTAGATTACAACAAATTCTTGTGTACAAAGATGTACTTGAAGGCATTATGTCTGTAGTTTTTGAGTTATGTTGTTGTGTTTGAAGAGTTGCCTAATAATACCTCGATTTAATTAGTATTTTACAACTGACCCATCATTTTTAAATCATTTCTGGGGTAGCATTTTTGGTATTTTGGGGAAAAAACTGTGATGAGAAGAATCAATTTGCACGACTCAAGAAGATATTGTACACTGTAGCAGCCTAACAAAGTTAGCATCTGATTCAAACTAATAGCTCTAAAATAGTTTGTTCAAATCTGAACGACATTATTCTACACTAAAAAGAGGTAATTTAAAACACATTCTACTTTCTTGATAACATATTTTTAGCAGTTTAGGTTGGTTGTTTGTACTTCTGTTGATGTGAAATATAAACCCCTGTTCTGTTACCGTGGCTTAGATAGCAACATTTTTCTTTGACTGTAAGTCATGACTGTGGGTGGCTTGACTAGTAATATATGAGGTAGAACCTCCTGAGATTTACTGAGCAAAGCTCAGCTGGATTCACTTCAGAAAGTCCAGTCAGCCAAATGAAAAGGAGGTTGATTGTTCTCATGTCTCTCAATAAAACAGGCTCTATCATGTAACAGACATAAACTGTAAGCACGAATGAATCTGTAACAATAAAAAGTTTGAGAAAAACTCATTTGAGAACAATGAGTACACTATACAACCATAGTCCTAATTATAGCAGTATTAGAAATCTTAGCTGTGTGGGTTTACAGTCATGAAAGAAGACAAATTTAAGCATGATCTGAATTGAGTATTGTATACAGCGAACAAGCTGTTTTAGATCTAAAAATGTATCCAAATTATCAAGTCAAATAAAATACACCCTTTCCGATCAAACTAGGTTTGCAATTAACACCCTGAAAAGAATAAGTAGTAGTTACCAAAAAAACATTTACTGTTGATTGTGCCACTCTGATCACATTTCATCAGCTCACACACTTAACTGCTGTCTGTGGACAAACACCTGAAGAAGATACAAAGTTTTCACATTGCCAATCACCATGTATGGCACACAAAGATACAACTGTTATGAGCAATGCTTAATACAGTCGTTATCATGATCAAATTATGTTACTTGACTAATATTTTTTACACTGTTCAACACACTGATATAGGCAATAAAAAAAGCTTTTGATAAATTTCCAGCTGACCACATGCCACCACTGCCTCCGCTTCTCATTCACGACACGGGGATTCCCGTTCCTCATGCTATTGTGTAAAACAGGCAGTGATTTAACTCTGGAAGGAGCTTCAGTCTCTAGGAAAGGTCATGGGTTGACCTAAATGGGCATGCTAGCATGGACGAGAGGCATTTGTTTTAAGAATTGGCTTTCTCTTTTTCTTGCCTACCATTTAGTCCCCCCCTTACATTGTTTTGCTAACTTTGTTATTGACCAAATAATTGCAGGCTGAAGCACAAAGCCCCAGGCTTAGGCTAAAGAAAGTTTCACCTCATATCTGAACCACAGTATAAACAACCTTTTCAGGCAGGCATTGCAGTAAATTTATTGTCATTTGCTTCAACGACTGAACCTTAGCCAAGGTAAACCAGCTAGAACATAAATGTAGATGACTGACCATAATTAAATTGTAACAGTTCTTGATGTGACATATTGAGAGGATCCTTGTTTATATTTCTGTGGTAATTGGCTTTAAAATTTGCTGAGAATGGAGTACACTCTCATTCCACCTCCAAGCAAAAGTGACATTAAAGTTAAGATGTGCCATTAAATTCTTGACACTGCCTGGTTTCTCCCAGTCTGATTTTGTTGATCTATCCATAAGCCGACCAGTTCAGCATTAATAAAAAGAGCTAGGTCACTGACACAGACTTTTTATGGGAAAGACATTCAGGTTTCACCTGCTTTAACCTGCATAAGAGCTCGTCTTGTCAACCAATAAACAAATTCAGATTTGAAACTTTGATATTTGCCCTGGAGTCCCACGTTGAACTTCAAGCCTAATTTTGCTTTGGACTTGGAAGTTCTTTCCTTGTGTGATTTTGCTTTGAGACAGTATTGGGATTTTGTTGTCTGCGATATTTCTTAGTATTCATATGCTGACATGATGAAGTAAGCCAAAGATTTTATTACAGCCCCCAGATATTAAGGTGTGTATTTTAAGCTTGGCACGCCATTGTATTAACGCTTAAGAGTCATAATTTTTTTAAGTAAAAAAGGTAAAGGTTCTTGAGTTATCCTGTTGTGTTGACATAATTGGCGAATAAAAACTTCTCGACTACATTAGTATAGAAGCCTTTTCCACTTTTAAACTTGGTTGTGTGGCATCATTTGGGGTATCCAAATAGAAATTATGACTGACAAGACATGATTTGGAAGCACTGTAAGATACCTTCCACTGTAATAGTTTTACCCCAGCCACAATGTTGCATATCAAATATCACACTATACCCTCAGCAGTGATGAAAATTAACTTACATCTGCATGCATGACGCTTGAAACTGAAAGAGATTGCTTGGCTTACTTTTTGATTGGTTTGGCTTATATTTATCTGACATAGAACATCCCAGATGGCCAAGTACTCCTTCAGTAACAAATTAAAAACAAAACAAACAAACAAAAAAAAAAATGGAAAAATAATGGCAAAATTAAGGCACCCCATCCTGATGTAGCAGAACACTGTGAATTCTACACCCTTGATACCAACACACATGCAGTATCTAAAACAGAATGCATCAAAGGCTAGTTACATACTTCAAAGATGTGACAGAAATTGATGTTCAATAAAATCCTTTTCCATTTTTTTTCAATATGCAGGCATACATAGCAAAAAAGGAAACAGTGTGATAGCAGTTTTGCCACTGACTATGCTAAACTTAACATCTGGATTATTGTTTCCTGTTGGTGCTTGACTTAACTGCTATTTGACTGGGTTATTTTATGCTCATTAAGGATTCTTTAAAATACTGGTTTTGACTTGTAAAAAGACTAAAGGGGATTTGTAGTTTTCCAAAAATATTGGTAAAATCCAATCTTATCTTGCGGTCCTACTAACATGTATTATCCCATCTCATAAAGTGGCTGCATCGTTACAGCTGTACTTTTAAATTTAGACAATAATAAAGCTTAGCATAGATGAAATGTAGGTATATAGAAACATTCTGCTGTTTAATACTTTATGCATTGCTCACAAAGGCTATGGTGAAGCATAAGTGACCTCAAGCTCATAAAGTATAAAATGACATAGGTTACCAGGAAATAGATCGGATTATGATACCTACAACCTCAGTCAGAGAAAACATCACAGGTAAAGTGAGTCATTAGTGGTTCTATGTCTCATTCAACTTGACTTTTTTTATATGTGGGTTAAATAATGTGTTCTATAACTGGTTTCACATGCAAACCACATTTGAAATGAGGTTTTGTCTCAGAGCAATTGTGGTCGTAATCAAAACGACAGGATTAGTCATAGTTTGAGTCATGTAATCAAAAACATGAGGCAAGTGTCTCTTATCCCTCTTACACATTAAGTGTCTTCTGTCTCATGAGGAGACAGATCTGTCTTCTGCTTAACTCAGCAAAATCAACTGCCATCTGAATTTTTTTCAACCAATTAAAATAGTTAAGATGAAAATATGACATTAAATCTATGTTCATTTGCTGGGACTGAATATGTATCTCATTTTGTTTTTCAGTAGAATTTGAAAATGATTGGAAAATCAGAAAAGCAGAGATAAACTGCCAAATCTTTAACTGGGATTTTTTTTTGTCCCTAGGAACTCATAAATAAAAAACGTAAAACTTTCTTTTACAAGATGAAAACCTAGACAATATGTAATATTTAGAAGTTTAAGTGCAGGCTAATTTAGCATGTAGCCTGGAAAGGTCATGAGTTTGAACAATATTTCAATAGACAGTCAAACTGAAAGTATATCAGAACAATGAACTCAATGTGTCAGAATCCATCTTAAATCTCAGCTGTCGTCTCTTTTGAGAAAACAATCTCTGACTCACAGCTGCAATTCAGAACAAGTATGAAGTTTAAAAAAATGCTTCCATTGTACACACCAGAGAACCAGATGTTATGAAATGCTTAATAAACTAGTTTCCTATCATCTGTTACTCAACCACAAGACCCAACAGATAAAAAAAATATAATGAGCCTGCAAAGGTATTTGGTGAAAACCAGCAGCATGTCAGAACACAACTCATAAAAGCAAAATATTCTATCAAACACTAAGGTTAAACTTTTGTCAAACATTGGGTATTTCTCTGTAAATGTATTACCAAAAGGCTTGGTAGCTCATGTAAATTTTAATAGGAAGGACATGGCAAATAGCGCCAAAATTTTTTGTCCTTGATTACTACATTCTATACACTGACAGTAAGAGCATAAACAATTTTCCCATGAATGCATTGGTCTCAATCTGTTTTGAAAACATGCTCCAAAGTGTCTGGGTTTTTTGTTTTGTTTTGTTTTTAGAAAATTTTATTATACATCACAGTACAAATTACATAGCAACAGTACATTACATTAGTAAAATGGACTAACACAAAGTACTGTGAAGTACTTAGTGAATGAATAATGTAAGTGTGTGCGTGTGTGTGTGTGTGTGTGTGTGTGTGTGTGTGTGTGTGTGTGTGTGTGTGTGTGTGTGTGTGTGTGTGTGTGTGTGCGTGTGTGTGTGCGTGTATGTGCAGGAAAAATGATGGAGAACTGAATGAATTAACACTGACATTATCAGTGTGTTAGGAGTTTAAAACAACAACAGTCAAATAGTAACAATAATAATAGTAAATCAGATTATCTGTAAAAGGCAAGTAATTATAAACAAACAATAGATCGATAAATAAAGTTAAAGAATTCTTCTAAGTAGAGTTTGTTAAACTACATACAGGAATTACATGGGATGAAAGAGGAAGAATAATACAGAAAACAGGAGAGAGAAGACAGAAATAACAGAAAAGGAGAGGCAGAACAAAAATGCTAATTATAATACATAAAATAATTATAAGTGAGGATCATATAGAATCTATTATGCAGAGGTTATTTTCCAATGAAATATGTTCAATGAGTATTTTTTTTCCAGTGTATTAGACTAATGGCAGTCCTTGTTTTCCAATTCATAAGAATTGTCTTTTTGGCAATGGTTAATGCTATTAGTAATTGTTTAGGATTGGGGACATCATTAATAATTGCTGTGGTGTCTGCTAATAAACAAAGACATGGTGATAATGGGATGAGGCAACCAAACATAGTGGAAAGAAATGTTGTTACTTTTATCCAGAATTGCTGAACAGGTTTGCATAGCCATAATGCATGAAAATATGTATCTGGGGTATTTTGAGAACATTTTTTACATACTTCAGACTGAGCCAGACTGACCACTGTTCAATAATTTTGCATCAAAAACTCTAAAGACAATAATGGCCATTAAATGATCAGTTAAAATTTTTTAAAGGCAGTGCTTGATTTTTTAAAAGTACTGCTCTCTTAATAACCCTAGCTAAAAAAAAAAAAAAAAACAGGCGTTAGGTTTCACCTTAGAGTCAAGCTAATGGCTGGTCAGATTCAAACCACAATTGTAGATTTATGCCCTCTTAAATCAGCTTCAGTCTCAAAAATCTTCAAGTATTTGATGCAAAGGTTACATACAGGTAAAAGCACAGCTAACACTATTATATTTCTACATGACCTTATTATGCCTTCCTTCAAGTTGTTAAGGTTTGACAATATGCAATTCATGTAAAACAAATATTTCAACAGGTCGTGGCCCAACATGGAGATCAGTGTAAATTAACATAAATTTCAATTGAACTAAGGTGTCAAAGCAAATGTAACAGCAGTAACGATTAGCAAAGAAGGCCCTCTTTGAACCACAATGAAATTGGTGACATGAGATTTGGATCACAGAAATACCCTCTGGAACTGGTTTCAGTCTGACATCCTCTGAATAAAACTTGTAGGTGGTGACAATGGTAGAAGTTTGTCCTGTAACCGGTGGGTTGCCAGTTAAACCCCCTGCTCCATTTGTCTCAGTCGTTGTGTCCTTTGGCAAGACACTTCATCTAATCACCTGGTGGTGGTTAGAGGTCCCGGTGGTGCCGGTGTATGGTAGCATCACTTTTGCAGGCAGCTGTGGCTACAATTTAGTAGCTTACCACCATCAGCGTGTGAATGTATGTGTGAATGACTAAATGTAGTGTGAAGGACTTTGGGGTCCTCTGGATTTGGTAAAGCACTATACAACTACAGTCCATTTACCATATTTTGCGCAACTCAGGTCACTAAGACAGCTGTCTACTTCTGGAAAGATACTGACTATTAACACAACCACCACAAAATCTGCCATCCAAAAACCTAAAATGTCCCTGTTAGGGATGTAATCTAGTGGTTCAAGGAGAGCTGAAAACATCCCATGAATTCTGTGACTAGTATTATGGTTCTGATCAAACAACATTCTTCCATTCATAAGCAAAAGGGCCATGAAAAGATTTTAGACTCAAAGTTTTTACAAATTATCATATATATTTTTAAAAATGTGTCTATAACATGTAATAAGGTTTAATTTGCTGACAGTAAACTTAGTATAGCACTAGCAATACTTAAAAACTAAACTATAACTAATAGTAGTACAATCTTAAGTTACAGCAGAGATATACATGCTAATTGCTGGAATAGGACAATTTTCCAGGAACCATTTAGTCAGAAAATCAAAAATCTGATAATTTTCTTACCAGTAAATGCACCATACCAAAGGGCTATCAGGTTGTGGTAACAAGACTCTTTGGTGTGAAAGTTGTTATTGATATTAGCTAAATTCTGAATCATTGAGATGTGAGGATCACAGAAATTTAAGAAGTTGCTTAATATCTACATGGCTGAGGTTCATTTAGACTCCAAGACAGAGAGGGAGTGAACAAAATTTTCTGTAAATACCAGGAAGGATCATGGATGGGTACACCAAAGTTGTTCTGCGTTATCCTTTTCAGGTTTTTAACCTTTTTGTGTCTAGCAATATGCTAGATTAAGTAATGTGGGCAGCCTTTTGGAAATGTCAGTGATAAGAATCTGCATTCTGAACAGAATACACACTGTGACAACTATGTTAGTAATGCTAGCAACACTAACTGTACTAATCACTAATGTAAAATGCAAAATAGAGTTTAAAATCTCAACTCTGACAAGACCCCTTATGATGAGTACAATAAATGGAAAAAGTGTTCCCTTGCCCGGACGTAAGAGCCCTACTCTGGAGCCAGGCCTGGAGGTGGGGCATGCTGGCGAGTGCCCGGTGGCTGGGATTTCACCCATGAAGCCCGGCCGGGCACAGCCTGAAGAGGAGACATGGGTCCCCCTACCCATGGACTCACCATCTGTGGGAGGGGCCAAAGGGGTCAGGTGCAATGTGGGATGGGTGATTTTCCGAAGGCAGGGATCTTGGTGGTCTGATCTTTAGCTACAGAAGTTGGCTCTTGGGACGTGGACCACCTCTTTGGTGGGGAAGGAGCATGAGCTAATGTGTGAGGTTGAGAGGCTCCTAGAAATAGTCGGACTCACCTCGGTGCACCACCAATACTGTTTATAGTGGGGATGGTGTGCTGCTGATCTCAGTTTGGGACGTTGAGGGTCAGTGGGCAGAATACTTTGAAGACCTCCTCAATACCACCAGAAAATCTTCCACTGAAGAAGCAGAGTCTGAGGACCTTGGGTCGAGCTCTCCATCCTCTGTTGCTGAGGTCCCCGAGGTGGTTAAAAAGCTCCTCAGTGGCAAGGCCCCAGTAGTGGATGAAGTTTGCCCAGAGTTCCTCAAAGCTGTGGATGTTGTGAGGTTGCGCTAGCTTACATGACTCTGCAATATTGCATGGACATTGGGGGCAGTTCCTCTGAATTGTCAGACTGGGGTGGTGGTCCCCCGGGGGAACGCAGAGCGTGTTCCAATTACAGGGGGATTATACTCTTAAACCTCCCTAGTAAGGTCTATTCAGAGGTTCTGGAGAGGAGGGTCTGTCAGATAGTCAAACCTCAGATTCAGAAAGAGAATTGGGGTTTTTGTCCTGGCCATGGACTGCTGGAGCAGCTTTACACCCTCAGCAGGGTCCTGAAGGGTGCATGGGAGTTTGTCCAACCAGTCTACATGTGCTTTGTAGACTTGGAGAAGGCATTTGACCATGTCCTTCAAGGAATCCTGTGAGGGGTACTGCAGGAGTATGGGGTACCAGCCCCTTTGATACAGGCTTTTAAGTCCCTGTATGACTGGTGTCAGAGCTTGGTCCACAATGCCGACAGTAAGTCGGGCTCATTTTCGGTGAGAGTTGGATTCCGCCAAGGTTTCCCTTTGTCACCAATTCTATTCATAACTTTCATGGACAGAATTTCTAGGAGCAGCCAAAGTGTTGAGAGGATCTGTTTTGGTGGCCTTCGGATTGCTTTTCTACTATTTGCAGATGATGTGGTCCTATTGACTTCATTGGGTAGTGATCTACAACTTTTGCTGGAGCAGTTCACAGCCGAGTGTGAAGCAACACGGATTAAAACAGAACCTCCAAATCTGAGGCAATGGTCTTGAGCTGGAAAAGGATAGAGTGCCTTCTCCGGGTCTGGGAGGAGGTCCTGCCCTAAATGAAGGAATTCAAGTATCTCAGGGTCTTGTTCACGAATGAGGGAAAAATGGAGCAGGAGAACAAAAGGGCAGATTGGTGTTGTGTCTACAGCGATGCAGGTGCTGTCATGGTAAAGAGAGAGCTGAGTCAAAAAACAAAGCTCTCGATTTACTGGTCGTTCTACATTTCTATCCTCATCTATGGTCATGAGCTTTTGGGTCATGACCGAAAGAACAAGATCATGGATACAAATGGATCAAATGAATTTCCTCCACAGGGTGTCTGGGGTCTCCTAAGGGAGACCCCAGACACCCTGTGGAGGATCTGGGGCTTCTCACCCTATAAGGTAGGGTGAGAAGCCCCATCATCAGTAGAGCTTCTGCTTCTGCAGCATTAAGAGGAGTCAGTTGAGGTGGCTCCTGCATCTGGTTAGGATGCCTCCTGGACGTGTCCCTAGTCAGGTGTTCTGGGCACGTCCCACTGGGAGAAGACCCAGAGGAAGACCCAGGATATGCTACAGGAACCATGTTTCACGGCTGGCCTGGGAATGCTTTGGGGTTCCCCTGGAAGAGCTGGCCCAAGTGGCTGGGCAGAGGAAAGTCTGGGCTTCCCTGCTTAAGCTGCTTCCCTCATGACCAGACCTCGGATAAGCAGAAATGGATGGATGAATGGATGAATGGATGGATGGATGGATGGATGGATGTCAACTCTGTAATCATTTTGGTTTTTTAAATTTAAATATTAAAATCCTGTCCTTCAGGGACTATTAGACACATGGCACATGGCATCACCTTACTTTTAATATAAATAATTGTATAAATAATTTCTAACCGCTTAGAGCAGGAAAGATAGAAAAAAATATTTTGAATGCTGCTTTCATGTTTCTTTATATGATAGTGTTTAAAAAAGACATCTCAAACAACTAAAATCAGTATTGGGAGGAAAATTGCAAATCAGAAATCAGCCACAACATTTTGATAGAAGTGTCTTTATCTTTTGCCAGTGTGCTGTTTTTTTCAAATAGTGTTTATAGGATTAGACTAAGTAATAATTTCTATACATTTCTATCTATATTTTCTCAGTATGTATACTGAGAAATATATGATATATATATTAGATATGAGATATATGTATGCAAAGTTTTGGTAAATGCAGTGCAAGTAAAGCAGGAGATGGTATTTTCAGAATTAAGGAAGTGATATGATGTGTAAGGATGTGATGTGACTTGTTTTAAGCAAAGCAGGAATTCACTAATAACTGTCTTATGAGAGAGGATTACAGCTGTGACCATATAAAGCCAGGTTAGAATATAGACTGTAAGTCAAACTGCATTTTGGACGTTTTCTTGCAGCAACTGATGGCTTAACATGACAGAATAATAAATAATTATATCTGACTGACCTGAAAAACCTGCTGGTCATATATGGCAGGTATGTACTGCACTTAAACTTTATCTTTGGCAAAACAACATACGACTCTAAGGCTTGCTGAAAGTTCTTGACCTTACTAATACTCCTGAATGAATGACTGCTATTTATGGATGTCAAACTGTAACTGAAATCAACACAGTGCACACCAGTGAGAAGGGATCTGGGTTTTGTTTCGTTAAGTGTTTACTCAACATAGAAACTCCTGCTTATGCACAGTGCACAATCAGATGATTTAGACTCTGCAGGTTCAAATGACTGTAAGTAAGGGTGGTCATGAAGGAAAACATCACTCATGTTTTAAGTAAAACAAACAGCTATGGCTCTGAAAGCTAGTTAAACAAGTATGCAGCTATGGATATAAAGGCAGATAAACTACAGTCTAGGCTTTTTACTCAATCTTCTGATAAAGATTCTGACTGAGATACATGAGCACAAATGCTATATTCACTAAGGAATGTTACAGAGGTTACAGTTTCAAGGGCATGCAAACATATTTATATATCTTGAACTTTTTCACATTTTGTCAACTTCAAATCACAAACATCATTGTATTTTTGGTACGATTTTGTGTTGTAAATCAGCTCAAAGAAGTGCACAACTATGAAGATGAAGGAAAATGACACATGGTTTTCAGAATTCTCACAAATAAAAATCTGAAAAGTGTGGCGTCCATTTGTCATCAGTTACAGTCAAAAGACTTTTGGTGTATGTCTATGTGTTTTGTACATTGAGATAAGGAAAGTTTTGTCAATTTATGTTCCAAAATATTTTAAGCTCGGTGAGATTAGATGGGGAGGGTCCATAAACAACAATTTTGTAAGTCTTTCCATAAAAAATCGACTTCAAATAAAAAAAGCAAATATTAATTTTAAAAAACTGCTTTTTTTACAAGCAGAATTGATGTGTAAATGTATGCTGTCCTGTTGAAAGTTGAACATCTGTCCTAGTTTTCTTTATTTGTCTTTTGCAGCCTTTGAAAGATTTTCCACCAGGACTGCCCTGCATTTAGCACCATCAATCTTCCAATCATCTCTGACCAGATTCCCTATCCTTTTTGAAAAAAAATGTATCCCCATAGCATGATGCTCTCACCACCATGTTTCACTGTGGATATAAGGGTGATATGTACAGAGGGGGTTTTCTCCACACGGTGTTTTGCATCTTGGCCAGACTTTTAGTCACATCTGACTGGAACACCTTCTTTCACATTTTTTTCTGTCTTTGGAACAATTGTGTAAAACTTCTTCTTGTGACTTTCTTTCAACACTGATCTTTTTGCAACTCTTTCAAAAAGGTAATGTTGGTCAAGTCAATTACTAGTGGTTATCCTGTCAAAAGATTCTCCCACCTAAGCTTGGGATCTCTGCAACTCATCCAGAGTTCCTATGAGACCCCTTGCCCTGCTATAATTAAATTACATCACACACAGGCAGACTCTGAAGGCAGTCACTTCTGCTGGATTTTTTAAAAGGGTATCATATCCCAAAACCTAAATTAAAGTTTTTGCTTGTATCTTGACAAAATGGGGGAAAAAAAGTTTAAGAGGTATGTATACTTTTGTAAGACACTCTGTATTATATTTTCCAAGAAGTTCCATTTACCACAGGGTAATAAAAATGTCCCCATCATGTGGATCACCTGTTATTGTTAAATTAACTGTGTTGTGGCTGGAATTAAAGCAGTCCTAACCAGTCATAAAAAGTCGAGAGAGGTTTGAATACTTTTTTAAGAGCCACATACTGAACGTCAGAATCCACTACACATGCAAGCAAAGTAATCAAATAAGTTAACAAAAACACTTCTCACTGTCTAAAGTTTCTGCATCAATTAAGTCCAAATTCAGTAGATTAAAATGTTTAATACAAAAGACAATAAGCTTCATTTTCTCTTTCCCAATGGGCAAACACTAGAAAAGCTTCAGATGTTGTGAGCTGTCCCACCAACTGAGTTCAGAAAACAAAAAAAGTTCACTGAGTGTAGTTACAATAACAATGTTCAGACTTGTTACATTATAAGGATAAGGTTTACTACCTAGAGAGCAAGTGAGATGAAGTTGTACACTACAGTTGATAATACTGGAAGCTATTAAAAAAATGCAAAAGTAAAGTTATTTATAATGATTTATTTATTTTGTTGGTGAGGGGATCTGTGTGTAAACAACTCATGGTTGCTAAGCTTCACCCGTAAATGGTTCGTAAAGCCCCAGACTTGTCCAACAAAAACACAAGGTCTGAGTTAATGGGTCAGTGGAGCACTCGCACACTTTAACCAGAAAATAACAATGGACAGGAAGGACAAACAGGAGGTAAAGTTCCAAAATACTTTACCATGATTGCTGGAGTTTCCCCTCTATCAGGCAGAAAGTTTCTTCATTTTTGGATCCTGATAATCCTCTTTACACAGCTCCACTTGACTCTGTGCTTGGAGACCTGCCATGTTTAGCATATCACCACCAGAGGCTGCCTGAAGAACATCCACATGACAGTGAGTCTTCTTGATTGAAAAATAAGAAAAGTCACCTCCATTCTTCATGCACTTTAAGTTTGTGGCAAAGAGAGACGTGCATTGCTGAGCTGCCTGTTGATCCTCCAGCTCCTCTTTCACTTCTATTTCACTTCCCCAGCTCCTCCGAGTGTCGGGCGAGAGGAGGGAAGGAGTTCAGGGAGGGGGAGGAGAAAAGCGCTCCCTTTCAGAGGAAAATCCCCCTCCAGGCTTTTCAGAGTTCCTTTGCTCTCTCTGTCTCTCTCTCTGTCTCTCTCTCTCTCTGTAACACACATGCTTTATCACACACCCACAGATGCAACATGTCACAATCCCAAACACAAAGCATTCAGAGAAACACTCACTGGCTGTGCTCTGTCTGTTACTGTATTCCAAGTAAGAATCTAAATGTTTCCACATCCATGCATGAACACATTTTGAAGGACGCACACTCTTTTGGCCCAGATTTGCAGAAATCCAGCCCCTTGTTTTTGTCCCCTTTTCTTGCTATTTTACTTCCCAGGAGCTTTTACAAGGCTAAGTCAGTCTTTCTTCTCTCTCTTCTACTTCATATACTTCCACTGTCTGCTTGAGGCCCTCTCATTTCCTCTTTTTAGCAATTGTCCTCCGGCAGACTGCCCAGTGTTAGCCTAGCATCAAAGAAGAGACAACAGAGGGGTTCCTCACAGTGGTCCAAGCCAAGCAGGATTGCTATGATACCTCTATATGAGATCAGAGGAAAGTACTGTATACACCCCTATAGGCTGTAAATTACATTAGATTTGCAGCAGAGGCTGTGCAGACAATGAAACCCAGGCAGGACCTGCTGCCACTGCAAAAAGAATAATTCATTATTGTGGCATTCCATGTGGAAAAAGATTGACAGGCCAACATTTATTTCTTTGGGCCGAAGCCCAGAGAATGCATGTGACTCTGGTGGTTAGCTAACAGCTGGCCTCCACCTCTGACTGTTTATCCATTCAAATTCCATTACATGGAAATTCATGAACATCTTCCACCAAAAATCAGAGAAAACATAATATATTTCTTTTCATCAAATGTTCAGGTAAGGTTTCAGCTACAAGTATTAAAAGAAAACTTCAGTCCCCTCCAATTCCTAAGTGGTTTCACACTCTGTGGAAACTATGGTAAATTCCTCACAGGTTTTTTTTTTTTTTTTTTCACAAAGAGAAAGCTGTGCTTGTCTTTTGTCTTTTATCCTAAGCTGTAAAACTGATATACTAGACATGAGTTACACTGGTTTTTTTCCATGTCACTGAAATTTCTTTAGTATTTCCTTTCTTCCTGTTATCATGTCATCAAGAGCTAAAGTAGATTGCCCATGTCACTGAAAGTCTTACAAATGACTCAGCTCCTCATATACTGAGCATATGACTGGCTAAAGGGATTCATTTATGAATTATAACAGCAAATCTGCTAAATCTAAGTCTGGGACAAACACAACTAAAAATCCTTCCATGAGTCATGCTGCAAGGTACACTTATGTGGCATGATTTATAAAATGTACCGTACAGTGGAAAGCATTTCAAAGTAGGATTTCTTCTGTTTTGTGTTTTGTCACACTTGAAAATTTCAGATCATCAAACAAATTTTAGACAAAGTTATACTAAGTAAATACAAAAAGCAGTTTTCAAATAATTTCTTCATTTTTTTAAGGGGAACAAGGCTGCCCAAATCAATCTGGCCCTTTGTGAAAATGTAACTGCATTTGTTAAATCATGAATTCAAATGGCCATTTACCACACCTGGAAAAACATGGAACAATAGTTCTGTTTCCATTAACCTTGAAACAACAAAAAAACTTGAAATAACAAAAAAAATTGCTTAGTGGAAACACGGCAGCGTTTTTTGTTTTTTTTTTTTGCATTTTTTTTTATTCTTTATTCTGCTTTTTACATATTTTATATTCTTTGTGTTAGTCTGTTTTTCTGTTATTTCCTGTCACTGCCACTTTGCTGCTGTTGCACAGAAATTTCCCCATCGTGGGACAATAAAGGATATTTCTATTCTATTCTATTCTATTCTGTTCTATTCTATTCTAAAAAAAAAAAAAAAATCTCCATTTTCAAGAAAAAGGTGTTAGGATGAGGTGTTTTTTTGGCCGTATCAAAATAGGTTTATTTCACAAAACTGCAATGGAAACACTTTTTCGCATCACTCGAGCCACATGATCAACAACCAGATGTTGCCACTGGCGCAAACCACGAAGAAGATGACAACAGAAAGTAGTTAGAGGATCATGGCACAGAATGTTTTCAATTACTTATCGCTTGAACAAGCTTATTCACATGTGATTTTAATTTTATTTTGTATTTAATGGAAACACCGCAATTGCGAAATTGTGTTTTTTTTGACATGAGGAGAAAATCAACAGATTTGCGCACCTTTGTAATGGAAATGCAGCTAGAGATAAGCTTAACTATAAATGCTCAGTGCATCAAATCTACTTCAATAGCACATTAAAGACTAACCCAGAATAACACATAATGCCCTATGGGACCTACTTCCTCAGTTAATGTCAGTGTTCATGATTTAACAATAAGAAAAGGACTGGGCAAAACAAAACAAAACAAGAAGACAAATGCTTAACTCACATCTCACATTTCCTAAAACCATCTTGATGGTCTTATCTTGGACTTATCCAAGTCTTTTGCGAAAATATTCTGTGGACTAATAAGGCAAAGGTGGATTTCAGATTAAGAATATCATACCAAGTCTGAAACAGAAATAAAATAGCAAAGATACAAAAAACAGAAGTCAGACCAGCCATGCTATAAAACATAAAACAACTTAAGATAAACTAAATTAAGGTAAAATCATCATGTTATGAGGAGTCAGTTTATTATATAGTGCCAATACACAAAAAAGTCATATCAAGGTATTTCAGAAGTCAAGCAGATCCAAGTCATATGCAGAAATCAATCCAATCAAGTAGACAGATTAAAATTCAGCTAAATACATTCCAGTTCAGTTAAAATACAGTGTAGCATAATAGAGTTTAATAATGCCAAATGTTTTCCATATTAAGGAGCCCCAGCCGATTGTACTGCAAACATGATACCACACTGTGCAGCTGATCACACTTCAGGCACATTCTGTTAGATTCTTTTGGTTTTCTGTTAATTCATAACTGTTGAGGATTATCTGGTGTGTACCTCAACAGCGAAACCAATTGTCAAATTGGTTTCGCAGACTGAATTCTCGCTTTCAACTCCTCAGATAACTTGGGCTGAGTAGTTATATGGCTCTGCTTTAACTGTTTGAGACACTTGAAGATAGAATATCATATACATCTGCAATTAGCACAAATTGTTGCCCCATGGTTGAAGTCCAGAGCAACGCAGACTGTCTTTTCTTCAGGATTTAAATTAGTCACAGCAGATTTGATATTCACTTTTGACGCCCCCCTCCCCTTACTTCTGCCCATGAAATCCAGATGTGCTGTTCATCTAAGCCAGCAATGACAGATCTTTGCTGTATGAGTCAGTGAATGTGGGGATTGGAGAGCACATAAATAACACACACACTGTACACCAGACAAAACTGAGACAGAGAAATGTACACAAAGATTATGCGTCAATAGTACCGGAAATAAGGCCAGACAGGATATCTGCTGCACACACCCTACCGGTTTGTGCATGTTCTGCAATTTATTAAACACATACATAAACACATAAACCCTCCATAAAGACTTCTGTGCATAAACACAGACAGCTGAGAACCTGAGTGCTCTAACTATACTTCCTCGCTCCATGTCCAATTCTTTCCGGATGAGAAAGGAATCCCTGGGGAAATAGTAATTCAGACCCCTTCAAGGATTCACTTCTAACTAATGTTTACCCACATGAGCTCTCATGGAGACTAAGACACAGCAATGAATGTCTTGACAGTTTATAAAGAATGATTCATACTGTGCATACTGATAGCGGCTGCCATTAAAAGTCTGGGAAAACTCTAACTTGCCTCCTGGCAATTACTCCCAGAATGTTTTTATGGATCAATTACCTGACCACAACAAGTCTTTAGGCTTAAGATAATTAATTTAAGGTGGTACAAGCTGTTTACTTCTCAGAAAGTGTGTGGGGGGTATGTACATCACTGGAGTTATGCTAGTTTGGGAGTTTATGATAGCTTTAGACTTTTGCTAGTTATGCTGATTAAGAAGTTATTCTAGTTGTTTGGGGTTTGCTACTTGTACTTCTTATGGAGTTTTGCTAGTTTGGAAGATAATACTAGTTTCTGAGTCATGCTAGTTGTGTTACCTGTAGGGTAATGCTTGTTTTGGAGGTTATGCTAATTTTGCAAATTCTGTTTACTGGTTTTGGATTTAAGGGCGTCCTACTAATTACGGAGTTATACTTGTCTTGGAGTTGTTAACTTTGACAGTTATGCAGTAATGTTAGTTTTGGTATTCTCATTATGGAGTTATGCTAATATTAGAGTTTTGATAACTATGCTAACACTGGTTTTGCTAGTTTTTAGGCTTTTGCCTTTTTGAAGTAAAGCATTTTAATCTTGGAATGCCTCACATAGACTGCTGTATAAGAGTCTGTGACATTTATATTTCTTGAGTGATGAATATCTGGGTAGCTTTTTTACGTAACTTGCTGGGACAAGATGAAAGGATGAAGCAGAGGACAAAAGAGGGATCTAACTCTTGTATGTTTCTCTTTCCCAGAAAGAGCAACCTTATCAGCATGTGGCAATCTAGGCTATGACTGTGACATAATTTCCTGCTTGCCCTCTTCATGTCAGGATTACAGGGAACTAAAGCTTGGTGTTTGACATGTGTGTTCTTTCGCTTAACATAAGGAATACAAGTATATGTCTTGGATTTCTTATCTGTCCTAGACTCGTAAAAACCAGCCCCTTGTTCTACACAGGGTCTGGACCCTCGGCTATTGAGAAACGATTGCTTGTGTGGACTCTATTGAAGTTTTAAATTTTACCAAATCACTAACGTTTGGCAGTGACCTATGTAATGCCCCAGTGCAACACTATGAAGCTTACCAGAAATTGACTGTTCTGTACACAACCATCCCCACTGCAAAGAGAAAAGTGCCAAGCAATATCTGGATGCGTGGCCAACATGTACTGAATGGCTTCATTCACTTCTTCCGCTGCCACTGCCAAACAACAGGTAAAACAAAACAAAAAAAAAAAAAAAAAAAAAAAAAAAAAAAAAGTTGATTGTATCTCCCTTTTCAAAGCACACATTTGTTTTCTTGCTTTAAAGGCAAAAGAGGTAAAGTGTATAAAGAAAGCAGCCTGTTTGTCAGTCAGAAGGGGGAGGAGGGTGGATGTCATTGTTCACAACTCCTCCTTCTGTTCACAGATTGGCCTGGTTGAAATTCTACCAGAGAAGTCCAGCTCAATAGGAGAAATCCTAGAAGGAGCACCAAAGAAAGATGAGAATTGCATTGGAAGGCAGTGTCGAGGCTATATCTGTCCACTTACTATATGTATTTTTTTAGATATGTCTGTGTTCTTCAAAGGTGGATTAAGCATGTTTAGAGTAGCACGTCACACTGTGAGGTACTTAAGAAAACATACGTGTTTTGTGAAAAACATGTATATTTAGCAACATTCCAGATGTCAGCAGGATTCTGTGCATGTTTCTTGTTGTCTATACTTGACTTTCATTTATATTTAAGGGCCTTTATGTATTCCTTTGTGTTTGTTATATCTTCAGTCATCCCAGCTCTACACATCCTGCTCCATCTTTATGGCTACTAAAGACAGGACAGAGACCCTTCTATGTCTTTAAACTGCTGCGCATTTTAACACTGTAGATGAAACATCACATTTCACTCTGAAAAGATCATACTGGGAAATAGATTCATCCGTGTTGACAGTGAGGTGTAACTGAATAAACATACAGAAACACCAAGGCACTTATTTTCATGACTCAGATAATACCATCCTTGTGCTTTTTAATCCCAAAATTTACATCTGGAAACAGGTTACTTTAGTCCCAGTGACACCTGTTAGGGCTTAACTGAGCTATGTCACGGCTTAACATCAAATTCTGATATAAATGAACTCATGACACTCTGCAGCAGAGAAATGTAAAATAAAAAAACTTCTTGAATCGGTAACCTCATTCTTAACAGGGTCTTTGTCTTGAGACAGTCTTAAAATATATACACTGAAAACATTCCACTTCTGTATAATATTTAATCTCAAGGAGTGTGGTTTTTTGACAAAAAGATGACTGTCACATCTGAAACTCTCTAGACAGTCAACTAAGACATCAAGGCTAGCCATTTACACGTGTTTTTGGTTGAATCCTCTTTGCTATAAAGAGAGCAAGGCTTTAGTCTCAGCTGGTCACAGCTGGTGTTGTTCAGAGTTAAAAGCAAGAGCTAAATTCACAACAGCACTCTGACTAGCCAACAAAAGTATAACAAAGTAAAAAAGAAAGGCAAGAAGGTAAACAATTAAAAATGTGATATGACACAATAGATTAGGTCAAATTGTTTTCTCCCTTCATTTGCATTTTATAACATTCTTTTAGGAGCGCTGGGTTTTGATGATTTACAGTTTATTTCATTCTTCATTTATGACTCTAAAATTAGGCTTTTTTTAAGATCACTTTTAGCTTAAGTGTTGTAGTGCCTTGTGCTTATCTTAAAACCTGAAAAGTGGCCTCACAAAGACCTAACCCATTTGAAAGCTGTTTCATTATTTTATAGGTAAGTAATTAAACCGGTCATAAGCAAGATGTTTCCTGGATGTTGAATAAACTAATATAAAGGTGTAAATTATTTAAATTATTTAGGAATTATACCTAGGAATGTCCCACTCTGTTCCTAAATATTGGTTACTGATACCAATCTTGATAGTTTGAACAATCGGTATTGAAAAAGCTGACAGCACACAACTTTCTGCCCAACTACCTGTGGCATTTAGAGAAATTTATCTTCATGTACTGTTAGTTTTCATGTTTATTTGTATGTTTTGTTTTTATTATGTTTATCAACCATTAGAGGCAAACAACTTCACTTGTCAATGGGTTTATTACTAATTATATTAGTAACTAGCTCCAATCAGTTTATTTGTTTTATTTAAATAACTTCAATTTTAATTGAAGTGTTACCCTCTGTTGTACCAAACCCATTTTTGACTTGTCCCAAAATGCATCTGTATCAGTGATGCAATACATTATAAGAGAGAAAAGACCATAAAGAATAAAATCTTTTCTTACTGACTTTTTCCAAAGGAAACAGCTTTGCCATTTTACTCCCCAAAAGGAGTCTTGCCCTTTTTAACAGAAAAAAAATATATATTTGTTATTTGATGCAAGTGGCTTACTAATAAAAAAAATGAAATTCTATGAAATTCCAGCATACTATCATGATGACAGCAAAGAAGTATGAGATTTTTATTGTTTTTTTAAGTATGTATGATATTCAGAGGTGTACCATTCATCATTATTTTGTTTTGATCTGTATAATTTAATGAAGACAAATTTGATGTTGGTCACCATTATATAAACTTTAGGCTATAAGTATACACTGTTGACCACAGATCTCCAGTCATCATACTGTTCAGGAATGAGTTGGGTTCTGTGTCAAAGAAACAAATGTGTTTCTTCAAAAGCACTAAAATGTAGATTACTATTTTGCAAATGCACAAAGGGACATTCAAGTCTTTGGCCATAATGAGCATCATTATATTTGGAGGGAGAAAGAAGAAGTATGAAGGTATGAGACCATCATCCCTATCCAATTTCTCATTCAGGCAAATTAAAACAAAGAGTTATTCTTGTTTAAATTACATTTGTACCAGTTGTTGCTACTAATACATTCTGATAAAAATACACAGGCCAGTGACTTTTACAAAGTCACTGGACTGAAGCAGTGGCAAAAATGCCCACAAATACTACCCCAAGACAGCATTTAATGGTTAATCTTCAACTTTAAATGTTTGGGTCAGCCACCATGTTGACACAGTAGTGTTTGGGGAGAGCTGTATCTGAAAACACTGCCTGCTGCCACAGGCCATGGGAAACAGAGAGAAGCTTGCATGCTTGCTGAGGCAAACTGCTGCATACACATACAGTGTTGTTTTGGATAATCTGAGGACAACAGGTGTGTGAGAGAAAGAGGCAGCCTGGAGGGATGTCTCCATGCTTTTTGTCACATGTGATCAGTCAAGAGTAAACACATTGTAGTTCACTGAGGTTGGGGTAATGGGTTGCTGCTGTTTGCAAAAGGAGAGGAGAAAACTGGCCAGTAGGCGGCTGCTGGAGAGTTTATTTACAGAAGACTTTTATTTATTAAAATGGAATGTAACTTGGCTCAGTAGCGATTAATTAAATTGCTAAATTAATGAACTTGACATGTGCATAAACTGCGGTGGTAATGTCGTTGAGAAACACATAGACCATGAGACAATATCCAAGCCTTATTAAAAGATCACAGCGTCACCACAAGTGAGAAAATCTGAACTGTCAGCTATCCACACCCCTGTTTTTCCCCGTCTTTGCCCATATCTGTCTCATCAGCTGCCTCCTCATCGTCTCTTGGGATTTTTCCCTATGATTGCTTCTAACTGCCCTGTCTCTTAGAGCTGTTCTGATTTTGAGGATCTCCAACTGTTTTCTCCCTGTTTGTCTCATAAAGTACTGCATTTTGTCTAATTAGTTCCTTCTGAAATCAGACTTGCCTTCCCAAAAATTGATCCCATTTCAACTGAATTGAAAGATTTAGCTCTAGTTTATTCCTCTACCCTTCATTTTGTCAAAGAGTGAATGCAGAAAACATTTTATGGCACTTTTTATTGCTATGCACAAAGTTCTTTTCCAGTCAACATACCAACACACAGACAGAGTAAGTAATACAACTCTACGGAACAAAGAATACAATCAACAGTGCTTAGCCTAAATATAAAACTATGGAAGTACAAACAAAAGCATATCTGGGTCAGTGTCCAGAGGCAGCTGTGTGAGAGTGGAATCCAGTAAACAGAGGTGATTTACAGGATCTAGTCTGATTTATCACTTGTTAATTGTAGCTTTAACTGGACTAATTTGTTAATTCTCTGCTGTGGGTGTGCACCTTTACCACATCTAATTTTGTCTCCTTCTTCCCGCTGACTTCTGTTTCACCTAAACTGAAAGCAATAGTTTCTATAGCCCATGTCTGAAATCATTTGGCATCCTGTATAACCAGGTGTCGGTCTTTTAAATCTATCTTTGTATTTGAATTTCTGCATTCCTTTGCAGATGTGCTCATATAAAATTAGACAAAGAGTTATTGCCTTCATTTCAGTTGTCCCTGTGTTTCTGCTTTCTTTGGTTTGTGGCTATGGATGTGGGAGATGTTGTAACTAACCATGAAGCCACAGCAATGGGTTGACAGTGAAGTGGATGACTACTTTGAACAGCTGGAGGAAGATTTATGCCAGGGTGATAAAATTAGAGAGTGAACTCCAGCATATTATACAGTGTCTTGCAGACATACCCCTTTGTCTTTTTCACAATGTGTTTCCTTGCAGCTGGATATTTATAATATATCCAAATTTACTGGGATTCTGTGAGATAGACCAATACAACGTAGTGATGCAAGTAGGGTGGACTTAAAAATGTTAAAAGGTTCACAACATTTTATCTGTGTTTGGATTTATGTTGGATCTTATCTTGGGCTATTCCAACACATTGATACATTTTGATCTAAATTATTCCATTGTAGCTCTGTCTGTATGTTTTTTGTTTTTGCCCTCCTTCAAAAGGAACCTCTACCACAAATCAAGTTTTTGTAGTCCTGGGTTGCCCTGTTATGAGCTTCTTGTATTTTCCCATAAATCTGGTCAGCTTCATGCACCTGGAAAAAAAAAAAAAAGCATTCCCACAGCATGATGGTGCCACCACCATGTTTCACCTTTGACTTTATGAGTTGAGGGTTTATTAGTTTTCCACCCCACACAGTCCACATAGGTCAAATTGTTACATTTTGGTTTTATCAGACCCCCTACATGGCTTGTGGTATACTGCAAATGGGACTTCTTATGTCTCACCTATAGCTTTCTTCTTGGTACTCTGTCATAAAGGCCAGAACTGTGGTGTACACAACTAGTAGCTGTCTTATCATTAGATTGTTCCACCTAAGCTGTAGATCTCAACTGATCCTTCAGAGTAACCATGGGCCTCTTGGCTGTTTGATGCTTGATGTCTGTTTAGGGTGACTGCCTTGTCTTGGTAGGTTTGAAAATGTTCCATACTCTTTATACTTTTAGATGATGGCTTGAATAGTAATCAGTGCGATGTTTAAAGTTTTGGATTGTGTTTTTTAAGATAACTCTACTAATTTATTTTCTCCACAGTTTTATCCCTGACTCTTCTGAACTCTATTATTATGTGGATTTTATTTAGGGGTATCAGAGTAAGTGGGGGAATATATCATATCTTTCTTCTACTTCATATTCATATGTTGCTTTGGTCTGGTCTATCACATAAAATGAAAATAGTATACACTATTGCAAATCTGTAGAGCATCTGTAATATATTTTAAGCAGCCCTGGTTATTTATATTATTAAGTGTATAATCTAGCAGAACTTTTAAAAATAGATCCAAGTGCATACATATATTTAACCTAAAAATAAGGTCCTGCAGTTTACACTCAGAACCACTAGGTGTCATGTTACATTAACTCTAACAGCTACTCAATGATAGGATTTCAAGAAGTGAATAAAAGCTGCCTCTTAACAAGACCGCAGAAAGAAAGAAAGCTGTATGTATACACACTTGACGGTTTGCTTACTATCAAGTTTTCTTTTCCTAGTGTTGAAGCACATCAAATTAGCAAGAACTGTTTATAAAACACAAGACACTCTCTTAAAACGAATATACTAATCTACCGGAACAGGTCAGAACCAAACAGGTTCTGACCTGATCAGGACACTTCCAGCTGAAAGTAGTCATTTTAACTGACAAGATAAATTGATCCAGATGGCATCATGATTCAACTGCAGCAATACCATGACCTTCTTCTCACCTGCCTTCTTCTAGGGTATTATTACCAATGGAGCAGAAACCTGAGTTTGACTGCACTCTGAGATATTCATCCAGGCATAGTTAAAGCTACACACATCTTTCTCTACAGAAATATTCACCTGGTTTGATAAGATTATATGTGGCAATGTAAACAACTGAAGTAAAAGAGGACAAAAGTGAAGTTCAGTTTCCTAATAGGTAATCATATCTTTATGAAAACATTTGAAAAAAGACATTGTTTTTAAGCAGTAGCCAACAGTAAAACCCTTCATTTCACAAAAAAAACATTAGAGTATGTTGACAGCATCTTGCACATCTGTGAATTCAAAAGAGAGAAAATGAGGAACAGACGGGGAGAGAATGTGTGGGTGTGCATAAACAAGTATGGAGCCATGTATGCAATTAATCTGACACTCACATCTGCAGCTCTGATGCTTGAGGCTTTAAGCACAGACACACACACATCAACACTTACGACCATATCATCCATTTATACTTTATCTTCCTTTGGGGGAAATTGTTTTTAAAAAAAAAACTGGATAAATGAGCCAGATAAAAATTTCTAAAAGTTTTTTTTTTATTTTTTCATAATAGGTGCCATAAAAATTCTTTTTTAGTGGTTTTCTACCCTTGATCCCAAAAAACATAACATTCTGTTATCATGTATAAAACATGTTGGTATAAAAGGTACATTAAAGATCCTGTCCTGGCTTAAATCATAACTCACAGCAGTGTTTATGGTCATTTAGGGGTCTATAGCTTCTCTCCACTTGGGGGTCCGCCAGGGGTCCATATTGGGTTGATTGTTATTTTTCTTCCATTTGATTGTGATGTTTATGGTGTCCAGGTCTACTTTACATGCCAGTTCAGTTATTCAGCAGAAATCCACTTCAACTGCTATTGCATTTCCAGTTCCTGAATGAAATCAAGACCTGTCTCTAAGGGCACTTTCACATCAATGTTATTCAGATTGCTTTAAAAGAATCAGAGATGACATCCTCGGATTGTCAGATTTATTTAGGGAGCAGAGAAACCTCATCTGAACTCTAGTGCAGACCAGCCAAGCAATCTCTGGTCTATCTAAAAAAGTTATTTAGAAGTGAACCCTTGAAAAGTTCCCTTACAGAGGAAAGGCAAACTGACTCTCCACTGACCTAAAGAGAGGAAGTAAAATCTGTTATACATATGATTTACTGACATGTATGTGATCTGAAAACCTTCAAATCCTTGTTACATATCTCCATAAAGATTTGTCTGTTCTTTTCCATCTTTTTTTTTCTTTTCTGCACTGCTCCATTTGGCTTATGCATACAAAGCAGCATGGTGATAGCTCACTGCATCACTTATGGCAAGATGTTTTATTACCCAGGAAAAAAACTTTAAACCATAAATCACTTTGCCCAAGTAAAAATTAAGATTTGAGATCCAAAATGAGCATCTCAGCCATCTTAAAAGTAATTGTTAGTTGGACAAATTATGTAACAGTCTTAATTAATGTGTAGTGGATTTGCAGCTGTGTTTAGCCGCAAATACATTCTCCCTGTTTAGAATGAACATTGTAAATAGCTGAGTTTGAATTCATACTTGGAGAAACTTTCATTTCAGGCATTCATGATTCAAATAGGAATTAGAGGTAGGTGTGTTGTTTGAGTGTTAAAAGGGTTTGCCACCTTTGCTTGCTGCTCATTCTGGGCAGCTTTTTGTCATTGCACAACAAATAACCAGCTGTTGTAACTTCATAAAATTGTTCAGGCAGTTTGTTGAGCTTTAAACAGAGTAGTTTAAAAGGGAACTTATGATGTTATAATGTTATGTCATTATATTATTATTATAATGTTCTGTATGTTGGTCTAGAACTGGCCTTACTGCAGTGCCAGATCTAAACCAACAACAAGCCTTAACCAAAGACAAGCTGAAGCATTTTGGAAAATTTGGAAACCTTACAAAGTGTTGCAGGGTTGCAGCTTGACTTTTACTTGACAGGTGTGAGTTTGAATTTAAGGACACATACCAAGACCTCCCAGTCTTTCTTAAAAAATTCCAATAAGAAGGACACCATTAATTTTAAAGAACCATGTGCATTTCTGTATCTTCCAGTGTTGAGAAGGTTTACCAACACACCTCTCTGTGCCTGTGTTTACACAGGACTCTGAGGATTTCCTTTCTTGGAGGAGTTAAAAGCATTTTGTTTTGGCAGAGATTTAGTTCAGTGTATCTGCTGGAAGTAAAAAGAGAATATTTAAACAGAAACTGCATGGTGCTCTTAATGTTCATTACAAGAACAAGTAGAAGTCAAGATTTTACATTTTCTGACTTTAGTTTAGCTGGTTAAATTGTAAAAGGTACATAATTGTATAATTTAAAGGAAAATTAAAAGGAATAGGGGAAATATGTTGTTAAAACTCGTAACAACTAGAGCAAAGTACCTCCTCTGGGCACAGAAAAAACAGGTTTGTTAAAACATAGTCATCCAAACCTTCCAAAGAGGTATGCTGCTTATTAGATTAGTAAGCCTGGACAAGCAGAAGAATAGCCAGATTTTACCCAAAAGAGTTAAGTTACAATTTAGGCTTCAAAAGAGGCAGCTGATCTTGGAACAGGCCACAGGAAACAGAAAGGTCATGACCTTTAGTCTTCATGACTCACCAAAGTTTTTGCAAGTCTAGAAAGACAACAGCACTCTTGTTTGTCAATGTCCCTGACCAACAGGTGGGATTTGCAAACAGGAGACACACTTTGAACTGCACAGTCGGGGAAACTGGTAAGTTTTTGTAAAGTTTCACCAGGACTCTCCAGGATCATATGAATTGCTTTTATTGTCCTCAGATATACATAACACTTTTATGGTTTTCTTGGCTTTTCTAAAAGTCCAACATAAACCCATCTGTTACTTGGCTTTTTAACTTATATCCTGTGTCATATTATTATATTGTGCAATATCTGACATTTAGAAACTTAAAATAACACATTCATTTATCTGTTTCTCTACATGAAGGCATTAGAATCCCACACAGAAAATAACGTTATGCTTTTGCGAAGCTTTGATAGCTATAAATAAACTTCCACCTTCACAAGTTAGCCAAAAGAGATTAATAAGTGAAATAAGTTTTCACACAACATTTGGTTAACCTGTAGGTGCATTAAAAGCTAAAAGAACATTGTAATCCCCGAGATGTTGCATAGTTTCTGTTTGTGTTTAATCTTTTATCCTTTAGTTGGTTAATTTCACCATGAATACAGATTTTTAAAAATCTGTGAACTTGAAAACTGTTGTACTTTCAAACCATTAGATTTGATGTTGTTATATTCTTCAAATCCATACATTATCAGTAGTATAACTGAAAAGTAATTGTAACTTTGCTTTTCCAAATCCATAAAATAAAAAAGACCATCCAGCACAAAAATGCTGTTAGAAAGAGCAGTTTGTACAGCCACACATAGCTGTTTCACTCATTTAAAGCTGAAAATAAACCTCTTCCAGCTGAGGTAAACTAAGCGAGAAAGGTCCAGTCACCACCCATTTTCAATGTTTAACCAAATCAAAATATCATTTGTGCTTGATTATGGCATTTGAGTACCACTATTTACAAAGCAGGCAAAGGCCAATGAAAGAAACAAGGAGAAATTTGAACTTACTTTAGTGTTTCTTGATCAGTTACCAGAAGAGAATCATCTTTTCTCCCTGTCGTTGGAAATCCCCTGAGATTTGGAGAGCGAGCTGCCATGACCCGAGCGACAGGTGTATCCCTGAAGGAAGGGTGGAGGGAAAATAAAAGAAAAGAAGGAGGGGTTAACTATGAATGAGAGGGGAGTTAATCTTAGATAGATGAAACCTTTGTGTGAAACTGTGTTCATGCCACAGCAAGCCCAGTTTTCCTGATCCCTTTGTTATCTATGTTTTATTCCTTTTATCGCAGTTCACAAAGGTTCTGGGAATTGAAACCACAGCAATCCACATTTGATTTGGGTCTGCAAAAAACTATTTATCGCAATTTAGGAACATTTCCAACAAGAAGAGCAAATTGAGCCTTGTTGTCTAAACCCATATTGACCCTCATCAGAGATCAGCTAGGGTATGTTTATGGAGGTAACCTCTTTTAAATGAAGAAGGATGCACACAGCGTGACCCTGTTCTTACTGTGCACACTGTGCCTGCCTGGTACCCTTCACACCAAAATGGAGCTCTGAATTTGGGTCAAGCAGCCCCAGGAGTTATAAGGTCGCCTCGCTCAGACTGCACCATTATTGAGTGAATCACACGTCAGTATGCATATCTGCACATCTATTTGCAGGAAAAAGCTTGGCAGTGAAATACTTCGATATATCTGAAATCAGAACCTATCACAGTGTGAACCAAAGAGCGCAAAGGTGGGTTATTACTTAATAGGGTATCTTAAAGTAGGACCAGACAGAGTTTCTGGAAGTGTAAGATACACGCACATTTCTTTATGTAAAGGTTTCAGTTACAGATCACAAAGAGTAGAGGTTTTTACATGATGCACTTCTTCGTTTTGCAGCTAGACAAACAAAAACAGCGAGTTCCCAATGAACCCCATTCTGCAAAAAAAAAAAAAAAAAAAAAAAGTGAAAAAGATTGATCTGATAAAGAAAATTTCTGATAATGGATGGATGGATGGATGCATGAACGGATGGATGGATGGATTTCAACAAATCTAAGAATCTTCTTTTTTCACATAAATGTTAAACCAACAGCAAATTATGTTTTAAAGCATATTTAATCACTGTGTAATATGTCAGTCCTTGTTTGAAAAGAAACAATTGAAAATATTTTTCTGGGTTTTTTTTTGTTTTGTTTTTTTTCAGAATAAAGGTTCCCTAAATCTCAACATGCATGCATAATTATTGAGTTGAGCCTTTAACACTTGTAAATATTAATGATTTTGAACTAGAGATGGTCAAATGCAGTTCAGGTTCTTGGAAAATGATTGAAATATACTTTTACGCTCATGAAAAATCATGTACGGCAAATAAGACACTGAATTAATATACAGCAACATTATGATTTGGTGCTTGAACACCATGACAGATGCCCATTCCCATTGACTGGACATACAAATAAGCAAAACAAAAGTTTTGCTTATTTGAACACTGAAATAATGAACACTTACATTATTTTTTTCTCCAGGGGGCCCCCTTTTGTGACTACCACCTGGGCAAAGAGCCTACACCAATATAACGTTTAGCACAATCCCCAAAATATTTAGTCCCTGAATTGAAAAGTTTAGTGTTCAAGTCATTTTTTTCACTTTATTCCTCTTCCTATCAACTGCGATGATTTTGCACATTTGAATACCTATTATTTTTCAGAAGCCCTCAAAACCAGACAGATCATAATACTTGACAAAAATCCACTGATAACAGAGTAATCATAAACTAAGTACAGGTTGACAAAATACTTGTAATCTCGCAATGTGAAATGGCAAAGGTATAAGGAAACCACAAAATCACAACTGCAAAAGATTTCAAAGAAATATCAATAAAACTACCCTAATGGAGAGCAAGTATTAGAATAACCAATTATTTCTGGCTAAAACAGAAAAAAAGAGAACCAAATAAGAAGGAGCTGAAATAACAAGCATTTAGTAAATTGCAGCATCATGTTGCACTCACCTGTACAAGTCACTATTACATTGTCAGACAGAAAAGTTCTGTTTCTTGTTCCCACATAGATGCTAGGTGGATCAAAGTTCTCCACAAAACTATAATTTTGCCAGGTCCTAAATATTATTCATTTAAGATTTCTAAATTTTTATCAGGCATATTGGTTTGTAATAGTATTTGGTATTTTTGTCAGCATTAGCCACATTATTTTGGTTACAAATCCAAGCTAAACATTATGATTAGAATTTAACTGTAGATACAGATTGAGTCAACTGTTACTTATATTTGTGTTCATTAACCAGCAGAAAACAATACAGTTGCCAAGTTGATTTGGGTTGTACTATGAATAAATAAATTAACTTTGTATAAGTTTAGAAGTGTTCAAAGACTTACAGTTGGGAAAGAGTGTGCTAAAGCAAGAAGTGTTATTAAGTTTGACATCTAACAAGCAGAGCTTCTCAACCCCGACTAGCTGTTGCTAATGAATGGCACGTCATCTCTGTGGTTGTCAGAAAAATGTTTATATGTCACATTGTTATGATATATTTTTAAAGTTTGTTATGCTAAAACATGCACACTGTTCACTCATCTCCAAATGCAGAACACTTAAAACTGAAAATGTCTGCATCAGTTACTTTCTGTTTACTTCGGTAAATAATTATTTGACTGCTCAGTCATATAAAAATCATTGAAATTTAATTCTCAGAAGGTTAGAACATCAATAGCAACACATTTACTTCAAAGTTGTGCTACAAAATCCTTTAAGTTGCACACATTTGGACCCACCTAACTTGTGTTTTTTTATAGCAGCATACATGGAAAAACAGAAAGCAGCACAAAAGCATCTTAACAAATTGGACTAAGAAAATTTAAATACATTGCATTATCCTGTTACATTCCTGAACTGCTGATATATATATATATATATATATATATATATATATATATATATATATATATATATATATATATATATATATATATATATATATATATATATATATATATATATATATACACATACATACATACACATACATACATACACATACATACATACACATACATACATACACATACACAGAGCTCACAAAATTAAAGGGAACACTAAAATAACACATCCTAGATCTCAATTAAATATTCGTATCGAAAAACTTTATTGACACAGTGGAATTGATTGAGAAGAAAATAACAAAAATTATCTATGTAAATCAAAATTATTACACCATGGAGATCTGGATTTGGATTCATACTCAGTATGAAAGTGGAAAATAACATGACAGGCTGATTTAACGTCAGTGAATATTCTTCAAGACAAGTCTAAATGAGGCTCAGGAATGTGTGGGGCCTCCATGTGTCTGTATAACCTCCCGACAATGCCTGGGCATGCTCCTGATGAGACAATGGATGTTCTCCTGAGGGATCTCTTCCCAGACCTGGATTAGAGCATCAGTTAGCTCCTGAACAGTCTGTGGTGCAACGTGGCGTTGGTAGATTGACCGAAACATGATGTCCCAGATGTGCTCAATTGGATTCAGGTCTGGGGAACGGGCAGGCCAGTCCATAACATAATATCAATGCAGGAACTGCTGACACACTTCATCCACATGAGGCCTAGCATTGTCACACATAAGAAGGAACCCAGGGCCCACTGCACCAGCCTATGGTCTCACAATGGGTCTGAGGATCTCATCCTGGTACCTTATGGCAGTCAGGGCACCTCTGGCTAGCACATGGAGAGCTGTGCGGCCATCCAAAGAAATGCCTCTCCACACCATGACTGACCCACCACCAAACCGGTCATGATGTAGAATGTTTCAGGCAGCATAATGTTCTCCATGGTGTCTTCAGACTCTGTCATGTCTGTCACATGTGCTCAGTGTGAACCTCCTTTCATCCGTGAAGAGTACAGGGCGCCAATGGCAAATCTGCCAATTTTGGTGTTCCCAAGCAAACGCCAATCGTCCTGCATGGTGTTGGGCTGTAAGCACAGGCCCTATATGTGGACATCATGGCCTCATATCACCCTCATGGAGTCTGTTTCTGAAAGCGGAACTGAATGTCTATTCAAGCAATCAACACTACAATGTACTGCACACATGTTGCAGTGTTTCTTCTGCTGCACACAGACACTTTACTTTAAAGACTGTCTGAACATTAATGTGCCTCCTAATGTGCCTCCTCCTATAGAGGCGATGTTATCTCTAACTGCCTCTTTGTTGTCATGAGAGATTCTGGGCAGTTTAATTCAAAGCAATAACCTCTTTCCCTCATTCCCTCTTTAGGTCTTCAATTACTTTTGGATGAAAGACACTCCTGAGGAAGAGAGACAAATCAGTGAACCCTTTGTTTGGACAAGGTGGTATGCAGTAGGTGTACAGTATATACACATAGCAACCACACACTTTTGATGTAGTTTATTTGAATTCAATGTGACAAAAAATAATAGCACTTATATTTGAAGTGGAAGAAGGAGGATTTGTTATTATGATGTATTTTTTATAAATAAAAATATTAATATTTGTATGCAACCCCTCTGAGTTAACGTCCACCCGAGTCTGCTTTGTTTGTCTGTTGCAGCTTCCAATAGGTTTTCTTCCAGAATTCCCCTGAATGTGGTTTTGTCCATCTTTCACTCAACTTTAACCACTTTGTCTGTTCCTACTGATGAAAAGCATCTCAACAGCATTATGTACCCCCCAACATGTTTTATGGTAAATAAGGTGTATTCAGAGTTATATGCATTGCTAGTTTTCTATAACATGTTATCCTTCTCTGATATATGCTCTCCTTGCCCAGGTTGTTAGTTTGAATTATAAGCAATGTCTTTGTAGGTTTGCAATATTCTTTCCATTTTTGATGAGAGATTAGCAAGTACTTTTTGAGATGTTCTAAATTTGGGGTGTTGTTTTATAATCTAATTCTGCTTTAAACTTCTCTATAACTTTCTCCCTGATCTGTCTGCTGTGTTCCTTGCTTTTCATGATGTTTGTTCACTAATGTTGTCTAACAAACATCTGAGGCCCTGACAGAAAAGCTGGATTTATACTTGGAATAAATTATTCTCTGCTGAACTCTGTTTACTTAAGAGTATGCGCTCAGAGTAAAGGTGGATGAAGCACAAATGCATGATACACAGACACTTTTCAGATTTTTCTTTTTACAGAGTTAAAAAAAAAAACATGTATCTTTATTATTCTACAAAGAAATCATGAACTGCTTTTGGTAGTTGTTATTGGTCCAACACATCAAATTCAAATAAAATTCACTGATTTTGTGGATGTAACATTATTTATTTTTTTTTTACAAGATGTTAGTTCACCTGGCAGCTGATCAAAGCAAAACATCTTCCTTTGCCTTTTATATTTGGTAGTACTTGCTCTTGGAAATCCTGATTTATGCATTAAAACGACAAATCAAGATAACACTTGATATCCAAATACAGGCAACAGACGTGGTGCTTCAGAACCGAGCACAACAGAAACAGAAAGTGTAATGAGCCATGGTTTGATCTGCCATCAGAACCACAGGCCTGAGACGAAAGTGAAATATTGGAAATGCAGAGTTTGTTTGTGTTGTTTCTGAGATTATATCAATGAGACATGCAGTCATTGCTCAACCATGACTGCACTCATCTGAAGGAAAACTACTTCTCCTTAGGCTAACTCTGACTTCAAAGATGTGTATTTTTGGTAAATATGACTCATTTCCTCCTTCCAAAGCTGGAGCATACTTTCACACAAAAATGTTCTTTGGAGAACATATACTTCTGAATGAATCAAAATGCACCTCTGGGCATAATATTGCAAGGAAATTAAATTAATAATTACTCTGAATATTGAAATTCCTCTGATTAAATAATATATTTTTGTTTGCGCATACTGCACTATAAAAAGGAAACCCACAGGTGATTTGAGGCCATAAAAAGAAACAAATATCTGCAACAGAATTTCAGAACCATCTGCTAAATTTGCAGCTGAACATACAGATTGTCTTGAGAAATAAATTAGTAATTTTAGGGAATCAGAATTCACAACCCTGATCTGAAAAATATTTGATCAACACAGGTGATAATAGAGACAATTCTTACGTGTGTTGTGCCACTAATGATGGATTTACAGGGACAACATGGGGAGCTGGATAACCTTGAGACTAGAAATGTTAAAAATGTTACATTTAACACAACTCATAACAATGCTGTAGCACTGGAATCTACACTCAAGGTTTTCTCACTGCAAAGTCAACAAATGAAATAATACATCCTCATACAACCCACATGCAAGTTCTCTTTCAGGCACTGTGATGTAACTCTGTCTACATGTATTTATATCTTCTGTTCACTGTATCTTAGGCCAGCTGTTTATGTTTAGCATCCCCAGGTGTATAAAAAAAAAGGGATCCGTGTCATTGGGTGCATATGACACAACAGCAGCCTCTGGTGGATGATAAGATGGGTGTGGTTGTGTGGTTACATGTCAAAAAATGCGTGGAATAAAAATTTATAAAATCACCTTCTAGGATAATTTTTTCCAAGCTCTTCTTCTTGATCTTATTTCTAAAAGTCATAAGGTGAAGACATGTGAGAGGACAACCACACTGTCATTAGAATCTAAACTCTTTCTTTATACAATCTGACCAAAAATGTCCTGCAAAACCACCAAGGTGTTGTCCTAATAAGAGTTTATTCTGTTTGTCTGAAGACAAATTATATGTGCAATTGGGTAAATAATTATTGAATCAACAGCTAATGTTTTTGATTTTGTTTTTATATAAAGAAATAAACTATTTCTGTCCATTTTCTTTTATTGTCAAAGGATATCATATCATAAAAAAACATGTTGGATGAGTTGAAAACTGTTTACAATGTCAGTAAGTGGAATCAGTGTTTGAAGGCTGGTACGAGGTGGACAATCCTTTCTAGACGAGCACAACACAGTATGACATTTTTTGTAGTTGGATTGCTTATCTCAAGAGGGATTTTTGCCTACTTCTCTTCACAGAGATTCTCTAAATCAGAGGCCCATAACCACTGGGCCCTAGACCAATCCTGGTCCATGGGTCAAATACCATCTCACCAAGCTTGCTGCTGATGGTCTTGCAACTCATTTCAGCACAGGGCAGATCTAACAGTTCTGACCTTGTGCAGATGAAACTCTAGTCCCTGAAGTCCTTTGAGAGCTCTCTGGTCTTGGCCTTGGTAGTAGAGAGGTTGGAATCAAGAAAACTGATTCTGTAGACAGGTGGGCTTTATATACATAGCCAGATGTGATCGGGTGGAATAGATCTCTAATTGACTGAGTGAGTGATTTGTGTGAAAAGCATCCAAATGAACAGAAATGCTCTCACACTGCAGGACTCTACTGCTGGCTCAATTGTTGTGTGCAAACCTTTTCTATTCATTTAAATGCTTCTCGCTCATATTGTGGCTGAGCACCTGCTGCTTTTGTTCTAGGTGTGGATGTGAGCTTTTGTATCTGCTCTTTTGATTGATTTGTGTGTCATAAAGGCACTTAGACAATCTGTAGGAGCCTGAATACTGACTGGGTTGAAGAGGATCAAGTAATTATTATTACAAATAATTAATTTAGGTTGCCTGAATAAAGTATTTATATCCCTTAAAACTTCTTTCCAACTTTTTCTCATACTACAACTGTAAAATTCAATGTCATCATTGAAATGTTATGTGATGGGCCAACATAAAGTAGCACATAACTGTGAAGAAGAAGAAAAAGAGGAAAATATATTTTTGTGGTCTAGAAGCGTGTGGCAGAAAACTACAGCTGGATATCACCCTGAACCAACACCTTCACAGGTGGTGGCATCATGCTTTGGGGGTTCCTTCTTCAGCAGCGACAGAAGAGCTGGTAAAACTGATGAGAATATAGCTGGAGCTAAATACAAGGCAACTCTGGGAGAATCAGAGGCTTGAAGTTCACCTTTTAGTAGAATAGTCACTATAATTATACACTAAAAGCTACGCTGTAATGGTTTGATCAAAAGCATATTCACATGTCACAAGGGTTTAGTAAAAGTCCAGACCTAAATCCAGCTGAAAAAAAGGTCCTTCAATGCAGAAAGGACTGCTGGATCAAACCTTCAGTTTTGTGTGTGTGTGTGTGTGTGTGTGTGTGTGTGTGTGTGTGTGTGTGTGTGTGTGTGTGTGTGTGTGTGTGTGTGTGTGTGTGTGTGTGTGTGTGTGTGTTTTTTTCTTTTGTTTTTTGTTTTTTTTGTCCGTATCTGCTCTGTCTTTTCAAATCCCCAGTCGGTCATGGCAGATGACAATCCAAACTGTACCAGGTTCAGCTGGAGGTTTCTTGCTGTTAAGTTTACATTTCCCCCCTTGCTACATGCTACAAAGCTCACTGTGGCCCTGTGTGGAGAAAGCTGCCACAGACTTCAGACAGGATCAGCACTCTCTTGTGAACTTATTAGAGATATTTCAGACCAAACTAGTGTTATAGGAGCTGGAGTTGCTCACCCAGAGTTTGTCATAAATAAAGTGCAACAATTTAATCATGTTATTGAAGTCGTTTTTGCACTTTCCTGAATGTTAAGTATTCGATGGGTGAAGCTGACTGTTTAAATTAATTCATGATGTGCTTCAGCACAGGAACATGAAATAATTTATTACGTCAGGAAATAATTATATCCAGTTTTTATAATGAAATTAATACATTTAATTGAGGCACATGTTGATAGTTTTATATTTAATAAATTATTTCTGTACTTATTTCCAGTTTTAAAAAATTAATTGCCCATTTAAATAATCATTTCATAAGTTATGTATTTATTGTAATTTGGCATTTTTCACTCTCCATAGTACAACAGCTTAATTTCTAAATAATTCTTAAAGTACAACTGTAAAGGGAAAAAAATGCAATTGGTCCAAGGAACAAATTAGTTAAGGGTTTCTGTGCCAGTGCATATCACCATAAGAAATTGATTTAATAATTACTGTATCTCTTCATCATAGGGGCCATAACAAGGGGCGGGATCAGTTCTACTGATGCACTGGCCCCTTTTGGCCCCTGTCAAGAACCACCCTTGGACTTGGCCACTGCAGAATATCCATTTTGCTGTCTTCAAACCATTTCTGTGTAGCTTTAGCTGGATGCTCCAGGTCTTTGTCTTGCTGGAAAATAGCTGTGACTGGTGAAAAACCCAGGCCTTCCTTCCATTTCTTGATGATGGATTTAAGTGAACTCCAGGGGATGTTCAGTGTCTTACAGATTTTTTGTATCCCTCTCCTAACGCTCCTCTCTCTCTAACTCCTTCAGTGTGGTCACAGGTGTCCTGGTGGCCTCTATCATTAGTCTCCTTCTTGCACAGTAACTTGTTTGTGAGGACAGCCTGATCTAGGCAGATTTACACATGAGCCATATTCCTTCCATGATGGATTTAAGTGAATTCCAGGAGATGTTCAGTGCCTTACAGATTTTCTATTCCCATCCCCTGACTTATACTTTTCAATACCCATTTCTCTGATTTGCTTGTAACGTTCTTTTGTCTTCATGCTGTAATGGTAGCCAAGAATACAGATAAACCAGTGAATGGACCTTCCAGACATGCGTCTTTATACTGCAATCACTTTAGACACTATCACTGCACTCAGGTGATCTCCATTCCACTCATTGTGAGACTGCTACCACCAATTGGCTGGACTATGTTGAATTAGGTCAGTCACTTTAATTTTATGCAATCACGTATTTTATGTTACATATTTTTATTTAATTGTCATTATTTTCTTGAAATCAGTTTTCACTTTGACATTCAAGGGGTTTTTTGTATATTTATTTGTCAAAAAAACAAGTTTTGTTGATCATGACTGATTTATAAAAGCAATACAAGGGTAAAACTTCCAAGAGGGTGAATACCTTTTACAAGCACTATAATTCACAACAATGCTTTTTGCATCAATCTTTCATGTGAAATATCAATGAAATACACTGAAGTTTGTGGTTAATAAAATATTTGAAAATCTGCAAGGGATATGAATAGCACGGAGATAATGCTGTGGGAAAAAATGGTATCCTCTATGTTTGGGTTCAAAGTAAAGGGGCTGCTTTGAAACTAGAAGGAAATTAAGACAACTGAATGGTTTCTAGTTATACTCATCAACAGGAGGATATTACTGTGCAATTGGTGGTCTAGTTTAGCCCTGAATTTACACCATGTCACAAAGGGGAATGCTTAGTGATACATACAAAATATCAGACAGTGACCTTAAAAGTCACACATTGGATCCAAAATCCTTTTTAAAGATATCTCAGTCCATGGTGTTTCTGGGATTTTCATGTGCCAACATCTTAGGAAGATGCTATTTTTATCATGTGCTCCAACACATTAAAGAACGTTCTGTGTTCGATCATTACACTTCCACAACATAGTGTGCTGAGTTTTGAATGATACTATCTACAGAGACTGCCAGCTGTGATGCTCTGTAGAGTTATAAATGATACCCTGAGGTTTCACTTCCATCAGATGTCAGCTTCCTTTTTTCATCTTTTATTTAATCTTTCTCAGGAAGCTTAAAAAGGGGTGACAGGTGTAAGGAGAGAGATGGCAAAGCAGTGTTTGATATGTGTCAGATGTCACTGAAGACAGTTCATGGTTATGACCTTGGCAATACAATATTCAAGCAAATGTTACCATGTTAAAAATGAAAAACTTAATGGACAATACTTTGTAATGTCTTAAGAATATACAGATGAGGTCATATGATTCGATTAAAACTAACTGTATAATGTATACTTGCATGGTTTTACCCTGTGACATTGTCAAACAAACAATGTGTTGCTTATTTCACCAAGATATGCAAAAATCTTGTTATTTGTTGGATCCCCCAAAGAGACTGCATTGCATTACAGTCACATATTAAGCCTATGTTAATGTCGGAAGTGGCATCTCATCTGCCATTCAATCTAAAAAACACCAACATGCTATTGTGTAGCTTGATGTTTGCAACTCACTGAACATGGACTGGAGAAATAAAAGGCCAGAGATAGAGTTCTTATGAGCACAACAAGAATGCTATAGATATTGATGTTAAAGCTGAAGGCTACAAGCCCATCTCGAATCGGCTTTGTGTTCTTGTGACCTTGGCTACCACTATTATTCATAGCATGAGGTTCGTGGAACTCCAGCCAACCTCCCAGGATATGCAGCAAAGAGGAAATGCAATTCTGGGCTGCTTAGACAGCAAATGGTAGATCCATAGAAACCATCCAAAACCATTCAAGTTGAAATCCAAGATCAAGGTCCAACACTTTTTGAATAAAACATCTGTCACATTTTGAATAATAATGTGCTCCATGAAGAAATGAAAAAAAAAAATGTCAAAAATTCTGCAAACATGAAAATTCCTAATGTCCCACTTAGACAAGTTCTGTCACATAGTTGTGACATTTTCTGGGGGGGGGGTTGTTTTGTTTTGTTTTGTTTTGAGTTTTTTTGCCTTGCAAAAGTATTTATTCCCCTTAATTTTTTTTTTTTCATGTTGCAACCACAAACTTCAATGTATTGGGACTTTATGAAATAGACCAATACAGAGTAGTAGACAACTGGGAAATGCAAGGAAATGATACAGTGCCTATAAAAAGTATTTACCCCCTTGGATGTTTTACCCCCTTATTGCTTTTACAAATCAAACATGATCAACAAAATTTTGTTTTTTGATAAAGAAATTTACAAAAAAAAAAACAAAACTCTTTAGTATCTAATTGAAAACTGATTTCAACAAACTAATGATAATCAAATAAAAACATGTAACATGAAATGAGTGACTGCCCCCTTTAAAGTGGCTAGCTGAATTCAACAGAGATCTGGCCAACTGGTGCTAGTAGTCTCACAATGAGGGGAATGGCGATCACCTGAGTACAGTGACTGTATCTCAAGTGGTTATAATATAAAAACACCTGTCTGGAAGGTCCATTCACTGGTTTATCAGTATTCCTGGCTACCATTACACCACAAAAGACGAAAGAATGCTCCTAGCAAATCAGAGAAGATGTTATTGAAAAGTATAAGTCAGGGGATGGGAATAGAAAATCTGCAAGGCACTGAACATCTCCTGGAATTCATTTAAATCCATCATGGAAGGAATATGGCTCATGTGTAAATCTGCCTAAATCAGGCTGTCCTCACAAACAAGTTACCGTGCAAGAAGGAGACTAATGATAGAGGCCACCAGGACACCTGTGACCACACTGAAGGAGTTACAAGCTTCAGCAGCTGAAAAATTATTCATGCAACAACTGTTTCCTGGGTTTTTCACCAGTCAATGGAAAATCATAAATCATTTTTTTTCTTCATTACACTGTTGTTCTTTGCTTTGACTTGGTCTAGCACATAAATCTCCAGTGAAATACATCGACGTTTGTGGGCGTAATGTGAAATGATGTGGTAAAACTCCAAGGGGTGTGAATACTTTTACACTGCAGATATTAGCACTAATGCTGCAGCAGGGCCGTTTAACCCCAAGCAGAGACTCTTACCAACCTAAATGAATAATATTTCTGTGTAATCATATCACAAGATTACACAGATTAATGCAGTAGTGTGTAATTTCTTTTTCATCCAGTTCTAATCACCATGTGTCAGCTTAAAATAAAATACTCAGGATAATTTAATGAGAAGAAAATACAGATAGAGTGTCATGAATAATGGAACCCCTGGGCAGCAGGGGGCTAAATACAGACACAGAGCCATCAATATTTGGCCTCCTTAATTAGACAAAACCAGGCATAATCAAAAGCTAATTTTGCAGAAGGATTTTCAGATAGTGACCCTAAGCTAACTGTGTGGGGAGAAGCACTACTCTTCCTACTATGAAAATAAATCACTTTTTATTCTTATGACGCATACTGAAGGCCACACACACACACACACACACACACACACACACACACACACACACACACACAAGCATTTTATATAAAATACAGGTATAACATTAATCTCTGTACTTTGGTCTATGCTGGATGATGGAGTAAAATCCTGATAAGGAGGGTCAGGAGCCTGCACATAAAGGTTACTTTAAACTGATTTGAAAAACAAAGTTCAATGCTTATGGATGTGTCCATGGTAGTAAACACAACACAAGTGTTGCAATTTGAGGCTTTCAGTGCACTGAAGAAGACAGTTTCAATAAGGTCTTCATAACTAAATCCTGGATTGGCCAATTCTAATTATTAATGATAATAGTAATACATCAGCCATGACCAGATTAAAGTTCACAACCAAATAATTACTCTAAAATGATAATACAGTAGCATTTTGGGTGGAAAATAGATTACTTGTTTTATGTGTCTCCCCCAAAAAACTTGATCAATGTCCACTTGGTGCCAGACTGACCAAGAAAAATAATGGACAGAGAAATATTTTCTCTGTTAAGGTGTCGTTTAATTATACTTCCAAAATGATGCACAAACAGGAAGTCATGGTTTACAAATTTAAAGCTCCTAGTAACAAAATTTACAAAGTACTGCAGGAACATGTATGTTATAACAATTGCTAGAGAACTAAAATATTTTGGTATTGGTGATTTTGCTAAAAACTTTTATTTCTAACTATTTTTTAAATTTTAATTATAAATTTGAATTTTCAACATTCTTCAGTATGAGAACATGCTAGTTCAACTTTTCAACATTTGCAAGGGATGCTCTATTTATACAACCTGTTTGTGTCATGATCTGTTGGACTTTCAGCTTAGTTTAACTGTTTTGGTTATATTGTTCCATCTTATGTTTCATTTTCCTGTGTTCTAGATCACTGATGTCTCTTTTACCTCAGTGTCTCGGTTTCCTGCTCTTTTACACCTGTTTCCCATCTGCTCATTCACTCACCTGTGTTGCATTCGGTAATCAAGCCCCAGTATATCTATTCCTCAGTTCAGTCACTTGATGTCAAATCCTGATGTTGTCCTCCCTTTTCACCATCCTCCCGGTTCCCTCGGCTCTGCAGTTGGGTCCTCAACATAACAGTTTACCCATACACCAAGGGAATGCAGATTATGTTTCAGAGTTTTAATTTCTACTGTGGTTTCATTTTAACTGGATACGGCTCAGCTGTATGAGAAGCACAGTTGGGAACCGCTTGAGGAGACAGCAGTTTTCAACACTCGTTAAAAACATTGCTAAAGAACTCTGAAGAAAAATGTCAAGATAAGGCCAGAGGGTGCAGCACTAGCCTACTGTAAGTGTATTCACATAACATCATTATAACAAGCTTGGATTTATTAAAGGACACAACACTGGCACAAATATGGCAATCACAAATGCCTGACAGACACATGGCACTTCAGCATGTGGACCTAAGGGCACGGTGGCTGAACCATGAACCCTGCAACTAGTGCTGAAGTAATAACCTACAGCTCTGTCCTTGGAAGGAGAACAGCGTAGTCTGTGTGTGACTGAGGATTACAGTAAGGACTTGTGAACATCATATATGTCTGAACTTCTTACTACATATAAAGTCATACATGATGTTACTGCCATTGCAACAAGCATCCACCCATTACTCTGTCTGCACTTTACTGTTGTTGTGTTGCCATGTAGATTTTAAATGCTTAATAAAATGTCTTAAAATGTATTACAAATGTAAACACTATAAATAGCCGTTATCCCAAATAACTGACTTTAAACCTCAGTTTGGTACATAATTGCAAAAGGCAGCAGAGAACTGGACAATTAATTTATATTATCCTTACCTCCATTTCTTCCAGCTTTTCTGTACATGTAGCAATCACCAGTACTTAATGACCACAATGAAAAAAAAAAGCCTTTTGCTTGAATGCACCCAGTGTATCTAAGGGCTTTCAAGCTTAAATGATACCTTAATGCTCTGGTGCATAACACTTACCTATGGATTTGTAAAGAAGGGCGTCTACTCTGTTTTACAGTCACACCAGGTTCTGACATATTTTCTCTGCTTAATCATGACTGTCAAAATTCAGCATTTTTAACCCAAACAAATATTTCAAAAGTTATGTAATCTGCAAAGGCTTACCTGAATTGCATTGTATAAGCTTCATTGGTATTTCAAGCACTGTCGGTTAAAGATCATGAATACCATGCATCACATATTTATTAGAGGACTGAATTAAAAATAATCTGAAATTATTTCAAAGAACAATTGATTCTCAGTCAACTCCTGTGTAAAACAGAGAAACTAGATGGTGTGGCTCAGAAAAGAATGTCTTGATCCACAGATGTGTTTTCCTCTCTAATTACATATTGGTTTGTTATGGGTACAAAAGGCCTTGGACATATTTAGTTGTTAAAGTTTTGTCAAATAGGTTCATTTGTTTGTGTTCAGTTTCTTAGTTTATTCTTGTGTTCTGTTCCTTGAACATTTTGCTTTATTTGTCTTAGACACAAAGAAACTGCAAACCCATGAGAAAAGCCTTGACATTAATCTAGTTCAGTTTCCTTTATTTTTCAACTTCCCTCAGTCTGCCTGTTTGCTCTCTTTCCCAGCTGTTCCCAATCCCCTGATTACCACATCTGCATTCAGTGTAATTCTCCAATCTTTCCTCAGCATATAAGATCACCAGTTTTCATTTTTCTTTGCTTGTTCATCTGGGCCCCATTTCAGAAAGCTGGATGAGTGAAAATCCTGAGTAAGTTTAGGGGTAACTATCCTGGGTTTTCAGTTTTAGAAAGCCAGATAGCCGTTATCCTGATTCAACTTACTACCGCAGCTTGCTCCATGAACCAACCCTGCTCAGTGGCAGGACTGTTTGAACTAATCCTGAGTTTGTTCTACTGTTCTGCAGAGACCTGACACAAGGAAAGTGTCAGAAATGGCGTGTCCTTTTCTAGAGCAGCCTGTAGATGTTGGAGAGTAAATACTCTGCAGAAGTCTCCATCGGGAGAGGATGGTCAGACCGCAATTAGATGTCTTGTCATTTTCAGATTAATATATTTTCAAGCATTGCCGTTTTTCGCCACAGTAAGTAATTTATTTCAATAAAATTTCAGCCCACACGTCAGTCATATGACACAAGGAAATTTTTTGTGCTGTACTTCATTTTAATGCCAATGGGATGCTGTCAGGAATGTTACTATAACACTTAAAATGTTACTGTACAGCAGAGGTACCTATGAGGTGGATGTCAATCTATCACTCACTTGAAAGTAATGAGTGCTTCCTTGGGAGAGTGGTGCATGTCTCTAGTTTTCATGAGGGATACTAGGATTCGATCCCTGGCATGTGTCCATATCTAAAGCTGTTCTGCTTCTCTTCTATGTCATTGGTATCAAGCACAAATAGTTTAGTTTTAGGTAAATTCTATTTTATAACGGAGATTTTTACACAATAGCCCTCCCACCACCAGACAGTAGGTCATTGTGACTTAGACATTTATAAGTAGTTCCAATCTGAAAACCGTGGGCAGCCCTGTTATAGCTTTACTGTGTTCCCAACAGTCACAGACCCACAAGACTAATAAAAGCAGAACTCCACAGAATTTCAGATATCAGTGAAAGCAGTAATGTAGTCAGTGTCACATTTTGACACTTCAAGCATTATCTGTTCATATATTTTTAGGTTTCCAGGCATAATTGGTACCATAGATGGCATCCCATTCACTGCTCTTTCACTAAATAAAGGAGATTGTTTTTGTTTTTTTGTTTTTTTACATTTGATATCGTATTGCACACTTTTTAATCTGCTCAACAAGTGTTTACATTGATACAGTCATCAATGTCACCTGACTGTGCTGCACCTGTAATTTATTTAATCTGAGTATGCATTTTGATGACCACACAGTATGTCCAAAAACACTTTTCATTTCTTTCATCCTGGGTTTTATTCTTCTTTAAATAGCCAGTTAAAACTTTTTGTGGCTCCTGGTTTTCCTGACTGGCTTTTAGTTTTCTTTCAAACTGGATGCTTTCATTGCCCCTTGCTTTGCCACCTACACACCAGAATCTCCCCGTTGTGAGGCAAAAAGGATCTGAGAGAGAGAGAGAGATACTGCTCAAAAAAATAAAGGGAACACCTAAAAAAAAAACAATGTAACTCCAAATCAGTCACACCTTTGTGGAATCAATGTCACCAGTTAGGTAATAACACTTATTGTGAATCAATTTCACCTGCTGCTGTGTAAATGGAACATAAAAAAGGTAGAAATGAGAGGCAATTAGCAAGACAACCCCTATAAAAGAGTGATTCTGAAGGTGGTGACCACAGATCATTTCTCTGTTCTCATCCTTTCTGGTTGAACTTTTAGTCACTTTTTCATTTTGTCAGTGCTGTCCCACAGAGACATCATGAGGTGTTTTTTACAGCCCACTGAAGTTGTTCAAGTAGTGTAGCTCATCCAAGATGGAACATCAATGCGAGCGGTGGCAAGACTATTTGCTGTGTCACTCAGCACAGTGTCCAGAGCATGTAATAGGTACCAGGAGATAGGCCAGTACACCAGGAGACATGGAGGGGTCCATAGGAGGGCTACAAGCCAGCAGCAGGACCGTTACTTCATCCTTTGTGCAAGTAGGAACAGGAGGTCCACTGGCAGAGCCCTACAAAATGACCTTCAGCAGGCCACTAATGTGCATGTTTCTACTCAAACTGTCAGAAACAGACTCCATGAGGGTGATATGAGAGCCTAACGTCCACATATAGGGCCTGTGCTTACAGCTCAACACCGTGTAGGACAATTGGCGTTTGCTTGGGAACACCAAAATTGGCAGATTTGCCATTGGCGCCCTGTGCTCTTCACAAATGAAAGCAGGTTCATACTTAGCACATATGACAGATGTGACAGAGTCTGAAGACACCGTGTACAACGTTATACCGCCTGCAATATCCTCCAGCATGACCAATTTGGTGGTGGGTCAGTCATGGTGTGGGGAGGCATTTCTTTGGATGGCCACTCAGCCCTCCATGTGCTAGCCAGAGGTGCCCTGACTGCCATAAGGTACCAGGATGAGTTCCTCAGACCCATTGTGACACCATAGGCTGGTGCAGTGGGCCCTGGGTTCCTTCTTATGTGTGACAATGCTAGGCCTCATGTGGATGAAGTGTGTCAGCAGTTCCTGCATTGATATTATGTTATGGACTGGCCTGCCCGTTCCCCAGACCTGAATCCAATTGAGCACATCTGGGACATCATGTTTCGGTCAATCTACCAACGCCATGTTGCACCACAGACTGTTCAGGAGCTAACTGATGCTCTAATCCAGGTCTGGGAAGAGATCCCTCAGGAGAACATCCATTGTCTCATCAGGAGCATGCCCAGGCATTGTCGGGAGGTTATACAGGCATGTGGAGGCCCCACACACTACTGAGGCTCATTTAGACTTGTCTTGAAGAATATTCACTGACGTTAAATCAGCCTGTCATGTTATTTTTCACTTTCATACTGAGTATGAATCCAAATCCAGATCTCCGTTGTGTTGTTTTCTTCTCAATTAATTCTACATTCTACTGTTAATAATAAAGTTTTTCAATGAGATTATTTAATTACTTGAGCTCTAGGATGTATTATTTTAGTGTTCCCTTTAATATTGTGAGCAGTGTGTGTATGTGTGTGTGTGTGTGTGTGTGTGTGTGTGTGTATGTATATATATATATATATATATATATATATATATATATATATATATATATATATATATATTGACCCATGCCAACAAATAAAAACAAAGGTAAGAACAGATTCAGTAAAACAAGAATAAAACATCTTCATAAAAAAAGAGCTGACATTAAAAGTACGAAGCTTAGGATAAAAGTCCATACACTAGTGTGCTTTCTTTACCACACAATAAACCTGTGACTTAAAACTCAGTTTTTCATCAATGACAACTCCCAGGTATTTATACTGTGGCACCAGCTCCACTGTTTGGTGATCACCACTTGATAGATCAGAATGGGCATTTTCCCAAAGTCTGTGCAAGTTTCTTTTATTTTCTTCACATTAATATTTTAAAAAGATTCTTGGCACCAAATTAAAAAGTCATTGACAATCATGCCATGTTCGGCGATTTCTCTAAGAAGTGAGACAATGACAGAATCATCACAAAATTTAATAATGTGGTGTCCACTTTGATGGCTCTGGCAGTCATTGGTGTATAAAACAAATAATTAAGGTGAGAGAACACAGCCCTGGGGAGACCCTATAGAAAAAAAGAAGGGCTCACATAAAACACCAGTCACTCAGATTTGTTGTCTCCTCGTTGTTAATGAGTCCATTAGCCAAGAAAAAAAAAGAACAATCAATTTTTAAAAAGTTCTTTAACTTATACGCTAAAACATGGGTCGAATGCAGTTAAAAGCTGAAGTCAATAAAATGTAGTCTGACCAGGGGCATAGTTCCCTCAAGATGTCTAAAAAACAAATTTAAAAGTGTTCCTAGTGCATCCCCTACCCTTCTGTTTGACCTATAAGCAAACTGGAAAGGATCCAGTTTGTTCTGTAGCATGTCCAACAACATCAATCTTAACAATTTCTCAAATGTCTTCATAACAAGCGATGTTAAAGGCACTGGTCTAAAATCATCATGTTGACCCCACAAAAGAGCTTTGAGATTCTGTCATTGTCAATACTAAAATAGTTTGGTGTGGAATTGGGAACATCATTTCTAAAACCAGACACCTCCTCACTGAAATCATATTAACAAGCTCAATGTCAGTTTGGCCATTTAAGGAGATTGCACATTTCTTGCTCTCCATCCCCATCATGGTTTTCACTCCTTTCCATCCAGGGCGTGAGCAAGCTACAGAAGAGGATTGGGGTCACTGAAAAAATAGAACTCAGATTTATCTCATAATTCTGAGACTGAAGTCAGAATTCCTTTTTCTTATCAAGCAGGAGAAAAAACCATTAAGATTTATCCAAAGACTGTTTAGGTGTAAAGAACTTTGAGCTTTGTTACTTTTGGTTTTTGCTGCAAGTCATTTTGTGTACGGTTCTGAAATTCAAATCATTATTTTTGTTTTATCTTCTGTTCAGTTTTTACATCCATTGCTTTACTTCCATGCCTGAGTCCCACACTTATGCTTTAGCACCAAATTCAGATTTAGATTCCACTGAAAAATGGATAGACTTTCAAAAAGTTCAATCCCTAGACACGAGTGACTCAGTATGTCTGGATGTGGTGTGTAAGCAGCTAAGCAGTGACAGTACAACAGATGTCCATGTAAAAGATTTTTTTATCCTTGTTAAGGAAAAAATGAAATATGTGTCCTGTTGAGAAATGTATCTACTTAAATCTGCATAAAGTGCTTTTATGTTTTCAGTATTATATTTGCAGTGTACAAATAAAGACCATGCGGTACCATGATCACCATACGAAAGCCTGCATTGTGTGTGTGTTGTTTTTTTTGTTTGTTTTTAGGGGTTTTTTTGTTTTAGATAATTGAATGTTTAAAAATACTGAGAAAGTCAAGCAAAAATAAAGAATTAAAAACTTTTAAACAAAGCTATTTCATTAAAAGATAATAAAACCCATTCTAAAACAAATTCCAGTAACCTACAAACATAGTCAACAATAAAATTAAATAATACAATTTAAAATATGACAGCACTTATTATTATCATAAATAGAACTAAAATAATGAAACACACAGATAACATACTTGATAAATTAAAATAGGAGTCGGCTGAGTTTGCTCGGGTCTGATTAAGATGCCTCCAGGACTGCTGGACTTCTCCCATTGGAGGAAGACCTTGAGGCAGACCCAGACCTCTATGGAGACACTTTAAATCCCTTCTGATCTTGAAATGCCTTTGGATCCTTCAGAATCAGCTGAAGAATGTTGGTCAGAAGAAGGATGGGATCCTCTGTTTTGCAGGAGAGAGGGATGTCAGGTGCAGGGTTCGAGGACTAATCTATTTTAATTTCATTTTGTTTAACTGATTGATTGATTCATTCATTCATTCATTGGAAGATTTGAGACTTTTCATTTGACTACCATCAAGATACATTTGGTTCCTCCTGATTAGAAACTTGACTGAGACCTTTGCCTAATATTATGCTGTAAAAAGCTACTTTATACAAATCATTGAATAATTAGTATTCTTCATGTTGAATAATAACTGATGTAGCTGTCCTATGTAAACCCAAAGACATCTGGGTTCAGTTAAGGCCTCAGTGGGAATAGAAATCCTTAAAACACCTCTGATGTCACCGTCTAGACCAATGTTCAATTAAAACTACTGCCTCAATTAGTAAATAGCCACTGTAACCTAAATCCTTATGTAATCTATCCTCCAAAGCTAATTGTACAAACAACAGGAACAGTGTTAAAATGTTGCTTGAAAGAAAAAAAAAAATCCAACCATATTAACTTGGGACTTAATCCCTCAGTCTCTACCTTTGGCAGAAAGCTACTTCTCCTCCCATTTGGCTGATTTCATTATTTTCCATCTATCTCTAAATGTCCATGCTAGCATTAAGGAGCCATCTGTGGTTGTGTCTCATTGGCCACTGGCTTAAGGCTCTAGTTTTTAAATAGAAGCAGTAGAAGAATCAGTCCCTAATGGAGCATGACCCTGCTTTGGAAATGTAAGTGCATATTTAAGTTTGGCTGTTTTATAAATTAAACTCCTTTTTACATTAATTTTATAATCAATAAAAACAGGTGTGATATAGATGATTAGAGTTTCTAATGTAGAGGCAAAGGTCATAATTATTGTTTTACTGAAATAACAGCCCCCCATTAACTCATCATTAGCTGTTAACACCCTTTAAACATTTCTATTGCAAAAAAATGTTGCCTCAAACTATTATTGCTGTCTATAGTGTTATTACAGCACAGGCACAAATCATCCAGTCGTTTTTCACAATGATTTTATTGTCCATTTGACATTTGGAGGTTTTATGGGATAGATTCAAATATCCATGAGAAGAACATTGTAAAGAGCACCACAATCCTAGATCATTTCCAAATAATCTGATGTTGCATTTTGTACATTAGGGGATTTTAGGACAAAAAAGCAGAGGAGGCACTCACTGGATGCTTAAAAGCGCAAATGTAAAAGCTTAGATTTTGAAATGAACTATGACATCTGTGTGTGGATTATCTGCAACAAATCTCAGAGAGGGGAAAAGTGCAAGAAAAGCCCTGAGATTATTAAATAGCAGAACACACTGCATGACAAATCCCAAAGAAAACTCACCTTAAGAATCATTGAGCAAATTCATGATGGTTAAACTCCTATTGGTTCTCTGTCTCACATAGTAGATCCTAATTCAACCGGGAGAGACTCACAGAAAGACAAAGTACCAATTAGAAAGTTTTATTGACATAAATGTAAAAAAAAGTTCTTTGGCGCTTGGACCCCAGCAGAAGACGTAGGCACTGAGTATAGCAATGAACGTGAATGAGCAGTTTAAAATGAGGGTTTGAGACCCCCTGCCCTGGGGCTCAGACACTGGTGGTGGAGTGGAGGCCGAACGAATGAAGGAATCTACTGGAGCTGAGAGAACAAAGGTGGAGAAGGGGCGGAGGCGGGTTTTAGCTTGGCTGGTGAGCAGATGAAGCCATGGATGAACAGCCTTATAAGAGAAGTCTTGCACGATGATTGTTCAGAATGAGGCAAGGATCGATACTGATAGGCTGCTGCTGAGGCGCTTTACGCAGCACTGGATGTTGCAGATGAGACTGGGAAGAGTCTTCCAGATTGAATTTACGCCTAGGCTTCATAAAGTGTACACACTCCTGTTACAATTTCAGGTTTTGTGACATAAAAATTAGATATTTCTAAACCTTTTCTACCTGTTTGGGAACAATCTCCTTTGGTCTAAATGTCTGTTGACTAAGGTGTGCCAGTTTGAGACAGAAGCATTTTTAAGTTTTAAACAAAGTTTTCACACCTAGCTAAAATCTCCCAAATATCTGTGGGAGATTCTGTGACGGTCAAATAAAGCCAGACATGGACTTCTTGATTTAGTTAAATTCCAAAAAATATGTTGGGCCCAACAGAATCACTGGACATCACTATGAATGCCACCATGCCCACAGTGAAACATGATAGCTAGTGGTAATGTCATGGTGTGAGTTTAAAATGCCAAATATCAGTATAGCTTATATCAAGAAGGCTATTGTGCTTTTTTGTATTTGTTCCTTAATAAATTTAAGTCTTTCTGCATGGAGCATACATGTCCTCCCTAGTACTTACTCCATGTACTCCCACAGTGCAAAAACACATATTTAGGTTTATTGGGCTCTCTAAATTTCCCATTGATCTGATTATGTGCCTTGTGATGGACTGGTGACATGTCTAGGGTGTATCCTGCCTCTCACTACCTGACTTGAGTGAATAGATTCTGGTTGTTCAAAGGTGGATGGCTTTTGTGTTTTGGTTCACAGGAACCGCCTGAACAGTATGTGGAAATGAATGTTAAAGTTGTGGCTTATCAGAGAGCATCCATGCCAAATCCTGTGAATGTCAATGTCTATATTTGCTTGAGTCACACGTCATGTGACTCAACAGATGCTGACGTCGCTGGTGTGCTGAACAGAACAGAGAGGAAGATGCAAGCTAGAAGTGAAGAAGTGTAAAAGGAAATAAACCAGTCGGGTTTGATGAGTGAGAGGCAGCAGCACATTTCTGTGACACGTCTTCCTGTGACATTTTCAGGCTGACAAAGAACACAGAGGGGAAAATGAAAAAAAAACATGCAGCAATTTGGCTTCACAACTTATGATAGACTTTAGCAATAGGTCTTTTTTGGTTTGGAGGTAATTGGTGTGACCTCTGGAGGCCTAACACAGATCAATTGTGTGTGTTTTTCTGTCAGAGTCATCTTGTTACAGTTTGACAGGAGAAAAGGTCAGGAAGGCAGGTGATTGTGCAGGTAAAACAGTCAATGGAGCATGTTGTAAGCAATGTGATGCATCCAAGCAGTAGATTAAATTAAGTAGGGTTTATACAAACCCCAGATTAGTGCTCTTACAGTGTTTTACAAAAAAATTTATACCTTTTAGCTTTTCTAAAATATATTATAACTATAAACTTCAATGCATTTTGTTTTCTTTTAGTTTACTTGAGACCAACAGAGAGTAATGCCTGATTGTAAAATGTTGGGTATATGATGAAATACAACTAAATATATAAAAAGTGCGAGATGCATTTGTAATTTTCTTTGAAGGCCTCAGCTGTTTGTTAAAAAACATTAGTGAACAAACTGCATCATGAAGAAACACAGTAGACGTTTCAGGGATAAAGCTGTGGAGAGGTTAAAAGTAGGGCTTGGGATATTAAGACAATATACCAAGCATTAAATATTTCACATTTCAGCACATCTGCGGCACTACTAAGACTAAGAGGCTTGGCAAAGAGAGCATTAATCAGAGTGTTGTGCATTAGGAGTCTAGTTTTGGCAATTAAAACTATAATAATTAAATATTAATAAAACTATTAATTTAGATCAAAATTACTAAGTTGGAGCACCACTGGATTATCAAGAAAATAACAGCCAAATAGTTCAATCTAAATAATCTTTTATAAATACCTGCCTGATAAGGCTTAGGTTTTAAAATTGTTTACGAGTGTCAGCGGTTTGCTGCAGCTAACTACACCAGCAGAAAGAAGCTATGTTTTTACTGTAGCCGTTAGTCACATTAAGCTTAGTTGCCGTTAGCTTTAAGAAAACAAGACATTTTAGAACGTTTTTAGGGCTATTTTATGTAACTTAGTGGAAAGACAAGGAAAATATCCATAAATAAGATAAGCTTATCTTACCAGACTATTAGTGATTAAATCCCTCTGGAATGAAGCTTTAACAATCTAAACTCTTGTTAACTTTAGCTGCACCAAGCTCACAGGTCTGTTCCATTTGGAACACTTTTAAGTTTTAATGCAAAACACAATGAAAATACACAGTAAAAAACACTTAAATTGATCATCCTAAGCTATTATTTCTGCCCAGGGACAACCTACTATAAATAGAGTTTAGATGGATGATGTTAGTGTAGGCATTTGGCTGGCTATGTCTATGTCGATAACCATTAGCTGCTCTGGTCTTGAACAGGCTGTAACGCTTGGTCAGAGGTTTGCTTCCTTTAAGAGACTGTTGGTGAAAACAGATGTGCCCAGAATCTTGTTCCTGGCTCAGGTCATCAGTGGCGTTTGGCTGGCAGGAGGTCAGCATCGATGTGCCTCTCAACTCAGGAGGGGAACTGAATAGGCTGTTTCCTTTTCTCCCTTGGAGTAGCTAGCAGAAGGTTCCTCCTGCAGAATTCTGAATAAAACCAGGATCAAGGTTTATTCCTTTGGCCAGGGCAAATACAATGCAGTCACCTGTATATTTTTGATCCAGAGCTCCTGGGACATAGAACAGGCCTTCTCTCTGCAGGCAGGAGAAGGGGTTTCAGGTAGTGCGCTGTCTCCCCAATTTTGCCCTACCAAGCAACTGGTGAAAAAAGGAAGTCTTTGTCCTAGTTGAGGGGTTTTAAGGTTCCCATGACATCACAGAGTTTCCTTCCTGAAACTCCCCCTCTTTCTACTGCTGGAACCAGGGTTAACACAAATTGTTGAATCAATAGTTATCATACCAGGCTCCTGTACTTGGTCCTTCATGGCTGGAAGTCTAACAAGAGAAACAGCCAAGCATCTAGTGGTAACTCTGGAGGAGCTGCAGACAGTCACAGCTCAGGTGGGATCTGGCAACCTGACAACTATCAGTCATACACTCCATTAATGTGGTTTGCAAGAAGGACTGGTGCAAAGAAGGCTATTGTTGAAAAAAAAAAACCCCACAAAATATCATCCCATTTGCAACTTTTTAGCCACCAAGAAAAATGCTATGTAAATCAAAAATAACCATATTACCATGAACAGATCACAATGTCATACGGTGGTGGCAACATCATGCTGTGGGAATAAATTTCTTCAACCCAGAAGGGGAACCTGGTCATGGTTGATGTGGAGATGGGTGGAGTTAAATGAAGGGCAATCCTGGAAATAAAACTGTTGGCAGATGCAAAAGACTAGAGCATAGGACAGAGCTCTACCTTCCAGCAAGACCATGATCCAAATCAGCGAAAGTTACAATAAAATAATTTCAGTCAAAGTGCGTTTATGTATTCGAAAGTCCCAGTCAAATTCCAGACCTAAAACTGATGGCAACATCTGAAAAGTTATGTCCACATTATGTTTGTGCTGATTCTAAAGAATAGTGGGTAAAAGAATTTTGTCTCTCCATGCAAAATTGGTAGAGAAATACCCCAAAGGATTACTACTACTGTGCTTTTAACAATTATTTGTTTCTTTGTGTTCAGTTCAATTCAGTTTATTTATATTGTGCCAGTTCACAACAACTGTTGTCTCGAGGCACATTACAAAAAAAAAAATCTTTATAATTCAATCATACATACATTCTAATTGATCCTAGAAAGCTCAATTAATTATTCAAAGCAGTTTAAAAAGTTTCTGTCTAAGGAAACCTGGCAGATTGCGTCAAGTCATTGAGTCATTGACATGTTGGCCTATCAGCCCAGTAAAATACACTCAGGTTTGTATTAGTCCTAGTTTAAGAACTGATTACTTTTCCAATGGCATTAAAAGTTCTGTGTCAGGAATCAGAAACAGAAACAGAACCAAGGATTTAAACCCTAATAAAACTCATCACCACAAAAAGCTTTGCCAAGGAAGATGTGAAATGCATCTTTAAATTTTGGCTTATTTAAGAGTCCTTGAGTAATGTGAAAGCAAAATGCTTTAAACTTATCATTGTTTTCATCTGAGTCCTACAAAAAATCTCCCACCCTAGAAGTAGACAAATAATACAACTCAATTTTTACTCATTTTAAAAACATGTAAAAATCACTTGATCCTTAACAGTCAGTCATCAGACGCTTGTAGAAGGTAAGGTTTTAAAATGATTCCTGAACGACCTTCACCTGATTGCAGATAAAAGTTCTCCTTTCTTTGTCATAAAAAGAAATCCCTCACTGCAATGCTGTTTTGATTGCTAAAAGCCAGGTCCTGGCTTTATCTGAGGGAGCCTGCTCTGCTGGTCAAAAATCAATCCTCAGTTTCTCGCTTGAGCCCATAAACTCTTTCGTTTTCCTTCAGCAAGCTTTAAATCACAATTTATGACGTTCACTCCACAGAGCAGGGAGATGGAAGGAAACCTGGCAGTAACCAGAGTAAGCGCCGTCCTCCTGTGCGCTGCGGTCAAATTCTGAGCTCTGTAAGGCTTAGCCATTGTTTCAACCTGGAGCTCAGGAAAACACTGAAGCTGGAATTAAATAATTAGGCTAATGCATAGGTTATTAAGGATTTTGCGTGCTTGCTGTTCAAATTACTCTTCCTGTGAGTGGCTGCAATAAAACGGCACAGTTTCGACGAATCATTTTATTGAGACAGACTATCCAACAGCAACGACATATCTACAAAGACACACATCATGTGAAACCCAGGGAGATTTCAGGCATGTTGAAAACATACATTCTGTTGTGAAGGACATACATTTGTCTTTCTCAATGGTAAGGCCTGTCTGACGATTGGTCTATTAGGGGATCAGTTAATCCACAGCTGTTGTCCACACTAAAATATTGCCATGGCTATTAAATGGATTGCCTTGATATTCGGAGTAGATGATCATAACCCCAGGAGTTCACAGTGCCTTGTAAAAGTATTCATTCCATTTCACCATCCTAACTTTAACTTGATCTAATAGCATACATTGTAGTTCTGGCTGCATGTTTAGGATCACTGTCCTGCTGGACAGTGAACCTCTGTCCCAGTGTCAAGTCTTTTGTAGCCTCTAACTGGTTACTTTCTGGCAGGAGTGGATTCAGACTTAAAAAACCCTGAACTTACTCCTGGACAGGCTCACTACCCAGATAAGTACAAACAGCTACCAGAAGAATTGTCTTTATCTGCCTGTTTCACAGTGCTTTTAGACAATCATGCATGAACTTATACTGGGGGGTTTTATAGCCCTTCATTCTACTTATGAAGTGACTTGTTTAAATTGGCCTGCCAAACAAACTGAACACTACAGTATCTTGTTATTCAATGACTATGAGCCATTAGGACAGTCTTTACTATCAGAGTCTTTTTTTTAGCACTTTCCTGGACTCTCTGACATCCTTTGTTAACTTCCTTTTTCAAAAACTGTATCAGTAACATAATTTGCATGTGTTACCTTGAGAAAAAAACATTATCTCAGTTAAAACTGATTTAATTCTTCATGTAGTATTGTATGTTATATGTGGTATTCAGATAAAAGATGTACTATAGATATACTATAACTACTATAACCCACCAGAAAAATACCAAAAAGAACACAGATAGGTCTTATCCACTGAAAGAACTGTCAATCTTTAACCAGTTCTGTTTGGGTTCCTTTGAACTTCGGTATTTTGTTGAGAGGCGACCATTGTTTCCACCAGTTTGGGGAACCAAGCTTGTGTTGTGGGTGTTACACAACGTGGTAGGAGAGCATGGTAGCAAGATGACAGAGCTGGCTGAGCTGTGCGCATAAATTTTATGTTTACGTATCTACCTTTTAATTTAACACTCCACAGACCTGTCAACTGATTACTAATACAGTGTTCACTCTGCACATAACAGAGAGACTAATGTTATAAAACAACAGAGAAGTTGATAACTTCATACGGTGGTGTGCTTACCAGGCAATAACGGACATGACGTGTCTCTGCTTTCCAGCGCTCCAGTCAGCCCAAAATAAAATCAGCAGCTGGGTTTCCTCAACAAACCACACTGCATATTATTCGCTGTCATGCTAGTTTGTTGTTTCTTTGTTCAGTTGAGTGACCTTTTTCTCCAGCTGTTGACTGGCCTACTGGTGATGTCACAGTTCACGCAGAAAAACCAGCTATTCTGTGGTGCCCGAGTTGAACCAGAGTTCAGCCTATGTAACCTCTTTTTTTTTCTGTGGAAACATGTGACACCGGTTTGAAAACACGTTCAGGAACCGCAACGGGCTCTGAACCATGTTGGTGGAAAAGGCGTAAGTGAGAGAAACCAACAACTCTCAGATGTAAAACAGTTTCAAACAGATTTTCTATTCCCAAACTTTAAGACAAAGTAGCTACATTTGGCCTCCTTTTGCCCTCAATACCATGACTCAATGGTACCAGTAGATGTTAAAGAGGGCAGCGCCTCTTTAAGGGGAGCGCCTCTCGATGGCTGCAGAACCTCAGACACCCGTCCTGGATGGGTTGTACTGGAATTGTAATTTCCCCTTGGGGATAAATAAAGTACTACTGAATTGAATTGAATTGAATGTTATGCTTTTCCAAGTGTAGTCTTTTGTCAAACTGAAGAAGTGAACTGACTGCAGCAACGATTTACAGTGTGGTTATCTTCTGAATTGTCTTTTACTGTATTTAATTACATTTGAATTGGCTCAACAAGTAAGATGTACTGGTTTAATTTTGACAGCATTTAATTACAAAATAGTTTTCACATCATCATCATCATCATCATCCTGCTAATCCAGCTGAAAGGTCACAGAGGGATCTTTCTGTTTCTATCACTGCCTAGATATGCTCCATGGATCGCTCTCTGTCCCTCATCATGGCCATCTTGAAGATGCTTGTCAGGGTAAACTTCTACCGAGTGTCTAGCTCGGTGAGTCAGTGATGAGGTTGGTCTCTGGGACTCCATACTGCGGTTGCTGAAACTTAAAAGGAAGTCTTAATGCTCTTTGAGATTTTGACATTTTTAACAAATATTTTTTATCTGCTTTCTTTTAGCTATCCATTCATCTTCATTGATTGTTTTTATATCAGTTTTAATTTGTATTGCTTCAGTCTCCAGATTATATTCTACAGGTGCAGGGGCACTTTATGGGCAAAAGCTGCTATATGCTTCAGGAGTAGCTCAAAGCTTAAGGAGTCTTATTTGTTTCTGTAACTTACATCTGCCCCTTCTCAGTTGGCAGTCAGGTTTTGGCTAACTTTAGTCTTAGTCAGATCACTTTGCCTTCACCTGCCTCCCACATGAGTCATGGATCTCTGCAGCTCCTCCAGAGTTACCTTCTTGGCTCCTTAATTTGATTAATGTGTTCCTGCCAGTGGACGGCCATGTCATGATAAGTTTGCAGTTGTGCAATGCAGATTTCATTTTTCTGATGATTGATTGAGCAGTGACATGCTCAAAGCTTACATTATTGTTTTATAGACTAACCTTGGTTTAAACTTCTCCTTTATTCCTTATTTGTTTGCTGTGTTTTTTGGTTCTCAGGATGCTGTTTGTTCACTAATGTTCTCTAGAAAACCTCTGAGGCCTTCACAGAAGAGCAGGAATTATATATACTAGTCAAGTCAAGTTTATTTGTACAGCACATTTCAACAACAAGGCAATTCAAAGTGCTTTACACCATAAAAACATAACACAGTAACCAATTATGAAAAAAGCAATAAACATTACATTTTGTCAAATGCCATCATCAAAATCATCAAGTAAATATACATCCAATATATTGATCAATGTTCCAGTTATTATGAATCAACAGCAACTCTAAACAGATGGGGTTTTAGCCTTGATTTAAAGGAACTCAGTGTTTTGGCTATTTTGCAGTTTTTCTGGAAGTTTGTTCCAGATTAGAGGAGCATAAAAACTAAATGCTGCTTCTCCATTTTTGGTTCTGGGGATGCAGACCAGACTAGAACCAGAAGACCTGAGTGGTCTGGAAGGTTGACACAACAACAGGCTTTTAATGTATTTTTGGTGCCATTAAGTGCCATTACAAACTTAAAAAAACAAAAAGTCTATTCTCTGAGTTACAGGGAGCCAGTGTAAGGACTTTAGAAGTGGGGTGATGTGCTCTATTTTCCTACTTTAGTGAGAATGCAAGCAGCAGCATTCTGGATCAGCTGCAGCTATTTGACTGATTTTTTTTAGGCAGACCTGTGAAGACACTTGCAATAATCAATGCGACTAAAGATAAATGCATGGATGTGTTTCTCTCGATCTTGCTGGGACATTAGTCCTTTAATTCTGGAAATGTTCTTCAAGGGATAGAAGGCCGACTTTATCACTGTCTTTATGTGTGTCTGAAGGTTCAGGTCTGAGTCCATCACTACACCCAGATTTTGGGCCTGTTGTCTTACAGCAAGAAGCCCCTGGTCTCTCTAAATTGTCCTTAGGTGAGAGTGTGTGGATGGTTGCTTGTCTCTGTGTTGCCCTGCAATGGACTGGCCACTTGTCCAGGGTGCACCCCACCTCTTTCTCAATGACTGCTGGAAATAGGCACCACCCCCCCTCAGTATCCTGAAAGAACAAGCACATTTAGATAATGGATAGATGGATGGAGGGTTTCAAAGTAAAGAGATGTAAATTGAAATGCATGTCACAGAAACCATCTATCTTTTTCTTTTCACTTCACAACTATGCACTCTTTTGTGTTAGTCTGTCCCATAAAATTCCAGTGGTCATCTATTCATGTTTCATACGGTTTAAAAAAAGGAACAATTTTTGAATTTATTTGTGTATTTATTCAGGTCTCTGTCTCTTCACAGTTGGACATCAGACAATCTGCAACCCTGAAAAGGTGAGGGAACCGAACCCAAAAATCAGGACAAGGAAACAGGTGAAAAGTAAATGAGAACATTTATTTACAAAGTGCTGCAGAACTGAATGACTTTCAGACTGAATATCAAATAAAAAAGGTAAGCTGAGAAGCTGATATAAACAGATATAAAGACATAAAATGATCGAGGACAGCACAAAAAAACTTTGGCAGAACATATACAGAGGGAAGAGAAAACAGGTGAGTGGCTGTCAGCAAAGGCAGACATCTGAAAAGACTGGAGTGAAACAAACAGAAGTGGACAAAGAAACACTCTCCACCAATTTTTTTTTTTCCATTTCCTAGATATGTTTATTTTAATGTCTTATTTGTAAGGCTATAGCTCTTGTCTCATCAATAAGTTTTCCCTCTTCACCTTAAAACTCAGAATGTTAAGAATTGTAGAGACTTTATTATGTTCATACTTAAAAATGTCTAAATGTGATAATTATCTACATTCATATCTACTAACATGTTGCAGAATAAGGGTCCCAAACCCAGAATGTGCAACTATGCTATCCTTTTTTCAAAAACACTTCATCTGAGATGACAATTAATCAAACAAGCAGAACTTTGTATCACATTTTAAGGGTGTTGACATGGTGATGTATATAACACTTCAATCCCAGTTGGTTGAAATCACACACAGTAAAACAGTGTGAGTTGTACTTTACACATGCTCTAATATTGAGTAACACACTCATTATCAGCTGTGATTACTTGTTTTATGCTCAGCCAGACACTGCAAGGAATATTTCTTTTCTATTTTTCTTTCAGGATAATTTTCCTGCATGTACACAGAGGGCCCTCTGAATGTCTTTTTGTCTGTTTCCCCTTGTAGTCTGAATCCCAGGAGGAGTCGGATAAAAAGGAGCTTTCTGTCTTGCCCTGGTTCAACAAACTGCACAAGGGAACAGGGCAAGACGTCGATTTGGGAGGAAACTGTGCTGATATTCATATTCATCACTGCTGCATAAGTAAATACTGTTCCATTGTATTGCTTTCACAGAATTACCTCTCCCATAATCCATGCTGACAAAAACAAATCAAATGTTGTTGCACTCCCTCCGACTCAGCCGGTCTGAACGTGCGTTGATTAACTTGGCTGCGTCTCCTTCACTAAATTTGAAATCCAATTACCCGCAGAGCAAAACGCTGCAGAACTGACACCAGCTGTCTATTCAGATGGAAACATTTAGCAGGGGTGGACAGGTGCATCAGCATGCGCTGGAGTAAGTGTGCATGGTGTGAACTGGATTTGTAAATTGGAATGATTCTCTGCCTGGTGAAAAATATATCATTTAGCAGGGTGAGCCATAAAAAGAGAGATCACGGTGGGAAACAGGTGACTGGCTTAGAAAATATGCTCAAAACCTGTTGATTATGATGTTAGCACATTGCAAGGCATAGGGCACAATTAGAAGAATTTTTATAAAGGGACAACTAACATCTTCTTGGCATGCCAGCATTTTAAGTGTCAGAATTAAAAAGAATAAAACTGATTTTGCAACATAAACTGAAATTATCCAAAGGTATATTTTTGCTGTGTTTCTCTCTGGCTGTCATTTGTATGCTTTATTTATTGGCATTTAGTTTAGTTTAAGCATTTGGTTAACATCTGGAGAATAACATGTTGATCTTAACATATAACTAAAAAACTTGGAAGAAGTGTAAAATATAATACATAAAGTGGTCTCTTCCTCAAACAACTGCACTTTAGGTTTCAATAGTAACTGACACTGAGCTGTCAATCCTATTCTTGCACAACAAGCAGTAAATCTGTATGGTCAGAAGTTCTGATCATCAAGCTGTATTTCTAATAGATATTTTTTTCCCCTTTAACTTGTCCAAACTACAACTCTTCATGGAAAACATAGTTTAATTCTGCAAACCTCTAACAATAAAAAACAAAGAACGAGACACGATTGCTCGAGGCTTGATGTTCCTCTTTGTAGAGGAAGCAGTGGCATTTATCTAGCTTGTTTGTGGGAGCATGTTTGTGAAAAAGAGAGAGGGGGAGGAAGGGGGACCATCTGTTTGTCAGTTGGTCTGTCACATGACCCTGCCACCTTTATTCTGAGTTCTTCATTGCAATACATTAATGAACAGCACATGAAATTTAGAAACATTCAGGTTAAATTAGCTCAAATATGAGTTTGTGTATGGTTTTTATATATGAATAAATTAGATACAACAGGGTCTAAACGTTTTTATACTCACTTTACTTTAAAGAAACTACTGTGAGCAAACTCAAATAGATACCTATAAAAACATTTGATTAAAGATACTGTCAGGTAATGTATTTTATTTTTACTAATAGATGTGCATCCAGAATAAAAACACATCTGGGTTGTAGATGTGGCATTTCTGGCATGTATTTCTGTTGCAGAATTTCACAAAATACAAAGTTTGTTGAAAGCCCACTAGGAAAAAAGACCATGTTTTTGTGTATGTGTCGATGACATCACAAAGTTTGACTCCAATGACCTCTAGGCCATGATGAATACTATTGTGGTTGGAGAAACTACAGCAAATGAAGACAATGCAACATGTTGAAACTTCTCTCTTTCTGACTCCTGAAGGTTAGATTTTTTTCCTTAGTTTTTCCTTCTGGTGTTAACTGTAAAAATATGCAATGGTAGGCTGTACTGTAGGAGCATGCATGGTGGGGCTAATTGGTAGGATTTGGTTCATAAGTCTGAATGCCTTTGAAGAGAATTTTGGTTTAAAATATGAATAAAGATGGGAAAAAAAGCAAACAAAAAAAATACATAACATAATCAAAAGTACCCTGCTCAGTTACTTATTTTTGGGAGGGCATATAGTATTTGACCTTCAAGAAATATAGATTTAAAAAAAGAAAGAAAAAAATATGAACTGAACATGACATGTTATCAATAACAAACTACATCTAAAGCAAGTTTAATTATTCATGGTGGGGGTGAGGGGTTCAAGTTACCTGCAGCTGTCATCATGGTGGTTAAGAATAAAACTCAGTGATACAAAATTCAGTAATGCGTTGGAATGAATCCATGTTATTCTAAGACATTAACATCCTCTTATCAAATTTTAAGTATTAGCTGAACTAAGTGTTAGGTCTTTAGTTGTACACTTCAGCTTCAAAGAACTGTAATGTCACTAAAATGAAGGGTGGTAGTTTTTAAGTAGCAGTAGTTGATTTACCACAATGTCAACAACATAACTGTCTAATTCATTGGTTACCAGCAAAGTAACAGTTCATTTAATTATATTATTGAATGTGTTTTGCTTGACCCTGAAATTGTTTGCTTCATGTTATATGTTAAAAAAATAATGGTAAATTTGTTGTGGAGACAATATTTTTTCCACTTTATTTATTTATTTGGTCTTAAAGTTGTCTCCAGAGTACTGTGTTTCAGTCCAAAACAACAATTTCCTAATAATTGTACCTTGCATAGTAGTCAGGTATTTTAAATTATACATTTTTTATAATTTTAAGAATAGTAAATTACTTTGAAAGATTACTTATCATAAACCTTTAAAGCTAATTTAAAGGTTGGGTTATTCATCATCAACACATAGGTTTTACATTTTAAGAGCTACAGTATATTGTTTATGCAAAGTCGAGAACTCTTGGGATCCCCCTGCTGGCTAGAGCAACTAAGCAGCAGCTTAGCTTGCTCGTACTTCTGGCCAGCTTTTTTTTCATGGTCCTTGACCCACAGGGGATGAAAGTGATCAAATATGACAGGCAGAGGCAGGCCATAATAAAGCACTAACCTTATAGTCCTGCTGTATTAGCTCAGCCAAGTTTGAATGTTGTCCTTGCCACTCTACATGTGCTTTCTTGATGATATCTACTAGACAGTCTATGTAATATACAGTATAGCTCAGTATAGCTTTAGGATTTTTTTTTTTCAACTGAATTTAGACTGAGTGAAAAAAAAAAAAAACGGAGACAGGCAGAATGAGTGCAACTGTTTGGCCTAGTTATGCAGCACACTGAGAGCTGTCTCTGGTCCTGAATGCATTTCATGTTTGTAAGTCCCATTTCATTTCAGTCTACAGAAATGGCACTGAATCTTCACTTTGCACTCAATGAATTTTGTTCCCTGCACAGAAAAAAAGGACTTAAAAAAAAGATCCATTCTATTCATTTTGGTTTTCTATTTTCTCCAGTACATCTTCTAGGGAAGACTGTTTTTGTGTGTGTATGTTGGACTCCATGGTGTTGTATTTTAATGATGAAGCAAGTGATAATAAATGTTGACCTGACAGACTCACAGGCCAACACTGATGTCTTAAACAGGTTATTATTTTTAAATAATCCATATATACACAGTTAGTTTAGAATATGTGTCCAAATGAGGCTGGTTTGTCAGATTAAAAGTTTTTTTTTTGTTGTTTTTTTTTTTTAAATAACAACCATTAAGCAGGTCCTAAACATACTTTTCATTAAGCCCATATTTCTGTATTGAAATGTTTTTTGTTGGTCTGACATAATATGAAGCATAAGCGGAAAATCATCATATTTGACAGAAATAAAGGCTTGAAAACATTGATATTTGAATAACTAATCTATATGTTTCAGTTATCCATGTTGTAAAACAAAAGGATATATATATATATATATATATATATATATATATATATATATATATATATATATATATATATATATATATATATAGATAGATAGATAGATAGAGAGAGAGAGAGAGAGAGAGAGAGAGAGAGATGAGCCATGAAAACTGGGACAAGGAACAGCTGAGTCTGATTAATGGAATGTGGAAGAGCTGTTGGGGTGCATGTTCCTCATCCTAGTATTCACAGTCCCTATGCCTGACTAGGTGCTAGAGACCAGCACTTGCAAAGATGTACCTAATTTTCCACTAGCTACACGGATGTGACATCTTTCTACAGCAGGTTAGGAAACTGTTTTCAATAATGCCTTTACAGAACTTCACTTTAAAAAATCAAACTAATCATTTAAGCATGAGTGGAACCCCAAAATAACAATTAAAAAAAAATGTTTAGGACTCCATTTAATCTGGGGCCGGCTCTGGACACTTGAATTAAAGCAAGATAACTGACTCTAAATGGATGACTTGTCGCCTAAACACAGTAAAGCGATTCATCCCAAACCCCCCACCGCTTTGCCTCACTCCTGAGTTGGTGTGTTGGTTGGTTGCAGCAGAGCCTCAGTCTGTATCCCGGCTCGCCTGACAGACACAGCCAGTCCTCGTCTCCCATTGCTCACCCATCAATCTGTCTCTCCGGCTCTCAGTCTGACGTCTTTGACCGAAAAAAGGCGAGATGTAGAGCCCGAACATGGAGATCGCATTGGAGCAGGGCTTTTCGCTTCTACCCTCGGTGGAGACCCACAAACTCAGCGGCAAACAGCGGTTTTCAGCTGCTTGATCATCGCAGTGACGCTCTTCTTCCTCTGCATGAACACATCAACCAACACAGATGTCCGACTTGAGAAGTTACAGAGAAACCGCGGATAAATCCTCCAAGTCGTCCTCATCCTCTTCAGTTTTCAACAAGCGCTCTAAGCTGCAGGTAAAAACGGAGACCAAAACAGTTGCCTGCTGTTTGATGTTTGTGTTTTCTGTGCCTGCATATTTCAGACTGAGTGTACGCCTGTTTTATATAGATACATACATACATACATACATACATACATACATACATTTATATATTTATTTTATATATATATATATATATATATATATATATATATATATATATATATATATATATATATATATAATGTGTGTGTCTCTGTGTGTGTGTGTATTTATATGAAGTAATTTCGATTAGACAGGAGTGAACGCTTTGACCAAAGTGGGTGGGAAGGTGACTCATGCTGCTTCAAACGGTGTTTTGGAGCCAGCATCACTGCGCCTTTTTATGGCTTTAAAGAAGAGACACACAGGCTTTACAGGCTGCTATATGAAAAAAAAAAAAAAAAAAAAAAAAAAAGACCATTTCAGTTCCGAGATGGTTTCTGAGTGGATAAAGCACCAGGAGAAGTGTGTCTGAGCAGCTCATTCTTTACTAATATTAAAAGCCACTTACACCTCTAATAAATAGGAATGTTTAATGGAGGTAAGGACTGATCATTTTGTATTTTGGCAGTTTAGGTTAATGCTGATTACTGATTTTTTTTTTTCACTCTTTAAAGTCTCATATTGCCCTAAATACTAAATAGCTTCCATACATGCATTTTTCAAATGGTTTAGCCTTGTTTTACAACACACATTTATGAATTGACATACATAGCTATAGAATCAGCATTACTTTCTTAAATGTGTACTGTTTTTTATGTTCTACACGTTTGTATATTTTCAGAAAATGAGACACTGCTATATTTTTTTAAAAATGTATGTTGCTCATTGCCTGGATTTAGGAAACCCAGTGCCTTGCAAAAGTACCTTGTATGATGGCTGATACAGGTCTCTATTGAAAATAAGGCCTTCTGTCTCAATAGGATTCACCTGTATAAAAAAAGGTTATGAATGAAAACACCTACTGGATATTTCCTAGATTTTTCATGGTATAGCCTTTACTTAATAGTTTTAAAGCTGCAGGATGTAACTTTTATTAGAGATATTGTTCTACATATTTCTTGAAACTGTCACTATGTCATGACAATATAGTATGAGACAGATAATCTGTGAAAAGATTGAGCTCCTCTGCCTTCTCCCAGTGCTCCCAGTGCTATCTAGAAACAATTAATCAGAGACAGGAGGTGGGTCTTAGCGCTGTCAATCACCATGCCTGTGGCGATGCTCACCCACCCCCATATCCATCCCCCCTTGCTCTCTGCTGTGCTGCAGCTCGCAGAGGCTGTAGTGAGTACTCAGGCCAGCTAGCATGACCACTGATGACGACGGACAAATGGTTTTCCTGTAACGGTAAGTTGTTTCTCCACCATTAGCACATTTAGCAGCGAGTAAATGAAGTTGACTGACAGCACTAAGACCTTCCTCCTGGCTCTGATTGGTTGTTTTAGGGTGCAAAGTTACTTAATGCAGCTTTAATGTTTTTATTGAGAATCATTAAATATCAATACTGTTTGATCCTAATTTACAGTGCAGTTAAAGGTACAAGTATTGATCTCTTCTCCTTTTTTACACATACAGAGACCGAAATATTTATCTATTCTTTTTGTAAAATAGATCAAGTTCCGTTAAATTAAGTGGAAAGCATCTGTAAACACTAATTTTCAAGTCTTGCCACACATCTCAATTGGATTTACATCTTAGCTCTGACTGGATGAATACAGTTGGATCTAAATCATTCTATTGCTGCTCTGATTATTTGTATTATCATTTCCCTGCTAGTAGGTGTCAAGTCTTTTGCACCCTCTAACAGGTTTTATTCCAGCAATTCTCTGTGTTTAGCTCCAGCCATCCACCTATTAATTACGACACACTTCTCTGCCCATGCTGATGGAATGGATCCCCACAACATTATTCTGCCACCACCATAAATATTTCACCTTGAAGTAATCAGTGTGATGTGTAGTGATATTTTTTCTCAACACACAATGTTTTACATGTACTTCAGAAAGTTCAATTTTGGTCCACCGAGCACTTTCTCCCATATGTTTGCTGCGACTCCTGATTGACTTTTGGCAAACGTAAAAGGGACTTCTTATGGCTTTCATTTAACAATAGCTTTGTTTGTGCCACTCTTCCATAAAGGCTGGATTTTTGCATGACAGATAGTTGTCTTCTCAACAGATTCTGAGCTGTGGATCTCTGCTTCTCCTTCAGTGTTACCATGAGTATCTTGGCTTCTCTTACAATCCGTTCCATTTGTAGTCGGAACTCGGAAATTCCAACTTTCCAGTTGGAAAAATAAACTGGAACACCAAAGTAGGAGTTCAGATAGTGGGAGAAACTCCGACTACACCCAGTTAGGATTTTTAAGACCGACTTGGCCTTTCAGTATGGCTGCTTCTTGCATGAACAGTAGTAAGCTGTGGTGGAAACATGTTTATTTTAACTGGAATGCTGTTACCAAGGGTGTGACGTCAAACCCAGCTCAAGTTACGACTTATGGAACGCAGCATAATTATTGTTTTCCTGGCCTGTAAGTTCAGTTTTGTTGGTAGGTCTGCAAGTAGGCTATGCTCTCACCATTTTCAGGATGATGTCTTTAACAGTACTCTGTGATATGCCCAAAACTTGGGATATTGTTTTATACCCTAAACCTTCTGTAAAGTTCTCCACAACCTTATCCCTGAGCTTCCTGTTGTGTTTCTTGGGCTTCACTAAATTTAGTTTTAGGATATCACAAGAAAGGGAGGATTTATATAGATGCATGCCACAGTTTTCAGATTTTTATTTGAAAAGAAATGGAAAAGCAAAAAATCCACATTACCATTATGCTCTACTTTGTGTTGGTCTATCATATAAAATCCTGCCTAAAAGAGCACTGAGGTTTGTGGTCATAATGTGATGGATGTTAAAATCTTCAAGGGGTATGAATACTCTTGCAATGCACATTTCTCAACCACAATGTCAAGAAATCTGTGATGATTTATCAAAAGTCTCTTTAACAAAGGAAGATTTGACCGTCCTCAGTGTTCAACTAAAATCTTTATTTAAGTATTTCAAATGGTCCAAACTTGATCATTTTGAGGGTTGAAAGTAAAGTATTTAATCTTTTTTCTGTTGTGTTTGGGTTTTTTGTTGTTGGGTTTTTTGTTTTTTGTTTTTTTGCACAGGAGGTGAGACCCATTTGTATCATCTAATTTATTCTAAATAGGGCAAAGCACAGTATTATTCAGTAACTTTACTTTCAAATTTAGACAAAAAAAAAAAAAACCCATAAAAATTTAGCCCAGTCTTTGTCCTGTACAGAACGTCACTTAATCTACAGACTGAAATAAATCACTTATGTGGTGTTGTCCCCTGAACTACTGTTTTCTCAAAGTAGGGCTGAGATGGGGACAGCTAAGCGTACAGAGAATAGAAAGGATGTTTACTAAAACATGAGGAATATTATATTAACCCATTACTGTAGCATGGAAATATATATATATTTTTTTTTACATTGTAAATAACAGATGTAGTTTTTTCCTAATTTCTAATACTTTGTGGTGCTCATGCAGCATTGTTAATCATGAAAATTAATCTCATATTTCCCTCCAGCTAGCTCAAATTAACCTCACTGCTGGCTGAACTAGTAACATGAGACAACATCCGATATGCTTTAGCAGGCTCTGTTCTTTTAGTAGGTTACAGTGTCTCTAATTCTGGCAAATCAACAATGGATTTAGGTCCATCTACCATTTTGGCACAGCTTTTTGGAGTGACCTGAAAAGCAATCTAACTGCTGCATTAGTGGCCTCAATTTATTTTAACCGGAAGAAAAAAAAAAAATTGTAGGCCATGCTAACTCATAGCCATTTATGTCCATCTTCCCTCTCTGGTTCTCTCACTCTTTTTTCATCCACTTTCACACACTCCACCCCACTCTCCCCCTCTGCTAGTATGCACTCACTCAAACTGTGTCTCATCGCATTTCATCACTCTCAGGCGCACTCTGCCCCCTCTGCTCATCTCCATCTCACGCGCACACGCATAAAAAGAGGCACACCAGCCCACAGGAACGTTTGATGTTGTTTGACTGACTCTGTCGTCTCCGCTCTTACTGTACATCTTATGCCGCAGTTTGATAGTTTATGTTTATTTTTTGAGTTCATTTGTTGATCCCCTTCTTTTCCTTTGAAGACTGCTCCATTATGACAGCTCCTCGCACCTCAGAACAGGATTATGTTTTAGGTTGGAGGAGGAATCAGAAACCAGATATATTTCAAGGACAGGTCATCTCTATTTTCTCCATTATTGTATAAAAATAGTACATTGTAGGGACACATTTATAATGTATAGCTCAATTCTATATTAAATATCTGCACAGTCATGGGGGGTTCAATTACACAATACTGCATCAATGAAGGGACACGGGCATTATTGGGCAACTGGGGGAAATTTCCCCCATGTCTTTCAGAAGAGAGTTCACCAGATGCCTGACTTTTTGGAGTGTGTGAGTTCACTTATATCTAAAGTGCACTGAAAAAGATCAACACAACGTAGAACTAAATTGTGAAGACAAAAGAAAAGGATCCTCAATATTTTTATGAGATAAAATTAGAAATGTGTGGCATACATTTGTATTCACCCCCTTTTACTCTACCCCTAAAGAAACATGTATATTTAATAAATAGAATCCACTCGTATGTAGTTTGATCACACTATAAATACAGCTGTTCTTTGGAGGCCACTGAGGTTTGTTAAAGAACATCTGTAAAGACCATCATGAAGACCAAGGAACACAACAGACAGGTCAGAGATGAAATTGTGGAGAAGTTCAGTTATAAAAATATGTCCCAAGCTTAAAACATTCCCCTCAATCCATCATCTAAAAGTGGAAAGAGGAGTATGGTACAACTGCAGATCCATCAAGATATGGTCATCTACATAAAATGACCCATGGAACCCCTGGAGGAGCTGCAGTGATCTACAGCTCAGGTAGGATAATCTGTTAAAAGGATAACTACTAGTCATACACTAAATAGATTTAGCATTTATGGAAGAGGGTCAAGAAGAAAATTGTAAGAAAGCATCGAGAAGCCCCACTTAATGTTTGCCACAAGCCATATAAGTGACAAAGCAAGTATGTGGAAGAAGGTGTTCCTGTCAGAGGAGACCAAAATTGAACTTTTTGAACTTACTGCATGTAAACTGTAATATGTGGTGGAAAGCATATGCTGAACATCGTTCTGATCCCACTGTTTTCATAGTGGTCCATGGTATTATTCTATGGGAATGTTTTATTCAGCACAGACGGGGATGTTAGTCAGAGTTAATGGTAAAGTAGAAGCAGATGGAGTTAAATAAAGAGTAATCACGTAAGAAAAACTGTTAAAGGCTGCAAAAGTGTTAAGACTGATGGAGTTTCTCCTATTAGCAAAACCACACCCCTAAACAGACTATAATTGAATGGCTTAGTTAAAAGTATATTTATTCCTTTATGTCCAGTCAAAGTCTAGAGTGTGAGAATTGTGACAGGGCTTAAAAGGGGTGTTGACAGATGCTTTCAAACCACTCTGACAATTTTGAGCAGTTTTGCAAAGATCAAATGGCAAAAATTTGAGTCTCTAGATGTGCAAAGTTGGTAGACATGTATTGAGCAGCGCCACAGACATGGGGATGAGCAGCGCCACAGGCATGGTGATTTCTTTCACAATCATGTGCCCCTTTGTGCTGGTATAATACAAAAAAATCCCAATACAATACAGTGAAGTTTGTGGTTGTAACGTGACAAAATGTAAAAAAGGTTCAAGGTTTCACAAGTCACTGTAAGTTAATGCTTTAATGTAACTGCAGTTAATGTTACCTATTATAATGATATCATATATAGGTAATTTTGTGCTTTTTGTAAACAACTGAAGGTCATATATCAAGAATCTCGTCAGCTGAGGAAACTGATAAAGTGGCAAAAAGTATTTTTTCTGAATGGATTCTCCACAGAGAAATGGCATCATTAGCCTGGCTGAAAAACAAGACCACATCTTTCATGTTTCAGTGTCATTTCTACTTGTTTTTAATAAAGCCTTTTCGACATGCACATATACAATAGGCTTATTGTTTCATGCAGGTGTGGATGAAGAGTGTGCATCTGTGTTAGTGCTTGAAAGAGGAAACAACTTATTCTTTGTTTACCCTCCCAAGAAGGCTAGTTTGTTGGAATAAGGATCAATGTCAAAACTGAATAAATTACACAGTGAAATTTTGAAACATTTGCCTTTTTTGGCTTTGTGTTTGTCAGAGTAATTGTAAGCTACAAAGAAATCCCTCTGTGACATTGAACAGCAAACAGGCTACCCTATTTTAATCTGCTTGAGGCACAAGATTACTGTCAGAAAACTGGATTTGTCTAACCAAAAGCTCAAAAAAAGAATGATAGGAGTAAACGAAAGCAGTTGGGTTTTTTAATAATGAAACTGGAAGTCATGGCCATCACCTTTTCACACAATAAAATTTGCAGCAAATAAAACCAGAATGGGGAATAATTTGACAATATAATGTTGTTTTTTTAAAGTTGCAGCTCTATATTTTGCCAGTAATTGTCTCTTATCTGTCAGATTCTCAGATTTTAGGTATGATACAAAGAAGGTCTCAAGGCAAAGCTGTGTCGTCATCCCTCTGAAAACACATCTTTTCCTGTTTAAAATACAACACTGCACTCTGGATAAATCTGACATGATGCAGGGGACTTTTGACGTCAATTTTAGGCTCCACTACATGTCCGAAATACCACGCTATCTGGTCTAATTACCCCTTACGTCTCACTTCCCCTGAGGCGACAGGGCAAGGGGAAGGTGCCAAACCCTTTTTTCACCTGCCCTACAGCTACAGAGATGTGCTGCTCAACCTGCTTTGTGCTGGGATAGTCAGGTCTGGCACCGGCTCTGGTTAGCCAGTGGGGGTGCCTCACCACCCAGGCTGTTGTAATTCCACACACAACATGACTTGCTACTATCACTGGTGTGAAGCCAGAAGACAATCACTACTTTTAAAAATAGAAGCCACTGTGCTGTTTCTTTGAGTACTGAGAAAGAACTCAGTAAAACTGTGGATCGTCTGTGTTTTTCTTTGACTTCTCAACATTTTTGAGAGATTACAGCCAATGTTTTGTAATTTATCAAGCATTATGGTAAATACTATGTTCAGTTTATTTTTATAGGGTCTATTCACAACAGATGTCCTCTCAAGGCAATTTACAAGGTAAATGGGTCTAATTGATATCCATTTATATAGAATCCAGGTTCGTCCGTTTTCATTTTTTATAAGTCTACAGTGGTTCTCAAAGGCTTAAACACCCTGTTAAAATTCTAGGGTTTTGTGTCGTAAAAATAAAGACCACGCTGAACACATTTATCATTTTCATCATTCAGCTTTCTTGAATTCGCACCTACCATCGACTACAGTGAACCTTATTATCCTGAAATATAGTTCAGCTGACATACATGGATTTTCATGACTTGGTTCCACAGGAGAAGATGGAAAATGACAGAGCTGATAGAAGCTGAGCAGGGAGGCTGCCTAGAGGCTGACAGCCATACTGAAGGAGTATCAGATGCTGGTTTGTTTTAGACGTAACAAGAATCTCTTGTAATCTCCATTTGCTTAGGCTAAAGAGTAGTTTTGAGGATTAAAGCCTTTTCTTTTAAAGAAAACATTCATGCCTGGCAGAATAACACAGTGGTGGGCATGGTAGTGGCAGCATCATGTCGTGGGTTTACTTTTCTTCACACAGAGCAGGAGTTTTTAATCAGGTGTTTTTAATCATGAACAGTTCAAAAATGATAGTCAGTTTTGACCCAAAACCTATAAGCGCCAACAAGAAAGGTAAATAGGAAGAAGGATTTTATTTTTCACAATGATAGTGAGTCCACATAAGAATGACATAGTCAGGGACAAATTCATGTTTTTTAATGACCTAGCCAGAGTCCAAGACAGAAAATATAGGTTGCAACCTGAAGAAAGCAGTGGACACATGATGTCCTCACAGTTTGATAAACTTGGAGAACGTCTGCAATGCAGTGTGGGAAAATGTTGCCAAGAAAAGATATGGGATGCTGATGGACTCCTAATAAAGAAGAATGTTTGCTGAAATAGAATCAAAATGTGCTTTAACAAAGAATTGTTTTAAGGTTGTGCAAACCTAACCTGGCCATCAACTTCCTATGCAATTCCACTCAGTTCTCATCTCCCTTCAGTGCTCCGTCTGGGATTTCTCCCACTGAGCTCAAGTTCTCTGGTTAAATTTCAACCGAGCCAACTGAAGGAGAAGTTGTTAACGATGACATTGGTTTTCTGTGCTGTTTTAGAATTGTAGTCTCCCTGTATAGGGTTGTAGTTTGGCAGTGGCAGTGACAGAGGCAGAAACTTTTCATAGCGGTGGCCAGCCTGGGAGCATTGCTCACTCAGGGGTGGCCAACAACTGATCAGCACCTGAGCCACTTTTGAGCACAACTGTATTTTCCAAATAATTGTCTAGAGACAGAAAATATTTTCTTGAATCGAATAAATATGTGCCTATATTTAAAACTATATGCTGTGTAACCATATATCACTGCTACCACCAATTGTTTTGAAGGGGAACTTCAAAGTTGCCCCCTTATGGCAACCAATCACTTGGCAGAATTGGCTGCAAGGATGGCTGATGATTAGCCACTTTTTAGTCACGGACTGAATGAAGCCATTCAGTCTGTGATGGCCACACTTCCAAATACTGAGTAATTAAAGTTGGAGTAAGAGAGATGTTTAAGACATTTTATTCCTGGCAAAGGGTTTTGTGGCCTTACTCCCCACAGGGTTGTTTACAGTGCATGCAATTTCCGGTAAGCCTCATTGAACTGGTGCATTACATACATCATGGCCAAACGTTTGCAACTAGGTAAAATTAGATCTAACTGTTTAATCTAACCTAATTGTGGACAAAGTTTTAAACTGATATATCGTGATCTAATTTTTCTATCTCTCAAAATGCTGGCTTTTCCAACAGGTGTGTCTTTGCTTTTGATAGCAACTATAACCCATTCCAATATCCAATTATATGGTCACCTTCAGATCTAACTACATCTAGTGTAGTTCAGTCCTAACACATAAAATGATACAATACACCAACATTCAGCTAATCATGTAGCTCTAATTGATAAAATGTTATCTGAGGAAGCCAAGCTTATTACACAGAGAAAGGGTTCAGTATGGTCCAACAGCGATAGTTCTGTTCAGGAAAGAAATACACCTAAACAGAGAATCCCTTGAACTCGCTATACTCTCTATGAGAAAGACAATAAGGAGAGTCTACAAAGCTAATGGTAGCAAATGCTCAGTGACGACAGAGAAAGAACACAAAGTTAAAGGAGGGGTATTATGTAAAATTGGCTTTTTTGAGCTTTATATCATGTGATGTTATTACCTCATCAAAAACATCCCTGGAGTGTTGCTTTGATTCTTTTATGCATGTTTGAGAAATCCTTTAATCTCCCGTGGCAGCCATTTGGGGTGCCTAAACGTTTGCTCACACAAAGTGCTGCTTATTTCCACAAAGCTCGTTCTTAGAGCTGCAGTCTCCAACCAAGCTTCTACCTCACAGAGCACCCCTCCTCTGCACCTTCCCCATTCAGCTCCTCCAGACTAGGGACTGTTGCAATTCGCAAACACCTGGTGGAAATGCATGTCTGCTGAGCTTATCATATGAACTACTTCTCAGTCAAACACTCCTAAGAATGGTTGTAAATGGCATAATTGAGAAACACTGTTGTGATGAAATGCTGAAGGTGGAGTGTCCGAAAGAGTAGGAGCTTCTTAAAGAGACAGAGGCCAATTTCAAGTCGTAAAATTACAAAATCAAATTTCTTTTAAGTTATGTTTGATAAATACAGCATTTTTATAACATCTTAAGGTAACATAGTTACTTGATGGTGCTTTAAATGGCACTATGTGCCTGGAGAATGCCACCTCTTTGATAGTGATTCCACTATCAAAGGGGAGAGACATATATATATATATATATATATATATATATATATATATATATATATATATATATATATATATATATATATATATATATATATATATATGGCTAAAACAGATCCCAGGAACAACGTCAGACATCTCAGTCCAGAAATGCGCAGTTCTCGGCACAGCCAAGATACTACGCAGAACCCTCAAGCTCCCAGGCCTCTGGTAGAGGACCCGAGCTCAGAGGTTGAGAAAGCCCACCCGTGGAGGGTGAGAAGGGAATTTATATATATATATATATATATATATATATATATATATAGAGAGAGAGAGAGAGAGAGAGAGAGAGACGCAGAGAGAGAGAGAGAGATAGCTTCATAGATGCCTGTCAAACGCATCAATGTTGGCCTGTGACTTTGTACAATAATACATCCTTACATTACAAAACTCTGACTACACTTTGCAATGGCAATTAACACATCAACAATCATAGATAATTGTATGTTACTGCTACCTCAAGTACAGTGTTTAAATATATAACATTTAAATTGTAAATGTCAACTGCAGCACTACATGATTATAACAGGCACTACAATAAAACTGGCAGACAAATGAATATTGAATGTTTCCTTAGAAGGCAGTGATTTTCTGCTTCCACCATGCATTCAGACACCCAGTTTGGATGGTATATACTTGCTTACCATCTATCTATCCATAGTACTACCATTAGCTGATGTTAAACAGCTCAAGGCACTGACCAGAATAATCCTGCATCCATTTATGGATCTGTAAAAAACAAAGCAAAAAGAGCTTTAAAAGAGTAATGCGGTTAGAAGTTTTTTGAAACGGCAGGTTTTTTTCTTTAAGTAAAGTGTTGCAGCATTTTTTCAGCCATCTTGTTGGCAGTGCACAGCAACAGGAAAGGGAGGGGCAAAGCTGCATTACTCCTCCAGCAAAACTCTGGTCACTTCAGCAAGTTTCCTGGCATCTCATTAAATGGAGTTTAAGCTATAGGAACAGCATGATGGATACTATAGTGTTTTTTGCAACTGTAACTTTTTAAATCTATGGTACAACTTGGTACTGGAAACCACCCCACGTCTATTTTTGACAGAGTTTGGCTTTACTGGCTGTCTAATCACGTGTTTCAGGATCTATGAGGAAACTGGTGAAAGAAAATAATATTCCTTTTTTATATTAGCCTAATTCCTCAGTTTTTTTTCTTTTCTTAAGCTTTTATGTTGCATTCTGTCTCCATGGATTGTGGTTAAAAACCCTGTTTGGGTCTGCTAGGTCTTGGCAAACATAATAAATGTGACTGGCCACTGCAAATGTAGGAACAACTCGCCTTGGGGGCATTTTGGGTTATTTACAGATTCTGAAAGTGTGGATTCTAAGCTTTCCAATGATGTCAAACACATGGAAATAAATTTAAAAAAATGAAGAAGATATGGCCATTTGGATGTTGGCACTCTGGATTCCAAAATTCTGAGAAAACAGCTCTTAAAAGAATTGTCACCAAACCTGAAGGGCAACCTGGGGGACGTTAACAAAGGCTGTTCATGTACATTACTATTGCAATACCCCCCAGCATTGACTACCTACTTGCAATGTGATTTATGGTTCTTTGAAGGGAATCAAGTCTTCAGGATCATTTCACTTTAAAGAGCCTTTAACCATTAACCATCAACCATGCCTTGTCACCGTCATGTCGCACTCATTACAGCCCCAGACCAGGCAGACCCTGATCTGCATACTGGTGGCATGCTATGTATCGTAATAGTGTTTCAAAAACAACAAAAATTTTGCAACTCGCCCCAAGATGTGGAAAAATATTCCTGCAGACATGATTTCCTCCGATCATATAAGTAGTCCTGGCATTGTTTTCTATTCACCGGTATCTGGTGGATGTTGTTATCTCCGAAGTATCTTTTTTTCGTCATGGCAGTTACCAGAGTGGATTGAGTGATGTGTTGGAGATGTTAATGAGCCATGTGTTTACCTCAAACTTGCAACTTATTGGGCAGAACCAAAACAAAAGCGTGTATATTAATTTGCTTTGAGTTTCCACCCCACACCCCTTGAAATGGCTCAGATTTACTCTGTAAACAAGCTGAATTCAAACACAAAGTATACCATTTTAAAAAAAAAACCTCTGAAACTGCTCTTTAAAGCACGGGGTGGTTTCTTCATAACTTGAACTAGTATATTTTGCCAAAAAACTAAAATCACAATTTTCTCAGAAATTGGTGGTTTTTATCTTTTTTCTCAGTTTCTGTTCTGCCGACTTGTTCCTACATTCACAGTGGCCTGTCACAAATAATGACCTCAACACAAAAGTAAAACATTTGCCTCTAGACAGTGCTACACAGAATAACAACATTTCTTTACAATAGACTATAAGAAATAGAAAAATATATCGGATGAAATCACCTCAACCTCCAGAATACCCAAATCCAAAGTGTCATATACAGTCAATATAAAGCAAGCTCCATAAAGAAGAAATTGACTGGCCTGTATAGAGTCCTGACCTCAACCTAATTGAACAACGTTTGTGATAGTTTAGAGAGCAGACTGTGAGTCAGGCCTTCTTCTCCAACATCAGCGTCTCATAAATCTGCTTTTGGAAGTATGGGTTAGGGTTAAAAATTCCCATAGACATATTCCTAAACCTTGAGGAAGGCCTTCAGAGAAAAGTTATGGGTGCAAAGGATAGGCTTACAACTGAAAAGGACCTGCTATCTATGCTATCCAGGCTTTGGCAAGCAAGCTATGGATTGCTTAATTTAATAGCATAAATCTATCCACGCTGTAATGCAATTTCAGTTTTGTCATTGTTAGGGAATATGTTGGAATAACTGCCATAATGGCATCTTCAGCCAGTGTAAGCAGTGCTACTGCAGTGCTGGTGTATTGACTCAATTTCTTTTCCCACTGCTGAACTGAGATAACTGCAACTGCCTAAAGCCTTTGTTGGACACACTTGAGTTAGTTAGAGCGGGCAGAAAGGCTAGAAAAGAGCAAACCAGCCAAATGTGAAAAAAACCCAATCTGTAACAAGCATTGTTAGTATTCACTCACCGTGTGCAACTGCAATTATTTTCCCTCTTTTCAGTGTGATGATCATGAAGACAGCTTTTATTTTCCAGCTGCTTAAACACTGAGAGGATATCTGTGTCCTTTGAGGTGATTATGAAATTTTTAACCACACCAGTTTCAGAAAACATCAAACACCAGCGGGGTGTGAAATGCTGTTTCACTAAATCTGTTTTTGAGTGTACTGTAAATGATGTATGTTTGCATGTGAGGCCAGAAACCACTCGGTGTGTATGTGTATCAGATGGTGATTGTGTCTGATTGAAATGAAGAAGTCCTTTTGAAGTGTTTTTCTCTGTCTGGGCAAACTGATTTCTATGCTTCTCACACTGAAAATAATGAGAGGGGAAAAAAGGACCAGAAAGGAGGGTGGAGGGAAATACAAACAGCAATTGTATTACTTCCTGTTACAAATAGCACAGTGGTGACAGGATGACAGGAACATACAGCACTTGAACTAATAAGGTGACTTTTATTCTCTTTTTAATCCTTTTTTGTATTAGTTTCTTTCTCCCTCTGCCCTCCCACCCAGCATCTTTCTCCCTTTCCCCTAACAACAAGGCCGTTCCATAGTGAGCTCAGCATTAAGATGCAGACCCCTACTTTCCTCCACTCTTTTTCATTGGCCTTAATCCTTTCCTTCTTCCTCGTGATGAATGATAGCCTGAACAGCTCGTCTCCTGCGTCCCAGCAGTCACAGACCGGCTACTAAACATAATGATGAGAAAAGAGCTGCAGTCAAAAATATGGCGTCTTGGTGAGAAGAGGTCAAGCTGTCGGCTGCTCAGGAGCACACACCTGGGAAGCTGGCAGTAGTGAGAAAAGGTCCCTGTCAATAGCAGAGAAAGTGGAAGGTCAGAGCAAACCTACGTGTCCAGATCTGGAAGGCAGAATGACAAGCTGAACCTCTTTAAGACAATTGTTTTGGTTGAATTTAATAGTGCAGAACAAATATGATTGTCTGTTAGATATGTTTAGAATGCATGCATCCAGATCAGATGTTTACTCTTTCCCCCTACATTTTCACCTCACAACTTACAGGACTTCTAAGTAGATCCTGCTAACACCAAGATCTTGTTACTAACATCAGATACCACAGCGCAACTTCAGGGTTGTAGCGGAGTTCATGCCTTGATGGGTGAGGGATGTTTTGCTGCAAAAGGTGGACTAAATACTATTAAGCATTTGGTCATATAGTTTTACCTTATCCGCATTCTGGAAAAGTGAATAGTGGTTTTTATTTTTGTCAGATTTAGTTTTTTATATTGCACACTACCATTAGATTAAATAGCTAAATCTAGGAAATGTACAATTTCCTATGTTCAAATGTTCATTTACAATTAGATTATTTTGTATTCCTTCTCTGCATGTTTGGTTCTGTATTGTGGTGAAAGAAGTGGTTAATAAAATCTTAGAAAAACAAATCATGGTTTTTACAGTTTCATAGTAAACATTATCATGCCATTTTCACACTCAGAATGATCTCAAAGAAAATGAACACAGATGTTTGATCAACAAACACTTCAGTATAATTTATCTTGGAATGTCATTTTAATCCCAGAATGTGGAATTCAAGTAGAAAAGATTAGCAGTATAACCAGCATACCAACATATAACTGTGAACAGAATATCAGTGCAACCTAATTTCTAGCACAGTTTTTTTAGGGAGGAACAATGCTCCTTTTTTCTACATTACCAAATGCCATTAATTCTGCTCCTCCTGCCAATCTTCTGCTTCCTAATAACATCAGAGAATTGTTCTTCATTAGAAGTGAGAGCACTTTCCATCAGAGCAGTGGTTTTCACTGAGGTGTATGATCTCTGCTGGAGAAATGAGTGAAAAAATGAAATTAGAGAAGCAAACAAGCAGAGGGGAGGTTGACCTGTCTTTTTAATTTACTTCTTAAAACTTCCTACAATGGTTTAGTAATCAACTCCCCCCTTCATCTGCCCCATTGCTCTCACTCACATAAACACCCACTAATATTGTTCTGAAATGAATACATAATTTATTTTTCTTTTATAAACAAGGGGGTGATTGTTTTCTCTGTGATGAATTTAATATTAGCAGCTCAGGGGATTTGGCTTTACTTTTTCCACAAGTTATTAGTTAGGGACAAATAAAAAATGGTTTTAAATTCACACTAAAAATAATCAGGACATATAACTGTTGGGCATCCATTTTACTAAGACAAACTGCTCAGACCACATTCCCCAGCATTCATTGCGCTGGAGACATCACAGATAAGAACTCACCTCACAATAAAACACAGAGCTGGACAGGAAAGAGTTATCTTTGGAGTCAGTCTCTGACAGAGATACACATGCACCAGTCTTTTTTCTAACCTGCTGGCCAGGGAAGAAAATCTTTGAAGTGTTAACTGGAGAATTTCTAGAGAAAGTCGTTCGCCTATCCAGTTCTTTAATTTCCCTTGAGACATGCAAAATCCTGTGCTGTCTGCCTCCAGAAGCCTGCGTGAAGCTGCTTCTGTCCATCAATGAAACTCACCTCCTTTTTGTTTATATTTTAATCACCTGTACTGCCGGTTCAATTCAATTTAAGCTCAGTTCAGTTTATTTATATTGTGTCAATTCACAACAAATGTTGTCTCAAGGCATTTTACAAGATAAAAAATCAATTCACTCATACATACATTCAAATTGATCCTCGTCACCAAACAGTACATTAAACTCAATTAATTATTCAAAGTAGTTCAAAAAGTTTCTCAGGAAACCCAGCAAATTGCATCAAGTCATTGACTTGCAGCATTCACTCCTCCTGGACCAGCATGGAGCGAGCACATGGCGTTGTGTCATTGACTTTACAAACATGTCTCATATCGGGCATGCATCTACCGACAGCGGAAAGGAAAAACTCCCGTTTAACAGGAAGAATTCTCCAGCAGAACCTGGCTCAGAACAAGCGGCCATCTGCCATGACCAACTAGGGGTTGTAGAAGACAGAGCAGAATGCAAAAGAAAAACAGATGAACTGATGTAGGATTATTTTCGATGTTCATGAAAGTAAAAAATTAATAGCAGGAGAGGGAGAACGATTAGTTGATGGCAGCAGTAGCTCAGCTGATGCTCTCCTCTGGGAAGGCATCACAGCCAAACAGAACACCAGACCAGGTGTAGCTTCTTTGGAGAGAAAAATAACTGAGAGAAAACAAAAAGTTAACAGTTGAAATAACAGCAGATAATGAAAATTGGACAGTAGTAGAAGAAGAAAGTGAAAAAAGTTGGTCAGTTTCTCCTCCAGTAGCCTAAATTTGTAAGGTTTGTGTATTCGTAGGTGACACACTGAATACTTTTGAGGAGCATTTATCCAATTTATCTGCAGTGAGGAATTATGTACATTTATATGATTCTTCACTGAATAACTACAAAAATTGTGAAATGGCTACAAACTCCTGGATGGAAATTGCAACATCGTTGTCCATGGAGGAAGCTGTCTGCAGAAAGGTGTGGCCCTCTCTGTGTGACCGTTTCATTAAAGCAAAATGGAGGATGCAGGGAGGGAGTAATTCCATCTAAGCATGTATTAATGTTTAAAACATGTGAAAAAGACACTTTAATGTCTCCATTTGTCAAATCAGACTGGAGTAGATCATGAGGATCCTTTGCACACCTATATATTGAAGCAGAAATCATTATGAATAATTGTATTGAATTGAAAATTGATTTTGAATCGAATCGTGGCCCCAAAAATTTGAATTGAATCAAATCTTGAGCTATTAAAAGATTCCCACCCCTAGTAGTTACCACTACAACAAATAGCTAGTTCTACAGGGTTAAGATAATTTATAATTACTGTTTAAATTTATTTGAAAATATTTTCACGTAACTAAACAAAGGCTAAAAATCTTGCCTTATCTTATCTTTATCATTGTACCACCTCAGATATTGCCAGTAATCTATTTTCTTGTTTTGTTGTAATACCTAGCCTTACACATTTTTTGGTTTACTTCAATTAGCCGACTGAACTCTTACTAAATAATACACATTTGTCTATCAAAACAACCCAAAAATATTTATATCATTAGAAAAATACATATCTCACTTGTGCACCATTGAGGTTGACTTGTTTCCCCTCAGAATAAAATCAAGCAGCTCTTAGTTTCTCTGTGGTGCACCCAGCAGTGGGTGAGTAACTGTTGCTGTTTCTGAGCTGCTGCGGGAACTTATTCAGTCACAGCAGACTGAAAACGAATAACACATCTAAGGGTAAGCCACAGTGGGCTCTAACAGTCTGATCTTTGTCAAAATCAATTGTTATGTTTTTTTTTTGTTTGTTTGTTTGTTTGTTTTTTTTACATTTTGTACAACAGTACAGTTATATATCTGCTGTAACAAGCTTGCAACTGCTTTGGAGCCATGCATGAGACTATACTTAAATGTGTAGTGTGGTGGTCAATGCTGTTTCCCCACAGTAGAAAGGTTTCCTGTATGATTCACAGCTGTGTTGACCTTTCATTGTAAGGTTTTCCTTGACTCCATCTTAATCTCATCGACTCAAGCTTTCTCCAACAGCCCCAGAAAAATGCATTGTTAATTGTTAATGGTGAAAATGAGTACAGAAGGTGGTTTTTATTTCCTGTTTTCCAATGTTGACCAGGATATACATTCAGGGTTACCCAGGGTGTAACATATTACTGGTTCAGTAGATGTTTTATGAAATATCTTCAGTATCTTAAATTTAACATGGGAAATGCCTAGCAGTAAAAGATATATGTTTTATTAATGTTATGAGAAGGAATAGCAAATGTTTTCAGTGCTCTGTTTTTTTAAAACTTGAGCCACAGGGCTTATGGACACAAAGCGTTTACACCACATGCAGTGCACTGATATGAACTTATGTAGCAGTTTCCAAGACAAAGTATAGCTCAAATTACTGGAACTGCAAAAAGCCAAGCTAAAAGAAAAACAAAAAGAAAAGAAAGAAAAGAAGAGAAATGAAAAGACTGTATGTTCTTGTATTCTATTAAAAAGGGATGTATCTAGCAATATTTCTTATATGGGTGTTGCCAAAAAAAAAATCGATTCACATAAGAATCCCGATTCTCATTTACTACAATTCAGAAAACAATTTAAAATGTCCCAAACCGGATTTTAAAAAAAGAATCACATTAAACAAATCTGCTGTCTGGTGGCCTCCATTTTGTAACTACGTAGGACAATCTGATGTCCCCACGCACCGGTACTGGAACGTATGCATGTGCAAAAAGCCCAACAATAAAGAGAGGAAACTACAAACGAAAGACAGATAGATATTTAAACGGCAACCGTCCTTCATTGAAGGCAAACATTTGAACTGATTTTGTTTTTTACCAGTCCCTGTCAAGACCGAGCTTGAGTTTGCACTGTGTGCAAGGTTCGCAAAATAAGATCAAGCACTTCAGGAACAATGCAAATGAGCCAAGCTACAGCTGAGCCAAGGTATGCCATACTCTCCCTCGTAGAGAACTCTGTGCAATTTGATGTGTGATTGGTTAGAAGTTTGTGGCCATGTTTTATCCAGAAATGCTCTTGGACAGCAATGCTGATATTTCGCTTCAACTAGTTTGCTTCTACTATCTGGTTTTTGTATCTGCAAGCGACATGAATCTGGAACATTTATCCAACACGTTTATCCAATGTGGTGAAGAATTATGTTCATTTTTAATATTCTTCACTAAATACCTACAAAGACTGTCAAATAAAGCTTTCTGTATGGAAATTGCAATGCCATTGTCCATGGAGGAGGCCGTCTGTAGAAAGGTGTGGCCTTTCATGGATCAATATTTAAAATGTAATTAATATGGCACTTTAATGTCTCAATCTGTCATTCTGCCTTGCAAAGCAGACTGGCGTAGCTCATGAGGATTCTTTACACACCTATAAATTAAAGCATAATTCATTATGAATAATTGTTTTTTTCTACTCAAAATTTATCTTGAATAGAATCATGGCCCCAAAAATCAGAATCGAATCAAATCATGAGATTGTAAAATATTCCCATCCATAATGTCTTAACTATTAAAACATGAGCAAAGCAGAGACTGGGCATCCAAAGTAAAATCTGAGTTAAAATATATTCCAAGGTTCATGTTAGAAGATTTAGTATAATATGAGTGAACACCAAGTGTTTCATCTAACCAATTATGTAAGACATGAAACTTAGACACTTCAGAATGTCTTGCCACAAGTTCAAAAATGATGGTGAAGAGATAACACGTAAACAGAAACATCATGGGCCCCAAAACAGGACCTTGAGGTACTTATGAGGTATGTAATTCTCTTTAATTTTGTTACATTGTGTATCTCTTAGCATTTCAAATTTTCTGATCTGGTTTTATTATTTGGTTGCCTGACATAACTATAAAGCATGATACTGAATCTTAGTAATTGTAAATATATTACAAAAATAAAACTGACATTGGCTACCCATGTATTCAATAGGTTGTAATAAATAGGTTCTGATTAGATGGTGGGGCACTTGAGAGGGATTGCTTAGCTAAAGCGATTGTCTCCTTATTCTCTACATGAGAGGACTGAAAGAAATGTTACCTACATGTATGTACTGTTTAATAATAAAATCTGAATCCAGCAATAAGACCTTTCATGCTCACTGCTCTATATTTTTTGGAATGTTGTCCCTTTGATTTGATTCAGTCATTTAGTTATATACTTTTCAAGTTTCTTTATTAGGTTTTATTCTGCAGTATTGGAGGGCTTTGATGTGATCAACGTTTGAAGTATTAAACCTCCTATGTCTTTTGATATGAACTGTTTAAAGTCATTGCTACAGCCCTTTACCATGATGCCCATCAGCTGACTCAAAAGGTTAATGCTATTAATTAAAATAGGAAAGGAGGGGAGTAAGGATTATGAGAACTTATAATTAGATTGGAAGATTCTAAAAGAGAGATTAAAAAAAAGGAGTGGTGATGTTCAGATGACACAAGTAGTTGTATATTTGTTCCCTTTTCCCAAAAAAGACATACATAGTTACATTTCCTCAAGAATGGGTTACACCCCTAAAATTAAAAAAATGTTCATTACAATCATGGTACAGTTCAATTTCACAATGCTAATATACTAAATATGGCTATCATTACATTATCATCTCCATTTTTAAGCTTTTTTATTTAACACAAAGTATTCCTTGATTTCTTTTTATTTATGCATTTACTTTTTTGTGTGTGTACTCTGTCTTCTCAAACTCCTTATCGGCCATGGCAAATAGCATTTAAGTCAACAACAATGCAATCAGCTGGGTTTCTTTAGGCAGAAGACTGTTTCACCAATTTGAATATTAAATGAACAGAACTGAATTGTTTGATAACTAGGATCATTTTGGAATGTATGTAACTGAATGAATCTGTCTGTGTGATTGGATTAAATGTATTTTGTTTGTAAAGTGCCTTGAGACGATATTTGTGAATTGGCACTATACAAATAAACTGAACTGAATTATGTTTTTGTATGGCAGAATGCAGTTCATTGTCAATTTGTTAGTTTCCTGATGTTTGCTCTTGTGGGAGTGTGTCCAAAAGTCATCGACTGTATAGCATGCTGTTGAGTTTTGATCATGCTCCACAAACTAGAGCTTATAAAAAATAACTTACTTCTCTTTTATAAAAGAGTTATAAGTGAGGATTTAGGCCTCCACAATAACCAACCCCAACAACAATCGTTCCTCCATTACAGGATCACCTCACCATAACCTTAGCCTTATATCAAAGAGTGCTTATCCAATCATAGCAGATTAACAAGGTTAGCTAAGCCTGTCAAAGCATGAGTGCTTTTGATTGAATGACCTAGTGTAACCTTTAGTTTATCTGAGGAGAGTGAAGCCAGTTGTATTATTCTTTGTTCACTGTAGCTAAACATTGTAAGTAAATACACACTAACCCCTTACCTTACTCTCATAAGGTTGAGTCAGTTCTCAATGAATCTGAGAGGCTGTTACTCTCAGATGCCATTAGACCTCTAATCATATTACATCTAAGTGTTGTTACTCAGATGGCAGGAAGGAATGAAGGTGTCAGTATCCTGCTTTTTAATTTTATTTCAGTACAGTATAACTTCTACAGTTGACATTTTCATGTGTAACCTTATTTAAAAATGCAAAACAAAATGTGTTACAGATTTAAAACTAAGGTACCAAAGCAGAAAATAACTGTAAAATAACAGAGGGAGTCACAGATGTAACTGAAATATTGATGTTGATCTGTGAGATTTAACAAGCATTATACTGTTATTTAGTGCATTATGTACTTAATTAACTTGACAGTATTCTTCAAAACAAGTATTGGGCACATCTTAAATGAACAGGTTCATAGTGCTCCCTTTCTTGACCTCTTTGCTCTGATAAAAGCTAATCCCTTGTAGTTTAGTTGGACTCAGGATCATTTTATTACACTTTCCATTTTTTTCGTATGTGCTCACATTGGAGATTTCATACTTTTATCAGTAACTACCAAAAGTGAGTCCTGAAATGTGCAATACACCCTGAACAGACAAATGTGGCTTCCTCCAGTAGACAAGATTGAGTGAAGACTAAACTGAGCGTTCAGTCCCAGTTTGACCATTTACTTCTGGCATTCTTTCCACCTATCTGATTGGAATGAGGAAGAAACTAACTTATTGAAAGTCTATTGCTTCACTTATGTATGCTTCACTTATTTATGAAATGAAATAACAGCATGAAATAACAAGCAAAAAGAATATGAATGACATACTGTAACAAATGACTCCACTTATACAGGGTTTTTCTTACCGCCCAGATCTATGGTTCTTCTAAAATATAACCTCTGTCTTTTTCACCCTCTGCTGCTGTATCAAGGGTCCAAGTTTTTTTGTTTGTTTGTTTGTTTTCTAAGCCTGTTTCTACTTTGACAGTCTGTAAGCAGTTTGTCAGTCAATTTATCCGAAGTCTTTTGCATCACAAGATTTAAATGTGTATATTCTGAAGCCTGGGGCAAAGGAGTGCCATGCCACACCCTAGGCACCCCGTCCCCTTACTCATCCTTGGTGTGTGCATGTGTGTATGTCCCAATCATGCTGACTGTTTGAAAGAATGCAGTGTGTAACCATGTTTATTTTTAGATACCTTATGTGGAAAAGACCAATGTTGTGTGTGAGTTGTGTCTCAATTTGCTATACATAGCTCTACTATGAGATCTATTATTTATGTTTCACACACCAATGAAAAGAATATTACCACTGAGTATGCTATACAAAATTTCAAGTGCTGCTTCTTCCACATGCATTATGTTTTCTATTGATGAAAAAAAATGCACACTGGTTGCCTAAGTCTTTTAATAAACAGGCTCCATTACTCATGGTAATAGATGCACCTGAATGGATCCCTCTGATAAAATTTTGTTCTCTTTTTAGTAATATCACTCCGTGTGATACCTTTACATGAATGTTGTAATCTCCCTATTGAAGATTTGTGATCAGTTTTTTTTTTTTCCTTTTTCTTTTTTAGTAGCCATCGCATATGTTGATTTTACAGATATACCAACTGCAATGAGCCAGCAAGAATCTGGTCTAGCTACTGTAATACAGTGGCAGTACTGACTAGATCATAATGAAATAATATTTGGTAAATGGTAAATGGCCTGTACTTATATTGAACTTCATCAAGTCCAGGGGACCCCAAAGCGCTTTACACTACATTCAGTCATTCACCCACACACTGACACACTAATGGTGGCAAGCTACTGGATTGTAGCCACAACTGCCTAGGGGCACACTGACAAAGGCAACCCGCCAATTACAGGACGAACTTTTACCACCATTGCCCCATAAATTTATCATTACCATTTTACCAAATAACATTTGAACACAACACTTTTGTTATGAAAAAAGAATAAGAAAAAGACTAATGGATTTCAGAGCATATTTCAGGGTAGCAGGTTAATATAGTGAATAACTTTGCATTTCATTCGGTGTTAGCACTTTGCTGACTACATGTTAAATGAAGAAAAATGTATTGCATTATAAAACAATACGCAGCACCTATGATCTTATTGCTGTGATCTTAGTGCTGGTATTTGTTCAAACTGATATTAATGTGAATAGGTTTGTCATGAGCTACTGTGTGTTTATTTTAGTTTGTATGATTCCATTTTTCATCTGGGATTGTAATATAATTTATTGTGGTCAATGAATCAAACATTGTCACGTCTTGAAATGGGTCTGAGATCTATAAAGCCTTGTAGTTCATAAATATAGACATAAAATAATTGCTTGATTATATTCATTAATGTTTCGCCAAAGGCATTAAAATTTATTCACTGGGATCTAAACATGTTTTTATTAGTTTTTATTTTAGTCCTTTCGATAGTCACTGAGGTATTTAAAAATAGCCTATTAATTGGCCTATTTTTAGAGACTAGCGCATATCCCAAAGAGACTAAAGTGATTTTTAGCTTATTACACCTGACAGTAAACAAACACAGGGCTGATCAGGTCTTAGTGTGTATGTCACACAGTAACAAAGCTTTGGGATCCGTGTGATTTTCTGTCAGCAGGACAGAAAGATCAACACAGAAAGACAAAGGGAGCCCACGGTGCTTTTGTAATGATTAACAAGTTCTTCTGTGAGTAGTTACTGTGAACTGTGAAAAACAGCATGAGTGAATGAAATCTACTTCGAAACTAACTTTTAACGGTATATTGTGAGAGAAGCTAGAAAAGTGAAATATTCTTTATACAACATTTCTTGAAATAACGCTCTACATTTCTTTGCACGATCACTGAACAGTTAATGTACAAAAAGTGCAGTTACTGGAACAATATGGACAGAGCTGTTGTAAAGCTGTATAATCCAGGCAGATATGTTCTCCATCTTCCTGTGGGGGAAACTGTTTATCCTGACATTAACTTCTCTGAAATTATTTCTCTGTCATATTGATCCATACTCCTACAGAAGTACATAGGGAAGCACAATTGACAGTTCTCATCAATAATGGTCAGTAATAGTCTGTTTTGTGTATTTTTGGTTTTCTGTCTTATTGGTCTAAAATTGTGATGAAATACAGAAAGTATTCAGCATTCAGGCTTTTCATAGAAAGCAATGCAGCTGTTACCTCTGCAGAATCAGTTCTGGGATTCTCTCACTAAGAACAGGATGGACTTCCATTAAAAAGACATCATGTGAATGACAGTTTATGTTGCTCCAAAGGGTACATATTGTTCAGCATTGATGGTGACTTCACACATGCACATATTACCCATGCAATGTGAACTAATGCACTGCCACTCCATAACAGATGCTTGTTTTTGAGCTCTGTGCTGGTAACCAGCTGGATAGTCCCATCTCTCTTTAGCCCTGAGGACACTGCTCAGGATTTCTAAAAGGAATTTTAACTTTTGCTATACCAGACAACAGGACTTCTTCCAACTTCCCTTCAATGCATCTGAAATAAACTTAGGTTGATGGTTTTTTTTTTTTTGTTTGTTTGTTTGTTTTATTCAGAATGCACTCGCTCTGCTGACATTGGTATTTTTCCAGAAACTCCGATTTCTTCCCACTGTTCAGTACCAAACAACTGAAGTTAATTGGTGATTTTAAACTGCTTTTAAGGATGAGTTTGTGCATGTTTGCTTCTGTTCTCTCTGCATAGGGCAGTGGATTGGCAACATGTTCCTGGTGTCCTTTGACTTTTGGGATATGCTGTAGCAATCCCCAAACTAGAAACTAGAGATTCATTGAAAAATTAGCTGGGGACTGGAATCTGCTGATTTTACTTTCAATTGCCCTGATTGGTCAGTCAGTGGGAAATAAAAAATCCAATCTTTTTCTTATCATGTGCTGCCAGGTTACACAAACAACACGATCCCTTGGAGTGGAAGTTCTTGCTAAGGAAAAAGAATCAAAATTAGCTATTTTAGGTATCAGAAATGTGTTGAGAAATTAATCCAGAGGAGGCAAATAATTTTGTTCCTCTTGGCGTCCACAGCCACAGGTTAGATTTAAGCAGATGTTAGGAAGCTGAATGGTTTGCAGTAAAGTTTCTCAGTTTTATCCTTTTGAAAAGTACAATTCTTTCAAAGGTCTTGTTGGATCAGGAAAGGTTGTCAATCTGTTAGAATTCTCACAGTTAAGGTAAGATCCTACCAACTCCACTGGGAAAGGACACAGGACATAGTGCTTGTTGTAAAGAGCAAATCGTTAATGTAAGATACTAGAGATAGGTTAACATGTCAACTCTGTAATGATGTTGACTTTGTTTTGGAATATTGGTGAAATCCTGCTTCAACTGTGGCACTGTGTAACACCAGCAAAACATAACTGACCTAACAAAGAAATGACACACAAGGGTATATATACTGGCTGATCAGACCATTATAACACAATAGGAGTAACGAAACACAATCCAGCCACTAAATGCAACAAACAACACAGTGCAGCTAAGTTTGTTAATCAACTAAACACCTAAAATAAAAATCAAAAGTATTAAACTTTAAATACAAATATTCACTTCAATACAAAAACTTAGAAACTACAAGTTCCCCCTCTTTAGCAGGAACTGGTGGTGCAGTCCAATCAACTCCATGTATTTAAGTGTGCTTAACCCTGGCCTCTATCTTTTGTCTGGCAACTCCCAGGCATCACGGCAGGCAAGAACTGGTAAAACACACAAGAATTATAAGCACAAACAAAGATGAACAATGAGTGGATAAAAATACATAAGGAAACTAAATGTGTGTGCTTAGAAATAGAACAAATATATTTAAGCCAACCAATAAACATTTTATTGCAAACTAAATAAATGGTGCATACAAGAGTTTTCGACCTTACTAGAGTTTGGCCATCACAACTGGCATCGCCCTAGATCCTAATTATTGATCAAGCATGACTGAGAGGATCCTTAAAGCTCCTGTATTGTCACAACAATTGAATGAATTGCTTAACAACTTAATATAACAGTAAATCTGAGTTTTATTCCTCTCCAATAAGCAATTAATATGTTGTGATAGATTACATTATCAGGTTTGTAAAAAAGAAATAGGCTATAAAAGGAGAAAAGCTCAACTCTTTTTTTGTTGTTTTAAAATTTTGTTTTGTTTTGATAGTTGCTGCTCTCCTCTAGTTTTAAAAATGTACTGTATTTGTAGATTTCTTGTTTTGCGGTAAGAGACAGATTTGCAGTTTTTTTTTTATCTTATTTTAGGCAGCATTGTTTTTTTGTATGGAAGGAATTTTGTGGTTAAGTCAGGCAAATTAATTTCTTTAGGAAACCAAAGGAAAAGCATTGTGTTATTTATCATTCTGAAGAGAAATTATAATCAGTTTAAAAACAGTTTTGGTAGGTTAGACCAAAATTGGCAGTAAAATCTTTGACCCTTGTATCTCTTCTAGAAACATGACTAATCACATTCAGAGAATGGATGGAGAAAAATTTAGCTTGCCTTTACTGATGTAGAGAAAAAGTTTATTTACTGACGATATTTCTTTTAAGTGTTTCTGTTTATGTATTGATGTCTGTTCTTAAGTAAGATCAAAATCAAATGACCTGCCTGGAGATCTTAACTTTCCAGCCTTTTTATTTGCTCAGTGATATGATGCATCCTAAATTCTCAAATATTCTGCAATTTTACAACCAGTTGTCTGGATTACATAACTAACGATACTGGAAGCCATTTCAGTAGATGTGTTATCAGTTAAGACACTTGTGTTGGTGGTTAAACTGTGAATCTTGCTTGGACCTTTAGGAATCTAAATAAATGACAAATTAAATCTCTCTCCAGCAGTAAGCACTTATTTATAGGAAGATTAGTAAACTGCAGCTGTTTGTGGCTGGACACATTTTGCAAAGCCTTATGAGTTTAAGTTAAAGACTGTTTAAAACGGACATTAGGTCCTCCTTATCTAACACTGGTGATCCCTCCAGCCCACTCCTGTAATGATCAACTTTTCTCCAATGCACCACTGATTGGTTTGGACTCATTTAACATCATTAGGGTCACGTTGTGTAACAATAAGGTCAGTGTTATAATTCAGTCTGCGTTTCACTGCAAGAAGGTACGTGCGGTTTTGTGAGTTCAGCCATCTGGACATCTGCTGTGGGTGTCCAAGATGTTGTAAGAAGAGGCTGACCTTCACAAATTTAGTACACTTGGTGCTTGTCTGGCACTGTTAGCTGTCCACGTGATCTTATGCATATTTGAAGGAAAATCCTCACACGACCTCTAAAGAAATGCAATAAATAGCATGTCTTATAATAATTATTTGATTTTTGATGCTTAGAGTTCTTATGCTTTCCATACATGATGCATTTCGGTACGTTCCTTTGTGACATACCAAAAGGAGACTGCCTGATTCTTCAAATAGACAAGCTGCTGACCTCATTGCCAGTCAGTGGAAATGGGACCCTTGATTCACTTCGAAGAAAAGAGAACGACATGCACATACTACGAAAGCAAGCAATAAATAAGAACAATTAATATTTTTATTGCACAGCTGGGTGTTAGTGTGGAAGTTAGTCTGCAGACTGACTGGATTTATTAGTGATGTGGCAGCATGAGGATTAAGTGGTACTATCTTAGTGATAATAAATGTTTATTTCCATGCATGTGATGGACAGAAAGAAGGATGTTTGTCTTGTTGAAATCATACAGTAGTTTGTAACCATTATACAACTTGAGCAGACTTTGTCTGATTATAATCACAAACCTTAATGTATTGTGTTAGGATATTATATGATAATACATCATAATTTAGTGTATAATTGTGGAAAGGAGGGATAATATGCATGGTTTTGTAAATCTTTGACAAATAAAAATGTGAAAAGTATGATTTGCATTTATATTCAGCCCTGTTTACAGTGAGACATCTAAATTAAATCCAGAGCAACACATTGTCTTTAGAAGTCACCTATTTATTAAAGAGTGTAATTTTAATCCCAGTATAAATGCAGATTTTCCATGAAGGCCTCAGAAGTTTGATAGAGAACATTAGGGTACAAACAACATCATAAAGGCAAAGGACCAAAAGATAAGCCAGGCATAAGGTTTTGGAGAAGTTTAAAGAAGGTTGAGGTTATAAAAGAGTATCTCAAGGATCTCTCCAAGCACTGTTTAACCCATTATCCAAAAATGGAGCGAGTGATTCAACTGGAAACCTTCGATTACATTGCCATACATGAAAACTGTTAACTCTAGAAATCTGGCCTTTATTAAAGAGTGGCAGTAGGTCTTTGTTAAAAAGAAGTCACAAAGCATATAAGGGACTAGAGGCTAACATTTTTTTCAGGATTCCCGCAGGTCACAGGATTCCTGCCGGGATTCCCGCGGGATGGGAGTAAAGTTTACTGTTAATCACGGGTTTGGGACGGTACAGGATACAAAGTTAACAGGAGCAGACGGGAGCGGGAATCAGCCAATAGACAAAGTTGTGATGATGACAAATGAAACATAGGACAGGCACTGCCATTTTGTAGCATTCTTTTAATAAGCCTACATTTTAATGAAAGTCAAAAGAACTACATGGCCCAGAAGCCCACAGTGCTTCCGGTGGCTGCACTCAGCTGGAATTCAAATAAGAACAGCAATGGAGGGATCAAACACCAGCAGAGAAACCGATATGCTACAATACATGAATGACTAAGTTGACATGGTTCTCGACTTCTGGCAGGAGAGGTCAGGTGGGCTAGTGCCAGCTGCCATTAGGCTGCTACCAACAAATACTTCTTCTGAGCGAATTTTCAGTTTTGCTGGGAGTGAGGCGTTCCACGCTCAAACCAGAAAATGTAGATTTACTTTTGTTTCTACATAGCAACATATAATGCTCCCGGACTTATTACGCAAGAACATGTTAGATGTTAGATGACTGTGATAATTCTGATAGTTAGCTATAACTTGTTGAAGAGTGGGAAAGTAGACTGATTTGGCAGTGGTATGATCAAATAAAATTTAGTGTGCTGCCTGAAGGCTAAATGAAGAAGAAAAATAGGAGTGGTATAGGTGAGGGAGAATTTTTTTTTTTTTGTGAGAGTGGAAGGGGACAGGAGTGGAAATCCTCTCCCGTGTCACCCACTATAAGGGACACAGCAGACATGTGGAATAAAGTACTTCTCTTTTTCCCCACCGGCAGGCATTTTGTACACCAGTGAAAATGCCTAACACTGCACAACACCCAAATAATACCATCCCATGGTGAGAAGTAGTGGTGAATGCATTTCTTCAGCACAGGCAAGGACGCTGGTCAGAGCTGTTTGGAAGATTGGCTGAGCTAAATACAGGACAACCATTGCAGAAAACCTATTAGAAGATGCAACAGACAAGAAGCTGAGGTAGAATTTTATTTCCCAACTGGACAAAAACTCTGATTGTTCAGACAGAGCTATGACGTTTAGATCTAAGCATACTTAGAATGGCCTAGTTAAAGTCCAGACCTAAATTCAACTGAACATTTTGACGTTAATAAATTGCTATTCAGAGATGCTCTGTCAATGTGACTAAACTTGAATTTATTTTTTTTTACATGTGAAAAAATGATATGCAAATCTGTTAAAAAACATACCCCCAAATAATTGCATCTGTGGTTGTAGCAGTTTTAACATCACAATGTGAAAAAAATTCAAGAGGTATAGATACGTTTCCAAGGCACTTTGTTCTTATTGAGTTCTCCTGTCATCTCAACAAAAGCCAGAAATGGTGGATTATTTTGGTCCATGCTCTGTTAAGAGAAAACAATTTTTTATTTTAGTCTTTATGGTTCACTTTTTTTCACCTCTTTTTCCTTCTCATTCCTCTTCCTTCCTCCCCTCCTAAGAATGTCACTGTTCTTGTTTTTGCCCTATATAATAAACTGGACAATCTACTGAAAACACAATGAATTTTTACATTGTGTCCCCTTACTCAATGGAAAAAAATCTGAAAATTAAAGATTTGACTTTATCAAGCTGGTCATTCCCACACAGTGTTAGTTTTTTGTTAATGTTTCTCAAAAGAAAACCTTGTCATATTGAAAATTTGCCTGACAAGGTAATTCAGTTGAAATGGTGCCAGAAGGATTAGTCTGAAAGTGACACTTGCATTGGGACTCTATTAACCCTCAGCGCTGATGTGACTTGATGGTTGTTTTTTCCATTTTCTTTTGCATTATGTTCTGAACTAGCTTGCCTTTCTGACACACATCCCTTACCCTAGGAGCATGCTTCAATAATGTATGGAAAGAGAAACTGTGAGAATCCCGACTTGAGCTGATTTACTTTTTATTTCCTCTCTTGCGTCTTTTAGGTGAACTGTTATAGCTGCTCAATTTGGTCTAGTTTGAAACTGAGTCAAGATACAATTATCTTTTTAGGGAAAAAGTAACACACTGAAGGCAAACTCCCGATAACAACAGAAGCTCTCAACTCCACGGCGTGACGTCTGCAGTCGGATTAGTAAATCGCTGTGACAGTCTGACATTTGAACCCTGGGGTAGAGCTCGCTGGGGAAGTTAGGCTGCTGATGCTTGATAATGATTGGGCTCTGACAGTGACTGTTTGTATTACTGTGAATGCTGGTAGTGCAGCAGCAGTATCCCTGCAAGAGCTTGTGTCATGTTTTTTTTTTTTTTATGATGAGGGTAGATTTAAGGATTGCTGGTTAATCCTTTAGGGGTCGTTGGTGCTGGGAGATAATAGCTCACTTAGCTGCAGAGGGCTGCCTGTCACTGTCTAGTGGTGTTTGGCAGAATTTCAGACAATGGTGTTCTATATGAGCAACTTTTTGTAAGCATATAGTCTTTTTATGGTAATGGTTTTTATCATTCATATTTTAAATTGAAAAAGTTAGGTTATCTCAGTGAGAACAAGACCACATTTTAATTCCCTATATCTCTTTTCTATGTTAATGCTAGGAAGTAGGGATGTCTCGATATTTTTTATGGAGGGGGAGGATTATGTCAAATCTGCATTATGTAGCTGTAGATTCTCTTCACCACTCTAAAATCTACACCCTGAAATCCATTGTATTTTGTGTAAGACATTCTGGGTTCTACCAGTACCTACCTTTAGTTACAAAGGAAATCCAGATTCTCTTTTGGTTTATGACTGCACATAAGATAATAAACAGTATATAATCTGTTTACTTATGCATGTAGTTTTTGTTTTAGATAAGGATTAAAGAAACAGGTAAGGGGTTGGCATGGATATTTTTCTGCTACCACAGAGTTTGGAATAGAGGTCTGAGGTATAGACATCAACTCAAGGTCAGGTCAAATCTTAAGCAACATGTTACCATTTCATGCAGAGGTCTGGGCAAGCAGATGTTCCATGATACCATTTGAATCATCTTTTCTGATTTGAGATCTGCTGAGTGTGGTGTGTAGAATACCTTGGAGTGTTCCATCATGTGCTCTTTGAGGGGGTTCAGTACATGGTTTGTGTGAGTGCCCGATTTGGAGTGGGAAGGAAGATTAGGAGTTAATGAGAGTGGAGAATGGAATCCTAATCAGAATTATAAAAAGAATGGCATTAGGGCTGCCTCTGTGTTGAAAAAACTTGGAACCTTGATGTTAATATAACAGTTGCCAGCATTAGTGATGCAAAAATCTGTGTTGCCTTAGGGTAAGGGTTGTGGCTATGTATCAAGGTAACAGCGAAGCACAGTATTTATGGCATGAGAATGCATTATACAAAGAATTTATGAACCAGGAGGATTGAGAATGATGGAGCCTAAGAAGAATGGGGCCCAAGAATGATGTCTTCACCCATATACCTTCTTTTTTTGTTGTTTGTTTTTTGTTGGACACTTAAAATGAGGCAAAAGTAGCTACTGTAATGCATATTCTCATATGGGATATTTTATCTGTCACCACAAGCATTGTAATGTCTGTTTTGATTAATTTCACTTTGCATTTAGTATTATTACTGTTTATGTAAAAGAAATTTATCTTTGATATAGTTGGTTCCGATAAGGAAGTCCTTTTTCGAACCTAAAAGCTTTAATACTATGAGCAAATTACCATTTGAATAGTGTACACATGATGTGATATGTTTGTGTGTAATTTTTTTAGATTTATACATGGGATTAAATGTAGTGGCGTCCTAATTTAATCCCCACTAAATTTCTGTTTATTACATTGTACAAAAAATGTAACTGACATAAAATAATTATATGTCCAAACATGTTAGAAAGAAACACCAACTTTTCTTTTCAGTTGCATATCAGTTTATGCTATTTAAAACATTATCCAGCTGACAACAGTTTCAAATACCACATTTTTATTCTACTAGGGATGGGTGAAAGTAAGCCCAAACATGAGATACTGAACCGAGGATTCTTTGGACATCTGCCAGGAAACAGTATGTGAAGCAGGTGCTTTAAAATATAACATCAAACTTTAAGATACAAAACTGATCATCTTTTTTGAATAAAAACACCTGGAAACTGATTTGTGTCCTCTAGTTGTTGTGTCACTAAATATGATACAGAATTCATAAACAAGATATTATGCTGATTGCCATTATAAAAAAATATTTGAGAAAATACTGGGGGTGTTTGCTGGTACAACTCGCTCCTCCGTCCCTCAGAAAATTACACTGTTATTAGTGAAAAACCCTTTTTCATTACCTATTCTAAACGTGGAGGCAGCAGCAAAGAGGTTAAGGCACCAGGTAAAATAGGATTTAGGCAGAACTTATCTGCTATGGCGTTAAATTTGTCAAAGGCTAAGGGTAAAGTTCAGTGAAATACAATAATATTTAAACCACTAATAAAATGTTATATCAGTTAATCTAGCTGTATTCAAAAATACCTGAGTTTTGCAGCAAGAAGGTTTTCGTTCAGAAAAACAGAAATGTCTTTTCATTTGTGAGTTTAGCAGATTAAAGTGATGTTTCTGTATTATGTGGGCCTTTTAGTGGATTTACTATGCAAGAGAGCTGAAATTTGATTTGTTTGAAATGCCAACCAAATAAAAAAAATGAAATCACCAAAAAGGTAGCAGTTTTAATCGGATGCTTTTAGTGAGCTCTACAAATTAAAAAAAAAAATCCCAGTGTTTGAGCATGACCTCTTTCTCGCCCCATTGTCTACTCATAAATGTTGCAATGTCGTGTGCTCACTGTTGCTGTTTGCCGGCCAGAAAGGTGTTTCAGCTGATGAAAACCTCATTCAAGCCCCAGAGTTCACCAACCGTTCTCACAGGTCACACTCATTCAGCTCATTAAATTTCAGTGCATCTCCTGCAGCTGTACTGGAGGGTTGTGAGTCACCTTCATTCACCCCGTCAGGCACTGACCTCACTCGGAAATCTGGGATGTTTTTGTCTTTTGCGAAGATGCTAACATTTAAATTTGGATAAGAAATTTTCAGTATTACTAAAGTTTTGCACTTTAAAGGGTGTGATATAATTAATTATGTAAGAAAATTATGTTCTTAAAAATTCTCATAATTTTCATTTTGTGCAGTTAACTGAGTTAGAGGAAGTTTTAAAATAATTTTCAACTAATAGTGCCTTACAAAAGTATAAAAACTCATTTAACCTTGTCACATTTAGTTGCATAACAAAAAAAACAACTATGTTTTATTGAGGTTTTATGTGATGGACCAACACAAAATGGTTAATTATTGTGAAGTGAAAGGAAGACTGTACATGGTTTTCATTTTTTAAATAAGCGATATTTCACAGCAACTACAGTTGCAAGTTTCGAGATGTATGTGTCAACCAGATTTGCACATTTGCAGACTCTCAATTTCAGGCCATCCTTCTTTGCAAAACAGCTCAAGATCAGTCAGATTTAATAAACAGTGACTGTGGACATCAATTTTCAGATGTGGCTGCAGATTCTCAGTTGAATTTTGGTCTTGGCATTTTAACACATGATATCAAAAGCATTCAGTTGCAGCTTTGGGTCATTGTCCTACTGGAAGGTGAATCTCTGCCCCTCCCACTTTCTTCAGAATTTTGCTGTTTTTAGCTCCATCCATCTTCTCATCAACTCTGACCAGCTTCCCTGTTCTTCTGTATGATACCACTGGATGCTGTGTTCAGTGTGTTAGTTTTTCACCACAAATAGTATATTCAGTTTTCGTCGCATCTAACCAAAGCACCTTCTTCCACATGTTTGCTCTGGCCCGTGGCCTAATGCAATGTGGTCTTCATATGGTTTTCTTTCAACAATGATTTACTTCTTGCCATCCTTTCATGAAGGCCAGATATTTTCACTTGATAAGTGGTTGATCTGTCAACAGATTCTCCAACTTGAGTTGTGTATCCCCACAGCTTCTCTGGAGCTGCCATGTTTTTTGAACCTAATCCTGTTTTAAGCTTCTCCACAATTTTATCCCTGAACCTGCCTGATGTGTTGCTTTGGCTTGAAAATGCTGTTTGTTTGCTGATGTTCTCAAACAAACATCTGAATAGCTGTATTAATTCTGAGATTAAATCACACCTATGTGGACTATTTGCTAAGGTGACTGGTTGTGTAGGATTTCATTTAAGAATAAAAGGTGTAAGGGTCATCAGAGTAAACTGAGCTGGATAGAAATGCATGCCATAATTTTTTGTTTGTTTTTTGATGTTAAAATGTTATTTTCCTTATTGTCCGCTACTTCATGTTGCCCTGTTACAAAAGATACCAGGAACATATGTTGATGGTTGTGGTTGTTACATGACAGAATGTGAAAAAGGTCCAAGGGGTATGAATACTTTTGCAAGGCCCTGTATATTTAAACCTTTAACTAAATGTGACATTAACTTTATAGCACAATGGAGCATTAGTTTGCGTTGATGTAGCCTTACGGTGTTACAACAAATCTGAAGAGGCATAGACATAAGCTGAATTTCTGACATGAGACCAATTCACTGTCCCTAAAACAGGCTTCCTAATAAATCATTTACAGATGCATTTATTCAAGTATGTCATAAGTGTTCTGACCCTTGAGGGTTAATATCCTCTTTTCGAGCAAGAACCATTTGCTAAGCATATCCCATGTAATTATCATTTGGTGTACCTCAGGCCCAGTTTTCTTCTTTTCATGCTAATTTGTTTTGCTCTGTGTCGACATAGTTTACACCTCCTCTACAAACCTGACAAAAAAAAATATTAATCTGCTTTTGAGTCAAAACAGCAATAAAGCAGGGAGGCCATTGGCAACATTTTGCATGCCTGAATTTGGAGTTGCAATGCCTTTATAGTGGATGTTCTTTTTTAGCTTTAATTTTACCCAGTCATTTTTGTCTGAAGAGTTAATACATTATGTATAATCAAAGACAATATTATAACATGCAAAAGCATAAGTTTGGTCTCTTGCTTTAATACTATATGGAACAATAGCATGCTTTAACATCAGTGGGAGGGAAATTTCTTCAATGAGCACATTGGTGGCTCATTTCCCAAATGTCCCACCTCACATGGTAAAGTGTCCAATTACAATAATGACCAATGACATGCTCATCTGTTGGAAGAGATTCACAAAATACATCAATTTCCAGCTCTGGTGAAGATGTGTGGAAATCCTTAAAACTTTAATTCCACCAGCATGAGCTCAGCATTAGAAAAACCATTACCTCAGTTATCTAGCATTGAACTTTGGAGATTTTTATCCCCCAATTTCTCGTCTGTGATTGTAGTGTTACTTATGTGTTTTTAGCCATACTCTGTTTAGATATTGTTTTCTATATCTGTTTTCTAGCTTAACTCTGTCAATTGCCTAGGTTTATGTGCCATCCCATCTGTCATGCATCACGGTAATCGCTCAACTGTTTCCATTCCACAAGTCACCTTCCTCAGTAAATATATAAGTCAGCCTATCATTCAATGTAGGATTCTTCTGTTATGCTCTCTGTCTTGCGGGTTGTTCTTTGGCCTTCTGTATTTTAAGGCTTTGGATTTTTCAGGTTTCATCGTTCACAAAATCATGATCTAAAACTCAACAAGCTATGACACTTGGGCCCTCATTGAGCCACATTTTCAATTGTTTTAAAGTTATTAATCATTGTTTTGGCAGTAGAGTAGATAGTAGTAGAAACAGTTTTAAGTTGCAGTAGGTAACTTTTAAAAAAAATATGTTTTTCACATATTTGCTAAAACTGTCACTGTGTCCTGAGAGTATAATGTGAGACAAATAATCTGTGAAGAACTCGAGATCCTCTGCCTCCTGCCTCCTCCCTGTGGTCCTACAGCCAAATGCAGAAAGACACCGCTCCCGGTCAGAAACAACCAGTCAGAGCTAGGAGGATGGTCTTAGCACTGGCAGTCACGCTTGTGTACGCGCTGTGTGGGAAAATGTGTGAGCAGCGTGTACGAGCATGATTGACCTTCCAATTGGCTCTGATTGGTTGTTTCTGACCAGGAGCAGTGTATATCTGCAGATGACAGTAAAACTACTGGGAGGAAGCAGAGGAGCTCAATTTTTTTTTCAGACTATTTGTCTCATATTATACTGTCAGAACATAGTGACAGTTTTAACAGATTTGTAAAAAAAAAAAACAAAAAAAAAACAAAAAAAAACAAACCATATTTTATAAAAGTTACCTACTGCATATCCTGACTTATGAAGGTCAGCACAGCAGGGACTTTACTTAAATAGCGTGTTTTCTTCTCTTACCCATGTTAAAGACTGGTTAAGATAAATATCCCTCTTTTTCACATCATATTTTGTATCCATGCATACATGTATTATAAATTCAGGGTATAAATTTAGAATGTTGGGCATTCTGATCAACTTTAAAAGAGAGATCAAACATTAAATATGCTTTGGCTACATTTATTTCATAGTAATTGATAGGACACCAATAACTGTTCCACTGAGATTTTATACATTACAAAGAACAACACCACTGATTAATTGTGTAAGTGCATATTTTAGCATATAAATATTCAACAGTAGACAAAAATAGACTAAGGCTACATTCACACTGCAGGTCTTAATGCTCAATTCCGATTTTTTGTGAAATTGGAATTCCAACGTTTTTTCGCGGTTATTCACATTTCCAAATATATGCGACTTGTATGTGATCTCTTGTGTGAACTGTAAACAACCTGAAAGTGTCCCACATGCACAGTAGAGGACGCAATAACGTCACGCATAGCAAGTGTGCTCAGTGTTTGCGGAAGTAAACATGGATGGTAATGGTGCAGCATATCTTGCAATTTTAAAGTTGTTGTCTAGCCTGAGCCAGTACATTAACAACTCTTTCCATTGATTGCTCTCTGCATTATCGTCCACCATGATTGTTGTTTTTCTTCCCGTTTCCACGTCAGGACGCAGAATAGTGACTTTTGTCGAGTATCAGTGATGTACAGGTTGGATGAATACGACCTGGCCACACAGACACAGGTCACAATTGAAAAGATCAGATACATATCGGATTTAGAACCACATATCCAAGTGGCCTGGGTCACATTTGTAAAAATCGGATCTGTGTTGTTCAGACTTGTCATGAAAACATCAGACACAAGTCGCATATGGGCAAAAAAGTCAGATTTGGGTAACTTCAGACTGCAGTCTGAACATAGCCTAAGTCAGCTTAGTGATTTAACCAACACACACATAACACATCTTCTTTGTTATTGTAGTTTTGATAGCAATATTTATAAATGATCAATTATGCATCTATGCTGAAAAGGTTTATATCTGCATTTGCATTTGGAATTGAAGATTAGAGAAAGTAGGTTAGCCTAAATGTTGATAGACAGCTGGGAATGTCGGATTACTGCTTTGCAATGAATGCAATGCAGGGCTGACAGAAGCTCTGAAACACATTCTTTTCTTTTCTTTTCTTTTCTTTTCTTTTCTCTTCTATTATATTAAATGCCTTTCTGCTGCTAAATACTTCAGTCCCCTAATCTGTTCATGTCCATTAATCACAAGACACTGTCATCTGTCAGTTCGTTTTTACTTTTGCCTTATGAAGAGCCAAATTACAAAATTATAATATGAGTCTGTGACTCACCTGCACAACATCCTCTTAATACGTAGTTGTGAACACTATTTTACATGCAGTGTCTACATGAAAGGAAGGAAATCTCTGTAACTTTAAGCAGCTGGTTTCAGTTGAGTTAACCTTAAAAAAAAAAAAAAAACACAGCAGGGATCAGATAACATCTGAGCTGTAGCTGCATTTGCACTTTTAGTTTCCCTTGCTTCATTATTTTTTTAGCACATCTGCAAGAACTTCTCCAGATTCTGAAAAAGGCAAAAATCCCCATTCTGAATATGAAGCAAAGATTAAAATGGACTAACTTGTATGCATATAAGCAAAGCAAATACATTGAGTCATCATTATCATAATAATGTTTGGTAAGATCTTTAGTTGCTGTGACATACTTTTCTACAGATTTAGTTTTAATTCAAGTTTTTGATGCATCAAATTTTAATGTTTATTCTATCATTCCTTAAAGACGGAACTACTGATGACATTCTCCTTTTCCTACTGTTGCTAAAATAGCATACCATAGTGATTATTACACGTATAGCATTGTTAACAGCATTTATTTATTGCTAATTTGATAAAATAATAATAAACAGCTGTAGTAGTTTTAAAGAGCTTATTGCATATAATATTGTATCATTTTGCTGGTCTCCTCTTTATTGAGTAACATGTTCAGCTGATATTAACTGGTTAATTAGTCAGGTTATCTACTCAGGTAGAGCCTGTAGTCAGCTGCTTAACAGACATGCCTCCCATATTTTTGCTATTGTTGTTTTCAAACAGTGTTGATGAGATTGATAGCTCATGTACTTCTAGTTTCCAGAAATATGTTTCAGAATTAGTCTTTCTTGTACTTGAGGGAAAATTTCAATGTATCAAAATTCTTTGTCTTGCATTTTACTCCATACATCTGAAGAAGGCTCTGCTCATTCTGGTATTTTCTCTGGAATCTTCTTTAAAGGACTTCAAAGCATTGTATGAAAGAAATTTATTTTTAGCAATTTTTTTAAATGTTTGGTATAACTTGAAGAATGCACATTTATGCAATTGTGTGGCATCCATTTTTCATACCAATCTAGTCCTTGTCAGGTTAATGGGGGAGCTAGCACTTCTCTCCAGTCAGTTTCAGTTTATTGTTACAATATATATTAATATACGTAATCACCAAAGGAAAAAAAGCAAAAGGATGATTTTATTTATAAAAGAGCCCAGTGCTTCTCAACAAATGCTTCAAATGATCTATTGATCCCTCTAACAGTCAGTTTACAAAGTTGCATTTGGGCTCTAATCTTTTCTTGTTCTCTTCTGAAAGAATGTTTGAAAGCTGTGTCAAAACAAATTTCCCCCAGGAATGGGAGATGTTTTGATTTATTTGTCCCTGCACACCAAGGTCAAAGCAACCTGAGTTAAACTTTGAATTAAACTTTGAACCAAACTTGTGGAGGTCCACAATTCTTTTCCTGATAGCTTGCTTGATTTAGTTTAATTTATTTAATGAGTTCAAACCAGGAAGCAGTGTTTGCAGTGGTAAGTGGCAGTGGTTACCAAATGCTGCATTTGGTAAGTTTTACTAAAAATGTTTTGTTTGTTTTTGTTTGTTTGTTTGTTTTTTACATATTTGTTAAAACTGTCATTATGTCTTGACAGTAGAATATGAGACAAAAAAAATCAAGCTCCTCTGACTCCTCTCAGTGGTTCTACTGCCATTTGCAGAAATACACCACTCCTTGTCAGAAACAACCAATCAAAGCCAGAAGAATGTCTTGGCACTGTCAATCACACTGGTGTACACACTGCTCATACCCTTCCCCTGCACATCATGCACCGTTGTTCAGGATGGAGATTGCCAGTGTGCTGCAGCTGTACTAATGGTGGAGAAACAACCTAATGTTATAGGAAAACAAACTATTTATTGAGTTCTCGGTGGGCTCCATTGGAGGAGTTGCTGTGGAGTAAGGACTGTAGTGCAGCAGAGTTTATCGAACTGTCTGAAGCCATGGCAACCTTTTTAATTTTAACAATAAAAACTATCTGATTATTTTGGTATTTAGCAAAATTAAGTCATTTTGGTAATCTTAACTGACCTAAAGCAGGAAAAGGTTTGTCTTATCTGATGTCAAAGTGTGAAAAACAGGGTTATATGTTTTACTTTCTATTCAGTGTATGTAAATTTATAGTTTCAGTGCCTTTTCACTATGGACCAACATCTCTATTGCTGATGTTGATTTCAGATCATACTGCCATATGGGAACTTGCTTAGATGCTATTCCAGAAATCTGAACGCAAATCTCCTGATGAGGAATGCTGATGAGGAAGCCAGCTGGCAGTCTGGATCTCATGGGTTTATTTAAAAACTTAACACAGCCTTAAATTTGTTTCCTTATTTCTCATTTATTTATTTATTTATTTATTATTTCTCCCCATTTGCTTCAGTCTGCCTCACCTTCAGGTAATGGTATTCCTTTTGCTAAAGTTCAACCTGCACTGCTCGAGCCCACCTGAACACGGCCCCTGCCTGTATTTCCCCCTGCTGAGTGTGCTGGAGGTGGCCTTCACCTGGGGACATCAATATTTCAGGCTTTCTCGGCACAGGCACTCACGGGGTACACTGATCATTCAGAGTCCCTGGAGATGCTGATGTAAAGAAAGATAAGCAGAAAGGGTGGACAGTAAATTATAGAGCCAGCATGACAAGGTCGAGACATTAAAAAGGTGGAAAGGATGGGATGTGCAAGTGGTAGTGGATATTTTAAACAAATGAAAGAGATTGTGAAAGGAGCTGAAAATTGGTCTAATAATTATAGAAGTGTGTTTATTTGGTGTTGTGTTTCTTAGGAATGTAACTGAATTAATCCCTCTGCTAGAGAGATTGGGAAATAATTATGATGATTGGTGATGTATATTTATGATTTCAAAAAATCTGTTTGATTAAGGAGAACATTAGGGAGCTAATTACTTATTGAAAACAAAGCAATATCATAAGGGACAGATGAGGAAAATGTGGGCAGGAGACAGAAGAACTAACAAATGGGTGAAATAATGGGGTGGATGGGTGAATTTAGTGGAGCTTCAGCAGATGCTGATGAATGCTCCATCTGACTGTTGATGACAGTAAGTCTCCTGCCCTCTCTTCCTCCTCATGCTGTCCTTTTGTCTCTGCGTGAAAGAGCCCATCTAACCAACTGTTGCTGCGACTACAGCTGCTGCCACAATGGTTGTCATTAGGGGTTGTTACCATGGTAAGAAGGGTCTAGGGGGCAATCAGGGAAGAGCTTTCATCCACAGTGGATGACATAAACTGAAGTTCTTTGCTTCACATTCAGACAATAAAATGTCTGACTGTGACAATAAAATTCATTGAAAATTAATCTGGATTTCTTGTTTACGTGTGTGTAGATGTAGAATTCATAAATGTCCATGTATATTAAAGTATTTTCTATTGATTTCAGCTGCCCATTACTGACACTCAGGTATTGTGAGGCAGTATATAACAGCAAGAAATTAGGAGGTGACAGCCCAAAGAACTGTGATTTCCTCCATTTTGGCAGCTGCTTTGCACATGCGATCATTTTTATTTCTGCATCGGATTCACAATGCAAATTGCACTAAATACATACATGCCCAACAAGTCCATCAGATGTGAACAATTCATACCTATTTTTGGGAACGGCAGACAGGTGTATTGTTGTTTGCCCTCTGTAGTCACATCTTTCACACTCTTGCCAGGAGTAGGTCGAGATACTGTAGTGTCGAGTGTCAGTGCTGGAGGTCACATCAGGCATTGTCTTGCGGAGATGGTGACTGATGAGCTACTGCATGAGTACAGCGCCTTTAACTTTTTTTTTATATTCTGAAATAAATGTTATCTTTTAAAATAAAAGATTCAATTGTTAAATGTTATGTGTTAAATTATCCTTAAGCAGTGGCGGATTGAGGCCAAATTTACCATGAGGGCCAGGGTGGGGCCAGTGTTTTTTCATGGGGGCACAGAACAAAAGAATGAAACAAAAAAACAGGGCAATATGTCATCATTTAATATATTAAGGGAGCCAAAGAGTCACTTCTGGCTCTGGAGCTGCAGGTTGCAGACCCCTGATCTAGCAGATGAAAACTGTGATCCTATCTCAATATGGCTGAAGCTAAAACCCCTTAATTTTTAATTCATTGTTAAACTGTGAAGGTAAAAAATGAAATTCATCCAAGGGACCAGTTAGTTACAATTTCTGTCCCAGCATGTCATCATAAGAAATTGTTTATTGTTAGCTCTTCAGTACTTGGGTCATAACAGGGACCGGGACCAGTTCTACAGGGTCACTGGCCCCTGTTGGCCCCTGTCTAGAACCGCCATTGGGCATAGGGACAAACAGCACAGGTTTCAATTCCTAACCCGCAGCAGTGCAGTTTTATAGGCAAGCTTAGTGGCATGCAAAATCTTTTGTTTAATTGTTTGACTTGAAACATTTCTTGGGGCATAAGATTTGAGGCTTGACTTGGACTTACCTTTGGAAACGTTGAGATTTGACTTGGAGTTGCCCCTCACAGATTTAAAACTTGACTTGGGCTTAAAAAAATTATTTTTAAAGTCTCTGTCTTGTAACATCAAGGGATTTTTGAGTTTCTGATTACAAGCAGTCTTTCTAGTATACAGTGGTTGGCGCATTCCTGCTGTCCAGAGCTATTCTGACAGAGAAATTAAATTCCACTAATAATGCGCCCTGAAGATAATATTTTTTGTCCTTTTAGTTCACTGAACACTAAGGTGGTTTTATTTTTCACAGCATGGCAATTTTACATCTGGCACTAATGCCTTATATCCACAGAGTGTTACAGCACGGATTGGTGCAGTTCACATTTTGTCCCGACCCATGCTGTATCGCTTAGTGGAAATGATGCATTTACTTTAGCAAATTCATCTCTGCTGAAGAATATCTATTTTGCTGCACATTATGCAATGCTAGTCAGAACTCTACACATACTTATCATTTGCATGGATTTAATATTATTTTTTGCTTTTATGCATTTGGACCATTCTTTTTCCAGTGTGATTTTTTTTATGATTAATATTAAGAACCATATTTGACAGGCAAAAGTTTTAATTTGATGCAGATTTTCTCTAGTCAATACAGGTTCAAAAATATACACGCAGGTTTAAATGCTAATATAAACCTCCTCTAATATTTGGTTAAAGCTCTTTTACCAAGTGGTACCTCATCCACAAAGTGTTTGTAGTCATCAATAAGCTTTCAGCTATAATTCTGACTGGATATTTCAGCACTCTTCTTGGCATTTGGTGAAGTTGCCATGGAAGCAACTTTTAAGTGTAGTCCACAAATTTAAAACGGGGTCGGGATCAGGGATTTGGAAAGGCAATTCAAAAAGCTTAATCTAAGCCTTTTTAAAAATCCAATTTAAAACCAATATTGATTTGAATTTGAGATGATTTTCCTGTAGGATCACTTTATGTGTCCACATATAAACCATGTGATCCAAATAGTCATCCTCAAAAGAAAGTAAATTGGTTAAGCAAAAACCCAGATAATCACCAAGGGTCAAGGGTACTATGAAAACCATTGTCACTGTCTATAGAGAAGCCAGTGTTTTATCAAAAATGGGGAGAAATAGTGCCAACCAAGAAATAAGCCCATGCTCCAAAATCAGTAACTTCTACCTCACCTGAATCTTCTCCCCTCATGGATAAGCCACAGGCCTTTTACAGAAAAGTTTGACAGTCAGCCCAGACAAAGACAAAGCTTTTTGGCTACAATGACAAGAATTGTGCTTGGTGAAATCAAGGTAAGAAGACTGTCCTAACTGGGAGGCTTGGTGATGGCAGCATCATTCTATGGAGCTGTTTTGCCATTGGTATTAGTAATTGCAAAAAGTGAGTGGAGTGAGTGGAATATTGAAGAAGGATGACCTCATAATTCCTCAATTTCCTCTCAACCCAACAGCTAGAATCCTGAAAACTATGGGTGTCTCACACAACAGTGATCCGAAACACACACTAAGACTGATTTTGAAATAGATAAAGCAAGCAACATTAAACTTTTGGAATGACACCAACCTCAGTTAAATTTATGGTGTGGACTGTGCTTAAAGGCCATCTCCTCTCTGTGGGAGCAAGTAGTCAAATATTCAATTACAATTCGCCTAGAAGCTTGTTGGTGGCAAAAAAGTGATTGGTTTAGTTTGCTAAGGGATATTTATCCAAATATTAGTGCATGTATCTGTATGCATCAGTGTAGTAAAATGAATAATGTGTTTTGTGATAAACATATTATGATTTTATACTATTTAGTTATTTGTTTCTCCTGTCCAGAAAGAATTTCTCCCAAGGGAAAGAAATAAAGATCCTTGAGTTTTGATTGAGCATTCATGGATGTCCATAAGTAATAGGACATCCATGTCCATGATAGGTATTTGTAAACCTATGACACTGCTCTTCTGCTCCTCTAATCATAAAATACTCACTATAAATTAGCAAGGTCGTGCTGATCGACTGTTTATAGTGATACTACCAACAGCCATAGTCATTCGTAGTAACAGGAATTTCAAATTAGAAATGAATCATGTTTGTGATTGCATTAAAAGGATTTTTTTTTTTTTTTTTTTTTTTTTTTTATCAAAGCACATTAATGATTCAAACGAGAGGACTCTGTATGGGTAATTTGATTGTATATACCTCTCTGAGGTTTTGATGTCTCCCGAGATTAAATCAAAGTTTTTATGTCTGAGACGGGAGCAAGACAGAATGAAAATGCGGTCGATTTCGCAGACAAAAGGCAAGACCTTCAGAAAATTGCCTTGACACCCATCACATGTACCATAGGATCCATTAATGTCTGCACCAAATTTCCCACCAATCCACGAAAGAGTTGCTGAGTTACTTTAGCAAAGCTCTGTCAGACTGCTGTTGTATTTTATATTAATCTGAAATTCCACAATTGACTATTTTATCTGGTTTCACAAAAATGTTTTAACAGCAAGCATATCTGTCAGCCCTGTTGATGGACTAGTTAAAGAAGCAAAGTATGCAGAGCAAGCTTCACTTATAGGGGACAAGAAGTAGAGCAGGAAGAGTAGCAAGAAAGTAGCACTCGCCGGCAAAGCTGAACAAAATTAAGCCTCCCACCGGCTGCAAGCTTCAGTTTTTTCCCAGCAGCAATGACTACTCAGATACAATGCCTTACAGAAGTATTCATACCCCTTGAACTTTTTCACACAAAACAGTGTTTTAATGGTGGAGTGTACAGATAAGATAAATAGTTTTTCAAAATGCTTTTCACACTGAAAAACTATGATCTGCCATTTAGATTCATCACCTTTACTCTGATACCCAAACAACAATTCAGTGAAGCTGACTCCCTACAGAAATCAACTAGTTAGTATGCACACACCAGGCAGGTCAGGACAGGATTTAAAATATTATGTGTGGTAGAAAATAAAACTACACACAACCCTCGATACAATGTGCCAATGAATGGTTATGGCAGCATCATGCTATGGAGATAGCCTTCTTCAGCAGGAAGAGGAAAGTTGTTCAGTTCATGAGCAGACCAACAGAGCTAATAACCAGGAAATCCTGGAAAAAAACCTCCAAAATACTGGACAATGAGCAAAGTGAATGCAGATAAATTGACCCGTGGTTTATGTGAACATCGGGAAAACAGCTATTTATGACAGAACACAATTTGTGGACTCTTCATGATCATTTAACTGTCTTTCATACAAACTTTTGCCATCTTGACCTCACTAGTAAGCCTCATGTGTTTTAGTTTTTGGTGTGTTTGATTACGTGGACTTGTGTAATGTGAGAAGCTTCTAAAATATCCAGCTTTTAAAGGTATAGCACTTGTCATCGGTGCAAGGGTTTATCAAAGGCGCAATCTGGCCATGACCCACAGATAAAGCTCTGACTGATTGACTTGGAGGCCTCTTGCTAAAACTATTCTTCTGTTTCTGATTGTGAGGACAAAGGTAGAGTAGAAAGACTAGACTCCTCTCTCATTGACTGTGCTGTAGAATTCAACCTCGGTCAAAAAAAGGTGCCTGCTGTGACACTGAAAAGGGTGAAAGAGCTGGCCTTCAATCCATATTGATCTTTTTTTTTTAGGATTGTCTGAGTATACTTCATTCTTTTTGTACTATACTTTATTCTTTTTGTACTAGATGTGTGCAAAAGGAGACAAAAAAATAAAGGGTATTGACATTTGATTTACAATGCAGCATCAGTGCAGCTTCTGTAAATTTAAAGCAATGCAACAGATTATTTTTTTTTTTTTTAAAACTTAGAAAATCAGACAGAAAAAGATATGCACATAGGGTTTAGGGTTTGAGAGTGCAGTTAGACATTATGACAAAACAAAACTGCAGCACATTAACAGAAAGAGTCAGAAGACAGTAATCAGGATGAGCAGCAGGGAGGCCGTGCAGCTCACAGCAAAATACTCAGATCTGGCTCACACTGGCTGCCTCAGACAACTGAAAGTGTGTCATAAGAAAGCTAGGCTAATGCACCATGTTAATGTTGCTTCAGTAAGCTGCTGCAGCATTCAGCACTTACTGTTACTGTCAGCACAAGTCATGCCCTAAAAACTGAAGTTAGGCGTGCAACATGAAGAGCTCAGCTTGTATACATGAACAAACAAGGGTTGCTGGAAAACGCGATCTGCTATCATCTATAATCACTGCCGCTATAGAAATAGGATTTTTTTTTTTTTTTTTTTTCCTGTCCAGATGAATTCCTGAGGTCGGTTAAAGAAAAGCTCTGGGCAGACTGACACAATAATAGCACCAGTATCACTCTGATGTAAGGCACTGATTACAAAAAACCTCATTAGATACAGCGCTATTAAACTAACATTAACTTTCTAATCCTTAAGATTTTGTTCTTGTTTAGGGTGATCAACATCTATGGCATTTCATTGAAACTAAGTTTTGCAAATACATGTATTATTAGAAAGTATGTTCATATGCAACAAATACAATGAAATGTATTGTATAAAGTGGATAGAATAACAAAGGAATACTTCCTAACAGCTCTTTAACTTTACCATTCAAACAAAAAATTAGATAGTTGAAACTTGAACACAACAGGTCTTACAGAAGGACAAGGATCACAAAAATCAAACTGGTTTCAAGCTATGTAAAGATTAACATTAATCTTCTTAAATGGACTTCCAAATCCCAAACCTCAACTTTATTGAAAATGTCTGAACCATCTGTATGCAAAGAAACCAAACAAGTTAAATGAGCTTAACTATTTCTGCCAGAAGTTTGCTAAAAATGCTGTTTAAAATGTCAAAGATCTACGTGAGATTCATACACCAGATGAGTCAGCTTGTCACCAGAAGTGTAGTTTCTCCTTTCTTTGTTTTCACTTTCTTGTTTTTATTTTATTTTATTTTGTTAATTGTTGCATCATAATTGTCGCATCAGACATTTCAAAAGTTAACATTATGCATCCTGTCAGTTTTATTGCCTTCTTCTAAGTACCTCTTAGATGTTAGATGATGTCTCAGCTGTGATGCCCAGCTAAGACATCCCAACGCTTTTTCTGGAAGGGATCTGTTTGAAATTTACAGACATTTGAACAAAACATTTATTTTGTTTCACACCACACCAGTCTGCAATACTTATAGGATGACATGAAATAACTACCAGGTGTTTTGCCGCCAGGCATTAAAAACAGCAATTATGAAACAACTGCTGAAAAAGAACAATCTGGGTATGTCACTATTGCAAAACTACAGTCCAATCTTCCATTCATCAGCAAGGTTATTGAAAATGCAGTGTTTCAACAGTTAAATACCTTCTTAACAATGAACTACTGCTTTCATGTCTGTTTTTGTTTAACTGCATAGAAAATAAACAAATGAATAAAGTACAAATAAAAACATCTTAAAAATCTTTTATAAATCATATAAAATGCTGCTGTATTAAATCAAACTATGCTTCCATTACGTGATATTAATATGTAAAATCATATTATGCAACAGGAAAAGAAATGTTTCTCTTGGCTGCTGTATAATGTGTTTTCCTGGAGAGTTACAGCCTCTGGGAGCATTTTTCTAATCTGATCTTTGCTTTTTAATTAGAATTCTTTATCTGTTAAGATGTGGCAATTTGCTGTCTCAAAAATGTAAGTGATGTTACAAACAAATGAAGCTCTTGTCGTGACAATAGGGAGTAATGAAGACAGCGAGACATAGCTCCAAGCAAGTATCATGACAACCATCTTTTGGAAGTCAAATAATTCAACTTGTCTGTAAAATCAGATAGAGCCGCTTTGCATTTTTGAAACATGAATTGACTCTGAACTTTCACATTAGCAGTGATGGCAATTAGTTCTTCCATCTTGCTCACTTTGAAATACATTGCTTTGCAAAAGTGTCCATCACCCTTGAACTTTTTCACTTTTTGTTACAAACACAAACTTTAATTTTTTTTATTAATATTTTATCTGATAGAAAAAACAGCATGTACATAACTGTGACATGGAATGAAAATTATACATGGTTCTCCTGCAAATTAAAATCTAAAAAATGTGGTTTGCATCTGAACACAACCCTGATAAGTAAAACTTTGTGGAACAAACTTCTGCTGCAAATTCAACTGCAACTCCTTTAGGTTTGTCTTTACCATCTTTCACAACAAACAATTTGTAACTCTTGCCCTCCACGTGACTTTTGATAAATGCAAATATTGTCCTATGGCTTTGTTTCAACAAGGGCTTTCTTCTTCTTGTGGAGCGCATGACTAATAGGTGTCAACAGATTCTCCCACCTGAGCTGTGAATCTCAGCAGCTCCTGCAGAGTTACCATGGCTCTCTTTGGTGCTTCTATGATTAATGCTCACTGCAGGTTTACAGTTATGGCATAGAGTTTTCATTTTTGGATGACAGATTAAACAGTTCTCAATGAGATGTTCAAAGCTTGGGATATTGGTTTATAACCTAAGCTAACCCCAGTTTACATGTCTCCACAATTCCACAACGGAGCACTGAAGGGAGACGGGAATTGCATAGGAGGGCAATGGCCAGACTAGTACTTAGGGGTATCAGACTAAAAGTGGCTAAACACAAATGCATGAGACACTTTAAGTTTTTATTGTCAAAACTTCTGAAAATCCTTTCCTTCCACTTCATAATTTGCAATGTGTGTGTGTTGCAATTTATGTTGGTCTGCCATTTAAAATCCCAATAAAATACATTAAATGTTGTGTCTGTAAGGTGACAAAGTGTGAAAAACCAGTATGTACATTTTTTCAAGAATTTTTTTGTGTTTGTATCTTGAACATATTTGGAATGTGAGTTGTGGTTGTTTATGTTCCAGCAGAGCAAAAATATTGTTATAATATTCGGAGATGATAAGACATCTTTGTTTCACAGGACATTCCTCTGGTAAACCTGCTCTTCTGTAACCTCAGCAAGAAACTCCTCATCTGTTCTAAGAAGGTACATCTGTCTTTCTTCAACCATTACAAAAAGCTGTGTTCATATGGCATTGTCTTTATCTGTACCAGAAATCATACTTCACTCTGTTGTTAGATGCATGAAAGCATCTGAGCCACCAGTAGACTCGGCTCACAAACCACAGAAGTTAACTCCTTGCCTTGACCTTGTCTACTCTGAACAGCGATAAATCCTGAAGGCAGATAGGCTGAATGCGGCTGTCAAACAAACAGACAAACAAAAAGTATGACTGTGGGAGGCACAGCTTGCTGTCCTTTGTACAGGCTAATAAATCCCAGGGGGAGGAGGGGTTGTGTTTGCTAAGGCCAAAAACTGACCAGAACAGAAATGTCAGCCTGTCTTAAGATGAACACTAAGTGTAACATGAGTACAGTAGGTTTATTAGTGTTGTGTTGCTGCATGGATGAAGGAGCATGTTTTGTCATGCAGATGCATGGGCAATGTTGGCTACAGGCAGAAAAAGATGATGGAACATGGTCACAGCGCTCCATGGGGGCTTCCCTGAGGTGTGACACGCAGCTCGTGATTTTCACACTGGATTAATTTCATAATAAGCACAAATCTCAGCTGAGATGCTATCTATAGGAGCAGGCTGTCACTCACATTGTGGAGAAAATCCTTCATATGCAGCACACCCACCAAAGATGTAGAGATGGAAAAAAAATCCATTAACACCTTTCCATTTCAGAGATTGTGCTGACCGAAAATAAAGTAAGAGTCAAATAGGTAAAGTTGCTTCTTTCATTTTTTTAAAGTGAAGAAAGACGACTAGATGTGCAACTCTATACCCTTTAAATTTGAAGTGACAGTGATGGATCCTGCTTAGATTTTCTTTTCAAAGTAGCAAATCAATATTCTTTTCACAGTGGTTGCATTAATGATTTTCTTCTTTTTGCAATTCTGAGATGCCTCCTGTATACAGAAAACAGCGATTCTTTCATCAAGCAAGACTGAAAGCAAAGGTGAAAAGTTGAAAAGCCTCTGTCTTTCATAGCCTAGGTGACTAAAATTCATAACATTTAGAAATACAGCTTTGACTAAATTTAATCGACAAAGTTGATATCATGTTTGGTGCATCCGAAAAGTATTCACAGCACTTCAGTTTTTCCACTATTTGCTATGTTTCAGCCTCATTTCAAAGTGTATTAAAGTGGTAATAATGTGTTCAAATGCCCCATGATGACAATGTGGAAAAATGTTAAAATTTTTTACAAATTTATTAAAAATATCACATTTACATAAGTATTCACAGCCTTTGCCATGAAGCTCAAATTGAGTTGTTTTCACTGATCATCTTTGAGATGTTTCTACAGCTTAAGTGGAGTCCACCTGTGGTAAATTCAGTTGAATGAACTTGATTTGGAAAGGCACACACCTGTCTCTATAAGGTCCTACAGTTGACAGCAGGTCAGGGGTTAAACACCAATCAAGAAATCAAAGAATTGTCTGTAGACCTCAGAGACACGATTGTCTTGAGGCACAACTCTGAGGAAGGATACAGAAAATTGTCTGCTGCTTTGAAGGTCCCAATGAACTCAGTGGCCTCCATCATTCATAAGTGGAAGAATTACGGAACCAGCAGGACTCTTCCTCGAGCTGGCCAGCTGTCTAAACTGAGCGATCGGGGGAGAAGGGTCTTAGTCATGGAGGTGACCAAGAACCCGATGGTCACTCTGTCAGAGCTCCAGCTGTGGAGAAAGGAGAACCTTCCAGAAGGAAAACCATCTCGCGCATCCATCCACCAATTATGCCTGTATGGTAGAGTGGCCAGATGAAAGCCAAAGCCACTCCTTAATAAAAGGCACATGGCAGCCTGTCTGGAGCTTGCCGAAAGGCATCTGAAGGACTCTCAAATCACGAGAAACAGAATTCAGCAGGACGAATGCAGCAATGTACAGAGACATCCTGGATGAAAACCAGCTCTAGAGCACTCTTGGCCTCAGACTGGGGAGATGGTTCATTTTTTCAGAACAGCGACCCAAAGCACATGGTTAAGCTCTCAAAGGAGTGGCTTTAGAACCAGTCTGTGAATGTCCTGCAGTGGCCAAGCCAGATTCCAGACTTGAATATGATTGAACATCTTTGGAAAGATCTGAAAATGACTGTGAACAGATGTCTCCCATCCAGTTTGATGGAGCTTGTAAATGTGATTTCTTGGTTTTCTAATTTGAAATAAATTTGCAAAAATCTCAATTGTTCCACACTGTCATGATGGGGTATTTGTGTGTAAAATTTTGAGGAAAGGGATTAATTTAATGCAATCTGGAATAAGGCTGTAACAAAATGTGGAAAAAGTGAATTACTGTGACTTTTTTCCGGATACGCTGTATGTTGTATGTCATATTGTTCATATTGTTGTATGCCATGACACAGAGTAAATCTTTCAAGCCTTTGGTAGTTTTGATGATTATGACTTGAAGATAATAAGCTGAAGTTGACACCCCTGATACCTTCCACAAGGATATGATAGATAGATAGATAGATAGATAGATAGATAGATAGATAGATAGATAGATAGATAGATAGATAGATAGATAGATAGATAGATAGATAGATAGATAGATAGATAGATAGATAGATAGGGTTCAGGAAAGAGCTACAATGAGCCTGGCAGGTGAAGGCAACTATAGTGTCCGTGGTCACTGGGGCAGTGACCCCAAGCTGGAGAAGTGGCTCCAACAGATACCTGGAGAGACCTCAGACCAGAACAGTGCAGTGCTAGGAACAACTAAGATACTGCGAAGATCCCTCAAGCTCCCAGGCCTCTGGGAGCCTGGGACTGGCTGCTGCCAGGAAGATACAGGAAGATGCAATTTTATATTTTGTAGATTTGCTTTAAAGAAGTATTAAAAGGTCCTCTCAAGCTCAGAGGTCCTCTCAAGCTCAGATACATACATATGATTTTTTTTTTTTTTTATATTGCTCACATATGTACATCAGTGGGCAGGCAGCATCAGAAGACTAAGAAACAGACCAAGCAGGTCAGGGAAAAAGTGTTTAAAAAGATTTACCAGGGTTATGCTTTAAAACAATATCTCATAATCTCAGAGTACATTGTTCATTCCATTTAACTGGTTAAGGCCAAAAGAAAAAAGCTAAATGAGTCTGAGGTATTATTCAGAAGGAGTGAGGGATGTCTTTTATTTGCACTATTAGACTGGTTTACTGTGAACACATATTTTAATGTCTTCAGCTTTCTTCCTCAGAGAAATACCTCTCCACTATTATGGCCACTGGGAGTTTCCATATTGATGCTGTTTATTGCATATTTGGTCAGTTTTTCACAGTGTGAAAGTTATTCAATACTAAATGTCAGGCAGACATGGTGTGCCGGTAGCTATGATCTCATCGACTTTGTTCAACCCAGAATCAATTTTCTTAGTGAGAGTCATGACATTGCATTTTTTAACTGGTTGAAGAAACTTTGCACTTAATGTATAGTCATTTCTTCTCTCTTTTTTTAAATGCAGATGATGATGCATTTGGGGATATATGTGCCTTACAGTAACAGCCCGCCAAAGCCTAAAGAAGTTCATAGAGTCATATATGAAATGGGCTTGAACCAAATGGGCTTAAAAACTACTCAGGTTAGAAGAGCGGTTTGCTTTTTTTTTTGTTTTGTTTTTATCAAGTGCTTCCCTGCCACAGAAAGTTAAAAAATTTAAATAGCATTCATATTTTTTATTTTTTATTTTTTTTTTGCTTTATTTATGAATTTTTCACATTTATGAAAAGCAGAGCAATTTCTTATTCATACATAAACAAATTTGTTACCAACAAGAGACTAAAACCCATCTCTGTGAGATAGCTCAGAACCACAGTATTTTGTTGATGTATCATTGCACCGTCATTCTGTATATGAGGTTAAAGCTGTCACTTGGTGCACATGCCACCATCTGTGTGTTTTGTGTGTGTTGGTATGTGCACTCTGTCCACTATGTGTAGGCATTGCACTAACATGGTTTAATCCTATGTGGGGCTTACTGGATACAAATCCTCTTTAAAGCTTTTAAAAGCTTCTGCCTTTTCATTTGTGTCTCTTTCTCGGTGACTCTCATCTATCCATCAGACAGCTAAGGTGACTGCAGCATTACTTTCCATTTCACCCACTTATGTAACACAAGATATTTCTACCACATGTCAAGAAAACGGTTTGTTGCTTACTGTAAGGCAAAGACCAATTTTTCCGTGTTTGAAATTCATGTGTTCTTTTCATATATATATATATGCCTTTGGTTGTGGTACCTAGTCTGGTCATGTGTCATGTGTGTTGGTTCATGTTAACTTTTGGCATGCCATGTATAACAATTTAACATCCTGACTGCCTTTTATTGAAGAAAGCACAGAATGGTTTAATTTAGCTTTGGCCTTGGCCACACAAGTAAAGTAACTGACAAATATAAATATGTCGTAAGGTAAAAATATTTTGTTGTCACTCCAACCAATATACTGCCTCATATGATGACTTCAAATTAAATCATGAAACGCTCATCAATTTATTGTTATACAATTGTAAACCAATAAGCAACAACAAAAAAATTTCCTAAAACAGATAAAACACAAATTAATAACAATGGCAACACAAAACCCCCCTAAAATACATGCAATAATATAAGGGGCATACTCTTGAAAAGCGAGTGGCAGGAAGCTGTCCAGCAGTGTGGTGGTTCTGCTTTGGATGTTACAGCACCATTTGCCCAATGGTAGCAATTCAAAATGTTTATGAAGAGGGTGTGAGGAGTCTCCCAAGGGTTGGGGCATGCCAATGACACTTACAGCTCATCTCATTATCCTCTGCAGGGCCCTTTTATCTGTTGTTTTGCCTCTGGTCTGTAGAATTTTGTGAAGAGGCTGGTAGAGAGTGATGCTTGTATCAGTTTGCTCAGAAAGCTGAGTCTCGACTGAGCCTAGTGGTGTTCTTTGACCAGCTGAGATCTTCAGAGTATTAAGTGTAGTCAGATGTCTTTACAAGGTTAGTGATTCTGAGGTCTATATTGTTGTAAATTTAGGAGGTCAATGATCAGCTCCTTTGTTTTTCCTCCATTGAACAACGTGGTGTTTAGGCAACAGGCATCTATCTGTTTACTTTACTCCATGTACAGTGATTCATCATTTCCAGGAATGTGTCCCACTCTTGTGGAATTATCTGCAAACTTAATAATCGGGTTTCTCTTCATGTGTGTGGATGCACGGTTGAGCATTTTCATTTTTTGCAAGTGGTATTATTGTCAAAATAAATAACATTGTATGCCCATTAGTGGTGCAAGCCAAATTACTATTTTAACAGGATTATAGGAGTTTAGCAGAACATGATGGGCATGTTCAAGTGAAAGAAATTGCTGACATTACTGCTGTATGAGCTTCTTGAATGGGTTAAGGTGTCTAACCAAAGGCCTACACAATATCAGGAGATTAGGAAATTGAAATTTTATTATTGAACATTGCAATGTTGATCTCGATTTTGATCAACCCAAACTTTCATGAACACTGTCTGTTTTCCAATATTTGTATATCCCAACTACTCTCTCTTTGCTTTAGCGTCTCAGTACATCAAGTATGATTTTAAAAAAGGTGCCATGAAAGTCAGTCCTACTGGTCAAATATTTTATTGGCAAGCAGAAATTAAATGCACGCCACTCAAAATATAGTAGCCTGCCAAATACTGCATCCGACCAGTCCTTTGCAACATTGCACAAATTGATAATATGATGATAAATCCAATTCAATTTATTTTACACCTCTAACTTAAAAATATCTTGACTGTTACCCTTTGTGATTTCCTGAAGTAGGGAAACACCCGACAAAGAAATTCAAGCTAATTGAGGGACATTGACTTTAAATGTTAATCTGAGAATGTAGTATAGTCGACTAAAGTTGAAATAGTGGAAAAAAGGTTTTAAAATTGCAAAGCACTTCTAAAAGCAAGGCTGGATTGTACAATATTTAAAAACAGACTGTATTTTTTGTGGTAGCATCTCCCACCTGTAGGGATGGACTTGAAGTTCTATCACGATATTTTGTGGTACTGTTGTGTTAATGATAAAAATAACAATAAGAACTATTTATTACTATTTTTAGGTAACTGTATAGCTGTGACTGTATGGCACAGCAATTATAGCCCCACAAACATAAATACTGCTCTTGAATAACATACCCATTTGTAATGTGCTTCTTTTGGACACCAGTCACATAAATAATTGTGATTTGTATCACTAAACTGCACACAGTAACTGCATTTAATCATATTTTTAAATTTATTGACATTTATTGATGCTCTCATTGAACAAAAAATTGAGAAAATAGTAAAAAAAAAATAATAATCTCAATATGGAACAGTTTGGGAGATTTTAATATCATTAATTGGAATTTATCGTGACAATGATAAATCAAAATTCTTATCATGATAAAAAAAAATTATCACAACAAATGATACGATAAATGCCTACACCTGTCTAAAAGCTTGTGTTTGGGGAAGTTTGTTTGCCTTTTAATTTTCCTTCCCTTTTTGGTTGTTTTGAGTCTGGGTTACATTGACTTGTTTGATTTATTTGGTTATTTATTTGTTGTGGCTGCACTTTACCCATTCAAATAGAACCTTTATCAGGCTAAGTTTTGTTAATTGGGTTGAAGTGTACTTCCCAGACTTTGCTTGTTTGTCAAACCTTTTCTTTGTAATAAACCCTTTTAAAAAAGCACTTTTTTTCTCTGGACTCGTTTTATGTTGCAGCCCCCCGATACCCTAGATTTGGGATCGTAACATCTTCCTTTTTCAGAAACAAAAAAGAGCCGTCTTCCACGTGACTTCAATTTGCTGGCCTATGGGATGTTTCAGAGCTAACCTCAGCAGACAACAGGAGGGCTGAGATGCATAGAGAAATAGGCTAGAGACCAAAAAGGTCTAATTTTTAGCTTGATTGGCCCTGAGCAGCCATTCACAAACAAAAACGCGATCTTCTTCCAATTAGCGAACATAGCTATGTGCTACAAGGTTCCACTGATGGCAACAATCCTCTTTGGTGTGATTGTTACTGAAACAAGAGGAATCAGTGTGTGCTATTTTCAGTATTATTGTGAAGGACAGAGACAGAAGAAACTATAAAAAGAAACTATTTTATACCACATGTTGAGACAACTGGGTCTACATTGTCTGAGAATTACACAGTTAGACTGACTATAACAATTAGTTGTAAAAACTAAGCTAATTGTGTTATGGTTAATTGTTATTGTGAACTAAAATCTCGACAGAAACCTGATAGAATCATGAGGAAACATCTGCAGGTGATGTATGCAATTAACTGCTGAAAATTAGGATCCTTCAAAGAGTGCAGTGCTGAGCCCCCCCTTTCACTGTCAGTCCTCACCACCACATGCAATCTCTGAAAATCCTCTAAAGGTTTCTGCTGGATCCCTGTGGCCAGATCCTTCTTCCTGGCTGATGTTTGTTGTTATTGACCCAAATGCAGACAGGAAGCTAAGACACCGAGGAAGGAAGTAAACACTAACGTATCCACATAACACAGAACAAAAGAATTCACTGAACAGAAAATGTCAAACAGGGGCTGACATGGCAAAAATAAACTCAAAATCTAACAGACTGTGGCTATAAATGGAGATATAATTCTGTTTCCCAATGACCATGAAGTTCTCATGTTAACCTTGTGTTTTTTATTTAATTAGTTTGATTTCCTAAACATGGTTTCTTGAACTTTTTTTTTCCACCATAATTAGGTATTAGTGAAAGAAGTTGATAGAGTGTTATATTTCATAGACCACTTCACTTCCTTCTGGTTTACATTTGCTTATGTCATCTTCCAGGCAACTGCTGCACCCTGCTCTTTTTGTAATAGATACGCCTGTTCTGTTCCTGCAATTTTCTTGATGTCTCCTTTTTCCCTCCAACTCAACAGCTTCCTCCTCCCCCACCAGTATGCATAATGCAACAGTGAGCTGACTTTTTGCTGCATGTAATGGTAGGAAGCTGAGCTATATAGAGAAGCTCTGCAAAGTAAAATCTAAGGGCTGATGCCAGCAGGAGTCATGATCTGTCATTTTACTGCTTCCTTTGTGGATGTCTTGCCGACATCTCACTTTTGCAAGCCCCTCTTTGTTTCTATTCTGAACTTCCTCTTATCATTCTTACTTCCTCCCCTTCAGTGTGACAAATGCCCTTCTTTCCCCCCTCTTTATATCGGGTGACTGCTCTCTGTTTCTCTGTCCAGTTTGTGTGGCCATCTGGTCTTCTGTCCTGAGCCTCATGTTGGTCTGCAGTATCTGTTCTCTCTGAATCCATTTGACAAGATTAATACAGTAAACCTCAAACAGATATAAGCTGCTCACTTTGATAGGGATCACATGAAGGAGCATGGTTTAGTTCTGGCTATGAACTAATAAGTTTGTTCGGGTTTTCTGTAACTTTGCCATTTCATATGAGTCAGAACAATAATATATTTTGAAAAGAAACTATTTCATGTAAAAGACCATGACATCCCAAGATAGAAATGTTGAATCACTCAAATGTAATGGTCCTTAAAAAAACAGAACCACTTTATTTTGAGTCAGATTATACAGAACAAGCCCAAGGGGGAGTTTCCCATGGGTTGCATCATGTCCTTTTAAATTGGTTTCTGTTGTTTAGAGACCAAAAGTTTCCATCATGCTGCTGAACACAGAGAGCTGCTGGATGGTTTAAGTTGGTGAAATGACATAGTTTTAATCATCAAACATCTTTGAGTATTGTCTTTAAAAACTGAAATTGTAAACATTTTCATTCCCCAAAGAGACTCAGCTTTCCTCCTATATAAACTGCCTACTTCAATTTATTATTTAGTCTCTATGAACCTTACTTTAGCCAAACTGCAGAATTTTTTTTAACAACCATACACTAGATTCTCAAAACGCTGATGTTTATGTAATGTTCAGAACTGTTGTAGCTTTTGTTTGATTAGTTACCTGCAGCTATGTGGAAGTCTCTAATACGAGATAAAATACAAGGTTGTACAAGCTAATCCGCTTTCTTCCTTTATCTTGAATCATAAGTCTTCATAATGGGGTCAGCTGCTGAATGGTCCAGTTGAGTGTGCAGCTGTTTTTATATTTTAAATGATTACATGAGTGAAAATATCTTTAATATGAATGTCATGACCTGACATTACCCAAAATTCTGCTTTTGATTGGTTGATCAACTTTTGATGACATGTTGTGGGTGGAAGTCCAGTCTTGATGCAATAACTGTCTTCAGAACCAGATTCAGAAAGGACGAAAACACTTGGACCAGATGAAGTCAGTCATGGTGGATGACCTTGTAGACACCGATTGTGATATTTACCTGTTTACCATCACAAGTTGTTTATTTTCAAGTAAAAAAATTCCTTAATTTTTTGTCTATCACACATTCTCAATGGGTGTTTAAGTCATCTGAATCTTTTCCTGTGTTCTTACTCATAAATATCAATTAGAATTATGAAGTTACTGCCCCTGTAACCTCTGCTGACTAGCTCAAAAGGACTGTCCTTTGTCCAGATATGTGTCAGATCGAAAGAGATGGTCCAGAGTGTATACATGAAGATACCATTCATTAAGGACCCAATGCTACAGCCCAGGTCAAACCCAACTTGAACTTTCCAGAAATATTCTAAGCGGATGATTAAAGCTGCAGTATGTAACTTTTATAAAACTGTTTTTTACATATTTGGTAAAACTGTCACCATGTTGTGACAGTATGTTATGAGACAGATAATCTGTGAAAAGACTGATCTCCTCCACGTCCTCCCTGAGCCACTTTTGCCGTCCAAAGAAATGCACCCAAGCAAAACCAACCAATCAGAGCCAGGAGGAAGGTGTTAGCGCTGTCAGTCAACTTCATTTACTCGCTGCTGAATGGGCTAATGGCAGAGAAACAACTTACCGTTTCAGGAAAACCGTTTATCTGATGTCATTGGTGGCCATGCTAACTAGCCAAGCCTCTGCGAGCTGCAGCGTAGCAGAGAGCAAGTGGGGATGAACAGCACCACAGGCACGGTGATTGACAGCGCTAAGACCTACCTCCAGGCTCTGATTGGTTGTTTCCAGATAGCACTGGGAGCACTGGGAGAAGGCAAAGGAACTGCTCAATTTTTTCACAGATTATCTGTCTCATACCATTCTGTCACGACATAGTGACAGTTTCAACAAATATGGAGAAAATTTTTTTTAAAAATGTTACCTACTACAGCTTTAAATAAATACTACAGAATTCTCTGAAAGTCTGAGTAAACCATTTACGCACCTTCACCCCAATCTTGAGGTTCAAATGGATAGAAGTCAAAACCACTGTTAAGTCGTACAATGCTAAGTTAAGCCTTTAAAAATAACCTTTTTGTAGCACCAAGGGATTAAATAGATATTTTACTAGTTTTAGAGTTTTAGTCAGTTTAATTCTCGTAGAACAGGTCCTGTTTCATTCTAATTCACAGCAAACATGTAGTGTATTTACAGTTAACCTCAAAATTACTCATACCCCCATGCAGAGTTAGATTTAAAGTAATCTTAATCAATGTTCCCAGCGTGTTTCTTCTAACTAGAATTACCAATAACAATGTTGAGTGGCTCAACCAGAGCCCCAGCTTGAATCTGATAGAGAATTTAGAGAGGGAGCAAAAGATTAGTTGGATGAATAATTCTGGGTTTCACTATATTTTTTTCTGTTTACAATATGGAAAGTTTGTGTTGTAATGTATTTAGACATGCTTTTTTCCTTCATTTTATTTAGTAACAGATAAACAATTATATGTAACATTTGTTCCTCCACATTTTATAATAATATATGAAACTGTTAGATTTTCTGTTTATTTTTCTTAGGCTATTATACATGAATTAAGAAATCTTATTTTTCAAGTGTTATTTTTTTTTTTTTTTTAATAGATAAAGAGAAAAGCCACTGGATTTTGAAAATCAGTGTGGTGAGTTGAAATACTGGCATTAAAATATTCTTATAAAAAGTGGAAATTTTCCTGCAGAAGTTATCAAGTGTGGTTGGATCTCTTAACAAGCCATCTATGGCAGCATGCTGTAACTCTTCTCTGTAGCATGGACAATGTACAAAAATTCTATATAAAAAAAGATGCTGCATTTGGTTTTGTGTTTTGATCCATCCTCTAAAAACATAAGCATCTGACAAACTAAGTTAAACATGTTTCAGTAATGCCATACACAACCCAGTATGACACATGGACTACCATCAGGGAAAGGCTGTTTATAAACCAATTATAGCTTTCACCTCATCAAAAATATTCAACTTTATTTGCCTTCCATTGCTGTTTACAGTTTTACAGCTGTCCACTGTTTCTGTTTGCTAAATTAACAGCTTCTACATTTAAATAAGAGTATACAAAAACAGTTGATGCATATATAAGTTGATTTGTTTCAATCCACTGAAGGTCTTGTTCTGACAGACTAATTACAGCTCATGTCTGAGTAGAATGTATTTTATGATTTATTTTGTGTCCTTGCTGAGGAAAAGAGGATCTGTTACCTGTGAGTGAAAGAGTTCATGTCAAGTTAACCGCATTCATGCAGTCATTATGTAATTATTAGACAGGAGCTCACTTAAAGTATGAAAAATAGCCCAGTTTCCCTCTGTTAAAGCACCTAATAAGGAAGACAATTTTTTTGAGATTATTAAAGACAACCTGATGAACTCAGAAAGAGAAACTCATATTGCTTAAGTCTTTATATGAATGCTGTGTGTAAAAAGCAGTGCAATAAAAAGTTATCTATCTATTTATTTATTTGTTTCACAAGTTGTCGTAGCCAGTCAGCATGGTCACATGGATGCCTGTGAGATTATGAATCTTTTCAAAAATGTACTGTGAATTGCAAAAGTTTATAGGTACACCCAGTATTGTTGTTTTACAAGGCATTAATGATCAAGACAAACTACAGCTATCCCATGTCTCTTATTTTATTTCTTGTTTTCTGAAATTATTTTCAGTGCTCTATCCTGTTGAAATCAGGGCTCTAGACTAGTCTAGTTCCTCTACACCAAGATCGCTCATCTATGTCCTTGTGAACCTTGCTTGTTGCATCTCTACTCAGATATGTTAGAACTAAAAGGGGCCATCCCCAAACTTTGCCCACATGGATGAAATTGTCCAAAAAAATCTTTGTTTGCTTCAATTTTAAGAGTTCTCATCAGCATAAACCAAGAGGGTAAACCAGAACTAGAGAAAGATAAGCATAATTTGTCACTCCCTAAAAACATCTCCATTGCTCTAGAGTCCAGTTGCTGTGTTCACTGGTGCATCTGACACTTTACATTTCAAAGTTTCATGCACTGTTTTTCAGCCTAAGCATTGAAAGCCACATGAAACTTCTGCATACCATTATGAGACTTATTACCCCGTTACCTGTCCACTTCCAATCACATTTTGTGTACTAGGTATATTGCATACAGGAATGGTGTTTTACTGAACATTTCATGTTCAGTATTGCCATTTGACTCAGTAATCTGGCTACTTAACCTGTAGATGTTCACAGGGTAATTGTGGTCAACTTAACAAGTCTGACAGCTAAAACTTTAGATTTTGTTAGTATGTAGTATAAAACCGTCACAGGACGCCGGTGGACCCAGTGATTTACATGAAAGTGTTTTGAGGGGTGACAGTTAAGGGGTTAAAGAACTAAGTCAGTCTGCTGGTGCTGTACTGTGGCTATTAGTGATTATGTGTGGTTTTAGCCACTAGGAGAGGTGTGATTGAATGTCAAATACCCCTGACTGAAAAGGATAATATTAAATCTATTTATTATGATAACATGCGCTGGCATGGAAACCGTAAACTAATTGGTCCAAGGGACCAGTTTCATTTTTTACTTTCTAAGTTTACTTGAACAATAGTTAAAAAAACTATGTGTCAGCCACATTGAAATAGAATCAGAGTTTTCATCTGTACTAGATCAGGGCAACCTACAGTTTGCAGAGGCACAAGAGGCTCTTTGGCTCTGTGGCTCACTTAATACGTATATTAAACAATTAATATTGCCCTAATTTTTTTGTTTTTTGTTTTATTTCATTCTTTTGTTCTGTGCCCCCATGAAAAAACACTGGCTCCACATTGCCATTCCTGGTAAATTTGTGTCTGTTTTTGCCTGTGCTTTAAATATTAACTCCTAGCTAGGTTAGCAACACCTAGATATCTTGATGGAGGTGGTTTCAGTTTCATCAACAAGTCCTTTTCCTTTTCCATGGAGGCCAAAGCTGCAAGTTGCCTCTGTGAACAAAATTTTAATTTAGGTTTTAAATATATGTCAAGGATTCTGATAGTGTTCTGGCCAGCAGAGAAGGCCTTGTTGGCCCTGACGGCCCACCACTGGTTAATACTTAGCAACACTTTCTACCTTGTTGATCCTAATCATGTTTAAATTAACTCCATTGCCACATTACATTAGGCTAGACCTGGCATTATGTTTTTTGTCTGAACACAGTTGTCTCCCTGGTGTCAGCTTTGAGAAAGCTTTTAAAAATATCACTTGCCCCTCAAATAAAGTAGGACATGAAAAGTGACCCAGTAGTGTCAGTATGCAGTCCTAATTTCCAACAGAGCAACATTTCATTATCCTCATGGTGTTTCATGTGTTCCCACTTGTCTTAAACTGTATGTCCAACAGTGTTTGCCATTTTTAATTCTTCCTAAAAGAGATCTTTGGTCTAAGAATAATAATAATAATAAACATGTCAAAGACGTCATACTCTGGTAATCCTCCAGAAGGAATAATGGGTTCAGATTAAGCCCCCACAGCTGCTATGCAAGGCTAACTTTAGCTTTATCAGTATGTCACTTTTGTAGAGCTTTTTAAATCAAGAAGCTTATCAAAAAATACATAGCTAATACATTGCATTACTTTGGATCAGATTGCATTGCATTGACCCTGGATATGAAGAAGCTCTTTCACAACTGTAATCAGCAAGCACATTTTCTAAGAGTCAGTTGGTGTTCTGAGGCTGTTTTTTTTGCAATAAGGCTAATGGACTTAAATGGTAAATAGATCCTGGAAGGGCTGGGAGCAGATGGGATTAAGGCCGCATCAACTGGGGGCAGCTAAAGCTTTAGCATCATCGACACGTCACTTGAGGATGTCAGCATGTCAAGCAATGTAAAACGCTTTGGAAAAACGCTCCTGACCACATTATCCTATTTAGAGTTTCTCTGTTTCTCATCATGTCAAAATCACATGCTCATCAAGAAAATGATGCTGACCGATTTATCAAACTAAAAGTGCTGGATCACAGTCCTCTGTCTTCCCTTTTTACACTTTATAAAATCATTTAAATTTCCATCCCTATGGGAGTTTATCTTGTTTACTCCCTCTTGTGTAACTCTCCCCTCCAGACTGAACCAGTCCCATCACTCCCAGTAACACACAGCACAGCACTCACTGTGGACCCATCAGAATGGCAAGATTGAGCCTTTCCGGAACTGCTACACTTGACTGCGTCTAGTTTAGGGGTTTGAAACCACCTGCTGTCTGCTCCAAATCTGGCTTTAGATAGTTGGATGGATAGAAAGTTTAATACGATGGCAAAAGATGGAAAGGTGCCGCATGTGAAAAAGTGAACTAAAATGAATAACCATGGCAATTTTTGTTTGCTTTCTTTGTTTCTGTCTAAGCCACAGTTGACCATGACCTCCAGTGGTCTGTTGCATGCGAGTCAAGAAGCACATCTGGTATTTTTATTTACGTAGGGGGGAGGTTGTTTGGTTTTTTTGCGTTCATGTGTGAGTTAAGCTTCCCATCTGGGCAATGAAAAAAAAAAAAGGCTGAAGCCTGAAGCAGACTGCAGGAGGATGGTGTAGCTCATGTTTGTAAAGATGCTCACATCTGTTAAGACCAAGAAATAAACGACAGCCTAAATGCAATATGTCAACATTTATGAATATCCAGCTTTTCTGAAAGGGACTCGTTTGCTTTTTGGCTTTAAATGTCCTCACATATCAGTTCTAAAATGTTAAATCTTACACAGCTGAATGCATCATATTGGCCTGAGGTAGACAGCTAACCCTGAGGAAAAGAACAGCAAAAAATAGCCTTCAAACACAAAAACAGACAAGTGTGCTCTGTTTGTGCTATAGGCTGAAAAGCTCCTCTCCTGATTAATAAATGCTCTCTTTCTCTCTTTTCCACTGTATTTCCACCTCATATTAAATGTTTGAACAGTTGTTGAAAACATTTCTTTTATTGTGTGTTTTCTTGTAAAGTATATGTCTACATGTTGCCATAAGCGTTAAGGCCTTTAGCCCATGTTAATGAACATCCATCTCGGTCACAGAAGCAGGGAAAAGTCGGTGCACAGTCATTTGTCTTCCTCGTGAATGACGTCATTTAAAAGGCTTAAAGTAATCGAGGGGATAAAGAGGGGAGGTTTAGATGCATTTAAATGTTACGACTGTCTCATTTAATTAATCTGATTATGTGTGATTAAGAACATACATGATTTCTCTCTCTCTCTCTCTCTCTCTCTCTCTCTCTCTCTCTCTCTCTCTCTCTCAGTACACCAGTTTTCTTGTTATGGCTTAGTGTTTGCATGTAGAGACACCAATAAACTTCTCAGTCTACATATTTCAATTGCCTAAGAACTATTGATAAAATCCATACTATAAACTTAGGTTCTGCTCTCAAGTTTAATCAGTTTTACCATAGATTAGAGCACATGCATACTTTAGTAACATGCCACCCACATATGACACATGTGGTAATGCTCTGCATCATGGATTAATACAATGTACAATGAAGTGGTTTATTGTTGGAAGGGAATTTTTTTTCTGTCAAGCTTCTTTCTAGACAAAACAACACTGTGCTCAGAACTGCAAAAAGGAAGCATTCTTTCTTGAATTAACAGTCTATTAATTAAAATTTAGTTCATACATCCACTTTCTTTGTTGCTAAACCAAGGGCAGGGTGTTACTTACTAAAACATATTTACAGCATGACTGTCTGCGCATTAAGTAAAGCGAATAATACTGATACAGATTTTAAAATGTTTGGAGAAGACTTGTATATACTGTATACTTTTTATGTGTTTAGCAATTTAAAAAGGGGTGGTAGAAATTATTATTTTTAACCCCCGCCTGTGTGTTTTTCTACCCTGTTTAGACATATGGGTCTTTATAATACATTTTAGCAATACCAAAAAAAAGTTAAGTTTTATTCATAAAAAAATTAAATAAAACTGAAGAAAATACCATTCCAAATGTTCTTCGAAATGTAATAAAAAGCAGTTTAGGCTGGGGAGGAGGAATAAGGACCCCCCTAAACATTTAATCTCACTTGAAATGGCTAAGGTTACACAGAGGTTTACCAGATCAGGGATACATGATGAAAACATCATTACTCAGCATTTTAAAGAAGGTGTACCCTCTTTAAACCTCAAAAATTGAATTTGACGTGTTGCTGACTCTTAAAGTAAGAGTGAACATAGTTCTCTAACATGCAAAAACACTAGCTTGTAAAATAAGTCTTTTTTTGTGTGTCTGTATGTAATGTAATAAACCTTCAATTCCAGAGATGAATTAAAAGATATTTAACATCAATATGTTAACAGTTTAATGATTAATGTAACAACGTTAATGGGGTGTCCTACCTTTTCCATCACTGTATCTACCTTGATGGATACAGAGGATAATTGGTAAATGTTTCAAATGCAAGTTGTACTTGATAATAATGCAACCTCAGATTTCAGAAAACTCGCCCTGCAATGAGCATAACACTTAGTCTAAATATAACTGTGTTAACAAAAAGGGATTTTTTCCAATGCTATTTCTTGTCTTTATTTTGGATAAAAATATTGTAAGACTTTACACCCTAATTTTAGGTTTTTATCACCACTTCTTCATCTCCAAATCAGACTACACAAAAGCTACCAAGCTTAGTTTATCAAAAAGTTGTATAACAGGTGTGTCAGCATAATTAATATAAAAGCAATTAAGGTCTCTGAGTCTAGAGCAATTTATGGTCACATATAGTTCAAATCTGGGAACCTCCTTATGCATTTTTTCTAATCCTACCCTACTCAAAACCCTTTTTAATTAATTAAATGTTTAAAAATGTTTTACCTTTTTCTCCTGTTCCAATTAAAACTGGTGCACAATTTAAGCAGACTAAGCCTCACAAAAGTTACCCATTGTAGTTTTTCTTTCCAAAAACTTGCAGCTGAGACAATACATTTACCTCAAGATTCTGAGCAGTAATGTCACAACTCTGGATCACAACTCATGGAATATAAATATAAATCTTTTACATCTAACTGAGCATGGATTATATGCTTTAAAATGGAGTTTAGGCGTAAATTCAAACTGGAAGACTCTTCCCAGCTTCACCTGCATCATCCTCATCTTAGCCAAGTCTCTGCTCATAAAGCTCTCCATCCATGGCTCCGTCTGCTTCCAGTTGAGCTACGACCCGCCTCTGTCCCTTCTCGACCCTCATTTTCTCACGGCTTCATCAGGCTTGAATGGAGGGTAAGAGACCTAATTACCTTTTGAGCTTAAAAACACAGCATTTTTCCCCCAAGCAATTACCTCATTATTCCTAGAAAACAACTTTATCAAATATCCTGTTATGATGAGATAACATCTTCCGTTTTCTCATAACATCCTGTTTCAGTTTGCATGTGATGTTGTAGTAAAAAATGAAAATATTGTGCCTCTAATAAAAGTAGAAAAGAAGCTAAATGCAACTTATGTTGCTCATATTACTTTCAAGTGTAAATTTATCTGTACACCTGGCAGAGTTAGATTTTGAATTATTTTTCATTAAATTAAGATGTTTGTTTTTGACAGGGAAATGAGGCAATTAGCTCTCAAAATAAAACAACATAAAAGTGTCAGCTTTGACAAAAAGAATAAGATAAAAGAAATAAGATAAAATAAAAATTTGGACAATACAAATTATTAATATTTCCTCCATTTAAAAGAAGCAAGTAGGTAAAATTAATGATAACTCTAAGCTAGTGTTGTAGCATTCAAGACTGATATTGGTCATTTTCAAAGTCTAGGTCTCTTCTCTGTCTTGGGTTCTTAGACATAACTTGGTCTCAAGACAAGTGTCTGATTTTCTTGCTTTGAGAATTCTTGGGTAGATGTTGGTCATTTCGGCCCTTCTCCATTTCCTACCTTTGCCATGTTGATCATCTCATACCTGACTATCCAGTTTTTTTTTTCACAATAAATCTTTAGACTACTGTAGATTTTCATAGTCTTGGACTTGTCTCAATCTTGGACATGCTGGACTGAGATTTCTTTCTCGAAAACTGTTCAAAATCATAATGCATCCTTTCTTGAATGCCACGTAGTATAAAACTCTTAGCTGCATTCCAATGCAATTAATAAAAAATTTTAGTTGGAAAAATTTCAGCCCTGTTTCAATACACACTGAGGCTGAAAAGATGAACGATAACAACAGAACGAAACATTTACCAATGCAAATACTGTAAAAGTATTAGGGTTTTTTTTTTTCCCTGTCTGAACAACGTGCAGAAACAAAAAGCTGTAAGTGATTTAAGTCCTCCACCTGTAACCTCTACTCACTCTGCCAACACTTAATGCTAATTCATCTCATTTTAAGCTGGATGGAGCTTTGTGCTCTTCAGAGCCAACTGGTTTGTCTGTTTAACTTGTTAATCAATTTGTCAGATTTATTTCCTGGTCTGCTTACAAGTTAGGTGCACCAGTGCAACCAGCTAGTCAGGAGCCATGTTATAGGTTAGCATGTGAATAAGCTATTACAAGCAGAACAACAGCTATATTAGTATAATTAAAGCAATGCTCTTAAAATGGTCTCTCATTAATCTGGACATGGTCTTGAACTTGGTCTCTCCTCCCTCAGTGTCTTGGTCTTTACTCAGCCTTGGCTTAGGTGGTCTTAGTTGCAACATTACTTTAAACCCAACCACAAGTATGAGTAATTTTAGGCTGAAACGTACTTGTATTGCAGCAGATCAAGGTAAATTCTTGAATACTTTCTCCCTGTCTGACTAACTCCATATTTAACTCCAGACTGGATCAAAAAAGTATGTGAAGTGTTTTTATACTTTCGATTAAAAAAGTGGCAATGCCAGCTAAATCTGCAACAAACTCTCCTTTTATGCTCCATTTTAGCTTCTGTGCAGTTTATTTCACCTTAATGCTGAAGGATTTTAAGAGCTACCTTTTCCCTCCTGCTGATTGTGTCACAACCCTTTCGACAAAGGGACATCCCAGTTAATGTGCCAGCTCAGAGGGATCAAGCTAAGTGCTCACACCAAGGAGAGTGTGCTTATTTTGTAGTAGTTGTACTCTATCTTTGCTCTTTGTTTACAGTTTTTCTTTTTTGCTTCTATTACATTGAACAATCCGCTATCAGTGCTGACTTTGGACCTTACCAATATAGGTGCCAAGACAAGACAGTTTCCTTCATCTATAGTCTCCCTGCCCCAGCAGAGGCACACTGTGTACTTGGCACAGGAAGCAGTGCTATCACATTTTGTGTCACAGCCGCACAGTTATATTAAATGTGAGAGGAAACCGAGCAGTCTGGAAAATATGAGTCAGGCTTTGGTTTTGAAAACTCTGTGAAAAATCATCTCATCCTTCTTGAGCAGGAGCTTCAGAGAAGGCTTCTCTCATTTTAACTGCTAAGGTAAAAATAGAAAGAAAGAATAAGATGTCAAAATATGCTGCTGAGTTTACCTACGCCTCCTTGTTGGGTACATCTTACCCTTAGCTGATGCAGAAAGACATCCAAGCCATGCAAAGTTTGTTTCTTGATGTTTCATTAAGGGTTTATTTTTATCCTCCTCCATTGCTTCTCTTTTTATTCCATACTAATCCATTATCCTTCACATCCTGAAAGCAGTTTATCTGCTTTCAGGATGCTGCAGAAATAGCAAAATCAACTAAAATTAATAAACTTAGCCCAACCTACTTAGGGAAATACATATGACAACTTGCAGAACTGCTGCTCTATTTGTTATATTTGATTTAAATCAATCAATCTAAAAATAAAATTAAAAGTGATTTACAATTGCAGTCTATTATTGTTATTATTGCACATTAGTTCTGATTCTGGTAGAGACAAGAAGATCCACTCAACTTTTTTTTACTGCTGTCTGGTGAATGTTAACAGAAGAAGAAAGACAGATTTCTAAAACTGAAGAAACCTCCAATTGACCCATTATTCCCCTTTATTTAATTTCAGTATGTTTAGTATCTTACTTAAATGTGTTGGCATTTTACAATGTCACAAAATTTGAACAACTTATGTAAAAGCTAAAATAAAGCCTGTAGATCAAGTAATTAAATCAAGTCAAATAACCTTTTTTTTATATATATACTTCTGTCATTCTACTGGACATCTCCCATGTGTTTCCATCAAGCACAAAGTTAAAAACTTTAAGTTAATTACGCCAGCATCACATGTAATATCCATGTGTAAGTTTATTCCCAACCTAAGCCAAGCTGCCATGAATTCTTTGGACTTAAGTTTTGTGACGTAAACATAAAATACAGTGTCCCTAATAGGCAAATATGCATCACTGCTGCAGCATTTATGCAAGTGCTACCCAAATGTCTGAGCAATTGCCTGACAATAACATTAACCTTAATGTCATTCTACATTATGCAGACCCCTTGTCTGCAGCGATAAAGATTTCCTCCCCACAACATGCTTAAAGCTTGAAGTGGCTCCAACAGCTTGGCAGCCTGACCTATTTTCTGGTAATTCAATTAATAATCATTTCATCACTTGAATTCACTTGGAAAGCATGTTTAAAGTATTAAACTTTCATTCATTTTTTAAATTTAAAGTATGTTGAAGGGGCACAGATTCCTCTATTTAGTTTAAAATACATATCATAGAAAGAGAATGACAATGAATATTCCATCTAAAATAAATGTTATTTGCATAACCACAGCAAAAAATTATGCAAAAAAAAAAAAAAAAAAAAAAAAAAAATCAAGAAAAAATGTCAAAGAACCCCAAGAGGGTTAAATGCCAGTGCATGTAGGCTTAGGTACAACCCACCATAAGTGGCATTTTGTGTTTTCTGCACATGAAAATGTATGCGCTACTGAACAGAATGAGACTTGGCTAATAAGCATTTCACTGTTCAGTTAGCTGATCTGAGTTCTAATTACATTAATCAAATCCCAGAGCTCAAATAGAATATTTAATTATCGGTTTTTGTAAGAATCTTCTAAAGTTATCACTGTTTTATAGAATAAATTCAGACTAGTACTGTGAAGTACATCTCCGTTTAAGAAATATAGCAGAAGCAAATCAGGTTCATTTAATCTAAAGTCAGTCAGCACAGTGGACTGGGAGCTTCCCCTCTTCCTCTGAAAGCAGCTGTGGTAAAGACGTAAGCTTCTCAATTAGCTTGAGATTGGTTTGAGTGAGTCAGGTTCATGTAATAATGTCAAAGTGGTTAAGCCCCTGGGCATCTTTAAAGAGCTTTCAGCTGCCACACAGCGAAGAGGGAGGAGGAGAGGGAGAGGATTGAAGGAAGCAGAGAGTGACACAGAGACCTTTTTTCAGAACAACTTGTAGATAGAAAGGGCGGGGGGAAGCTATCTTATTAGGTTAAAGTGACACACAGTGGCAATTAAGTATGTGCGAATAGTGAGGACAGGGAAAAAAAGAGGAAGTGAGTGATCTCACACCAGCAAAACACACAGCTCAGAGTCAGAGATGAGTAAGCTTTATTTTCATGGATTTACCAATGCCTGAATGCTTCTAAAGCCGTTGGTAAAAATACAGTAATATTTTCAGCTCTTCAAAGGAATTTCCCATTGCTTCTAGGTTACATTAGAGAGGAATAAAAGAGTTGGGTTGTTATGGGTGCTGTATTTAACTCTACTTGGCATTTTTTATATGATGGATCAAATCTGTGGAGATGGTAAGAACAAAAGTTGACCTGTTCAGAGGAGAAGTTTACTTCTAAAGCTTCGGTTGCATTTGACGTTTGATGAGATAAAGAGAATAAACATTTTGTATCAAACCACAAATCTACAACATCCATTACACTTTTGTTCTGTCTATATTGTTGTAGTAATTTTCATGTGAAATTAGTACATTTTGCCCCAGCAATTTCAAATAATTATAGGAATATGTTGCCTTTGGCTGCACAGATTTGTTTTAATCAAGGTTAAAGTGAAACTGTTCCAAAATAGAGACTTTTTGCCCTGCAAAATAGGTGTGCATTATGTAAATTAGTGCTCATAGTGTTTAGTATTATCATGCTGATTGCTTTTTCAGCCAGGGTAATTACATATCTCTCACCTGTGAATTCTCAGGATTAGCCAGACTCACATGAGATGTGAACAGCTGTGTAATAATCAGCCATCAAGGTCAGAGAGTGAGAGAGAAAGACAGCACCTTATCCTCATCTTCTTTTCTCCTTGAATCAGTTACATAATCCCTAACTTCAGTTGCAGAACACTAAATTTGGTAATCAGTGAATCTCTTACTGTCATCCTGTGGTTGATTTACAGACTCTTAAAATGGCTTCTGGAAGAGAAGGGTTGAGGCCGGTTCCTTTGTTAGTGAGGTTGCACACTTGAGAATGACTGCGTTCAGATTGATCTCTATCCTCTCCACTGGGTACTCTACATTAATCAGTAACGGTAAATCATGCTTTCTTTGTCATGACTGGACAATTAGACTAGAGGATATACATCCAGAAACTTGTGATTGTTTCTTATTCTTGTGCTGATTACAAAAACAAGTCTCAGATTTTCTTGTTTTGAGAAATCTTAGTTGTTTCGGCCCTTCACCATTTCCTACCTTTGACATGTTGGTCATCTCAAACCTGACTATCCAGTTTTTTTTCACAATAAATCTTTAGACTACTGTAGATTTTCTCGTACTGTACCGTAAGGAAATGGGTTTGTTACCTCAATAAATAATATCTACCTTCATATAGCCATTTAGAGTTGTCTTAGTTTTGATCACGAGCAGCATCACAATTTAGAGGAGCCACGAATGCTGCACATATGTGCCACTGCTACAGAACATAAGCAAATAATTCTCTGGTGTCTCTGCCATGACCTGATTGTGTTCTCTTGTGCTGCGCATAGCAGACGCTCTGTCAGCACTGATAGGGATTCTCATACTTCAGCATCGTCAAGGGCTACAAGTAGTTGCTGCCTAACTAATTTACTTTCTGAATAATTCAGCCAATAATTAATTGACCACTTGGAGTCACTCATAGATTGTGTAAAAACCATTAAAATTTCATCCCCCAACATCAGGCAATCATAAAGTATGAAAAATAATACAATAAATGAGACGGTAAGATCAGGTAAAAACTTGTAAACTATATGCTGATGTAGTTGCAAACTGTGTGTTTTACATCCTTTGTCCCAATACACACTCAATTTACGAAATAAGGACGCAGTACAAGGAACCCATTTACACCAATATACAAGACAGGACTTGATGCTTCATAAAATGGGTATATTTGATCACGTTCATAGCCACATAAAACATGTTTTTAGATACACCAACATACATGGACGAATAAGAAAGAGTGATAGCATCTATATTTATGAGAATGGTATAATTTTCCACATTGGCAAAACAAACGGGAAGAAACAGCTGAAGCTGATACTTTATCCCTTTATCCCTAAGGGAAATTAAATGTTGACGTAACTCATTTAATTAAGGAGTTATTATAGATGGTGATGGCTATGGGCAGGAAAGATCTCCTGTAGTGGTCTATTCTACAACAAATCTGAAGAAGCCTTTGACTAAAGAGACTCTGTTTTCCAATGACAGTGTCATGAAGAGGATGGTCAGGGTTGTCGATAATTTTCTTGATTTTATGCAAAATCCTTCTTTGCATCATCATCGCCAGAGGTTCCACAGCCATCCCCAGAACAGAACCAGCCTTCTTTATCAGGTTATTGAGCCTTTTTAGGTCCCTGGTTCTGATGTTGCTGCCCCAACAGATGATGGCAGAGGAGATGACACTCTCCACAACAGACTTATAGAAGATCTGCAACATCTTGCTGCAAACCTTGAAGGATCTTAGCTTCCTCAAGAAATACAGTTTGCTCTGTCCCATCTTGTAGATGGCTTCAATGTTGAGTCTCCAGTCTGTTGTCGAGATGAACACCGAGATATTTATATTCCTCAACAACCTCCACTTCTTCTCCCATGATGGAAATAGGGTTTGATCTAACCCTGTTTCTCCTGAAATCTACAATCATCTCCTTTGTTTTGTTCACATTCAAGATGATTGTTTCCACACCATGACACAAAGTGGTCCACCAGCTCTCTGTACTCAGCTTCTTGTCCATCTCTGATCCATCCAACAACTGCAGAGTCATCTGAGTATTTCTGTAGATGACAGGAGTCTGACTTGTGCTGGAAGTCTGAAGTGTACAGAGTGAAAAGGAATGGTGAGAGTACAGTCCCCTGTGGTGCTCCTGTGCTGCTGACCACCTGGTTAGACACACAGTCCTTCAAACTGTGGTTTGTTTGTCAGGTAGTCATGGATCCAAGCGATTGTTGAGGCCTCCACCTGAGTCTTCTGGAGTTTCTGACGAAGCAGATCAGGCTGAATTGTGTTAAATGCACAGGAGAAATCAAAGAACATCATTCTTGCAGTGCTTCCTACTTTGCCCAGGTGACAGTGGGTTTGCAGAAGTAGGTGTATAATGGCATCTTCAACTCCAACTCCACGACAATAAGCAAACTGCAGGGGGTGTTGATATGTGCTGGTTTGCTTACTCAGGTGGTGCCAACAGGAGTCTCTCCTGGACCTTAATGATGTGGGATGTCAGGACAACCAGTCTATAGTCGCTAATGACTGATGTCTGAGTTTTCTTTGGTACCAGAACCAGACAGGATGTCTTCCATAACAGTGGAACCTTCTCTTGGGTCAAGCTAAGGTTGAAGAGGTGTTGCAGAATCCCACAGACCTGCTCTGCACAGGCCTTCAGGACTCTGGGGCTGACAGCATCTGGACCTGCAGCCTTGTTCCGGTTCAGTCTCTCCAGCTGCCTCTTCACCTGACTTCTAGAAACAGAAAGTGGCAGGGGGAGGCAAAGGGAGCAGCAGCATTTCCTGATTTAAAGACAAACTAGTGGAAGTAGAAGAGCCCATGACTGAGGCAGAAGATAAAACATCTGAGGTGTGACAGGAAAGCTGTGGGTCAAAGGAGGGTGGGATGTCTGTTTGGCTGGGGGCAGGAGGAGAGGATGGTGAGCTTGTTCCTGAACTGATCCTGTTGAAGAATATGTTCAGCTCATTTGCTCTGTCCAGACTTCTGATTCTTCTTCTGCTTGAAGCCTGTGATCTTCTTCATCACAGAGCACACATCTCTGATATTGTTCCTCTGCAGTTTACTCTCCAGCTTCTTCTGATACACCTCCTTGCTGTCTCTAACCTTGACTTTGAGCTGCTTTTGTATACTCCTCAATAACACCCTTTCTCGCTCCCTAAAGGCTCTTTTTTCCTGTTTAACAGTTCCTTTAGCTCACTGGTGATCCAGGGTTTATTAGGTAAGAATCTCACTGTTCTTGTGGGGATGGTGTTGCCCACACAGAAGTTTATATAGTTGGTCACACACTCAGTCATGGCATTAATGTCCTCTCCATGTGGCTTGCAAAGAGAAATCCAACTGGTAGCATCAAAACAACCCTGGGCTTCTTTAACTTCCTGTAACCACTTTCTCACAGTCCTTTTTGTTACAGGTAGTCTCTGGACAAGAGGTTTATATTCTGAGCAGAGAAAAACAAGGTTGTGATCTGATTTACCCAGAGGAGGTCTTGGTTTGGAAATAAATGAATCCTTGACATTTCAACCTGGAGAGAATCACACAGAGAGAAAGCAGAAATTAGAAAGGTTTATTTAACGTGAAAAATGAAAAGTTCCTTGGTGCTTGGACCCCAGCAGAAGACATGGATGCTGAGAATTGCTATAAGCTTGGATGAACATCCTAGGACTAGGATTAGAGATGTCTTCTCCCTGAGGCCCAGACACTGGTGGTGGAGGCCAAAGAGAGGAGGAAAGCCTGGTGGACTGACAATTTTAACCAGCCTGTTTCCTTGAATTGGCGTAAAATATCTTCCTGCTGATTACATCTTGTCATTTTGGCTCATTATTTTATGTGTACCATTGTAATTTTTGCTGGAACTGAAACTGATATATTTTGTTGTCTTCCCACTTGTTTTTGAGTAGGTAACAAGAGTGATCCTTGTCAAGATCAGCTTTCTTTCATTTCAAATGACAGTTATTCATTTGACTCATGATTACAGGCATGTTGAATATTTTGCACCTTGTTCCATGTTTAAAAGTTAAAAATCTTTTTGTCACTTTATTATAAATTACTTCAGGGCCTGTTTTCAACATCAAGAAGGTTCTTTTTATTCTAACTTCAGTTTCCTCAAGGTCCACTTCTGAAAAAGCAAATTCAGATTGGTTTAGATTAGCCAATGCATTTAGTTTGTTAATTCGATCAAACTAGCACCTAAGCATGCTTCATGAAAATGTCCTTGATAATGATGTAGAAAAGGGTGAGAAGAAACTGCAGGCAAGGGCATTTGAAGCAGCTTTGAGGTAAACTTTTTTGTGTGTTATTTTTCACCCACTTTAATCACATAAAAGCTGCAGGAGTGAAATGTGAAAACCTCAAGCATTGTTAGGTTTATCCATTGATCGGGGGGGGGTGGTTTTGTTGAGAAACACCATGATATCGACCTGGAGAAAATGAGCCGCTTATGGCAAGACAAGAGCCGTATCTGCAGTGCGTCATATTCTGCTTTCGTGAGGTCCACTGGGACAGTGTCACAGATGCTGAAATAAAGATCTAGGACATTTTTGATTCAGAAAACAGTCTCTAGACAAAAGGAATGATAATTTCCAGAAGTGAAGTTATGCTTCATCTTGATTTGTGGCACTTCAACTTTTTGCTGCCTGATTTAGGTGTTATGATTTAAAGTTAGCTTCTAAATTTTTAAGACAGATTATAATCCCCATAAAGAGTCACTGAGTCCTAGATTTCATATACCCAGAGAGAATGGTGGGTTTGGTACCTTGTAAAAGTCCTCATAACGTTTTTCACAGCCTCAAACTAAAACATTCTTGAAATGTCTGGAAAAGTTCGGGATTTATTTTTATCATTTTCCAGGTCTGGATTAGTATGGCAGAGAGAGAGAAATGTATTTAGCAAAATGTTTGATTTCCCAAACAGTTTTTCCTTCTTCCATATTAAAGTTCAGTAGTCCATTAAATGCAGTGATTTTCACATTCAATAAAAGTTTGCTTTATTTTTTAATTGGCTGAATCACGCCTTGATTGATTGTACATTTTGCCTTTCATTATATTCATTGTTTACAGGCAAAATGAATGTACACATCTGTTTGCTTCATATTTTATTTGACAATTTCTTGGGTTTGAAATAAAGGTAATTTAAGTAAGTTTGAATACTGTAAAATGAATAAAATGGCCCTATAACAAAACAGGGCTGCAGCTAACGATTATTTTAGTAATCAATTATTCTGTTGATTATTCTGATGAGTAATTGATTAATCTGATGAAAACATACTGTACATTTTGCATATAATCACTGAATCTTATTTCATGCAATATTAGAAATACATTTTAAAAAATGCAAACAATTTAATGCCTTTTTAAATAAGAAAATAACCCTTTTCTTGCTTAAATTGCAATAACATTGCACTTTAGCTTAAGGATGCATATGCAGCTGAAAAAATTCTTCTAACATCAGTATGTGAAAATCTCACCCCTTTCTGCTTGATGTAACATCAGTACAATGGAAGGCTAATCTGTTTGAGGATTAACCAATTAATAAATGGACAGCAAAAGGTGCTTAATATATATAATTTTTTTTTTACAGAATCTAAACTAGGTAATTCTAAAACTACACCACTTGAGGAGTTCTGGGTCAAACATATTTACAGACAAAGATATTTTTTCATCTTAAATGCAAAAAGTATAGATTTTTTGTACAGTTTTGGCTTAATTACTGCTTTGAATATGTTGTTCTTTCAGCAAATGGCCTTTTTTTGAGTCGGTATACTCCAGTTAACAGTTGATTGATTATTAAATTAGTTGACGATTATTTCAATAATTGATTCATCATGATTAATCTGATTAACCGTTTTAGCCCTATATTTTTGGTAAATATTTTTATTGGCTTTATAGATTACCAACATGAAAAAAAATACACTTATAACAGCCACCTTCCCAATAAACACACAACAGAGGGAGGACAAAACAAGGTAACATGGAGTATTGCGAAGTATGTGCATAAAATACATACAGAGTGCATATTACTTAAATCTATCCATCAAGCTAAGTACTGGTTGCCAAATATCATAAAATACACTTTCTAGGTTAGTCAAGGTAAATCTGATTTTCTCCAGATGGAGCACATTTCCTAATTCTCTCAACCACATTTCAAAAGGAGGGGGTTTATCAGACTTCCAACAGAGCATTATCACCTTTCTGGCCACTAGTGTCGTCCATGACACAACCTGTGCCTCTTTCTTGTCCCTCATCCAACCTGGTTCAGTCACCCCAAACTATGCAGTGAGGGGTGTGCATGAGACCTCCCTGCCAATAGCCTCAGTCAGAAAATCTAACAAGTGATACCGAAAGGGCTGTAGATTTTGACATGAAAGAAAGGTGAGATAAAGTCCCCTCTTCATTAGAGCATTTAACACAGAGCATAGGAGCATCCTTATATATTTTTTTAGTTTAGTGGGGGATAAGTGCAATCTATAAACCACCTTGAATTGGATCAAATTATGCCTAGCATTAATTGAACTACGGTGTATGTTCTTAGAAGACAGTTTTAGCATCATTTTGTTTCACTATTGTGGGACCTAAAGATAAAAGGACTAAATTATTCAAGCAGGTTCAATGTTAAAATGTGAAATGACCATAATTGCAAAGTGTAACATGTAAAATCTTTGTCCAAACAAATCTAAAAAGTGGGGTTTCCATTTAAAGAGCCCAATGAAATCCTTTTTTTTCCAAGACACTATATTACCCTCCAAATTTTGTATTTTTTTCAGTTCATTATTATTTTGGTTTCAATAATTTAGGATTTAACTGCATTTATTTCAGAAAAAACACTTAAAAACATTTAGGTAGGCAAAACAGACTAAAAAGAGAACTAAATGGATTTAACAGGTCTTCATAATTATATTTAGCCCCCCTGAGTCAATACTTTGAACCAACTTGTGCTGCAACTAAAGCTGTAGGTCTTTGGGATCTTTGAGGTTATGTCTGTACCAGCTTTGCACCTAGAGACCTCCACATGTTTGCTGTGTCCCATACATGCCATATGGCAAACGTTTTTCATCCAGCAGTGGCTAAAGGATATATATGTGCATTGTACGTCTTAGATTTGTATTTGTAGAAATGCGTTTCCCAACCTAAAAAAAACTTTTGCAAGGCACTGCAGAGTTTCAGAGATAAAATCCAGTTTTCAGCCTTTCATAAATTTTGACAGTTTAAACTTTAAAATAACAGAATAAGTTTTGTGATAATTTAAGACCCTCTCTTCATTTATCTTAAACAAAGATCAAAGGTTTATCAGCACTGAAGTCGAAACCATAGCTGACATCTGAAGGCTTGTAGAAATTACTGCAGCTAAAGTAGTTAACCTCAGCAGACCAAAGATGTGTAAAAGCATTGATTACCATTTTAAAATGTGACAGCAAAACCTAAAAGGCTATCCTCAAATAAAAGGTTGCTTCTAATTACATTTGCTCAAATTCTCACAACTTTAAAGGAATAGATTATCACCCAGCCAAGTGTTAATGTCCTCTTTACTGGTCCTTAAATTAGTCTGCTTGTGAGTCCAAATCTGCAGCATGGCATCAAAGGTACTTAGTGTATTGCCCACTTTGTTGTGCACACCAAAAATGTAGATCAAAGTATTGCTGAGCTTCAGAAGCTGTCTCAGCTTCAAATGAAATCTCAAGTATTGCAAGCACAACTGACACAAGCAAGCTGTGCTTCTGCACATCATGGGAAGGCAACAAATTTTTAGACATCAGCCCCTAAAACATTTTTTTGACTGTATTCGTCATCAAATTACAGGTTACACAAACTTTTGGTTTCAACACCACCAGGAAGAGCCTGCACAGCCAGGTGTGATGTGAGATGCCAGCCATGTACCACAGGCAGAGTGAATCGATCAAAAGGAAATTTAAAGGTTACATCAGAGTTCTACAAAGACATCTACAGATCTGTATGCAGCTTGTTTTTTTTTTTCATCCAGTATAGAGGCAGTTGCAGTGATCACTAATCAGTGCTTCAACTTCGCACTGACTGAAGTAAACAGATGAAGCGGTAACACCAGATACACCAATTTTGCCGTGATCAATTTCCAGATATTTGGGATTTAAAACATCTTTCAGTGCCTTGCAAAAATATCCATGCCGCTTACATTTTCACATTTCATCACTTTACAATTACAAGCTTTGATGCATTTTACTTACATTTTATGTAACCAACTAAATGCAATACATAGCTGTGGATTGAAAAAAAATGACATGTGATTTTCAATATTTTTTAAAGATGTAAATAAAGAAATGTGGCATGCATTTGTATTCAGCTTTACTGATAGAAACTGAAATGTTGCCAGTTCTTTGCAAAATAGCTCAAGCTCAGTCTGATTGGATAAAGAGCATAATAGACATTTTCCTTACTTAGATGTTGGTAACTACTTTTATTGGGCCTTTCTAACACAGGAATTCACTTTGAAATAAACTATTACATTGCATCTCCAGTTCTATGTTTAGGGTTGTTGTGCTACTGGAAGGTGAACATCCACCCCAGTTTCAAGTTTTTTTTACCAGGTTTACATCCAAGATTTCCTTGTATTTAGCTCCATTCATCTTCTAAACATATCTAACTGGTTTCTCTAGTTCTGCTGAAGAAAAACATCCCCACAGCATGATGATACCAACACCATGTTTCACTGTGGTATTGTGCCTTTAGGGCATTGTTGTTTTCCTACCACACATAGGGCTTTGCATGCAGGCCAAAAAATGTGACACCTCAACTTAAGCTCCCCTTAACTTCATCCCTGACCTGTCTGCTGTGTTCTCTAATCTTCATAATGCTGTTTCTTGACTTATGTTATCTAACAAACCTCTGAAGCCTGTATATTGTTGAATGATCAGCTGCACAGTGGTATTCACAATATCATATTACTGCTGATACACAGCAGGAACTTGCACCAATCATAGTGTGTCCAGATTTGTCAAAAGGGAAAACAAAACAGTAAAGAGTTCACATCTTACGGAAATAGTCTTTGGCCATGGAGTATTAGCCTGCATGGCCAACTGTCCCTCTTTCTTCACTTAAAGAGGTTTGCAGAAGCTGCTTATTCTTTGGCACTATCTCTCTGAAAATAGCATGATAAATATAATTGGATTGTTTTGTTTCTTAGATTCTGGATTGTGAAAAAGAGAAACTTCCAAATGAAAAAAGTTCTTTGTGATTATATGCTGTCATTTTTAGGTCAAACACGGATAAAATTAGAACTCTGATGTATCCTGTCTTTTGGCGATCTCGAGCTCAAGGAAGCTTAAATTAACTGCATGTCAGTGAGTCACCCATCAGGCTTCCAATATGTCATGAAGATGTTTGGCATTTGATCATCTCTATTGCCTCAGTGTCCTTTATATAAGGCTTTATATTCAAGGCTGGTTGTGTGAGACGAAAAGATGAAAATAGTTTTCATACAGTAGGTGAATTTATTGCTGCTATCTAGTATATAATCATAAGAGACTTAAATGAAAGCATATAAACATGCACCCTGACCTTTTGCTGTCATGCTGGTTTAATAGGCTATTGTTCCAGCTCAGTAAACGCGACACTCTGCCCTCATTTTGAGTGGTCTTTCTTTATCCATGAATATCCCATGGGTTTATACAGTAGCCCACTCTGTTCTTGTCCTACTTTCCAATGTGCCACTCCTCCCTCCTTGTTTGTCTGTTAAATGTGACGTGCTTGCTGCCCTTTCACCGACCTCTTCGAGGTATCAGACAGCGGAGGAAGCAGAGCAGTTTGGTTTGTATGCATCTGTCTTCTTTGGCTCTATGAAATTCAATTCACTCCTCTCGTGCAAGAATTCCAACTGACACTGACGCATCTTTCGCTTTCCATAAATCTGAGCTGTCTGGTCAGGTGCTCCAAGCATGTCGTTTGTTTCACTTAGGGTGCTGTCACCAGCCCTCTCTCTCTTCTCTCTCCCATTCTCTGCTCTTAAATGGCTTGCAACTCATAAAGGAACCTATGATGCAAGGTCCGCAACTAACAATACAGCCGGGGCAGGGTGGGAATGGGGTTTGACCTTTTGCCTCCAGCAGCCATTCTAAACAGATAAACAAGGTGTTGAATTATGAATCACTGCCACAGCCAGAATGTTGGCATTACCTTCAGCCACATTTCAGACAACATTATTGCTAATTCAATTTATCAAATCATTGGTGATGCTACGGGCATCACTGGGTTGTAATTGAATGCACCCTATCCAGTTGCACATATGAATCTATGTCTCCCACTGGGGCTTTAAAATTGTCTTCTGAGCTTTACCCTGCAAAGAGAGCTTAATAAAAGTAATTGCAGTTTAATGGATGCTACCTGCCAGTTTAAGTGGAAACTTGGGTTTCATATTGCATCGTTATTTTCACTGAAACCTCTCACAGCTCTCTCTGGCTATATTTATATAGTGCAGCCCCATCCAGACATAGGAAATAATCTTGTTACCAGCAAGACCACACTTTCACACACAGTGGTTGGCCTTATGTGAACACTTGTAAACCTGTGGCTTACTTGCTTTTATCCATGACAGCGCTGAGTTGGCTTGCTGAGTAAGAGAATGCTTTGGTGTTCCTGTAACAGCTTTGCTGATGAATTTGTCTTGGGGTTTTTTTTTTTTTATTTTTTGTTTTTTGTTTTTTTACACAGCTTGGCAGGATGTCTAAACAGGTATTACTCTGTTTTAGGCACTAAAAAAAAGCTAAGATTGGGAGACTGCCCCCGACTCTTGCACACTACTGGTCTGTTTCTGTTTCATCTGTCAAACAGTTTGCAGTTTTAATTGAGGAGAAGTAACTGAAGTTATTCAGACTTACAGTCCCAGTTGATGGGAAGAAAGATGGAGCTGAATAAAGGGCAATATTTGGAGAAAACCTGATAGAGGTTGCAGATGACTTGAGGCTGGAGCAAAGATTCACCTTCCAGCAGAAGAACAAACTTAAACACAGAGAAAACATGTGGGAAAAGGTCCTTTGCTAAAACAAGACCAAACTTAAATGTTTTGGCTGATAGGCAAAACCCTCCATATTGCAAGAAAATAAAAAAATATATATACATAGATCTAAATACAAGACAATCTTAGAAGAGACCACATGTTTGACTGAAAAGAAGGCCTAAGACTGCGTCATGTTGCATTCAGGAGAGGACCAAAATGCAGACAGCAAGGTGGAAGTCAGATGACAGCAAGTTTAACAGTAAGATGACAAAATAACTTACAAAGACCTGAACACAGGAGAACATGAGGAAGACAATAGTAGAATTCAATGGTTAGTGACTGAAAATGAGGAGCTTAAACACTAGGGAGTTTGATTACTGGATAGAGAACCAGTGGCTGATTGGTAACGGGATGCAGCTGTGAGAGAAGATCAGGCAGATTGAGGAGGGAGAGAGAGAACACAAGAACTAAATATTAGACATAATCTAACTAAGAGCAGACTGAACTGAGTAAAACAGAACAAGGCTGATCAAATCAAAATAAGAACAACTGAACTAACAGAGGGAATAAACTAGGGTGAAGGAAAAGAATAAAAATAAGAACTCAAATCAATACAAGGAAATAACTGAAGCAAAGGTCCATAACAATAAGGGATCATGACAGACTGGGGCTGCAGTGGAAAGCAATGGATCAAAGTGTGTGTGTGTGTATATATATGTATGTATATATGAGAGAATGGCCAAGTCAAAGTCCTCAAGTAATTTTAACTGTGAATCTGTGGTAATACATGAAAATTGATGTTCACAGTCACTCTACATCAAATCTGACAGAGCAATTATGTAACGGATGAGCAGAATTTTTTTGTCTCTAGATATGCAAAAATGATACAGACATACTGACAAGACTCAGCATATTTGCAGCAAAAGATAGTCAAAATATTGACACAGGGCAGAGAGAGTTGAATATAGAATACATTCGACAATTTTCACATTTTTATCTAGAAAAAACTGTTGAAAACCATGTATCCCTTTCCTTCAATGAATATTACTTTCTTTTTGTTGGGCTGTCACATGAAATCAGAACAAAGTACAATGTTCTGATTATGCGTGTAACAGAACAAAATTTGTAAAGGTTTAGGTGATGTGAATGTTTTTGCAAGCCACTGAAAATAAACTTTAAGCCTGCTTCCTTACAGCATCATTAGACAGTGCATATTGAGATCTCCAGCAGATTTCTGCCGATAAAATCATGCACCTGCTCTAGATTTTTGGCATGCCTGCCCTGCAGAGGAGTTCTGTTTGACGACACTTTCCTAGTATATGAAAAAGCAGTCAGTTGTCCGATGTCCCAGAAGAGTCAGCCATTTTGTGGAAGAAAATGCTGTTTGTAGGGAAATATGAACCAGTAACAGAGCAAAAGATTCTTACTAAATCCTTTCTTAATACTAAATTCTTACTAAATACTGGCTGCAACTCAGACTAATCCCTGATTAAACATTTCTAAAAACCAAGTACACAAAACTACATGCATACACATCTATTCACCAAATACACACAAGTCTTAGAATCTAAGCTGACAATAAACTCTGATTGAATTAAAAGCTGTCCACAGTCACACACATAGACATTTCATTGCTTAAGAATGAAATGACTTAAAATTGACTTCATAACCACCTTCAGTCATTTAATTAAACTGATATCAAATAACTCACTTATACACTGAGGCAATTAAAAGACAAGCATGCAAGATTGTATTTCCGGCTCCTCACCCACTCTCTTTCTGTGCTGTGTGCATTCATATGTCAATTAAGCCCAAGATGGTGGTCATCTTTGTTCTTCTGCATGTGTAAGTGTGTTGTGCAAAAAAAGATTATACTTCAGTTTTGCTCTTTTCCATTTTTCTCCCCTGAGCAGTGGCAGAAGGATGACCAGACAGAGCGACAGGTGTTGTCTACCTTAACTTCCTGGTCTTCTTTAGTGCTGCGTGAATGTGCAGGTCTGGGCAGCTACACAGGTGAATGTCTCAGGGTCCATGTTTTTGTGTATTTGTTTGACTTGTGAGTGTGTGTGTGTGTGTGTGTGTGTGTGTGTGTGTGTGTGTGTGTGTGTGTGTGTGTGTGTGTGTGTGTGTGTGTGTGTTTATTACTTTTAAGGCAGACCATATTTCCCTTTTGAGCCAGATCCTGCAGAGCTGGCATGTTGCTTTCACAGTCAGCCTGCATTCAGACCAGCAGTCTCCATTTATACCGTCTGCCACTTGCCTGTTAAAGCTGAAACACATACAGAATCCCTAACTAAGACACAACTATTGCAAGATTTACATTTGGTTTGCTCAGCGTTTCATGCTGCTTTTAACTGGATATTTATCAATGAAAAGACATACTGACGTGAAGGCCGATCATTTAAGTTGATTTTCACAAGATTTTTATAATCTTATTTTTATGTTCTAATAAGAATATAACTGGGGCTTTGCAATGTTGGGCTGTTCCAGATCCTGTGATGTCTCAGATCCTCTGTGCTTCCCCTGTGTTACACATTAAAATCATTAAAACACTTGACGTACCTTAGTTTTCAGTGGTTTAATTATTTCAGCCCATTTTTAAGTTTGTAATCTTCAAAGAAATTCAACTGGATGTTGCTGCTGTGAATAATGTACATTTTATATATGAATTCAAGGTAGTGTAAAATTAAAGAGAAAGACAAATTAATATTTGTCTTTCTCTGACAGTTCATTCCCAAAGGACCAAATGTTTTAATGGAATTTCTGGAGCCAAACTTATTGACATTCAAGAGAAGAAACCTGTTTTCCCCTGAGGAAGGTTTATGTTCAACCTAATTTTGCTGTGTGACTTTTCAAGCAAAAGAACAACCTGAGCCTGCATTTTACGTTATTAACCCCCCTTACTTGTATTGGTTAAATTCACATATCCATTTACTTTGTATTAGGATATGCTTTACTGGTCACAGTTATTACAATTCAAACTTGATAGAAGGATGGAGTTTGCTGCATCACTCAGATGTGTTAGAAAAACATGCATAGTTAGTGGGAAGAAAATGTGTGCTTAACATTTTGAGCATATTTTTCAGAATTGCTTACAAAACGGCAATAAAAAATTACTAGGTTGGGACTTTTCAGGAACAGGGTTTTCTTTGGGTGGAGTGAAAATTTATTTAAGGGGAGACGGTTACGAATGGAGCTGGGTAGGTTGCCGGGTGTTGTCACCGTGTTCAGAGTCCGTTCTGTAATTTGGCGATTGTTCTTCCTGTTCACGAGGTAGCCTTGAGGGAGCTGCTTCCAGATTTTGTGAGGGGCCTCGCTCTCATTCTCCTGCCCTCTGTGACTCCTTCTGCAATTTAAATCCAGACAACTTCTGCCATCTTTTCTGGGCAATAAATCGATTTACTGTTTGTATTCTGTTGTTTTAACTGTCATGGCTTTTGTCATTTTTCTGGTTCCTCCTTTTTTCCCTCCTCCCCCTCTTTTTTCTTTGTATGTCCTCAACATCTTTCTCTCTTTATTATTGTTGTGGCCTGTTCAGTTTTCACTTAGGTTCAACCAGTAAGATTTTGAATTTGACGTGGGACGTCACAAATGAGTTGCCAACAGAAACATAAAGGTTTGGTGCTGATCAGCTGATTATTTGTTTTTAACTAGGTCCCATTTTTTTTCTTTACAAACAAAAATATTATGGGGTCTGCTTTAATGCTATTTTAACCAAACAGAATCATGGCTGTAACTGGATAATTGCAAAAGTGTGTTACATCCCTTACAATTAACTGAACCATAATGATGGACAGGATAATGTTCTTGGAAAAACTAGTAAACAGAGCATTATGAAAGTCTGAATATACACATGATGTATCAGACATCAGTTAAGTAATTTTATTTTTGTAACAAGTGGAATTACAGATGGAAACTATATTTTAGGCTATATAGAGGTCAGTGTGATTCTAAGGGGTGATTTTGAAATGAAAAGTACTAAATGAAGGCAATAGAACCACATGTCACGCACACCTAGCCTAGGCTGTTAAAGTGCCCACATGGGAACCAGTTTCTGGGTCTGTGTCCTGCTCCTAAGTGATTAACATAGTTACAGCAGTCAGGGATTTGGGTGAAATGAGTATGCTACTTTTTCAGAAGGAGCTGCCTCACTGCTTCATTTCATCTTCAGTCACACTTATGAAGCCTCCCATCTGCTTGCTGAACACTACAACTTGCATAAGCAGGAGAAGTTCTTGTGCTCGTCTTCGTGAAATGGCCAAACAGATTTCTGAAGGGCTCCCACGTCTGTTGGCCTTTTTACCAGCCTGTTCCCCATCAGATTGATACAGTTTCTACAACGCTTAAGCAACCTGTTGGACCATTTACATGCTGTAGTCTCAGCCATTTAATAATCATTACACACTTGATGATGCCTCATATAACTGGATTTCATAATCTATCAAGGATGAGTCAGTTTCATTGTCTCAAAATCAGTCTGAAGGATAAATTATTGACCTTTCCATTGTAAAAGATGAAAGGGAATATTGTGTTGTGTTGTATTGTATTGTATTGTCCAGTTCTGCTTAAGCTTTACTCTTTTACAGATGGTCTCACTTTTACTCAAGCACCTTCTGTTAGACATGGAAGAATTCATGGTTGATTCTATGATTGTGGGCTTGCCAGATCCTGCTACAGCAAAGCAACTTCAAACAATGACACTTATACCTCCATGCTCTTATTTGGTGTCTTCAATTCTAGAATTTTCTGTCCATCTGTTAGCAGCGTTAATATAAACAGAACAATATGACTGAGAAAAGTCAGGTGTTCTTCACATTTTGCAGATTCTAGAACAATTGTCTGCAGCAGTCAGAAGTTACTTTGACTAGATCTTAAAACCTGTTCAGGAGATCCTGGAATGACCTGGAAAAAAACAGATAAAGTACATGAATGGTCAAATCTGAGGAAGCTCAGTACAGCTTTACTTGATGTTTTTACTTCAATACCTGTATTTGTTTTAGGTGATTCAAAAAACAAGAATATTAAAGGACATAACTAATATTTTAAGAAACATTTATTGAACTTTTTTCATGGAAACCATTTATATTTTATTTTATATATATATATATATATATATATATATATATATATATATATATATATATATATATATATATATATATATATATACAGTATCTAAATCATATGTCAAATGTCCCTCATAAATACAACCTGTCTTGGTTTTTGGTTTATGTTGAATTTTTTCTATAGTAGCCAAATTCAACATAAACCAAAAACTAAGACAGGTTGCATATTTTGTAGCAGTGAAGCATGTACACAGGATATTTGGCATCTCTGTTTTGCAACACTAAAACATGTCAACACGTCTGTAGCAGCCTGGCTTAGCTGAAGATCTTCTTGTTACAGTATCTTAAAACTGCTTGTGTTTCTTATTGAAATGTTCATAGCTTCTTCCGAGCTCTTTAAAGATGCCATAGTAAGGCAGTTACATGGTATTGTGATGGGGTGATAGTCACAGTTCAAAACTTGTTAGCTAAGTTGTCAAAAGTGTTCTCAATAATCTTGCTTAAAATGATTCATAAAATGAGCGTCAGCAGTGAATCCCTAAGTAAATTTTTGACTGAGCCCAGAGAACAACAGCTCAAGACAACTTTTTTTAAATGTCCAAAAACGTTTTGGACTTTTAAGGAAAATCTACTGAAATTAAAGGTGGCTCAAAAGCCAACAGCACTGTAGGTCAACATCTGGCAACAGGAATACCTTAATTTCTCAGCAGAATTTGTTGTGCATGGGTGAATGTTGTCCACAGCATTCTAACAGAGAGAGATATTTCCCCTCGGCTCTAAGCAGACAACTATAATGCATTCCCTACATAAAGAGCCCAGTCAGCAGATCCCCGGCTTGAAACCTCAGTCAGTTTCCCAATCTCATTTCTAATTTATTTTACTTTGCCCCCAACAAACCCGGTACCGTGAAGTACAGTTCAACATTAATCTCTCAAATCTGCAGTAGGCACTGAAACCATTCAGGAGTAGTTTGGCATGAATCCCATTCACAATTCATTCCCTAAAAACTCCATGAAGTGTCTTTCATTTGTCTTTTATTCAAGTTCACCTAAGCTTTATGAAGAGGATTAAAATGGTGAATCTGTTCTCTGAATAGGTGATGGGAATCTTAATGCATCCCTGAAGCTGAACATTGAAAAGTGAATGATGGATTAGCTTTATCCATAAAGGTTTATTGTTTTTGTCAGTGGCTGTCCGACTTTCTTTACAGCTACTTTTACTATGTCAAATAAATTCATTCTTTATTGATGTGTCTATGCTGGGTTATTTTTCTGTTCTTGTTCTTCAGACCCTTTTGAGTAACATTTAGAAGCCAATACCAGACAGCATTTCACACTGTTAGGATGTGCATGTATGTGTGGCTGCTTGTTTTTGCGATTTTCTTGACATTTTATCGCAAAAGGTCACAGCGCTTTTCAGTTTTGTGTTTGTTGATTCTGTCCCAAAAAAAAATCAAAGGTAACAACCATTGTGCAACTCTTTTCAACTGTTTTGCAGATGTGGTGTATGATCAGGGCAGGTGCCATGTCTCTAGCACTCTCTGAATCATGGAACTGAGAAACATAATATTTTGTAATGACTTCTCTTCTATATATGGCTTAACTCTGGGCTATAGCACTATATTGTTAACGGGCTAGAAATGAAGAATTTCACATCGTCAAACTTTTTCTATAGACTGTTATGTTAAATTCTTTGTTCTGTTGTTATGTCTACTCTTTTATTTGTGACGCTTCCACATCATTTTTGTATCTACATTATGTTTAAATGATGAACAAAGACATGCTGCTTCAAGTAACGAACACTCTAGTATCACATCTTCATGGATACAGCAACAAACACAGTTTGGAGAATTTTATGGTATGAGTGTCAAAAATTAGCACCACCTTGTATTCCACAAATAAGCACCTGTGATATGAATTTGGTACTCAAATGTTACAGCAATGACCAATAATAACATTCCTCATCTTATGTTATACTATGCAGGTGCTCTATCTGCACTCATAAAGATTTGATCACCTGCATGGTAAATGCTTGTAGTGGCTTCAACAGCAGGTCAGTCTAAACTATGAACTATTTTCTGGTTAATTCAATTTATTTGACTACTTGGGAGCACTCATAGACTATGTATAGAGCATTAAATTGTCATTACCAAATGGTTAGCTGATAATTAAACATGAGGAAAAAATATATTATTACTAGCTATTCAGGGTTACAGCGATGTAGCCAATTCAGTCTCCTTAAATAGCTGTTTTTTTAAGATACTTAAATCTGGAACAGCTTGACAATATAGAAAAAGTAGTATAGAGAAGATCCTAAGGCTCTATACATGATAGACAAGTTTCTCACTGGGTCTCTGACCTTGATCTGTCTTCTAACAGATGGCAATTACTGAGTCTTAGTAATTTTTTCTTTTACTGCATTTGATTTGTCTGTTTAGGTGGAGCCCTTTTAAATTTAGTTTAAAATTTAGATAAAATTAGTTTAGGTGGTGTTTAGGTGGAGTTTTAAATATTATATGACTTAAAGCTACAGTAGTTTTCCTGGAACTGTAAGCTGTTTCTCCACCATTAGCACATTTAGCAGCGCTACACGATGGTGATGGACAGCATTAAGTCCTTCCTCCTGGCTCTGATTGGTTGTTTTTTGGTTGGTAGCAGTGCATTTCTTTAGACAGCAAAAGTAAAAGTTACACACCACAGCTTTAAGTTTGTATAAAGGAATGAAATGATTAATTTTAACATCAAATTGTGTTTCACAATATGCAGAATATATTAATACTTGTGAGGCTGCAAGAACAAAGGGTTTTTACTGAATCATGAGGAAAAGATGAATCCATAATACAGAAGAGGAGTTCTTGAATGCACTTTGATGCATGACTTCAGAGTTTTTTTTTCCCTCACAGATTTTATATGGCACTTGTCAAAGTAGTGCCAAGAAGCTCAGACTCTATCTCCCCTCCACTTGACATCAGCAGCAGGAGATAAAAAGAAGCTGTCGAAAGGCACTTTGGTGCACACTCTCAATCTTGTGTCCAAGTATTGTTCCATCCAATATGTATCGCCATATCACTCAGTTTGATGAGTGAACACGTGCTTGCAGAGATGAAAAGGAGCCCCAGTTGAACATTATCATAGCTTCCGTAACACTGCAAACATTTTCCATCTACCTAAGTTGCAGATGAGTGGGAGACTGCAGTGACTGGAATTTGTTAAAGCGTGTTAATGCTTTTGATTTCCCTCCGAGGTGCAAGAGGCAAGAACCAGAGAGGAAGTAGGGCACAGTAAAGTAGACATCAAGGTGGAGCTGCTTGCTCCTTTGCGGGCCAATACTTGCATACAATAACCCTCGGGCAGTTTTTCTGAATCTGATTATTTTAAACTGATTTTTCACACTGCATGACACAGATTCATTGTCAGCTCTCTCTGAGTCTGCAAATTTATATTTGTATGCACGTGGGTGTTTGTGTGTATCTTAAAACAAGCTAGGTTGCCTTAAATTTAACAAGTAAATCATGACATGTCTGACACAGTTTTCCCTGTATTTCTTCCAGGAATCTTCTTCTGAGGTCAAGACATCTGAGAAATGAGCTGCCAATGTAAGTCCTTTGGCTGACCTCAGGACTTAGCTGGTAATGTTGCTTTTAAATTAATTAAACTGCCTAAGCGGTATAATTGAGTACACAAATGTGTACGTGTGCAGCAGAGACGCAATTCGGAACCGCTAACCTTTATCTCACTTCACCTCACCACCCACCAGGGACAGCATTCATCTCTGACGCAATTTATCAGGAGCTAATTTTTATTCTCAGCAAACACCGATGCTATATCAAAAGACAACTCAGTCATAAAGAAGTATAATTCACATTTCAAACACAAATGTTTCCCATGTTATGCTATGGATGTCTGGTGACTTCTGGTTTAGGTTTGTCATTCCTATGCAACCAAGGCTTAGGTGTTATCAATAATAAATGAGGATGTGGAAGTTTTCATTGGGTTTTTCCAGACTCTGCAATGCTTCTGTAAAAAGCTTGGCCAGAGTGGTTCCCTGAATGCCTGGAAATTGGTGCAGTCCTGCTCATTCTAATGATAAGATGATACAACCCTCAGAGATAACCTATAAATATAAGCATGACGTTTTATGAGGATTTCTTTTTTTCCTTCATACTTTTTAGATTAGGATTTTTATATGTTGTAAACTCCAGTTCTGATAGTACACAGCAAAAAAAATCTCATTTATTTCATGTTTGTCTGTATATGAATTATTTAACATACACTAGCTAGATTTTTTTTTAGCACAATGATTTGTAAGAAAAAAAAAACCTTATGGCCTAATGTTATACTATGATATGCACATAAATAAAAAGGGTCTCATTTTGCTACCCAAAGATACAATTATCAGAAATGTTGATATTTTTCCAATATACTGTTGGCCTTTATTGGTGGTGAAATAATGCTTTAAATTGGCGTGATCTGTGCAAATGTGTTGCTTCAGTTATTGTGTAAGAAATGTCATATGGTAATTAGGACTGTCTCCAACTTTCCAAAAACATCATTTGAAAACCATGCCTTTACAATAAGTGGTGATAAGGATATTACCAGCGATTAGTATGTGTGTTTGTTTTCTGTGGGTGCACTTTGTCAGCAAAAAGCAGGAGTTTTCTCTCAAATGCACTACAGCTGGGAGCTACAAGGCAGATGCATGCTCTAAAAATTACTGGAGTTTAAAAAAAACAAACAAAAAACAACAATCCATTTTGAGGTGTTTTGATAACCCAGTCCTGGGTCATATACAACAGTGTTTGGTTATGGATTTGACCTAGCATCCTCGGTAGGTCTGCAACCCAAACATTGGGTTAAAGTGCCTAATGTTTAAAATTAGAGAGATTTTATGAATTGAGGTTTTAGCGATGTTATTGTCAGTAATAGTTCCCTTTCCTGTAGATGAATACAGTTAAGGCCAAACTGATTCATACTCCTGATAAATTTAGAGTTGAAATTATTTTTATTCAACCAAGAAGTTTGTTTCGGATAGCAGGTGAGATAGGAATATCATATAAGTTAATAAAACAATGTAAAATGATTATCAATTTTGAAAAAAAGTATTTTTCTGTTTTTATTCACCTTTAAATTTAAAAGTATGGTATGTCAAAATTATTTGTTTCCACTGGGATTTTGATGGTTTATCTTTGTTGATAAGCTCCAAGTCTTTGAAATTTAAAGATCCTGTTGCCATCACCCTAATCTTTCGCTCCCTCCACAGATTCTCAATTAAATTAAAGTTGGAACTTTAGCTTGGTCTCTCCAAAACATTAATTTTACTTCCAGCCAGAAGACACATGTTGGTAAAATTGAAAAATTACTTGAAACCTAAGTCTGTCAGGACTATTAATATTTTTGAACCTAACTATGTTGATAGCACTCTGAGTTTGTAGAAAACTGAACAAAATCTCAGAGCTGTGGAAAGGTAACAGCTTGTCACACCAATTGTAAGTCCAGCAGCAACAGTCCAGCAACTATGAGTGAGAAAACAGTCTGCAGGAAGCCCCACTTTTACCTCATTTTATATATCTTAAGTAACTGAGCAGTTGGAGCTATTTTAAATTTTAAAACTGGCTAAAACAGGGAGGTGAAAAGATTTTATTGAACCTCACTTCCAAAAAATCCAACTATCCTCATTAGAGTAGATCAACAAGTATAACACTAACATGATTAATACTCTTTATATTACACTTCTTAAAATATTGCCTATCTATACTGACTTTATGTTCAGTTCTTTTATCAAAGTGTGAATGTTGATTATAGCGAGCACTTGCTCATGCTAACTACTTTGTAACTTAGCTACTTAGAGAAACAAGGTTTTTAACACAATTCAATGATATAAACATTTTTATGCAACTTAATTTCACCATCTAAGCATTTCTTATCTCATTCTGTTAAAGAGGTTTCAATGTTTAATTAAAACTAGCCAACCTCTTCTGCAACAGTATAAACCCAGCATTTAGGGCTAAAAAAAAACCATACGTTTTGGGTTTCCTTCCTGCACCATGTTTTTTAGGAACTAGAGTTTCACTGTGTTTACATTCTACATAACTGGTTGACATATGCAGCATTAGCAGTATCTAAATTTGTGTTTCTGGACGTGTAATACATTTAGGAAAAACATTCAGTTTCCCTGGCTTTGTTTTGGTCTCTACTAATGTCACAGAGAAGTGTGCATTGTCATTACTTGCTTGTTAAAAATAACATTTGTCAGAGCCCATGCTGTCTGTCAAATAAACACATTATATTTATTGGCCTCTGCTCCAGGAGCTGTGGCATCAGAGACTAATAGATCTCTGGCACTGAAAAACTGATGTTATCTCAGCAACAAAGTCATAGCTGGTCAAGAAAAAAAGAGGACCACTTTTGTCAGGAATTGGACATTCATGGAGTTTAACAACCAATTAAAATGTTGGGTGCCCAATGTTTAGAACTGCTTAGTTTCTCTTTTAATTTGCCTAATTTGAAATGGAAAGGAATAAAAAACACTCTGCTTCAGTATGAATTTATCATCACCCCCCACTGTTTGCAGCAAATACTGATTAGAGAGCAGCAGGTTAAGACTGAAAAGAGCATTCATATTTACTGCTTTGTGTTTAAAACATTGTTTTTAAGATAAACTTAGATACTAAGCTGCTATTAAGTTAATTACAGTTAATTGTGTAGCTAAACTGTCTCTCTGCTCAACCATCTTCCAAAAAATTCAGAACATAACAGAGGGTTTATGATGTGAAGGGTTTGGGTTCGAGTTCTGAGCCCTGTCCACACGGGAACGTTTTTTTGTTTTTTGTTTTTTTCCTAAAATGGGAACATTTTTAACTGTTTGTGCCCATAATGTCTTTTTTTCAGAGTGAAAAATTCACCCTCATGTACTCATGTGGATAATGAAAACGCCTCCTGTGTGAAAACACTGTTGTATTAGCCCAACCTCTAACATGACCTAAAACCCCAAACACATCATACATAACAACAATAGCAGATTACATGTTAATGGTTGTGAACCTTTAATAAGGTTCTGCAACAGATGCAAAAAGTTCGTAAAGACTTCACTCATGCTTTGTTGTTTGCCATTCTTGTTTTCTTGTGTGTACCGCTAACCTCATGTGGAGGGTTTATGCGCTTATCTCAAACTTCATGTTTAAAACAGCGTTTTGGGCCATTCTCCATGGTTCTGCATGGATGAAAATACAAAACAAAAGTGAAATTGCCTTACATTTGCTTACAAAAATTGAAACCTAGGTTTGATTTTGTTTTGTTTCATGATTTGTGAAATCTACAGATAAAAAGATCTAAATACTATTCAAGTGGTCAAAGGTTGATGTCCAGAGTTTTCTGAAAACTCCAGAAAAAAAAAATCAAAAAGTTTGAGTCTAGAAAAGTATTTGACATGAAAATGCAAAAGAACCCTTTTGATCAGCTATTGCACTTAATGGTTTTAATATTTGGTTTTGGTGTGATTATAATATCTGATCACTACACAGCTCAACTGCAATCTGTAAAAAATAATTTAAAAAAAGATAATATTTACAATTAGGGCTGCCCAACATATTTCTAAGCTGTCATCGTCATCATTGTGCACAATATGGCAAAGGACTGTTTGGCATCTAGTAAGTGCTGGCTAATGTATTTCAAGTGTCGTAAGTTCTCACTTTGTTTTGCAATGTAATATCCAGCTTGTTTGATAGTCTTGCAGCAATAAATGCCTACACCTGACACAGATTACAGCACCCAGTATCCTTGAGATCACAGAGTGCTGAAAGAGCACATGAGAAAGACATGAGTGAGGAAAATGTGGATTTATCACAGCTGATAATATCATTTCAGTAATTGCCAAGAAAACCATTGACTGAATTTCTAACGTCAGGCAGCCCTACTTAGTTGTGGATACCATATATATAGTACTATACTTGTGGTAAACAAATATGCTCATGCATTCATGCACAAAATATTTTTTTCTCAAAAATAGGTATCAGTGATTTATATTGTGAATTGCATGCGAGATTGACAAATTCTAAAACCAGGAAGAGGCATGCAACACATGCTGCTGCAGAGACAGGGAAATTATTGGTGACAGACTGTTTGAAAAGATTGTCTTTACAATAAAACCAGACATTTATATGGAAAAAGTTCCATAATCCAATAGTTGTGATTGTTGAAAGGCCTGCTAAGAATTTTAACAATTGCATTGTTTAGGGTTAGGTTAGTTTAGGATCCACCCCTAGTCAGTTTAACTCCCTGCAGAGAGCTGATATCGGTTTCATGAAACCATGACAGTTCAGACTGTTATGCTGCAGCTGATACACTGCAAGCAGATAACTTCACAGCACCTCACTTCAAACAATCCTAAGACGTGCTCTTCCATTTATCTGACAGCAAGTGAGCGAGCAGACTTTATTTCTGATGTTGCTTTGCGGTGGAGGTATGGACAGCTATATAACCAGATCAAACTTAGTAGCATTTTAACAGAGCTGTTCAAGTTGCTCTTTGCACATTTCTGTAGCAGTAAGACTTACCAGGAACTTGTCATTACATTATCATACCATCTGCCTCTCAGGCCCAGACCAATAGAAAACTGACATTTTCCACTCCTCTCTCTGATGCTCAAATCATTTAGCGCTGCACATGCAATATGTCTTCATGGTGTTTGTTAGCGAATGTGAATCAATTACGTTAACCCAATGACAGCTCCTTTTTTGGGTTCTTTCACCATTTTCATGACAAGCTTATAAAAGTAAACCAACATTGAATTGTTTCATTTATTAATTTCAGAATCAAATATACTTATCAGATACATTTGTTTTTATTGGTGGTTTCATGCGTTTGACATGAACCTGCCAATTGGAATTGATATGGAATTAGCCACCAGCCATAATCTCATATTTGCATTCTTATGCTCATTTACATCTATTGTCTAGTTAAAAAATAATAATAATAAACTCAACTTTTATATACTCAGCATTAAGTTACACTCAACATACAATTTTCCCTTATCAAATTTTTTTTTTTTTTTTTTTGGGGGGGGGAACCCCATGTTAAATAACTTTCCACCTTTATTCTGACACATCTAGTCCAGTTCAGCTGGAAGGTTGCAACAACCTGTTAGTATAATTGTACACTCTTCAGCTAAAAATCTTTGAACTACTTCGATTCAATTTCATCCCTCAGGCTTCTCAGGTATACACCTGCCATCAGTTACAGTGCATCTGATGAACCTAAAATAAAGTTCAGATGTTTACTCCACATACACTCCATTCTAAAATAGTTATATTCTTCTCATATGTATATATATATTTTTTTTTCATATAAACACATTCTCACACACAAATATTCTCCTCTCACATTATAATATTCTCAATTGAGCCATGTATTGTGACACAGGAAGTTCTTACCCAAACAGGAAGTAACTCTTAAATCAGGAAATGCATTAATACTTCTTTGGCATATACATTAGAGGCAGATGAGCTTGGCCTTTGTTGCTCAAGAGGGGAGGACAAAGTTGTGACAGTTTCAGGAGATGTTAAACTACTTAAAAACCCCAAGGGCTTGCTGCAGGGCTCCTGACTCATTTGGCCTCTCCATGTTGAGTGGCATTCTGCAAAATAAAAATAAAAAAAAACCCCACCAGCACAGCAAGCAGGATTACAGGATTTATTTTAAGATAAAGGTAGTCGCTCTAGACGCTGGACTGCAGGCACTGATGGCAGACCTGTTTAAGGTGTAGCAGGACTCCTTGGGAAAATCCAGGAGAGGTGTGGTCCGAGTGATGGTTCAGGTAGCTGAAGAGGTCTTCACAGAATGATAGGACGGCAGGCAGAGTAAAATCTAGAGGGCCAGGCAGGGGTCATAACATAGGGTTTAAGAGGTGAAAACTTATCAGACAAGAAGTACGCAAAAGACCAGGCAGGGGTCAAAACCTTGAGATCAGAGAACAAGAAACTTATCGGTAGGGAGCTTGCTAAGCAGGGGTCCAGGAGGCAGAAAAGGGTCAGGAACCTTGAGAGCTTGGTTAGGCAGGAAAAAGCTGGCTCTCTTCAGCTGGTGACTTCAGAAAATCTAGCACTTGTGCTGTGGCTGGGAGAGGCTTAAATCCTAGGGGGTGCAGCTTGGGATAATTAGGCAGACAGGTGAGCTGGGTTAAGTGATTGGGGTGATGAGGGTATGGAGTGCAAGGAGAATGAAAGCTATGTGAACAGGAAAAACATGACGTGAGCAGACCAGAACCATGAAACATGACAGTAAGCCATAAATACATGTTTGTGAGAGATGAAATACAAGTATGTGAGACATAAATATATCTATATGAGACATGAAATATATGTATATGAAACTGGCAGTATGTTTTATGGCTTGTACAGCCCCTCATAATTTAATGTGCATCTTCTCTTCCTATATGACACATACATATAGAGGTATTAGTATAAAACTGAAGCTGACAATCATACACTTTTCTGTTTGAACACTCATTTCTGTAGGCCCACTCATACATTCTCATGTTGTCTGTTTTTCTCCACAATCAGAGGCTCTACCAGCAGTGATGCTGCAGTTAGGAGATAACAGGAAGCTCCAGTAACTGGTCTCCAGTTCTTCCCTCTGGGTGGAAGATGAGAGCACCCGTCACGCTCACAATAGGACATGCTGGAGGTGTTAGAATTGGATCTGGGAGTTGCATTTGATGCTTGCTTTTGTATAGTAGCTCTGCACAAAAGCAGCTTGATAATGCATTAATCATACAACATCCTGCAGGTTAATTTCATGCTTTCGTTTTCAGTTCAAAGTGAGACAAGTAACGTTTGCCCTGGGTTGGTCAGATCAATGAAAAGATAAGCAAAAAGGATGCTTCCATTATAATGATGAAACATTACAATCAAAGATGAGGCTCTTGTGAATTAGAATGCTGAAAAGAGAGCTGGGCAAAGCTGGATGGCCGTGATTGATTACTCTCTTCTTGCTGTCTTCACAGAGAGAATGAGACTTGGACACTGTCCACTGAATCACAGTGGACAGTGTCTTCTGTTTCCTCCTGTTTTGTCTGTTGCAATATAAAGTGCTTTTCCTGTTATGTTACAAAACCTGTCTAGAGTGAAACAGTAAAAAGTAAAACTGGAAACATGTTCTGTGTTAAAGTGCTCTCATAGTCCAAACAATTGCTCAGATCACTTCTAAAGAACATGGCGGTTTATCCTCATATTCCTCTGGATTAAAATTAAAGAGCAAGCTCCATTTTACTTTCTACTTTTTGATGTTTGTCAAACCTAAAATCTAAAATGAATGGCTGGCTTTGATTCCAAATAAAATTTGTATCCATCTTTGACATCTGTGATTTTTTTTTTCAGTTGGGTAACTCAAAATATAAAAAAATCCTAGGTATAAATTACATAACCCTAAACCATTACAAAGCTTCATAAATCATTTTAAAGTTCAGATCTTTAGAACTGATTAAAACAAAGATAAATGGATATCTTTTAAACTCGACTTTGCTTTGGAAAAGTATCCATTCCCCTTAAATGTTTTTTTGTCACATTACAAAAGTAAATGTAAATATTTAATGTAATAGAGCAATGCAGATTAGAGAAGAAAATTTAAAGTGTAAGGCAAAAACATAAATGGTTTTCAAAAGTTCTTAAATGTAAAAATTTTAAAAGTATAGTGTGCATTCATTTTCATCTGGAGAGTCCAGTTTTTGCCAATTCTTCTTTGCACAGAAGCTCAAGCTCAGTCATAATGGACAAAGAGCATCTGTGAACGTCCAGTTTTAAGTCTTGCTACAAATTCTCAAGGAAACATACAGTGTCTCTGGAAAGTATTCACAGCGCTTAAATTTTTCTGCATTTTTTTATGTTACAAATTTATACCCCATTATGACAATGTGGAAAAAAGTTTTAGAGATTTTTTGCAAATTTATTAAAAATAGAAAACCAATAAAATCACATTTACATATTCACAGATTAATTTAATAGAATTTGGAATAAAGCTGTAACAGCACAATGTGGAAAATATGAAGTGCTGTGACTACTTTCTGGATGCACTGTAGTATATCTGGGCTTTGACTATCTGGGTCTGCTACGTTGTAGAATATGGATTTCTAGATTTTTGAAGTACACAACTAGTTGTCATCTGAACAGATCTGAGATCTGAGTTGTGGATCTCTGCTGCTCCTCCAGAATCACATTGGGTCTATTGGTTCTGTTTGTCAAAATTTCTTTCTTTGCCCAGATTATCAGTGGCTGGAGTCATACTCTTTGCATTTTTTAGTGTGTCATTCTGATGTTTGGACCTTTGGATATTGTTCTTATAACATAACCCTGCTTTGAACCTCTCCACATCATTTATTTCTTGAGCTATTTGGCATGTTAGTGATCCTGTTAGGTCCCCAACTTTCTCTAAAAAACTTCTGTTGCCTTCACATGGGTAGATTCTATTTACTACACAGCATTTTCACAAAGTCTCAAAACACTGTACAAGATGTATTGATCACAAGAGAGAAAGAGCATAAAAACATGCACAGAATAGCTAAATATATATAAAAGGAAAATTAAGAATAAGCATAAGATGACATATAGGTAAATGATAATGCCACAATAAAAACCTAGTGAACTACCAACTGCATACAAAGGCTAATCTCTTAGATAGGCCTAACTGTTTCTTTAAAAAATCTAATGAGTCAGATACAACTCAAGAGAAAGGTCCCCAGGCCATGGTCTGAAAGGTTTGATCTCCTTTAATTATCAGTGTTTTATTCCTTCGTAAAGGGACATAGGGTTCATTTCAAAGAGCAGATTTGGTGTTGTTAAATTAAAAAATCTCTGAGAAACATCAGCAGTACTGAGTTAGAGCATTTCTCAAGCTAGTTTTCCGAAGTGTAGATGCTTTTTTGCTGATTTTGCCAATCTAAACAAGTTACGTTTGTGCTCCAGTTACAGAATCCATCTCCTCTGCCCTATGCATGTATTTGACCGTGAATGAAACAAGTTGCTGTAGCAAAGATTACACAGTTTCTATAACTATTTCACTTGCAAGGCAAAGGACTATGTGGCTGAAAAGCAGATGAAACACCACGCAATGTACATTGAGTGACACTGTCTTTAAACTGGACATGCCTGCGGCTTTACTCAGTATAAAGACAGCAAGTTAGATATAGAATAATTGGCCTATTTCTGTGTTTTCTTTTGTGTATTGAGTCAGTAACATTCAAGCCCTAGGGGAATGTGTCAAATCCAGACTTCCACGGGTACTGACATATAAATAGACCTATTTCACCTACCCAGAAGGAAGTAACAGCTTTTATGATGCTCCAGTTTCAGACTGTTTAGCTCATTATGAAGAAGGATCAAAAATGTATGCATTTTAAAGACTGGGTAACAAGTGAGAAAGAGATAATTGTATAAATCAATTAGTCTTTTCAGAAAGCAAGTTACAAATTAACCAAATTATCTTGAGTATCACTGTGTGAAACTGAACTTTGGGATATTGTGAGGTCAAATGGCACTCTGAACATAATGACTGAGGCATAGATTTCCAAAGTTGGTCTGTGATATCTAAACCGTATGACAAATTGATAACCAACTGAAAGATGTGGCTGATAGACCTTTGTCCCTCTGGTGAACTGTGGTGGTGGTGACTCATTTCAGTTTCTATCTAAAGCCAACATTGTCTAAAAATGTCATTAGGTTACTTTGGGTTGTTACGAAATCTCCCAAACAAAAGCTTCCCTTTCAGCGTTGCTCTCATTAGTTTGTATGTATTCTAAAACTGCTGACATTAACATTTTTACAGTGAACAATTTGGCATTTTAAAGTTCATCTCTGCATCATCTGCAGCTCTCCTTTTTTGGCATTAGTTTCCAGTTAATCACTTGCAACAGACTAGATTATGATCTTTGAAATCACTGTTTATGCCCTAAAATGTTGATCATATCTTTTGAAACCAGGATTTTCACATACTTGTTTTAAAGCTTGACTGCTTTATTTTAATTCTCTATAATATATTCTTGTGTTTGTAGAGTTAGATCTAAACAATCTTTTAAAAACACAGGACTTAATGGTGCCAGCATTTTAAATATGCTTTATCACTCATTAAGTTATAATATGTGAAGGTTTTGGCTGTTACAGTTCTACACTATAAACTTGCTCAAATAATTGCTTTCCAGTCAGTGGATTGTTATTATTTTTTTCACCATTAAAAATCATATGAAAATGCAGTAAAATCACATGAAATACATGATGACAAAGTTTTAAACTAGGGAAGTAATCTTTAAGATCTGGAACATTTTGAAATATGTAGAACAGAACATTTTTTGTTCAACTTTCCTATTTGCAAAATGTGACAAAGTATATTTCAGTGTAGGCATTTACTGAATAATACAGTCTGTGGCATCAAGATCTTACCTGTCTTTAAATATGTAGTTCAATCTGCCATGGAGTGATGGGAGCGTCTCTGACCTTTTAGCCCACTGGTGGATGCTGCAGAGCTCCAGGACTTGAAATCAAGAAAGCAGGAGGCATTCAGGCAGGGAGTCAACAGCATCAGCAGTGGCAGGATTGATATGCAGAATAAAGCAGGAAGTTGTGCCTCTTAAATAGACACCCAAGACTGGAGGGTTATAACTAGGATTATAACTAATATTACCCTTTTCACTGTCTAAACTGGCTCACAGATGTCACTGCATATTGTTTTGGGTTTTTTTTTTTTTTTTTAATTCAAAATGTTTCTACAGTTGAGTGGGGAACTAAAATGCTTTTTGGCAAATACCACAACTAAACAGGTATATAATAAACCCATGAATTAGTGATTGATTTTGGACATAATTTATGAAGAAAAAATATGTTCTGTTTTATACTCTCAAGGGTCCGTCTTTATATATTACTGTATTTGTTATATACTCTGATATTTAAACTCACATGGACATCTCAACCAGAATTTGTATTTTGTCCGTAATCCAGATATGAATCATTTAGGATTAGGCATTTGCAGATACTAAGTCTCAGTCCGAAGCTACATTGAACATAACTGTTACATTTCAAAATTTGTCTTATGTATTTAAAATAAACTCATGCCTTGCACCTTAAGATGTTTTCATATTGAGTTGTGTGCTGCTAGGTTAAGCTAACACTAGCATGTACCCTCCATTTTGATGTTGCGAGATATTTCAATGTGGTTAGAGAAACTGATGTTCTCCTGCTTCATAAACTTCTTTGGTTTGACAAATGTTAAATATAATAGCTGATGTTTCAGCTGCTCTCTCTGTAGCTGTACTTAACATGAAGATATCCTTGAGCCTAGCATGCAGAGCTAATGCAGTCTCTCGTTCATGGTGAACATAATTGTATGAGGTAAACAACTCTTAGACAATTATTTTGTTGGAAAAAAAAATAGCGTCCTTAGCCTGTGCTGTAGGTTTGCAAGTCATACACAGGAAAACAGGTGGTGATTAGTTAACATAAAATTACTGACAGAACAACAACAACAGGTGTCTGAAATTGAGTGTAGTCAAGGACTCAGAAACTTAGTATTTCAAAATACCTTAATAAGATTAGTTACTTGGGATTGGATTGAGACATCCCAAACATCTTGTTGTAAGTAACCTTGAAAATAGCTGTACATTTTCCCATTGTTTAAATTCAGGAGCTAAATGTATTATAACCACTACATTCAGTCACCCATCTCCACTACTGTAGGAATAAGGTTTTCAAGAGGCAGTGACATATCTCTTTGCTACATACATGTAAAGTTGACAAATAGACATTAGAGGATTATTGTGATGTCACTGTTAGGATTTTGACACATGACTGCATCTCTGACCTAAATGTCATCCACTGAGAGCCCCTTTTCTTTATGTCTCACCTTCTAGTGACCCTTCCATTCCAACAGGAAGTGACTTGTCTTAAACTAAGGGCTAGCACCCAATTTGTGTGTCAAGCCAAGGGCATTTTTGAGTTGGAAGGGTTTAAAGCTTATCCTGGTGGGATTTATGTCAGTGCTGCAGTTGATCATAAAAGACTGCAGCTCAATTCTGACATATGTGCTGTGCAGCAGCTGTCGGACAGAACGAGCTTTCACAACGATAATTAAATAATTTTGCCAAGTTTTATTTTAATTGTTTAAAAATAAATCCAAAACATTAAAATATTCACTAAACAAATTTTCATGCAGATTTTTTCTGTTATGTTTGACCTTGCAGTAACAACACTTACCAAATAAACTTAAGCTCGGTTTAAACACAATGAACTGAAATCAAAGAGATATTTCAAGTGAAGGCTGCAGTATGTTGGATAATGTTTGAATTGTTTGGTCTTTGAAGTGGATCCTCGCTTTGTGTGGAGGAGAGGTATCTGTTTGAGAACAATGTTTATAAGCTGTCTTTGTGCTGGAAAAAATTAATATACATGCATTAACATAAAGCAGGCTTGTGCCTGAGTGTGGGCATGCACGTCTCTCTGTCTGCTTGCATTAGTCATTTGGATTTGCCCGGAAACTACAGACAGTGGCCACAGCTGTAGCACACAACCCTCCCTGCCCCTCGCTGTGAACAGCAGTCAGTGAGAGACGGCCTTTTTCTTATTCCCACATATGAAATCAACATAAAATACCCTGGAGTTACTGGGCCTAAGTTTTCCTTTTGAGTCAATGTGGCATCAAGTTAATCTTTAATCTTTGGTATTTTCGCACAAAATATCTTACCAGGAGATACTTGTTTGTCCGTTTTTTGCATAGGCTTGTATTTGGAATTTCACAAAAGGACACCAGTCAAACTGAAGGGATCCCCCTATAAAAATGAACACAGTGTAAATCTATAGCCCTGTTTTTGCATCATGTGTTGCATTTAGATTTTCACTTATTGTTTAGTTCTTCTGCAGGTCCCTTCGCAGCTTGGATATGTAGTGTTAGCTTGCTTGCTTAGTACCTAGACTAAAGCACACATTTTTATGTTGTACAACCTACATAAAAAATAAATGCTGCAGATCAAATGCACAGAATAAGAGCTCACCAGTGTGTGACCATTTCTACTTAAGACAGTTTAAAAATAAATAAATAAAAGTTGGATTGAAGCTGACTATAGTCCAGCAAATTATTGCAATGGACCACTCAAGGTCCAGTACTCAACCTTATTGAATGGTTGATGAGGGACCTTGTGAGATTTTTTCAGAAACAAATGTCTGCATTCCTCATGTAATTAAACCAACATTAAAAAGTACTTAGTTTTTGACGATCTGCCTTTCCACTTTGGCTTCATGTTTCCTTAATAAATAATGACATTGCGGGACCAGTTGTACTCTTGTGTACTTTGTTAGATCAAAGTAAATTGGACTTTTTTTAACTTGCTGTAATATCTGAAAACCTAGAGTGAAAGTCTACTTTTACTCTAAGCGACTGTTGTAGTAAATTGAATTGAATTGAAATTAAACAATGTGGACACCACAGCTGGGAAAAAAGAAAAAAAAAAGAAAAGTACCTGTGTCACTTATTTAATATCCAGTTGAAACACTCAGCTACACAACAAGCATTATTCTATTTTATTTTTTTAAATAAACCAGGATTTTCTCATCAAACAAAACACAAAAATAGTCCCAACTGCAGACCATGTTTCTTTAATGTACAGAAATCCAGGAATAGTTTGGAGGACATGCAAAGTTCCATCATCATCTTTGTGAGCAGTGAAGCTGTGCCACTGTCTTCCACTGACTTCCTATCTGGCTCACAGTCTTCAGAGATGGGCTAAAATGAGTGGGTCATCTATCACAACAGAGGGGAGAGTGATAAATTTATAGCTGTGAAAATAGGCCAGAGCATGGCACTGATGGAATAGATAGAGTGTAATTAGGACAAGGTTAGGTTGCGTTACACACACACACACACACACACACACACACACACATACACACACACACACACACATACACACACACATGCAGTTCAGTATTGTGATGTAGCACACATACATTTAGGTTTCCACTTATATGCCACTGTTACCTGAAGGCACTCTGCTCTTAGGACCATTCAGGGGGTGGTTGTATCAGCATGCCTAACTCTCTTCATTTACACACTCACACTGCTTCTGAGATAACAATATAGGATCAAATAGAATAAAAGCTTAATTTAACCCACCTTTGTTTGAAAAAAAAAAAAGTATGCAAAAAAATTCCACTCATCACTCTGTTTTTGTTAACTCTTCCCCGTTTTCCTCTTTTTTTTCTTCTGTCTGTCTTTATTCTCCATTATATTTCTCCAATTCTCTCCCTGGTGCACAGTTTACAACACTTTTACTCATTTTCACACCTCCTCTTTCCTCCCAGATCTGTTTCATTTCCACTGCCGTCAAAAACCACACCTAACTAGCCACAGCTTTTGTTTTCTCTTGCTTCCTCCTTCCCCACCCTCCTCTCCCATAGTGTGCAAGCATTCATCTGCCATGTTTCACACACTGCCTTACAACAGAGCACACAGGCACAGGAGCCACCCCCTGTCTTCTAGGGCAGAGCTGTGAGCCTATGGAACAGATGGACTCAGGACTGGCTGAGCTGTGCTGTCTCTCTCCGACAAACTGCCTCAATGTATACTGTTGTTCAGATGAGAGGACGTTGTCCTTTGCACAGTCTCTTATCTAAATCTGGCCACCCACTAGCATGCCAATATAAAAGCTGGCAGCTGGTTTGAAAATCTGGATGCCTGAATAGTGACAATACAGAGGCATTTGGCACAGAATCTAAGAATGGGTTGTGATATTCCTAGGATGGTTTAGAAATAATAATTCTTGTTTTGTCTTGAAACAGATAGTCTAGTTGACTTCTAATGTAAGCTGTGCCATGAAAAATGTTCCATGACAAAATGTGTTTATCATATATGATTGGATCTTCTTTTAGCATCTATTTTTGTTAGACATTCTTAAATTCTTAAATAACTGCATTAATAAATGTAAGATGCCAACATTGGTACTGAGGATTTTGAACATTTAATTTCACGTTGCAATAGTATTTCTCTGTGCTGATGTTCAATATTGTCGTAGTAGTGTAGTTTTCTGAATAAAGTAGTGTTTGAACTTGCTGACATATTTCAATTTCTGAAGCGGCATTTGTCAAATTACCCTTTTAAATCTGCTTTAATGCATATAAAATATTACACATACATGTGTTTAATATTTTATTAGAAAAATACTAATAGAAAACATACTATGTGGTATCTCAATGTTCCAAAACCACCGACTCTCCAAAGCGTGCACACTGATGACCATTTAAAAACCTTTTCCACATGATGTAACATATATCTTGTGCAATTCAAGTGGGGAAAAAAATCATGAGAGGGAAAAATATATTCTCATAAAAAGCTGTGATAACCATACTGGATAAATGTGCACATCTTGATTCAATTCAAAGATTCAATCTTCTTGAGTTCACAAGTGCCAGCAATTATTGTTAATTCTGATTAACTTGAAATAAAGCTTAGACACCCTTGTGGGATTTCTCTTTTAGCTTAAACTATAGTCAGCAGGGAGGTTACTGTTCGATAAGCTGTCTTTAGGCAAAAACAACACAGCACATTGCCAAAATAACACAACATCCACAGTGGAAACTGGTAGTGGCAACATTATTTACTTGTTTTTGTCACACTGGATGGAGTTAATAATATTTCCAAATACCAGACAAATCTTAGCTGTCTCCTACCAAGTTTGAGATGAAGAGGAATTAAATTTTTTCCCATCACAGAGAGTCCAAGTGTCCATTTAAATCAGCAAAAGTTTGACTTATGAGATAAAAATCAAAGTTTGCCAAATTCTAGAACTAAATTGGTCTTAAAGTCAGTTGGCTCAAATGAAGATAGCTGTGGAGAAGCTATCATAGCGCTGGAGAACATTTAAAAGGCATAGTGTGCTTTACCGAAGTACTAATTTAAAGGGATTTGTTTGGGGGTTTTTTTTTTAGGTTGAATTGTGCCAAATAAATATCACATTATATGTGGAAAAAGTTTTAAAATGGTGATCATCATGGTCTTGTTTTTTTTACACATCACAAATACCTGAAATTGTAATAGAGATTTGGACACCTTTGAGAGCTGCTAATCTTTCAATATACTTAAATTGTACTAATGATTGGCCTAACTGCAAGTATACCTAAGTAGGTCAAAGTTTTGTGTACATTGTACATTTATTTCTCTCCAAGGACAATGTTTTAGTCCATCCTATATTTTTTTTCTGGTTGTTGTGATAGTAAAATGTATTAAGTTAAGAAAGATTGTTGATGTCTATTAACAGTTTTCAATAGTGATGCCAAAATAAACAAAACAGTTTATAACATTTTGTTATAGAATATCAGCTGTATGACTAATTTTCTAAAAAAGAAATTCTAAACTCTGAATATGCCTTTGTTTAGGTTTTATTTTGGTTAATGTACTCAGTGTAAATTATGATGCTGGGGGGTTGATTTGAGATTTTACGTATCAACTTCACATTGCTCTCCCAGTTATTTCTGTTTTCTAAATAAAATATGAGAAGAGAAATCCACTGACACTCTAATTATCCAAAGTAAAAATAACAAAACAGAAGCTTCCTGACATGAATCTAAATGAGGGCTGGGGAATATTTGCCTTAAATTATCAACCAAAAATTTGTGGCATTCATACAGAACATTTCATTATATCTCAGATACATTGCTCTCAATGTCATAAATGTTTTTGGGTCTTTTTAGCTTGCACTTTAGGAAGTTAAATGCCAGAAATACATCAAAGTTTTGGAGTTAAAAGACAGTTCATCTTGTCTTGAGTGTGTCGCCCTCTTCTGGTACTTGTGTGAACTTCCTGCATCTCTAACAGAGATCGAGGTAAGGTCATGAGTTGGCCAAAACCTCCTCTTCTCACTGGAGGAGCAGATGGCTGCTCCTCAGTGCACAGGGTAAGGAGATACAATCTCCACATGCTCCACAAAGGGTGAAATAACAAACTCAAATAGATTTATTTCAAAGTTTTAAAATTGATTTGCTAGTGAAAAATTGTATGGGCAACTTATGAATACAATTTTATATGTCCTGGAAATAGGATAATGCTGTCTCCTGGCGTACTGAATTTTCCTGGTATGAGTCAAGGCACCATCATTCTTCATGTTTATTGAAAGGCAGCAAAACATATAGGAAAACATAGCAAACTGACCAACTTTCTTTTGTGTGCTTTTTTTTTTTTGCATTAAGTAGGTCTATTTTCAATCGTATCTGGTAGAGGGAATAACACCCTGGACCGTACATGAACTGATGTCCACATCTTAACATGCAGTACCTTGCAAAATTTTGTCATGTTACAGTCACAAACTTTAGTGTATTTTATTAGAATTGTACTTGATACAACAAATGATATATGTTTTTTTTTCTGAATAAACATTGGTTACACTGATACAAAGCTCTGAGTAACAGCTCTGGAGACATTTTCCTGCAATTATAGTACAATTTAGAGACGAAATATTTTTGGTCATTCTTCTTTGCATAATCGCTGAAGATCAGCCTAATTAGATGGGGAGCATCTGTAAACACTGAAGAAAAGCATTCACACAGCATGATGCTGCCCCCACCATGTTTTAGTGTGGAGGTTGTGTGTTCAGGGTTAGATTTGTTAGTTTGCTTTTACATCAGGGCTCTGTAACTCCAATCCTCGAGGGCCAATGTCTATCACTTTAGGTGGACAGCTATATCTTGGTAGTTTTTTGTTCTTGTTGTACATTACATTGCACTTGATTTACTTTCGAAGTATCAGTAGAGGGGACTGAATAGAAAAGCAAGTTAGACATTTCAGTTTCGTTTGTAAAAACAAATATTAAAAACCATGAATCATTTTACTTCCACTTTACAGTTATAGACTACCTTGTGTTGGTCTATCACATAAAAGAAAGTTTTTGGTTTTGACATGATTTGAATATTTTTGCAAGGCACTGTATAAGCTTGACACCATATGAACTGCAATGATTAAGATGTTATAATGCATATCAGGGATAAATCACAAAATGTATTAAAGAACTGAAGAATTCCAGCAAGTAAAGTGTGTGTGTGTGTGTGTGTGTATTTTTTTTTTTTTTTTTTTTTTTTAAATTTTGTGGTTAATTGCTTTGGTTAATAACGTTGCATCTTCTATTGATGTTTTCAGAAAACACTAGCATAATGGTTCATTCTTAATTAAAGATCCACTCCCAGCTTTTTTCCCCTGGTTGCATTCAATATATTAAAAAAAATGAGTGGATTTAGGACCACAGTCTGGTGGTAGAGAAAATCCAATTAATGCAACTCTAAGAACCTTAAATTGGCACTCCCACCTAACTGACTTTAAAATCGCCTTCCTTCAAATGCTGGTGTTTTAGAGTTAACACTTAGAAAATATTAAGGAAATCAGCTATATGTATTTCATACTGAATGCTGTTAAAACGATTTCTCAATATCTTTACACAACTATCTCCTCCAGTTCTCTCTTTAAGGACGTAATCTACAGCTAACATAAACGATCGAATGACATAAACATCTTCTAAGTGGCAGTCAGCTCTGCTAGTTTGATGAGCCACTCTTCACCAAAGCTATCGCTGTCATTTAAAGTCAGGGTTGTTGACACATTGAGGAGGCCATGCCAAGCTTAGCAGAGTGGCGTGTCATGATGGGAAACGAGGCAGTTAGTTAATGTTGTGTAAAAGGATTTAGAGGATTTGACCCTATCAGCGGAGAGGGCATTCAGAAAGGCTGCGTTAATGACACTAAATGAGTCTGTGCCTGAGGCATGCTAATAATGGAGACATGAAAGAGAATTTCATGAGGAGATTTTATTCCTGCAAACACACTACTTGAACATGGAAGATGGGTGTAAAAGATGGCTGAGTTTCTTTTTTTTCTTTTTTTTCTTTTTTTTTTCTACACATAGGAGACTCACAAAATGTTTTCTTGACTTCTGTGAACTATAGTAACTTATAATTGGTCAATTCAGAAATACTTTATTGATCCCAAAGGAAAATTATTAATTGTTGTAACTTATATTATTCAAGGTTCTTTAAAGCATTGTTGTAGATGCTCATGGCTGTGGGCAGAAAGCATCCACTGTAGCTGCCTGTATTACAGCGGCTCTAAAAAAGCTTCAGAATGAAGATACTCTGTTGTTGTATGACATGACTCATGAAAAGGATGTTCAGGGTTGTCCATAATTTTCAGTGCTGTGACAGTGGTGATGGAGGTAGGAGTTCATCCATTAATCAGTGGGTTGCTGCCCCTGCTCCATCCCTCTCTGTCCAGATGAACACCAAGGTATTTACTGTATTTTCCTCAGTTCCTCCACTTCTTCTCCCATGATGGAAATAGGGTTTGATCTAACCCTATTTCTTTTGAAATCAACAGTCATCTCCTTTGTTTTGTTCACATTCAAGATGAGATGATTGTTCCCAACTGCAGAGTCATCTGAGTATTTCTGCAGATGACAGGAGTCTGACTTGTGCTGGAAGTCTGAAGTGTTCAGAGTGAAAAGGAATGGTGAGAGTACAGTCCCCTGTGGTGCTCCTGTGCTGCAAACTGCCTGGCACACCGTCCTTCAGTTTCACAAACTGTGATCTGTTTGTCAGGTAGTCATGGATCCAGGCGATTGTTGAGGCCTCCACCTGTGTCTTCTGCAGTTTCTGACGAAGACACAGCCACCTGTGTCTTCGTCAGAAAGACACAGCCACCTGTGTCTTTCTGATCTGAATTTAACACAATTCAGATCAGGCTGAATTGTGTTAAATGCACTGGAGAAATCAATGAACATGATCCTCACAGTGCTGCCTGCTTTGTCCAGATGACAGTGAGTTTGTTGAAGCAGGTGTATGATGGCGTCTTCAACTCCGACTCTACAGCAATAAGTAACCTGCAGGGGGTCCTGATATGTGCTGGTTTGCTTACTCAGGTGGGCCAACAAGAGTCTCTCCAGGACCTTAATGATGAGGAATGTCAGGGTAACAGGTCTATAGTTGTTGATGGGTGACGCTTTGGTACCGGAAAAAGGCAGGATGTCGAGCCCCCTCAGAACCTAAATCAATTGCACCAGTTCAGTCAGGAGAAATGGGCCAATATTCCATAAACCAGATATGTACTACATACACTGTATAAAAAGACACATAACCTTTCTTTTACACTGTCTAACATTATATCAGACTAAACCTTTTCTGTTTTAGCTTAGTTCAGACACCAAAATTATTTAAGTTTGCAAAATGCCATAATAATGAAAGACAGACTTTCTTTAAAGAATTGTTTCATTTCTTCAAATTCTGTCATTTACATATATTCCTTAGTATTTGGTTGAATTTGAATTTTACATATTATCACTTGGGTAAAATGTTTTAGGTATCCTCCTACAAGCTTCTCACAGTTGTTTTAAACTGTAAGTCAGTTTTCTTTTTCTGGAATGTTTGCAGTAATTATATCAGGGTAATTTAAAAAAAAAGTGGTGAAATTATGAATAACATCTGGTTCCTCCCACAGCAAGCAAGCCACTGTTTGGTAATTTTCAGCAAATTGTGGCTGGCAACATCTGCTAAGTTTATTTGGATTTATTAAAACTTATCATGCTGAAAATGAAAGTTAGTCTTTGAGGAATTCCCTAATATTCTTTCAATTAAATGTAGGGGCTCTAATAATTTGACTACTTCATCCAGCCTGGACTTCATGATGCCCTGCAGTACTATATATCAATTTATGAAAGCAATTAAAAGTTAATTTAGTCTACACAGTAATATTGAGGGAATCTAATATAAACAGGAGCATATTTTTTTTATTATTTAACAGTAAGTAATTCTATCAGACTGAAATGACAATTAGCAATCTAAACTAAGCAGAAAATCTATCTTAAAATTAGCCTATAAGATAACTCTAACAGCATATCAACATCATGACATAGGGAAGAAATGGTGGAACAAAGAAAATTTCTTTCCACGGTTCTTTACAGCTGGAACATTTTCCAAAAGGTCAGACTTGTCAGACAAACTGAAATTAGCAGGAGCAATAATTAGAAAATACAGAAAAAAGTAAAATCACAGAACAACTTTACTTTAGCACTTTAGGCTTAAGATTGGACCAATCCGTCAGAGGCCTTTCTTGCACAAATGCCACCCTTGACAAGGTTCTGCTGCCCTCCAATCAAAATGTAGGGAATTATCTGTGAATCTGGGGTGGAATGAGATGCTGTGGAGTCATCCACGAAACATGTAAACAATATCTCCCTTTTTTCAGCTACGAGCTCAATACACAGGGGTAGCAACTCTCCACTGACTGCACACTCAAAATAGCAATAAAAATCTTTAGTAGTGCATCAGTCTTGTAAATGTTAGAAGTGATTGCGATTAAAAACATAATAATGGCTCAAATTGTAATCTGAAATACAGACCTTTCTATGTTTTCTGAAAACATTTATAGCAAATTCAGCCGCACTAAAATATACTTTGTATTAACTGTGACAATAGAGAAAAAAAGATTGAAATAATCTGTCTTCACCCTGATTGCTACACAAGTAGTTAATAAGATTAATGAGAAATTATGACAGCTATTAAGCTTCAGCTTTTCCTTAAAAAATTTTAGAAAGTTTTGAAGTGAAACAGTTGTGAGTTGAGGCTGTCAGTTTGTGGGATTTGTTGTAAAACCATCCTAGTCACAACAAACAGTGAATGTTTAGCAGCATTGGTTCTTGACATAGCGACCTCCCTGAAGAAATCCATTCTCCATAAAACAGTAACTTTTTCTTTTGTAGCTCATCAGAACCACAAATATATTAAAATTTTGACCTGGTTAACATTAGATATATTTATAATAGAATTTTCAACACAAATAAGACTGAATGGGACTGTATGTAATAAGATCTAAATGTGTGTACTATTGTATTTTATTGAGAAATTAACTGGATCAATTTGGATTTTATATCATCTGAATATATAATGAACTTGTTTGTCTTATAAAGTACATTAATTTTAGTATTATTTATTTATTTAAACAGATATATAAACCTACTACATATATGTTTATGAGTGGATGGATGAATGAATGATGTGTGAATGCTAAAATTGCATTAAACATGCTCTTTTTGTGTTTTCACAAAAAGTAATAGGGTTTAATAAATCTCAAATTTTTGTTTCAAAGAATCTCTGTTTGATGTGGAATATTCCAGTTCAGGTTGGACCAGTGTAAGTATTTTACATTTTGAACAGAATCCAGATACCTTAAGAACCACAGAAATAATCCTTTAATTAAAAACCCAGTGAAAAGCTGCAAATCATATAGCAACTTTGAGCATCATTGGCCACCCATGGTGTATTGCAGTATTTTCCCACAAAAAGCTTTTTCTTTCCACACTCCAGGTCACGCCACCTTAGGTGATGAGCTATACTAACTACAGAGAAGTGTTAAGATAGTGAAAACAACAAAGCAGAACTCGTAGGTTGATAAAATGGGCTGATCCTGTCTAATGTTGCACTTACGACATAGATAGATGACTTCTGATGTGCTGCTTTTGACAATTTTGCCTTTTATTTCAGTGCAAAAATGATAAATCTTTACAACAATTTAGAGAATCTGGCAATCATTTTTTGTTGGCAAGAGCTCTAGCAGTACATTTTAGACTGTTGATTTTAAAACTTTTCCTCAGTCCAAAGAAATTATAAATTTACTCAAATTTATTCAGTGTATATTAATGTTCACATACCAGAATATTGATTTTAAAATATCAGTTTTACCTAAAAGCTAACAAGACAACTTTTAAAAGTGATTAGATTTCCCATTATTCATTACATTTTGTTAATTGCTGATTGAGTTTATCACCTACCCTCTACTTTAAAATGATAACCCTTGACCACCATGTGTTATGATGTATAACATAATACCTGTCCTTGCTGCCACACCAGGCAGGGCACTGGCACAGTTTGATCCAGGAAGTCTGGGAGATTTACCTGCCTATGCCTGTCATCTACCACCCACTGGTCAAATCCTCTTTACTGGTTCACCATTCGGTCTGCTCATCATCCTTGGCTCACCATGCAAAGACACAGCAGGACATTGGCATTGGTCACTATTCCAGGGATACCTATCAAATATGGGGAGGGAAAAAGAAGCAGGGAGCTATGACCTGGATAAGATACATGCTACAAACTGAGTATGAATCATTTTAAAACCTTATTAAATCTCTGCAGCTATGATTGTCTGTGTAAAATGTGAGCCCACATAACTGACACTGTTATCATCTAACATGTTTGTAGGAATGGAAATATTGTGAAATGATAAATGTTCCTCTCATTTTTTCTTGTATTTCTGAATGTGATTAGCTTGAGAAAAGAAGGCATTTGTTCTCTGGCTGCTGCTACGGCCTGCATAAATATGGAGGAGTGTCTGTCAGCAATTGTTCTCTTAGCAGTAATATATTCAGTGACCCACTGGTTACAGCCTGTCCTTGTTCCACATGTTTTTTCATATATTTACAGCATATTAGCACAAGGGTTTGCAGTGGGAGGCAGTGAAAACTTGATTATTTGCCTGTGTTTGTGTTGTATAGTCTGGTTTAAGTGGTAAGTGGACAAGTTTGTGTGTGTGTTCTTACGTGCATATATGTATGATGGTTTTGTGCATATATAACCGACTCTTCTACCATGTTTGTCTCTCTGTTCTAGGAATCATCTTGAACGTGTGTTCTTTTCACTTGGTGTGGAGGTCTTCTAGAGGGTTGGGGCCTCCTTGCCATCATGAAGGGGTTGGGGACCAACCGTAACAGACATCTGTCTGATTCCTGTGATCCCTCTCTTAATCATCCAGAGGTTCTCTACCATCAGAAGACCAGCACACTGCCACGCAGCCCTTACCTGCTTAGCCCCACAATGGACCACTATGGCACCATGGACCCCCACCTTTATCCTTCCGCCAATCCAGGCTCCCTTCCAGCAGACTGCATGCTTCCCCTCAACAATCAGCTTTCCAATAGCAGCACTTTTCCAAGTATTCACTATAATTCCTATGACCAGTCCGATTTCTCTCCTCCTGGGGACAGTATTGGAGGGATAGGTACAGGCACCATGGGGACATCTCTGTCAATGGGCATGGCATCAGGTATGGCCATGTCAGGGCTGAGTGGAAGAACACCTATGATTACAAGTGGCTCTGCAACTATATCACACCATATGACAAAGAATCAAACACCACCTAGTCTGCTGGATTTTGAGAAGCAGCTACCAGGAGGTCGTGACGGATTCAGCACTTTGCAGTTTCATCGAACATCCGCTGCTGTTGCTGCCAAACAGCGGACAGACAGTCCTGGCCGCATTCGTTACATGCTGCACTCGGTGCAGAAACTCTTTGCAAAGTCCCAGTCGCTGGAGAGTCACAACATGAAGGGAAATGTGAACGGAAGATCTACTGGCAGCGGTGGGGGCACTTCTTCTGGCACTGAGGATGGAGGGAAGCATAATCGCAGATCCAAAAGTAAAGATCGTGTTACAAAGTCAGAGGCAACTGCTAAGAGACGACCAAGATCCAACATGTCAGGGTACTGGAGCTCAGATGATTTGGACAGTAGTGATTTGAGCAGCTACCATAATACTATGACCATGATGACCCTGGGGCGTCCAAGTGGCCATGAAAGCCATAGTGGTCAGAGTAAATACATCCACAGTGGCTACAACACAATCAGTTCCTCTAAAAGCAGCAATGATATGAAATATCCAGCACTTCCTGGTCCAGGGGATATCGGAGGTGGTGGAATTAGTGGACCAGTAGGTATGCTGATAAATGACACAGAGTATGTGAAAGGAGGGTCTTGGTCCACACTGACCATGGGCCAACCAAGACAGGTTCTTCAGAAGGGCTCAACTACTCTGGACAGGTCAATGCTCAAGTCCAAGTCCTGCCAACAGGAGTTAACTTGTAACTATCTGCAGGTTGGACGCAGGGTGAGTTTGCAGAATCGTGTAAAGGTATTTTAACTCCTGAAACTTTTTTACATTTTGTGACATGACACCACAAATTTTCCAAATTTTACTTTTTTTAGAAAATATTTAAAAAAAAAAAAAAAAAAAAAAAAAAAAAAAAGGATAACCGTGTATTTTTTTTCCATACTGCTGTACAGTTATGCACTGCCTAATGTTGTTCTATCACCAAAAATCCTGTTAAAATAAACTGATGACTGTTGTGTATATATCTAAAAAGGTTTGAGGGGTATATATTACCTTTTTTAAGGCTTTACTGTTAACATGTAATGTCACAAAAAAATAATATGTGAATAACATTGTTCCAAAAGTTAACTCAGGACTTTATATTTTATCCCCGTTATTGAACCCTGTAGGGGGATTGGAGCAGCTCATTAGGTCGCAGTCCGGGTTTCAGTGAGATCCCATGTCGGCGGATGCGCAGCGGCAGCTATGTAAAGGCCATGGGAGATATGGAAGATAGTGACGACTCCGAGGCAAGCCCTAAACCCTCGCCCAAAAGTGCTGCTCGCCGTCAGAGCTACCTCAGGGCCACTCAGCAGTCTCTAAATGACCAGCTACCCCCTCGCAAGTAAGAGAACAGACAGATACATAGTCTGAACAACCATAAAACAGACAGATCATTTTTTGTTTGTTTGTTCTGACTTAGGCTGTTTCTTTTAATTAGAGATTCTTAAATTCAAATATTATTATTGACTGTTTAAACCTGATAGCACAAGGAAACTATTTTCTCAAAAAACACCAACTGCATTTTTTTTAAAACTGAAAAAAAGTGAAAACTCTCAGCAATCAAAAGTAAAATAAATAGTCCAGCCAGTGTCCACATACACAGGAAGAAAACTTATGTCCTATCTGGTCTTTAAAGTTCACAGGAAGACACAAACACATGTATACAGAGTTAGTTACTACCAGACCTCTGCTTCCTAAACCACACAAAGTATCAGATTTACTATGATCATTTAGTCAATCAGCCTCATTAATCTTAAGGATTCTGAATTTACCTTATTTCTCTTCAGTTTGGACAAATACAATCTTTTTCTCACAATTTATGGAAGGTTGACTTCTACTTCATGCTTTTCTTGTTTAATTTGCTTTTAAGATTGAGCAGAAATAATGGAGACATGTATCGTTATATATTCAAAAGTAACCATGGGCTAAAGCAAGATAGTATAACAGTAAAAATTAAAAAAATATCTGTTTAATTTTGTTTAAAAACAAAGTACTACTGATTACAATAAAATCACATACTTCTAGCACATCAATTAGGGTGAAGATTAAATCCACTGTTTAATACCAAAACATGAGATAATAGTTTTGATTGTGATTCTCAGATATATATTAGGACAGAGATAAACCATAAATGCGTTAACAGTGTTTTAAAATCTTTTTTTTTTTTTTTTTTTTTTTTTTTTTTTTTTTACATTTTTAACTGATATATCTTTTTTGAAGTCTCGTTGGGAGGATAAGAAATTCATTTTAGCATGGTTGTCTTTGTTGATAGTTAGCCTGTGGTGGGGAATTTATCTTATTGACAAACTTGCACACAACTGTGACTTGTTACAAATGTTTGTTTCAAAATAGTGCCTTGCTAAAAGGAGGGACTGGGGCTGCTGCTCTGATATGCAAGAGAAAATGTATGTGGTTTTTTGTTCTTACTTTTTTGGCTATCATATGCAGTTGACTGATAATGTCCAGAGGCATATTGGGGGGGGTGTGCTACTATAATATAAGACTGGAAACTGGCTAAATTGAAGCTTATATAGATATAAAATCATAGTAAAAGAAAGTACATAGTAAAAGGTTGGGGGGGTTGTGTTTTGTTTTGTTTTTTGGGGGGTTTTTTTGTTGGGGGGGGATTTGTTTTTCACAAAAATGTCCAATTAGGCTTCAGCTTTGATAAATATTGACATGGTGGAATCTGCTTTCTGAGGTTTTGAACACTTAAGGGGAGATTTCATGACATTTTAAACCTGACATTGACCAGATTATTTATACATTTAAACCCTAGATTTATGATGCAGATGTTGTTTTTACTGTGAATGGATATTCTCATACATGGTACACCCTGTATTGGCACAAGTATTTGCTCACCCATCCAAATAATTAAATTCTGATCGCTTCCATGGCCACAGGGGTACAAAATCCATCACCTAGGCATGCAAAATGCTTTTTCAAACATTTGTGTAAGAATTGGTGTCTCTCAGGAGTTCAGTGAATACCAGTATTGTACCATGATTGGATGTCAGTGTGTAATTTTCTCTGTACAAAATATGCCAGTGCGAGCTGTCAGTGGTATTATAACAAAGTGGAAGTGATTTAGAATGACAGTAACTCAGCCATGAAGGGGTAGACAACATAAAATTTCAGAGCAGGGGCAGCCAATTCTGAGATTCATGCTCCGCAGAGATTCTGAACTTTCTGCTGAGCCAATAGCCACAGTCCTCCAAACTTCACATGGCCTTCGGAGTAGCTCAAGAACATAGAGACCTTAACGGTATCGTTTTCAGGGCCAAATGGCTGCATCAAAACATTACACCACCAAGTGCTATCCAAAGTGTCAGATGCAGCAGGCCGCTTACACTTCAGAGCAGTGTAGACGTGTTTTCCTGTAGAGATAAATGAGGCCTCCCTTTCTGGCAATCAAACTGATGAGCCTGGGTTTGGTGTGGACCAAGAGAACAGCACTTCTCTGACTGTTTTGTGTTAAGTATAACATTTGCAGCAGAAGGGATTGTGGTGTTAGGTGGTTTTTGAAGAGATGTACTTAGTTCCAGTGAAGGAAGTAAGTCTTAAAGCAGCAGTATGTGACTTTTATTAAAAAAAAATATGTTTTTTACATATTTGTTAAAATGTTTACATATTTGTCACCATGTTGTGACAGTATGTTATGAGACAGATAATCTGTGAAAATATCGATGTCGTCCATGAGATGAGCAGCGCCACATGTATGGTGATTGACAGCGCTAAGACCCGCCTATTGGATCTGAGTGGTTGTTTCTGACCAAGCAGTAGTGGGAGCACTGGAAGAAGGCAGAGGAGCTCGATTTTTTCACAGATTTTTTTCACATTTCACAGTGTGTTATTTTTCACAGATTGTCTCATTCCATACTGTCACGACATTGTGACAGGTTTAACAAATATGTAGAAAAGTATTTTTTTGTAAAAGTTACATACTTTAATGCTTCAGCGTATTTCATGCTGCCAACTTTGTGGGAAAAGTTTGGAGATAGCCCCCTCCATTATTCCAACATGACTGGGGACCAGTGTGCTAGGCAAGGTCCATAAAGACAATGATGAGCAAGTTTGTGGTGCAAACTTGACTGGTCTGCACAGAGTCCTGACCTCAACTTTGGGATGAAGCAGAGCAAAAAATGCAAACCAGGCCTTCTTATCCAACATCAGTGTTTGACCTCGCGAATACACTTTTAGAAGATTGGTCTAATACTGTATTCTCATTAACACATTCCTAAACCTTGTGGAAAGCCTTCTCAGAGAAAAGAAGCTGTTAAAGCCAGGGCAAACATAATGTTAAACTCTGTGAATTAAGAATGGGATGTCACACAAGGCAGATGAGCAAATACTTTTGGCAATAAAGTGCATTTTGAAAGTTGGTATACATTTAGTGTCGCATCAATTTATCAACGAGCAGTAAATTTAGACTATACCCTTTTAACATGCAAAGGTAACCTGTTTTTGCAATTCTAAGATTGTTATCAAAGATTTACTGCCATAAACACGTAAAAGTGCATAAATCTTAAATAAAATATAACCTGAGGCATTATACTTGAAGAATATAAGATGCTGGCTCTTTAAATACACCAAACACATCACTTATATCAAAACCTACCAAATGCATTCTTTGAATGACTAATTCCTGATAATCTAATTGGTGTCTGATCATCCAACCCTGCTCTCTTTCGTTCTGCACCTACCTGATTGGTGTTAGCATCAGAACCTTGGATTTCACATTGTTGCAGGGGGAGTTGGACGCCCTGTGGTCTCCACTCCACAGTGTGTCCTCTCTGCACCAGCTGGGCAGGTCAATGAGCAGGTCAGTGGTAGGCCTGTAAGCTGCTCCTCAGGGGTGCAGTTCAAAACACTTGGGTTTGATGATTTGTGATCAGTGACTTTGCGCTGCCCCCCTCAGAAAAGCCTGTAGAGTTGAAACTCCAAATGCAAAAATCATCTTCTGCTTCAAACAGCTGCTGACTTATTGTTAGCTTGTGACTACCATCTGCTTTAGGATTAAATGTAGCCTCATTTGTGTCTTCAAAATGAAAGAATTGGCATCGTTTGTGTTTTTACGTCATACCATGGAACTTTACAGCGACATTATTATCACAATGTACCAAAATAAGTACATAAACTTTATAAAAGGTTTTTGATTACTTTCATTTTGTTGCATTGTGTACATTATTTGTCTGACATTGCTGGCACTGCATGCTCAAATTCTGCAATAAGTGACCCAAGACTAATGAAATTGAAATAGAGACTATTTTAAGATTTGTGATTACACATAAATCAAGGTGAAAATGAAATGTGTCTTGAATAAAAGACATGCCCACTTTTTATCTCTTTTTCAATTCCTGGTTTGCTGATCATTCATTTTAAGCCCCCAGTTGATGTTTCCCTGCTGCCTCTCAGGTCATGATCTGAAAACATCAGCTTTTTGTCTATGTCTGTTTTATTTCCTGTGTTTCAGATTCCTAACACTTTGTTCTATTTTCTTTATCTGATCTCACCCCCTTTGTCCAGCTGTCTTCCATCTCTCAGAGAGCTCTCGAATAATCGCAGTCTGGATAATCTGGACTGTATTGGAGGACCAGGAGCTTTGGCACCCTGGGACGAAGACAGCTTCAGCCAGGCCTGCAGCACTTTGGGTAGACGTAGTTGCATGGGACAGGTTAGTGATTTTTTTTTTCTATCAAAAACAAGAAAAGACATTGTTTGAGTGTGCAAAAACAACCTTCTATTATTAGCAGAATACTTTTTTTTACTTTATTATCTTATGTCTCAATGCAGTCCCCAGGAAAACAACTTATAGTTCTTGAACATTTTCACATTTGACAATTAAACAACCCCAAACCTCAATGTATTTTTTGGAATGTTAGGGCAATCTGCAGCTCCAGAACCATTATCTTAATTTCCTCCAAAAGAGGCTCATAATTAATAAATTCTAGCAGGGTTTTTTTTCAATCCACTATTTGCTACATCTTTTCACAACAAAAGGATACCAAAAGTAGAAGAGATCCTTTTATGTTAATTTTTTTGTGATTAGACAACAAACTACATTTTTTTCCCCCTTTATTTACATATATATGGAATGTTCCTTTCAAAAATGTCATATTATTTATTAACTCTCTTTTGTTAAAGTGTAACAAGTTCTGTAGAAAAAATATTCAGGAATTCAGAGCATAAGCAACTCTTTAAAGACATCCTGTCGACATATTGTCCCAGCTGAGCTGTTGATCTCTGCAGTTCCTCCAGTGTAACCATGGGCCTCTTGGCATCTTATCTGTTTAATGAGGCCTTCAGAGTAGAGCTGTGTATATTCTGATATTAAATTACACAATGATTTACTAATCATTTACCTGATTTTATGTAGGGGTGTCACAGTAAAGCGGGTTGAATACAAATGCATACCGCACTTTTCAGATTTGTAGCAAAAATAAAAAACACAACTGTGCCCTTTGTCTTTACTCTTCACAATCATGGAGCATTTTGTGTTTATCTATCACACAAAAATCCCACTTTATGTGAACGATCAGATGATCAGTCATTTTCATGCAGTGCTATTTCTACTTTGAGCTGCTCTTTCATTTCCATTTTCACTATTTTCCATTTAAATGACTGATATGAGATTCCAGTGAGCATTTTCAGCTGTCTTGTATTAATGTTATTACCCCAAAAGACAAATGAGACGACAGTGATAGTTTTAGGTCTAATTTGTCCACTAGCCATTAGCTTGTTGATGAGAAGGTCACTGAGATGAAGATCAGCTGCACAATCTTTCTCTAATGACCTAATTTTCCCCTCCAATTTCTTACAAGTTGCGTGCATTGCAGCAGCTTGCTGTGCATATATAGCAGAAAGCCAAACCTGAACTCTTCCTGTTAGGTTGTTTAGTTTTAAGACACAAATTACATAAGAAAAATTATAAAATGACTACTGAAAACCTTTTGCTAGTTTGCATTGATAGGGTTGGGCATAACCGCCACATTCTAAGCTTCATTTTCATCTCTCTGGTGCTGACTCCCTCATTTTTACTCCACATATTCTTCCATTTACAGTCAGCAAGTCATAAAAATGCCGCTACTTTATCTCGTTTCTCTCAATGAAGAGAAATCTGCAACGGTGACTTGCAGAAATTTCAAACAATCCTTACCAAATTCTGATAAATTTGCAGTTGTTGTACATTGCATGGTAAAAATGGACCACCGTTTGTTTTATTTTAACATGTTTTAAAAAAAAAAAAAAAATCTAATCCAGAGTCTTCTGAGGGTAAACAAAATCAAGAAAAATGTATTTGTGGAGTTAAATAGTCCCATGCTTTTGTAATGTCTTTGTCCAGCTGCGAGACCTGGATAAAAGTCATCATTATGAAGACAGAAGCTCAGAGTCCACCTTCAGAGATTCCCATTCTCAGGACATCTCTGAGCTTCCAGACATGCCCATGCCGACATGCTTCCGATCCCGCAGCCACAGCTACCTGAGAGCTATCCAGGCTGGCTGTTCCCAAGATGACGACACCGCCTCCATAGACTCAGGCTGCTCTCCACCTCTAACTGACTCCTCTGTTCGCACATACGGCACCAGCACTGGTGAGTCAGTTAAAAAACACACACATACACACACAAAATAATGGAAAATAGCAGTGTTGATCTCATAAAATCTGATAAAACTGTTTAAAATAGCAGCATTTTTGTTACACTGTTTTGGTTATTTATTTTGTCACCAATTTCCTTAGATAAACAATCACTTGGTCCAACTTCATGCTGTTCTTTGTATTTCACTTTGCATCCTTTCAATCCTTGGTCTTTAGCAGGACCCGTGTCATCCAGCTTTTCCCAAAGTAGCATATTTAGCTTAAATGCAGCCTCTTTTGCCCACACTAGACGAACTTTCTACACAATGGAAGACATGGAAAGAACAGTTTGCCTCTTACCTGATAGCCACTGGCTTGGACAAAGCCCCAAAGGAGAAACAACTTGCAATTTTTCTTCAGCGTTTCGGCACAGACAGACCACGCATCTTACCCACACACACAGGTAACAACTCAAAACCTCTTCCCCTGAAAAGAGCCAATCAGTTTAAGTCCCATGGATTTCTAAATTCTAAAATAATAAAACTAATTTGGATGTTATACTAAAGTAATGGTTCCACCTCAGTAAACACAGGTTTCTTAATTATGTTGTGTTGACAAACATTTCAAAACAGGACTTGAATCTTTTGTAGTTTGTTGAAGGATGTCTTGTGAATCCGGATTCAATTTCAAGCAGAAGTCAAAAGTTCATGGCAATGCTTTGGCTAAGAAAGTTCCTAGTTGGAAAAAAAAAAAGCAGAAAGTCTCTTGAAACTGAAATTCAAACTTGAAAGTTGCAGGGTCCTTACAAACTATGACCTCAAAATCCAACATGGCTGCTGTGTACAACATGGTTACAGTAATAAAGAGTTTATTTGCATTTCTAATGGTTTGTTTATTATTTAACCTTTCACACTTGCAGAATGTACAACATCTGTTATCAAAGCTATTCCTTTAGTGTTGAAAAGCTAAGAAGCTCCCTCCTTGTTATCTATCCCTGATGATGGTGGTAAGAGATTGTCCCATAATCACCGGGTTGCTGGTTCGAGCCCCGTTCTGTCCATCTCCATTGTTGTATCCTTAGGTTAGATATGCTGGTAGTGGTCCAATAACTTGCCGCTATCAGCATGTGAATGACTGAATGTAGTGTGAAGAGTCTTGGGCTCCTCTGGACTTGATAAAGTGCTATACAAGTACAGGCCATTTACCATTTGTCCTGATCATATCCAAGTCAGTTTTCCAGAGGTGTGTCATCATAATCAGATCCATGTTCTGATTTTAACGGTAAATGAGAAGTCACTTGCACTTGCCTGGATAATGAATGCTCTTGAAACAACTTCACTTCTGTTTTAAGTAGCATCTGATTGACACCGAGATTGATGAACTTGAATAATTCACCTTTTTGGCTATTAATAAGTTTAATACATACCTTATTAATGATATATATACCAAAAAGTACAATTAAAGGCAACCCATTTAACAGCAGCGATACATTCACCACACTTTGAGATCCTTGGGCTTAAAAGATTGTTTGGGAAGTGTTACCCAGAACTGTTTGACAGCAGTTTACAACAAAGACATCAAATCAATTTTCTGCTCTGTGTCTGTGACTTTAGTTCACTGGGTTTAAAGATGTTTTTTTTAAAAACAGACAAAACATTGCAACATTAGTTTCCACTTAAATGTTAAAATAGCAGAGGCAGAATAATACTGAATGTGGGAGATGACGGACATTAGGGACAATGTGTTGTGTTTTTTTTTTTTTTTTTTCTTATTTCCTGACTGCGTCCTCAAAACAGAATTACATTCTCAGTAGTTTGGCGGTGACTCAAGCTTTTCATATCATCAGTCATCCACCATGTGGCGCTCTTTACTGTAATCTTGTAGGGAAGGCATACGCCGCCTTCAAGGGAAGTTGACGTGTGGAAATATTCAGTACTGATGTGGCATTATTGAGGATATCCTAGTTATAAGTCGTCTTTTTTAACTTTTTGTTTCATTTTGTGGTTGCTTGCTTGTTATTTTTAAATTTTTGTTGTTTTAGATTTTCTTTATATTTCTATTTATTTTTGCACAATCCAGTTATTGCTAGGACTGTTTTAGCTGTTCTTTTAGCATGAATTTTCAGTTGCTTTTTTACTGAATTATATTTAGTAAATTGCTTATAAAGAAATGAGTAGTAGCAGTAGTAATCTTAGACAGTTGTATATATGTTTTTTTTTTTTATGCTGGCATTGCTGTTATTTATAATTATGACCTTACACAATAAGTAGCTAAAGTTATTTCATAAATTTAAATTATTTAAATTAAATTCAGTTTATAAATGCAGTTTCAAATTACAACAATTGTCATCTCAAGGTCCAATTCATATGTAGCTGAATGTAGAATCCAGTTCGGTTCACACTGAACTCTTTCCAATACCATCGGATTTTATAGTAATTTGCAGATCCAGTTACAGCTAGTGTATTTGGCGGATCGATTGAGTTTTTAATTAAAAAAAAAAAAAAAAAAAAAAAGAACTATTTAGAATTATGTCTCATAAAGGGTAAAAAAAATAACTTCACTAAAGAGCTTGGAGGAATAAATTGTTGTATGTTTTTTTGTAAAGCTTTCCAGTGTGACAAAATCTCAGAATCCGCCTAACGTAAAATTCTAAAGTCAGAGGGGTCCCTGAAGGCACCACACGAAGTCTCCTCCCCCGGAGTTGGGAGAGACTCCCCAAACAAAATCAGCCAAAGCTCTGTCCTTGCTGCTGCTTAGCTGGAGTGGACTAAATGAATGACTGAGCAACTAACAGCTGTTCTTTAGTGTGATTCTGTTTTAATAATTACACTCGACGTTGATTTCCAACATAGGGGAGGGTAAGTGACCCATTTAGTCGTAGGCTTTCAGCGCTTTTTGCTAACTTTCTGTTTATTTGTTGCCACTAACGATAATGTAAAATTATTTTAATGACTAAACCCTGAGTAACCATTCAGCAATGAATCTTGGCTGTAGAACTTTATTTTTAAAGTTTTCAGCTTCCTGTTTTGAAGTACGGTTACTGGATGTTTTAAGTCATCCCATCACTGGCTGGAATATTTAAGCAGCATAAATAGACTCATACACTGAATCTAATGTCGGCATCAAAGCTGCTTCTTATTAGTATTTTGAGGTAGGAACATTTCCAAGGACAATATTCCAAGCCTGTCTTGCTTTTGACCCACATAGTGGGAGTTTGTGTGTTGCATCACTAATAGAATAACTCTTTAAGGAGTCAAGTATCAAAGCTAAAAAAGCAGTTCTGTAGATCAGGTGCAGAATATAATTTCTGTAAATTAGGAATAACTGTTATGGTGACAGGTGGCTAAAACCAAAACTTTGTTGGTGAATAAAGTATCACTCATGGACACACTGGACATTTACAAGTAAAGATGGCAAGTTTCTAATCTCCGATTCTGATTTCTCTACCATGAGTAATATAGACATATTTCTACTTCTTTGATAAATTAAAAAAAATTTAAGTGTATTCTCAAGGTATTGATTGATTTTTATTTATTATTTTTTTTTCCTAAAACAGGATCAGGTTACAAAATTGTCAGGTTCCGCTTAGCTCATGCATTAAAATCCTCCAGGTTATGAGACAGACTCATTCGTTCAAGTAAAACTCAACAAAAAAAGATTTACAGAATATTTCCTTCACTTCTTTACAATACAGATTATAACTACCAGTTTGTTTGTTTTTTCTTTACATACCTAAAAATGCAGAAGTAATTATACATTGTATTCTATTCCCTGCAACATCTATTTAAAGTAACATTCAAAACAAGACTTGATTTGAGTGGAAAATATTTGGATTTAATGCACAATCGTGCACATAAACACTTCAATATAACGACAATTTAGAATTGACTGGTTAACCTAATAGATATGTTTTGTGGACAGTGGGGGGAAGCCGGAGTAATGAACCCATGCATACACAGGGATAACATACAAACTACATGCAGAAAGACCTCAGGCCGGGATTCAAACCTTTACTTCAAGGCAACAGTGCTACCAACTGCAGCCATATTTAGCATCTAATATTAGTTATTAGTATTAATGTAGCAGTTTGGATTGTTAACAGTAGTCTTTTTGTGCAACTCCTGTAGAACAAGACCCTTATCTTCGTTCCGAGATTTCTAAAAGCCTGCCACCCTTTTAAAAATTGGGCATGTCCCATGACAACTAGAGGCTGAAAGCTCATAAAAAATAAAAATTAGCAACTGTGCTGCCAGGGGTTCAGCCTTCCTTTTACCTGCTGACGCCACCATCCCTATTTAACTTAGCATTCACTTACTGAATAAAGTTCAGGTTTTTAGTTTCCAATCAATTGATCATTGATCAGTGCCGGTCAAGCACAAAATTGGGGAACTCTGGGGACCCAATTTCTTGGTACATCTCAGATTACTAGTCGACTGTTAAAGAGAGCATTATAATCTATTTTTTCTTAATTCCTCTTTTCCAAATGTTAGCTTTATTTATCATGGTTAGCCACAGTAAACAATATTCATTAAACACACGATAAACCACAACATCAGACTGTATCAGAGTTTACTGGTATAAATATCCATTCTTTAATATAATGAATAAGATGATAAACCAAAGAAGTAAATATGTTACTCCTAAAGCTGTTTTAATAAATTCTATAAGGGTTATTGGTGTATAATTTACCTTATGTCACCTTTCACAATAAGGCTTAATAAAGTTTCCTAACTTTGGGCAAACAACTGATAGCTGTGTCATCTGCGAAGCTGCTAAACTCTTTGTCTTTTTGACAACATGACAACAGCTGACAATAACACTGACTACATAGCAACAGTATAACATATTAGTATGCAGGCTTTAACACTCCAACAAAGCTATGGGATGGCTTTAAAAAGTGTTTTTTGTGGTGAAGTGAGTGGAGTTATTTTAAATTGTTTTCAGCTCCTGGAAGACCTTAAAGCAAATTGTTTTCTTGGCTGGAAAACTGTTTATGATCCAGCGATCACAGTGGACAACAGATCCTCTATCCCAATGTCACCAAAACAGCAGTTCTCAGTGCCCACTCTGGATTCCAGTCTGACATTTTTGGCACACATTCTTGTTAAAATTCACCTCTGCAGAGAAGCTATAGTTGGGTTTTCGCTGCACTTATGTATAGATACGTCCAATTATAGCTCTATAGTGTTTGACTTAATGTCCAGTTTTATAGCTCTTCATCTCAGTGAAGGTTAACCTTTAGAAACATTGAGTCTGGCACTAGCACTATTGCTTGTAGCTGATGCTCATGCAGAGATGAGCTTTATGCTTATACAGCTGTGTTAGAGAGGCGGGGATCTGTAAAGTAAGCAAATATATTGCAGGAAACTGGTTGATGATAAAACATGCCACATACACTGTTTGTCTGAGGAGCAATTCTGCTGTGGGTGCACTTTTTTGAGTGGCTGTAGCAGAAATTCATCACGAATCAGATGCATTTAGGGTGCTTCCTCTGCTACACCCTCAGCTCTTTCATGTAGTTACTGTTTGTGAACAATGGGTGGATGTGGTTAAACTCCAAACTTCTGTATAACCGGTCCGATCTCTTATGTGGTTCATCTTGTTAGTCTCTGGATTGATGGCTCGCCACACCATCAAGCTCACAAGGACAATAGATAAAACAACAGCCAAGGGCAGCTCTTAGCGATCTAAGGTCTATAGGTTAGTGTTTTAATGTTTAACTCCATTGCATAGTCTTTGATATTGAGCACTTGATATATTTTTAGTACACCTGTGAATTTGCACTTAGCTATACATCAAACTATGGAGAATTTGTATAATTTTTTTCAAATTAAGTTCTTGGATAATCAAAAAACCTTCAAGGATACTGTGGAAATTAGAGTACATAGATTCCCATGTTCCCTTGGGTTAGTAAAGTGCAGGGTGGGTATTTAAAAGGAAAGAAGAAGAACGTGCTGGACAGAACTTGTGCATGGCATAGCTCAGCGTGCACAGTTTTTTTAGTTTATATATATATATATATATATATATATATATATATATATATATATATATATATATATATATATATATATATATATATATATATAAAGTTAAAATTAAGAAAATGAAATTGGAACTATTTAAGACTGAATTATATCCTAAAAATGTATGAGGGTGCATTTCAGCTAGACATTTTAAGGTGCTGCCATCCATCTGCATAGACATAGAGCCTTGTTTATCCTGTCAGCCCTTCTGTCTTCAAGTTGTTTGGGTTTGGAATGAAGATGGTCCTGCAGTCTGGAGATGGGCCAGCTAGGGTGTGGCTTGGGTGTCGTCTCGGGTGTTGAGGAATGATGTCAGCGTCTTTGCTTTTCTGGAATGTGACGCTGAGTGTGCTGGAGTAGTTTACTATTTTGCACTTGTAAATCATTTAGAGCTCTGACAAGTGTTTGACAGATGCTGCAGTGATGTGTCGGTGAGAAATGTTATGTTTTGGATTCCCAGACCTTTTTCCCATTTTTGTTACCTGCCTCCAACCTCCATAAGTATGCAGGCTAAACCGGGATCATTAGCTGGAGAAAAAACAACTTTGTCTTTGTCAGAGAAATAAATCTCAGTGAGGGAGGGTGATGATGAAAAGCAATCAACAAAGCATAAATTTGTAAGACCTCTCACCACACATAAAAATATTTCTCACTTTAATATATTATTATGAAGTTTTGTCTGTCAGTGCCTATTATGCCGAGAGGGAAAAAGAAATCTTTCCAAAATATCCTTTCACAGTTAATGAAAACTAGCAGACATGCTTGAGGTCATATGAGTACAGCTGCATACTCTGCATAGATAAAGCTGAGCAAAGGATTACATTGAACAACAAGCTTTTTGTACAAGTGCTTTCAGTGCAGCTCACATGTTCTCTTCGAGACCTTTTCAAAATCTTTGATTTATTGAGATTTTTGATCACAGCATTCATTACAACATGGTAGAAGTAATCAGTGCTTCAGAATAATAATAAAAGTCATTTTGTGATATATTGTAAGGAATAATTACTAGAATGTGTGACTGAAAATAACAATTATTCCTGTTAACAATAACATACTAAATATAATAGTAATTAAAGACTAAAGGAAATAATCATAGAACAAACACCCACTAAATTTAGTCGTAGTTTTGTAAGGTATGTTGCAACGAACATTATACCTTTTTGCCTTTTCTGCTCTTAAAACAAGTATAGCAAGCTGATATTAGCTGCCTAATAAATTGTGCTATCTGCTTAATTAACTAGCCTGCAGTTAGCTGGCTAAGAGATGAGCCAGCTAACTGCCATATTTTTAAAAATACTCATGTATTTTTAAAAATAGTGTGTGATTGAAAGTACTTCCAAATAGCCCATTTTAAAGCATGGTTAAAGGGGTCATGACAAGTAATTTCATTTTTCTGTTTTGGGGGTATAATATGATCTGTTGTGCACTGATGAGGCCATGTGAATGTCAAGAGTTGGTAACAAAAGCCCTGCTCATAGACGGTCAGCTTTGTTTCTTTGCTCAAAAACAGACGAGTCAGAGAACAGTCTATTGTTCTGTGTAGGTTATCTTTCTACGCAATTCATATTCTCCAATTAGAGCACATCATCAAGCAAACAGCCTTTCCCCTCCCCTTCCCTCCTCCCCCCAGCTGATGCACCGGCTAATTTAAGGGCTAAGTAACACTAGCATGTCTGGCTACTCCACTTGAGAAGTGGATGGCTACTAAAAAGCAGAGCCGTTATGTCTGAGGGAGCTCAAAAACTGCTGGAAGTTTCCACTTTACTCCCGAAGGATGAGAGAACCAGAGAAGAATGACTGAAGTTCATTTATGGGGAAGTACCACGCAATTATAATCCCAATTTGAGACCATGTTCAGTGCATTTTACTGAACAGTTTCCCAAATATGGTTGTAGCCAATCAGTGAAGTCAACTAAGTAGAGCCACATATCAATACCATACCCAACCTTTTTACCAAGGAGGGAAATCTGGCCTGCCAAAACAACCCCTACAAAAAAGTGACGTTATTTTTTTAAATGAAATTCTTTGGAGAATTGACATATGAAGCAATATCAACTAAACTAAATAGTTTATACAGTGATGTCACCACCCCTTTAAGATGTCATAACCTTCTTTTAGCCAGCTAAGCGTTGAAGGACCAGGATTTCTTCTCTATGCTCAATACAGCCAGCCCTTTCTCTGACATCTCATTAAAAGCTGGACTCCAGTAACTGGCCTATGCCTAGTTGACAGGTTTGGGTTTACAATGTGCCTCTAAAAGGTTGAAGCATCAGTGACTTCCATCATAATTCCCAAGGTAATCTGTGCTCCATGGCTCAGATAAATTATAACTAATAATATGTTCAGGCACACAGATTGCATTATCCCGCAACATTATTTCCACCAACGTATTTAAAAATTTAAAGGAAGCTTTGTGTTCACCGCACTATCAACTATTTCCTTTGTTGATGGGTAAGGTAAGATAATGAGTGGTACTGGTGGATGTGGTTAATGTCCAATAGCAGTTTGACAGCAAAACAGTGGCAGTTTGTAGCAGCAGCCATCACTTCATGGCAGACCTGTACTCTGGTTACTGGTAACTTTTTTTTTTCCTCTTTTCATTTGATTCAGTTTCCTTTCTGCAGAAAATGCAAATGTAGTTTAAATATTAGACACTGGAAAAGGAGCCATATCTCCGGTAACATTTGCATGCATGTAATAGTTGAACAGGTGACCTATAGTATTTGTTAAAGACTGTCTGACATTTCTGACTTGCAAATGTACCATTTTCATTATACAGTTTGCCCTAAGGTTATTGAATTGTCCCTCTGGGTTGGGTCATTCCAAAACAAACCTTTTTTATTTTGTCATTTATATTAGCCATGATGATTTAGAAACAGGAACAATTAAGGAACTTTGAAAAATAGCTATATGGGAGAATGTTTAGGTCAGCTTGGTGGATTTATGTTTTTTTTGTTTGTTTGTTTGTTTTGTTTGTTTTTTTGTTTGTTTGTTTGTTTGTTTTTGTTTTTTTGTTTGTTTGTTTGTTTGTTTGTTTGTTTGTTTTTTTCAGCCAACCCCCTCCTATGAAATTTGACTGACATTTTAGTCTGACCTTTAACAGTGCTGCAGATAATTGTTCCTCTGTTGGTTTTTGACCTTTGGTGATGAGAGTTAGGTGCTGACTGAATTGTCTGATTTATCACCTGTCTTATGATTGAGTCTAGAATGATTCGGAGGACTCAAAGTGAGGCTTTCAAGCCTCAGAGCATACCAACTTGTTCTAACAGGATAATGGCGACACATGCAAAAAAAATGGTTTTTAAATTGATAGTGCAGACTAACTTTAATGAAATAAATAATGGGCTTTGTAATATTTTCAGATGAAATTAATGATCAGAGTGTGGTCCAAGTTGTTTTTGCACAAACTACTTATGTTTTAAGTTATGTGTCCACTCTTGTTTTGGGTCCAAAACCCAAGATGTAGCTACTTCACAACTTTATCCTTTGTAATTCTTTTATCCTAATCCCCTTGTTTTTGTTTTCAGTCTCTACATGCATAACAAGCTGTAAGAAGGTTGCTCCTCCACCGGTGCCTCCACGCACAACCTCAAAGCCCTACATATCGGTGACGGTGCAGAGTAGCACAGAGTCAGCGCAGGACAACTACTTGGACCAGCAGGACAGGAGGTCAGAGGTCAACAGCCAGTCAAGCCACGCTCACAGCAACTCCTCTGACAGCCTTGACAGCACCCGTGCCAACAGTCTGGCTCGGGGTATTCCTCGTCCTCCGCACATCATCCCTATTCCCATTGCTACGCCGAGGGAGCCAATCATCTCTAGCACCGCCAATGCTTCTACCGAGACAAGTGACTCGGTAGTCCACAATGAATCCCTGAAATCAGGATCTAGTAAAGGGAATTTAGCAGCAGAGGAACCTTTTGTAGCCCCTGTACCAAGGCGCAAACTGTCTTCTATTGGGATACAGGTAGGCCTTTACCTTTACAGTTTATCTCTCCTTATATAAGTTAGTAGCAGTTGTTAAAAGTTCATGAAAGATACTAGTTTATTGGATAGTGTGAAACTATGGTTGAAAGGCCATTAACTTTGGTCAGTTTCGATGCTCCAAGCTAAGGGTCTTTACTGTAATGTTAGATTTGCAATAAGAGATACTGAGTCCCAACGAGACCAAGACCCACATTAAAGCTCATAGAATCAGTGTTTTGTATGCGCTTAACTTTTGTCCCAACCAGAGCTTCTGCAGGACATCCTTATCATGCCGCTCCAACATGTAGTTAATTTGTTTAAGAAAGGGGGGGGGTTCACCCTGGATAAGTCACCAGTCATTCACCAGGGCAACACAGAGAGATACAGAACAGACAACCATGCACGCACACATTAAATAAGTATGATGGCCATGTTTTTGAAATGAGGGAGTTCCCCGAGTGAATCCTTGTATGTATGATGAGAAAATGCAAACTCACTGAGGAAACAGGACAAACAACAAACAACTTGATCTGAACCCTGATTCAATACCTGGGATTCCTTCTGTCTGTCTGCTGAGATTTTCTTACCATAGCTCTAACCCAGCATTGTGTTCCTTTTGGTTTGGGTTTCTGTTTATTCTTTTTAAGGTCGACTGCATTCAGGAAGTTCCAAGAGAGGAGACCCCGCCCCTGGCCAGATTTCAGTCAATAGGAGTACAGGTGGAGGACGGGTGGCAGTAAGTCCTCTTCCTGTCCTTTTAACAACGTGAGGAATTTATATTATAGCCACACACACATTCTTCTGACTGTTTTCCCCCTTCCAATACAGGACCTTTGTATATATTTGAAACCATCCTGCATGTCTTTGTATGTGTGGTGTTTGTGATGTTGAAGCACATTCCTCATATGAGCATTTACTGTTTAAAGATCTCCTCCAGGCCAGTTTGAATATTTAAATTTCTCTACAAAGTTTTTTTTTTTTTTTTTTTCACACAGTATGTTTATTTAGTACATTCATTCACTACAAAAATTCTTACTTTAAAATCTAGGCTTTGAAAACTCTTGAATGTTAGAAAGTTTTTTTTTTTTTTCAATTAAACAATTATTTTGTAATCTGTCTTCTTACATCTCTTTCTATACAGTGTCATGTTATAAATTGCTTCTAACATTTACATAAAAACACAATATCAGAATGGCTTGCCAAATACTTACCATGATTTTTGTTTTAGTTGTGCACAAAAATAAACCCTCAATATGCAGAAGCTTTGAAACAAGTCTTGTGCCCAGCTCTGTGCCTGAATTGAAAAATAACTACATTGACCAAATTTTACCACGGAGGGAGGCTTTAAATACGTCTCTGCTTGTTGTTGAGACCCATGCCCTGTTTTTCTGCAGTACAGTTTTTTTTTTTTTTTTTTTTTTTTTTTTTTTTTTTTTTTTTTGCTTCTTTTCTCATTTGTGAGTTTCCTCCTATTTATTTTTTATTCTAAATAAAAATGAGCTCTTCTATATAAACTCAGTTCTGTCAGTTGCAGTTCAAGAAACACCAAAAAAGTTGTTTACCACATTTTCTTACACTCAGTTTGCTGTTCTTTTATTTTTATGTTGATTAAAGTACTTTCAGCATTTGTCTGAACTGCATCTGATATGAATTTCCTGAATGGTAACAGGAAATGGAGACAATTAGATGGAATTCACATGAAGTCCATTTATTCATTTGCTCGGTTGAGGCGAGAAGCTCACAGGATGCCGGTGTGGATGCTTTGCTCTCAGGTTTCTTGTATCTACATTGACCATCTGAGGTCCTATTTGTTCTAGAAAGGAAGATTCTTGAATGAGTTCTTATTTCTGTGTCCATGTTTTATTTGCAAGATACAGTGCTTTGCAAAAGTGTTCACTCATTTCCATATTTAGTCATGTTACAAATATTATCTTCAACATATTTTATTGGCATTTTATGTGATAAACCAATGGAAAGTACTATGTATTTGTGAAGTGGCAGTAAAATGATGGTTTTGAAGAACATTTACAAATAAAAATATGAAAAGCGTGCTGTGCATTTGTACTCAGCCCTCCTGAGTCAGCACTTTGCACAACCATCTTTCACTGCAGTTCTTTTGGGATATGAATCTCTACTAACTTTGCTTTTCTAAAGACTAAAATTTTAGACCATTCCTCTTCTCAAAGTAGCCTAAACTCAATCAGATTGGGTGGAGAGCATGTGTGAACATCCATTTTTTGGGATTTTTACCACAGATTTTTTAATTAGATTTTTGACCCAGTCAAAGTCCAGACTTAAATCTTGCTTTAACACAGGAATATGTGTTGATATAAGTCATTCCATTTTAGCTCCAAGGATTGTTCAACTGAAATGTAACCCTTCAAGTCTTTAGCAGTCTCTATCAGTTTTTCCTACCGCACAATACTGCCGTACCATGTGTCGCAATGGAGAAGGTGTGTTCAGGGTTTGTCTATAACCTACTCTTGTATGTTTGTTCATTATTTATACATTCATAGATGGGCTATATTTACTAATTAGGTGACTGCTGAAGGCAATTGATTGCACAGAATTTTATTTTGGGGATTCAGAGTAAAAGAGGCTTTATACACATGCATGCTACACTTTTCATATTTCTGCATATTAAAGAAAAGAAAATGTAATGTTTTCCTTTCACTTCACAGTTATGGGCCACATTGTGTTGATATTTCACATAAACTCCTAATCAGATACAGTGAAGTTTGTGGTAGTTATGTGACAAGTTGTCAACAGTTAGTTTGGCAAGAAAATGTAAAGTATATTTTGCTTTCTGGCCAATTTCTAAACTGAACTGAATTGTAACATTGTCCCTTTGTTTTATTTCAGACTCAGTCGTTCCAGCAGTATGGCCTCAAAACAAGAAACAGACTCAGAAACACAGGACATCTCTGCCATTTCTCATATCAGCATTGCCAAAAATTTTGAGAAGAAAGTCATGGTCAACAGTGCCAGTCAGTCAATGAGCTCCCCCCCTGGACAAGACTCTTTAGACAACGGAGACCCGACTGCTGACATCTCCTCACCACCACCTCCCAGGCAGATCCTCAACCGCTCCACAACACGGAGCAGCTCTTCATCTTTTTCCGAAAGCCTGGATCCAGCACTGGACCCCTCGTCTCTGCCACCTCCAGATCCCTGGCTGGACAGCGGAAACGGTAACAGCGGAGGCGTCTCCCAGAGTGGCGGAGGTGGGACGCTGTGTAAAAGAGACGGCCATTGGTTCCTGAAGCTGCTGCAGGCTGAGACGGCACGCATGGAAGGCTGGTGCCAACAGATGGAGCAGGAAACCAAAGACAACCAACTCTCAGAGGAGGGTAAGATCGGCACGGTACTCCCTGGGCTGTCAGGTCTCTGGAGTAACTTGTAGGTAGCAGTGAGGAAAAAGCCTCTGAAAGCACAACATACCTTCACACACCCATATGTATGAACTTGAGTGACATCCAATTCCTAATTTAACTGGTTTGATATGATATCAGCCCACCCTTTGCAGCTAGCTATAAGAGCTTAAGTTCACTCCACAGAGCTCTCAACAAACTGTTCTTGAGCTAATTTGAAGGCCACATGAAGCTTTGAGGTGTGTAGCTATTGGTTCTGCAGAGAGTTGGTAACCTCTGTGCACTATTCACCTCAGCATCCACGGACCCCACTCTGGGATTTTTTTTTTTTAAAGAGGTTTATCTCTTCATGGCTGGGTTGCTATTGTTTCCTAAACAGAAGGCACCTGGATGACTTCATGAAACATTTCACTCTTTCATCCAAAAGACTTTTTCAGGCCTTTTGGATAAAACATATCTGACCTTAGATTGTGGTGTATAACTCAGTTCTCACTCCCTCTAATCAATGTGTTGCACAAACACGACATGGAAGGGATGATGCTGTAATACCTGGGGTTAACACACACAAGTAGGCCTGTAATCTCCAGAATTACACAAATCTAGTCTGGAACTGATTAAACCCTCAGATTAGATTAGTGCCTTAACATCCGCCTGAGACATACAGCAGCAGAGAGCAGACCTGCAACGCACACCATAAATGCAAACCATGCAAAGGCTTCAGGTGCTCAGCCATTATCAGTGGGGCTTGTTCAGATAAGGCACTGCTTGTCCTAAACGAGGGTGTTTGCATTTTCAAAACTTAGTGTTTTGAATGAGTGTCTGTGTAGCCCATCATGGTAGTTTGCATCAAATGTGATGTAAATCTGCAATCCAGAAGTGGGATCTCGCCACACAGCAGCCCCATGCCTGCAATTTTAAAATCCACCAGTCAGAGAGGACTAATAGTTTTGTCAAGGCAGATGTTTGTCCTCATTTGACTCTGCAAACAGAATAATGTAGTCACAAGTTGCATCTAAGTCAAATGGAAAGCTGTAGTGTCCAAAAAGAGGATTTCCACTTTTATCTCATTCATTCCATCCTGTGGATACTTTCAGAGAGGAAAATGCAGACATCTGGAGCATAAGAGCAATGGTGAACCATTTTTCCAAGTGGTTGTGTTGCAAAAAGTAACATAATTCCTAATTCCATTTGAAAAAGCTTTAAAACCGTGTTGCGTTGAATTTTGTTTTCCTCTCACTGTAGTGCTTGGGAAAGTTCGCAGTGCGGTGGGAAGTGCTCAGCTCCTAATGTCTCAGAAGTTCCAGCAGTTCCGGGGACTGTGTGAACAAAACCTGGTGTGTATACTGTCACTCTTTGACCCAGCAGCCTTAAACTCAAACTGCACAGTTGGTTGTCAAACAGAACTCAATGTTATATGTTGGTTATGCTTCCCTTTGTCAGAGCTGCTTGCCTTGCTATCCATAAAAGCTTTCATCTACTTGAAAGCTGACTAATCTGAAAAGCAGCCATGATTTACACCACATTAAGCATCCACAGACTCCATCATGAGGACCCTGCATCACAAGGAACACAAGGAGCTTATATTAAGCAAATAAGCCCTTCCACCCAGATGATGTCTTTTTGTGAAAATGTCATTATACAAATTGTAGCCAACAACCAGCACATGACATGTACCAAAGTGAGTGATAACAGCGCTCTGATGTGATTTGTCCTGAGATGAGAGCAGGAAGTGCTGAAACATTAAAATGGTGAACAGTGTGCAGTCAACACAGACATAAGCCAGTCTGTTTAAAGCACTGCAGACTTGGACGCTGTGTGCAGGTTTTCAGCTAGGGACATACAGTGCTTTACAGATTGATTTTATACCTATTGAATGTTTACAAATTATACCATGTTTACATTTTATGTGAAAGATCAACAGGATACACGTAAGAAGGAAGGGTTTTGTGTTTGTTTGTTTGTTTTTTTCCAAATAAATATTTGAAAAATGCAGCATGTATCTGTATCTATCCAACCCCCAAACAAGTCTCCAAAAAAATACAGTGATGCTTGTGGTTGCACTGTGACCAGGGGTATAAATAAATTGCAAAGCACTGTACTTTTTTAACATCACTTCATATCTGTAAGCTTTTCAGAAATATGATTACCTCCTTGAAAACCATTTTGTACAGAAGGTCTGACTGCTTTGTATCTTTATAACTTGATAGTGAATCTCTTAGATCATAATGTAAATGTTTAGTAATTCTATGTCGATCAAGCAGCAGCCCAAGTGTTTTGAAAAAAAAAATGTTCAGCACCTCCATCTAGTGGTCAACATAAAAACTGCATCAGCATCACATTGTGCTTTTAGTTAGAAATGTCATGTTGGTTGCAAAATATGGCAAGGAGATAAGAAAAATACAATACACGGTTGTGTGGCTTTTTGCTTATTGTATTTAATATAAAAATACTATATTTGTAATTTAAACAGTACTCTTTGAGAACTGATAAACCTAGAATCATAACCTAATCATGTCCTAAAAGGCTACTGTAAGCTTCATAGTGATGATACTTTGTTATTTTTGTTAAAACTTCAGCTGGGTTGAAATGTTTCCTCAACAGCTGTGGTTTGAGAAACACTTTATATATTAAAGTATAAATAAATTAGAATTTGTAGTTTTGTACATGTAAATATATGTACATTTGTTTCACTCATTTAAATATGCAAATGTTCACAGCTTTGAGGACATGTCCGCTACAATGTCTGTTGTTTTTAATTTTTTTTTAAGTATTTAAGTTGTTTTAAACACATTTTTAAATGAATATGGAAAGCTTTCAAATAATTCATTTTGCTGTCTTACCTTTAACAATGCATTAACAATGTGTACATTAAACATAGGAAAATCTGTTTTCTCTCACATATTGTGATGTTCAATAAGTGAATTTTGAACTTTCCAAAGTTTTATTGACACACAATCATTTTTTTACAGTGTCTCATTCAGTTCATTTACAACAACATTTAAATTGTGCAGTCCCAGTGGCCTAATAGATAAGGCACTGGCCTCCTAAGCCAGGGATTGTGGGTTCAATTCCCATCTGGGGTGTGAGTAGAGTGGCATAGCAAGCGTGTGCTTAACCCCTAACCCAGAGGTCAATGGATCAAAACCATCCTCTGCTATGTGTGACTTTCAATAAATACCTTTTATTTTTTATTTAGAATTTTAACTACATGTCTTAGAAACAATAAAATACAGCCCACTTCTCTTCAGTCACATCAGGTTTATCAAGTTCATAATGGATCACAGTTTTTAATTTACTGCTGTGTCCACTTCAGTGTTTTTAGCTAATGTGAGCCCAAGCCAACACCTTATAGCATTTCTTTATTTGTTCAGTAAATGCAGTTCTAGTTGTTAAAAACTACTTTTTTCCTAAATACACCCTGCTTTAATACATGGAGGTATTGTTAACACACTTTGTACTTTCCACTATTTAAAATAAAAAAATTCTATCAATCATTTTTTATTTATAGAGCACTTTTCATTCAGAGAAGTCAACATAAAGTGCTTTACATTAGATAAAAACAGGAAGTAATACAAGGCAAGAAGAAATTAAGAGTGAAATACATCTAGAAAAAAATACACAGATGTTTAGGTAAAAGGTGATGTTGCTTTGAAGGACTACTCCTCACTGTTCCTTCAGTTTCACCATGTTTATTTTTCTCTGGTCAGAATGTGACTGCCAACCCACGGCCAACAGCCCAGGACCTGGCTGGTTTCTGGGACCTGCTGCAGCTATCTATCGAGGATATTAGCCTCAAGTTTGATGAGCTCTACCATCTCAAGTCCAATGACTGGCAGCCCGTGCCGTCTGGGGCCGCCCAGTCGTCCCCTGAGCGGAAGGTACTTCCCACCCATGCTGCCCAGTGCCCTGGCTGGGGTAGGAAAGCCGCCGAAACCGGCCTCTCTCCTCCCACCACCACCACCATTTCTCTCCCACTCTTTTTAAACCCTGTCCCTGCGTGGGATGAACTCTTAACAAGGCCTCCCTGTCCAACACAGAGGGGCCCGAGAGATCCCTCTAAGCATGCATGGGAAAAGAGCTACCTCAAAGAGGGCAGGGGCTGCTGTGTTTTTAAAGTGTAAAGCCCTGCTTTGATCATGCATGCATCATTTATCTGTGTGTGTATCCATGTGTTTGTGTGTCTGTGTTGCAGTGGAGCATGGCTGAGATGCACTGGTTAATGTAACAGAATGCAGTGTTGCTTTTGCTCATTAACCTGGCTACATTTGTTGTGTGTAGCCTTTTCTTTTTGTCTTGTCTGTGACGTCTTAAGACTTCAAGAATATGAATGTAACTGTATGTGAAGTGCTTTTTGTGGCTCAAGATTATTTTGCCCCTTCTATAATTCATGCCTCATTATTATGCCCACACATTACCATTTTGTCCCTTTCCATTTACATGGTCAACAAACCATTTCCTACCTACCATCTTAACAATTGTATATCAATTTTTCTTTGTGGTTTAGAATTTTGGATTAATTAAGGAAATATGTTAAGTATCAAATCTTGTGTATAATTTTAATTTAAAAGTACACTGTTTTCTAAGGATTTTACACTACACCATTTTTCCATTGTTTGTGATTCTAATCCCTATTTGAGTCAGTATAAAATATAAAAGATTATGGCCCCTGATTAAACCAAAATAGTTAAACATCCTGTTGGTTGAATCTATTTCTTTGTAGTGACGTAGCCATATCGTCTTTAAGTAGATGTGTAGACAATAGAAAACTCGGAAAAATTTCTCAATTTTGAGTGTCTGCCACTTGGCACATTCCCCTTAAAACCATAATAAATATTTGTCAGCTGGTTTAGGCCTAACATACATCAGTTTTGGTGTTAAAGCAGATTTGCAATTTGTAGCCTGCCTGTGAAATAAATAAACATAAAAAATAGACTTATCTTTTGTAAACCCTTGTGCTTTATTTTGAAATACTAACAGAGTAACCTTTTATATGCCTAGTTTAGACCCGTCAGTAACATAGACATAGTTTTGCAATAAGGAAACCTGCAGAAAATTGATACCTTTATTTTTAGCAGAATGTGTGAGTTTCGTTTCAATCCCTTTTAAATCATTGGTTTAATGAAACCTGCTATGATACACTCCTGATCAAAATTTTCAAACTAGTTGAAAAATGGTAAGAATTCACATTTTGCACAGTTGGATCTCAAGAAGGTTCTAAGTAGAGCTTCAAAATGTTTGCAATTTATTGCAAACAACCATTAAACTGAAATAGGCTGTTCATCAGCTGATCAAAAATTTAAGACAACGGAATTTTAAAGCCCAAATCTTCACAAAATGTAGATTCAGTGTCATTTTATGTCAGGTATCCACACTGTCATGATCTCCTAATGGCAAAGGCAAAAAAGCTTTCTCTCTTTGAATCTGGTCATATTGTTAAGCTGCATAAACAAGGCCTCTTGCAGCGTTTCATTTCTGCTGAAGTTGGACACAGTAAGACAACTATTTTAAACTTCTTAAAAGATTCTGTAGGTCATGGAACAAAAAAGTCAAGTGCTAGACCCCAAAAAATTTCAATGGCCCTGAGCAGGAGGATCTAATTGGCTGTCTGTCAAGGCACGGGACGATCCTTGGCCCAAATTAACTTAATCTTTGATGCCAACTGCAGTCCCATAACTATCAGATGGCATCTGCGAGAGAAGGATTTTAAGAACAAAAAACATCTTGAAGGCCTCGTCTCCTTCAACAAGACGATGCCGCACTTCACAATGGCCGGCAGACAATGAACTTCTTCCAGAGAAATAACATCACTCTTTTGGACCATCCTGCGTGTTCCCCTGATCTAAATCCAATTGAGAACATTTGGAGTTGGATGACAAGGGAAGTTTACACCAGTGGCAGACAGTGGATGCCTTCCGTGAAACCATCTTCACCGCTTGGAGCAATATTCCCTCGAGCCTCCTGGAAACACTGGCATCAAGCATGCCGAAACTAATTTTTGAAGTGATTAACATGAATGGCACAGCTACTTATTACTAAGTCCTTTTTTGAAACATCAGACACCCTATTTTAGGGTGTCTGGGGGTTTTTTGAGATAAGGTCTTAAACTTTTGATCAGCTGATGAATAGCCTATTTCAGTTTAATGGTTGGGTTGTTTGCAATAAAATGCTTAATCAGATTTTTTTTAATCTCTTTAAATTTTTACTATTTATCAACTGGTCTTAAAAAATTTAATCAGGAGTGTTTATAGTTTGTGGAAAGTGGCACAAGATAAGAGGCTGAGTTTAAGATACTGCAGTTTTGATTAAGAGTGACCTGGATGGACAGGATTAGAAATGAGCAGATCACAGGTTGAGTGGTGTGTAGATAAAGTTGGAGAAGCAAGATTAAGATGGTTTGGACATGTTTTAGCAAAAAAGTCATTGTAAAGAGAACGTTAAAGTTGGAGCTGGAAAAGAAGAAGACCCCGAAGAAGATTTGTGGACATAGTGAAGGAGGACATAGTGTAACAGTTGAAGAGGAAAACGATAGGATGAGATAAAGGCAGGTCATCCGTTCTGGAAACATCTGAGGGAAGTAGTCAAATGAAGAGAAAGTATATAAAGGCTTTTTTTTTTTTTTTTTTTTTTTTTTTTTTTTTTTTTTCATCATTTTAACCTATATGTTGACTCCTGCCTTTTTGGGACAGGTGTGAGAGACAGAACAGAGCGCCTCACTTTCTGTCTAACAGACAGACAAGCAAAATTACACAAGATGCGAAGGTTCAACAAATTGTACATGGTATCACAAAGATGTGAAAAGTGAAGATTTAGATTCGAACACTATTGCAATCTATGGGAGGAATTTTGTGACTTGTATGTGGTCTGTAATGATTTGAAAGAAAACTATAATTCCTGCAGAAATAAAAGACCCATTATCTGAAGGTAGACACATTATACTACAACAGTACTGAAAATTATGTGTGTAGGTTGAAATTTGTGGCTGTGAGGGTAAGAAAAGCATTGTTTAAATTGAAATTTCAGAGCAACTTTTACTCTTAAGAGAGAGAAGAGGGTTTCTGTTTTACAAAATTTTGTCTGAAGTAAATAAGTTTGAAAAAAAGCATTATTATTATTATTTTTTTTTTTTTTCAAAACCTTTCTTTTGCGTTTAAAAACCAACACAGAAGTTGGCGCATCCATGCCTCTGCAGTTCTGCCTTGTCGGCTGTCACGGTGCCTGGTCAAGCATCCCAAATTTTTGTAACTCGGCGCAGATCACTCGCACAACCTTTCACTCATACTGGATGATTTGGAAGGTGCTCTTGCAGAGCAGGTTCACCTGTACCGGTATTTATAGAATTCCTCTGTGAGGGCTCATTTTCAGAGTATACTGCACCCACAAATACTTCAAGTATAAAAGTTGCACTACTTGCTCGGTTCGCGTGTGCTCTGTGTGAGCATCTAAAAGTGCGACTGTAGCTCAGTCTTTAGGCCTCAAATTTAGATGAGTTTTGATAATTTATTTAATCCCTAATCTCTCTCCATTAAATCTTGTTCAATTTTTTTGGTGCCTTTTCAGCAAATTGGATCACCATAGTTACTCCAAATTCTCAAAGTCAGTCAGTTGTCAAAGCAGTAGAACTGTACCTTCTATCAATTTGCAATTGTCATTCCAGTGAAAAAGAGCTACTTGCGTGTAATACTTGGTAGACTAATATATCTCAAACGTAATCCATTCCAGGTCTGCGTGCCAGCAGCATATCAAGCCAATTGAACAAACTCGTGCTGCCCCTTGATGCCAACACCTGATATAGACTTTAGTAGTTGAGATGCTAAAATGCAAAGTCTAAGAAACGTCACAAAACATTTGGTTTTTCAAAAAATTAAAAATGCTCTCTAGCACAAACCTCCTTTTTGCAATCAAAAGGGTCCTGTATAAAAAGACCAAAAATCCCAAAGTACCAAAGGTGAAGGGGCAAAATGACGAGCATCTGCTTTGTGTTGCATTTCGTTGTAAATGTCTGGCTGTCCTGTGATCCTTTTATGATTTCAGTTAAGACCAGTACACTTCCACTCATGTCACCATTTTAAGTGGTTGAAAATCCGCCTTTCTCAATGTTTACCTTCTGTAACCAAGTGTCAGTTCAGTCCTTGTTCTCTGTTTGGTTGTCTAGTCTGCTACATGTTGTCTCAAGCAGTAAAAGGGAAAGACAGAAAAGCATTGGCAAATGATCTTTATGAATTCATGTCTGCCAAACCTGTCTGAACAAAAACAGGAAACATATGACTATTATATTTTATTATTTTAATACTCTTTCTGTCTGTCATGTTATCCCCACTCTCATTACTACAGAACGAGGACAAGGCAGCCCTTCCAGCATTGAAAAAGCCTAGCAAGACGCGACCGACACTTAGCCGTGAGAAGAGCGCTGACTCTTCTTCAACCTCTTCATCAGCCTCGGCAGAAAAGCAGAGACAAGAGGCTCGCAAACGCCTGCTGGCTGCCAAGAAGGCTGCCTCGTTTCGCCAGAACTCTGCCACAGAGAGCGCGGACAGCATTGAAATTTACGTCCCTGAGGCCCAAACTCGCCTCTGAGAGAAAACATCAAGCAACGATCAGAGGACAGATAAGTTGTCAGTGGAAAAGAAAAATGGAAAAAACTGGGAGGAATTTTTTTTCAGTGCATATGAGTTATGATGAGTAAGGAAGGGTGTGTAGAGGAGCAATGCCAGTGAATGGGTGTTTTGATATTTTTAACATAATCATAGGCTGGTCCTGGTTGAAACTGATAATGAAACATTTGTGGACCCAACAGACTATAAACTCATGAAGCAGAAGATTCCTCTTCTGAGGCTGCCAGGGATCCCCTCAGACCTGATGAACTTTATCATTTCTTCTTACTTTTTCTTGATATCATAAAATTGTTAATAAAGGTATTATTATGACAACTATAGGTTAAAAACTCTTTATGAAGACTGTTTTAAAAGTTCCTATATCTTGGCTATAAGATTTATTAAACAGACAGAAGGTAAGCATCAATGCTTCTGTCTCCCACTCTCTTGCTCTCTTCCCAGATCACTGGCCATCTTGTAGCTTTGCACAGCATCTCCCTGTGGCCATCATGCAAGTTGCAAACAAATTCACCTATATATGTCTTCCTTGTATTTATTTTTTCTTTAGTTATTGATTTGGGCTGGGTAAGAATCCCTTTAGATCAGGCTGCTCTGAATATTTTTGGTATGATGAAACACAAAGTTAAATGTGAAAGGTTATTTATTTAGTTCCTATGAACAAAATCTTGAGTGAGTTGGGTTTTTTTGTGTTAAAGACTTTAGAGTTTAGTTTCTTAATGGTTTTTAATGACAGCATATATTAAATAAAGCCAACCTGGAGGTTCCTTCATGATCATTATCCACTACGTGTTTTTTTTGTTTATTTGTAGATGAAAAATCCTAAAATTCTTTTAGTCCTTGTTTATTTTCCTTTCCTCCATTTCTTTTTTTCCCATTTTTGTGCTATAACTACAGATCCATAGATATATAGGGTATTTTCTGATACATGTATATATTTAAGTGCTTTAAGTAAAATAACTGAGCATTAAACTCATACATTTCAAAATAATCTAGGGCTTTGAAGTTGTGGAACTGGATGAGTACGCTGGTTAACAGCAAGCTATTTTTTGTTTGTTTTTTTTTTTGTTTGTTTGTTTTTTTTTTGCTTCCCATCTACTACCAGAATGAATCCAACGTCACTTTATCCAGCTTTTATTCCACTCTCCACACAGATTCCATATTTTTTTAAATCTATCTTTTCTAATTAAATCATTACATATATAAGTGAATGTGCTTTTTATCATTTATTTTGTGTTTGCTTTTTTTTGTCTTTGAGGAATGCAAAAGCCAAAGATAAGTTCACTGTTTGAAATTCAGCTCATGTAATAAACTGTCAGCAGCAGGGAAACTCAACAGTTGACTGTGAAAACAGATGGGAGTGGACTTTACCCACAGCAACATATGTACTGCAGATTTAACATTTGGATATCCTCAAGGCAGGAAGCTTCAACAGAACCGCCCAACATTGAGAACCACAATACTACCCTTACTGACGCAGAGAGTTCATTTCATGGAAAAGAATTGGTTCCGACCTCAGGAGGGCAACAGTGCTTACACGTCAAACCAGTAGTCAGTTATCACACAGAATGAAAGAACAAAGAATCCTAATCCCTGTCCCATTTTGCATTAAGGGACACACTGTTCTTTGCAAAAGTATTTCATACCATAGCCTTTTTACATTTTGTCATGTTATAACCACAAACTTCCATTTACTCATCGGGATTGTACCCAATAAGACACAAAGTAGTGCATAGCTTTAAAGTGGAAGGAAAATGATGCATGGAGTTGGAAAAAAGTAAAAATCTTGAAACTGGTGTGTATTACTATTCCAAGTATATTTCTATTCAATACTCTGTGGAACGGCCATTCCGGGTTATGTCCTTACCAGCGTTTCACATGTAGATAACAACCATTTTTCCCATTCTTTTCTGCATTTGGTTTCAGCCATCTTATCATTAACACTGACCAACTATTCTGTCCCTGTTGAAGAACAGCATTCCCACAACACAATGGTGCCACCACCATGCTTCACAGTAGAGGTGATATGTTAACAATGAGGGGTTGCATTGATCATCTGCCACACATATAATGTTGCATGTAGGCCAAAAGTTCAATTTTAGTCTGATTCACCCAAGAACCTCTCTGCACATGTTTGCTGTGTTTCCTCCTTTTGGCAAAATTTTGAAACTTCTTGTGGCTTTCTTTCAGTAATGACTTTCTTCTTGCCACTCTTCCATAAAGGCCAGATTTTTGGAATCTAGTTGTCCTGCCAACAGATTCTTTCACCTGAGCTGTGGATTTGTGTAGCTTGTCCAGATTTACCATGATCTTTGGCTGCTTCTGATTAATACTCTCCTTGCCTGGCCAGCCTGTTTAGGTGAACAGCCATGTTTTGAGAGGCTTGCAGTTTAGCCATCCTCTTCCCCTTTTAAAGAAAGTATTAAACAGTGGTTCATTAGTTGTTTTACAGCCAAGCTCTGCTTTTAACTTCTCCACAGCCTTCTCTCAGACCTGGATTTATTTATTGACTGAGTAACCTTTGCAGGTAGTTGGTTGCACTGCATTCTATTTAGGGTATCAGAATAAAGCAAGAAAATTTTAAAACTTTTTGTCATTTTCGCTCCACTTTACAATTATGTATTACTTGTGTCAGTGTTAAGCTCAATAGAATATGGTGCAGTTTGTTAGTAACTTAACAATGGGAAAAGGTCCCTGGTATGTGAATACTTTTGTGAAGCACTGCATCTACAAACATTCATATTTTGTCTAAATTCATGTTGCAGCTTGACAGTATTTGAAACGAAACCTCTCCATTTAACAGTGTGAAACTGTGTGATTCCCAAGTGGGCACTTTGAGATCTTTGCGCCCTTTGTCCAATGTTGATGAAAAACAGAACATTCTTGTCCCAAATAGTTATGTTAAATGCTCACATTTGCAGCTTCTTTTCATTTCTGATGCAAAGCCTCTTTACCATAAGCTGTAACCCAAAGTTAAGCCTCCAGCTTTGAATTAGAAAAAGCCCAACAATGACCAATCTTCTCATGTTGTTGGTAAGAGCTTTCCCTTGATGGTTGGCTATTGTTTGTCTGCTGTAGGTGACTCAGCAAGGAATATAGCTCAGAGGTGTCAACAGCCAGTCCTCTGACTGCTGTCAATCCACCCCCATCCATTTGACTAGGATTAGGGTTAGGAGGATGGAGTATCGTTAGCACCCAAAAGCCTTTTGTGTGACTTAAAGCTTGCAGTTAGCCTGATTTGATTTTGGACTGCCACAAAATCAAGTTTTCACAGCAAACTTGTCACAGCAAGTTTTGTCAAAGTAAGCATATCTAGCTGTATTTTATCTGTGGAACCAAATTATTTATACTCACAAGATCTTATGAACTTACTGCCATCTCTAAGCGTATTTTATTTTTATTCTGCTGTAAAAGTTTCACATATCCCCTTCTGTTTTATCCTCTTCGTATTTTACAACCATATCGTTTTTTTGTGCCACCTTTGTATAAAACTGTCTGCCTTGAGTGCTGGTAAAACACGCCGTGGAATTTTAAAATTCACCCAAGGAACAGACGATAAGCAGAGCAAGCCAATATGTCTGTTATTCTTTCATTTGGACGTGTGAAATATCACAACATGGCAGCGACATACTTGCAGAAACAAAACAAAACCTTATCTTGAGCATGTACACAATGCTTTTCCCCAATAAACACACAGAGCTGGTACAGAGACAGAGCTAGGCCCATTTCCTGAGTTATCCAGTTATCCATTGATTGACTGCATAGTTGCACTGTGGGAGGGCTGGGCTGGGCTGTTGCTGTAAAGCAAGTGATTTGGGGGTGATAATGGTCCTCATGCATATGGGGTTGATGCTCTCTACCATTCATTTCTTTTCTCTTTTTTTCTTGTCCTTTGTAACTCCCCCACACCAAGTTTACACACCGGTTGATTCTATGATTTTGGGTGGAGGAGGAAATGGATTTCACACAAAAGGAATTTGGAAAGAACAAAAGTTTTTAAATATTGTTCTTATTTTAATGAGTGGTGAGCCCACCTCCCTCCATTTCTTAACTCCACATTTCACTTTTTTGTGCTTCTTCTATCTTTAATACATCTGGAATAGCCAAGATTAACCTTTTTATAAATGATCAATAATTTGTCTTACTTTCTCTCCTCCCATCCAAAGTCCTTCTGTTTCGCCTTGGTTTAATTTAGCTCCAGAAGCTTCTTCACAAACTGGAATTGTTGTTGCTTAAAATTATGAAGCTCCTTTTTTGTTTGTTTGTTTGTTTGTTTGTTTGTTTTTTAATAAAAGTGACCACATCTGTGATTGTAACCTACAGTTGTTACTGAAGGACAACTGTCATTGACAATTATCTATGTTTGCGTATATGCATAAGCAACAGTCTGTTTTTGCTGATTTTTGTTTTTTAAAAATAATCTTTTTCCCATTTGTTCTCCTAATAATGTGTCCTGTGTTCCTCGTTGGCTGCAGAAACGTTTGTTAAATGTTTTATCATCCCTAAAAGGTTGATGAAGCTCTCTATAAGGAGGGTTAAATAAATATAGTTCCATCTCATGTGTCAGAAGAGCCTGCTTTCCTTTGTAATTCCTTTCTTTAAAAGTGTGTCTTAACAGGAAAATGTATTCACATTTATTGTGTTTAGGTTAAGACTATTTTTGATTGTCTAACAAAATTTTGGCAACAAGAGGCAAAATGTTTCAAACCCTAGAAACTAGTTTTCCTCAGCTGCAGCGAAATTTCTCCACAGGTCTTTGAAAGTCTGTTGGCTAAAAACAAAAGTGAAACCGAAGCAAACTCTTTTTTTCCATCTTTGCTTTGTTCATATTGGCTATAAAATAAGGGAAGGGGTGAGAGACAGAGGCCATGCTCATTCCAGCAGAGATATGATGTAGCAAAAAGTGTCAACAAATAAATATTTTATTGAAGTAAGCACATATTTTAATGACTAGAATCTGTTCTTTAGAGTATTATATAAGACGTGTGTTATCCAGCGGAGCTGAATGAAAAAGGTTGTGCTGCGAGTGAGTATGTGGGCCCGTTGTTTGGAGAGTTTTACCTTTATTACTGTTCACTATACTCTCGTTACAATAAAGTATGTGCAATACAGAGTAAAGGGGATCTTTGCTATTAAAAGGACACTATCTTGCATTTCTCCCCTTGTGCTTCATACAGTTATTGTCTGTAAATAAGAATTAAACCAGATTAAACATTTCATCTTTTACAATACTGTAAACCTGTTTATACAGTTTCAAGGTTGTTGACATGTATGCTGCAGAGGCGCAATGTTCAATAAAGTGCACAAAATACTTTCTCAAGCATTTCATTATGATTTTGTATTGTTTTGTGCTTACAGGGCTGTGCAAAAGTGTTCAGTTTCCTTGTTTATTTTTTGCATTCCCCTCGGGTTACAGCCTCAAACATCAATGTATTTAACTGGTATTTAAATGATACCTACATAAATCTATAAAGAATAGGTCATACACCTAAACTGACAGACTGGACAAGGTGAGCATTAATCAGACAAGCAGCAAGGAGACCTATCGTAATTCTGGAGGCACTGCTGAGATCCACAGCTCAGGTGGATGAAACTGTTGACAGGACAACTATTAACCATGCACTCCAGAAATCTGGCTTTTATGGAAGTGTGGCTGGACGAAAGCAGAGGTGGTTACTTTGAAGAAAGCAAAGTCTAAGCAAGAAAATTTTAAATGATGGAAAACGACAACAAACTTGTAATGATCGTGTTACAAACTATACCAATGAAACAATTATCTCTTTGCACATATTGCTTTCAAACTGTTGGACCAAAATGCAACTTTTTGGCCAGTCTGCAAAACATGAAGGTGGCAGTATTGTTCTGTGGGGATGCTTTTCTTCTGCATGAAAGGGGAAGCTGGTCAGAGTTGATGGAAAGATGGCTTGGTCATATAAATATACATAAATATACTGGGCAATATTGGAAAATAAACAGGTTGAAAGCTACACTACACATGCAGCTAGAGCTTCAATGAGAAACTATAGCAAGACTTGAAAATGTACAGATGCTCTCCAACTAGTCTGACTGAGCTTGAGCCATTTTGTCATGAATAGCCAATAGTGAATAGTCTCTAGATGTGCTAAGCTGGTAAAGTCGTACCCTTTTCACAAAATGTGAAAAAGTTCAACAGGTATAAATATCTCTGCAGAACTATAGACATGTTATGTCAGGTCTATAGTTCAATCATTTGCTTTAGTCATGTGTCTTTCAAGAGCAATTGTCAAGAAGGTATTTGATATGTATTTTCACTCTTTCTACATTTAGAAAATTTAAACTCTAAATCTGTCCTAGGACCAGATTTATTTGTGATTGCCCCTTTAAATTTTGGATTAGACTTCTAAAAGAGTTGGATCTGTGATGGGTTGCATGGTTATCGTAACTGATTAAAAGAGAATATCCCAGAGTTCAAATAATTATTTTCTTTTTTTTTTTCTTTTTTTTTTTTTTTTTTTTTTTTTTTCTGTTGCTTTTCTAATATTTGCTTCTCTTTACATCACCTTATTCGAGAAATGACAGCCTATTTCACACATTTTTTTTTTTTTTTTTTTTTTTTTTTGTGATTTATGTAACGTCAGCATATGCACATTGTTACGTAAAACCACAGGAACCGTTTCCCACAGGCAGGAATAAATAGTGACTTGTTTGTAGAAAATGTTCAAACTTAGAGCGTCTAAAAACTAAAGATGCAGAAAAAATATAGCATTGTTTCTTTGACCCGTAAACGTTATATTTTGAATGAAAAGCTTCTCCCGTCCATCACGAAGCCAGGCCACTGTCCGAAGGAGTGCCGCGATTGGCTGACGACTCTCCAGGAGCAGTAATCCAGGAACGCGATTGGCTGACAGCAGACTGTGGAGGCGGGCGCACTTCAGCTGCGACTGTCAAGATTGGCAAAGCGCTGGCTGCTGTTGCTGTATGCAGGTAAAAGGAGCAAGGGACAAGAAAAAAAAGACCTGAACAACATTCATCCTGGCAGAAAGCGAGGAGTGCAATGGAAACGTGGGAGCGAATTTACGCGACACAGTCTTAGGGGAAAAGGTTTTAAATTCGCGTTTAAATCCGCAACACCTCTTGGTAGCCTTAGCGGAAAGTGTCGCTTTGTGAGTGGAAGCAACTTGGACAGCTGCGTGTTTTCAAGCGGAGCCATCAACAAAGAATGAAAGCGTTAAAACGAGGTGAGCGCCAATCTGGCCGTGTTTTCTACTCTATCCCATTCACTTCTTTTTATCCTTCCCAAAACTGTGCGTCTGCTGGCTCTGTCTGGCTTTTGCCGTGGACTCTTGCCTGGTATGCAGAGTTTTTTTTTTTGTTGCGAGCAAATGCAGCGTGCGTTTGTGTTTGAATTTGGAGGGACAGCTAGCCAGCTAGTTGTCTGTCTGTCTCTCTCTCTCCCTCTCTCTCCTTCTCGCTCTCTCACTCCTGAGGCAGGCGTGCTGTCCATCTGGCGGAGCGACTTGCGGGAGGCTGTGCGTTTCTGTCTGCCTCCTTTGTGCGCTCCAGATGGCTCGGTTACCATTTTTTTGTTACACTGTTTTAACACAGTAGTTTCGTGTATGTATATATATATATATATATATATATATATATATATATATATATATATATATATATATATATATATTTTTTTTTTTTTTTTTTTATTTATTTTTTTTTTTTCATATGTTCAAATCTTATTCGTTCCATCTTGATGATTAAAAAAAAAGTTGAGAAGACTCTTATCTTAAACTTTAATTTTTGAATCATTTTCGTCCTACCGACTTTTGTGTGTGTGGAGGGGGTGTTTGTAAAAACAAGAAGTTGGTTTGTTTGACAGCAGCAGTGATTTACCACGCAGCTGCTGGTGGTGGTGACACATTTATATATATATATATATATCTTAGATGTATTTATTTTATTTTTTTTAGCTGATCCAATCCCATAATATGCTGCTTTGGTTTTTAAGATACAATCCAAATGTCAGTATAGGCCAGCAGTAAAGTTGGGATCACGTACAGCACGTTTCTTCACGGGGCTGACCTGACCACATGAAAAGAGCTCTGTGATCTGCGATTATGTCCCTGACACAAAAGTAGCATTTTCTTTCTTTGTTTTTTTAATTTTTTAATTTTTGAGAACATGTCTTTGTTTTTTTTCCCCTTTTTTTGGAGTGGAGGATGAACATTTTGCACATGCGTGTGGAGCAAAACGGCCTTCCTTCTTTGCTTCTTTGCGTGGTCAATAGGTTCCTGGGCCCTAGCTGCTGTGATGTTGATATGCACACAATCTCCTTTGTGAGGACAGGCGCTGCCCCCGGGGGTCAGGTTTCAACCCAGCTCTCAGAGAAAGACATTTACTGCATTCTATGGCCCACCCATTTGGGATCAGGCATGCTCCATTTTGTGGGGAGTTTTTTCCTCCTCTGACCCACCATGGATTAGAATGAGGGGTGGGTTCAAACTAAAAAATAAAAAAAAAAAAGAAAGGAGCTGGTTTAAATAGTTCTTAATGTAAACTTACATGTAAAGTAGTAACTAATTAGGTTTAGGTACTTGGTCTGTTCCTTTCATTTTCTCTCTTGACAAGAGTTTAGATTGCGGGTGAGGTGGTGAGAAGAGTGCTGATGACTGAAGTCTGCCTATTTTTCAGCTTGATTTATTTATTTTTTTTCCAAAAACTGGGTGCCACCAAATCACCCAGACAACTATCCTCTATGAGTGGAAGCTGTTACTCCGGGAAACGACTCAAAGTTGACCGTTGGGTGTTTAAAAATAAAGTAAACGAAAACGTAGAGAAATATGAGGTTATTTGAAAGCAAACTGTATATTTTTGTGACATATTTCACGAGGGCTGCAAGATTGTGAGAGTAAGACTGTCAGAAGATAACAGGAAAGCTGGAAGAGCCTTTATTGTCCCACAGAGGGGACATTCAAGGGGGACAGCAGCATCAGATATATAGGTTCACACAAAAGGCTTAAAGAATACAGATGAATGCAGTGTTTAGCAATGCCAGCTGTGTTAATCCCAAATCTAAAAAGTGTATTAATTTTGTCTTTGCTTAAAAATAGTTAAAATTCTCAAACATATAAATGACATCTCTGTCCCTGATATAAAGAATAATTGCTAACAGCAAGAAGTGATATGCTGCTCGTATAACTTTTTAAATTAGAGTTCTTATAGAAAACTCAGAACCAACTAGATTATTTCTGAGCAGGTTGAGACCACAGAAACCACAGATCGAAAACTATACTGGTCAACTGGCTTTTTGTTCCGGAACAGATCTTGTTCAAAGGTTAACGTTAAGTTATAAAAACGACTGTCTTCTTCCCCCAGCTCTGGAGGATGACCACCATCCCGAGCAGGACCACTTTTTGGCCGTGTCGGACAGCGACGACGGTTCTCCGCTCGACCTGTCAGGGAGAGGGATCCTCGGGAAGCGCCGTCGCCGCGGCAACCTGCCCAAGGAGTCGGTTCAGATCCTCCGCAGCTGGCTATATGAGCACCGCTTCAACGCATACCCATCGGAGCAGGAGAAGCTCAGTCTTTCAAACCAGACTAAGCTCTCTGTGCTGCAGGTGAGATGTTGTTTTTTTGTATGCATGTGAAGTTCTCAGAACCTGCCAGAGGAAATGACCCTTGTGGTACTCCTATTTCTGTTATCTGTTGAGTTTTGGTATTCAGTCCTGAACAAAACCGCATCTCCCTGACGACAGCCACGTAAAACCTCCTATATCATGTAATGCGGGTACCATGCATTTAAGCACAATATCCTGTGTCACTGAGATGCGTGAAGACAGACTGATGGCACGGTAATTATGGGATGGTGCTGCAGTTACTAACATTCTCCCACCCTTCTCTTTCTCGCTTTGTTGCATCAGTAGTAGACGTTTCCTCTTTCCTTCTCAGCACACAGGCAGATTACAGAGTAGCGGGAGGCGGCAGCAGTTCCTTGTTATGTAGTCAGTTCACTGGAATGCGTTTGGCTGCCTTCTCTGTGGCTCAGCATATTTCAGCTCAGACCTTCATTATTGCCAGCTGTCTGAGCACTCTCAGCTCTCTGTCTTTCTCTCGTCACACCAGTAGAGGGAGTAAGGAAGGCTTCAGTAGCAGACTTGGATGGAAAATGATAGATTGCACAGCAAACCTGTGGGAGAATGTGCTTTGCATAGATGGGACCAAAACGGAGCTCTTTTTGTTTTTATGTTAAACATCACATGCGGAGCAAAACCGATACTGGTCACATGATGGTTGCAGGGTCATTCTGCGAGGGTGGTTTTCTTCAGCAGGGACAGGGAAAGCTGGTCGGTGTTGTTTAAAAGACAAAGGGAGCTAAATGCAGGATAATTCTTTATTTTGCAACTGGGACAATAGAACAGTTCAAAGCATATTTATGTGTTAGAATGGCCCAGTCAAAGTCCAGACCTAAATCCTAAAGATCGTAAAGCTTGGGCTATTTTCCAAAGAAAATGGGCAAAATTTTCAGTCCCTAGATGGCAAAACCGGTGGAGACACATGCACATGCCAAAGGACTAATGGCTATTATTGCAGCCAAAGGTGGTTCTACAAATTATTAGCTCAAATGCACAGATTCTGGATTTTTTTTTCCATATATCCAATTACCAATTATGTGCTACTTGTTGGTCTTTTAACTAAAAACCAGACAAACGCATAAAAGTTTCGTTTGAATGTGAAGCGGTTTAGGGGCACATATACTTTTCAAGGCCCTGTATATGAGCTCGCTAATTGTTGTTCCACTTTATGTGCCTAATTTTTTCTTCTGTTTTTTTTGTTTTTTTGTTTTTTTTTTTTGTTTTGTTTTTTCTCTAGATCTGCAACTGGTTCATCAACGCCCGTCGCCGCCTTCTTCCTGACCTGCTTCGCAAGGATGGCAAAGACCCCACCAAGTTCACCATCTCCCGTAAGGTTGGCGGTAAAACTGAAGGCCATCAGTCCAACGGAGGCGAAGCCGGCTCTCCTGAAATCGGCCCCTCTCTTCGCTCCTCTCAGCCACATCCGTCAGTGATCCGCTCCGCACCTATTTTGGACCTCAGCCTGCTGGGGAACACGGCGACGGCCATCCTGACTGGAGCGGGCTACCCTGGAAAGGAGGGGTCTGTGCAGGCGCTCATGAAGCTAGACACACAAAGCCTGTTGAGGGAAGCAGATGAAAGGGGCGCCCACTCAGCTGGCCCGACAAGCGTAACTGTACCAGCAAGCCACTCCAGTGGCCTTCTCAACACTCCTCCCCCGACTCCGCCTGAGCTCTACCCAAGTCATGTCTTCAGTGACCTGAGGCTGCTGGTTGACGCTGCTATACAGAGAGCTGCAGAGCAGGATCTGCTCAGGGAGACCCAAAGCAAACCAGCAGAGCCTTTAAATGGTAAGCTGGTGGATGCAAATGAAATGGGTCTGACCCCCCCTCCAGAGGAACAGGTTATGCATCCTTCCAGAGTGCAAAGTCTGATGGAGAAAGCTATGTCTGTTCCAGAGTCAGACAAATCTCCAAGTCCTGAATCTTCAGCAGCTGCTGTACCAGTTCCTGCTCCAGTTTTGCTCTCAGCCTCCAAGTTATCCCCCCTACCAGTAAATAAAGTCGTGCAGGCCCCCTTAGATACCGACACTGTCAGAGCATCCAGCCCAAACCAACCTCATCTCATCCCAGCTCACCTACCAGCTATAGTTCCAGTATCTGCCATCGTCCTGGGGCAGCCAGAGTCACAGAACCCCGCGGCCCTCCCAGCCATTAACCCAAAGTCACATTCAGCTTCACCGTCAGTCTCACCTCCAACCTCATGTCCTGTCAATGCATCAGATCCAGCAGTAAGACAAGCACCATCCCCCCAGTCAGCCACAAGCCCCACGTCAGACCCCCCCCCAGCAGCTGTTGAGTCTCACGTGACGTTGAAAGGCGACCTGCTCCACCTCCCGTCCCACAAACCCCCCTCGCTCCCTGTGACACCCCCCACAACGCTGCCCACTTCATCCTCAGTCTCACCCACATCTCCAGTCTCAGCTCCAGCTTCGGGCCCGTCCGCACCAGCGTTCCCACCACCTCTCCTGAGCATCACCTCCCACCTTGCTCCTCATACCACGGGGAGCAGCAGTTCAGCCATGGTGCCCAAGGTTTGGAGCATGGTTCACGCTAACACCAGGCAGGCCAGTTCACTCCAAGTGGTCAAGACCCCCATCAGCACGGTGTGGGGGCCGCAGCACAACCTGCACACGCTGAGTGAAGCCGTTAACTAGAAGCTGCTGCTGTTTTTTTTTTTTTTTTTTTGTTTTGTTTTTTTGGGGTTTTTTTTTTAATCTATAAACCTGGGAGGAAGTGAGGACAAGTATGTTTTATAAGGCTGGACTTTAATGTTTATAGGAGAATGTATCTTGATCAGCTTGTTGCCATGAAGCCTGAGCTTGACAGGAGTTGAATTTTTATTGTTTACCACACTGACGAAGACGGAGACCGATTGTTCCTACGCTCTCGACGCCAGTCCTCAACAGATTTTGATGTCATCCTGGGAGATTTTTTTTTTTTTTTTTTTTTTTTTGTTTTTTTTAGATGTTACAAGGATGAACAAAAAGGAAAGTATTCCTGAATTTTACAAACATTTACCAGCCTTTCCAGTAGCAGTGCTGGACTTTAGTGAATGTAAAAAAAAAAAAAAAAAAAAAAATATATCACCTCTGATATGAACTTATCTGCCCTTCATTCCTTCTTCTTCTGGATTAGAAGCACAACATTTTCTTAGAACTCTTTAGTTGTGTGACTTTAAGATGATCAAGTGTTTTTCTTAAAGAACAGTCTGTTTTTTCTGACATGGTTCTCTGCTTTTTTTTTTTTTTTTTCCCTGCATTTGGAAAGCTGAGCCAAAGATGAATCAAAAACACAGCAGCAAGTCGAACTGAATGACTCCCTTCATCCTCCGTTTAGCCGAGCGGTTTTATGAACTGTCATCTCAGCTGCTCCGTGCATACCTTTTAGCACAATGCATTGTTATTACTTTACCGTTAGGACGTTTCTAGTATTTTCAGTTTCCATTTAAAGCAAGTGTGTTGGTTGCTTTCTGTTAAAATCCTTCTTGATCTTCAATTGGAGACCATATGCGTCACCCAGATTTCCTTGATGTTTGAGGCCTTAGAGTTTCTGTTTCTCAGATCTGAATGTCGTAGAGGAAATCCTTAATTCGTACAGTTTCTTGACAAAGCAGATGTAGCACATTTTTTTTTCTTTTCTTTTTTTTTTTTTTTTTTTTTTTTTTTTTGTACATCTAAAATAGAAAAGTGTAGTTTTTCCCACACCTGATTGTTTAAAAGTGGTTTCTATAGAGTTTCTGATAATCCATGAAGATGTAGTTTCTGTGAAACTGTTCCCTGGACATTTAATATCGGTAGCTGTGAGTGTCTGTGTGGAAGTTTGGCAGAAGGCTGGACTCCTTTCTGGTCAATGCTGTAGCACAATTATTAACTAATGTTTACCAGGTCACAAAGCTGTGTTTAGTTCAGTTCTGTTTGGTGTGAGTGGTTGTGGACAGAAGAAGAAAGTATGTTTGGGTCGTATTGATGCTGAGCAATGAACACTGCCACCATTCCAAGAAAACCTCCAACTTTTCTCCCACATTTCAGCCTCTTTTGCTTTTACGTCTTCACCGCATTTCACTCTGTGCCACAAAGTTAAGGTGAATGTTTGCTTTTGTTGCAGAAGCAGAGTAGACCGGTGTTCATTTATACCTCAGTTACACACAACCGATGTGTGACATAAGTTGTGATTATTACATTTTTCAGATGACATAAATACACTGTGATGATGCCTTCAGGTCATAATACTGGGAAAGGCTGGCTAAGATTTTAAATGGTGAGGTTTTAGATGTGAGTTGACACTTCTGAGAAAAAAAATGTGCTGATGTAAATATGTGAAAGGTCAAGGTTTTATTGTTTATTATTTTTTTGGTTTATATTTACTAGCATGAGATCAGTCTCAAAATGTAGTTCGTGTCCAACCAAATGCATTTTGAACGTTTCCTTTTTCCATGCTACAAATTATGACTCCAGGCAGTCTGATTGGCTGCTGTGCCTTAAGCCTTCAAATGAGGGTTGAAGTCCCAGTTTTCTTTTATTTTTTTTTTCTTCTTTTTTAAAAATATGTATTAAAAACTCAATAGTCTGTGCAATATATGCCTTAAACTTTAAATGTCTGTTTTTTGGGGAGTTTTTTTTTTTTTTTTTTTTGTATGAACATTTCAAAGAAATAAAGGTTCAGCTTTTTCATACATGAATTTAATGTGGTTTTTTTTTTTTTTGTTTTTTTTTTAAAGTCATCTTTCATTATAGTAGCCTGATCTCACACTAAAAGTCGTGCTCCAGTTATCTGGTAGTACGATGTTAATATGGGTTTGTTAAGGCAAGTAGCTATTTCCAGTAGAAAATGAATACCTATGCCTGCCTTAGCTGAATGGTGTATTTGCTTTTTGCTCCCATTTTGAATAGCAGCTCAGAGAAATTGGCTTGTTTCATGTCATATCCAATCCCCAGGGAAACAGAAAGTCATGGATTGCTGATGTAAGTAAAGTTTACATTTAAAAATGTCATCTTTTTTTTATGTATGTTTGTTTTTTTGGGACTGATCTTTAGGAAAATCTAAATTCTTGCCTTGGGATTTTTTTTCCAGACCAAATAAATGTACTCTAAAGGTTAGATTAAAAACGAGTGTCAGATTATGCTGGAGAAATGAAACGTTTTTTATAGGGGTCATGACAACAAATTTCATTTTTCTGTGGTTTTGGGGGTATAATATGATCTGTTGTGCACTGATGAGGTCATGTGAATGTCAGGAGTTGGTATCAAAAGCCCTGCTCATAGGCGGTCAGCTTTGTTTCTTTGCTCAAAAACGGACGAATCAGAGAACAGGTTATCTTTCTACATAATTCATATTTTCCAATTAGAGCACACCTTCAAGCAAACAGATCACAACTTGATCAGATGCCTATGGAAAATTTGGGCTTGAAACCCACACTCATTTCTGTTTAAAACAACTTTAAAGAGTCTTTTGGAAGGAATGGTTGTAGAAAATTAATGTTTCTAGTAATGCTAAAACATATAAATTGTTTTCTTCAGCCATCATATGAGGCTTTTGTAGCATTTAAATCATATGTTCATCTTACAGAGTTAAAATAAAGCAGCTAAGCCAACATTTTTAAATAATCTTCCAAACTTTAGGCATTGTGGTTGAATTGCCACTTCATGAAGGGTTAAACTCCATTAAATTTTTAATTTTATATCATACATTGATAAGGAATTTAAAGTTGGCATGCAAATGAAGCAGAAAAAGATGTAAAGAACACAATGTTTAATCCTACACATGCAGGGCAAAAATACATTTTTTTAAATATCTCACTGATCTTAGTAAAATGTAAATATTAAACATTTGTCATTCAAAATTGGAATTATATTTTATATAAACATCTCATTTATTTAATCATTTCATATGCACTACAGTCCATCAAGGAAATGAATCAAACTGTTATGGCTCCTCATTAAGCCCTAACATCTAATTGGTTAACCTGCACAGTAAAGCAGCTGTAGCTCAGTCACATTCTACATAGGAGTGTTTCAGGCCCCCTACAATAGCCTTAACTGGTAAGGCTGACAGATAAATTTGTTATAAGTGTGCTATAACTATAATGGATACACATTTTATTGAATTATATTCACTTTTAATTCTTTGTGTAATCAAATTAAACATTTACAATACTTATTGATAAATGTAACATTTGTTTTGAATTATTTAAATCATTACATTATTGTTTAACAACTAAATAAACCATAGTTACACATTTGGCCCTCAATATAGATCACAACCAAATATGGTTTCCAAAAAGCACTTTAAATCTCCTCATTGCTCACAGTGATATGTGAACAAAAAAAAAAAAAAAAAAAAAAAAAAAAAATTATGGAGGTGATTTTTGATGTTTTTGCAGTTTCCTTAAAAACCTGCTGTATCTAATTCTATACTTACATTCTGCCCTCTTATGGATGATTTACATAGTACACATAGCAAGTGCCAGTTTTATACCAACATCCAACATGGATGATTGCACACTTTTTTAGGGGTGGGGGGTGGGACTGGTTCAAACAGGAAACAATGTTTTAAATATAAAGTATTTCACACAAAAGCTGTTGTGAAAATAATCAATACTGATACTTAATACAGATAACAATTTTAGTGGATTTCTTTTGTTAAATTGTCCATTAAATTGCAAAATAAAAATGGTAATTATTTATACAATTTAGTCTTGAAGATACTGAATAAGCATTTTTCAATTTGAACTGTCGATAGTAAATTGTAAATATAGAACTCGGTGAAAAAAAATGTCAATATTTAGACAGTGATAAAGGATCCAATTAATATTTTGATTTCTACATTATTGAATTCTATGAATCTTACTTCTTATAACAAGCTTTAAAACACTAAGCATGTAGATTAAATGTGAGAAACATTCATTCATTTCACACAGACATGGTCCACTTACTACAGAAGCTGCAGTGTACTTTTATTAGCCTGAGCAGATTCATGACTAAATTCTTTCTACAGCAGACACACCTGATCCTTCAACCAATACAACAAGCTGATGGAGCAAAGCATCAGCCTAAACGCTTCAACCAACCGTTTTACCTGGAGGAGATTCTTGATTGTCAAAGACAAATAAACAGTTTTTGCAACCCTACAAGAATGGCGGTGCTTGAGCATGTGTGGTAGCTAAAAGGCAGGCAGGGGTAATCATTGCTGGTACTGTGCATAACACTGAAGCTGAAAGTCCATGCAGTCCCACACACAGAAACAAACACAGGATGCGCAATGCATTTCAAAGATCTAAAGTTGCTTATAAATACCAGTCTAAGTGCAGTTAATGTAGGTTGCACTGCAGGGAGCATATTATAGAAAAAGGTCTTTGGATCCTAAGATTAAATCCTTGAGTAACATGTTTACCATCAAATGTACAATACAATTTAAGGACATTTATATTGTGTTTCTTTTATTCACTTCTAATATACAAAGTAACGGGAGGAACTGGTGAATATCTGTGGTGCAGCATGTGAGCGGGAGCCAGAAGCAGCCGTTTTTCCCTCTATTCATCGTCCTTGTCCTTTGCACCGTGTTTGAGGATGCGAGTGAACTCTGCATAGTTGAAGTTGCCCTTCTTGTCGATCGGGGCCTCACGGAACAACTCGTCCACCTCTTCATCTGTGAAGCGATCGCCCATGGTGGTCAGCAGCTCTCTCAAGTGGTCCTCATGGATAAACCCTAATTGAGCAGATGACATCCACTGAGCGATAAAATGCAGCATTGTATACTTAAAATGTCATCAACAAGACTTCTGTGCACGATGTGGATCTTTGTTTATATGGAGACTCACCAGATCCCTCTTCATCAAAGCAGGCGAAGGCATTGCGAATGACATCCTCGGGGTCTGTCCCGTTGAGCCTCTCTCCAAACATTGTGAGGAACATGGTGAAGTTAATGGGCCCTGGAGCCTCGTTCATCATTCCCTCAAGGTATTCATCGGATGGGTTCTTACCTGTGAAACAGATACACGGTTAGATTATATTCAGTGACCTGCTAAGCTATTCATCCCCCTTTTTACAGCACTAAATCTGAATGTGTATTATTGGGATTTTATGTAAAATACATATGTATCATTGTAAAGTAGAAATCTGTAGCTGCTTTTACATTTGCAACAACAGCTGCAAGTCTTGAGGAATGTCTCTACCAGCTTTGCACAGCTAGAGACTGAAATCTTTGTCCATTCCTCTTTGCAAAATGGTTCAGACTGAGTCGGACTCTGTCAAGACTGAGTCGAGAGAGTCTGTGTGAGCAATAGTTTAGTGGTCCGTTTTAGATTTTCAGTTGGATTTCAGGTTTGAACCTTGACTTGGTCATTCTAACACATGGCTACGGTTTGATCTAAACTATTTCTTTCTAACTCTGGCTTTATGTCTATGCGCATTATCTGACTGGAAGATGAACCACCATCCAGTCTCTAACAGTTTTTCTTCTAGAATTATCTTGTATTCAGGAAAGCATGATGCTGCCCCAACTGTGTTTTACCATGGGGATGGTGAGTTCAGGGTGTCTGATCTGACCTGTGTGCTGAGTTCCTTGGTCTTAATGAGGCTGTTTGTTCACCTAATAAAAAATAAAAAATCCTCTGAGGCCTTTCCAGAACAGCCAGATCTAAGCCAAGAAGTTACACACTGGCAGTTACACCTGAAGGCAGTTCACATTACATTCTTCACATTTTATTGTTTATGAATTTTAAAAACCATCCATCTATAACATTTCATGTCACTATTATGTAGTATTTTATGTAGGTTTAGCTCATAAAATCCCAGTAATACACTAGGGTTGTATTGCTAAAAACTTTAAGGGCTGTGAATACTTTTGCACTACACAGACACTTACATATGCTTGATTGGCTACAGTATTTGGCAAGTGAGATATTGGGAAAAAAAAAAAAAGGGGGCTGAGATAAGTTGGACCCAAAAATACTTTTTAAATGAGAAAAGCCATCAAAAGACAGGAAAAGACAGAAATTATTAAATTATTTTTACGCCTGTCAAATGCACCACATCTGCAAAACAGAAAAAACAGTTTTGGGAGGGTTTTTTTTTTGTTTGTTTGTTTTTTACCCAAAGAGGCCAACATGTCATGCAGATCCTCCTTGTCAATGAAACCATCCCTGTTCTGGTCGATCATGTTGAATGCCTCTTTGAACTCCTGGATCTGGGACTGGTCAAACATGGCAAAGACATTGGAAGTGGCCCTCTGTGGCCTCTTCTTGGTGGTCTTTCCCTTGGCACGTTTGCTAGACATGGTGACGGCTCAATCTGCACCTGTGACCATATACACATAGGTCAAACTAAGAGTTAGATCAACCTTTACTAACAGAAACACAGGTTTATATGAATGCACAAATTAAGCTGGTTTATCGTGTCTATTATGCAGAAAGAAGAATCAGATCTTTCACTGATGTACATTATCTCCTGCTTGCGCTTGCAGGTGGATCTTTTCCAGCTCACTTCCTCTAGAGAGCGAATTACATTCCCCATGAAATGGCAGGCACTTTGATGGGTGTGAAAATGACATGTCTCTGCAGCACACACCTCAACTAAGATCGGTCCAGAATTAGACCTGTCACTCATGTTCAGCTCTGTGAGGAATTACAATTCATTTGTGTGGGGGGGGAGGGTGTATTTGTGACCCCCAGGGTAAATGGTTGATAGAGGACAGAGGGATAGGCTGGTTTGTGCAGCAAGGAGCAGATAAATGAGGCTGATTATTCACACAGAAGAATGACATCATGTCTAGATAAGCACAGAGATGATGTAATGCTACATGTTATTAATGCACACAAGTGTCTTTACTGTAACAAAAAGATTTAAAAAATGTCTCAAACTTCAGGTGAACAAGTTATCTAAATCTTTAATATGAAAGTAATCTTTATATGGAATAAACAGAGGCCTGAAAGATTTTTCACACCACATCTAAAAACACTCTTTGATAATTACCAAAATATTAATTGGTTATTAGAAAATGTTTTCATAATCTTGTTGGTTGACTATATACAAAAATGCACAAACAATTTTCTTTCCAGAATCACAAAAAAATGAGATAATGCATAACTTATTCTATAGGTTTCATTTCAAAGTGGGCTACATAAGGAGTTAATATTATATATAATTATAGTTCTACATTTAGTTTTTGTCTTATGCTTATTGTGTTTTAATCTGCATGCTGGATACTAATTAACATCAGGCACAGAAATTACTATTATATGCTACCAGTAATATATATAACTCAGATACACTTAAGTTGTTTTTGCTCATCAAACTCACTCCTCCCTTTTTAAATTTAAAAACTTAAAGCAAATTTTCTCCTTCGTGTCCATTCCTTTTCTTTTTTTGAAACATTAAATAAAAGTGTCAACACATCTGGTTCTTCAATTTCTTTTGCCAAAATAAACCATAGGTGCAACACGGACTTGTGTTCACTTTTCCCACTTATATTCAATGGCTACCGCATAGCAGCAGTTGTTTGGAAGAATGGTAAATGCCAGTGGGGATCGGATTAAACATGTACTTTAATGTTTTTAATTACTCTTTATAATAAAATACAGTGGAAGAAGTAATCATAAATGTTTTCTATTGAAATATCTATTTTAAAGAGAAACTGGTTGTATTTTTTACTCAAACATGCTCTCAAAAACCCATTTCTAGCCCTCTAATGGTGAGAGAGATTTGTGCTCCCACAGTTTTGCTAACCCATTTTCACATTTTTTCTCTCCTTGGTCTGTGTATGACAGTGTCATTCTATTTAATAGGGCAGAGCAAAACTGAATTACTCTGCATGTCGCCCAAGACAAAAAAAATATATATATCAGCAAGTAAAAGTGTTCTCTGCCTTTTATCACTAGGCCACAGATACATTTTCTTCCATCCTTTTTAGGTATACACAAACTACTGCAACTGTATCTTCCTGATACACCACATTTGCATTGGCTATAAAAGTATCAGCCCAGTTTATGATCTTAATGGACAACTCAGCTGACCTGAAGTTTACATAAAGACATTATGGATCTCCATGTTAGCTTTTCCTCTATATGGATGCAATAAAAATAATAAAAAAAGAGGAACATTCACAGGAGGCCTAGACCGTTTACAGATATGTGTACACTACAAAAACAATTAAATTGACAGTATTATACATAATCTATTAGAGTGCTCAATTTTTATTCACACTGAGACAAAGATGTAACGTTCAACTAGTGGTAAATTCTAGCAACATTAGCTGCTTTTTTGGTGACAGATCCAAACTGATAATTTTAATCAGTTTATAACAAGATTTGGTTCAACCAACTGACATCGTCATAGATCATGTGTTTTGTCCAGCAGAGGGTGGCGCGGTGATATGCATTATAGCTTAATATGTCAACGTAATAAAAATTTAAGCACTACTATAAGACTTATGGATGAGAAGGGGTTTATATCCAGCCTAAGCTAATTTAGCAATAGCACCCGAGGCAGCCGTCAGTTGTGAATGGCACATCTTAGCCACAGTTGTCAAGGAAATGGTTTATAACAGATTTTAAAAGTTTATTACTATTTCAGGAATGTTTTATACTTCATTCACAAATTAATGTTATTTTCACTTTTTGAAAACATGGAGGACAAAACAGATGACTTCATGAAAGTAATAGTGAAGCTGCTTGCTAGTCGTGATTCAACCAGCAGAGATGTAAAATTGCATCCTCATGTTTGGGTTTTTTTTTTTTTTTTTTTTTGAAGGTTCATTATAAGTTTTTCTAGACTGAGAATTTCTGGAACTGAATAAACTATTTTGTATTGTGCTTTGGTTAATGAAATACAAATATTGCCTCTGGCCGTCTATAAGCTTCTGGAAATGGGCTCTACCGGAGATCTTACAATGGATAGATGTTTAAAGGCCAACTCTGTAAAAGAAAAACACAGTACAGTTAAATGTTAACTTAACTGAGTTTTAAAAAAAAAAAAAAAAATCATCCTACAACTCTGGAGAATTAGATATTTTGTCAAGTGCATTTTTTAGAATTTGTTGAATATCTCGTTTAAGTTTATTCTATTTAAATGTTGATTAAAGTTTACCAAAATAAAATGCAAGGATTTCTACAAGAATTTTACTGGAATTCTTTTTTTAGGCTCGAGTGGCCTTTATTGAGCAGTAAATGGACAGGAAATAGGGAGCAGAGAGAAGGGGAGGACATGCAGCAAATGGCCCAAGACTGGGACTCGAACGCACTCTACCAACTGAGCCGCCCGGCACCCCTTACTGGTTAAATTCTAACACTTTGTTCTATCAATGTAAAATTAGTCTTCAGTGACTTCATCCTCTGCCACATCCTTTGTGTGGCAGCTAAATTATACAAACACCAAAGGTGTGCACTTTTGGCCCCAGACCCTTCCATTTCCAACCTCACAATCACACAGGAAGCTGAAAACAAAACAACCACCAAGAGGCAATATGAGGTTTCAGGAAGCAAGAATCCTTAGTTCATTTAATGCTTTTCCGTTCATTCTTGTTGGAAGTCTTTTCACAACTGTATTTTTATCTAGTGCAAAAACTTGTTACAGCTCTAAGAAAACTGTTCCAAAGAAGACTCATTTGAGACATTCCTGTTTGTTTGAAGAGACAGGGGATATTCCAAGCCGGACTTTATAGAGGGAATACAGAGACAGCTGCTCTGGCTCTTGAGGTTGTCGGGGTGGACACAGTCGTTAACTTTTAAGAGGTGAGGTGGTTTTATTTGTTGGATTTGTGTAGATAATCAACAATTTGAAAATGATTATCTCACAGCCCCACCTCAACCTCCAATCACAGCAGACATAAGCGCTTTTAGTAGAAGGTCCTAGCCTCCCCCTTGCTTTCAGCGCAATTACATCACTACTTTCAGGCCTGACATTTAACATTAGGGGGTCATTTCTATTGTATATATGAAGACATTTGTAGAAGCGGCATATTTATGGGAAACCTTTTAGAAAAGGACAAATACAAAGATTGCTTCAGAAATACTTGGCCTACAAACGTTGATGGTGTTGTGTTCCTATCAATCTATTGTAACCTGTATGCTCAAAAACTCAAATAAGTGAGGCACCAAAACTGTTCAGGGGCCAACATCCTGCTAAATCCAGCTGTGCCAGAAAAGCTCCTAGGAATTTTATTCCACATCAGCTTGTCTGATATTCAAATCAACATAGACTTCCAAGAGAAAGTCATTTTGGCAAAATTAAAAAATAAATAAAATCACCAACCACATTAGTATTTGAGAGACCTCTTTTCCTAAAATCTTGCTGTAGCCAATAAATGTTGCTAAATATATTTGTCACATTCTGTGTAAGAACACCAAAAGCTGTTTAGGTGTTTATTCGGTTATGACCATTACATGAGGGCTCAAGTCTATTGTTTCAAATTCGATACAAAAATACAACAGCAAAACCAGGTGATTTTTCTTCTTTCCAATAAACAGTCAAATACAAAAAGAAAAGAAAAATCACAATATTCTGACCATTACTTCTTGTATCAGGCTTTAACAGGTTAAGATTCGGTCACACTGTGTATACAGGTTCTTTACAAGTTTCAGTAGGTCCAGTTTAAGACTTTATAACATCCTTTAAGATGCTTCAAATATAATTCAAGACTTGCATAAAACAAAAAGTTAAGGAAGTTAACTTATAAATGATATTTACCTAACAAGCTAAGCAAATTAAATAGAATTGTTTGTTTTTTACTTTGGCATGCAGCATTCATCGTGGTTACTTAATGAGAGCTCTGTTTTGAAGACAGACCTTGTTAAATATGCACCAAGAGCTAGTAGTGCATAATGTAAAAAGAATAGTTCATTTTAATTACAAAAACATACAGTGAACCTCTTTTGGCAGAAAAAGCTATTACACAGTTGATTGAAGAAGCAATTACAAGAAACAAAAGCAGCAAATTAAGACTTATTTAAAATATGTAATTCAATACCAAGTTTGGAAAACTGGATGCATTTAAGACCTTTTTAAGGCCTAATATTCAGATAATGGAAACCCTTATATAGTATGGTTGCAATGGTCATATTTTTAGTGCATGAACTGAACCTTCAATGATTCATCGGCCATAATAAAAATTCGTTTTAACATCAGCAATAAATTGTGGCAAAAATCACCACAGCTTGATTTGTACTGACAGAAATGTTTGATCTCTGTCCATCACTGATTCCTTTCATCCTCGTATTTGGAGTGGGCTAAGACAAAGCTCCTCTGTCCTTCAAACCAATAGGAACAATCAGGCTGTCATCTCTCTCTCTCTCACCAACTTTGAGTCATGTAGGTCAGCCAGTGCTGAAGTGTGAAGACTCAAAGGTCAATGGTCACAAATACCAAGAACAAAGTGTGAAGAGTCCAACAAGAGACAGCATCTCAGGTGTGACTGTAGAGATAATGGATCAGAAACTCCTCTGATGAATCAGCCTTTAGGGTTGAGATAAATGTAACCTTACATGCTCACAGTTCAACTGGCTCAAGATGAACAGTTGATTTGTCTCCTTTGATTGATGGAAATCTCCATAAATACTCACTTCAGAAGCTCAGTGTAACTCTATCTTTTCCTCAGCTCTGACTCCTCAGATGTTACCTCACCACTCCACCTCAAATACAGCAAGAGATCCCTGATGCTCTTAAAGATTTACAACCAGCTTTCATCCTCACCTTGGCTTCAAGCTGAAAATGAAGAGAGGCCTTCAAACTCCCTTTGTCCGGATCCGTCACCGCAGAGGGAAAGGAGGCAAGCTGTCTTGCTGAAAAGTTTGCTCAAACAATCAAACTCCCCTGGTTAGGCCCCGCCTCCTTTTCTGCTCCGACCAATGGTGAGGGCAGTCTGTCCCGTAGGGAGACATCGCAGGCCCAGACCATTTGTCCATACAAGGCAAAGGAATGCAGAGGCTGTAGCCTCTGCTCCTGCCGCGGTCGCTCTTTGGGATGTTTGGGGAAAAGGCAGAGATGAAATGACAGGAACTACGATAAGGCTGCCTTATTTAGAGAAAGGAGTCTAAACATTTAGAGGCTGGGGATGGTGAAAACATATTGAGGGAGAGAGGGAGCAGTGAGGAAATGGAGAATGAGTTGCTGCTGGAACTATAGTTTCCTTAAATAGGCAGTGAGGCTGCGCAACACAGGGGCCAGAATTTAAGAGGAACACCTGAAATGATGCGATCAAGGATAATTTACCTGGTTTCACTTCTAGAAATTCTCTCTTAATAAAATAATAATAATTTCCTTCCCATGATCAATAAAGTATCTAATCTAAGATTATCTAACCTAATATGATATCATTTTGACTCTCTTTTCAGTTCTTTGTAACATCCAAGTTCCCTCGTTATTTGGGCAGAGTATAATTTAAGGTTTTAACACAGCTTTCTTTCACAGGTCTTTTAATACATTTTGCAGGATTTATTTATTTATTTTTTAAAGAAAATATACTCATCTAAAATATAAACTACCTCAGTGTGTATGGGTATAACTAATAAGAAATTGCTGTAATCTTCCCTTTTGAGATCTGTTGTTAACGCAGCAATTTTATTCACTTCTATATTGTAACAGAGTTCCATCTAAATTACAGTATTTTGTTTTAGAAATACAGCATCAGAATGAATTTCAATCGATAACAGAGGGATACGTTCAAGGTCTGCCCAATGCTGTCATAGATGTTATGTTCACTTGTAACGCCATCTACTGGGCTAAAGTAGCCATCAAATTAAAATTCAGCAAACCTTTTCCCATGTGTATTGCCTGGCAGGGTGATGGTATAACATTGAAAGAGAAATTCAATAAAAGATGCAGTGCTGCGACAAAAGTTTATGCCCTGCAACAGAGTTATTCCGGTTTTTTTTTTTTTTTTTTTTTTCATATTTAAATGTTCCAGATTGTCAAACAAATTTAAATATTAGACAAATAAATAAATAAATAAATAAATAAATAAAAATGACTAGAGTTAATGAACACAGTTTTCAAACAATGATTTCACACCCTGGGCCTGTTTTAAAATGTAGTTGCCTCCTAAATGTAAAAATTGGTTGATGGTAACAACTGCAACAATGGTAACGTTCACCAATGCTCAAATTGTCTTCACTTATGGATCATGACCGTCAGTTGGTTCACTGTAACTAAAAGCTTTAGAAATGGGTTTGTAATCTTTTATAGGTTGATAGATAATTGTGACTTTCTTACTTATCCGTTACTGAATCTCTTTAGATTGGGTGTGATGGTTTGCTTTCTCAGATCTTTTAGCCTTCCTAATGTTTGACAGAGAGGTTCTGTGATATGTAGTGATATTAAACCGAAAAAATGTGCTTAATCACAGCTAAGGTGGCAGTTCTATTTTCACATAGGAGTAGGTTGGTTTAGATAACTTTTACATATGAAATCATAACTTTAAGCCCTCTTTATGTATTTTCTTAGGTTATCTTTGTGTGATATTGAAATTTAGGCAAAAGACAGAAGAAATCTAGAAGTAAAATAAAAAGATTAAGGAAATACAAAAAGCTTAAAAATCAAGATTACCATTTTTTTTTATCTTTAGTCTTTAGTTATATTTATAGAGGCTCCTTTATGTGTTGCAGCTTGTTACACGGAATGTGCTGTTTTCCATTTACGTTTGAAGGCGGAACGGTTTTAACACTCGAGTTTCTGATTGGCTTACTCGACTCGGCAACGCGCATGCGCTTTACAGCTGGAAGATGGTTGCTTTGTCTATGTGAGAAGAACCCTGACAGGTAAGTTGTTGTCTTTTCTCTCAATTTTTAACGCCGACAAAATGTGTTTGAAAAATGTAGCTGTTGTAAAAGACGTGAAGTGTTACTATTTTTGTTAGTTTGTGAAGGTATGTCGTTATTCTCCCTACAAGTTACAAGTTTTTACAAAAGTAGTAAATGGAGGTGTTTCACCTCTGTCGAAAGTAAATTTAAAGTTCAGAGGGAAAGTGGAACGCTTCGTTGAAGAGAATGTATTGTTTCGGTATTTCTGTAGGTTTTGAATGAGATCAAGTCTACAGTGTTTTGACAGAGTTAAGAGAGCAGAGCCTGAATAAAACATGTAACATCGTTGCGAAAGCTAAGTTTTCTGTAGCATCTTTATCTTAAAGTTTCCCAGGTTGTCCTCTTCTGCGAACCTGTCTTTGTTTTAGTTTATTTTCTTTTTAGTCTTGTTCCATTTTTTTTTCCTTTTTAAAATATATATTTGTTATGAATTAAAAAAAAATTAGTGGTCTGAAAGTAAGGTGCAGTCATTGTCCAATAAAAGATAACAGTTTTTGTTGTTGTTTGTTTTCCCCACACGTTGTTCAAAAGAAGATGCGAGATAATCTTATACGTTAGGCAGTTGCAGATATTAGATTCCCATGGTGTAAATAGATAAGATGCAGAGCTGTTAAATTTGGAAAAAAATAGTTTTTGTACTTGTTTTTCCAACATTCAAACATATCCCTGGTATTCATTTTTCAATGTATGGTTAGAACCATGGGGTTTTTTTTTATTCAACATGGCTACCATTAGGTATAAACGTAGTGGTAGCTGCTGTAATAAACTGTTTATTTGCACTACAGAAGATTTGTATGTATCGCATTAATTTATATATGCATTTATAGATTGTTTACATTTCTTGGTGCAAAATGTGAAAAAGTACAAAATAAACAACAACAACGGAGTTAGTGAAAATTATAACAAAATCTGTGTTGTTTTTATGTAAACCATTCATAGGGTATTGCACCATGCAACAATCCAAGATACAAGTATCAAAATGTTGATACTTTATGTTGTAACGATGACTGTCTTACTCTAACCCACATTTTAAAATGTTTTTTAAACTAAACCAAGTCGTTTCTAATTTGTAAAAACACGACAAGGTTGGGACTTTGCTCCTAACGATGTGTGTGAACATGCATGAATCAATGAGGTACTCATACCCCTTGAACATTTCAACATTTGTCACATTACATCCTCAAACTTCATTGTATTTTATGAGAATCTCATGTAATCTAGCGGAAGGAAGAGTAGATGTATGTTTTCAAAAATTTCATCATTAAAAATCTGAAAGGTTCAGCATGCATCTTTCAGGATCCAAAAGATTTTCCTAAGATTGCCCTATATTTAGCTCCACCCATCTTCACATAAACTCTGACAGTATTCCCATTACCTGCTTAAAAAATAAACAAAAAAAAAACATCTCCATATTGTAATGTTGCCATCACCATGTTTCTCTCTGAGGAAGATGTTTTTAGCCTGATATGCAGACTTAGTCCACCACACATAGTGTTTTGTATGAAAGCCAACACATTCAATTTTGGTCTAACCTGACCAACCCATCCTGCTCCACATATTTACTGTGCCTTCTTTTTGCCTTTCTTAAATAAAGGTTGGATTTGTGGAGTGCACAACTAATAGTTGACCTCCTCAAAGAGTCTCCCACCTGAACCCTGGATCGTTGCAGCTTCTCCAGCGTTATCATGGGGCTCTTGGCTGTGCCACTGATTAATGTCCTTTTTGCCCAGCCTGTCAGTTTAGGTTGACAGTCATGTCTTCGTAGATTTGCAATCTTTCAGGTGTATCATGGTGGATTGAAGAGATCTCTGTCAGATAGAGCTGGGCAATAAATCGATTTTATCAATTAATCAAATTTTCTGTTTTTGAAGATTTAAGTTTTGGAAAATTGGGATTTTTGTTTCACCAGTGCACTTCTTGGGTTTCCAGAGTGATGTTAGTCCACCTAAGAACTACCATCTTGTTTGATAAGCGTATTTTACCGCATCTATCTATTTCAACTTTGAACTTAGGTCAACTTACAGAAGGAATTGTTGAAATAAAAGCCAGTTTTTTAAGATAGTTTCAGTCATTTGTAACTTTTTAAGGGAAAAAAATGAGGTGGAAAAATTCAACTGAAATCAGAAATTGAATTTAGTAGAAAAAAAAAACAAAAAACCCCCCCCAAAAAGCAGAGATTTTATTTCTAAGCCATATTGCTCAGCTCTACTGTCAGATGTCTCAAGCTTGAGATATTTTCTTTACAACCGAACCCTGCTCTAAGCTTCTCCACAACTTTCTCCTTGATCTGTCTGATGTGCTCCTTGATCTTTATGATGCTGTTTGTTCACTAAAGTTCTCTAACAAACCTCTGAGGCCTTCACAGACGAGCTGTAGTCATACTGAGATTAAATTACACACATTTTCCTGATTAGGTGACCTTTGAAGGCAATTGGTTGACCTGAATTTGTTATACTGGTACTTTTCAGGGTTGTATAGATTGGAGGAACCTTTGAAAACCATATATCATTTTCCTTTCAGTTTGCAGTTATGCTCTACTTTATGTTGGTCTGTGACTTAAAATCCAAACAACAAAATGTAAAGAAAGTTGAAGGATCATAAAAACGTTTGAGAGGCTCTGTAAGTCTAAATCGGACAAAAAAAAGAGGTGTAAAACAGTGATTGATAGCTGTAGCTTTTACAGTACAATGTCCAGCTGATTTCCTTGGAGAAGTGAATAAAAAGTCTGAAGAAATTCCCGATGGAATCATATGAAAGCAATATTGGATTTATAACTAACTGCTTCCTCTCTTGTTCACGCTGCAGGGGATTCTTTTACTGCTTTCACAGAACACTACAGTTGACCTGGTTATTACAATCAACTATCACTTTAAGTTACTTGTGACAAATGAGTGAGCTAAGCACATTATTGCATTTCTATTGTACACTCATATGATCAGCCAGAGTTGCAGTAGTTGCAGTTGTGTTTGCTGCACAGCATATCTCCTGATCAGATGTTTTTTTGTTGTTTTTTTTTTTTTCTCAGAGGCCTACCTTTCTGTCATGTTTTCCTCTCTCGGCAGCTTGGGCAGAGATATCAATCCTGATGTGAAACTCTTTCTGTTAGACTTCCTCCTAAATCAGCTGGGTTTTTTCCGATTGGTATTCCATTCCTGACCAAGCATATCTGCTGGAGAGTCCCCTCGTCTTTGACGGCCCAGAGAGCTGTGGTCGCGACCAGAATCTGTGTTGTCCACGTGTGGGCGTGTTTGAAAAGCCCGTCAGAGGCTTTCAGAAACTGCTAGTCTGGCTGTCATGTGCGCAGAAAGAGGGAAAGCATGAATTCAGCGAGCCGATGGTGTGTGTGCGTGTTATGTGAGATAGAGGAAGCATCAGTGTGGGTGAATACACGAGGACTCTCTCATAGATCACTGTATATTAGTTTTTCTACCACAGAACAGAGAGGAGCAGAACGCTGTCGTCTCTTATGATCCTGTTTAGCTCAGCTCTATGGACTTTTAGAACTTTGTCTCCAAGGCGTCCAACCTACCAAAATGTAGACAGACATTCACAGAGACGTGTTGAGGGTCATCAGTGGAGCAGTATGAGAAACAAAGTTCTGAGGATCCTCAGATGAACATGGTGACAAAGTTTCCTGAGACAGTTTGTGCGTTCATAAAGTGGGGAAAAAGCTGATGGCGGAGAGGAGGTCAGGGCGACCTGACTTGATTAGGAGGGAACATTTGCATCCTTCTCTCTGGGTAAGACTTGGACTCAGGATGTGCTGCAGATTAGTGAAAATACTTTGAAGTGCTGTTTCAGCTAAAACTGATTTCTCGAAAGCTGTAATACAAAAAAAGATGTAAAAACAGTGACTATAAGATAGGGTTGCATTATTTAAAAAAAACAAAACAAAAAAAAACCATGAAATAATTATGATGATTGGTATCTTATATTAGCAATTAGCTTGACTAGCATTACTAAAGCAACACTCTTCATGTATATTATTATCTTAACTGTATGATTTCCAAAAGGCTGCTAACATTTCCCATAACAGACAGGGGTTGGAAGCTCAAAACGGTAGAAAAAGCAACAAAAACTGCATTCTTTTAAGCCTCATTTTACTTTCAGGTAGCTTCTTACATCTCTGTGCTTCCTTTGTTGTTTAAAACCATCACTAACACTGAAAATGGCTGACTTTGACTCTTCCTCCCATAGTAACAGCATCTACAGTGAAGACTGTTGTTACTGTGTCCTTATAGCGCTTATGAGTGCTCCAGTCACTGATCGAAACAAGATCCAATACTTAGTTTCTGAACGGCCTGTCGTGGGTCAGTGCTGATCAAGCCGATAATTAGCCAGTTCAAGCCACCAGCACATCTTGCTAGTTTTATTTGTGTAAAGAAACCATTAAAGGCCCAGCCTTTCATTTGTTGTGTTTAATAAATTAATTGAAATGTGCTCTGCTTCAATGGCTTACTGAAAACTCAACCTTTGGAACATGAAAAGTAACCTCTGAAAGGCAAAGTTTAAGTACCTTCCTGAAATGATTACAGCTAGGAAGCCTAAGAGCATGCTTGGTTTTAAATATTTTGAAAGCTAAATTGACAGTCCAGCAGTGTTACTCGTCATCCCAGCACAAGATCGACTAGAAGGTGGACATGAGTCAAGTTCAGCTCTGTCTTTTTGAGGCTGGTTATAGTTGGATTACTCTGGGTTATTTGCTGGGAAGAGCCAATGTAATGCTAATTATTTTGAATTTTACCAAAGTGTTATTTTCACATCTTTAATGTCGACCCAAGTCTCTGTTTGCATTATGTTTGTGTACACTGGAACCCCGCATAGTGAACTTTTTTACATAATCACCGTGACGGACCAAGAAAATGACATCATTAATTTCTGTTGTCTTGCAGAGACAAAAAAATCGTGTCTTTTTACTGGATCCCATCTTAACTTGCGTGTGCTCACCTTTAGACCATTAGTCATGGCCAAAGACCTAATGCAAAGGTCATTACGGCTTGCAATTAGCAATAGAAATATCGGCTTGCAGACCATTCTGCTGTTTGGAGCGAACTCGAACCTTCAGGAACTTTGTTGCCATAATGTTTTTTCTATTTGTGGGATTAAGCAAACAAAGACACAGCTAATCACGTACAGACTGTTGAATTATTTAAATGCAAAGCAGATACTTTTCTTGCTTTGTCATGGCTCTTCAAAAGTGCTCAATTCTTGTTTTTCCTATGTTTTTTTTTTTTTTTTTTTCCCTAGTCACAGACCATGAACATTGTGGGTCACCTGGCAGAGACCGTGTTTGTCACAGTGAAGGGGCTGTACCACGGCCTGAACCCCGCCACCCTGACCGGAGGGATTGATGTCATCGTGGTGCGGCAGCCTGATGGGTCATTCCAGTGTTCCCCCTTTCACGTCCGCTTTGGGAAGCTCGGCGTGCTGCGGTCCAAAGAGAAAATTGTGAGTATGCTTTTTTTTTTTTTTTTTTACCTTTGCTCTCTGGCTAAATATTCGGTCTTCTCTTGTTGAACCACATGTTGGGATTTTAGGTCGACATCGAGATAAACGGAGAATTGGTTGGCCTGCATATGAAGCTTGGAGACAATGGCGAAGCTTTCTTTGTGGAGGAAAATGAAAATATGGAGGTAAGTCGAATGATATCAATAAGACTGCTTCAGCTAAATCACTCTCTCATGTTAAATACACACTTTTTTTTTTTTTTTTTTTTTTTTTTTTTTTTTTGTGACTTCTGCTTCATATTAGGTCCCAGCCTATCTGTTCACCTCCCCAGTTCCTCTGGAGCTTCCTGAGCAGATGGATGTGTCCGCTGAGGGGTCCGGAGCCCGCAGGAAGAAACGACGGCGGAAGCGCGTGCGTTCTGATAATCAGCCGAGAGAAGAAGTCAGCTCCTCGTCGGAAGAAAGAGACAGAGAGAAGAAGGGCGAGAGAGAAGCTGATGCTGCTCAGTGGGACGGACCTGCGTCTGAGCAGCTGTACACACCACTGCAAGTCAGGTCAGACAATATGTTGTTCTTAGAGGGTTGGTGGTTGGACTGAGTGAAACCCCACATAATGCTGCGTCTAAATTTTTTTCAAACTAAAAATGTATTTATTGCGCATTTTTATTTTTATCTGCTCAATAATAAGCTGATCATGCATTATTTTAGATGAACAAATTAATCTAATTTAAGTGGAAAAGTCTGAAATTTATTGGAGGTCCACAACACATGAAAAGGTCTTGCATGTTTGCCTTATTGGGAAAAAAAGCGCCCTTTGGACAACACTGCTCTAAGTGGTCACTTTGAAGTTTTAAATACACCATCTTACCTGTTTAATTTCTTATTTATTGGTAGAAAGTTGAGGTCAAGGGTTTAAAATCAATCATAGCCCTGTTACTGCTGATGTTTCAGTGAAAGGGAATCGGAAATCAGTGTGTGAGACTCAGGATGTAACATTAACTTTCAACACAGTTTGGGGTGAACAAAGTTGTTAAACATTTAACTTTTTTCATTTTCATTTGCTCTTCCTTGTGTGTGTTAGTAAATCAGTGTACTACTCAGTGTCTGAGGAGCCAAACGAGGAACTAGAGGCCGCACAGAACAGGCACACTCATCCAGATTCAGATGGAGAGCAGTCACATTCAGAAAAGTGAGAAAAGCTTTTTCCTTCTCTTTAAAAAAAATATACTTGTTAATCCTTCTGTTTTGAGAATCTTCTTTGTGTTTTCCAGTGTTTTCTTCAGTCAGCCGGATTCTCCTGGAAGCGACTCGGAGTTTCTGGTTAAAGCCCAAGTCTTGTCTGAGCCTAAGATACAGTGGCACTGGGGAGGATTTCCCACGGTGAAAACACACCAACACATATACAGCTGTGCATTTAAGGCACACGTGCTGTGGTATGAGGTCGTCCTGCTAATACATGGTTCTCCTGTTTTCCACAGCCCTGTAACCCAGAGAAGACACCAGCTGGGCTGCAGGTCGCCTCACCTTTGAGCATTTCTCACTTCCACACCATTAAGAGGCAGGACTCCTTTGACATGGGCTATGATGCTGTGATCAGCTGCGGAAGAAGAGCCAGAATAACTGTCATGACACCACAGCCGAGGACACACTCTCTTGATTTAGATAGCGGCTCTACACAAACCAGTCCTTTATCTCCGGAGGAGAACTCTCATGACACACTTTCCCACAGCGACCGCTTCATGTCATGTGTTTCTTTGGGGGATTTAAATTCAGCACACTCACTTGAATGTACACTGGAAGAGGAGAAGGAGGAGGAGGAGGAGGAAAAAGACTCGTCTTCTGAGTCAGTTGGCATTTGTTTCAACACCAGCCAAGAAAACGATGAAATATTTAATTCTGTACCGGAAACGGTTTGTGAAAATGGAACTTTGAGCAAAACAGAAGAGCTCAGAAAACAGATCGATGAATGCACAGTCCAAGAAACAAGCCAGAGTAGTCAAGAGCCAACAGATGAGCAACCCCAAGATGTCTTATCTGAGCAGAGTGAACCGGGTTCTACACATCCCGCCCCTGACAGTGGAACAGTGCCCAGAGCGGATGGAGGAGATGAGGATAGCACGCTCAAAGCAACTGATGGATCAGCAGGAAGCTCAGCTCCAGCGACTGCTGTATCACAAGCTGATGGCACGGACTCTGAGATCAACTTGGCCAAGTCCTCTGAAGCATCCTCCCAACTCGAACAACAGGACAAGAGAAAAAGTGAAGCATTTGAGCGATTTAGTTTATGCTTTATGTCAAAGTCACAAGCCTTTTCATGCATAAAGTGGATCTCTTTCTCATTTTGCTGTGTGGCTCTGCTGTAGGTAAACAAAACAGTCAGTCCGATATTTACCTGGATGACCTGACCACTCTGGACCCAGAGGTGGCGGCGCTTTATTTCCCCAAAGCGTAAGATGTTTTCTTATACACGGTTCCTACACACATTTTGTCAAGTTCCAACCTTAATTTGCTGCGTATTTTCTGCGCAGGAAAAGAATACACGGTTTTCTATGCTTTTAACAAAATTGCATGCAGCCCCCTTTTTTGACTACCCCTGAAGGCAATTCAGTGCAACAAACTGACTTCAGAAGTCAACTAATATGTAAATAGATGCTGCCTGTGTGTGATTCAGTATAAATCCAGATGTTCTGTGAAGGCCTCAGAAGCTTTTTACAGAACATTAGTGAAAAACCAGCCTCATAAAGACCAAGGAACACAGCTGACAGATCAGGGGTAAAGTTGTTGCGAGGTTTAAAGCAGGGTTAGGTTCTAAAACAATATCCCAAGCTTTGAACATCTCAAAGAGTTCTGTTTAATCCATCATCTGAAAATAGAAAAAGTGTGGCATAACTGTGAGCCTACCAAGACATGGTCGTCCCACTAAACTGAAAGGATTACCTTGGAGAGAATTAATCAGCCAAGAGCCCCATGGTAACTCTGGAAGAGCTCGAGCGGGTGAATCTGTCAACAGGACAACTATTACTAGTCCAAATCTGACTTTTACGGAAGAGTGGTAACAGTAAAGCTATGAGAAGATCCATTTCTAATTTGCCACAATCCTTATCAGTGACACAGCAAACACATGGAGTAGCATAAAGCTTATAATAACTCCTCAATGTTATAACAATGTAATGACCCAGTAATTTTGTTGCAGTAACTTGTAAGAACAAATGCTGAACCTAAATTACCATGTGTTGCCTGCCCACAGGGAAGCGGAGGGAGTGTTTACCCTGCATACAGAACAGGGCTCCTGCTCAGGTACCCAGACGCCTCCGTCCGCGGACAATGGAGCGCTGGACAGCGGCACAGAGTATCTGTCTGATTCTACATCATACCCCATGGAGGTCAGTATGTCCCTTTGTGGGCAAGAAGACACCAGGCAGATTACCAAAGGTAGGAGTGATTGATCCAGTGTCAGGTTGTTAGCTCTGCTCATGCAGTAAAGGACGAGTCCGTTTGTTTTTTTTTTCTTCTTCTTCTTTTTTTTTTTTTTTTTTTTTTTTTTTGTCATTTGTTTTTTATTTTGCTGCAGAAAAGTTCACAAAGCATCTTGTGACATATCAGGATTTTCTCAACAATCCAGAAATCATTGAGGACCCAAGTCTAGTCATCTGCATAAATTCTAAGTAATTAATAAATTTTTTTTACTGTTTTCAAAAGTTCATCAGTTTCCAGTATAAAAACTTAATTTCCATTGTTGCTTATTCGCTCTTCTACCCTTTTTGCAGCTATTATAACTGGGCAGTGGCTGCTCCAATGATCCTGTCCATGACAGCATTCCAAAAAAACCTACCAAAGGTATTTTAGTTTTTAAAACCAGACCACTTAAGTCTTAAAAAAATGTATTTTAAATGTTCAATCCAAACATTAAATACACTTTTTGTAGTGTTTCCTTTTTCTTTTAAAGGAAGTTAGAAGATATGTTAAGATTTTATAAGAGCCTGTGCAATAAAAACGGTGGCAGAAATAGTTATTTTCTTTCTATGTGTCTCATACATAGAGTACAATAGAGCAGCTGATGAAGGACAAGATGCCCAAAAAGTCTGGGCGATGGTGGTTCTCATGGAGACGCAAAGACCAGGTAGCTGCTCAGGTCCTCATGTAAATGCTTATGTAGTGGGTAATGGGAAGAAATGTTGCCTGTTTCAGCCTGCACTGACTACACACGGATAAACATAAAATGCTGTGTCCTTTCTAGTTGGAGTAGATTTTTTTTTTTTTTTTTTTTTTTTTTTTTTTTTTTTTTTTTTTTTTTTTTTTTTTTTAATGTAAGGCTTAATGGTGATGAATGTTGACTCCGTTTTCCCCTTCGGCATATACAATCACAGGAGAAACAACTGGATCCGCTGGGAAGAGTTTCCTCCACAGTTAAGTAAGTCGCCTCTCAAACAAATGATTAAATAATCCTTCCCCAGGAAACATCGCATCCTGTGTTCCAGCTGGAGCTGTTCGAGCAAGTCTTGCTGTTGCACATCTGCTTCATTACTGCATTACTTTTGTAACGGTGGGAAACCTGTGGCGCGGTATCAGCGCCAAAATTAAGACTATTGCCCACCCAGCGGTAGCTACTTTCTTGACGCAGGAGGGGATATCCATTCCGAAGCCGGCTACTGATCTGATTAATGATTGGCCGGCACAGGTAACTGAGCGGCCGGCGCTGGCAAATGAGAAGGAGGCGACTCACTTGCGTTAGCATTAGAGAGGAGAGGAGAGGCTAATGACTAGCATACATAGGCTGGTCACCCACTGGATTGCCTTCTTCCTGTGCTGGCCATTAGCATGGATAGGTTAGCGTTCGCATTGGATAGGCTGGCAACTAGCATGCTTAGGCTGGTCACCCGTGGCTCGTAACTTTCTTCTTTAAAGGAATCAAGAGAACTGGTTGATATACAATATCTGTAAGCGCCATGCATTAGATCCATTGACATGTGCCCTTTTGACAGTTTACTGGAATCCAACGTGATGCCAAACATAAACGCACTATAAAATACGGAGCTGAAGTTGGCTTCCGATTCGGCAGATGGCTAAAGGGTAATTCCATCCAATTTTTCAGTCTTTAGCGTCTTTAATTAGCTCTAGTAAAACGTCAATATTCAAGACTCTTCAAACATAGACTCGATTATTCTACACTAAAAGCAGAATATTTAATACCTAGTTTGTGATTTGTGAACCTTATATTTGACTTATGAACATACTAATATGGCCCTTTAACTTTAACGGATTAAAAGGATATAACTATCCAATATGTTAAATGTTTTGTTTTTATTAATGACAACCATACTGACAATGGTATAAATAATATTTTATTAGACAAACATTACATACATAAATGTCACTTTTTCAAAACCAGCCCAAATATCCTGAACAGGAAAAATGATTTGAATTTGAGTCTTTACTTTTTAAGTGAACATTTAATGTATACTTTTATGTGCTCATTCTGTAACGTTTAAATATATATATATATTTTTAAAAAAAAATAGTGAAATCGCTTGTCTGACCAAGATAATTCATTGATTTTATCTTCAGAAAAAGGGATAAGTTGTCAACAATATCGTTACGGACTTTTAACAGTTCCTTTCTGACTATGGATATGTTAACTGAGTTGTTATATAATTAACTGTATATATTTTGATTATTAGATATATCATGAACAGACTAAAGTAAATACCATTAAACAAATAAATGAATTCTGCACGGGAATCAATTGTATTTTCCATAACACTGACAAGTTACGCGCCGAAAACATTGTTATAATGGTGAAAATTATGCAGACTATGGCTGAAATAGACCAAGAGACTTGTTAAGACTTGCCTGTGAAAGGTAATTCCAATCGATTTGGTTTGGATACCTGAACGGTGAGAACAATTCCAAGCAGCACATGTACAAGGCATTTTACCATCTCCGATTCCTGACTCTACAATGATGCTGCTGATGTAGGAACGCCATTCAGCATTCTATGGGGCGTGTACACATTAATGCCTATGTGCACAATAGTCTTAATTTTGGCGCTGATACTGCGTCATAGAAACCCTAATGACAATTCCGTGCATGTCTATGTCAGTGTTTAATGGTTACTTTCATTGTTCACACACCCATGATGTTCTGGACATAATCTAGTTTCATCGATACCTCTTAATTGTTTTGTTTTTTTCACATTACTGCCACAGTGTATTGTATAAAGATTTTGTCTAAAAGTCTCGTTTTTTGTAAATAAATTATGACAAATCCACAAAAGTTGTGGTTGTTAAAAAAAATGGTGGTAATTTTCAATGTGTATGAATTCCAAGGCACTGTTGGCTGCAAATGTTTACAACTTATCTGCAAAGTACATACTACAATTTTGTTGCTGTGAAAAGGATATTATCACTATATATTTTTAAAGGCATATGAACACAAACAGTGATTTTTCTTTGTTGTTTTCTCAGGGCAACACTGGAAGACATTGACAGCAATGCTACTGCAGGGCTCGGACGAAAAGCTGTCATTCCTTCCATCAGTCAGCTGTACCACAGATCACTACGTCTCACTTCTAAGCAGATAGTAGGACAACCCTGACTCTTTGTCTAAAAACATAAAACATGTTTAAAGAATTATTGTTGGTGCTTTGATGTGTTTAACTCTGCTCTTCCATCACCAGGAGAATCTAAATCTGCGTGAGGGAGCCAATAAAGTGGTGTTCAGTGTTACTACACAATATCAGGGCACCTGTCGCTGTGAAGCTGCTATCTACCTGTGGAACTGGAACGATCGTGTGATCATATCGGACATTGATGGAACAATCACCAAGTAAGCCGAGTGAAACATGGTTTCTTGCTATTAACGCCATCCCATGACTGTGTATTTGCCTTCCGTTTCTATGTTTTAGGAAGATAAGCTGCCTTAGGTAAACATCACTTTCCTACGCCTCTGATTCTATAACAAATTAAATTTGATCTCCAGATAAGCCAGGCTGCCACATATTTCCTTGGACTAACTGAAAAATTCTGCATCATCAATGTCACAAGTCTGAAATGCCTCATTTAATACAGAAATGCTTTCAGACCCCAAAAATGAAACAAGTGCTATTCAAATGTCACAGCAATAAGCGAGTAATGACATGACTAAATCCCATGCTATGCTGTGCAGATGCTCTGTCTGCACGATTAAAAATTCTTATACCATGCTTACTGAATGGTTCAAGTGAACCCCAACTGCCGGCAAACCCCCCTACTTTTTTTGTTATTTTAGTTAATTATTTGACTGCTAGTGTTGAACTTTCATCCCTAGATGGTCAGTTGATCCCTAAATATGGAAATAAAATAAAACGTGACAGTGACATCATGACAAAACTAACAACACCCCATCCTCACACAGAAGAACACTGAATTCAACATCCTTGATCCTAGTAAACAAACACTATAAATTTTGCATCATTTTCATCACATTTAGACATTTTCAACATGTATTTGTAGTATGAGATTTATCTGTCATATGTAGATGACATATGACATAGATAAATAGATTTTATTAATTAATAGATTTTATTCTTGTTTTTGTTTGTTTTTTATGACAAAAATGATTTTTTTTTTTCCTCTTATAAGCTCCACTCTCTGTCTCCTGCAGGTCTGATGCACTTGGTCATATCCTACCTCAGTTTGGAAAAGACTGGACACAAAAAGGAATTGCCAAACTTTATCACAAAATACACCAGTATGTGAAATATTTTTCCTTGATAGATGATTTATGAGTACTTCAATGGAAGCCTGACATTATGTCTTTTTTTTTTTTTTTTTTTTTTTTTTTTCATCCTGCTATTTGAGCAATTGAAAATGTATTTCATGGATTTTAAAAGTTCTTTGAAAAGTTTAAATCATAATTTTTTTAAAACCCAGTTATGGTTGCTTCTGTCTTTGCAGAAATGGATACAAGTTCCTGTACTGTTCAGCAAGGGCTATTGGCATGGCTGCTATGACCAAAGACTACTTACATTGGGTCAATGACCAAGGCACTGTTCTTCCTAAAGGCCCGGTGTTGCTGGCTCCCAGCAGCCTCTTGTCAGCACTACACAGGTAGCATAAAATCAAATCCTCACAGCAGTATGTTAAAGCAGTTCTGAATTTTGCAGAAAGATGTTTTTTTAACTCTTTTGAAAAAAAAAAAATCTGAGCAATTACAATGTGAGCAGAGGGTTTGATTACCTTTCAAAAAGCAAAATTAAAAAAAAAATCCCCTTAAGTGAAATAGAAGACTATGAAAATAAATCTGTGTCTTCAGATGTCTGCTAACTAGAAATAATACCTGCTCATAAGAAATGGGCAATATTGCCTTAAAATTGTATCACGTTTTAGGGCATTTATTCCAATAACAATGATGGTGACAAGTATTTAACAAACTGATTTTAATGTATAGAGTCTGATGTTAATTTGTTTGCTTTTGGGATTTGCTAACATCACTGTTAACACAATCAATCACAATTCTTATCACACTAATTAGTTTTTCTTGGCATTTATAAATGATATATTTTTTGTCATTCCGAGTGCAAACAGGAATGCTGTAGAGGAAATTACTTTTGGAAGACAGGCAAAATTTAATTTGAAGTTTTGATAGCATTCAAAGACAAATCAATTATCCGGATAACATTTTTAAGGCCTGGGAGTTCTTGGTGTGTGTATGGGGGAGGAGGGGGATGTTCTCACAATTATAAAGTTCATGGAAAAAGTCTGGTGACAACAATTTTTTTTCTACAGATGGTCAATACAATTGGTATATACAGATGTGGAGCAATTTTAAGCTATGTGTGTCTGCAAATCAATAGACAAGCAAACTGGTCTAAATTGCACTGTGTATAAATTATACCTCAGACTTATGGAGGACTGTTAACTTTAATCCACTTTCAGACTCCAACTGTGTGAAAATGAGCAACTTGTTATTACCTGATATGATAAATGGTAAATGGCCTGTACTTTTGTAGCACTTTATCTAGTCCAGAGGCTTTCAAAGTGCTGTACACTACATTTAGTCATTCACACTCACGCTCACATTGACACGTTGATTGTGGTAAGCTACATTGTAGCCACAGCTGCCCTGGGTCAGACTGACAGAAGCAATGTGTGCTTATAATGAAGTATTTGAAAAGATGCAATCAGTTGTCTTAACTCTTGCAGGGAGGTGATTGAGAAAAAGCCAGAGGCTTTTAAGATCACCTGCCTTAGTGACATCAGAGACTTGTTCAGGCCACACGGACAACCTTTCTACGCGGCCTTCGGCAACAGGACTAATGTAAGCAATACTGCAGCCTGGCTCATATCAGAACAAGAATCTTACATTAAACTCATGCCTCTTAGGCCAAAAGGAGCTATAAACACATATATGGTTGAATGTTTTACATCAAATCACTTCATTCAAGACAGTCTTGTATATTAGAATAAATATTTGCTGAAAAAATTTGGTTTAATGGTCAAAAATATGTTATGGTACATAGGTAGTATTAAAGTTAGGTGAAGCTTTGCACGAAAGCTCATCTGTAATGCTTTCACAGGATGCTTATGCCTATAAGCAGGTTGGAGTGCCTGAGACTAGAATATTTACAGTCAACCCAAAAGGAGAGCTTATCCAAGAGATGAATAAAGGCATCAAGTCTTCGTAAGTATAACATCAAGATAACTTCACTTCAACAATAAAAAACCCTAAGCTATTGAATAAAGATGTTTTTTTTATGTGACTTGCAGTCGTACATTCATGGAAATTATTCAGATTTCTAACCTCTGGGATGCATATGTGTTTTCTGTAGGTATGACCACCTTAGTGAGTTGGTTGAGCATTTCTTCCCCATCCTCTCTACTGAGGGCAGTAACTCCTTGCTTCTGGACTGCCCTGACTACAGCAGCTTCTGCTACTGGAGAGAGCTTCTGCCAGAACTGGACATGGATGAGCTGCAGTAGACCAACCTCTTCCATCTGTCTAAACCATACATGCACGCAAAATATATACACGTTCTCAGACTTTCCCAATACAACAACCTCTGATAAGAACATAGAGAGGTAGCTGTTGATTTTGTACTGCAATCAAAGGTAGATCCCAATTAAATTATTCGAGTCGGGGCCACTGAGTATTTAATATCTGCATTTCGAGTTTTTCAAGTTTTTTTTTTTTCCTGTCACTACCTTTTTAAATAGTTTATAAATCTTTTTTTTGATCTTTAAGCATCTTATTCATCCTATTAGAGAAAATTACCTAAATGTTTCGTGCCTTACTTGAAGCTGGTGGAGATATGATGGCGCAAACCCAGCCATGCACGTTCATCCGTGTTGTATGAGTTCAGAGAGAAATCTTGTGTTGCATAGCTTATGGGGTTTTATAGTTCATTCTACCAAAAAGCCAAAAGCTGTTTTAATATGCATTTCAAATGAATCTCAGTTATAAGATCTGTTTGATCTTATTGAGTTATGAGTTAGTTTCTGATTATCGGTCACAGCTTTAAATTTGCACTTTACGGGGGAGGGATAAAATCCTTTAGAGTTGGACTGAAAGCTAGATTTGAAAACTGACTCAAGACTAAAGGTTATGTAACATTAGAATTTTATGTAATGTGGGAAGACTGTTGAATCTGAACATTGTGACGCTAGGCCAAGCACATTGTTTAATACCAAGTTTATAAAAGCACAAAATGTACACTACAGACTATCAGATTTAAGACTAATATTGAGTCGCATTGCACATGCAATGCAACTCACTGAATATGGATTTTGGCTGTGGATGGGTAACAGTGATGTTATATGTATTTATTATTTTGTATGCTTTATTATCTAGTTGATGTAAAATTGAGCAGTTTTTTCTGTAAACCAAAAGTACAGAAATATAAAAGAATTTTAAACAATTCTGGTACTCGCAATGTAGTTGTGTAGTGTGTGTGTATGTATGTATATATATATATATATATATATATATATATATATATATATATATATATATATATATATATATATATATATATATATATATGTGTGTGTATGTATACATACATATAAGCTTATATATAACCCAGTCCCTTAGTTGAACCCTCTTTAGAAGATGGCCCAGGCATTTCCCTGAACTTTTCTTAGGTTCCCTGAAGCTTTCTTTTGAGCAGTTGAAGCTCTCTTAAGTTCCTGATGAGTTGAGAATTGGTTGTTTTAGATACAATCTGACAAGCTGCAGTATCTTTGCCTGTGAAGGCCTACTGATGCAAACTGAATTCAAGTCACTTTATTTAAATAGCGCCAATTCATGTCATGTCATCTTAAGGCACTTTATAATAGAAAAAGTCAATCTAATCATACAGACAGTTTCCGTGTGATTCCAAATGAACCCTAGTTATCAAATAATGCAGGCAAGTTGAGTTTATTATTCAAATAGGGTAAACAGTTTTCAAAGTTTTCTATCTTGGGTACAAATGTATACTATCTTTTGTGCAAAATATACTAAAAAATGAAAATTACCCAGAATTTAAGACGAAAAAGCCTTGATGCAGCATTGTACTGAATTTACATTTTACTGCATATTTGAAAATACTAATGTGTGGTACAGGTACTTGAAAGTAGCACAAACAGGAGAAGACTTGACCAAATAAAACAAAAACAGGTAAATGAATGAGACTGCGCTGTGACAAAATGGAATCAATTTAGCCGCAGGTCGTGTTGCAACATGCTTCTCCCCACGGCTCTCCGGAGATGATGGAGGTGTTTATGACTGGCGCAGTTTCATGCGTCAGTGCGTCTTCGTTGTTTTTACCTTGATCAGGAAGAAACGACGTTGAGGAGAAAAGTGCCAGCAGGTACGTCTTTGCAGTTGTTTTGCGTCATTTCTTCCCTTCAAAATTACAGTATCTAGTTGTTGATTAAGCGCATACACGCAAACGAGCACGTGTTAATATAGTTATTAACTGAAGCTGAAGAGTTCTTTACAGCAGGACTGGTTTAACATGTGGAAGAAACTGGTGTCGTTTGGTTGGTCCTGTTCCCCGGAGATCGAAACTTAAGTGAAACCCGTCCTGTAGGGCTCTTTGAAATATGACAAAACATTCGGTTACTGTTTCAATTTACCTTCACAGTAGGACCCTCTCAATGCAGCCTAACTCAGGACTGCGCATACTATCCCTTTATTCTACCAACTTTACTGCGGCTTTTGCCTCGTGTTTTGCTTCGTCATCCTAATGTTCTGTCAACAGCCGTCATGACTGTTTGCTTGACAGACTCGATATACTTACGAAAAGTTCAAATCCTCATCTTTACATTTGTGTTAATTTGGGACTCGACACATTTTAAAAAATCACCATACCTCCCACGCCCCCTACCCCTTGGGGTTTTTTTTAAAGAAGTTATATTTAGCGTTTTTCCATAAATGGATACAGAAGTAAGAGCCAAAAGGAGCTGGCACATCTCGAATAGCGCTAGAGAACAAAAGTGACATCGAGTCGAGTAATATTTCACAATTAATCGAGTTAAAGTTAGAGGGGGTAAAAGTCACCAGTCACAAATTAAATATTGATAGAGTGCCTCTCAAGATAAAAATGACAATGTATTTCATACAAAAATAGCATTAAAGGCAAAAAGCTAAATGTGTCAATTTACAGTAAAAGTAGTCAAATTTAATCTACTATCAACTAAAATAAGTGCAATGCTTCCCCCATAATGTCAGCCTAAGCAGTGTTCAGTTGTTTCTTGAATAAGTCCAAGGGTCCACAGAATGTAGATGAATGAGCTAAGTGTAAGGACAACAGCGGCAAGGCTCTGTTGCTTTGTAGTACTGATTTACTGATCAGTCAAATTTAGGATTCTGGTGGTGACATGAGGCTGGAGAAGGTCAGAACTTATTTACCCTATTTATTTATGAATAATAAAAAAAGAAGCAAACCAATCCAGAGCTGTAGCATTATGCACACCCAACATTTCAGTGTAATATTAAATCATCCACAAAATCAAAGGTTAAACTTAAATCTGGTCTCTCCAAAACTTGGAATCTCCTGCATTCATGCATAGCAACAAGTCATTAGAAACCCTGAGGAGAGCATATTTAGTAGACTGGCCTTCACAAAAATAGATTTAAAGTTATCCAAGATGTGAAAGTCATTGAGAACATCTAAAATCTGTTCAGAGGATGCCTATGGACACATTAAATTGTATTAACAACTTTCCACAGAGTTTGATGGTGATCACATTTTAAGAACGCATGAGCCTGATTGGTCGTATCACTCTTCACAACATGTAGTGAAATCACCTCATGTTTCCCCACGTACACCTTAGTTCCAACATCGAGTCTCAGTGACATCAGTATTCCCCTCATACCAGGGAGCTGCCCAGTAAGACCAAAAGGCCTTATGCACACCCATTATGTGAATTGCATCAGACTCCATCTCGTGCTGTTAATGCTGTCTATTTAGTCTGTAGGGCATCTGCTGTTTCAGATTACCTTAAACTTTGACTGATGACATTCGGGTATATACCTTTAACACAACACTCAAGTTGTCATGCCATCATTAATAACTTCTGCTGCTTAATCTAGGTGTGCCAGCTCCTTGCACACTGAATCAATCACATATTCATTTTTGGTCATACATGCCAAATTTAACCCATATTGGACCACTCCTTCTGGTTCCTTATTGTGGTACTTAACTTTTTTTGTATGTGAATGTATAAATACTTGTACTTTAGCTTCTGTCATTAAATTTAGATTTCAGTTTATATAAAAACATATGTTTGATGTAAGCTTTGTATCTCTCTAAAGGTTTCCAGTACCTACCCTACCATCATGTCTGTGTCTGAAGATGAAGCAAATATTTCTCCAGATAAGGTCACATGTCTCATATGCCTGCAGCTATTCTCTGAGCCCGTTTCTCTTCCCTGTGGCCACATCTATTGCTTTCCCTGTCTCAAGACCATGGGGGAAGGCCTTGACCAACACAACTGCCCAGAATGCCAAACTGAGTACCAGGGAATATCTGCTCTTGTGAAAAACTTCGAAATGCACAGATTTGTAGAGACCTGCAAAGCTACTTCTGAGAAAGGTTTCTCCCCTGCAGACCCTGATGTCCTCCATGTACCATCCAAGAGTACACATAATTCTGCTTTGGATGAGTCAGTTGGAGAAAGCCAAAGCTATAGAGAAGAATACAAGGCAAACGGAAGCTGTGAGATTGGGTCTGCATCCAAAGACACTTCCTTTAATCCAGTGCAAGCAAAAATCAGCAGCAAAGGCAAAATGGAAATGGATGAACCCAAGTTTAAACTGGCATCTGAAGTCACAGAGTTACACTTGAAATTAGAGCTAGCAGAAGGTGTTCTGCAAAAAGAAAAGGAATGGGAGCTTCAAGTGACAACTACTAATTCTCATTTGAGAGAGAAAATATCCAAGCTGCTGGGGCAGATGAAGAACTTGTTGCAGAGTTATAGTGACCATGTGATACAGATGGTTGAGAAGGAGTTAGGCCCAGGTGAAGAAAGCATCGGCAATCAAGTTGGTCAAACCTCTGAGCGGGTGAAAGAGCTGAGGCATGCTGTACTTACAGCTGAGTCCCTACTGACTGAAGAGGATGAGAAGGCATTTAGTGATGAGCTTCAAAGTCTTAAGCCCAACATTGAAGAGTTACTAGAAAAACCACAGAGAGAAGACAAAGACTTTGTTGAAACGAGGGTCAACCCTGCACAAGTCTGTCCCAAGCTGGAGAAGATGAATGCTGAACTGAGGGAACAACTTGGAGAGATTCAGCGCTCTCTTCGGAATACCCTCAACCCGTCAGAGCTGACATTTGACCCAGAAACAGCTCATCCTAATCTCATTCTGTCAGAGGACCTGAAGACTGTGACTTTCAGCACTGTGAAGCAGTCCTACCCATCCTCCCCACAGAGGTTCACTAGCTTTTACCAGGTCCTCAGTGTGCAAAGCTTCTCAGAAGGTGAACACTGTTGGGAGGTGGAGCTCGACGGTTCTCCATGGATCATCGGCATGTGCTACAGTGGAAAGCTGGCACGCAGTGGGGTGCCATCCGCCCTGGAAAGCAGCCAGAACTCCTGGTGTCTGATGTGGTTTGATAACCTGCTAACAGCTTTTGAGCAAGGTCACAGTGTGCCACTAAAGAAAACCACAGTCTCACGCAGGCTTGAGGTCAAGCTCAGCTTCAAAACACATAGGCTGAGCTTCTACAACATCAGTCCTACCAGTGGGAAGACACATATATACACCTTTAAGGCCAATTTGAGTGAAGCTGTACACCTTGCCTACAGGATGATGTCAGGGCACCCTAAAGGCAGAGTCACGATTTATTCATAAATACAACTTTTCAAAATGAGCACATAGGAGAAAAAGCTAAGTAACTATATGTACAATACCAAAGTTGAGAAAAGATTACTGCAATGAAAAAATTAATAGCTTTTTGAGACTAATATGTAATATATTACTGCTTTAATAGTTGATTTTTCCATCAATTTCAACAACCTATTTACATGCACAGTTTGGAGGTGTTTGCACCTTTCTCTCAATTAAAGTATTTTTTTTTTTGCAAATTGATGATATCTTTTTTGTCAGATGAGGATAAAATGGCAGAATGCCATGTACATAGCAGCAAAGGTGCCAAAACACTTCCTGTGAATTAACTGGAGAGCTCAGTCTCAGCCAAAGTTGCAGTTTTGGCATGTGGCCAAAGTTGACCAAGACACTTTGGTACACTTGGACCACATGTCATAGATAATCTACCACTGCTACCATCAGGATCCAGATATGCTGCCACTGCAGTAAGGAAGAATCACGTCATCACTAAAAATGAATCAGGAAGAAAAAACAAACGGACACAAAATAATCTCTCTGGGCAGATCTCTGTTGTTTACATAGATACGTGAGAAGTTATCTTTTTGCTTAAATGTAGTGCTTTTAATGTAGTCCATTGTAATTTCAACAATAAAAAATTCACAATCAAAATTTGATTTGCGTTATTCATTCCTTTTCCTTTCTAATAAAAATGTCATAGTTTATGGAGTTGTTTTTTTTTTAATAAATATACCCCAGCAAACTGGGCAGGATAGGCTGCTATCAAAGTATTTGAAGAAACACGATTTAAAACTAATCTGTGAATTGTAAGCAACACTGATTTCCTGCAGTGTAGGAGCCATTTTATGCCTGAATGATACATTGGTCAAAGTTAAGTAGTTGTAAACAATAAACAACAAAAATCATCCCAAAATGCTCAAACAATGGGAAACACTATTTAAAGAGCCTCGGAAAAGCACGAGCTTTTAAAGCAAAAATATAAATAAATTAAAAAAAACCCTCTAGAAATGAATTTAGTTTTCAAAACAATTTGGTTTGTACAAATGTTGAATATGCGTTGTGATATATGGAGGGACAAAATTAAATAAATAAATACATCTTTGAATCATTAACTGAATGTGCCTTGAAATAAATAAATGTTTAATTAAATGTTAACATAATTTATTTAATAGGCAATTTTTAAAATTTGTCATTAAATCATTAAAGTGCAAACTTAAAACATCCGATGCAGACAATTAATTAATATGTTAATTAACTAGTTCATGGTTCCTGTTCCCAGCTTATCCATGAAATAATTGTATCTGTCAAAGTCGCCCGTTAAAGTCAAGGGGCGGGGGTTACGCTTAACTGTTGAACTCTACTAGTTCGGCCTGATTCTTTGGAAATCATGGCGGACATTGTAATGGAGGATTTTCATGAGCTCTTTAGAGAAATTAACAATTAACAGACTACATAGAAATAGATTGTCATCCAGACTACCTCCAGCCCCTCGACTTTGATTTGGGAGTTTGACAGATTTCATGGTGACGCTTCAGGAACAGGAACAATTCTAATTAAATACACATTTAATTACTTATCTGCATTGACAAATTATACAAAACTGCATTTTAATGATTTAATGACATGGGATATTTAATAAATCAATAGTCTATTAAATAAATAAAGAAATTATTTATTTATTTAATGGTATATTTAATTAATGATGTGTTTATTCATTTAATTTACTCCCTTTGTCCATCCTGATGAGACTCGTTTGTTAATTCAAAAGTTCCCTTTGAAAAATACAACCTTTAAGCAGGCATTTAACATCATTTTTATTAAGCCCAAATTTCTGTATTAAAAATGTTTTTATTAGTCTGATGTAATATTCTAATCATACATGCAGAAGATCATAATAAACTGAAAATAAAAAAAGGCTTGAAAACATCAGTCTGTGTATATTTTATCTATATAATGTATTTCACTTGGTGAAATACATTATATAGATGATAATGCTGAATAATAATTGCTGAAATAAACTTTTGAATAACATTCCAGTTTATTGAACATGACTAAATAGCGCAATACTTTCGTATCTCGCGAGACTTCGTATATAGCAACATAGCCGCGAGACTTAAAGTGGATCTGCTCCTTTTTCTGTGACCAGCGCGAGAGTCGGAAAAAATAAAGAAGAGCTCTTTTACTGTTGTATTTATGAAACTTTGATATAGTAGTATGTATTGATGGATGTATATTTTCATTAAAGATAAAAAGGATAAAAAATCCAGTGAGCCTTGCATCTGTATGGGATGACATATTGAAATAGAGTGCAGACACCGCCCGCAAGCGCAAAATTAACTGCTCTGACGCAGAAATGATGCAGATCTACCGTCAACTTGTCAGGTGACCGAACGGGAAATTTTGCCAAGGAAAGTGTCCAGGAGATGCAGCTATGTCTCGGATAAATGATCGATGTCTTGAATGTTTACAGCGGATACAACATTGGGTCTAGCTTATACTGAAATCAGATCTCTCACTACGACATTTTGGAGGGATTACGTGCTTTAAATCGAGTCTTCTTAAGGGGTAAGCTGTGACTGTTTACAATTTGGAGTGCTCGTTATGTGTCAGCGTATGAAAACACTGGTTGTAGTCTCACGTTTGTTTTCATGCTGACCCTGAGCTGTCGCCTTTTGAGCAGTCTTAGCTAATGTTGAGTAGAAGGTGAAAACACAGTTCTCATCTTCGACGTGTTTATGTCCAACAAGGCGCGGCGGCGGGGAAGATTATTTATTTTTCAAACATTTTCTACCGACAGTTAGCAACAAGCTATATGTAGCAGCTTTCGCTGACGCCTGAAATCCCCGTTTCACAGAAACCACCGTGATAGTCCACAGACAGCACTCTGACACAGGCTGTGTAATAACTGGCAACTCAGTTACAACTTAAGACAACTCCAACCATGATGGTCCTCCTTTCTAACCCGACCTCTTCCCTTTAATGTTGTTTTATTTTCAGGATATTGGCACTATTGCAACCTGAGTCACTCCCAACTGTTGAGTGGGTGTTACTTGCTGCTAAAAGGATTACTGTAGTACAACGATTTGCTGCTTTAAATTTAACACTCTTTGTGGATGGTTTAAAGACCTGTTACACAATGTCCAGGGAGTAGAACGCTGTTATACAGACGAGGACAAATTTTGGCACCTCTGGTTAGCAGCAACATAATCCTACACACAAAAAAAAAAATGTTGGAAAAAAAAGAAATCTGCCTTTGATTTTGGTATATATTCTCTGTAGAAAAAAAGATCCATGTTAAGGAAGTAATTGGAACCTTTTAAAGTTTCATCAAATACAGTGCAACAAAACTAATCCGAGTTTCGAGGAACTAGTTGTTAGTTCACAACTCGTGGTTTTCCTGGGGTATAAATATGAGATGACAGGGACAGTTTTTAGGAAATGGGCTCAACGAGGACTCCTTTTTCTTGCTATTATGTACAGTTTACTGGATGTGTGTTGGCAAGATGGTAGGGGAGGTAAAGAAATAGTATTTTAATTATATCTGCTTTGAAGATTGATCTGATTAATGAAATGTTGGAGATTGGTGATGATTAATGGACCACAGTGAATGATGTGAGAGACCAACATTGGACGTGAGATAATCAGAAACTGTTCATTGATCAGGAGTTGCATATAATAGAGGTAGCAAACTGGGAAATCAGAGTTTCTGTCTCTTCTCCAGCATAAACAGACTGCCCTGTCAACAAATGTTAGTGAGGACAAGGCAGAAATCTTGGCTTCTTCTCTGAAAACAGGAAGGTGAGAGACCACAGATATTTGCAAAATAAAGGATTAATTTGTCGTAAAAGGACCTCATGTCTACTGTTTAGTATGGTTGAGGATCTCATGGTGGGAAGCTAGTTTCTCTTCTCTTCCAGAGCCCCTGGGAACCTTGTTGGAGTGCATGACATCATAAACTCTTTTAAAAATATCAGGAGATCTGAAATAGAAAATCTGGTGGATTCGACATATTAATTGAAGTCGAATCATCATTTCAGCAGGAGTATGATTGAAAACCTATGGCCAGATCATCACAGAAATGGTTCACCGGACATAAAATCAGCCACCTTCTATGGCCGTTCCATGTCCCAGAGCAAAATCCTGCGAGCTGATCTGAATAGTGCATAAAAGAGAAACTGGGACTCTTCACAATCTTGAGAGATTGTCCAGGAGGAATCAAAGTCCTCCCCTGTTGCTAAAAGTGAGTTGAAGCATGAATCAGTAGTAGGGTTACCAAAAATTGTATCAAAAATTTGTTAAAAACAATTATTTCTTATCATGGATTTTTTTTCCCCCCCCTGCAGTGAATAAACATACACAAATTAAAAAAATTGGATTTTTCAAACATTTTTGGCGTGAAATTATGCTACTGCAATAAAAGACACATTTATTTCAAGGCTTTTTACACGTATTTACCAGTGGTGTCGAATTAGTTTTCACAGTTGGGTGTTTGCACAGTATATTGAGAATACCAGTAGGGTTCTGAGATCTTTGGAAAAGTGCTTATGTTGGTATGAATTTGAACTAAGTGACATTCTGATGCTGAGAAAAGAAAAGATTTAAACCGTCCTTTTACAAAGTCTACGTCTCATCGAGAAGACAGACGGGAGTTCACCTGACAGTCGTTTGTTTTTGTTTTTTTTTTTTTCCTATTTTAGGCACTGACAACATGCTAGCCACAGTGACTGCTGTGGTTACATTGGCTCAATACAATGCCACAGTGTCACCTACACCACTGGAGAACACATCTGTATTCCCAACTGAAGGTCAAGCCAACATCACCAAGCCTCACAAATGTCTGCAAGTGCTATATGAGGATATTGGAGACTCCAGGTACTGTAGAGGAAGGTGGATTAAAAATTCCCGATTGTGTAAGATAGTATCTCACTTTCACATTTCTGCCTTAGGGTGCGCTTCTGGGACATCTTGCTGCTGGTGCCAAATGTAGCCTTTTTTATGTTCCTGATGTGGAAGCTACCCTCAGCGAGGGCAAAGATTCGACTCACTTCCAGCCCTATTTTTGTCACCTTCTACTTGCTGGTTGGTCAAAAACATTTGCACTGAGATATGTTTAGTGAAATTGTCGTGTGTATGATTTTGATTAAACTCAAACAAAGTGTAAGAAAGTACATGCTGTTGATACAGTTACAGACTTCAGATTATAGGCTTTGATATCATTTTTTAGTATTTGACCTTCCGATCACCAATCAGGGAAAATTTGCCAATTTCCATCTCTGGTTGATTGCTGCATCTCTAATCATTGTCTGTTGACAGTGATGTGCAGCATATGACTAAATTGTATTCTGCTTTCTTTTGATTTAGTCTTTGCACTGGTATTATACATATTAAGTCGCTTAAGACTGTTATAGCAATAATTATTCCAGACAGGAGTAGCTATAGAGCTACTAGTTGATTCTTTTGCTTTCTCTTTTAGCTAACAGCTCTAACCAATAGAAAGTGCCCTTTTCAACCAAAGTACAGAGATGTCCAACATATATTTGCTGATATGTAATCTGTTTCTCCTTTAACTGTGTTTGTTCTTGATCTGCCTGTCCCTTAACAACCAGCGCCTTACTAAACAGAATATCCCAGCTATGGCGAAACAATAATAGAAGCACAGGCAGCGCTGTGTTATCAGCTAAACTTTAGCCTACGTGTGCTCCCGGAGATGGACTCTGTGTGTGTTGTGTAATATATTGTGTACTGTGTTTCTTAGGTCTTTGTTGTCGCAGCAGTTGGAATCACTCGTGCTATTGTTTCCATGACTGTCAGCGCATCCAGTGCAGCCACCATTGTGGACAAAGTAAGAAAAAAAGCAAAGAGCATGATTAGAACTGTGGTATTTTTTGGGGGAGGTGTTGTGAGCACCACCAAAAATCCCAACCAGCTCTCTTGTTTTAAAAAAAAAAAAAAAAAAAAAAAAAAAAAAAAAAAAAAAAAACCCCAAGAAACTATTCATAAAATATGCTTGGTAATAGAGTATCAGTTTTTTCCTCTTACTAGTTAAGCATTTTGACAGATTCTTGCAATAAATAATCAAGAGAATGTTGAAATCTCCCATGTAATTTCATTTCAACATATAATATTTTCATTTTATATTTCAACTTATTTCCATTTATTCTAATACTGATCCAAATTTTGGCCAGTTGACCCCTTTTATATATGAGACGATCTAAGTGACCCCTTACTTATGGATATGATTTATTGGAGTCACCTAACTACAGTTCATTACAGTAAATCACGACTAGATTGTCGAAAATTGCCCCATATTGTCAGCTGTCAAAGCGGATTCAAAACATCCCCAAGGTGGGTATGAATTAATGCATGGTCTTTATTAAACTTTGGCAGTTGGCTCCATCTCCAATCTCCTTATTCGTAGGCACTACATGTTTGGTTGAAGGATGGAGTTTGTTTGTTCCTTTCATAATGAGAAGTTGAAATTTCCAAGTTCCACATTGAAAAAATAAGCAGGACTTATCATCAAAAAGCAGAATTTCTTGTAGGAATGTCTGAGGTTTCTTACCAACCCTGACCTCAAAATCTAATATGGGCACTGTCTGTTTAAAACCTAGTGATAGCTGCTTTAATAAGCTATTTACACTTATAATGGGTGGAACAGATGATAGAAATGTGCACACAAAACACCCCTTAGGTGAATTGATGCATCTTTGGTAAAACTTCAGTGTTGGTTTCATGTGAAGCTACATTAATAAGGAGAATGTAAGGCGTGTATTACACTCCCCACATGACCAAGCCTTGGTCCCATTTGAATAGCATTTCACACAAACAATGTGCAATATATTATGGTTCCTTTTTCAAAGGAAATTTTAATCCTAAACTTGTCATTTGTTTTGTTTATGTTTGAAATTTGTCCTTCTTTCTCAAATATTAAAATATTTAAGCATATTAGGTTAAAGCTGCAGTATGTAACTTTTATGAAAAATGTTTTTTTACGTATTTGTTAAAATTATCTTTATGTCGTGACAGTATAGATAATCTGCGAAAAAAATCAAATTCTTCTGTCTTCTCCCAGTGCTCCCAGTACTAACTGCAGTATTATACCACTCAGTCAGAAACAACCAATAAGAGCCAGGAGGAGGGTTTTAGTGCTGTCAGTCACCCTCATGTACGTCCCACCCCCCACACACCCCCTACCTCCTTGCTATGCCAGGGCTGGATCGATCATAACAACACAGCCTGCCACAAATGCTAAGGCTAGTTAGCATGGCCACCGATGACGGCAGATAAACAGTTTTCCTGGAATGGTAAGTTGTGTCTCTGCCATTAGCACATTTAGCTGGCAAACACGAGGTTGATGGACAGCACTAAGACCTTCATCCTGACTCCAATTGGTTGTTTTAGGTCAGAAATGGTGCAAAGTTACATACTGGAGCGTTAAGGCTTACACAAAATATAATCTAGAATGCTTTTTGTTTATTTTTTTATTCGCAAAACTTAACTATTAATCACATTTAAGTCCTGTAAAAATATTATATTTCTGATTTGTTATGAAAGATAAATATCACCCTCAGATTTTGTAGTTTTTGAAGCCTATTCAGAGCTGTTCTTGTCATAACAAATGTGTGCTTACCCTAAACTGTTGTGAATAATACTCTTTCTATTTATATGTAAACTTCTAGTTTGTTTGAAAGAAATTGGTCTTTTATTAATAACCCAGAGGACATGGATTGTGCAGCTGCTTGTATTTTGGCTTTCATATATGAACGGAAAGGCTGGGCTTGCATTCCATACATGCCAGACAGATTCCTACAGATTCACAGTGCTGGGTATTCTCATAATGCACTGTCATGGGTGCAGCGTTTGGGGCATTTATGATCCTATAAACCCGTGAGGGCAAGCCTGTGTCGTGGGTAAAAGAAAACACGTTAGAGTACGGCTGATCTGCTTTTCTGCTGCGGTATCTCATGATGTCTGTTGTTTCTTTAGGTGCTGTGGGAAATCACCCGCTTCTTCTTGCTTGCTATTGAGCTCAGTGTCATCATCCTGGGACTCGCCTTTGGTCAGTTTGCTCTGTTTCAGTTCTCTTTTTCTGCATACTCAAAACAGCGTGGTGTAACTGCCTTTTGTTCACTCGAAAGAAGACTGTGACTGATGTTTGTTTATATCTCCTGTTGCAGGTGTGAGCATAACTGATGTGTTTTTGTTCTCAGGTCACCTAGAAAGCAAGTCTAGTATAAAGCGTGTGTTGGCTATTACTGCTGTGCTGGCCCTGGCATACTCCATCACACAGGTAATTACAAATGATAGGATATTCAAATATTGTTAACAATAAAAGTCATAAAAATTGATTAAATTATATGTTGTTGCAGGGAACATTAGAGATACTGTACCCAGATAGTCATCTGTCCGCCGAGGACTTTAACATCTATGGTCATGGAGGACGGCACTTCTGGTTAGCCAGTTCTTGCTTTTTCTTCTTGGTGAGTAACCTTTGCTTCCGCATCACCAGCAACATGATAAACAAACATACCAAAAGGTTATGCATAAGCATACTCATTTTTGACTGATGATGCTGTCTTTTTTTTTAGGTTTACTCTCTGATTGTTGTCCTTCCTAAAACTCCAGTGAGGGAAAGGATATCACTGCCATGTAAGTCTTGGATTTAAAAGCAGCAAAGAGAAGAGGCTAAAAATTGAAGCTGCACATTAAACTGGATGAATTGTTGTTGTCAGGGCTCTTCTATGCAATCTGGAAAAGTATATAACTTAAGTATTTTCCAGATCTGAGGAAGTGTGAAAAAAGAAAATAGAGTATAGAAGATTATTTATGTTTCTAGACTCTATTCCCTGTCCCATTGCCTGAACGTTTCATCCATCGGTCGATTTATCGTACGATTCTAAATTATATTTAGTAAGTCTTAAATTAGTGATTTTCTTCACTCATCATTAATATCTCTGTATCAGCTGGTGGCAGTTTATTTATTCTGTGATTTTAGTTACAATGTAAGAAAACTACAAATCCCTCCATGCAAGGAAGCAATCAGGTCTGTCGAAATAAACTGATCCCCAGATATTCAGCTTCCCTGCAAACCTACAAAATATTGCTTCTCTGAATCTGGCTTATTACATCTTATTGCAGGCTTGGGTAATTAGAATAAATCCTCCTTGTTAGGTTATCAAAGTCCAGCTTTTATGTCATGGCTAAGTGTACATTTAACATAGCTTGCTTTGAAAACGGGGATTTCAAATGTTGGCTAAAACCTGTAAACACTAACTGTTAGAAGCTTTACTAAATACAGTAGGCACTGAAGTTAGTTAACACAGGGGAAAAAAAACACTCAAGTTATTTGCTAAAAACAGCAATTTTGAGTTGTCCAAGTTACATTTAAGCTTTCAAGTAAATTCAATATAAATTATTGTATAAGTAAACAAGCTAATTTAGCTTTTATAATTTATGTTGGTCTTAAATTTAAGTCATAATTGTCTTAAAAGGTATTTGGAAAGCCTTAAGTTAAACTTTTGAACAGTCGCACACACCTTGCATTTAAAGTCTAACTGATGTAGAATTATGTGCCACAAATTGATGGTGAAATTGTATATTTTTCTTTTAAAAACCTACCTAAGAAGAGCTGATAAGTGTGATAACTAGTGTCTAAAGTATGGCATTTTGACATTAAACACCTGAAGGAACCCTGTATGACAATAGATAAGCTATGAGATACTTTATGAAGTTCTGGGTCTTCTGTTGATAAGGTTCACCTTACAAACTGTATCAGCAGCATCTAAATTTCATAAAAAGACCATTTTAATAATGATGGAGGTCTCCTTGAAACAAAATGTGTTGTTTCTACTAATATTTTTAAGATTTTAAACAGAAAGTAAAAGCATCAACTGTCAGGTTAAATAAATGCGTGTGCAAAAGAGGCTGTGTTCATTTTAGTTTCCCTTCAGTAATAGAGGACATAAAGTCAATAAAGTTTGCAGAGACCTGGAAAAACGTAGGTTTCTTGGGTTACCAAAAAAAACTAAACAATTCAATTCACACAGATAGATTGTAGTTAGATGTACCCTTATTCACACGACTGCTTCCTTCCCTTGTCCAGCTAAAAGGAGTTTCTACGTGTACGCAGCTATCCTGTCTCTGCTGAACTTTGTTCAGGGTTTGGGCAGCGCTCTGCTGTGTGCTGGAATCATAGAAGGACTTTGGTTAGTATTCTTTCCTTGGCTGCATATGTGAATATATCATCACTGTTCTTGTGATTTGAAACATTATTCAAGTCATAGTTGTCTTGTATTTTATTAGCATATTGTTTGATTGAGATAAACCTCCTAATGATTGAATTAAATTAGCTGGATTGCTACTGTGTGTTTAACGAGAGCCAAATATCTGTTTTCTTACAGTATATTAACCTCATTATGCTGTGTAGCTTTTACTAAGACTGTTCACTGTTTGTCTTCTCTTAACCAGCTGCGTGGACATCACCACCTTCCTGTATTTTTCTGCCTTTGCTCCGCTCATTTATATCACATTCCTCAAGGGATTCTTTGGGTACGTAGTTATATGGAAATTACATGGAACTATGTAAGATTTCACTGCTTAATGCTTAAAACAAAAGATTGTAAAATGTACTTAAATCTTATATCTTAAGAGATTGTCAACCAGAGTCATGTTTTTAGAGATAAACTGAGAAAGTGGCTGTAATTGGACAAATTTCAATGTGATCTGCTCTGACCAGTGCGGATCAAGGTGAAAACAACACTCGGTGTGAAAGTTGTTGCTGAAAAAAGAGGACTTGGTGTTAGATATTTTCTGTATCAATGAGGTGTTTAAAAGGTAGTCAGTGGAGGCTTTGGTGAGATATGTTTATGGTTTATTCAGACTGAGAGAGAGAGAGCGATACTAACAGCAGGTAACAGGAAGGCTCAACAGAGTGTAGGAAAGGTGCTCTGTTTTGTCCTTTGGAACTGTTAATCTCTGGTTTTAATTAAAAATGCAGCATTTTGAGATGTTGAAGGCTTTTTGGAAATCTCAGACTTAAGGATCTGTATTCTTCAATCAATAATTTATTGCTAGCGGCACATACTGCACTACCCGCTAATATAACTTGTTAAAACGAATTAAAAATGTGAACTGTGGGTTTAAAATATTAGCAAGTCCTGTTCTATGTAATCTGCACTCTCACACAGCAGCATGATGTCGCCCCTGCTCTGCTATTATATATAATGACCGTCTAAAACAGGAACGCAAGAAAAAATACGTTCAGTGTTGTGGTGATATGTTATATTATGGCTCTTTAAAGACAAATCATAGTTGGCTAAAACTAACAGCAGGTCAAAGCTTTATAAAAAAAGAAAAAAAATTGAGAAAATTCTGATGGATGCATCCCTGATGTATATGGGTCCAGCTAATTATCATTGTGTTGATTTCGATTTATTTCTAGATGTATCTGATTAATTTTAGAAACACCTATTCTTTTTTTCTATGTGTCAAAGCGTTTTATTTATTTATTTTTTTCTTCTCTGTTGCAGTTCGGAGCCAAAGATCCTGTTCTCTTACAAGTCACAGGTGGATGAGCCAGATGAAAGCGACGTCCACCTTCCTCCAACCGTCGCCGCGACCCTCGGCCGCAAGGACCTCACCGACCAGGGCCTGTACTACTCTTCCACGCAGATCGATGGGGCCGGTCCCGGCAGCTCTCGCATGGTCGGAGCGTACTTGGATGACGTTGCGTCGGGACCCTATGGGTCAAGCAGCATCAACAGCATTGAAGCTGACCGCTGGAGACCTATCAATGTGTGAAAGGATACACAGTTATCCAGCTGAAGTACAGTAAGGATGAAAAGAGTTGGGCAGGACGGAGATCGGAGAATTGTTGCTGAGCCGGTTGGCTGGACAACAAGGAAGTATGATCTTGGTGTGTCTTTGATGCCGGAATAATTTAAACAAATGGACACTTAAACAGAGACGTTTGCTCATCTGTTTGTGAAGGACACTCAATTTGTAACACTGTTGCCAGAGTTTTCTGCTGCTGTTGCTCCACGCTGAGGTTGCTGGCCCTGATGCTCTCTATTGATTCTGCTCCACAGGCTCTTTGATGTTACTGCTTATCAACTTGTCTCAGCACATTTACTCTAACTCCAGCACTAAATATCAACTCCTCTGTCCTTGTTAATGCAGTTTGAGCCCAGTTTTAGATGCCTGATTCTGCTAAATCAACCTAACGCGATTTAGTAACACAACTCTTGTACGTTCTTGCCGAAAGGTTTGAGGCCCAGCATATGAAGAAGTTTATTTGCTGTTTTATACTTTTAGATTTTGCAGCTTTGCTGGTTAATTAGTGATTGTGTTTTTGAGCACAAGCATTTAATTGTGGTTTATCATCCAATATATTTGCTTTCCTAAGTAAAAGTGATAAACCACATCGAACCTCCTAAACACAAACATTAATAGATCAGAAAGCATCTGAGACACAGTAACAAACCTGAAAAGAAATTGTTTCATTGAGAACCTTTGCATACTTTGATTGTGTTCATACTTTATAATTTCTGCCTTTGCTTTATATATATATATATATATATATATATATATATATATATATATATATATATATATATATATATATATATATATATATATATATATATATTTTTTTTTATTCAAGAAAAAACATTCCTGCTTCTTCAGACACCTGTGGGTTTCGTAGATTCCGTGAGAAAATCATTACATGTGACCTAAGCAGCAAACCTGCTTCTGCTTGTTCACAAACCTTTTTATGTGTTCTTGCTTTCATTTTCTTTGCAGAATTTATAATATTGTGTCTTTGAATAAGAGGCTGCTGGTGCAGTTGATTTGGTGTGTTAATGCAGGACCAGCTGTTGTGAGACCAGAAACAATATTGCTCAGTCTTAACATATTTAAGATAGTGTTAGAAAAGTCTTGTCGGATAATTAGAGCTTTTGATTTGCAGTGAGTAAGGAAAAATTATATTGCAAGGAATGTGGGGAACTTTCCTTTTTTTCTTTTTAAAGAAAAACAGTTCAGTTCCTTTCCCATTTATTTAAAAGAAAGTCTTCATGTGCGTATTCAAATCACATCACATGCCTACCAGCTGTTGAACATAACTCACAGCTTCCCCTAAAAACAGTGTTTCCTATGGATGGCTGACATATTTAACCTTCTCGGTTCATTGGGTTGTGGTTTGTATCCAGAAAGTATTGGATTATTATAAAAAAAAAGAACTATATTAAGTTACAACACAGTGCACAAGGAATGTTTCTGTAAGTATTTGCTTGATTTTGAAATAATTAATGTACGATTACGATTGCTGCTGAATGATATTGACTAGCTTGGGAGAAAACAAGATTTTTATTTTTATTTTTTTTTACCCTGACATAAAACGATGCATCATGAAGAAACAACATTCTTTTCAGACACCAAATCTTTCATAGTAAAGTTTTGCAGGTGGTGCTGTAATTACAGTGTGTTGGCCATTCCATGTGCTGCAAAATAAAGTCTGGACTCTTTCCTCTATTGTGTTCATTTTTGCATTCAAGTCTTCTAAGGAATAAAAACCTCAGTGCGTCTCCATTCTGGTAATTACACCTCTACGCACGTGCTTAAAGATACTAGCCAGTTTTGTATTTCTTTTATGTACACTGATAATAAAAACCAGAGCAATGAAGTATGGATTTCCACTGCAGGATTGAACAAAATGCTATTAATAAACACACTGAAGAGAAAAAATATCTGCTAAATTCTGCTTTATCTATCTTTGGGCTGATGATATCACAAGAGGCACATAAGTCGAGTTGGTCTGCAGGCATTGGTCAACATTGTGAATGAACAGATTTTGGGTTGTTTTCAGGTTTTCTTGTTTGAGCCACATATAGACTCTAAAGACTCCCGAGCCATGTGGGATATTGCCATAGATGGCACAGCTGAAAGAAATGATTGTGAGGACAATAATGATTTTCAGAACTTTGCTGGTTATGAATCTGTTTTATATTCCTGTCGGTTTTCCATGTTTCTGATTGGTTTTCATTCATATCTGCCACTAGTAGAATGAATGAGTAAATGCAATGCTCTGCTTGTCATCTTAAATACTTGAGTGATTTGTCCATATAGCAGCACTGCATTCAGTCAGAACTCACACTACTTTAGCTTACCAAGAAAGCATTTCTCTTTCTCACCACTCAGCTATTGGATTTCTTGTTTTCTTACTGCTGTTAACAGGAACCACACTTCATAGCCTCAAACATGTGAGGTTGATGGTATAGGTTATGCAGGTACAGGCATAGTGGTAACTGGTAGGACTGGCCTCAGTAGAAGTATCTGCTTTGCAATAATTTTTGACAGAAGTCATGGGTACTGCAGCAGTTGTGTGGAAACAAAATGTTCATCCATCCATCCATCCTTCCATCGGATGGATGGATGGATGGATGAACTTTCCGGAAGTTCCAGAACTTTTCTGAAGAAAATTACAAATTGATAAACTCACAAGAATGCTGTTATGTTGCTTTATGTGATGTCACCACAGACATGTAGAGGGCTAAGGGTGAACTTTAGGTTAACTAAATGAGATATTACTACAAAATAAAGAAAAAAGAAAAAGTGACCATGGTGTGTTGTTATTCTAAAGGTGACAAATGTTATCTTAAATGTGTCTGTCTGGTAGCTTTAAACAATGCATGCTTTAAAAGTCATTCCGCTTGAGGGAAATTCAACCTACAACTCCCATCATGCTTTGCAGCACTTCTTAAGCTACTCCCACTCCATTGGATGCGAATTAATTTCTCCAACCAATTAGCTTTGAGGATACTGCGACGCAGAAATGACCTTTATTGGAGTATTTTGACAAGTAGTAGCTGTGGCGCCGACTCCGACTATCGTGTCATTAATGTCGTCCTGCTGTTACGTCTGTTAATAAGCGGGCCATTAATATTTATTGTTATCCCGTGGAACCGGGCAGCTGGCCGCTCAGAATGGGAGGAAATGGGAGCAAAGCGAGGAATGTCTCTTTCGGGCTGAACGAAGAGGAGAAGGTCACAGTAGTTGAAGGAGTGAAGGTATTTAATGTAACAGCTGGTGGTATAGTCAGCTGACTTTATTAAGTTATTAGACATTGCGATAAATGCTGATATTAGTGTGGGGATATTGAGGCTGAGGTCGGTCCCTGCTACTATGAAAAGTCCCTGCTACTATGAAAAAAAAAAAAAAAAAAAAGCCAGACTGGTCCATGTTGCTCCCTAAATGAACTCGGGTTATGCTTTTTTTCGCCCCACTGTGTATATAAAACATGTTTAACTTTTATACTGAATTAAAACCAGACCTGTACGTAGCTAGTAACTTGGATGTATGTCATCTGTTAATGTTAGCTTGTATGCTATATCAACTACAAAAACTATTGGGTTGGGGGGGAAATCTTGACTGGTAATGCACTGGAAAGTGCACCGTTGCTTCTTTTATGGGATTCATGAAGTAAAATAGCAACCAGGTCTCGCTAATTAAATATTGATGCTTCATCAATGAACACGATGCCAAGACAGAAACATATTAGCATGATCCTAGAGTGGCATTTGCAACCCATCATTCTGCAAAGTGTTTACTATCAGCAAGTGTGACCACCTGTATAGAAGCAGAAGTCTTGACCTTTAATGCTCTGGAGCATACAGGTGGGTCTTAACACAAGACCTTGGTGAAAAGACACTGGCAATCACCTGAGGGAGGCAATTTCCCCTGCCCACCATGTTTGATCAATAGATGCGACCACCTATTTAAAAGCAGGAGTCTTGGCAGTTTAATAATGGTCGGGAGAAAGCCTCTTCTCACTAAAAAAAAATCATGGACTCAGAATTTTTAGTGAAAATCAAGACCTCAACCTTATCGAGATGTTGTGATGAGACCTTTACAAAGTTGTACATAAACAAATCCCTGTAAACCTCATAGAACTGAAGCAATGTTGTACAGGTGGATGGGCAAGCATTCCTCTACAGGGATGTATAAAGTCATATAGAAAATAACTACCTGGAGTTATGGAAACTAAAGGTGGTTATACAAGCTATTGAATCATGTGCTGTGTTTTCTTTTCCCCCTGACTATGCTATGCTTTGTAAGTGAAAACAATGTGTTTACAATTACAAAATTATAAAGAAAACAAGGGTATTTAAAAAGATAGTTCAATAAACTCCCTTTCCCTGATCCCCAAAAGAACAAACAGAGAACATATTTTGCCTACATGAATGACTAGTAGACTAATTGACATGGGACAGGATTAGAAACTGGTCTGCTGTTCTTCTTGATGAGGAGATAAATAACATTTGTCATAACAAAGTTCATGTTCTAATGTTAACTTTCTGGTTCAGCTTTCTGAGGATGTTCTCAGGCGGATGAGGGAATTTCAGGGATCGGAAAGAGTTCAGCCTTCATCACCTGCTTCAGACAGTCAAAAGACATCACCTGGTATGTCCTAATCAATAAGATTGTCTGGAAAAGGGGAAATGATGTATGATAGCATGTCATATATATATATATATATATATATATATATATATATATATATATATATATATATATATATATATATATGAGAGAGAGATCGTGTTGTAAAAATGCAAAACATATCAAACATAGACTAAGAATCTACAGACTTACCTCAGTAAGTTTATCAAAACATGTTACTGAAATATGAAAAAAATGTTAATATGTTGTAATTAAAGTATTTTTTTTAGAATATACAAACTGGTTCAGGTTTAAGTCTCTTATTTTGTATTCTATTCAGAGCACCAATGCTCTTCTGTAAACTTTAGATTCCCATTTATATTACCATTGCCAAGATTGATATTTACTTCTTGATTTTAGGTTCAAAGCCTGCAGAAGCTTCAGCTTCAGAGACACGGGAAGAGATCCGTAGAAAGTAGGTGTTTGTACTTTCACAATGTCAAGATCACTGCATTGGTTTGTTTATTTATCCTGGATTACAAGTTACTATTCGCTTCTGGATTTTGATTTTACATTTACGATGTTTTGTGAAATACAGGTGATCAATTTTTTGAGGCTAATCTCACTTCTTATTTTCTGCTGTGTTGAAGATTTTAAAACAAAAAGTATTTGCCCCCCACTCTCCCCACCCCCCTACACATTTCTTCTAAGTTTTTTTGTTACTCATCAAATAAATTTCAATATATTAATAAAATGTTAATATTTGACAAAGGTAACCTGAGGTAATGCAAAATGTAGTTCTCAAATGATGGACAAAAATGACATGCAGTGAGTTCCAAGGCCAAAACCACACACAGTTTAGCACACAGACCCATCTCAAATTTGCCAAAAAACATCTTGATGATCCCCAATACTTTTGGAAAAATATCCTGTAGACTGACAAGACAGAAGTGGGACTTTGTGGAAAGTTTGGTGTGTCGCGCTACTTCTGATTGAAATGCGTTTCAGTAAAGGAACATTATGTCAACAGTAGCATGATGCTGCTTCTATTCTAGGAAAAACTCAGGGGGGCTATATTTGGCCATCAGATTGGGACATTAAGCATAAGTGCAAGCGCACTTGAGTTATGCTGCAGGAAAATGAGCTGAAACGCATCAGCAAGATTATTTATTTATTTTTGGAGTAGCCTAGTCAAACTCCAGACTTGTATCTGATTGACATGACCTGATTTACCTCTATACAATATTAGAAATGCACTAAAAGATGCAAATAAGTTATTTTCTTTTTTTAAATAAATACTTTATTGCCTAAAATGGAATAACATAACATTCCTTTAGTGAATTTGAACTGGGTGAATATAAAAAATGCCGCTTGAGGAGTTTTGGGTAAAACTTATTTACAGACAAAGGTGTTTTTATCTTAAATACAAAATGTAGATATATTTTGTATAGTTTGGGCTTAGTTACTCCTCTGAAAATGTTCTTTTTTTCAGGAAATGGCCTCTTTTTAAAGTCTGTATATTCCAGTTAACAATTAATCGATTACTAAATTAGTTGAAGATTATTTCAATCGTCGATCCATCACGATTAAGCCAATTAATTGTTTCAGCTCTACTGGTTACAGGTTCAGGCAGTCAACTAGCAATCATGTTGTGCTTACACTGATCAGCAGAGAGACTTGTCACCTCTGTCTACAGGGACTGATTTGCGACATCTGCATATAAGGGATGTTGCTAAGTTGCTGGAATGCTCTTACATTATACACATCAACCATAAAGCAACATGTTGCAGCTTATGGTTCAATTTTATCATATAGAATTAAGCCCAAGATTATTCATACACCTGGCAGATTTAGATTTATATTATTTTAATTCAACCAAGAAGTTTGTTTCTTATACAGAATGTGACGGGCATCTCTTTAAAGATAATAAAACAATGTAAGAAAAACTATTAAACTCTGTTTTTTCATTTGCATGTTATAAAAAATGCCATGTCAAAAAATACTCCTAACTTTTACAATAATCAGTGGAAACCATATTTAATGGCATTATAGCAATCAAACCATTCCTATAATTGCTGGCCAAATTTTTCCAGGTTTCCACTGGTATTTTGATGTTTTATCCTTGGCGATGAGCTCCCAAGTCTTTTGTGTTGGAAGGCCTTCTTGCCATTACCCTAATATTTACCTCCCTCCACGGATTTTCTGTCAGATTTAAATAGGGCTTCTCCAAAATGTTACTTTCATTCAGAGAAAACATTTTGGTACAATTAAAATCTAACTTCAAACCTAATTCTCCCAGGGGTATGAATAAGTTGGGGTTTAACCAGTGTTTGCGAAAACACGTCGGACAGTTAGACATTTCCGACATAAATTAATATTGTCCAACAAAGAACTTGTTGACCGATGTGCTTCTCCTCTAACCTTGCAAATACATCGCCATTAAAAATCCTTGAAAACCGCAGGGCTGTACAATGTGGCAAATGTCTCATTTGTGATGGGGAAAAAAAAAAAACCTGGTGCATCTGCAACGTATTGTGCTGATATTGCACATTTCCAACAACTTTGTGCCCGAAGTCTGCAGTTGTTGTGTCAGTCTTGATGCAGAGACTTTAGGTGACAGATGGGAGCTGAAGCATTTAGGATTTAAATCTGTTTCCAGCTTTCCTCAACAGGTCTCACTTTTTCTATTGGCTGCATGACTTCACATCAATATAATGTTTATATTAAATGCCTCCTTAAGTTTGCTGAACAGGGGTGTATCCAGGAAGTTTTTAAATAGGACTAAATGGGGGCTAGTGATGTTCTTGGTGTGTCACACCGTAATGAAAGCCCAGGCGGGAAGCAGGCTGTAATAAACTTTCCTTCTGTTTTCTTAATGAGTTTATGGTCTAAAAATCCCAGAGTCCACCCTTGTGTTTACTTTTCCATCACCTGAGTAAGATCTGTCCATGAAACATCTACAGGTGCATGGATGCATCTACAATTTCCAAGATTGTTGTGATGTCAGGTCTTCTGAGGTGTAATCTGACCAGTCAGGCCAGCTTATTTCGGCAATTTTAGATATTTAATTGTTAAGGAGTGAAGTCTAAAAGTAGGATTTCATTTCATACATATTTAAAAAAAAAAAATTTAATTTCAGAATTTTTTTTTTTTAAGATTGCTTATAGGAACCTGTGCTGTATGTCAACGTAAGCATATACTGAATTGCAAAAAACAAAACGCAACTAAAATGACTATTACAACTACTCATTCTTATTCCCTTTAGCATTTATTTAACATTAGATGCTTCAGGATAATTTTTTATCAATGTTATTCGGGCCATTGTGGAGGATCTAAAGAGCTGCTTGTGGCTCTGGAGCTGCAGGTTACAGACTCTAACCTTTGTCATGTCTCTAGTTCAGCGGTCTCAAACGCCAGTCCTAAAGGGCTGGTTTCCTGCAACTTTTAGATGTCTCTCTGCTTCAGCACACCTAGCTCCAATACTAGCTCATTAGCAGAGCTCTGTAGAGCTTGAGTGCATGCTAGTGGCGCAAATGTTCAGCCATTTAATTCAAACCTGTGGGACAAGGGACACATCTAAAAGTTGCAGGACTCTGGCTCTCAAGGATTGCAGTTTGAGACGATTGCTCTAGTTGAAGATACTGCCCCCATGAGGCTGCTACAGGAACACCAGTGGCTGCAGGACGATGTGATGACAAAAGGTGGAACAGTTCTGCTGACACCAAAAGACAGCTGTTGCACAAACCTCATTGGCTTTGTTCCACTCTCAATTTTCTGATCTTGGTGAAAATCTCCATTTGGTTTAAGAGATGCAAAACAAGCAGTAAACCTATTAAGTTATGAAGTGAAACAAAATTGTTGTTTCTCATCTGACAGAAAATTATTTTTAGCCACTCTGACACCATCACAGTGAATAATTTAAAAATGTATAAGATGCAGTACTTAAAGATCTCTGTAAGACTCTTAACCAAATCACTTCAATCTGCTAAAATCCATACCACTCTGACTTTGTTAGTTAGCTCTTTGTGTGTGAGAATAAGAGCTTGTTTCTTCTGCTAGCTTTCCATGCATTGTTACAGGTTAACAGTTCATATCTTTCCTGGCTTTAGCTATGAGCGTCAACAGGCTCTGGTGAAGGAGCAGCTGGCCAAGCTGGCCCAGAGGGAGAGAGAGACTGCGGCCGTCAAAGACATGGATAAGACCAGCCCTGCTGTCATCATGGAGAAATGGAGAACCCATGAAGAGCAGGAAAAGGCCAAGTTACTGGTGAGTGATGCTGTCTAGTTGATTCATTTCAGATTGTATAAACATTTTAATCTCTCCACAAATAAAAAAATAACTTGCTGAGAGTGTTTTAACAAATCAGATCAGGCATGAACTTTATGTACAGTCGCCTGTTGACATTTGAGGTTCATAGTGCAAGAATCTGTGAGTCAAAACATTTCTTTTGCCTTGTGTTGGGAAAAGTGAATCAAAATTTGTATCTCTACCAATATATTTAACTTGAAGACGATAAAAAATGAACAGAAAACAGCTAGTAAGCAATATCAAACCGAGGTTTGATTATTGTTTTTGAGATGTGATCAGCACAAATTAACGCATAATTTTAGAATTATATCTGATATTTTTTATTTTTTTTGTCTTCCTGTAATGAAGGAAGTGCAGCATTTTATGTGAAAGTGTGGCCATACTAGGCCTATTCTTGTGCAATGCACTTTTCTCTCTATAATTGATGTAATTGCTATTGAATTTAATCATTGTTTGTTTATGGTTCTGAAAATATCAACACCAACCACAAATAAACCAATAAATCAGTCATCAAACAATTACTTTTTTATGCACAGTTGGAGGTCCTTTTCCAGCAGTGTTTAACTGTAGAGGTTTGCTATTTTAGACTTGCAGATGTGGACATATTTGTTGGCACCAGTGATAATGACGCTGTAGAAAGATGGACTTTTATGTAGAAAGCCTTTAAACATTAATCATTTAATGCAGGAACGTAATCTCACAATGAAAAATTTAGAAATTTCCAACCTTTAATTTGAGAACATTTATTCAGTGGGGAAAAAAAAAATCCCCTGTAAAGAGATAAAAAAAAAAAAAAAAAATAACCCACCAGAGGCACATTTATTGGTACCCTTAATAATACCTTTTAAAAATTAAATTGAAGTGCTTTTTTAATTTATGCTTTACTTTCTTAAACAGATCAGAGTTTCTATGAACTTTTTTTATAAAATCAATGACTTTATATCTCTTTGGTCTATAAATGCAATGAGACGCAGAGATCCATTTCTCTCAGCCACTGTCAGTTAGGCTGGACGAGGGCACATATTTATCTTGCTGTTTCCACACATTGGGAGGACGGTTTTAAAGGTAAAATTAGTCTCCAAACCTTTCTGTTAGGGACCTGCGGCAAAGAGTGACATCACGAGTCACCATAGCAACCTTTTGACGTTTTCTACATGGCAACTATTTGTTTGATATTGTGGAAAGCCTTTTCTGTCCTACCATCACAAACATAAATATGTAAAGTTTTCTATACTCGACAGCAAACTGGGATGGGAAATATGAACATCTAAATTTATCATAATATTTTTCAATATTTATTGTGACAACAGTAAAAGTATTGACAGCAGGGTTACCAGCAATATTGCCACTGGTGATTGTATAAAAATCAATTATTTCTTAACATGGGATTTTTTTTTTTTTTTTGCTCTTGACAATTCAATTTACGCTTAAATTTCAACATCAGATTTTTTGTTTGTTTGTTTGCTCCTGCAATAAAAGATGAATACATTATGAAACTTTTACATCTTTACCAGGGGTGTCAACACATGTGTCCATGTCTTTATTTCTCTGCCTCCTCATCATGTTTATGCCTGCTGCTTGAGTTCCTCAGTAAAATTAAGGTTGAAATAAATAGATAGATAGATAGATAGATAGATAGATAGATAGATAGATAGATAGATAGATAGATAGATAGATAACTATTAGACTCTTGTTTCATGTGTGTGAATCCTAGTTAAGGTGTTGCTGTTGTTATGGATGTGTGTGTTAATGAGTAGTATCTAGCTCCAGTCATTAATTAGCTCCCGCTCTTTTTGCTTTTTTTTTTTTTTTTTTTTTTTTTTTTTCACTTGTTTTCCTGAAATTTAAATGTTGTAGACTTTTTACCACAACACTTTACTTTTGCCAAGCATCCAGCGCTGATAGAAACCAAATAAATCTGTTCAGAATGCTCCGTAATGTTGTAATAGAATAAGAAATTCAGCACTCCTAAAAGGTATGCTTTGTACTATTTCTGTCGGGACCTCTCTGTCCATCCACATGCAGTACATTTATTTGCTTATGTTCAAGTTGAGAGGAATTGACAAAGTCTCGGTTTGGAGAGTACGATAATGTTTAGACGCCTCAGTTGTTGATGATGCTTGTATGTGACAGGTTTGAGCAGCAGTAGTCGGATGTGTGTATTTGTGCGAGCTCTAGTGTGTTAAGGTGTGAAGTAGAATTGTGTCTGAGCATTGTAGTGAAAAGAAGTGGAAGCTTTTTTGCTTTAAGGTGATAATAGATATGAAGCAGATGCCTATAAAGTGTGTGAAAGGTCTAGAGAGCGTAATGTGTGGGGTGTTTATGTGACCCCACGGCCGCTTTTTATTTGCACCTTTTTCTGCTTTCTCACCTGTGCTTTTCGCTCGCTCTCACCTTTAAAGCCTGTTTCTGCTTTACTGTCCTAACAGATTCATTCTGCTCAGCTTGATTTGGTCCTTTTGCTTAAAATGAAACTTCAGTTCAACCATCCAAGCAATGCAGCTAAACCAGGCAGATCACACTGCTTAGTTTATAAATGGAAAAACTCCCCCCCCCCCTTGTACTAGTTTTTTTAGGAAATTGTTAGAAGTCTGATTTATAAGCTTCCACAACTTCAAATCTCACAGCACAGCAGGTGAGCATCCCTGTCTTTTTCAGCACTTTCTAGCAGCAACGACACAGCTGGAGACTCAAAAACACGCTTTTCCGCCTCCCTCACTTTTGCTATTCCACCTTAAAACAAAGCTTTTAAGTTGGTTGGAAGTGCCTTATTTACCTGAGCAGAAGCCAGATGAGCATACGTTCACTCACACACTCTAATGTGGCACTATCATAATCATACACACAATCATACACAGGTTTGTGCAGAGCAAACCTACCCTGTGTGTGTGTGTGTTTCATCACATGCACTCTGGGCTCCCCAGCATGCAGGCTGCGTGTCACTGTTGGGGTGATGAGGAGGTTAGGGAAGTGTGAAGGCTATACCTGTCGAGGAGATGAGCTGCTGGCCGCTGTGCCTCGGGCTGCCTGTCACAAATGCTCAAATTAGCCATTTACCTCTGGCTCAGCTCCGACAACCACTGCGGAGATGCATCATGTGTGTGCGTCTGTGTTGGTAACTGTCATTGCATGTGCACGTGTGTGTGTACATGGGAGGAATGTGTGTGTCTTGTTGCAAAGAGTTCAAAAGTTCAAAGGAGGGTCAGTCATACCCTTTTCTGTATTGTCATTTATTTATACTTTTGTTTGGTTGAAAATTCAGTGGACTTGATTTTTACCTCATTGTTTTAAGTCGTTTCCTTGATGTTTTAATATGTAAGCAGCGAGCTGTAACTTGCTAGTGTTTCTCTGATTGCTAACATACACATAAACTTCTCTGACAATAACTCGCTAAGATACTTTTTTTTCTGCTGCTCCAATTACTGACCAATAACATCGTTAGTGTGGAGGAATCTGTGTTAGCATGAATTGCCACTAGTTGTTTTCTTATTAATGTGCAGAGAGGCTTCTCATGTTCAACAGCTTACACTGCCTTGCAAGTGTACTAGGTTACTCATAACCTTTGATCTTTTCCACATTTCATCACAATACAACCACAAACTTGAATGTATTTTTTGGGATCATTTGTTTCATCAGCTCAAAGTAGCATATAATCATAAAATAAAGGAAAAAAGATACATGGTTTCATGTATTTGTTTTATGAATAAAAAGAGTAACATTCATTTGTATTCTCCCCTCCCGAATCAGTCCTCTATAGAACCACATTTTGCCGCAATTACAGCTGTATGTCTATCATCTTTGTGCATCTAAAGACTGAATTTTTTACTCACCCTCGTCGATATTTATTGATGCTATCATAGAACCAGCCATGAAAAAACATTTGTTCAAACACTAAAAGTAACAAATCCATTTATACTTATGTTTTTTTGTGATTTTTCTCCATCACAAATAACTGATCATGTTTAGAAACTCCAAAAAACAATGTTTTTTTTTTTTTGTTTTTTTTTTTTTTTTTCCCCATGACGATGATAAATGACACAATTATTGCCCATCCTTACTGACCAACATCCTTGTCTCTGCTGAAGTAAAGCCCCCCCCCCACAGCATGATGCTGCCACCACCAATGTGTAAAGGCGGAGAGGGTGTATGTGTACATGGTGTTAATTTTCTACCACACACAGTGTTTTTCATGTGGGCCAAAAAGTTCAGTTTGGTCTCATCTGACCAGAGCACCTTCTCCAATATGTGCTGTGTTTCCGACATGGATTGTTGTAAACTGCAAACAGGACTTCTTATGGTGTTCCTACCACGATGACTTTCTTCCTACCACTCTTCTGTATAAGTCAGATTTATGGCGTGCCCAACTGATAGCTGCCCTGTCAACAGATTCTGATCAGGATTTTACTCAGTAGTAAAAGAGCGAAAGAGTCTGAACACATACGTATCAGGACACACGTTTTAGTTTTCTATTTGTAAAAATGTTGAAAACCATTTATCTTTTTGCAAGGCACTGTTTGTGTGCCTGATTAGACCTAATTAGAGCTCATCCAAATTAACATTTTAGCTCCATCTTTAAAGAAATATAGTTTGATGCTCTGCTTTAGATGATGAATGGTTTCTGTTTGATTCTTTCCACTATAGTTCTTTATTAACTAAGGAAATATCATGGTTTTTTATTATATTGTTTTTGTTTTTTTTTTTTAAATTTATATCTACATTTATGTTAGCATCTCATCAGTTGACTTCCAAAGTATAGAACTGTAATTTTTCACAATACCATTCTGTTTTGTTGTAGGACTATATTTAGCTGTTAAACCTTGAGTGAGGATGTGGGGAAAAATAGAAAGTTTCATTAACACCTCCTGTTCTCTCCTCTGTTGTATCTCCTGTGTTTCTTTCTCTCCTCCCTGTCTGTTCTCTTCACCTTGGGGGGTGTCATTCCTGCTGCAAGCAAAATGCAATTAGTATGCACAGGTATTCAGTGCTAAACATCTCTCTCTCTCTCTCTCTCTCTCTTTCTCTCTCTCACACACTCACACACACACACACACACACACACACACACACACACACACACACACACACACACACACACACACACACACACACACACACACGTGCATATCTGGTTTAGGCTGTTGAATTTGAGAAGTCTGTTATCTGGCTGAGACCAGCAGACATACCTATCTGTTGGTTGAAGGTGAAAGTTTGTTCTGAAATATCAAAGCAGTCTTTTATCCCCAGTGAAAACACAACAGAAACATCACTTGCTGCAAATTAAATTAAGACCTATTTTAATGAAATGTGGGAGAATATTTTTTGAGAAAACCAGAAATCTTACAAAACTGAAAATATGAATTTATCAGAAATCTGCAACATGGGACAAATTAGCACAATAGCTGTTTTAGGATTTTTACAGGGAGGCATTTGTAATAGAATTGCTTTTACTGTATTTTTTTTTTTTTTTTGTCTTTATAGAGACATTCCTTTTAGAAAACGTGCACAGCAATATTAGAACTATTTTAGTTGCAGTGCTGCATGAATTTTGAATAATCTGGAGTCATTAATAACCCGGGAAGCATTTTTTTTTTTTTTTTTTTTTTTTTTTTTTTTTACAGTGCCTTCCTTCCTTTGATGTTTTTCTACATTTTATTATTTTACAGCCACACACTTCCACTAATTTTACCCAGATTTCATGGCAAACCAAAATATTGCATCATTGCATAGTGGACATTAAAGGATGCATGTTTGCCTTGATTCCTTGTTTTAAGCACTTTTTGTTGCAATTACATTCTTGTCTTGTAGGATATGTCTTAACCAGATTTGTGCATCGAGATACTGACATTTCTGCCCATTCTTGTTTGCAAAATAATCTAATTATGATTACCTAGAGAGACTCTGAATACCAGTTTTCAAACCACATAGTTCCAATAGGATTTAGTTGAATTTGTTTTGACTAGGCCATTCATTCACACAATTAGTTTGATTTAACTGTTCCATTGTTCCTCTTTCTGTATGTTTAGGGTTATTATGTTGCTGGAAAGTAAGGCTCTAACATAGTCTCAAGTGTTTGTCTCTTCCCATTGACTCTAAGCAGCTTTCCTGTCTCTGCTAATGAAAAGCATCCCCACAGTATGATGCTACCACCACTGTCTGACACCATGACAGGGCTGTGTGATATGTGAAGTTCTAGGTTTTCCCCCACATATAGCCTTTTGCTTTTACACCAAAAAGTTCAATTCTTGTCTGAGCAGAGCGCCTTCTTCTGTTTGCTGTGGCTTGTGGTAAACTACAGACTGGTCTCTTTGTGGCTTTCTTCTGGCCACTCGTCCACAAAAGCTAATTTTGTTGTCCTGTCGACCAATTATCCCAGCTTAGCTGTGGATTTTCTTTTTCCATTGACTATTTTTCAAAATTTTTTTTATTGTGGTTTTTTTTTTTTTTTTTTTTTTTTTTTTGGAAATTCAATAAAAAAAAAATTCTTGTTACCTTATCCACTATCAACTTTGTGGATTTGATATAACAAAATGCAGCTGTTTAAAGGGATCTTGAAATACAGCAAAAAAACTAAATCTGACAGGTTTTATTCGAAGTAAAACAACTGGCACCTTTGGTGGAAGGATTTTTTTTTGTTTGTTTGTTTTTTGTTTTTGTGGTTGAATCACGTGATAAAAGATTTAGCACCCTTTTGTTCACTTCTTATGTCCCTGTTGTGCGATTGGTTGGCCTGTGTGTTTAAACCACACCTCATGTTCTTTCATGTATTTTGTTCTTTTTTGCTGCATGACGTTTTCACCAGGTGCTGTACCATTTCATTGAGGTTTGAAGCGATCTTTAATATTTTTCCAAGGTATATTGGTTCCAGTTTGGCAAAAAGATGTCGTTTTGTGAATAGCCACTAGATGGCATTGTTGGAACATGTTCGTTGTAAGCATGGGATTAAAATTAGGATGGAAGCATGCCCTGCTCTGCAAAATGGGCTGCTGGGCAACACGTCCTCCAAGATTCCTTTTCCTCCTCTTCTGTTTCTCTGTGTCTTTGTGTGTTAGTGATGACACAGAGGAATACTCCTGACAGTGTCCAATACAAATTATTTAAAAAAGCAGGGTGAAAACCTTGGCATTCATTGAAGTCAGACCTTAGATTACAAGCGTTCAGACCACAGGCGTTGATGCCACACATGTTAACCGTGTGCTGCCCTGCTGCTGTGTACAAACCACCAGGAAGTGACACTTCAGTAGAGTGTAAATGTTGTGTTTTGCACTGAATATGCAGCTTTCAGCTACAAGATGTTCCTGCTAACCAGCCGGCTCCCCTGCTGTCTCACTTTAAAAGGCATTTTTCAATTTGTCAGTTTTTTTTCCCCATTTTAATCTAACTTCAGTGCATTTCTTAACTTGCATTTTTTTTTTTTTTTTTTTTTTTTTTTTTACGTTTTAATTGAATTTTCTTTATCTCCATGATTACAAACAGGCCTGGCACTTCTCTACTGTTATTAATTAGCACAATTATTTATTTACTGACTCATCCCTTCATGATAACCAGCCTGAAGCAACATTATTTTCTCAACTATTATCATTTCAGTGGATTTGAAGGTTTATTGTTTTTATGTTTTAGCAGAATGAAAGGAAATGTAAACTCTATTTCGGCTCAGAAAGAGAAAGATGGTTATCCTATAAGGTTGTATGTAACACAATGTAGACATCAGTCTTTGATAGAAAACACAGCATTTGAAGCAGGTATTTTTCCTTGAAACTACACATGTTTAAAATCAGGCAGTGTTGTGGACAGAAACAAACTTGAGGCTCAAGGCTAGAGATTAGCCAAGAAAAAAAGAGATATAGTTTATGAAGGAATATAGCAGTTAATAAGCAAGCTAAAGCCTTGTAGTTTTATGCATGGGTTAGAAATAAATTCTGATGCTTCATTCTTGCTGCTGGTCAACTGGTTTATCTGCTTATTAGCCAAAAATCCTTTTTAACCCCCCCCCCCAAAAACCTTGGATTGGGACACATTCTTATTTGGGTTTAAGTCTGTATTTTGACTAGACCATCCGAACACATGAATATGTGTTAATCTAAACCATTCTATTGTAACTTTGGCAGCATATTTAGGGTTGTTGTTTTGCTGAAAGGTGAACCTCCATCGCAATCTCCAGTCCTTTGCATGTTTTCTTCCAGAATTTCACTGTTTAGCTTCATCCATTTTCTAATCAACTCTGACTAGCAACCATGTACCTGCGAAGAAGCTTCACCATAACATGATTCTGCCACTACTATTTTTTTTTAAGAGGTAATGAAGTTATTTAGTGTGATTTGCAGTTCTAGTATTCAGCCACATATGGCGTTATGCATACTGAGAAAAAAGTTCAGTTTTGGTCTCATATAAACAGAGCAGCTTCATCCACATGTATATTGTGTCCCCTGCATGGCTTGTTGCCATCTCAACCAGGACTTCCTATGGCTTCCTTTCAACAATGACTTTCTTCTCGCCATTCTTTAATAACAGCGAGATTTGCAGAGTAAAGAACTAACTCATTTTTACATGCTGAGTTAAAACGGACCTCTGGTTTAATGCTCTCTTTGCCTGGCCTGTCTAGGTGGATGTCCATATGTTGTTAGGCTAGCGGTGCTCAACACTTTCCATTTTCACATGGTGAAATGAACAGTAATCTATCAGATGTTTAAAACTTGACTTTAGTTTATAACCTAACACTGCATTAGACTTCCCTACATCTATATCTGCGGCCAGTCTGTTCTGAAATTGTTATTGAATACATTAAAGTGTGTGGTTGAAGCATTTTAAAATGTCAAAGAGGGATTGAATACTTTTATAACCTTTTATTACCGCCCACAGAAACACTAAAAACAGAAAACTGGCATTAAGACAGATATTCATGTGTCTAAACCGCCCCACATAGTCATGACATCTTCATGTTAAAGCACCTAAACCGTTTGTATGTGCTTGCTCGCTCATACATAGATGCAAACATTTACCCCCCCTCCCCAGTTGATTTTTGAGCAACTGTAATTGCTGACGAACAGATAACTCCTCGGGTAGGGGAGATTTTGATCTGTCGATGAGCACAAATCCTGTTGGTTCAAAGGACAAATGTGTTGGAGCACAGTGCCTCTCCCATCAGAGCCATTGGGATGTAATGAATCAACAGGACAAGATCATATGTCAAAAAAAAGTTCCATCACGCTTGTTCTCATAGAAGAGAAGAGCCAGTTATTCACTCATTTTAATTGCAGACGAGTTCATATTGGAATAGTAAAGTTTTTTGTTTCTCACATACAATCACATCAATTTGAGCTAGCAAAGAAATACACATTTTATGGAAAGGCTTTATGCACACTAAGAATGGTTCCTCAAAAAATTCAAAACAGTTTGCTGGCAATTTTTTGTTGCATAGTAATATAATAGGGAGTTTAATTTTGTTTTTAACAAAATATAATTTATGAAAATTTGAATTATGTTTTGTCTGATTTTTGTGCACATTTGTTGACCAGATAATTGCACAACCCTTTTCACTCCTCTCTAACAAAACCTTTTTCTTTTTTCAGCATCCATCTTTTATTCTGCATTCTCTTTCTCACCATCTCTTTGGCAGCGTCTCCCCCCCCACTCTCTGTCTCTGTGACAGTCTGTGTGCCAAAGAAGGCTGATGATGAAGTGTTAATTCATCTAACCTCCCACGGTTATGTGAAGAAACCTCACATTTAATGAGCAAACAGCTAGACTAACCAATCCATGCCTCTGGTATTTCTGCTTCACCTCATGTGCATGATCATGTAAGAGTTCTTGTGAGCATGTATTATTCTTTAATTTGCAGGTGCAGGAAGATCTGCATATCACCCACAGGTGTTAGCATGATGGCAAATGCACTTATAGGCTTTGCACTTATTGTTGTCATTCTCCAATGTAAAAGGGTGAGGCTGTCTTAGTGGATATGGAGTTTCCCTTTTTGTCAAACTAAAATAACCATTAAAAAAAAAAAAAAAAAAATCCATGAAGACCATGAAAATGAAATGCACAATTGCAGTGCATAAACAACTGAACAGTTTTTAGGAGGGCTTGCATTTATTGTTGGACCATTCCTTTCATCTAAAAAAGTGAAAGTGTCCTCGTTGAAAGTGAGTTTCATTTTATTTAAGATTTTGTGGGGCTAGTGGCCTTTTATTCAGTGTGTTTTTTAGAGCAAGAGGGTAAGTAGAATATGGGGGTAGATATGCATCAAAGGTCCCGAGGTCGAAAGTTGGACCACGGATGGCTGCTTTGGGGGCTAAAAGCCACCGTTTATGGGTGCCCACTCTACCGCTACACTGTGAGGCGATTAGAGAGACAAACCTTTGGACAAACCAAAATGACTGCAAAAATATGACAAAATGCATGAAAATAGTGTGCAAATGCAAATAATGTAAAATAAAAAGCGTAAACCAAGTACAAATAAATAAAAAAAAAATCATAATTGCCTTTTAAGTCAAATAAAATGCATAATTGCAATGTAATAAAAGACATGCATACTCCTAACACATCAACTTTGAGTATGAAATGTTCACTCTCTGCCTAATATACCCAAACACTCACAGGTGCTATGATGAAGAGATGATCGGTGCTACCCACTTCCCCTGTCAATAGTCTTAGTGATCAGGCATCACATTATAATATTGTAGTATCTCAATAAATATTTTTCTGCGATGGTAGTAACAAGCTTAAAAAAAACCCTACTAAATGCCAACCAATTTCAGATTACAGTTTGTTGGAAGCAACATTTGCTAGTTTGGACAATTGTGTTTTCCAGCTGCTGTTCATAATGACAGTCTGGGTCTGTTGCTACAGTGGTGCTGCAGTGCAATAGCAAAGACTTTGCTCGGTCAAATGTAAGCATTATTGAAAAAATATTAGATTTTATTTTGCTTGGAAATGTGTCAACATAACTACATACACAAATTAATTTAGTCAGTTCTTTAAGTGGGGAAAAAATAAGTGCTGGTACTCACCTTAATGTTATAAAAATATTGGACAGAAACATGCGTAATGTTTTTATATACATCTGTTTATCGTTCTGTAGATCAGTAGTTTTATTGCATAAAAATGTCAAAGAACAAAGCCAGTTCTAAATCAAATCCACATGAGTCAAAATCAAAGTGTCTTGGAGCGCATAGTAACTAATTACTTTTACTCAGTTACATTTACTTGAGTAATTTTTTGGAAAACATTTACATTTATGAGTAGTTTTTACTACATCATACCTTTTTTTTTTTTTTATTTTTACTTGAGTAATATAACTATGAAGTATCATTACTCTTACTTGAGTAAAACTTCTGGATACTCTACCCACTGTAACTTCACTAAATGAAGAACAAACATGTTTTAACCAAAAGTGGGCCAGATACAGACACACAGCTGCAGTTTATGTTAAAATGAAAATTTTTGTTTGAACACAAGCTTTATTGTTCTGATGTTAGTTTCCATCTGCTAAGACTGCTGAAACATTTGAAGGTCCAAAAGATACAGTAAATACTATATATTGTCACTGGACGTACTTCACCCTGTTCTAACATACATAGACATTACCTTCTGTATTAGTTTGATACGTTTTATATTGGAAAAAAATATATATTTGGAAAAGTTTTCCTTTGGTCCTAATTTGTTACTTTTGTCATTGTTATTTATTTGTATTTTTTTTCTTTCATTTTAATCTGCACATAACTTTATACTTTTTGTCTGTCTGATGACATAATTTTTAAACATTGAATCAGATGTTCTGGTCAGTCACTCAGTAGGTGAGTAGCCTTTTTTCCAAATACTTTTTTACTCTTACTTGAGAAATTTCTTGGATGGATACTTCTAACTTTTACTTGAGTAAAAATATGTTGAAGTAGTGCTATTCCTACTTCAGTACAATTTTTGGGTACTCTACCCACATCTGCCTGTGGGTAATTCATGCTTCATAGTTTCTGCCACATTAGTCATTACCTTGAGGTCCATTTTCATCGTTTATTGTTGCGTTCCCCCATCCTGAATATATTTTCCTATCATGATCTACTGTGTTTTCACCTCTGTTTAGGTCTTTTCATATTCTGTTCAGTCCCCTGTATCGATTATTGAGCAAAAGGTCTTGCCATATAGTTTTTACGTTCGTGTTTAGTTTCTTAGTTCATTCTTGCATTTTGTTTTTTTTTTGTGCATTCCATTTAGTTTTCTTAGCTTAGTGTTAGCCTTTCTTGGTTTATGTCCTCTGTAGTTTGTCTCATGTTAGTCTGCCTCCCGTTTTTAATGTATTGATGCTCACCAGTAATCCCTCATGCCACAATGCCTCATCATCCAGATGTGTTTCACTTGATCTGATACTCAAACTCTTGATTTTTTTTTTTTTTTTTTTTTTTTTTTTTTTTTAGCCTGTGCGGTGAAGAGCTGTATGTATGGGGTGCACGTTGATGGGGAAATGCAGACTGATGTAACACTTGTTACAACACCGGAAAAAGTCCAGGTACACACCGAGCACTGGAAAAAAAAAAAAAGTCCTGGTACGCTGAAGGAAGTAAAATTTAGAAGTGGTGGTACTGTGTACTGCTGTGTACCGGCTCATTTAAAACACCGAATTTAGTGTTAAATCATTTAGACTTGAAACTGTCATCTCATAAAACTGAACTGTTGTCTTGCAGTTTCTTGTTTTTGCTTAATATAGTGAAACACGTTTTGTATGTGATTGGACTTTGTTTAAAATCTGTCTTCCAAATGCCAGACCACACTTGACCTGTTGCTGTGCAGACCAATGTCACAGATGGAAAAAAAATATTTCTGTTGTAGTCTTTTTTTTTTTTTTTCATTACATGATGCCTGAGTATATTTAAAAATATCAGTGAATATGCCTTTATGTTCCTTTAATGCAACGGTTTTGAAAAATTCTGCTTTTTTTAACGAATTTGACAGCACTGATAAATCTTAATCTTATATTAAGGGGCTCTCCCTTACCACATATGTCTTATTACTGGCACATGTGATGCATAACATATTTACTTCCATTAAGATATGACGGGGAGAAAGATGTCAGTGAATTGGCCAATATTTTCAAGTATGCATCTGTCGCCCTCTTTCTTCCTGATTTAAAAAGCCAAATCAAGAGTTTAACTGTGCACACCGTGTCTCCCTGTAACATTCTCCACACTAATCCTCATTTTATTCCTCTTCCCTCATTTCCCTCTCTCTCCTCTCCTGACTTCCAGGCTAAAACCAAACTAAAACCTTTTCTCCCTAAACACATAGATTCATTCACACACACCATTTGCATAATTTAGCATTTACATAATTGATTTCCAAGGAAGCGTTTCACACTTTGTGAGGTGGTGTTGGAGACCAAAAGGTCTGATATTGCCATGCATGCACAAACACACACACTCACACACATTTACACTGCCATTTTCACATGGTTTTGTTGTGTCACAGTCTCTGCCTCTGTTTTTTTTTTTTTGTTTTTTTGTTTTTTTTTTCAGTTTTTCTTTCCCACAGAGAAATAGACAGAAACAGACTATGTTACTGGATGGTTAAGATTCCAAGTCTAAATGAAGCATGAAGCATTGCCAAACTGGTGCATCTGGTGACCTGCTTGGTACACGCAGCAAACATAATCAACTAACCATACATGATCAAATGTATCAAGATCCATGAAATTGGTGCGGTTATATTGGAGGAACGTCTTTGATTTCTCTGGGCTGGTAAAATATGCCCCTCTTTTTTACCTGTACAGATATTTGGCACTTTTAGATAATTCTTATCTAATAAAATGCATGAATTATTTTCAGGCAGATGCAAGGACCCATCAAGTCTCGTGAGAAAACAGAATTTATTGAAAGGTTATTCGTTCTCTTTTTTTTTTCTATGAACATCATTCACTGGTATTGAAACTATTTGGTAAGAAATGCCATTATTTGGATATTGTGCTCATTCCAGATACTTGTTTGGAAAAGAACATAAATATTATGATTGTAACTGTAAACGTGAGGTAGTACAGAGATGAAATTGTTGTTAATAAAAAAGGATGAATTTTGCTGCATAAACTGTGTTGGATCTACTACATGTTTACATTTATGTTTTCTTTTACAGGCAAAATAACACATATGTTTAAAATATTCCACTAGGCTAAACTATTGTTTCAGCTTTTGTCCACTTTCCTAAAGTTTTATACTTATGTAGTTCAGCAAGATATTAAAATCAGAGGTTGAACAGGTTCTAAATTAATGTTATGATGGAATGTATTCTTCTTTATTTTGAGTAACATATCTGATTTTTTTTTTACCAAGAAGGCAGTTAAAATGTGACTCAATTTCATTTAAAAAAAAATTTTTTTTATATATACACTGAACAAAAATATAAACGCAACACCTTTTGCTTTCATTTTTCATGAGCTGAACTCAAAGATCTAAAACGTTTTCTATATACACTTCTCTAAAATATTGTTCACAAATCTGTGATAGTGAGCACTCCTCCTTTGCAGAGATAATCCATCCCTCCTTGCAGGTGTGGCATATCAAGATGCTGATTAGACAGCATGATTATTACACAGGTGTGCCTTAGGCTGGCCACAATAAAAGGCCACTCTGAACTGTGCTGTTTTATAACACAGCACAATGCCACAGATGTTGCAAGTTTGGAGGGAATGTGCAACTGGCATGCTGACTGCAGGGATGTTGACCAGAGCTGGTGTCAGTGAACTGAATGTTCATTCCTCCACCCTAAGCTGTCTCCCAAAGCTTTTCAGAGAATTTAGCAATCAAACCGGCCTCATAATCGCAGACCACATGTAACCACGCCAGCCCAGGACCTCCACATCCAACATGTTCACCTCCACCATCGTCTGAGACCAGCCATCTGGACAGCTGCTGAAACTATCTGTTGGCACAACCAAGGAATTTCTGCACAAACTGTCAGAAACCGTCTCAGGGAAGCTCATCTGCATGCTCGTCATCCTCATCGGGGTCTCGACCTGACTGCAGTTCGTCATCTTAACTGACTTGAGTGGGCAAATGCTCACATTCGATGGCATCTGGCACATTGGAGATGTGTGCTTTTCACGGATGAATCCCGGTTTTCATGTCTCCCATTGAGCATGTTTGGGATGCTCTGGATCAGCGTATACCGCAGCGTGTTCCAGTTCCTGCCAACATCCATCAACTTCACACAGCCATTGAAGAGGAGCGGACCAACATTCCAAAATCAACAACCTGATCAGCTCCCCCTTTAAAAAGAAAAAAAAAAAAAAAAAAAAAAAAAAAAAAAGCACATTTCAGAGTGGCCTTTTATTGTGGCCAGCCTAAGGCACACCTGTGCAATAATCTTGCTGTCTAATCAACATCTTGATATGACACACCTGCGAGGCAGGATGGATTATCTCTGCAAGGGAGAAGTGCTCACTATCACAGCTTTAGACAGATTTGTGAACAATGTTTGAGAATAATGGCTATTTTGTGTGTGTATATAGAAAATGTTTTAGATCTTTGAGTTGAGCTCATGGAAAAAGGAAGCAAAAACAAGTCTTGTGTTTATATTTTTGTTTAGTGTACATTGAAAACAAAGACAATCTAAACAAATCAGTGAGCGCTCACAGAAAAAGGGAAAAAAATGGCTCTCAGTTTAAGAATTATTGCACCTAAATCACCGAAGAGGACTGTCTTGTCATTTCATACAATTTCCATCTCTTCTAGATTTACTATAATATTCTCTATTGTAGTCTCAGTGAGAATGTATTTTTCTTTCCATGACATTCCAATTTTCTGAGGCTGAGACCTCTGTTTAGAGTCATTTTCTACTGATGACCTTGTTAGCTGCAATGCTTTGCATTAGAATATTTTATTTTACTATTGATGCTTGCCAAATAAGAGAAGCTAAAAAGTTTCTATTGAATCCCTTTTTGTCTGAATTTTTTCTTTTTTTCCAAGATCCCAGTTATATTGTCATAAGTAGATAATTAAATATTTACACTGCTCTTAAGGTCACGTCTTGTAGTCAAACTGAGAAAGTGAAACAGTTTGGCTGTATGCCCATCATTGTGATGGTCTGAGATTAAAAGAGGATGTCACAGTAAATAGGGAAACATCTTTGGTTTTAATGGCTTTCCATATATTTTGCTGAAAAGATTTTTAACTGTTTATGTTCAGTTATTACATGGAGACTGTCCACATTAACCTAGATATTTTCAAAACAGGTGCCATCTTACAAACTCAGTTTGTGGTCTGTCCATGTGAACTGAAGGTTATTAAAAGCAATAACATTGCATAACTTTGCAGATGCCCACTCTGGCTTTCTGTGCTAAAAGCATTTTAAAAATATTTTTCCACAGTTGTCATCTTTAGCCAGTCTTACAATATTTTTCCTTTGAGTTATGATGTCAGTATCAAACTTATTGCTGCTTGCTGGCGTCTCATGGGCACTACAGTTATTTACTGACTCAGTCTAACAGACCATGTAAACACTAATTTTTATTTTTTAAAAAACAAAACATAGGTTAAAAAAATATCCAGAGTAATGTAGCTGGGGAGCAAGAGCCTAAATATTTGTTCATTGTCAAATAGCAAGTAAAGAATAAGTTTCCATTCATCCATTATCTAGTACTCATCTCCAGCTGTCATTGGCCAAGAGGCGGGGCACACCCTGGACAGGTCACCAGTTCATCACAAGGCGAAACAAGTTTAATTCATGCTAAAATATATAGTGCACTTGCCATACAACCTCTTTCATAGTGCTGTCAGGTCACCATGACAACCAGTTATTTTCCAGGGATTTGATAGCTCGAATGGGATTTACAAAGCAATCATTTACTCTAATCATATAAATTCACCTCATTTTGAACAAAGCAGAGCTGCTGACATGTCCTCTAACTTCCTCTGAACTGAACAGAACATACATGGCGTGATACGAGACAAGAGAACCAAACACATTTTTAATGTTCAGATTTGTCCCAAATTAATGTTATATACACAAGTGGATGGTTTAGAACCATTCCCCATGACTGTTCTAAAGTTAGTCTCTAAGTTTTTACATTTAGGCCGCTGACAATTGGTCATCAGGGAGATCTGAGCCAAATAAACATTATGTAGATGTACCTGCAGTCACACTGTTTGCTATTGGCCTGCAGACTCCATCAAATGGCTTGGGTGTGTGTGTGTGTGTGTGTGTGTGTGTGTGTGTGTGTGTGTGTGTGTGTGTGTGTGTGTGTGTGTGTGTGTGTGTGTGTGTATGTATGTATCTGTCTCTGTATCTCAACAAGCCCCTTCACCTCTCCTCTAAAATCTTTCATCTATGGAAATGGGACCGCCTCACTCCTGTGAGCAATCCATGGGGATCCAGCTATTCACACATACATGGACACTCTTAGACACACATTCAGATTTGGTCCAGCGACCGAAGAATGGGTAGGTTTAACAGATGGTGTCGGCTGTATCCGTTACAAAGATTACCCAAAACCACACAAACGCATTTTGCAGCCACTGGCTTTGTGAGTTCACCTCATTTAACTCAATGGTGTTTTTATGAGGCATGGCAACATTAGAGCCACCTACTGCTTTAATCTGTCCCCTCTGTGTTCTGTATCCAACACCAGACTGAGAGCTTGGGAGGAACAGAAAAATGGAATATGGCAGTGTACGCCTGTCTGAGCATTGCCTGATTTTGGTGATAGGCTAGCATATATGGTCATATAATACTTTGTAACTGCATTTGAGACGAAGCCATACAGGTCTATAAATCATTATACACTGCTCACAAAATTAAAGGGAACACTAACATAACGCATCCTAGAGCTCAATTAAATAAATATTCTCATTGAAAAACTTATTAACACAGTGGAATTGATTGAGAAGAAAATAACACAAAAATTATCAATGTAAATCAAAATTATTACACCTTGTAGATCTGGATTTGGATTCATACTCAATATGAAAGTGGAAAATAACATGACAGGCTGATTTAACATCAGTGAATATTCCTCAAGACAAGTCTAAGTCAGGCTCAGTAGTGTGTGTGGCCTCCACGTACCTGTATAACCTCCCGACAACGCCTGTGCATGCTCCTGATGAGACGGCGGATGTTCTCCTGAGGGATCTCTTCCCAGACCTGCATCAGTTAGCTCCTGAACAGTTTGTGGTTTGACGTGGTGTTGGTGGATTGACCGAAACATGATGTCCCAGATGTGCTCAATTGGATTCAGGTCTGGGGAACGGGCAGGCCAGTCCATAACATCAATTCCCTCATTATGAAGGAACTGCTGACACACTTCAGTCACACGAGGCCGAGCATTGTCATGCATAAGAAGGAACCCAGGGCCCACTGCACCAGCATATGGTCTCACAATGGGTCTGAGGATCTCATCCCGGTACCTTATGGCAGTCAGGGCACCTCTGGCTAGCACATGGAGGGCTGGACCCACCACCAAACCGGTCATGCTGGAGGATGTTGCAGGCAGCATAATGTTCTCCACAGTGTCTCCAGACTCTGTCACGTCTGTCACTTGTGCTCAGTGTGAACCTGCTTTCATCCGTGAAGAGCACAGGGCGCCAGTGGCGAATCTGCCAATTTTGATGTTCCCTAGCAAATGCCAGTCGTCCTGCACGGTGTTGGGCTGTAAGCACAGGCCCTATATGTGGATGTCAGGCCCTCATACCACCCTCATGGAGTCTGTTTCTGACAGTTTGAGTAGAAACATGCACATTAGTGGCCTGCTGGAGGTCATTTTGTAGGGCCCTGGCAGTGGACCTCCTGTTCCTCCTTGCACAAAGGACGAGGTAGCGGTCCTGCTGCTGGCTTGTAGCCCTCCTATGGCCCCCTCCATGTCTCCTGGTATACTGGCCTATCTTCTGGTACCTATTCCATGCTCTGGACACTGTTCTGATAGAAACAGCAAATCTTATTGTCACCGCTCGCATTGATGTTCCGTCTTGAATGAGCTGCACTATTTGAACAACTTCAGTGGGCTGTAAAACACATCTCATGATGCCTCTATGCGTGACAGCACTAACAAAATGAAAAAGTGACTAAAAGTTCAACCAGAAAGGACGAGAACCGAAATGATCTGTGGTCACCACCTGCAGAATCACTCTTTTATAGGGGTTGTCTTGCTAATTGCCTCTCATTTCCACCTGTTGTATGCGCCATTTGCACAGCAGCAGGTGAAATTGATTCACAATAAGTGTTACTACCTAACTGGTGACATTGATTCCACAAAGGTGTGACTGATTTTGGAGTTTCATTGTTTTGTTTAGGTGTTCCCTTTATTTTTTTGAGCAGTGTATAAATGGCATAAAAATGTATAGGCGATATTAGGAGTGTTGGACAACTCCATGATAACTCAAAGTTTTTTCCTAAAGAATTACTGCATCACAGAAGCATCATTTGGATGGAATAATGTACAGAAGCTTGACTGTTTTAATCTCATAAACCACAACAGTTTTAGCTATAAACCACTGTGAAGACTTACTTACGGCTTTTGACTTGATTGATTCTTAACTTAAAAAAAAACTGAATAGGCCATTTTGTGTAAGAAGCTGTGAAGCACATGTTAACTTTAATGTCATTAGAAGCTAATGGTAAGCCAATCTCAGTACTCTGACATTCATATCTTGCCTGCCACTGTTGTCAACATTTTTGTTTTCTACAGATCTCCCAAAATGCTGCCACTGAAATTATTTTAAAGGTGTTGATCCTTATTTAATGCTTTTATAACGCAGTGCTGTCATCCATCTTGACAAGAAGCATTTATTAGTCGATTCTGTCAACACAGCATGGCAGCTTTGGTCATAACACCATAGCAGAACCTAAATTGGAACCAAATGACGTCATTAATACCTTAGACAGTTTTTGCAGATGGATATAAGTCTCAGTATGAGCATAAACATGATTTTCCTCCTTTAGCAACACATCTAGATAAAAGGACAGATTTTCTTGTAATTGTAATGTAAACATTAAAAGTAAACATTTATGCAAAAATGAAAAACAGCATCAATGCCACCCATACTTGAGGCTTTAGGCATAGAAATACTGAGATTCCATCTTCTAAAAGGTTCTGGAATCTTCTTTCTGACATTTGTCTTTATCTCGCCTATTTTTTTTTTTTTTCTTAAACTCTGTATCGTTCCTTTTTCTATTGTCTCTCTTACTCCAGTTCCTTCTCTCTTTCCTAGCCAGCAGATTTGGATGCGTGGGTAAGCAACAACACTATTACCTTCTTGGTTTGACTGTTCCTTTCTCTCTTTCTCATTCTCTTTCTCTATATAGATGTCATGTTTTCATTGTGCTTTAAAGCAAGGCTGCAAGTGTGCTGCCACCATCATTTCGCACAACAAATCTTTGGGAGGTATTCAGCTAGAAAATTACACATCATTTGTGCTGCTGGCAGAGGAGATTTTACATGCAAACGCACATATACACACATTCTCCAAGCATCAAACAACTACCGTAGAAAGAGAGAGCGCAGTGTCGGGATTTGCTGATGTGCTCTTCGAAGATGTGTGTCTGTTAAATTAGAATGAGATTACACTGGATTACAATAAATATTATGTCATTCAGTTTAACTGTGCTTGTCTGCATGCCGAATCATTTAAATGGTACAGAAGAAGAGTTGATCAGTTAAGTAAAACTTTTCGTCTGATCATACTCTCACTAGTGCATTAGTTAAGTAGTAGAGGAAATAGTTATCATTTTAACATGATATGCTATTTATGTGTTTTTATGTATGTATTTTTGGTATAGTTCCACATACATTAATGTGCAGTTGCTGTGTTTTGCAGTATTGGACTAGTTTTCTTGTGTTCAAGTAGCATATCATGTTCACACTAATTAACATGCATTTATGTATTTCTTTCATGAGCTATATTTCCTATTTGTTTTAACAAATCAGGCTAAACAGACATTTGTTTTCTGGAAAGAATTCAGTGAGTCTGTGTGTCCATGTTCATGGAATGAAATTGATTTGAAAAACCAAAATTTAATGAATTAGCAATGTAATGTAATGTAAAGTCGCAGTCAACACATCTCTCAGCATCGTGAAGTACAGCATGTTTACAGTCAGCTGCCCCATGGCTTGAGAGTGCTCCCTAACTTTTGTTCATTCAAAATCCATGCACATATATTTTTTCATGTTATGAACTTCTTGTGCTTTCTTTTATTTTCATTTTTAAGTTCTTTTGCTGGTTTTCGCTGCATATATTATTTAAATTCGTAGTTATTCATGGAGTTCTTTTTTGATTACGTTAATTTTTTGGAAATGATAAAATTGTATGGTCCTATACTTTTGAAACTGGTTCCCTTTTTTTTTTTTTTTTTTTTTTTGTCACCAGTGCATGCATGTATCTGTTTCCTAGCTAAACTGCTAGCGTATTTTCAAAATGTCTATCTCCCTTTTTTTTTTTCTTTTTTTCACATCTGCCTTCTGTCTTCCTCTGCTTGCATGCTGCTTTGTCATGGCCCCAAACCGTGGGCCTTCCTTCAGCCAGTCCACCATCTTGCTGCCTGTCAAAGCTTGGCTCAGTGGGCTTATTAAAGGCTTTCACCTCTTGCTAATGTCAACACCACCATGTCACCTCCAGCCACAGCTGTGCCAATCTCATGCCACCTCACTAGTTTTGTAAGTGTCATTGCATGGTGTTGGTATACAACCAAATGGGCTTTTTTTAACAACTACTTTGTAATTTAGATTTTGTAAATGCATTCGTGTGTAGTTTTCTAACACATTACATATGTTATTTTGACTTGTTCATGTGGAACTTAAAATGACTGAGTTGGACCTGTAAAAAGCAGGATATGCTACGCAGAAATACATAACCAGTACTTTTCTAACTGAATACTTAGAAAAGATGAAATAATACTTATTTATTTTTGAATTGTTTTGGAATCTCAAGATGCAAATAATTTGTTAATTCACAGTGGATAAAAGTATTTATCTTTTGCATCTTACAGCTACATTTTAAGCCCAGTTGGTTGTTTATTGCTCTGGGAAACAGTCGTAATCTGAAATGTAAACTCAGGAAACACCTCCAAATACTGTTCTCCTGCATACAATAATATCAAGTGGCCATGTGTATGTAATCAGGTTTAGAAGCTGTACATGGTGATTTTTTTTTTTTTTTTTTTATATATACTTTGTGATTCAGGAACATTTGCACAGTGGTTACTGTTCTGCTTGGAGGTAAAGTACAGATGATTGATACTTTGAGGTCTACTGGGAATAATAGTTAACATGTTCAGAGTTTTCAGCCATATTCAGCAGTATTTTCAGTCTGTCAGAAGCCAGTCATTTTCACACACCCGAGAGTTGCTATTGTTGCCTGTTGCCTTTTGTGTAACTGCTTTGAAAATAAATTAAAATATAGTGCTTTGCAAAGGTAATCTTACCAGTTTTATCTTTTCCATATTTTGTCACGTTACAATTGCAAACTTTAATGTCTTTTTGGGATTTTCCAAAGAAATATCAGAAATATGTGATGTGTGTTCATTTTCATCCTTATTTATTGTTAAAGAAGGTTAAAGAAGGTGGACTAATCAGGTCAAAGCAAATTTGAACTTTTTGACCTACTTGGAAAATGCTTTGTGTGTGTGTGTGTGTGTGTGTGTGTGTCTAATTTTTTTTTTTAATTTTTTTTTTTTGGGAAACAAAAAAAAACTATTGAAAGCCATGTATAAATTTCCACCTCACAAGTAGACAGTACATTATGTTGGTCTATCACAGTGAGTTCCCAAAGAATATGTTAAAGTTTGTAATTGTAAGTAAAGGAGGTGGGGATACTTTTCAAGGCACGATAATGATACTTTGAATCTAAAAGCAGAATTTATTTCATGACTTTTCTCATTTCCCTGGTAGTCCAAATTCAATATTTATACAGGTCTGCACAGTGCATTTATATGGCATTATCATGGCTCCATGTAAAGAATGTCTAGAGCAGGCGTTTTTATATATTTTACCATTTTTAATGATGTTTTTATAATTGTTTTTATCTTTGCTGTCATTCATACTTAATCTCTGTCTCTTTCTTGTTTCCTTTCCCAGGCTAAATGTTTGGAATGGAAAGAACAGGAGCTGGCCACCATCTCCAGTTTCTACAAAGAGCAATTAGACATACTAGAGAAAAAAGTAAGGATGCTTTCCCCATTTCTTCTGATTGTATGTAGAAATATTAGAAAATCACAAAAAAAGGTTTTTGTAGAAGCATGTTTCCAAAAAAGTGCATTGATTTGTAACATTGCATTAATTTTTTTTTTTTTTTTTTTTTTTATCAGTGGTACTTTCTTAAAACAAACGTGGCATAATTAGGGAGGTAGCTTGATCTTGCATAAATAATGATACTACTGTACATATCTATCTGTTAAACAAGTGTTGAAATACAAATTAAATAGAGTCAGCAGGCAGATGAGAGTTCAGATGTGATTGAGCAGTATTTAAGAGAGGCTTCTCTGACAGATTAATTTACTTAATTATATATGGCAAGGCAAGTTTGTTTGTACAGCACCATTCATACTCATGGCAACTCAAAATGCTTTACAGAAAAACAAACAGAGATAAGACACAGTTCTTCAAGGCATTTGTTGGTTTTTCAGGTGAAAAAAGATAAATACAGGTTGTTGGGTACTTTTTAGAATTATTGTCTTTGGTTTCTTGACCCTACGGCCATAGAAGAAAAAAGTCCACCCTCTTTCAAGTCTGTGGTGTAATGTATCAGGACCTAATAAAAATGTGTGGTCCATACCAGATTTTTTTTTTTTTTTTTTTTTTTGGCACTAGAGGCCTTTATTGACAGTCACCAGAGAGGAAATTGGTGGAGAAAGAAGTGGGGAAGACATGCAGCAAAGGTCTCTGGGTTGGGAATTGAACCCAGGACGGCTGCATTGAGGACTATATCTGAATATGACGAAAACTTAAAAAAAAAAAAAAAAAATGTAAGTAAACCCATAACTCAGTGGCTTGTAGAACCACCTTTTGACATTTGACTTGGTGGCAGCACAGTGCCTAGGACCTGTGGCTGCAATTCATCACCTCTCCACTCCTATGCCAAACAGCTGGTTTGAGGCGTTTGTGCTGAAATGAGTTTGATTTCTGATAAACATTGTGCTGTCTATTGTAGCCAAGCATCTCTAGCTTGGTTTCATACGTCTAAGGACATTGCTCTGGAAATGCTCTGATTCCTTATGTTGCAATTTGCGGATGAAGCTTTTGTTTTTTTTTTTTTTAATTTGCAATTTCTTTGATCATTGCACGGTCTGACCTTGGTGTAAATTTACCTGGTTGATTACTCCTGGGAAGACTGGCAACTGTTTGACCGCAGAATGATGGACTTTAAATAGTTTGGAAATAACCCTTTCCAAATTAATGGTGAGTAGCAATCAAATCCCTAAGGTTATTGCTGATGTGTTCCCAACTTGGCATTGTTTAAACATAAACACCTGTATACTTTAGAAATGCAAACAGCCAAACTCCTGTTTTTATAGGACGGTGACATCTGCTGATGAACAGTTAGGTGCTTTATTTAGAAGCACGTAACTACTTCTCTCCCATTCCAGTCCTATAGAAGTTGCAAGGCTCTGTCACATAGCTCCTTTTTTTGGCTTCGTCTTGTTTAATGAATAGTGATTTTTGTGAGATATGCTGTGTTTATGTACAAGTTATACTTTCAGAACATGTTTGAGAACAGATCAGTTTTTTTTTAATTTCCCCTCTCAAAGTTAAGACTTCTAAATTAAAGGGAATACAATTTATTCCCCCTATGATGGTAGTAATAAATCATGCATATATTTTACACTAGAGAAAAGTCATGATGGTTTCCTTATATTTGTATTGTACATTTTGAGAGATATATTTGAGTAACAGCTTTATTATGGTGTAGAAGTGTGGATATCCTGGAAAATGATGCAAGTTGAATGTAATTAAAATTACAGACAAAGCAAAGAACAAGTAAAGACTAACCGGAGAACAAAAATTAAAAGCTCACTTGAAGTTTTAAAAATAGAAGGTAAAATGCAGAAAAATATAATATTTTATGAAGCATTAAGTGGCAACAGAATATAAAGCTATGAAAACATCAAAGAAAAACAGACATCGCCTGTATGCTCTTTTCCTTTTCCCCTAGCCCATCCTCTCAGGGATATTGTGTACATTCATAGATTTCCCCTCAAGTATTAGTTGGAGACTTTTTGGCTCTTCCACTCTAACCCTCCCTCCCTGCGGCAGGGCCCATCAGGTATACAGGAGGAGACCTTATCTAGTCCCTGGCACTCACCTCCTTTAGGCATCTGAGAAAACCTTTTACATTGCTAAGTTAAATGGAGGGGTCTCTGCATGACTCGTAGCAAGCGGCACGCGTTGCAATGCTTGACAGAGAAGACTGATTGGCAGGAGAGTGCAGGATGCTCTATCTTTCTTCGCTTGCCGCCACAGTCCCTTTTTCTCTCCTATCTTTTTCTCCCCCCATCATTTTGTCGCAGCTGACCTGCATGTGGATGAGGTAGTGAGAAAGAAAGGGACTGAGTGGAAGGAGATAAAAAAAAAAAAAAAGGCTATACGGATTGTGCATTAAACAGACTGTCTGTCCTCAGTCGGCGACCATATTCCACCTTATTTTCCTTCATTTTGCAGTCTAACACTTTTTTCATCCAGCTCTCCATTCATGGCATCGCTCCCATTTTGCTGCCTATCTTTCCCCTTTTTTTATTTTCCCATAACTGTCCCTGAATTTAGCTGGTTGAAAATAAATGGTCTCTTAAAACCTGAATGGTGACTGACACAGGTCACATGTATAAAATTAAAAAGACTGAAATATTCATATGTCCATGCTTCAATCATATATTGAAGAAAGCTTTACGGGATGTATTATCAAGAATAAATAAAAGAAAAGGTGTTTATCTGTACTTTCTTTTTTCTGCTCCTGATAGTTTTAGAGGTTCAGTTTTAAACTGACAGTTTAAATATTGGCCAGATATCCACTGAATACAAGATACCACAAATAAACATGTGACAGACAGACAACAAAATATCCCAGTATTCTTATTTTGTTAAATTACTTAATACCATTAAGATAAATGTGACTGGTCACGACAAAACCAAGACCAAGTCTTTTCGGGATGTTTAGAGTTATTTTAAACATTCTGAAAGTGTGGATTCTAAGCTTTCTAATAATGTCAAACACATAGAAATAATAAAAAATGAAGAGGATATAGCCATTTGAATGTTGGCAGTCTTCAAACAAGATCAGGGAGAAAACAGGCCTCAAAGTTTCAAAAGAATTGTCCCCAAACTTGATCAGCTACCTGGGGGTGTTAACAAAGGCTGTTCATATACATTATTTTGTAATATCCCCAACCCCCAGCATTGACTGTCAACAGGTATGACTGGGAAGGTGTACAGACAAAAGTGAGCTTCTTTGTGGCTTATCTAGTTAAAAATATACATTTTTAGAGGTTTTCAGCTTTTGTTCTATTTTCCAATAAGGCTGTGAGCTTCTGTCTTGTGAGCTTTTGTCATGGAGTCATTTGGGATCCCTGACCTTTAGTGGAATTAAACCATGCCTAAATACACACTGGAGAGACTGTTTCTTGACTGGCTGGGGAATGCCTTGGGATTCCCCCGGAGGAGCAGGCCTAAGTGACTGAGGAGAGGGAAGTTTGAGGCTCTCTGCTTAGGCTGCTGCCCCCATGATTCGATCCCGGATAAGCGGAAGATAATTATAAATACAACATGTTGGACAATGTTTTCTTTTAGCCTGAAGAAAGCCCGTCTTAAATAATTATTTTATTTTAGGTGTCGCAGCTGTTAGATGCAGGACGCACCGCTGCCCACCCGTCCAGTCACCGTCACATTGCACTCATTACAGCCGCTCCCAAGCAGGACCGGGCAGGCCCAGATCTGATGCTATGTGTTGTAATGGTGTTCTAAAAACAATAAAAGTTCTGAAACCCCATGGGAAACTGATAAATTTTCCTGCAGACATGAATGCCTCCAATCATTTAAGTAGTCCCGGCATGTTTTCTTTTCAGCGGTATCTTTCTGGTGGATGTTGTCATCTCTGAAGTATGCCTGTTGGTTTCAAGATATTCAACTATTCTCGTGTCCTGCAACTCTCATTCTGCTGCTAAAGAATCCACCCGCACATTGTACTCTGGAGAAAGTATGTGATCACATGACATTGTGGAGAATTCTTATTTCTTCTCTCGTAGCATTTATCCTGACAGCAAAATTTAGCTGTGTCGGCTCCGGGCCAAATATAGGTGAGCATTTAGCCCGGACCCGTAAACAGACCTGGGCAAGCAGTCTTTTTTTCCAGTGGCTTGTTATTGAAGTGGGTTGGGGTGGTCTGGTGGTGACGTGTAGTAGCCATGTGTTTCTTTCAAACTTTTATCTTATCGGCCGAAACCAAAACAAAAGCTTATGAATAGCCAATAAAGCCTGGTATGTTAATTAGCTGTGAGTTTTCCCCACCCCCCAAAACAGCTCAGATTTACTCAGTAAACAAACACATACTTTACCATTTTAAAAACCCTGAAACTGCTATTTAAAGCATGGGTTGGTTTCTTCACGACTTCAATTGGTAACATACAAATCACTATTTTCTCAGAAATTGGTGGTTTTTATCTTTTTTTTTTTTTTTTTTTCCTCATTTTTTGCTCTGGCAACTTTGTTCCTGCTCTTCCCATGGTGTGTCACAAAGTGGCAAATATTACCAATGTTAATAGTCAACAACTGATAAAACAAGACAGAATAGAAACTGAAGCACCAATCGGCTGATCTAAAAACAATTAAATATTTAAAATAAATCAAATCATGTTTCAACAGAATTGTAAAAATCTTTGCGTTCTACTTATATTATTTATTATGTTCTAATCCTTCACAATCACATGTCATCATACTGACCACACATATGCTTTAGACATTTTCATACTTGCAGATGTTTAATACAAGGGTAAAAACATAAAAGACAATTACGGCATAATCTTCACTTTGATCATTTCCCTTTATCTTAAATGAAGTCCTTCTTTAAATTGGCTAAAAGAATGTGTGTGTGGATGTGTGTAGTTCAATCCCTATGTAAAAAGACATAATAAAACATACTCCAGTGTCCTGTTTCTTAGGGATAAATGAAGATAATAAACTATTCTGTTTTTCGAAAGGCTGTGAATGCCGTTTGAGTTCACTACTGACACAAATGTGCAAACAGCCTGTGTGCGGGGGTGTATGTGTAAACGTGTGATTATTGTCTTTTTATTGACAGGTTCACGTGCAAGCTGTCATCTTAGAAGTACTTAGTATACAGTAGCCGATCGACTACACACACTAAGGATACTAGCAAGTGGTTTACTGTTTTCACTGTCAAATATATGCTAACAATAAAAACACTGCTGTACAGTGGAGTTTGGATTTCCACTGCAGAACAAAGTACAAAACCTTTGAACTAATTTGATATGGATTCCATTTGATAAGTTTTCATGTATATTTTTCCATCTGGCGTGGGCTGGACTAATGTTGATGGTACAGACTGTACTGCAGGTGCAGGCATGGTGGAGCTTACTGGTATACACTGATAAAGATTTCTAGTCATTCGGGATATGACAGTCCTAAGTGCTTAAGTAGAAAGCAATTGGACTTCATCTCTTGTTAAAGATAAAGCTGAAGAACATAATCATTCCATATATTGCTGGAGTATCCAAGAAACTAAAAAGAATATTTTTCTCGGATGATATTCTGATGTATTTTAAACCTAACAACACTATTAGAGACTGGTTCATCCCAAGGATAAAACACCCAAACACAACCTTAGTGGGATGATATATGCAGTCTAGTGCAGTAAGGATTTTTAAGACTTCTGCAATGGATAAATGAAACAGCAGCTACACAAACGGATGACCCAACACAGAGGAGCAAACTCTCGGGGCCTAGAATCAGCAGTTCATTTATATCTCAAGGTCAAGGGACACTTGTTTAAAGACAGCCATGTGCACCTTTAGGACAGGAAAGACAAGTGGTTTGAGAGAGGAGTGAAAGAGGCCATCTTTGTTAAATATGAACAACCAACACTAAACAGAGGAGGTGGCCTCAGGTTTTATCTTTCTGACACCAACTTTGAAGCCCTGACTTATCACCCCAGGAGGTTTTTCAGCAAATCACACCTTGGAAGATGTGATCGAACCAACTCAAATGACATCGCAAGGGATGTGTTTGGATTGTCAAGCAAAAACTGAGCTGAATAGAGGGTAGGACCCGTGACTCACTTGTCTTAATTGCCCCATTAGAGACTTTAATTGCCTTATTAGTGTGATTTTTCTGAATGCACCTTATAAGCCTGTTGCTTCCAACCATGTTTAGACCTGTCTCGATAAAAAAATTTTGCTGGGCGATTAATAGTCCCAGAAATTCTAAACTAATATAATGAAAATGGCATAATAATGCAAGTACACCCTCTTAAAGATCAATAAACTAATTTCTAAAGAACATTTCACACTGAAACTGGAAGACATTTTAAATATCCAAACAAATAAAATGGATTATGAAGTCACTGTAAACAAACTTGCCCTTCAAAATATATTAATCATTAGGCTCAGACTGGGAAAATGGGCAATAGTTACGACTTTTGTGGGAAAAAAAAGTCTAAACCTACTACTGAGTACTGGGTGTCAAATGTTTGCAGCATTTTTCGAAATGTTGGCTTTTTAATGAGATTAAAGGGCAGCATGTCTAGCGATTAAGCAAACTAATGTGTCTTGGTGTGCACCATTTTCCACTGGCCTTTTTGTATTTTGTTTGTTGATTAAACACCCCAGTGATTGTGGATTCTCAGTAAGACAGACACAGCCCATTGGTTTTAGTTTTTTTTCCAAGCTGGGAAACCTTCATCAGATGTAGGGCTGAAACGATTCAGATTCAAATCAGAATAATAGTGTTGAATCGATTATTGAAATAATAATCAACTAATTTAGTAATCGATTAATCTTTAATTGGAGTATATGGACTCAAAAAAAAAAAAAAAAAAAAAAAAAAAAAAAAAAAAAAAAAGAATAAACACACTCAGAGCAGAAATTAAGCCAAAACTGTGTAAAATATATATACAGTTTGAACTTAAGATAAAAAAGTGGCAGTTTTAACTTCACCTGCCTCAAATTCTGTAAAAAAAAAACAAACCAAAACAAACAAAAAAACAAAACCTCCTTTTAAGCACCTTTTTCATTGAATTATTAATGTTAATCCAAAAAATTAACAGATCAGTTCTACATTTTGTTGATGTTAAATCAATCAGAAAGGCTTTATCTTTCCTCATGTTGTTGGAGGCATTATTGTTTTTTTTTAAGCTGCAGATGCATCCTTTGCTACAAATGATCAAGCGCACACTAAAGGAATGCTGTGTTGTTGTATTTTAGGCAATAAAATGTTTTTCTTATTTAAAAAGGGATTAAATTATTTATTTGAATATTTTAATGTATTTCTAATATTGTATAAAAAAGGCTTAAATGGCAAATCTGCAGAATGTGCCATTTTTTTTTTTTTTTTTTTTTATCCGATTAGTTGTCAGAATAATCATTAACTAAAATAATCGTTAGATGCAGCGCAAATCAGATGATTATGTTTTAGGTGCAGATACATGTTTATTGTATTGCCGTGTTTAGTTGCTACTGTTTTACAACAAATGCAACATAGCGGCTCCACAGGTTAAGTGGTTCACTATGGTCATTTGGTTTGAATTCAAAGTGCTCCCAGACTGCAGCTGTCACATTCGGCTTTTAAACCAGCATTTCCCTGGCTTGCTCCTCCTCACGGGGCTTTCATGCTGCTCTCTGTGGTACGAGACCGTGAGCCTAGCAAGTAACCAATGTGAGGGTTTACTCCTCCTTATGGGCTTGACACACGGGAGGCGACGTCACTCCCTCTCCATTAATTTCCTATGGAAAGCGTCAGTCGCTTGCCCTCATCCAATCAAGTGACTGGTGAAATTTGTGCATGTGAAATTTTGAAACACGTACATGTAGACATGCACACGACTAACGACTTGACACAAAGTTGAAAAATGTTCGACTTTTGTTGGCGTCACATCCCGTGTGTTTGGGTCGCTCCAAGTAGCGGAAAGCTGACGCGATGGGAAGGGAAGGAGTCATTCGATGCGCCAAAGTGAAGCTTTTTGTCATCCAATCTCTTTGGTAGAAAGAGAAAGAGACACGACAAAAACAAACAAGCATGCAACTGGAAATTATTGAGCTCATTTTAATTTATCATGTGATTAATTGATCTTTTGCTTATCGCAACAGGCCTAATCATGTTCTGAGCTGAAGAAGCTTTTTGTATGAGAGGCAAAACATCTTTAAGAAAAAAGAGAAAGCCCAGTGGCCTTCTACTTAAGCACTTAGGAGCTTACTGGTATGATTTGGCTCATTATAAATCTGTGTGCCTGACAATGTTTTTCTGAACTGGATTGTTTTTTTTCCAAACATTGAACTCCACACCTGCCAATGTTGGTCAAATCTCTGTCAGCTCGCCAGAAGGTTGCCTTCAGGATAGACCAAAAGTGTTACTCTTCTGCACCAGACTTTAGGAGCCCTGAGGCTCTGTACTTTGGACTCAGAACCAGAAGACCCACTTTAAAAAATTAATGGAGGGCCTAAACAATTGTCTGATATGAAAAGAACTAAACAGAGTTTTGCAGAGCTTCACTCAAACAAATGAAACAATACAAAAAAAAAAAAAAAAAAAAAAAAAAAAAAAAAAAAAAAAAAAAAACATTCAAGGCAAGGCAGTCCAATTGAGGTTATCAGTGCTGGATCTGACTCGCTTGATGAACAAACATTTTTGCTCTGTCTGTGTCCCTTCAAATCCAGCACGGCCTATCTGGCAGCTGCAACTTCTGAGAGGGACGATGTCACAAGGGATTGATCAGCCAGTCACATGTGGACTTTGTTGAAACAAGATGACAGGGTAAAAGATGATATTTTATCAAATATGAATGTCCTTTACGGCATCAGAGAGAAAGAACGTGTGTGGATGTAGTGAATTAACGGTGAGTCTAGTCACAAGAATGGTTTTTTAAATACAGCAGATGACAACTGAATTAATTTCTTGAGTAAACCCCTTTCAATGAGAAATTTTATTAAAACATGAATGAAGGAAAAAAAACAAAAATTGCAGATGGATGTACTTTAAAGAACCCTTTTCAGTGCTTTATGTGATGTCACTAGATGCATGTTCACAATTTAAGCCTGTTTTGAAGGCTTAATAACAGTTTACAACAAAATAGCAAAATAAACAGAAAAGCTAACATGGACTCTACTGTAGGTGGCAAGCTTTAACTAGAGTGAATTTGATAGATTTTACGAAAAGGTTGGTCAGTAACTTTAAATATCCAGTTCTTCATAAAGCCAAACACACACCAACAAATGCAGAAAAAACAGAATCATCAAGATGGGACTTACTGAACATACTGGCACATTCTTCAAATCTCCTCTCTCTCAGTCCCCACCCTCCACCGTCTCACTCTCATTAATTTCTGGAAGCTCTCCTAATCTCTCTGCAGTGTACAGGTAGAGTATATCCTACTTCCTGTGGCAACATACCCCATGACTCTGTAAACAAGTCTTAGTTTAAAATTCACCTCATTTAATCCCCTCTTCTCCCCCTTCTTTGCCGACTTGTCCCTTAGAAAGAAAAATTAATCCGCCTTCGTCCATGCGTGGAGCGTGAAAGAACCCCTCCCTTCAAAACCCTGACATCAGCCCATCTCAGTCAACAGCTCCTAGAGGGTGTTCAGACAAGTGTGCATGCAAGGATCATCTGAACACAGAGATTCGGGAGCAAATACAGATTTAGTCACACACCTGCATGTATGCAAGATTATACACAAACACAGCACACATGCATTCACACTAATCCCCTCCATGAGCCTTTCCAGCAACCCCAAAACCTAGCTCTCCCCCTTGGAGGGTTATCATCTCCCCCTTTTCAGTCTCTCCACATTGGGCTTTTGTCCCCATGGGTAGAAACGACTGGGAAGAGCTCAGAGCATGTGTGCCAGTGATAGGTGCTCCTCTTCTCTGGTGTCATGAGAGCTGATCTGAGACTGCTGCTTGAAGTCTGCTCTGGTAAAAAGTCAAAATTTTATGTTAATAAACTGAAACACAAAACTGTCTCACTATCCCAGAACGACTCAAACTCAGAAGCTCAAGCTGCTAATCCAGATGCTCTAGTAATGACTCTATTTTCTTCTTCTTTTTTGCTGTTCCTTCTTGCATGGCCAGAGGAAAGCGTAATAGAGTTAATTGGGTAGTTCTTTTGTTCAGTATTTCTTTCATCAAAAATATTTCTAAATATGTTAAAGTTGTTTGGTGGGAAATGCGCCCGTCACACTACCAGGCGACTTTGTATTTCAATGGTATAGGATGAAAGGCTGACTTGGGTAGGTTTGAACAGATTTCTTCTGTTTTCTTCCTTTTTTGTACATATTTACATATTTCAAATGGTCAGTAATTTTGATCTTAAGTACAAAAAGTAGTTGTCAAATTATTTCTGCTTACTGAGGGGAAAAAAAAATTGTCCAAACTTGCTATGTGAAAAAAGTATGAAACTATTGATTGCCTCTCTACCTGTTTAATCATGATCTACTATGGTTAACCATGTTTTTTTTTTGTTTGTTTGTTTTGCTTTTTTCCCTAGCCACACCTATACCAGTAGTATTAAGTCATACCTTAAATAGAAACCATCTGACAGCATGAAGTAGGTTAAAAATCTCAGAAAATTAACACATATTGCAAGAACGCGAGAAAAAAAAAGTTTGTTTCATGTTGTTAAAGGCTCCTCTGGGGACATTCATTGCAAATTAGCTAAAGCTATAAATGTTGTGTTCTTCCCAATAGAGGTCAGAAAACAAAAATTAGTCAACAATGTATCCAGGAGGTCACAACCAAACCCTGAACAACACTGAAAACACTGCAGGCCTCACTTGTCTAAATTAAGGTCATCTTGATGCTCCCCAAGATGTTTAGGAAAATATTCTGCAGGCTGACAAGACAAAAGTGGAACTTTTTTGAAGTGTGACCTAGACGACTTGATGTAAGTGATACTCCAAAGAAAAACAGCAAGGACCAAATAATGCTGTAAACAAATTTTATTGCACTGATGAAGATTCACTTCTGCATGTTATGAGCAGCTTTTACTAACCTACTCTCTGATCCGCTAATAATTAGTTGACCACAGGGGCAACTACAGACTTTGCATAGAACATTAAACTTTCATCCCTAGTTTGCTAAGTATTGAAAAAGAGAATAAATAAATGAATGACTAACTGAATGAATGAATAGATGTTTATTTTCATTGCACAAGTACAACGAAATTGAAACTGCAGAACTTAAGGTTCATGGAACAATAGTAAAACATGAATAAAAATGTACTATTAAAAACAGCAATAAATAACAACAATAAACTCTCAGGAATCACTATACATAGTATAGGTTCTAAAGAGCTCACACAGAGTTTATTGTGTTTATGACTCTGGGGTAGAAACTGTTCTTTAGTCAGTTAGTTTTGGTTTTAAGTGTCCTGTAACATCTGCCTGATGGCAAAAGAGGTCCAGGGTGAGAGGGGTCTCTGACAATGTTTTTTGCCTTCCTGAGACAGTGACAGGCATACAGTTCCATCAGTGGTGGCAGGGGACAACCGATAGTCATCTGGTGGCGACCCTCTGGGCGCTTTCCTGTCTGCGACTGTGCAACTGGAATACCACATGCACAAACAGTAGGTCAGGATGCTGTCTATGAAGCACAACTATAGATGGCTACCAGCAGTCTCTGCAGCGAGGTAGTCATTCCTGAGCACTCTTAGGAAATAGTCTTTACTGTGCTTTTTTGATAGTGTTGGTGCTCCAGGTCAGGTTGTCCCTCAGTTGCACCCCCAGAAACCGGAAGTCAGAGACCCTCTCTAGACAATCCCCATCAATGAACAGTCTGTGAATGACCGTGTTCTTCCTCCTGTTTTGGCTTCCTCCCTTGTTTTGGCTGTGTTCATGATAAGGTGGTACAACCTGCACCACTCTGACATTCGCTGTACCTCCTCTCAATAGGCGGTCTCATCCCCCCCCTCCAGAGATCAGTCCCACTAAGTTGGTGTCATTTGCAAACTTAATAATGGTATTGCTGGGGTTTGAAGGGGTGCAGTCATGAGTGTAGAGGGTGTAGAGCAGAGGGTTCAGCACAGGTGATGAGACCGATAGCTGAGGAGAATGGGGGCCTACTCTCACTCTCTGAGAGCAGTCTGTCTAGAGGATAGGATCCACAGGCAGGTGGAGTGGGACACCCCCAGGGCTACCAGCTTGGTTACCAGTCTGCTGGTGAGGATGATGTTGAACGGTGAGCTGAAGTCCACGAAGAGCAGTCCAGCATAGCTCCCCTGCTGCTCAAGGTGGGACAGAGCAGTATGGAGAGCTGTGGTGGTGTCATCTTCTGTGAACCTCCTGGCGCAGTAAGGGTCGAACCCAGATGGGAGACAGGAAGTGATGTTTGCCTGAACCAGCTTTTCAAATCACTTCATTAAAATGAGACATGCAGTGACGTCATTTGTACACCCTCCTGATACAGTAGCAGTGGCGAGATAAAAAGCAATGTGACAGCTTAAGATGTCATTGTTTAAGGGTATGATGCAGTATTAACAAAGCCAGATTTTTAAATCTCTCAACTATGGAAGTAACTCTGTTCCATTGGAATCTGAATTTTAAAAGCCTTTGAATTTATAATACTGATTTGAACTAAAACGCGAAAAAATTAGGCATAAATTTAAATTGATGCTGTAGTCTGGTACCTAAAGAAATCTTTAAGAAACAACCTCAGTTCACTGCTGCTGTTGCCCTGCTCTTTGTGTCTTGCATCATCAGAGGTGCTCATGTGTTTAGCTCTCAGTGGAGTCTTTTTTTTTTTTTTTTTTTTTTTTTTTCTTCTCTCTGCAAATCTTGGCTCCAGCACTTGATGTCCCACTGGTTCATTTGGCTAATTTAAATTCATATATTCACAAATAGCCTGCCAAAGTTGCATCTTACTTCCTTCCAACAGGAATTATGAGTATTGCTTTCAGTATCCAATAATCCAAAGCTTGGTCCTAAAATGATCTATGTATAGTAGATTATTAAAACACCTGAGTATATAACATAAAAGTACAGTTGTGTATGAAATTGCAGTAGTGTTTGTAAAAAGTGATATAAAACTCAAAATCCATCCATCCATCCATTATCTGAACACGCTTATCCTTGCAGGGTCGCAAGGGGGGCTGGTAGACCCAATGACTGCTGGACTGGCTCCAGCAGTCATTGGGTGAGAGGCGGCCCTGGACAGGTCATAATTCCATTGCAGAGCATATTACAAACACTACACATTCTATTTAAAAGCAAAACATGTAGAAAATGTTAATAAATTTATCAATCTACAGAAATTGAGGAAAAAAAGGAATATTCGATGATTAAAAACATAGCAGTGTTGGAATTTTTTAAAAATTACCTAAAGCAAAAAATGCTTACTTTTACTACAAATAGTTACATAGCCACCTGACATAGACCATAGTCATCTGACAAACTGTATGTGGCACCTAGACCGTAAAAGGACAATTTTATGTTTACCCGTCCACCAAAATGTTTCTGTTTAGACCAGTCATTGTATTTTTTGGCAAACTCTAGTCTTATCACCCCATGTCATGTTTTCCCAGCAATACTACATTGTGGGGCCAATAGCTTGGTAGTGCACAGTAGTTATGGTATTCACAAGAATCTGTAAATCTTTGATCACCCTGATGATGATCATTGGCAAAATTTCTGCCATTTTGGCTATTCTTCCATCCATTTATTTGGTACTTTTCTTCCACATCTTTCTGATTTTCATCAAATTCCGCTGATTGAAGTTAACAGTATTTTGAACCTCAATTTTCATTGATGATGAAGTAATTTAGAATTAATCTGCTTTCTATTATTCTACCACACCTACTAATATATTGCCAAATACAAAAATTAATACAAAAAAATTGGTGCCTAATCTGGCCATTGATATAAGGCTGCTATTATTTTGAACATAGCTGTATATGGTGCCAGAATAAGTTATACCAGACTTTTGATGTTTAATTTCTTGCTCATTGCTGTTTTGGCCTGTGAAACTTGATTAGTTTGTTATATTTGTACCTAAGTGATACATTTCCAATAAGTAGAGTATTTTTCAGAGCCAACCCTGGGTAATAATTGGAAATTCTAATTTGAGAGAATAATTATTCATTTAATTAAAGACTTATAAATATACAGTGGGGCAAAAACATATTTAGTCAGCCACTGATTGTGCAAGTTCTTCTACTTAGAAAGATGAAGTCTGTAATTCTCATCGTAGGTACACTTCAACTCAGAGGCAAAATGAGGGGGGAAAAAAAATCCAGGAAATCACATTGTAAGATTTTTAAATAATTTATTTGTAAATTATGGTGGAAAATAAGTATTTGGTCAGGAACAAAGGTTCAACTCAATACTTGGTAACATATTCCTCAACCACCTCTGCTTCTTCTCCCATGATGGAAATAGGGTTTGATCTAACCCTGTTTCTCCTGAAATCTACAATCATCTCCTTTGTTTTGGTACACTACTGGTCTGGACAGGAAATAGCTTTGATTAGTTTGTGTGAGCTGCAGAAATGAGTTAGGATTTTAGAGTTTATATGTGAGGAAGGGCTGCTGTTACAGTACTATTAAGAATTATATCACTATGTTACATCAGTGTTTGTGTCCAATGAGAATTGTTGGAAACTATCATTAATTATGTCAATGTGCAGTACAGATCCTGAAAGAATCAGTCACTAACCTGACTGATACAGTGGGGCAAAAAAGTATTTAGTCAGCCACAGACTGTGCAAGTTCTCCTGCTTAGAAAGATGAAGTCTGTAATTCTCATCATAGGTACACTTTAACTCTGAGAGGCAAAATGAGAAGAAGAAAAAAAACAACAACCAGGAAATCACATTGTAGGATTTTTAAAGAATGTATTCGTAAATTATGGTAGAAAATAAGTATTTGATGAACAACAAAAGTTCAGCTCAGTACTTTGTAGCATGACCTTTGACCTCTGTTATTGTCAACAAAGGTTTCCTGTAAGTCTTCTCCAGGTTTGCACACATTGTAGCTGGTATTTTGGCCCAGTCCAGTCCACTCCATGCAGATCTCCTCTAGAGCAGTGATGTTTAGGGGCTGTCACTGGGCAGCACAGACTTTTAACTCCCTCCACAAATTTTCTATGGAGTTAAGGTCTGGAGACTGGCTGGGCCACTCCAGGACCTTGAAATGTTTTTTACGGAGCCATTCCTTCGTTGCCCGAGTGGTGTATTTAGGATCATTTGATGCTGGAAGACCCAGCCACGTTCCATCTCCAATGCTCTCACTGATGGAAGGAGAGTTTGGCTTAAAATGTCACGATACATGACCCAGTCATTCTTCCCTTAACATGGATCAGTCGTCCTGTCCTCTTTGCAGAAAAATGGCACCAAAGCATGTTTCCACCCCCATGTTTCACAGTAGGGTATGGTGTTCTTGGGATGCAACTCAGCATTCTTCTTTCTCCAAACACAGTTGAGTTTTTAACCAAAAAGTTCTGTTTTGGTTTCATCTGACCACATAATATTCTCCCAATCCTCTTCTGGATCATCCATATGCTCTCTGGCAAACTTCAGATGTGCCTGGACACGTACTGGCTTAAGCAGGGGGACACGCCTGGCACTGCAGGATTTGAGTCCATCTTGGTGTAGTGTGTTACTAATGGTAGCCTTTGTTACTTTGGTCCCAGCTCTCTGCAGGTCATTCATCAGATCCCTCTGTGTAGTTTTGGGATTTTTGCTCAGCGTTCTCATGAATACTTTGACCCCACAGGATGAGATCTTGTGTGGGGCCCCAGATCAAGGGAGATTATCAATGGTCTTGTATGTCTTCTATTTTCTTACAATTGCTCCCACAGTTGATTTATTCACACCAACCTGTTTGCCTGTTGTAGATTCACTCTTCCCAGGCTGGTGCAGGGCTACAATTTTCTTCCTGGTGTCCTTCGACAGCTCTTTGGTCTTGGCCATGATTGAGTTTGGAGTCTGACCGTTTGAGGCTGTGGACTGGTGTCTTTTATACAGATAATGAGGTCAAACAGGTGCCATTAATACAGGTAACAAGTGGAGGACAGAAGAGCTTCTTAAAGAAGAAATTACAGGTCTGTGAGAGCCAGAAACCTTGCTTGTTTGTGGGTGACCAAATACTTGTTTTCCACCTAAATTTACAAATATATTCATTAAAAATTCTACAATGTGATTTCCTGGAATTTTTTTTTTTTTTTTTTTTTTTTTTCCATTTTGCTTCTCATAGTTGAAGTGTACCTATGATGAGAATTACAGACCTCTCTCATTTTTCTTATGAGTGGCTGACTAAATACTTTTTTCCTCACTGTAGCTATACAGTATTGCAGTTTAAACTTATGCCTTGTACCTTTATTAACCAAAATCCATTTTAAAAAGTCAGCAGGGTACCCCTGAATGGTATGATACTTGTTGATCTGAAATGTGCTCCATTTTAGGGGAATGACTCCTGTCTTATTGCCTTAATGTGTACGAAAGGAAATGAAATGATACAGGGTCAGATTACTACATCACAAAGAGAAGCTGAACAGATTAAGTAAAAAATGCCTTTGAGAATATGTTGAGTCTTTTCCAACACCAGGCATACAAACCGGGGCAAGCCTGTCTGCAGATGAGCCTAAAATAATGAGATATGAAAATGACTTGGAGCATTGAAGGAGTAGAGGGCTAGGGATTGTGGGGGAGGTTTGTGTTTGATCCCATCTCTTCCCTGCACAGTCACTTCAATTATCTTCCTTGCCTATCACCTCATCTTTTGGGAATGTAGGGAGTTATTAAGTAAAAGCTCGAGTGCTGCGGTTATTGGTTTAAAATGGTGATTACTGCAGTGAATGTGTGTGAGAGGTTGGCGAGAGAGATTAGGTTCATGTTTGGGAATTTTTTTTAGGCAAACCTTTTCACACATTTTGACACTAAGCCTCTAAGGTGATCATCACGAGCAGCTGACATTGAATTTTTTTTTTAGAAATCAAATCGTACACATTTTTAATTTTATCTGCTTTGTTCTCCACATTGCAGTGTGCTTAACGCTGTGACCAGCTGATTATTCAGGTAAAAGTGTGCTGTATATGTCTTTGCCCAGCAGGTAAAAGTTGCATATGGGTAGTAATTGCTATTTAAATGCCAGAGTTTCTCGTATGAAATCAAACAATATGGAGTACAACCAGAGCGTTGATATTCAGATTTGTAAACAGGCTGTAAAATCCAAAGGTCACTAATTTATGGAATGTGACATTTCCAGTGGTGCTTTCTGCATTTTGCTCATCAATTCTGGCCCATTAATGCATAAATTAAAGCAGAAAAAATGGCTGCAACTATAGTGATATTGTGTAAATATGCAAGTTGTGAAGCTTTGATTCATGAAACTTGAATTGAAAGTTTTGACATAGTCATGTTTTTATGCTTTACAATGATGCAACCTCAAATCGGAATTATCTTAAACCCCAGAAACAATTTCCTTAATGAAGAAGCCTGAATAAGCAGTCTACTTTATATTCTGCATATATATTTTGAGCTCTTGGACATTTTAAAATAATTTTTCACATTTTAGTCTATGTTTTTTGCCTGCAGAACTTGGAGAACTACAAGAAGACAGCTGAACAGTTCAGCGAGGCCGCAACTAAAACTGAAGCGCGGATACGGTAAATAGTAAATGTTTGAACTGCTCTAGTTGTAATGATGTTCTATCCTCACTGCTTCATTACCTTTGTTAGTCTATAGAACTAAATCAGTTATGCCATGTACTTTGAAGTATACTTTATTTGTGATTCAGATATGAAATTTCTTTTTGTTTGCCAACCCAACGAATTAATATTTTATTGTGTGTTGCAGTAGAAAGAAAACTATCCATGAGAAAAAAACAATTTAAGTGTCAGACAACAGAGTGTGGAGGTTGTTTGCAATATTAGTGGTCTGCTAATGTGGACTCTACACCATCAAGCTGCCTGTTAAACAGTTTTACTCACAGTTGTGAGATTGGGTGATAATTTACTATTATCACTCCTCATTTCTTCTATTATTGTATTGTGACTGAGATGTCAAATTAACATGGACAATTACTATTTTCCTTGTTTTATTATGTAGTAAAGTCTTAGCAAAGTGTCAAAACAACAGACTTAAATACTTAAAGAGATACTACATATTAAATGGGTCTTTTAAACTGTGACATCTATTTTGGTGTTAAGGTGTTGGCCAATTTTATTAAAAATGTAATTTCTTAGATATAAAACATAACATGCCACACACATATTGTGTTCATTTCAGAGTCTGTAGAGTCAAAGATTCAGCTGTTGCTGTCTATAAAGAAACAATACACCTTCATTCTCATTGAAGTCCAAGAACACACCATGACAGAATGTAGCTGGTCATTGCAGGGCCTTGGAGAGATCTTTTGGGGCCCATCAAGAATACAGTTGGCTCTTCATCACTCATGAGGAACCATGAGAGTTCCCTGATTGTTTGGAACATGCACAAAACTTCCATGGTGAGATTGCAGTGCCTCATTGTTGTGGTGGAAGTGTATCAGGATCCAGGGAACAACATGGGTGAGCTTTGTGGCAGCAGTAGTAGCTTAACCATGACATGTAGACAACGTTCACCAACTTTAGATGGTCATTAAAGAATTTGATGCAGGACTGGCTTCATGCTAAAGTACAGCTTCAGCATACTCAGAATGGGCTGACATCGCTCCATCTATCCATCACATCCTTCTACTACTGTAGCTGCTGCCTAAAGGATCTCATCAGACGACTGAAATGAACATTCCATGATCTCTGTGCCAATGCACAAAGTGCCAAAATCCCCCACTTGTACATAGAAATTGTTATGGACCAGGCTTCCCATGAAATTAAATTTCCAGCTTGGCAGAAACACGCACACCTCCAAATTGCATATATTGGCTTTTTTTTTTGAGAGAGAGACTGGAAAACTGAATTTTTCAAGCTTAAATACAAATGCTAAATTTGTCACACTTTTAAAGAGAGTTCTGTTATTATATTTAACAGTGAGTCCTGAGAATGACAAGAAGGAGAAGGGTAAAGCTAAAGTAGAGTAGTTTTATGTAATTTTGCAACAGATGCAGTGCAGCTCATGAACACAACTGGCTTTAGAGCCTCAGTGCTCACGGTTATCAATTAAAAACATTTTTTGTTCAATAATGCTTCTGACTTCACCAACTGAGATGCGCATAGAACTCTTCGCCAAATTAAAATTAGGTTATTGTTACAAGATGAATATAGCATGGAAAAAATCTAAGAAATACATCCCAGGAGCAAAAAAATCACTACTATAGTCACAGTATTTAAACAACACAAATGCACCATACACAGGGGGAAGTAAAACGACATACCACTTAGAAATATTAAGGCTAATCTAAGATTAGGCAACTATGTTATGGCCATTAAGCCATTTCTTTGGAATATGTTGTATGGACTGATGAAATACTTAATATGTTTTAAAGTTAAGAGTTAGTTGCATCTGGAATACAGAATTCCCCCAAAAGAAATTGTACTTCAGTGTTAGGATGAGAGGATTTCATGGCATAAGATCTCACAGAAAGCCACTCAGTTACTGTCATATCACTTTGTTTGAGTTATTATTATTATATAATGACTATTTAAGCTTGACACCCAATTCTTTGAGACTCTTATTTTGAAATAAGCAAGGTATTAGTACATAAATTTCCCTGTTGTATTGACAGAGCCTGCCAAAAAACTGCTCCTCATACTGACAACACTGTTACGAAAGTGCTGAAGATGCTTCCACCACATTTAAATCATTTGTGTGTTGCGCTGAAGTTGGCATCTGCTTCAGGAGAATCCTACCTACCTCGATACAGAAGCTATCATAAAGTAATATCATGTTAGTCTTTACTTCAACCCACCTGATTCAGAGAAATCAGTTACCTTGTAGGCTTGCCAGTCATTCTGCAGAAGCTTATTCATCAGCCATCAGTTTAAATCAGGTGTTCTGATGCAGGGAAACATCTAAAACAAGCAGGATAGTGTTGCCTGAGGATCAGGGTTGGGAAACTCTGAAAGGAACAATTTGGCCTTTTCAAGTGGCAGCCTTTGCCAAGGAATATAAATAAACTCTGATTTTGCAAGATCGACATGGTGCTCCTGTGGGAAAAACAGAGTTCAGACCTCACCTGTTGTCAAAAAGCAGACCAGTTCTATTCAACACGTACCTACTGCCACTCTGACACTGTCAGAGTATGTGGGACTTGCTAATTAATTCTACTTCATAACACCAATTCTCACTGCTTTTTATCATTTAGTCAGCATGTCTTCAATTTTCCTCTAGGCATTCATTAACACGTCTACATTTTTCTTTTCTTTTTTTTTTTTTTTTTTTTTGGTAGAATGTTCCTAATTTCACAAGACACACTATAAAAAATAAAACATTTATGTGCAGAATAATGTTTTCTACTCCTTGTGATGGTGTTCATCATTGTGTATATTTTGCAGTATCTTTAAGACTGTTAAAATATGCCCTAGGTGTTAGACCAGGGCCATGTGAAGAAGAAACGATAATTAATTTTATTTAATTAGAGATATGAACTCTTAAGATGTAAAATTCCTCTTTCCAGACATTCCTTATCAAGAAAAGTATGATCAGAGTTGTTACACAATAAAATACAGATATCAGTCAGTGAAATTCTTCTAAAAGTCAAGATATGGGTGTTATTAGTTATCAGTTTTGTAATAGTAATATACAGTGCATTGTATAAGTATTTATACCTCATACATACTTTGCCATGTCATAACCACAAAATATTTAATGCGATAGACCAACACAAAGTGCACAAAGCGTAGGGGTAGAACATGAAACCCATATACCGGCTGTCACAGGTTTGAGTCCCGGCCTGCTGACCTTTGCCAAATGTCTTCCCCCTCTCTCATAACCCACTTTCCTGTCACTTTACTATCAAAATAAAGACCACTAGAGCCACAGAAATCCTTTAAAAAAAAATTATACACTATTTTCAAAACTTTTTATAAACAAAAATCAAAAAAGTGTGGCATGTATTTATATTCAACCCCTCTGTTTCAGTATTTTGTAGAATCACCAGCTTTGCACATCTGGCAACTGATTTTTTTTTTTTTTTTTTTTTTTTTTTTCCATATTCATCTTTGCAAATAGCTCAAGCTCAGTGAGCCTGGAAGGAGAGGATGTATGAACAGCAATTTTTAAATCTTGCAATAGATTCTAAATTGTATTTATAGTAGTAATTTAGTCGGGCCATTCGAATACATTAATGTGCCTAAACCATTCCGTCTTAGCTCGAGTCCACCCCAGACTCAAGTCATTTGCTGCCTCTAACAGGTTTTCTTCTAGGATTACCTTGTATTTTGCTCCATCCACCTTCTCATAAGTTGTGACCACTTTCCCAGTCTTTGCTGAACATAAACATCCCCACAGCATCATATTGCTACCACCATGTGGTGGCATAAGCATAATGTATGATGCTGTGGGCCTATGTTTCTTTTTAGATTATGTTTCTGCAATAAAAACCTTATCATTCATCACACATTACAAATGACTTTGTCTTTTCAAATCATACAAGTCGGTTTTCCAAAACCACTGGGCATGTGCGCTTTTAGAACATTCAGCCAGGAATAGGAAACTAAAGTCAGTCCATGTAAACCTTGTAGCTTTTACCTGAGAAATATGCATAAGGCATATTTTTTTGGGGGGGGGGATTTCTAGCTAAGCTCTGTGTAGCTCAACATGTAAGTTGTTTAATTCATTCAGAGCTTTCAATACAATCGAAGGTGGGGCATTGCGTGGTGTAATGGGTAGAAGGGGAGCCCCATATACGGGGGTGTAGTCCTCGTCACGGTTCAAGGATTCAAGAATTTTATTGTATCACTCAAATCATTGGCACTAAAAAAAAGACAAAGAGCACAAAAGAACTATGAATAAAATCAAGTGCATAAATAATATGTTGCGAATGTTGGGTAAGCAGTAATAAATATGATTTAAAAAAAGGGATGTATATGGTTCTAAAAATAGTCTATCTCTGATGGCAGTAGACATTGATGTAATATATGTAATAATATATGTAGTAATATTGCTCATTTCACATGGGGTGATGATTATTTCATATTTCTACTGCACAAAGTCACAGACTCTAGATTATGTGTTTGGAGGTGGGGGTAGGGAGTTGATAGAGGCAAGAGCTCTGGGGAAAATTTTTTTTTCTTGAGTCTCTTTCTCTGGGTTTTAATGGTAAGGTACCTTCTCTCTGATGGCAGTGGGACAAACAAGGAATGTCCTGGGTGGCTATTGTCTGCACAAATGAACTGAGCTCTCCTCCCCATGCACTCAGCATACAAAGAGTCCAAATCTGGGAGTTTAGCTCCCACAATCCTCTGTGCAGTCTTCACTGCCCATGTCAGATTCCTTCTGTCCTCTGTTGTGCAGCTGCTGTACCACACCGTACAGCCCTGGCAGAGGATGCTCTTGATAGAACTCCTATAGAAGTTGTTGAGGAGCTGTGAGGCCAGACCAGCCTTTCTCAGCTTCCTCAGGAAGTACATCCACTGCTGGGCTTTTTTCACCAAATTGGAGGTGTGTAGTGTCCATGTCAGATTCTCTGTGATGTATGTTCCAAGGAATCTGACTGATTCCACTCTCTCCACCTCCTCCCCTCTGATGTAAATTGGACATTGTCCTGTTCTCCTGGTCCTCCTGAAGTCAAAAATGACCTCTTGAGTCTTAGGGGTGTTGAGGACCAGATCGTTGTCATCACACCACCCCACCAGATGTTGAACCACCTGCCTGTACCAGGTCTCATCATTATTCGCAATGAGGCCAACCACTGTAGTGTCATCTGCAAATTTAACTACAGTATTGGGGGAGTGGGTGGAGACACAGTCCTAGGTGAAGAGGGTGAAGGGGGCTGGACTGAGCACACAGCCCCATGGAATGCCAGTGCTCATGATTATGGTGTCAAATGACAGGCTCCCCATCCTGACACTTTGAAGCCTGTTGGTCAAGAAGTCTAATCCATGAACAGAGTGAACTGAATAGTCTGAAGTTAATGAGTGTGTGGACCAGTTTGTGTGGGGCTACAGTGTTAAATGCGCTGCTGAAGTCCACAAAGAGCATCCTGACATGAACATTTGGCTTCTCTAGTTGTCCTCAGTTGTCCTGGGTTTGATTACCGACCTCAGTACCTTTACCACATGTCTTCCCCCCCTTCTTTCTGCCCCCTTTACTGCAACCTACTGTTGGAAAATAGAAAAGGGCCACCAGGGTCAAACAAAAACAGATTATAAAAAAATAAATAAATTAAGGTGATGCAAACCATCCTTATCATCTGCATCAAATTCTGCTGTTCTATATATTTCTCAGATCAGACAGCACTGAAGGATCATGTGGTGCCTCTGTGCACACTTGCAACTTTGTGCAGCTGCTCCTGCTTCCTTTGCTTTACACCCTATCATTAACTTGACTGTCATTCTGCAATCCCATTTTATCCCTTACATTTTATAGCTGTTACAGGTTTGTATCTCCTCGGGTGGATCAGGAAAGTAATATTGGTTAGTTTGCTTCAACTCCTCAGTTCTTGTCAGGACTTTTCATTTGATCGTGAGGGAGAACACATAGATCATGGATCAAAATTATGGTCTGAAAAGGCTTTTAGTAGGGATGATGTACATTTTATTTTCTGGCGCAATTAATTTTTTGCATTTGCACCAAAGTATTTAATTTTGGTCTGACGTCACCAAAGCAACAGGTGTTTGCTGTATCCTATACATTCCTTGCAGCATACCTCAAGCAGGACTTTGTATCATTTTTTCTTTTCTTTTTTTTCAATTATAACTTTCTTAATTCTTAATCCCACCCATCAATAAAGACTAGGGGTCTCATTTATAAAGGACTGTGTAGGATTCATACTAAAAGTGTTCTAATGTCTAAAAGGCAAAAATGCGTCTGCACACCAGCACACAATTTTCTTTCCTGTACCTCAAAGTTTGTGCACAAGGTCCCACCTCAGATTCTGCTCTCTACACACCCACTTTCAACCATAAATGGTCAATGCAAAGCAGCTCATGAATGTCAGTGTTTATTTAAATAAGCCAGCTGATCAATGTTATTTCATGATTAACAGGGGAAAAGAGGGAAAAAACACAATTTCTCCAAGGCAGAAAGTGAGGTAAGTCAGGTGCAGAGTTGAAAACATAATTTTTGATTGCCTCAGTGACGTGAAATAAAGTTTAGAAACCGCCACTGTAGCCACGGTTCCCTTCAGGTTATAGTAGAATAATGCGTCAGTACATCATGTCCTAATAGTTAGAATTCCACAAATTAATTTTTAAGGAATCATGTTCTCCAATAGTATATGGAAATCTGATGTGTCGACTGGTCATGTTAACAATGCCAATGAGGATGGCAGGCATTATTGTGCTTAGCACTGGCTGTGATATCCCAGACCTCTGGATAACTTCATGGAATTATGTTGTTCCTTAAAGTGGCTTCAGGCAGAGAGAGTTCATTTTTGATTAATTAACACATACCTGTCTGTTAATTCACACTGGTAGGAGCCGGTTGCCTGGAACCCAGAGTGGTCCTATAATTGGACAGGGATGGCGTAGTTCCTGTGGATCGTTCCCTCCAATACTGGACCCAGTTCAGCACATAGATCCAAGAGCAATGCTCTAGGGAGTCTAAATCAGCTTATAAGCAAGCCATTATCATGGGCCAGATGATCTTGGTGATCCCTAAAAACGCATTCCTTCCTGATTCTCCCATTTAAAATGTCTTCCAGCAGCACCAGTGCATCCATGGTGCAGCGTGACGCACAGGTGTCACAATGGTATTTACGTTTACAATAATCAGTTTGAATGCTTCACATCTTCTCATAATTTATGCTTAATCTTTGGTTCAATAAATAAATAAATAAATGAATTAAATAAAATTAAACTGGTTTGTCTCATCCTGGTGATCATCAGGGAAACAAATTTGATGGTGAGGAAAAAGTTTAAATATTGTGCAGACTTTAGGATTGAGGCTGCCTTATAGGCTTTTTTGTTTATTTGATAGGTCCTCGTATAGTTATGGCTCAGGAGGGCAAGCATATATTACACTGCATTTTTGAATGCTTATGATAAAGTTGGTCTATGGTTAAAGTTCAATATGTTATTAAAGATTTGAGGGAATCATGATGCAGCATGGCGTCAATTCCCCACTTCACCATCTGTGTCACCATTTCCCCGTTCTCTATCTGCATTTTCCCCTGTTTCAAAACAAGTGTATACGGTACGGTATATGTGTCAGAGTTGGTGTGAGGGACTGCACATTTTTCTGTCAAGTTTGTGTTTTATAAATCAGGACCTTTGCATGGAAAGTGGTGTACGCAAGTTTCAGGACCCGTTTTGTGCGTACGCAAGCTTTATAAACAAGACCCCAGATTTGTGTACTTCACAATTAAGTACTACTATGTTGGTTTAACATTTATTATTATTAATTTGATTCGATTTAAGTTTGTTGTAATGATGGAAACAAAGTGAAGTTCAAAGGGTATGAATACTTTTGGAAGGCACTGGGGGTTATAGTGTAATTGTAGGGGAATGTAAAAAGTTGATGATTAGTGTTTTGTGATGGACAATGACCTCATCCACCATATCTTCCAGCACCAGACCCATTGAATTCAGCTCCACACAATTCAATCCTCAATTTTTTTTCTAAATGATTACATTTGTAAAGATTTTCTATTTTCCGTAGTTGCATGGACGAGGTTAAAAGATCACTGCAGCACAAGTTTGCTGAAGGATGATGTTCAGTTTGGCCTCAGTGTTCTGCCATTATTTTTATATTGTGCACACAGAAATTTCTCTCCTATTTCCCTTTTCTATCTGTGCCACACACTGAGGGACATTTTGTATTCAGACAGTCATGTGCTCATCATGTTCTGTCAGCATTAGGGCAGTGTTTCATTGTGGAGTGGTCACACTGTCATTTCACACTACACTGACCAGCCAGTAATTATTCTATTTACCAACTGTTCAGGAGAGTGTGGGACCAGTACACACTATGCCATTTAGCTAAAATGACAAAAAAACAACAACAAAAAAAAACCAAAACCATAAAAAGCAACAAAAACAAAACTTGACTCTATCTTGGCAACTAAACCTCTACACATCCATCTTCTGTCACTTTCTTTTGTTTACTCACTTTGTTTGTAAGTTTTTGTGAGAACATCTACATTTATTTATCAAACCTTACAATAATCATAGTAGAATGTAAAATTTGTTCCTTTTTATAGTAGCCATTTCTACATGCAAAATTAATTAGATCTTTATGAATGCAGAGGGTTTTTTAAAAAAAAAAAAAAAAAAGAAAAGAAAAAGTCCTAATACTAATCCCTTCTGTGCATGCACGTTTGTTCTGCCTCCAATCCTTATACTTTATAAATGAAACTTGTTAGCATTGTTTATAAGTGTGTTGGTTTTCATCTTACTCAGTGTGATTAAAAAGAATTTAGGCTGGTACAGGTGAACTTTTTTGGATTGTTTCTGATAACATTTATACAGTACAGGCCTCGAACACATAGACTAGGCATGGGCCAGGATGAATTTCTTGTGGCATGATAACCTTAAGTAAATTTGGCAGGGTTTCAAGGTATTAGCAAAAAATGGACAACGTGACCCAACTGCTTTCATTTAAAACAGAAAAGCAGCAAGTATTTCTTTGTAAATACAATGATGATAATGTGATGTATGACATGTATGTTATTTTTACTTTGATATATAGACTCAACAAAATATGTAATAGTTACTCACTAAACATATTAGTTTTTGCTTCTTTTGCTCTTCATGGAGTAATACTGGGAGTTTATCAAGGGGATTTTAACTGGTTAATGAGTTGAGCTAGCTGTGCTGTTCACCAGCCTGTGGTTGGCTTCTTAAAATCTGAGGGATTCATAGCTTGCTTACCATATTCTTAAAGTTTTTCATTAATAAGAAAGATTGGTGACTCTCCTATAGTTTTAAAGCAGTGAAATTTATTGATTTTTTTTTTCTTTTTTTGTTCAAGGAAATATGATCTAAAACAATGTTTTAAAACATTGGTATATATTGATATTATTTTCTGGCCCATCCTTAAAAAGGATTTTTTTTTCTAGCCTTCCTACAGATGTTAGTGATGTATGTTGGAGCAGAGCAATGTCCCGTAGTGTGTGTGCGAGATTATAGAAGCAAAGGATTAAACTGTTTTTTTTTTTTTTTTTTAAAAAAAGGCATTATATAATTAATATGTTGAACTTGCTTTATTATCCCATTTTAATGATTAGCGCATTAAGTGCAGCTAACATTAAAAGAAAAGGTCATTGTCCTGTGTATTCCCAAGGGAAATTAGATTCCTTAACTCTAAAATTTACAAATGACAACCAACTTTTCTTCAACCAGTATGTTCCACAACAGACAGAAGCTGAAAGCTTGAAAGGATATAAGCAGAGCAACTTTGCTGTGCTTCTTTAAGCCTTTCTAGTATCTGCTTTATGTCTTGTTCTCTCTTACTGTCTTGCAGCCTGAATGAACCCAGATAACTTAGAAAATAGTTTCCTTTAAAATGTGTTTTTGAATAGCTGAGCTTCCTCTGACTTCATTTCCAGTGCCTGGGTGATAATCCACACTGTGACTCTTCTCTCAGTTACAACATCAGAATAAGAATTTTGAGTTCCCAGCCGGTCTATCACTGGTCAGTCAAGCTAAAAAACGATTTTTGATCAACAGGTGATTTCTTGGTGGGAAAAAAAAAAAAAAAAAAAAAAAAAAAACTCCAGTCAAACCTCTGTCAGTCTATTTACATTTTTTTTTGTTCTTCTTCCTGGTACTTTGTGTATTTGTAGTTGCATGGATCAGCACCTCACCAGCATACATGGCAACAGTGCCTCATACACAAGCTAACATACTGGCTGGTGAAGCCAAAAACCATATATTTGGCCGAAATGTTTAGCAAAGCTTTAGTGAAGATAAGACTCACCTCAGGTACTTTGTAGAAGACAAGATAAATAGATTGAACCCCCGAGTTACTTTCTCTCTTTGCCTCAAGTTTGTGGGGTTCTCTATCAAAATATTGCTTTAATTTGAAGACATAGTACAACTTGCATAGGTCGACTTGCCATGAGACGTTTAGAAGAGTTCATCCGTTAGTTTTGCCTTGGGGTGACCATGTAACCCATATTCCCCAAATAGCACCTGACTGCAGAAAAAGCACAACATTATGACAGGGCTTACCTTAAGATCTTGAAATCTATTAATCCTCTTAAAGAACCTTGTTATTCTGAGGGTGCTAGCAAGGCCAGAATCTAAGTGAACCTCAGGTGTCTGTGTGAGGATTCATGCCAAATGTGTCTGTTGTAGCTTAGTAATTTGAAGCTCACTTTCACATCTGAATCCTTTCAACCGCTAGTTAATCTTTACATCTCCAGTATTATAGAACTGAATTACCTTAAGAAGAGGTGCAGGTTATTGTTGTCCTGTGATGGATCCTGCTTTTAGTTTGGCATTTCAGTTTTTATTGACTTTTTAGGTCCATGCTATTAAACATGCTCTGGAAGCAGAGCTATTAAACACAGACCTGGCAGTTCAGAGTTTACTCAAACGCTGACAAATATAACCCTAACCCTAATAAAATTCATAACATTGGGCTTGACCATTGCCATTCATTATTTGAAGGTACATCACATGGTTGCTGGTTGATCTATTTGAATCAAGCACATTTAGGATTTATTTTTGAGGTGCAGTTTTACCCACGAGTCATTATTAAGTTGCAGTATTACATAAAGATATACAAGAAATTATTAATAACACTTACCTGAAACTAGTGAACAAAATGACAACAAAGAAAACGACTACAATACTCTGTTCTTATTCATTCTATCACTATAAGATTCATTAGGGTTGTGTGTAAAACAAAACATCTTCTGAGACCATGTCTGAGGTTATTGTACTTTATATTATATTTAAATATAATATAAATATAATATAATATAATATATTATATTATATTTTCTCAGAAATATCATCAATGTTGTGCCCTGATATTCAATATTATATTATATTAATAATATATTTTTAGTCACACAGCTAGAAATGCTAATCTGTTGTTTTAAGTGAAACTGTTTAAATAAAAAGCTAAATGTTGAAACCAAAAACTGTCTGAAATCTGAAAGCTAAAGATGAACACTGATAGAAGGTCCTTATCCTTCCCAACTTGAGTGAGTTGTTCAACCACAAGTTTTCTTGATTGAGCAGTTATCAGTGATGAGGCGTCACACACAATCACACGAACACACAGGCCCCTTATCTTGTTCCTGCTTGTCACCTGTTTTAATGAAACACTGCCCTTATCCTTTAAAATCTTTCTTTTCCTCTTTCCCCACAAAGCGAGACTGGTAGGGATCAATCAGTCTGGCTAACTGACTGCAAATTTTTATCAATCAATTCCATCTGTTTTTAGCATTTCATGTGTCAGCCTAGAAAGATGGAAGCAGAGCTCTGTCTATCTGAAGCCCATGGCTTCTATTGCTCCTGGATGTTATTCCCATTCGAGATAGAACTGTGTCTGCAGAACTGAGATAAAATTTAGGGATGTAATATTGCAGTATATGAATTTAGGATTTAAGTTTGTGTCATAACTTAGCAAAGGTTGGATAAATCTTTCCCATGACTGCCAAATTATACTTTGTAGAATTCTGTGGTTCTGTTATTGCGTGATTGGTAAGTAAGATTAGTGCGAGATGAACTGTGTTATGCTCATAGCCTTTTCATAAAAGCTTCACAAAGCCTCTTACAATACAAGACGCCTGCTCTGTCATTTCTTTTGATCTCAGCCCAACCATGACATCTTTGATCCTCTCTTCTCTTCCTTTTCATTCAGTGTATTATTAAAAAGTAAAGTAGAATGCCACAGCTGCTAGTTTAAGGCAACCAAAATCCTTGTCATTAATAAGCATCCCCCCGGTACACACACAAACAAAAACAGTGCCCCCGCAGACATGGAGAATAATAAAATGCTACGCCCATTCGATCTTTTCTTTTTCTTATTATTACTTAATTCCCCCGTGTCATGCCCCGCAAAAACCAAGAGCTTGAGCTCTCTTCATAAAAAGCCACACACCACCAAGGTGAGACAAAGAAATAATGAGAAACTTACGATTCCATCCTAATCTTTTCCCCTCAACTCTTCATGCATCTTTGCCAACTGTCACTTTGCAGAAAGCAATTTGGATGTTGTTTTGCTACTTTTTGCTGCAAAAGTTAGCAATCAAACTAGCTGGGGCGACTAATGTTTTTCTAATAAGAGCTCACCTTTTATTTCAGTCAAACGAGGCAGTTGGTGCAGATTAGCAGAGGCAATTTTCTGCTTCAGATTTCATTATTAAAACACTCCTGCTATCAGAAAGTTTCTTGTGTTAAATAGAAAAAGAATTACTTTTTTTTCCTCCCGAGTTTGGATTAATACCTTAAGGCTATTGTTGCTGTTATCTTGAATTCTTAGGGAGTAATTCAGAACACAGGCGCATTGTCAGGGTGCAAAGGCAAACATCAACTATTCAAAAGAATCTGAACATTAAATCTGGACACAAGTAATTGATTTCAGCACAATACAATCTCTATATCTAGTGGAACACTGCTAATTCCTCATCTATGTTTCACAAAGATATAGGCCTTTTTTTTACCCAGAATGAATGCATTTCATTTGCATGTTTGAGATACAGTGGCTTGCAAAAGTATTCATACCCTATGAACCTTTCCATATTTAGTCACATTACAACCACAAACATAAATGTATTTCATTGGATTTTTATGTGAAAGACCAACACAAAGTGGTATACGGTTGTGAAGTAGCAAAAAAATTAGACATGATTCAAAACATGTTTTACAAATAAAAAACTGAAAAGTGCGGCATGCAAAACTATTCAGCCCCCCTGAGCCAATACTTTGTGGAACCACCTTTTGATGCAGTCCCCTCTGCAAGTCTTTTAGGGTATGTCTCTACCAGCTTTGCACATCTAGTGACTGAAATTTTTGCCCGTTCTTCTTTGCAAAACAGCTCAAGCTCAGTCAGATTAGATGGAGAGTGTTTGTGAACAGCAGTTTTTAGATCTTGCCATAGATTCTCGATTGTGTTTAGGTCTGGACTTTGACTGGGACACTCTAACTTATGAATATGTTTTGTTTTAATCCATTCAATTGTAGTTCTGGCTTTATGTTTAGGGTTGCTGTCCTGGTGGAAGGTGAAGCTCCACCCCAGTATCAAATCTTTTGCAAACTCCAACAGGTTTTCTTCCAAGATTGGCCTGTATTTGGCTCCATCCATCTTCCCATCAATTCTGACTGTCTTCCTTATCCCTGCTGAAGAGAAGCAACCCCAGCGCATGATGCTGCCACCACCATATTTGACAGTGGGGATGGTGTGTTCAGAGTGATGTGCAGTGTTAGTTCTACACCACACATAGCGTTTTGTATTTTAGCCAAAATGTTCAATTTTGGTCTCGTCTGACCAAAACACCTTCCACATGTTTGCTGAGTCCCCAACATGGCTTATGGCAAACTGCAGACAAGATGGTCTGCAGATGGGACAAGATGGTTTTCTTTTAGCAATGGCTTTTTGCTTGGCACTCTTCCATAAAGACCACATTGGTGGAGTGCACGACTAATAGTTGTCCTGTGGACAGATTCGCCCACCTGAGCTGTGGATCTCTGCATTTCGTCCAGTCACCATGGGCTTCTTGGCTGCATCCCTGATCGGTGCTCTCCTTGTTCAGCCTGTAAGTTTAGGTGGACGCCCTTGTCCTGATAGGTTTGCAGTTGTGCCATACTCTTTTCATTTCTGGATGATGAATTGAACAGCACTCTGTGAGATGTTCAAAGCTTGGGAAATCTTTTTATAGCCTAAGCCTGCTTTAAACTTCTCCTCAACTTTATCCCTGACCTGTCTGGGATAAAGCAAACAGCATCATGGACTTCATGATGCTGCTCCCCAATATTCTCTTAACCAACCTCTGAGGCCGTAACAGAGCAGCTGGATTTGTACAGGTGGACTCCATTTAGTCATTAGCAGTCATCAGGCACCTTCTGAAGGTAATTGGTTGCACTCAGATAAAAGGGGGCTGAATACATTTGTACACTGCAGTTTTCAGTTTATTATTGGAAAAAAAAAGTTTTGAATCGTGTAATTTTCTTGTTACTTCACAACTGTATACCACTTTGTGTTGGTTTTCACATAAAATTCCAATGAAATATATTTATTTGTGGTTGTAATGTGACAAAATGTGGAAAAGTTCAAGGGGTATGAGTACTCTTGCAAACCACTTTATATTCAATTAGAAGAAATTCCACAAACCAGTCAGTCTCCCAATCTATCAAAATCAGCCAGTCTCAGTCTGTGACAAATCAGTCTGAGGGGCAAAATGCTTGACTTTCCCTTTGAGCCATACTTATTATAAGTAAAAACAATCGAGAGATATCTGTATGTGTGTCTGTATTTGAGATTTAGAGTCAATGGAAAGATAATCAACAACTCAATTAAAATGGAAGAGGTCTGATCACTAATAGAATCGTGAATAAAATGTATAACTCAACCAATGTCTATTTTGTATAGAGGGACTAAATAAAATGAATCGATCTAAACAACATTAAATTTAGACCTAACAAAGCACTAATCCCTAATTAAATTATACACTAATTGTGAAAAGACATGGAGATTTTATACTAAGAAATTAACTTTCAGAATACTAGTATCAAGCTGATAAAAATCTGAGAATCATGAGGAGCGTATGGATTCTCTGACACCTGAAGAAAAATTTTTATATCATAATTCTAGTTTCTAGGGAGGGATAAAGGATTTTTAATCAGCAGAAGCAAATTTAAATCTTTCAACTTTTACTCGAGCACCAGGCTCTATGCTTGACTGATGAAAGAGGGCTCGGCATGCAGGGGTGTAAATCTACATCTAGCAACAAGCACCTTCAATTCTCCATAAAGTGAAGATGCCATCACTCCTGTCATACCTGTGTTGAACAGCTAAGTGGTTCTGATCTTTGGGTCTTATTAAAAGCAGGTTATTGGTATGGCGAACCAAAAAAATCTTACTGGACAAGGGAAAAGGTGAAAAAAAAAAAAAAAGAAAAAAAAAGTCTTTCAAAACCTTTGCCAAAAAAAATCCAAAAATGATCACTGTTTGGTGCAGACAAAATCGTTTTCCAAAAACTATTTTTAAAATCAAATTCAAGGTTTGGACAGCACTCTTGATGATTCAGTTGAAAAAGTCTTTCTGGACTGCGACTACAATTTTCTGTCTGTCTTCTGGGGTAGCCCAGTTAGGTGGAAGTGAAAGACAGACGTGGGAACACACTAACCCATGAGTGTCTGTGTTTGATGTTACTAATTTCTCACTGAAAGTATTCTCATAAGTTGTCCCACTGATTGCCAAAAATAAACTCACTTTAAAATTGATAATTACTTTGTCACAAAGATTGTCTCAATATTCAATGTCTCTCAAGCATATTATTTACGACATTAATTACACACCAAAGGATTGACATGATCAGATTTTAAATGAATAAGTGATCAGAAATAAATTCATAACTTGCTGAATTTCTTGGGAAACTAAAACCAACTTAAACATATTTTGACAGGCATGATGATGAAACGCTTTTGAGCATAACATTCAAATTCGATTCACTTCAGATGTACTTTGTTGATCCCAAAGGGAACTTAAGTGTTGTTGTAACTCATCTAATTAGGAATTATTATAGATTGTGATGGCTGTGGGTAGGAAATATCTCCTGTAATTGTCCGTCTTACAACAGATCTGAAGAAGCCTCTGACTGAAGATACTGTTTTTCAATGAAAGTCTCATAAAAAGGATGGTCAGGATTGTCCATAATTTTCTTGATTTTATGTAAAATCCTTCTTTGCATCATCATCTCCAGAGGTTTCACAGTCGTCCCCAGAACAGAACCAGCCTTCTTTATCAGGTTATTGAGCCTTTCTAGGTCCTTGGTTCTGATGCTGCTGCCCCAACAGATGATGGCAGAGGAGATGACACTTTCCACAACACACTTGTAGAAGACATGCAACATCTTGCTGTGAACTTTGAAGGATCTAAGCTTCCTCAAGAAATACATTCTGCTCTGTCCCTTCTTGTGGATAACTTCACTGTTATGTCTCCTGTCCAGTATGTTGTCAAGATGAACACAGAGGTATTTATGCTCCTCAACCACCTCTGCTTCTTCTCCCATGATGGAAATAGGGTTTGATCTAACCCTGTTTCTCCTGAAATCTACAATCATCTCCTTTGTTTTGGTACACTACTGGTCTGGACAGGAAATAGCTTTGATTAGTTTGTGTGAGCTGCAGAAATGAGTTAGGATTTTAGAGTTTATATGTGAGGAAGGGCTGCTGTTACAGTACTATTAAGAATTATATCACTATGTTACATCAGTGTTTGTGTCCAATGAGAATTGTTGGAAACTATCATTAATTATGTCAATGTGCAGTACAGATCCTGAAAGAATCAGTCACTAACCTGACTGATGCAGTGGGGCAAAAAAGTATTTAGTCAGCCACAGACTGTGCAAGTTCTCCTGCTTAGAAAGATGAAGTCTGTAATTCTCATCATAGGTACACTTTAACTCTGAGAGGCAAAATGAGAAGAAGAAAAAAAACAACAACCAGGAAATCACATTGTAGGATTTTTAAAGAATGTATTCGTAAATTATGGTAGAAAATAAGTATTTGATGAACAACAAAAGTTCAGCTCAGTACTTTGTAGCATGACCTTTGACCTCTGTTATTGTCAACAAAGGTTTCCTGTAAGTCTTCTCCAGGTTTGCACACATTGTAGCTGGTATTTTGGCCCAGTCCAGTCCACTCCATGCAGATCTCCTCTAGAGCAGTGATGTTTAGGGGCTGTCACTGGGCAGCACAGACTTTTAACTCCCTCCACAAATTTTCTATGGAGTTAAGGTCTGGAGACTGGCTGGGCCACTCCAGGACCTTGAAATGTTTTTTACGGAGCCATTCCTTCGTTGCCCGAGTGGTGTATTTAGGATCATTTGATGCTGGAAGACCCAGCCACGTTCCATCTCCAATGCTCTCACTGATGGAAGGAGAGTTTGGCTTAAAATGTCACGATACATGGCCCAGTCATTCTTCCCTTAACACTGATCAGTCGTCCTGTCCCCTTTGCAGAAAAATGGCACCAAAGCATGTTTCCACCCCCATGTTTCACAGTAGGGTATGGTGTTCTTGGGATGCAACTCAGCATTCTTCTTTCTCCAAACACAGTTGAGTTTTTAACCAAAAAGTTCTGTTTTGGTTTCATCTGACCACATAATATTCTCCCAATCCTCTTCTGGATCATCCATATGCTCTCTGGCAAACTTCAGATGTGCCTGGACACGTACTGGCTTAAGCAGGGGGACACGCCTGGCACTGCAGGATTTGAGTCCATCTTGGTGTAGTGTGTTACTAATGGTAGCCTTTGTTACTTTGGTCCCAGCTCTCTGCAGGTCATTCATCAGATCCCTCTGTGTAGTTTTGGGATTTTTGCTCAGCGTTCTCATGAATACTTTGACCCCACAGGATGAGATCTTGTGTGGGGCCCCAGATCAAGGGAGATTATCAATGGTCTCGTATGTCTTCTATTTTCTTACAATTGCTCCCACAGTTGATTTATTCACACCAACCTGTTTGCCTGTTGTAGATTCACTCTTCCCAGGCTGGTGCAGGGCTACAATTTTCTTCCTGGTGTCCTTCGACAGCTCTTTGGTCTTGGCCATGATTGAGTTTGGAGTCTGACCGTTTGAGGCTGTGGACTGGTGTCTTTTATACAGATAATGAGGTCAAACAGGTGCCATTAATACAGGTAACAAGTGGAGGACAGAAGAGCTTCTTAAAGAAGAAATTACAGGTCTGTGAGAGCCAGAAACCTTGCTTGTTTGTGGGTGACCAAATACTTGTTTTCCACCTAAATTTACAAATAAATTAATTAAATGTGATTTCCTGGATTTTTTTTTTTTTTTCATTTTGCTTCTCATAGTTGAAGTGTACCTATGATGAAAATTACAGACCTCTTTCATTTTTCTAAGTAGGAGAACTTACACAATCAGTGGCTGACGAAATACTTTTTTGCCCCACTGTAGATAAACATGGAGAAATATTTGAATACCTCTAGTGCACCTTGTGGCGTTGCACCTTATAATGAGGAAAAGGTAAAAAGTAGACTCTGACGGTTGCCATGGACTACTGTTTGTCCATGCGAACTGGAAGGGTTATTCATCATTTAATTCATCACTGTCACATTCGGTCTCTTTCTCTCTCATAGGCTGCATTCACTTCCCTCTTCATGAATATTCCCACTACCACTGATTTGTTTAATCCTGTCTCTTTACCCTCCACTGCACACACACCCACACATACCAAGACTGCACAATAGACACACTAGTGCAGAGAGATTTCTCTCACCATCTTATTTGTATGCAGAGCTTCTCACATGCATACACACACACACACACACACACACACACACTGTGGATTTGTTAAGCACAGATAACACACAGACTTACACACTGGGTGTGCATATTTGTTGTATATTTGTAAGTGAAGGCAGGAACCTCTGAGCTCATTCATATGTGAAGGAGGCATGAATCTGTAATTGCTTTCTGGCATGGTATGAGGACAGCTCTGAGTGTTGGCTGGGTGTTGTGTGCGCAAGCATACGAACTTGTGCATGGGTGTGTGTGTGTGTGTGTGAATGTCAAGTGGTCATCTTCAGTTCTTCATTTGACATGATGAAACATGTGGCTCCTTATCGAATTAAACACTAATTCATTCCCTCTCCATTTCTTGCTCTTTGTATGCAGCCTGAAAAATCCTGTGGTGAAACATTTAAGTTCACCATTGCTTTATGCAACACTGTGGCAACAGGTTAAGCAGTGGTCACGCCTTCACCTAGACTTTATTTTGGATTTAAATGTTGATACAAAAATAAATTTAAAATATACTTCTAAATAAAATCTACCTCTAAAAACATTTTATAGATGCATTAGGCATTTTTTTTTTTTTTTTGTGTTTAATTCCTGTTGTGGGTAATTTCCAAAGTAGGGACGTCAAAGGAGATTTTGTCTCCAAAAAGATGTTCCAAAATTAGATAAATCATTAATCATTAAGTGATTAAACATTAACTGTGTGTATTAATTTGGTAGCCCTTCGTATCACTCAGTGCCCATGAAGTAGCTCTCGATTGCAAAAAGGTTTGTGACAATAATATAATCCATAATTAATAATCCATAATATAATCCAGAATTAATTTCATTACCAGATGATCATTTGATCATCTGGTGATGAAAGTCTGATTTGTTATACAGAGTCTATGACTGTAATAAGCAGGGAAAGCATTAACTAAATTCATCTAAAAGTAGATCACCCTGTTGTCAGTTGGCGCCTGTCTAGGCATTCAGCTTGCTGAGGTGAGTGAATCTTGGTCAGTGCAGACAAAGCGTCTGCATAGGATAGCATATGATCAAGTTTTGTAATTTTTGCATCGGTATCCCTTACATAAATTCTAATGCATCCTATAAAATAAAATTTTTTTTAGTATCCCCCCCAAAAAAAATCTGTGGCCAGCTGATGAAGATATCAAATTGCATATACTTCAGAGTCAGACTCCTTGCACAGAAAGTGATGTTTGTGTATTAAAGCAGCAGATCTTCCTTGGGCATTGAAAAACGAGGCAGATATTACAAAGTGTGGTGGTGGTACAGGTTTGACGATGCTACTGAAGTGCTTATATTTTTTTATTTCAAAATGGTGTCAAACTGCAGGCAAGAAAGCAAAAGCAGTTGGCAAATTTCACCACAATGCTTTAAGTCAGTTTGCAGTATTTACAGTGTAGGAGTCCTTTTACAATTACGATATACACACATTTATTTTACTATGATGATTGCAATTCACTATATTGTGAAGTTCTATCAAGAATGCAAATATAAATGAATGTGTTTTCTGTAATTGGAGATTAGCAGGATAGAACATCATTTAAGGTGGATATGTCCTGTTCAAAGATAGGGAAATTGCCTGGTTTTATGCTTAGCGAACTATAAGATTCAGAAGAATATAAAATTGGCTTTTTAGATAGTTATCCATGGAAATGTATTGGAGAGAATTTTAATGTGTCTGCAGAAATACTGATGGTAGTTTCTAAACTAAAGGTAAATTCTAATGGAAGTTTAAAGAAGGTGTCATTGTCATTGAGCCGGGGGAGCAAAGATGCCATCTCAGGTCTGATGACCATCTACACTCGTCTTTCTGTGGCAGTAAGGCCTTATTACTTTTTAATTAAAGGAAATTAGATAAAAACAGTTAAAGTTTTAGAGTGAGGTTGTGTAATGCTGTATTGTAAATTTTATTTTTGTTACCAATAATGTGGAGACACAGTATCTTACATTAATATATTCAACAACTTCCTGAAAAACTGGATTTTATTTTTACTGAAATCAGTAGTTTTTGTCACAGTTAATTTTAGATCTTCTTCATATTTTTAAATAAATTACTTTAACAATTATTAAATTAAGGAGAATAACAAGTAAGTTTAATTGAACCAAATATTCATACTTTGTCCCTCAAGTCTTTTGCATTAGAAAATAGCAATAATTTGTTTAGCTATAAGGAGTTTTGTAGTAAAAGCAAACCAATTCAAAGCATTGCTATCTGCTTTGTGTTTCTGTGTATTGAATTCATATATGTGAATGTATTTATCCATATCCTTCCATTTACAAATTCTGTCACAACAGCAGTTAAATTACCACAAGCAACAGAGCAATCAAGGATTACCACCTTGTAGGATTAGCATTCAGTACCTGTGTGAAGGTCTGAGTCTGAGTGGATGTGCCTGAATGTGTTCGTAGGTGTGGTTTATATTGAGTGCTTTTGTTGCCATACATGAACCCAATGTGCGAGTCAAATAACCAAAAAAAAAAAAAAAAAAAAAAGTTTGACATTGACTACTAAGATGCTTCCTTGATGCATAATTCATCTCTCTCTTCAGACTGAGCCTGCTTTTGAAGCTATCTTAGCTTGTTCAACTTCAACTAAAACAAACTACAAACAGTCTCATTTTGAACAATTTATTTTTCCATTTTCTTTTGCTAGTTATTAATATTCATTGATATGAGCAAGAAGTTGCTGGTGTTACTGTCACTCCTGTTTTTAATAAGCTCAACACTTACAGTTGCCTTTTTTCCTCACTGCATAAATTGCCTTCAAAGAAAAGTTTGATTTTTCAAACTTTATTATTATTATTATTATTATTATTATTATTATTATTATTTCAGCTTTTTATATATCCTCAATTTCTTTGTCAGCATAACTGTTTTGGTTTCCTGTGAAGAAACTGTAAAATAAGGAAGTGTTGTAAGGTTGCTAAAAAATTTATTATTTTTGTGACATTTTGCCCACTCTGGATTTTTCTGAATGAAAAACATTATTTTTTGCTTGGTTTCTTAAGAATTGCTATTCAAATAATGGCTCTTTCAAAGACGTAAATGAGTCATGAGGTTCTTCGATGATTGAGCAATACAGAAAATCTGGCTTCCTTCCATTTTGGTAGAATTATGCACCTGAAAAGGAGAGAAGCAAGAGATTATGTCCAGATTTTACCTGAAATCTTGTCTTTCTTAAGGTGACAAAGCGAACAGTTGGGTATGTGAGAAACAAAGATATGGTTTGAAAATGTCCCTGTTTTTCCAAGATTAGGACACATGAAAGGCCTCTGATCTGAACTACAAAGATTTATACATGTCAACAAATTACTAATTTGAAGGATTGATCAATAATTATTTGCTGATGTTAAACTTATAAGTGCCACTGCAATACTGTCAGTGAAAAGAGAAAAAGTTCAGCTAAACTAGACATCACATTATTACAGACCTACATTTTGTTATTTTATGGCGTAACTGAGGACTTTAATGTCACTGACCCTTCTCTCTGTGCTCTGCTTTTAGGTGCCGACACACTGCATCTCTGTGCACTGAGCTGCAGGCCAAGGTGCTTGAATGCTACAAAGAAAACCCACAGCAGACACTGCACTGCTCCAGCCTGGCCAAGCAGTACATGAACTGTGTTCAGCAAGCAAAGAAGGTAAGGCATGGCTGCAGTCTGCATGTGGGTGTGAAAGAAAATACAGAAAAATGAGCAGTTTTCTTTTCAGGACACTATATTTATTTTCAATTTAGCTGCAAGCTAGTGAGATTTTAAGGTGACCTGATTGTATTGCTGGCAGTAGAATATTATGGCAAAAAGATAAAGTTTAAGGTCTTTAATTACTTAATTTAAAAGGATCTTCATCTTTCCTGTTAAATATTTTGACACTTCTGACTGGAGAATACAGAAATGACAAATGCTTTCTGTTTGGAGGCTTACATCATTACCAGTGTACAAAAATGGGTTTTGCATTCACTTTGTAAAGCATTTTGCTTTGCTTTTTCAAACAGTGTTTAAACCCAACGCTTATCTACAGTGTTTTATTTACTCAATTTATCAATAAAAAGCTATTCTAAATGGAGTAATTTGCACATTATTACCATGGCAGAATGTCTTTCTGCAGCTTCAAAGTTATAAAAGGCTCAGAGAAACAATTGATGAATTTGTCTATTCCAACAGCCGATAAAAGCAAAGGCTCAGAATAAAAGCAATCAGTGGTTTTATATTGTTTCAAAAGCATAATTACTAGTAGGATGCGGTTCTGTGGAAAAGAAACATTTTATATTCTTGCACCAGACTTATTTTTGGAAATGTGTGAAATATAAATTGAGAGTGGATGATGTTTTTTTTTTTTTTTTTTTTTTTTTTTTTTTTTTTTTTGTTTTTTTTTTTTTTGTTTCCTTCCCCAATTTTCAAGCACATATAATTCAGATTCAAATACTTAGAAAAAGTCGATGAAAATGAGAAAAACAGGCTAAATGAAATATCTTAAGTAAAAAAAGGTTAAAAGTATGACAGTGAGAGTAAAGGAAAACGAAGAGTAAAATGATAAAAACCAGAAGTTAAACCTTCAGAAAAACGAGAGTTTTACTTATGGTGGTATTTGCTTGAATAATGTTTTATCTATAAAGTATTATTATATGCCATTGCCAAGTAACAAAATAGCATTTATTTCTAATGTAATTTTTTCCATATCTTTGTTATTCTGCAGGATAAAAGTTTGTGTAACTTTTTATTGTTCAAAACTTAAACATCTATGTTCATATCACTAAAATTCAGGGAATACAGAGCTGGTGCCTTTTTTAAAGTTCACATTGTGGCTTTTTCTTTGTAGAAAACAATCTTGACCCTGACATTTTATCGCTGACATCTTCTCTGTCTACCCTTTCTTTATAGGGATAATCTAACAGAGATTAAATCTTTCATTTTAAAGACTGTCTTGCACCACTATTTCGAAGATGGTGGCTTTTCAGGTTGACCTTTGAGACTTTTGAAGTTTTTTTAGTTTTCTTTTTATCCCAATCTCAGTCTTTGAACAACTCATAAATGTTTCTAGGAATAAGATTTAAACCTGTAAATCTGAAAGATTTAACTTTAAAGTGTTACTATCTCCATCCAGTCTATTATCAGATATTATCATTCCAGTTGTTGCCTGACAGAGCCTTCGTGTGAAGAGAAATTTTCATAGCAAAAGAGAACTTTTTTACAAGAAAGCACAAGAAATAAAATTTCCTGTATTTTTTTTCTTGTGAGAAGAGTATAGCTGCATTTTAAAAATATATTTTAGATATGCTATATGAAAAAAATTGGTGGGTTTTCCGCAAATAATTTGGAGTTACGTTTAACAGAAAAATTCAAAAACACTGAACCATGAACAGTGACAGTAATCATTTTATTAAAACATCTTGACTGTTAGGCAGACAACTTCTTGCCTATGCATAAATATCAGAACAGCAATAAATAAATGTTATGATATTATTCTGTAATAATATGTTTGTGTTTTAGCTGCTGGAGGAATGATTCTTACTTTTCTATTTGTTTAAAAAAACTATGAAATCACGATATACATTTTTGTTCACATTTCTTCATGCTTTTGCAGCCGACAGAAGGCTTCTGGTAGAATTCTGTTTGGGTTTTGAATCACTCTTGTCAGAGTTCAAATAAAGTTTTTTACACTTGTTCGAAAACTGACATTTGAGAAAAGTTTGAATTTCTTTTATTGTCTTTGTAGTTTGCAAGCCTTTCTGTGGTATTTTCATTGTGTTGCAGTGAAGACCAAGAGTAAAGCCTTAAAAGCATAGTCGGCTGGCTTTATTTACAACTTTTGATGTGAAATGCATACACTGTACATTGCATATTCTACTTGCAAAAAAGCACAATGTGAAAGCAAACAATAAAAAAATAAAGTCCGCTTTCGGTCCGAACCAAACAAGTAGACTGCAGGGCTTTCCTGGTGAAAATACATCATAAGAAAATAACTTCAGTGTCCTTGTTAGGCCTACCTGAGACAACAGCATATTTTCTGCCACCCCATAACTTCAATTCTATGTGATTCATGCTAAAAGATTTTAAAACGAGGCATGCTCTTCATCATCTACAAAATAAGGCATAAGGGTGTCAACTTGGAGTCATTGGGCAGCTCCATATATTGTGCACATTGTTACAGCTCTCCATCTGACATTGCTGTGTTTGCACATGATGATTGAGGACATTGCATCTACGGGTTGGCCTCACAGTTTAAAATGATGAAGTCTGTGTGCAATGCTGTTTCAGTCAGAAATGCCTCAGTGTGCAGCTTTTTGTTCAAAGTTATGTATCTTGCACTGCTGTGATATGCTTGTATTAAAATAAATCCAATTTAAGAATCAATAATCAGTATAGAATAATCCAAACCAGGTTTGATTCGTACACTTGAGGATTTTGTGCTCATCTTACTCAAAGGTTGTCCCAATGCTATGAAGGTTTTAAAATGCTCCATTTTGTTTTTAACTAATAGAATAAAAGTTTCATTATTCTGAAATTGGATTGGTCAGATATGTCTACTTTATAATGACACAATTTATTGAGATGCACCTGTATTTGATGACCTAATACATTTAGATTTTTTTTTTTCTCAGGTAGTTGATCACATTCGTAAGACGTGGTTAATTGTAGAATTTATTGCAGTTTTTTTTATATCTTAAGGAAAATTGTTGCTCATAAAAATCTGTGGGTCAAAATAAATCAATTCAAACAAAACCTTAGTTGACAAAAAAAACCTTTTAGAATAAGTTTCAGTATATGCAAGAATACACCCCATAATATTCCAGTGTTATTTTTCTTATCACTGGTGGATAACAACAAATTACCAACATACTTTTCAGATGAATTTGACAAACAGAGGGGTCAGCTTTCATTAACACCAACAACTAATTACATGCTATAATTTCAGCATTGTGCAACAGTAACATGACTTTCCAAGAGACCACCAAGCTTTTAGGGTGGTGAAAAACTCCAGACAGTTTAAAGCTCCATTCTTCTCACATCTCTCTGTGTTTGTATAGATTTTCTAAAGCAGATGTGTTCTTCTTCGTGATAAAGGGAGAATGCTGTATTTTTCTGTTAAATTAAATTATTCTCTGCAGCACTAAAGCATATTTTTTTAATTACAGCTCACAGTTTTCTTGAATATAGTTTCTTTTCTTTTCTCTGCATGTAGTATGGCATGATGAGCCCTTTCTTCCTTTTGGTTGGTTCTATTTTCTAGTTATTTTCGCCTCAGTTTTTTTCTCTGTGCTCACAGCTAAGATGTGCCTCGTGTAAACTGTACCATATATTTTTTAGTGTCCATCAGACTATGTTTGTCAATCATTCTGCCAATAAAACTAGCAGCCAATTTATCTTTTTTTTTTCCCTTCCAAAGTTTTGATCTTGACATCACTAGAATATCTATCTTCCTCTTTCTGGCTGTCTTTTGAAGTTTCCCCACTTCACTATCTGCAGTGGTGCAGCTTTCATTACATGTCACTCAGAAGTTGTTTTTATGTTTTATAATTCATGCCTGCACGCACACACAGTTTTTACACACTCTTCCCTTTACCATCTGTTAAGGCAGTTCAGGGTATGGCCTTTCGCCCCCTCTCATCTATCAGTCCCCCTGTCTATCTTCTGTGAGGCTAGGGTCTCTGCTTAGGCCGTTGTCATGCATATGGTCCTTTTGTGTCTGCTTGTAGCTGTGCAAACTGTTGTTTGAATATATAGACTAGATTAATGTCAACACACCAAGGCCCTCTGTTTGAAGGTTTGTGGGTTCAGTCACCCTGAGACCAAATACTTGCATCAAAATTACAACACATGGATATTTATATAGCTGTTTTTTGAATATTGCACCCCCACACTAACAATCTGTTTATTTCAGGCTTTGCTTATACAAAGCAAATTTTTATAGCTCGGTATAAGTTCAACCACAAACTGTTTTTGTGGTTGAACTTATACCGATCTGTAAAAATTTGCTTTGTATTTTATAGCTCGGTATAAGTTCAACCACAAACTGTTTTTGTCTATTAAAATGCGATTTGCAGTATTTTATTTTGCTATTTGTCTGTGCTTACAGTGGCTTGCAAATATTCAACTCCTCAAACTTTTTCAGATTTTTTTTTTTTTTTTAAGGTTGTCAAAATTCTATGGAGTTTAATGATATTTCATATAAGAGATCAATGCAAACTGGTGCATGATTGTGAAGTGGAAGAAAAACAATGCATGGTTTTCATATTTAATTTTTTTTACTTTTGTATTCAGCCCTTTGACATAATACTTTGTAGAAGCACCTTTTCCTTGCAGCTACAACTGTGAGTCTTTTGGGGGTAAGCCTATGTTTCTACTAGTTTTCCACACCTACTGAAAACACTTCATTGTATATCTGGCTTTACATTTTGGCTCATTGTCCTGCTGGGAGGTGATCCTCAGCCCCAGTCACAAGTCTTTTTGACATCTGACAAGTTTTCTGCTAGATTTGAATTGACTAAAACTCTATCTTGCTTTTACCTGTAACTAGTTTGCCTTGTCACTCCAATTGAAAGGCAAGAAGAGTGGTATTTAGCTGAGACCACTGGACTATATTTAGTAATTAGGTGACTTCTGAATGCAATTGTTTTCTTTCCATTCACAATTATTCTCCACATTGTTTTGATCTACCAAGTAAAATTCCAACAAAATGCATACATTATAATACAATACTCAATGCACATTTTGTCCATGTAAACATTGACTTGTATTATGTGAATTAATGATGGGCAACTATTGTTTGTTACTGGGAGGGAAGTATAATAATAAATGTGAGTTATTGTAATAATAAACTCCAAAAATGTTTGCAAACCCCCAAAACTGAGCATATGTTTTGGGTTGTATAGAACAGTTTTATTCAATTGTTGGTTTCATGCAAGCATCAGTAAATATTTATGTATTTTAAAATCATGATTGAACACAATAATTGTTCACTGTTTAGCAGTACAGTTCCATTACCTAATGTAACTTGTTTACTGGAGCAGGCTATTTGGTAATGGTTAGGCTTTATTTTTAGAGCTCTAGTTGTTGTTTGTAGGGCTCTGACTGCAAGCAGTAGCAGATGTATAGCTAAAAGTACTACGGTGAATTTTGTAAATGCTTTTTGTTGTCACTGTTATCATTATCAGTGTGAATACCTCAAAATAGCATGATAAAATTTTTGTTCCACATAATGCAAATGTGTGATTTATCCCAGAACTATGATCCAAAACAGGCTATGGTCTCTTGTCCCACTCCATAATATTTTAAGACTGCTGTGCAGGCCATGTATAGATTTCTGTGCTACTTAATACAATCAGCAGAGGCTAACTATTTCAAAGAAAAACACTTCTACAGCACCACCCCACACACAGTACTTGACCTCTCTAAACATGTGGGCCTCCTGCCAGAGATATTTGTTTTGTGCTTGCCCCTGAGATATCAGGTGAAGTGCCTCTCAGTTTCAGGCTTGATTACTGAGGTTAGTCGAGCATTGTAACAAACACAAATATGGTGCTGTTTTTAGATCTTATCAAAATGTTGTTCCTCTGTGGCTTTTAAATGAAGTACCTGTTTGAGATTAGCACCGGTCTCAATATATTGCTGTCCAATAAACCACAACCACCTTAAACAGTACTTTAAATCAGCAATGCTAAGAAACATTGTTTACAAATAATTACTAGCTGTGTTTCCATTACAGAGGTACGCTAATCTGTCAATTTTTTTTTTACTAATGTTGGAAAAAGAAATGCAATTGCTGCGTTTCCATTAAATAAGAAATGTAATTAAAATCACACATGAATAAGCTTGTTCACACGATAAGTCATTAAAAAACATGTCGTGCCATGATCCTCCAACTACTTCCTGTTATCTTTTTCGTGGTTTGTGCCAGTGGCAACATCCGGTTGTTGATCGTGTGACTCGTGTGATGCAAAAAGTGTTTCCATTGCAATTTTGCAAAAATAAACTCATTTCTATATGGCCAAAAAACCACCTCATCCTAGTGCCAAACTTTTTCTCGAAAAAGTAGAAATTTTTTGAAAATGGTGTTTCCATTAAGTGAATTTATTTTCGTAATTTTACCTTGCGCATTTTCAAGGTTGCTGGAAACACAGCTACGGAGAAGTCTAAAATAAAACTGGGAAAGTGCAACAATGGCATAGATTTAATAGTTAATGCTCATGTCATCATCAAAATGCACTAACGGGGAAAGATATTCCTGAAATCCTGAAATGTCAGGAGGAATGGGCCAGAACTCCAGCAAACTATTGTGAGAAGCTTGTAGAAGAAAACCCAAAATGTTTCACCCAAGTCATACAGTTTAAAAGACAATTATTCCCTATACTGATCAAGTGGATGTAAACTTCTGAATTTTAAGCAAGTTACAAGAAAAGTCTAAAAAATATTTTCGCAAAGTTTTCTGGCATTTAGCAAAGAGGAATATATATAATCTGACGTGTTTATCGCGACAGACATAAAATGTTCAATAATCTCACTGAACGCCGATCTAGAGCCGCACAGCATTCCGGGGGATGTAGACAGAGGAAAGGTTTTAGTCGCGCAACCTCTCAGGGCCCAGCGAAGAAAAGTTGGTGGGTTCAACAAAGTCGCTCTATGGTTACCTAGCAACAACGTGTTGCGTAACATGAGCAACAGCAGTTTCGTGTTGGACCCAACCTACTCCGGCTTACTACACTGGGAGGTCCGAATGTACTCGAGGCGGAACAATGTGGAGTCAAAGTAGAAGTCCACTGGACACGTCTGTACGGGGTAAGTTTTTACGACCGTTGCACGAAACAGTGTTCACATCGAACTGTTTTGTATGCGACACCGAGATAATGTTGAGTCCGCGCAATCTGTCCTAATAAGGATGTGCAGCTTGGCTGTGGCTGTGACAGGTGTGCGGTGGCTACTCAGGTGGGGAGGAAATGGGGCTTGGCACCCAACGAGCTCATCATCTTGCTCGTATCCATTCGGTTTGTGGGAAATGAAGGGATTTGGCACACGAAATGTTGGCAATTGGTACGTTTGTATATGTCCACAGACGGTGTGTGCGGTTCACAGAAGACACACAACAGGGGTCGCGTTAACGGAATATTTTCCGTCTTTGACCGTTTTTTTTTTTTTTGTTTTTTTTTTTTAAAGAGGAGTTATGGACAGGAGGCTTTGGAGCGCGTCTGGTGCAGGAGCACATTTGGGAAGATTTCCTCCTGCTGCCCCTCGTTTAGAGAGTTGTGCCGACTTCTGATTGCTTTAAATTGAGAAAAGATTACCTGATTTCAAAACTTTGGCTGAAGTAGCGCTTGTAATTCCAGTTTATAGTGCGGCAGCAGAGCTCTATTCAATCTGCAGATCAGCTTCAAAACCCTGAGACATTTGATTATGCACAATCCGGTGCTTAATTCATGTCCATGTTCATAAATAAGTGCAATAGTTTCATTTCATAGTTTAAATGTAGTTACTGGTTCCACAGTCAGTGCGTTTTGTCAGTGTGGAGAAAAAGTTACATGTATTTATCTGCTTGAGTGATGGCACGATGTGGATTTGCTATTCAGCTTATTGAATATTAATTAAACTGAGTTAAACTTAAATGCAATTGAATTTGTCATGATTATTCTTTACAATCTGAAGGAAAAAATAGATTATAACGGGATTTTTTGAGACGCTGTCAGTCAAAATGACAGACATCAAAAAAGTCTAGCGCAACCTCTGACACAGTACGCCTGAGTATGTGGGAGCAGTTTCATGTTTGCCACTGTGCCTCATAACTGCTTAAAAATAAAAAAGAATTGGGTGGAGAGAAAGGAGAACATGAGTGCAACAACTCAAGAAGAAATTGTGAATAAAAGAGGAAAGGTCATGTCACCAGTTTGGCAGTATTTTGGATATTAAAAAAAAAACCCTAATCAGTAATTATCAATATCGACTGATATGAAATGCTTATATCGTGATATGTTTTTTAGCCATAAACACAAACAATTGATTGAGAAGAAAATAACAAAAAAATTATCAATATAGATCAAAATTATTATACCATGGAGATCTGGATTTGGATTCATACTCAATATGAAAGTGGAAAATAACATGATAGGCTGATTTAACGTCAGTGAATATTCCTCATGACAAGTCTAAATCAGGCTCAGTAGTGTGTATGACCTCCATGTGCCTGTATAACCTCCCGACAACATCTGTGCATGCTCCTGATGAAACAGCGGATGTTCTCCTGAGGGATCTCTTCCCAGACCTGCATCAGTTAGCTCCTGAACAGTTTGTGGTGTGACGTGGTGTTGGTGGATTGACCAAAACATGATGTCCCAGATGTTCTCAATTGGATTCAGGTCTGGGGAACGGGCAGGCCAGTCCATAACATCAATGCCCTCATCATGCAGGAACTGCTGACACACTTCAGCCACATGAGCCCTAGCATTGTCATGCATAAGAAGGAACCCAGGACCCACTGCACCAGCATATGGTCTCACAATGGGTCTGAGGATCTCATCCCGGTACCTTATGGCAGTCGGGGCACCTCTGGCTAGCACATGGAGGGCTGGACCCACCACCAAACCGGTCATGCTGGAGGATGTTGCAGGCAAGCATAATGTTCTCCACAGTGTCTCCAGACTCTGTCACGTCTGTCACTCGTGCTCAGTGTGAACCTGCCTTCATCTGTGAAGACCACAGGGCGTCAGTGGCGAATCTGCCTATTTTGGTGTTCCCTAGCAAACGTCAATCATCCTGCACGGTGTTGGGCTGTAAGCACAGGCCCTATATGTGGATGTCAGGCCCTCATACCACCCTCATGGAGTCTGATTTTCACAGTTTGAGTAGAAACATGCACATTAGTGGCCTGCTGAAGGTCATTTTGTAGGGCCCTGGCAGTGGACCTCCTGTTCCTCCTTGCACAAAGGACGAGGTAGCGGTCCTGCTGCTGGCTTGTAGCCCTCTTACGGCCCCCTCCATGTCTCCTGGTATACTGGCCTAACTCCTGGTACCTATTCCATGCTCTGGACACTGTGCTGAGAGACATAGCAAATCTTCTTGCCACTGCTCGCATTGATGTTCCATCTTGGATGAGCTACACTACTTGAACAACTTCAGTGGGCTGTAAAAAACACCTCATGATGTCTCTGTGGGACAGCACTAACAAAATGAAAAAGTGACTAAAAGTTCAACCAGAAAGGATGAGAACAGAGAAATGATCTGTGGTCACCACCTTCAGAATTACTCTTTTATAGGGGTTGTCTTGCTAATTGCCTCTCATTTCTACCTTTTTTATGCGCCATTTGCACAGCAGCAGGTGAAATTGCTTCACTATAAGTGTTATTACCTAACTGGTGACAACTTCAGTTGTCAGTTCAGTGTAAAAGTTGTCACTGGTGTAGGAAGATTCAAAGTAAACTTCTTTCAGTTTAAAAGGGTGTTTAAAAATAAAGTCAGAAAAAATTGACCTTTAATTGAAGGCTTCTTTTATAAAAGTGCTACAGCTTTATAGTTCAGGAAAAATACCACTCTGGTAACCTTATTAAGTTTAGTTATGCCACTATGATCATTAACGTTTGCATTGTGGTCTTCATTCTTGGTGAAACTTCTTTGATCAAATCTCTTTTTGAGCCTCTGTCAGAGGTTTAGTTTCTGAAGACAAATAATTTAAAGAAATGCTGCTGGTGTAGGTGGGTGGTGGGGAAAGAAACACAGGTTTGGACTGCGTGGGTTTGTGGATAGATCCTGCTGTGTTTGAGCTGCATTTCTCTCTTTTTTTCCTTCTTGTTCTCACCTCCATTAGTCGTGCCATGTGGTGCGAGTGTTTGTGTGTGTCAGTATCTGTGCTTCGTGTATATCTGTGAAGTACCATTCTGCCTGCTTTCAAACGTTTCAGTTGACATTTTCTGTAGCAGCTACATTTAACTCAAATTAACTTTTTTTTGCTTAACAGTGTGTTGCTAGTAGCATCTTAAGTAGGTCTCAAGTGACATTGCATCTCTAACTAAAGGTTTAGTCCATTTACTGCTGAAAAACACTTTGGAGTTTAAGTACTTGAAAACATATCTTCCTGCCACAACAAATTACAGCCAAAGAGAAAAAGTGTCTTTTTTTTTTATTTTTTTAAACCTGTTAATGTTTTCTCCAGGTAATTAATAGGAGACATGAAAATTATGGCAATTCTTTTGGAAAAGGGAAAAAAGGAGGAATGACTCTTTGTAGCTGGGATGAAAGCAGAGGAATGGATGGAGGCTGATGAAAGAAAGGACAACTAAAGGGAGGGAGGCTCTTGGATGCTTTTTAATGTGTAAGCGTTAATGGAAAACTGTGAGGGCAAAATAGAGAATAGGTGGATGAGGAGGGAATATAAACATGATGAATAGGAAGATATTCTGTAATTGGGAGGATGGGTTATGGCAGAAAGCTCTGTGCTTTGTTTGGTAAGTGGATTTCTCACCAGAAATGAATAATTAATTATTTTTTTTACTATATATCTGTTTAAAAATAAGAAATGATCAATTACAGACAAACTGTTTTCTTTTTTTATGGTCAAATTAGCAGAAATTCAAAGTTTATTTTTTCTCACATATTTAAAATAAAACCACTAACAAAACCGTATCAAAGAGAAACGAAAAATTGCCACGTTTGGAGTGTCACATGGCTAAGTGGTAGAGCAGGCACACCATAAGATGAGGCTATAATCCTCGACACAGTTGTGCTGGGTTCGATTCCTGGCCCTGGGCAATTGACTCCATGTCTTACCCTTCTTTCTCGACCCTATTTCCTGTTCAGCTACTGATGAATAAAGGCCACTAGTGGCAAAAATCCTTTTTTAAAAAATTGGCACTTTTTCCTGTATTCTGACACCTTTTACACTTCAACTTGTACTACCAAAGTATGATTTACTGCATCACTGCCCATTAAGTGTTGAACATCAGACTCATACATGGAAAAAAAGTGACAATTTTTGAAATTCTCATCCTAATTCAAACTCACAAAAATGTTGCATATGTGTTTATTTTATATGTTCTCATTCATCTTTATTTTTGTAGTGGTGTGAAAATATGTGGGACATCACCTTGGAAGTATAAAGAAGAAACATCACCTCCTATAGTCACAACAGTTATAGAATGACCGTTTTGAAAATATTAGGACGCCACATCAAATAACCAGTTCTTTAAAGTGATTTAAAGGAACTTGAACAAAAATTACATTTGTTTTGCATATGCAAATATCAACAAAAATTGATTTTCTAGCCCCTTTTGCTAAAGGAGCTTGACTGAAACTTTTCTTATAGCCATCTAGCAGTCTCTGAGCAACTTTTGCCTGTTCCTGACTTTCAGCTGTGAGATGTTTGATGGGTTTCTTGCATGTACAGTTCGTTTTATGTCACCCCATAGCATCTGAGATCAAACCTTTAAGGCAAACCTCCTTCAAAATACTGAATTATGACTTTTTAATCATGTCAACCTGATGTGATACACTTTTAATTAATTAAAAAAGGGATCCTAAGCTATTCTTTAACAGAAGTTGCAATTTTTTTTTATTTTTTTTTATTTTAAGAGGCCTTTTTGATTTAAGTTAATATTTAATATCCATATGTTAGAAAAACACAGGCTTTCATAAGGTGTCTTAACTTTTTCACATGACTATAATTGGCTGTCTGGGAATAAGGAAAAAATGAGCAATTTTTCTTTTCTCTTTACCAGTGTTTATATGTTTTCATTGCTGTCGACATGATAATATGCTCAAACAAGATCTCTACTCATCCTTTTTTGAACGCACAAAAATATATTTCTTTTTATTCTTTAATCTTTAAAACCACTTGTTTATTGTTTTTCATTACTGGTTTCTGATGAGAACATTCAATTAGCAAAACATGCATGGACCTATCTGACACAAAAAAACTAAAGAAAACAGTTTGGTGGAAATATTGTCCATTTTTATTTATTAAAGCATAGTTTTTTTTGGGGAAAATAAGATACATTAAACATTTTTTTCCCTTTTGTAATTGATTTATTAGTTCATTAAATTAAATGAGAATGAAACAAAATGTAAATTTACATTATTACATTTTTGACCATAAAAAAGGAAAAATATTTCAATTTAATATTTTGTATTTCAAAATAAAACTCAAATAACCACTTGTTTTCTGGTTTTCCATTTCTTGTTTCTGAAGAGAAAATCCAATCAACAAGACATGCCTGCTCGCAGAACAACTGAAGTGCAAATAAAAAGGGAAATGATAAAAAGAAAGACCGTTTTCAGAGCAATAAAGAGTTGAAGGCTGAGAACAAACATTGTTTATAAGTTGTAAAAAAGAAGAAAGGAAATAAAATAAATGTGTGGTTGTGTAAAGCTATCAATAGTAGCAGGTGGTGAGCCCCACTGTGAGCCTTGGACTGCCTGCTTTCTCTGATCTGATAAAACAGCCAGTCTTTTCAGCAGCCTTCTCCACACACATCCACACAGACTACATTGTGTGTGCTGTAATATTCCTGTTATTAATATTTTTATAATACTAGTGCTTCCCTTCACTCATTATAGCTCCCCATTGATTGCTACAAAAACATCTTCACACCCCTCTGCGTGTTATTTTAATAAACTTATGCACATGTGCTCGCTCACAAATTTCTGTCTCTTTATGAGTCGCTCTTTACTTCCACCCATTTCTCCTCCTCTTCACATCCATCATCTCCAAGGCGACCACCACATGATGGCACAGACGTCATAAAGATTAGCTGTACTCTCTCATGTCCCCTCTTCCCACCTCCGAACAGTCGTTCTGTCTGTCGAATTCTTATACCGCTCCGTCAGCATCTAGCCACATACCTTATCCCTTCTGCTCCTCTTCACTCATCGAAATCTTCAACATGTGATCAATTCCTTTCTGCCAGCTTTTGGCTGATTTGTGTTTGACTTCTTATGCTAAAGGGTAATGTGTTCAGGTAAACTGGGACAAATGAGAACTGCTATGTTCTTTTACTTTGTGATTAAAACGGTCATGTCGAACAGTAGCAATAATGGACAAAAGACTAAATGAAATGTTGTTAATTACATGTTCTACATTAAATTAATGTTCACGTGACTGCTTTCTTATGACCAATTGCAATAGTGTGATTCTTATTTGTTCTAGATGAAAAAGACAGATTGTACAAAGCAGAACACTTCTGTTATGGCTCTGGATTACACTGTTGTGAGCTCTTTTTGTCCTAACATGTTCATGTCAGTTGCAAGGCTGTGAAATATTTTAAACATAAGATAAATTATGGCTCATAGTAGTGCAAATTGGCTGGATTTTTGTCGATGGCCTTATAGCACACTAAGATGCCTATTCTCTGAGGAATATTTACAAACTCATTTAAGTAAATGTTGTTTTAATCCAGTAACCAAATCTGACAAACGTTGATAATAATCCGTCCATTATCCATCACGCTTGTCCTTGCAGGGTCGCGAGGGGTCATCAGGTGAGAGGCGGGGTACACCTTGGACAGGTCGCTAGTCCATCGCTGGGCGTTAGTAATAATAGTAATCGCTAATAATCAATCAATAATGATCAAAAATAATGTATGGAGAAAAGAAGGAATTAAAAGTGAAAGTGTTAAGCTTGATGCATTTATTGAACTGGAAATGTTTTGGGGATTTTTTTTTTTCAGTTGTATTATTTATTTATTTATTTATTATAGATTTTTTTTTTTTTTAATGTATACTCTTCGAATCTCTAGTCAGGGTAGATCAAAGGAAATCGGGCCGACTTCAGTCACTGAATAATTGATTGATGAATCTCCTCTTCAAGTCTTAAAGTACACCACATGATAAGTGTCCATATTGTAAAAGCCTCATCATCAGCAATCTGTGATCTGCTCTTGAAATATTAACTGGAGCCATAATAAAAACAAACCGCTGTTTGTCATCCAGTCAACACCTTATCAATACAACTTGCTGCATCTTCCTTTTGCTTCCCCCTGAAAATGTATTTTAATGCAGCTTTTAAAAGTTCAGTGCCCATAACTAACCAGCCGACAAACTGACTGATGATGTTCTGAATTTATATTCAGTAAATGGCTTCCAGCAGAGCAGGGGTCTACAGTTTCTAAAAGTAGAATGGGAGGCAGATATTTTAGTCATCAGTCTCCTCTCCAGCTTTTATCCGTGAAACAGACACCCTGTCTATTTTTAAGACTAGACTTAAAACTTTTTGTTTTTCAATAAAGCTTATAGTTAGAGTAGCTTGGGGTATCCTGAGCTATCTGTGTAATTATGCCGCTAAATGCTTTTATGTTTTCTTTCTTTTTTTTCTTCATAGAAGCTAAATCTGAACTGATGTTATTTTTAGGTGTGGCACCTTCCTGGAAGGCAGCATCGGCTGAGCTACGACTCTCAATGACAACATGCTCTTTTCTATTGACGATAGACTTTGCCCCATCTCTTTAACAGGTCTTCCTCCTCCTAGACACAGCCTCTGCTGGAACTAACTATATGTGCTCTCGTTTATCCTATAACTTTATAACTGCCTCTCCTGCCCTATTTCTGTTTTTTCTTCAACATAGAAAGTACTCCTGAAACAGCACTTCTGTTTTTTATTTGTTTGGGTGTGTGTGCTCTGTCTTCTCAAAGCCTCAGTTAGTTGTTGCAGATGACTGCTCACACTGATCCAGGTTTTGCTGGCGAGTTCTTCCTTTTAGAGGGGAGTTTTCTTTTAAGATGTCACAACATGGATGCTCAGTATAAGGAATTCCTGCAGTGATAATGAATCAGTGTCGTTCTTTCTTACTTTTAAAAAATTGTATCAGCTGGGTTAGGGATTACAGGTGGAAATTAGCACTTAGAGCTACAACCTAATACAGTGCATTTCTCCTCTCACAGTTAATGTGTACAGTATACTGTCCCTGTTCTAAATAAAATAAATCAAAAAATCAACATGCTCGTTAAGGAGGAGTGAATACTGCAAGCTAGTGACTCGATGCAGTCGGCTGGGTTTCCTTTGACAGAAAACTTTTTAACCAATTTGAATAATAAACTTAACTTGGGCGCAACGGTGGCGCAGGGATCGAGCGCACGACACGTTAGGAGGCCTTAGTCCTCGATGTGGCCATCACAGGTTCGAGTCCCGGCATGTTGACCTTTGCCGCATGTCTTCCCCCTCTCTCACAATCCACTTTCCTGTTGTTTCTCTATCAAATAAAGGCCACTAGAGCCAAAAAAAATCCTTAAAAAAAAAAAAAAAAAAAAAAAAGCTTGACTGCTTTGTTCGATAACTAGGATCAATTTGGAATATATGTAATTGAAATGAATCTGTAAGACTGGACTGAATTGACTTTTTTTGGCAAACGTCTTGAGATGATCTTTGCTGTGAATTGACACTATATAAATAAATCTGAATTGAACTGAACTAAATTGAATTGTGTTTATAAAGCAGTTACAATGTTTGCCACTCTAAGTTCTGATCAGCCTTGGCATCTGTCTCTGTCCTACCTGTGAGGAGCTAAGAGTTGAGTGCTGTTAGCACTGAGTAGAGAAGACATTTATTGATTCTTTTCTGGTCTATTATTTTTATTTTTCTCTGGGAAAAGTGAGTGAGGCCAGTGTGTTTGTGAAACAGAGCTTCTTTATATTTGCTGCAGATATTTTTGTGTGTGTGTGTCTTTGCTGTGTTTGCAGACCGTTAGCTTATATCTGTGGAAGTGTAAACACTCGCAGCATGTCCATTCTGTAGACTGTGGCTTTCATGCTGCTGACAGTTTGATCTGATCCCCGGTCTACAAACACAACATCCATCACTAATACAGCATCCATCTACACTTCAAACTGCTTGTTAATTGGATGGAAGTGGGCAAGTTGGAGAAAACACATTACTCTGTGTCAGTTTGTGTTTTTGGAAAAGATTCTTTAGACATAAATGTCTAATCATTGTAATATTTTTAGCTTTACGCTTTTTTGTAACCCATGCAATAAAAATATTTGTTTCAGCTCATGTAAATGATTTTATAAAGCGATATAAATGACCAGCAAGGAGATTCTCGCAGTTGGAACCTTTGAGGAAAATACTACAGTGCCATGGTATTTATGCAAAAATTTTAAACTAAAATGTATAACACCATAAAAAATAAATTTATTCCAAGTATTGAAGATTATATTCATAATATTGTATATAACATTTATTTCAGTTTGTGAAAAAATAAGAAACCATTGTAAAAAAAGATTTCTTAAATCAGCATCTCTCCATGTATGACTTCATTCCAGTATCTGCTGATTGCAAACATAAGCACACATGATTAAACTTAATGAGTTAGTGATGAGGTGATCATCTGAACCTAACTGCAATGTGAATGAATGGTGCTGTGAGAGACAAGGAAGCATAAATGCTGAGTAAAAATGTGACTAAAAATTAAGGTTATTCCACCAAAGATTTTTTTCTGAACTCTTCTCTCGTAAAAACATGAGGTTTGTTTAAAAATTAGCATAAACTTTGTCTGAAAACACCATTATTTTACATTTAGAGTTCTCAGCATTTGTCATTTTCTGCAAATTAATGGAAATAAATGGAAATATATTTTAATTTGGGAGAGTGTTGTTAGTAGTTTATAGAACAAAACAGAAATGTTCCTTCTACTCAGACACCTACATATAATTTGCAAAATCAGAGAAACATTTTGAAGTGGTCTCTTGATAGTTTCAAGAGCTATAGACTTGAGCAAAAGTATGATATAAACCCCTGATAAATTTAAGTTAACAAGTGCCTATTGAACTGTATATTATCCCTGTTTGCTCTGTTTGAGAAAAACATGACTCTACTTTTCTACTTTTATGAACAGAAGAAAGTTCAAGATGCTCGCTCCTTCTTTCTTTCTTTCTTTCTCTATTTCTCATTTATGAGTCTTCATTTATTTTCAAAACACTGTTTAAATCAGCACAAATGGCTTGAAGAAATTTTAAAGCCTGCATCTCGTTTCAGCTGTGAATTTTTGCATGTTGGAGCAGGGATGTCACATATTGATTATTTTATGCGTTACTTTTTTTTTTTTTTTTTTTTTTTTTTGCAGACTCCATTTAATCATGTGCAGAGAAAACTTGTTCCCCTACTTCACCAATTAAATGCTTCACTTTTAATGCCATAATTCTTATTGGTGAGTGTTACAGCAGCGTACAGCACAGGTGTTTGGTTCTTTCCGTCAGTTTTCTATGTACAAGGTCGGCTGAGGGCATCACATCAGAAGGACGTGCAATAGCAGTGGCAAATAGGGTCTGACTGTCACTGTAAACATCAGTGGGAATGGTCAAACTTCTTACATTGTGAGGGAAAACAGAATGATTAGACCAAATCCACAGATTCTAAGAGATTCCACTTAATACAGAGGATTCCATTTTTATTAAATACTGCATTTATGTATTAGCTAAGTAATAATTCAGGCTATCTGCTTGTAGCCTGGTGTTGTCTAAGAAGCTTGCTACTTTTAGCTTGCCAACTGTATTTCTAAAGCTGTATTACCTAAATAAGTGTTAAGGGTGGTGCTCACACCATGACAGTCTGTGTTTTTCACAGCCAGGAAATATTTCCAAACAGCTGAATTTGTCTGTCTGGTAATTGAATTGTGCCAGCCAACCAGCAGTGTGCAGCAACAAGTTGGGGTGGGTTAGCACTGCATTACTCTGCTACATACAGTAGTCACTATGGCACTTTCTCTGACGTCTCATTAAAAGTACTTTAAACTGTAGGATTGGTATGACAGAAACTTTGAGCAGTTTTGAAACCATCACCTTTTAAATCTTGTTGAATGTCTTGATATCTATAACCAACCCATGGTTAAGGCCAATACGTCCTCTGCAAGAACAGAGCAATGTATTCCTTCTGTCAGGGCTGCAAGAACAAGAACAAAGTTTTTTCTTGCCAGGAAAATTCATACTTTATAAGAACTCTAGTGCAGAATTCTTCTGCATAGGTCTCTCCCACTGCATCACATTTACTTCATATTTTAGGGACACTGAACAAAAAAAGAATATGCATCAAGAGTGGGTTGCAAAAACACCCAAATCAGAACTGCAAGAACAGCATGTCATTCTGTTTCTGCAACCCTGGGAGAGAAAACAAAGTTTGCTGTTCTTGCACAGTATGTGCAAGAACAGCAAACTTTGCACAGTATGTGCAAGAACAGCACATACTTTTCTTGAGTCCCCATTAAAGGCCAGTAACATTTTGATTTGGACACCAAAGAAATATGTGTTCAAGATATCAATAGTCTAAGATATTCATTCAGTACATTTTTATTAAAATGTTAATGCTGTAGCTTGGTGTACCGAAGCAGCAACTTAACAGCAACTGAAATTCAGCTCAGACCTTGAGGTGGAATGTTTGTCTGCCCTCAGTACGTAAGGTGTTGTGCACAAAAAAGCTTTCCCTGTCCTTATATCATCCAAGTTTGGATGGCAACAGTCCAGATTTGGACCTGGGGCACCAAATTGAGCTGTCTGCACTGTGGGGGGTGCCAGGGGTCAATTTGAAATGCTACTTCATACACTATGCATGAGGCATAATATGTAGAAGTGCTGTAACACCAACAAACCTGTCGCAACACCTCCTCCAAACACACACACATCAAAACTCTGGGGTTTTTTGTGCATACACTCCTGCACACATTAGAAGCCACCTTCACACAAAGTCTGGGTGTTTATGCACACATGCACACTAATGCTGTCCTCCTTTATGTATCGGGATGTGAGCGGAGCAGTAAAGCTAAATCTCCTTGTCACATTTGCCACTCATCTCCAATTCAAAGGCACAGCCTGCGATGCCCTCGGATGCACTTGGCAAGTGAACAGCTAACCTACCCGCCAGCGTATCTGCCTGCCAGCCGGGCTCAGAGGCAGTTAGCATGCCAACTAGCCCACCCAGCAACCACAAGCTAATGCTTCACTAACCCTGTGTTGCCCTGTGTCTCTTCCTCCAACTGGGTGTTTGTTCATGTGTTGACACATGGGGAGTTTAGTTGCACTGTGTTGCATAGTAAAAAGGCAGTCTGTAAGTATTACTCTTCATCTACATGCAAACACTTAATATTCTTGTCATTTCAAAAAGCTGGTATATCACAGGGAAGCAACCACACTGCTGCTTTACTTAATCTCTTCATTTAGTCTGTTCAGAGTTTTGTTCCAAAAATAAATCCTCAAGTAATTATTAAAGCTTATGAGTGTCTCATATACACTTAATTGGGCAACTGTTAATTGCTTTAGCTCTATACCGTCAACATTATTCTGTGTGTCAGTGGATTACTTTGTTGGAATGAGCTACACCAGCTGGTATTAAAAGTAAGAATCCAATATTAAATCAACCAAGATGTCTTCTAAGCATAGGAAATAATCTTGTATGACAATATATATATATATATATATATATATATATATATATATATATATATATATATATATATATATATATATATATATATATATATTTTTTTTTTTTTTTTAGGTCTTTGCGCTCACTTTTATTTAATATATTAACTAATAGGTTCATAATAGCATAAGAGCTCCCCAACTTTCCTGTTTCTAAGCTATCACTGGTTGAAGTATACAAACACTGCTAATAAGCCAATTAAATAAGGATACAAGAAAACAAACTGAACAACTTATTTTTAAATGTTTTTAACAACTTTTTATCTTTGAGATAAGTAAATGTTTTTGTTTTATATTTATTTTTAAAGATTATCTCAACACGCCTCACTTGATGATGCATAACCACTGTGGAATCTTAGTCCCAACCCTGGGAACCAGTTACATAGGACCTGTCATTCAAGACAATTGTTTGGTGTTTTAATTGATTGTAATTTGAGGGCAAAACTCTCAAATTTACTTGCAGTTGGTGTGTAACAATTCATTTAGCTCATCAGATAAGGAGATACATGATACAAGAAAGGAAGAGATTTTAGCAGTATTTTGGGGAAAACTGAATTCAGTTTTCTGTTGTTTTCACAAATAGAACAAAGGGTGAAAGGGTAAGAAACTAAACTGTGAAGAAATATCTAATCAGTGAAGGATAATTCAGTCCAGGTTGGACCAGTCCTTATAATGGTTTTTATGCTTGTCTAACTCTAAGGTGCTCCTTAAGCCAAAAAAGTATTTAAAATGCATCCTTTTGTGGTTCGACGAATGAAAACATTAAAAGTCCACTGAATCTTTTACAATTCTTCAAAGTATCTCTGTACAATCTGCTTCTAAGTATTTTACTGTTTGAACTAGAGATGATCCACACAGTACTTTGAAATGGCCTTTTAGTTTAGGTCTGCTGCCAAGCTCTAAAGCTGATGCCAATGTTTTTGTCACCAACTATGTTTGCCAGCCTTAAGAGAAATTTTTATTTGTTGAATCTGTAAATAAACCAGGGAAGCTTAAGAAGCTTTTCTTACATTAAAAATAAGAGTCTCAAACATAGACACGACAGCGTGTGAAGCATATAGCATTCTTATATTCTGGGCTGATATTAAAGACATTAACTTCAACAAATTAAGTCAAACAGCAGCTAAATGGTGCTTTGCAAGAAAAATATGTTTTACAGTTATACTAATTAGGGCTGCACTGATTTATCAGATTAATCAATTATTAAAATAATCTTCAACTAATTTAATAATGAATTAATCGTTACCTGGAGTATACAGACTCTAAAAAGGCCATTTGCTGAAATAAACAACACACCCAGAGCAGTAGTTGAGCCAAAACTGTTCAAAATATACATAAAACAACCTTTGTAAATATGTTCTACCCAAAACTCCTCAAGTGACAGTTTTAGCTTCACATGGTTCAAATTCACTAAAGGAAAGCTATATTATTGCATTTTAGGCAATAAAATATTTTTTTCTATTGAATTTTTTTTTAATTATTTGCCTCTTTTAATGTATTTCTAATATTGTATTAAAAAAGCCTAAGAGGTTAAATTAAAAATCTGCAGAATATTCCAAAAACTTTTTATCCGATTTAATTGATTAATCGTCAGAACAATCGATAGGATAATCGATTACTAAAATAGTCGTTAGTAGCGGCCCTAATACTAACTTACCTCCAGTGGACCCAGTGCAGTTCCTACACCATCAAAAAATTAATTGCAGATATTCATATAGACTTGTCCTACATAGAACATGAATGAAGATCTGCCTGTTAGAAAAATTTGACAGAAAAAGCCATAAGAAAATGTTCGAATTAGCCTGATTGTTGGTAACCCGGTAAATTATAGTCTTTTTAATCACTTAAGTTGGACAGGCAATAATGAATTTGGCATTTTGATTAGCACTAAGAAAACACTCAGATTAAATTTGATAAAAGCAAGTTATTAAACAAAGGTTCATAGGTACAGATGGATAGCATCATGTGCCCAATAGGTTTTAAAATATTTATCAAAATAAATACTTTCTGTCAACGGTGTAATGAAACAGACTATTGATAAGTTGAAGTTTTAGATAAATGTGTGTCCTTTAAGGCACTAACATGTATGCTATTATAAATTTATAGCTAAATTCTAGATCATGTTGACTTTTAGTCACAGTACTTTTTATCAACTTTATCATAATCTCAGTAAACACCACAAAATATTTTTGACGAAATTTATGCTTTCCTTCTATATGAGTGAGACAAATAGAGTCACAGTTATGAAAGTGAGCTTTCTCCAAAGGCTACATTTATTTCCCTAAATTGTGTTAATACTGTTGGAGCTGTGCAGCTGTTCACCCCAAAAAATAACAGGTCAGGCCAAAATTTATGAAGTATAAAGCTGTTGTACCAATAAACCACTTCAGACCTTCCCAGCAGCTTGTGAATCACTGAATTAGAACTTAGTGTGTTTTTTCCTTATCTTTTTAAAGCTCTGTTTTCCTGAATGTTGTTTAAAACCAGTTGCTTTAGCTGCAGACCAGAGACAAATGGACACACCTCACAGACTTAATATCATCTGTTTAAAGGACTATATACAGTCTGTATCATGTCACTTTAAATCTTTTTTTCTATTTAGTTTGATGAATGCTTAAATAGATCAATGTTTTAACTTTAACCTATGTTTAAATTGATCAAACTTTTTTTTTTTTAAATCTGACGATGTCGCCTTCCAGGCATATGAAAAATAATCTGTAAAATACCCATATTATTATTTTTACTGAATTTTGTTTGTTAAAAATGTATTAAAATAAATACATATTCATTTTTAGATTCATTTACATATTTAAACAAAAAGTACTTAACTATGAAATGAAAATTAATTGTTCAAGGTCGTAAAAAATGATCTAATTTTTTTTTACTTTGATTACTGTTAGTTTCTATCTCTTTAAAGAAGCTCCGGTCTAATGATCCATGTCTCCAGGGTGAAAAGGATAATTGCCTGCTGTGAAAGAAAGTTCTAACAGTCAGAAACTTAATCCAGTGCTTTCTTTTTATTTTGGCACTGTGCCGTGTGGGGTCTGAGCTTCTGTGTTTATGTATGAGAGACTGGATTTTTCCTGGTGCATCCTGGTTCCTGTTAGTTTTCCCTTTGCTTGCAGTAATGCAAATGACAGTTTTTTGACAGTTTTTCCTCTTGTTCATCCTCCCCCTTCCTCTTCCCTCTCCTTCTGTTTTTTTTTTTTCCAGAGCTCTTTGACAAATCATGGCTGAGAAATGCAAGAATAGATGAAACAAGAGGTGCAGTGAAGCAATGAAGAAGCAAAAATCATATCAAATCAGTCCATTTTTTTTCTTCTTCTAACTCAACTTTACTTATCTGTCCATACATGTGTTTGGCCACCATTATGTATTAACCCCAGTTTCTCATGTTTTTGTTTTCTTTTCCTGGATCTAATATGTGTTGATTTAATGCCAAGTTGTGCCAGAGCTTGTTCTGCTAAAATAAATTCTCATAATCCGGTGGTGATGAGTTGTGTTTCTTTGTGTCTGCTGTTTGTGTGTGCCTGTGAGCGAGACGTGAGGTGGCGGATGACTGTTTCCTGCCACAGTAGACTAATAATTCTTCCACGAGTGAAAATGGGGTCATGTGTACCCCTCTGACAGCTGTGGGGGCCTAGAGGCCTGATTTTATGCCGTACTTGTGGTTCATTAAGTGAGAAGAAAGGAAAGAAGAGTGAAGGAAATGAGGGATTAATGAAGTGGGGGACAGGTGAAGAGTGAATTAATGTGTTTGTGTGCCAGAATGAGTCTTCACCTTTCCCTTATACTGCAATATATTCTGTACTGCTGTTTTGCTTTGTTTTTGTTGATTTTTTACAAATGGAAAATATTTGTTAAAAAAAAAAAAAAAAAAGTGCAACTGCCAAACCCAGACTCATCTGTTGGATCACCGGACCAAGAGATATGATTTGTTACTCCGGAGAACATATCTGCACTGCTCTAGAATCCAGTGGTGACATGCTTTACATCACTCCAGCTCTTTGTATTACACTCGGTGATAAAAGGATTGGATGCATCACTCTGTATGAGCTGTTCTTGAGCTAATCTGAAGGCCCCATTTCTATTCTAATATTTATATGGATACGACATTAGATGTCAGCAACAACCCAAGTTACAAACACATGAACATACAAAGAAATCAAAGCAAAGTAGTCCATAAATGAAATTATTAGTAAGATTTAAAATGACATTGGGAATAAGTATTAAACACATTTACAGAAATGTATTAAATGCAATGTACAAAAGTATTTCTTAGTAATGACAATTTCAAAATGTCTGGGAGACCTATGCATTGCACAGCTGTGATTTTGATCCATTCTTTCACACAAAATGTCTTCAGATCTTGAATCTCCTGGGGTTCCTGTCTATGCACATCGTTCTTCAGTTCTCTTTACAGTTTTTCAGTTGGTTACAAGGTCAGGTGATTGACTGGGCCCTTCTAGCAGTTTTGTTTTCATTCTCTAAAGCCAATGAAAACTTTCATCATCTGTGTTTTTGGAACTTTTGTCTTGTTTGGAAATTCACACTTGTTTTGTCTTCAGATTCTTTTAAAGAATGTCTCTATTCATCCCTCTTTCAGTTGCATAAAGTCTGCCGGTACAATATGCTGATGATCTCACCTGCAAATTTCACTTTTTGCATGGTATTTTGGGGTGATGTGCAGACCCATTCTTCCTCCAAACATGGTATTAAGTGCACAGAGGTACAATTCGTTGCACAAATTTAAAACACAACACCAGAACAAAACTGTGTGGACTCCCAGCTATCATGCAATGAAGTCTGCTATTTAAGGAAAGTTAAGGTTTCTTACTCAGCTACAGTGACAAGTGGAGAAAGAAAGAATAAGACCAAAGATTAGTCAGCATTGACAACACCTAACCTAATGACTCACAAGAAACCATCATAAGCTGAATGTAAACATCACTGGTGCTTAAAAAAAAAAAAAAAAAAAAAAAGCCAACTGAACTTTTAGGCTCCACTCAAGGACAACTCTTATGCTGGATTGTCTATATATCAAAGCAAATCCAAAGAGATGTAAACATTTTTATTCTCACATAAAAGTGCAGTCCTTTTCAAAAATTCCTAATATCAACCTTGACTATTTTATGGTACTTCTGTTGATAGACATTGGCCATACCACATTATCCTTAATTAATTGAAAATAAACCACATCTTGGGTCACTTCTTCACTAGTCACTCTTTGAAATCCTACAACATAATAAAAGCAAACTATTTTCACAAATTTGAAAATATCTTTGTTTACTGATGCATAAAGCAAAAAATAATTTGTTGATCCAAGTGTTCTGGAAAGGTACTGAACAGTGTTGACTATATATAAAATACATGAGCATGAACATTTGTAGATGGGCAATACACTGGATGCAGCACATACTGTCCCTGCTAGCTGTGTTTCCATGGTGACAGCAGGAGTTGTGCCAGCAGTAAGGTGCAGAAGAATCTTCCAGATAACCCTAAAGGTCAGCAAACGGAGCTACAACCTGCAGCAGTGCTCTGTACTTAAACACCTAACCCCTCCCTATTTGGGAATGTATGTGTGTAAGAGAGGAAGAACACAGCTCAAGTTGAGATGCATTCCACTTCTATACGGACATGGTCGGGCACCCTCGGAATGATGGAGGCTTATTATCATCCACATCCACACAAACACACATGTACACACAGAGTATCGAAGGGCTTATAACACCCACATGCTTGTTCCCTGATATGAACACACGTTCACACAAGTGGCTGTGGATGACAATGTACTGAGGTGTGTTTGTTAATGAGAGCTGTGACGAGTGATCTATTGATTGTAGTTTGACTCCCACTTGCCACTGCTGCATCGATCATGACATTCACAATGCCTTAACCGGATCCATAAATGCTCGATTACAGAAATGTAGTAAAATGAAAGATCTGAGGAATGAAACATACTGGGATTCCTCCCCTCTGTGAGTCTGGGGCAGTATGAGATCCTCACAGCCTGTTAATGTAATGTAATGATACCATGTTTTTGTTTTTTTTTGATAAACAGTTTCTTAGTTTCTAGTGGCCTTTATTTAACTGTAATCAGACAGGAAGGGGGCAGAGACATGCGGTAAAGGAACCAAGGATGGGAGTTGAACTCAGGATGGCCGCTAACCACTAACCACTGCGCCACACGACGCCCCGAGTTTCATGGTGTTTTACATAACAATTCAAAACAAAAATGTATGACAAGTATCTCATTCCTTTGGTATAAAAGACTGAAGGAACAATTATTCCTTAACCTGCTGAAATAATATAACAAATTACTCATTTATATTGAAATGTTGTTGGTGTCTTACTTCTGGTGGTATTTTGAGTTACTATGGAAACAAAATTAGGCTGAAATCACACCTGTAAATCCTGTAGGAATAAATACAGAGCGATAAAGAAAAGTGATCAAAACTCTCCTAACCTTGAGACGTGTTGACCCTACTTTGATGTCATTCTTCCACCCAGAAGTACAGTTCAACTTTCAAACTGAACAAATTGTCTCTTTATTTTGTGTTGTATTCAACTTTTTAATTGGTATTATGGTTTGCCAGTCATTTAAGTTGGACAAAGCTTTGGAAATATATAAAATAAGACATTCTGGACTGTGGTTGACAGCTGGTAGAGTGAATAAAGCTTTTAGGATCTCACAAAAAATGTAAGTAACAGATCTAAAGAGATAATTTTTCTGTACTATACAGAATTTTCTTGATAGACTGAAATGTTCTATCAGTGGGAGTCTTGCTGTGAAGTTTAATAAGAATAAGAAGTTCAGTCTCACGTATTTTTATTGGAAATTAAAACCTGCATTTCTGTGCAGGTTTTAATTTCCAATTAGATATAAACCTGTGGTCAACTGTGTTAATAATTTAGACTTTCATAACAGCAATTTAAAAACTTTAGAGATGCACTTTAAAACAGAAGCCTTAATAAATTCATAGGTTAGATTAGATTACTGTTTACATTTTTCTGTTTATTTCAGTTTTTAATTTAGTACCAATTCACAATATATGGCATCTCAAAAAACTTTACAAGACATACAGGTGTAGTTAATATCCAGAAATATAGAATCAAATCTGTCCAGTCATCTGGACAGATATTAATTCAGTTAAATACACTCCATGTTGATCCAAGTAATAATGCAGTTCAGTCAAATTCAGTTTATGATGCCAACCAGATTAAGTTCTCTATCTAAAGGAGCCAACCAACTGCACCAAATCATTTGGTTTGCATTAATTCCTCCTCCTGAGAAAGCATGTGGTGACAGTGGACAAGTGTTTGCATCAAGCTGTTAACTCTGCAGCAATCCCTCAAAGGAAATCACTTCCTTTTAAGGAGGAAAAAAAATCCAGCAGAACCTGGCTCAGAATGAATGATCATCTGCTGCAACCTACTGTGGATGGAGCTTTTTATCTGCTACCTCAAACCAATAACAAATGTAATTGGTTTTAAAGCGTAGTTTCATTCTTGGGTTTTTTTTTTCCACCTGAATTATGACAGTCTACAGTATATTTGGCTGTATTGTTTTAAAACAGCATCACTTTAATCACGGTGAAGATGTGGCACCCTTTTTATTTTTCACACCCTGAAGCTCCATGTTTTTCATAAATTTAAATATTTCCAAACAACCAAATCTCTCTTTTTTGTAAGCAAGGAAAAAGTTGTAGTGTGGGGGATAGTGCTGCATTATTCTAAGCTTCATACAGTGAGAAAAAAAACTTGGTTTACAAGACTGTAACTTTTCAAAAGTATGGGATATTTTGATACCAGTAACCCTGCCTATGCCTACATCCAACTGTAGACTTTCTTTCCAGGCTGCTTAAACCCTTGAAACGCGCGCGCGCACACACACACACACACATTACGTATATTAAAGCGAGCATCATATTAAAGGTTTTAACCACTGACTCTGATATCCCTCCTCTCTCCCTGACATTTCTTTACAAATACCAGCTTCTATTCATTCTGTTATTGCCTTCTCTCCCATTCAGCAATTCTCTGATTAAACAAGCTCCTGAAAAGCTCAAGCACTGCTATCTGCCATTTGGCTTTTATTAGAAACCCATCCTCTTTAATTAAATACCTTGAATTACAGAAGTATCAGGGATATTTTGCAAATATATCGAATGGGAGCACAATAGGTGGAAAAAAATGGAAGAATAGGCTTTATGAGATGTTATGAATGGGGTTTATTGCTGAAATGAAATAAATGCTATCTCAGTGTTAGCATTGGGGGGTTGTTTTCTACTCTTTTTTTTTTTTTTTTTTTTTTAAGGAAGCTGAGTTTGTTAAATCTGATTGAGCCTCATCACTGAACACAAGGCGCAGCTGAAGCTCACTCCTCCCTTCTCTGCCAGTTCCATTTCAGCCCCACACTTTCAAGTGCCATGGCTTTTCTTTTTCCCTTTTTATTAATGTGGAAGATGTGGGATTGAGGTTGCTGTGGAAACCGGTCCAGCTTTGATTGGGGGAGACAGCTGCATGGTGCAAGGTTAGACGATGGCCGCTCACGACTCACAATGCGCCACTATTGATTTCCAGACAATTACTGGGCCCAGTTCAGTACGACGAGATGCTACACAGAGTGTTTTGTGTTGCTTGTTGTTTCAGCAGACATGCAGGCTTTTTCTTGCTTTTTAAAGAACATATATTTGAGCCTATAATTTAAGCTGCGGACAAGTTTGCCTGTCATCTACAAAATCTGTTTGCCGTTTTAGCTGCTCTTCACAGTTTCTCTTCAATCATTCTTGACATGGTGTTTGTCAGCTGTTGTTTCTCATCCAGCTGAGGTGGTGTCAGACTCTGACAAACTATTGCCACAGTGGTGGTGCATTTAAGTTAAGCTACATACTTTGAATCTATAAGCAAGACAGCCACATATACTTACTGTAGTCTGTCCTGTAATTCTTCTGGACTTATTTGCCCTGCACTGTTGTCATCTCTTCAATGCTTCCCTCTCTTTTCCCTCAGCCAACTTGGCATTGTTTATGTGAGAAGTTGACAGTGAGCCTAATTGGAGTTTGTGGGTCCATCAATGACAATCGTCACTCTTTTTTTCTGCACAGCACATAGAGCTCTTCAGTTAATTGAATAGTCTTTTATTAAGCTGCATTAATGTGAGCTAGAATTGGTTGCTGGTGAATTAAATTAGACCCCCCCATCACCACCACTACCAACGCTAATAACTGCAATACGTACAAACACATTCAGCTCAGTGAGGTTGTGTATTGAAAGGAACATGTAGAAGCAAGGAAGACAACGAAGGAAACAGCTAATAAAGAGGTTGAGAGGTACACCTGTATGGTTGTGTTTATTGCATTTCAAGTTTTAGTCAGATTTAAAATGACTGTCATTCAATAAAGAACTTTATTTCCAATGAGAAAGGCATCTTTCAAAAGATAATAAATCAATGTAAAAGGAGAATCGGTTTTGAAAAAAAATAAGTTCTCTGTTTTATTTACATAAAAAATACAATGTTAAGAAATTATTCACATTATTCCCAATAGTAAATGGAAACATTTAATTGGCATTTCAGCAATCAAATGGTTCTTATAATGGCTATCCATTTTTTTGTTTGTTTGTTTTGTTTTGTTTCATTTTACTGGTACATTGAGCATTGTTTTTTATATAGATGAATTGGCAATTGCCCATGGTGACAATAGAAAAACGTACAGACAAACACAGACAAAAAAATAATAATTTTCATAATTTATATGTCAGATGTGGCCTGTACATGCTTTTTATTGCTTTTAAGTATGTGCTGTCAATGGGAAGTTGCACTGTGGGGAGGCAGAAGGAGGGCCTTGACCCAGAGAACCAATCATGTGAGAACCACTGTGGACTATGAGCTGCAAGTCTTTTAGGTTGGAAGTTTCCCTTATCATCACTATAATTTTTAGCTCCCTCCACAGATTCTCTATCAGACTACAGTCAGGACTTTGGTGGCTTAGCCACTCCAAAACATTAATTACTTCCAGTCAGATGAAACGCTTTTGTAAAATTATATTCATGCATTATGATGACAGACCCAAAAAAACTAATCAAAACTGATTTAAATAATTTTCTGTACCATGAAAGGTGATGTGGAGCTAATGAGCACAAACTGCCAAAAAGACGAGCAGTTTGAGCACACTGATCTTTGCTTCAAGTACAAAGCAAAATAATTTTAGGACCCCAAGTACAAACTGAAACTGACAAAAGCGAACTGCGAACAAGTGCTGGTGGCTGTGCTGCATCCCATTTACACCAATAAAGTGTCAATTAATACAATTTTTTTCTTTATTTTTGTTTTGTTTTTGTCTATAAACCAACAAATAAATTGAGAGGTATGTCACTGTGATGGTGCTTTAAAAAAATTCCCATTTGCCTGAAATTTTTGGAATTTTGGGAACCTGTGCTTTAGAGGACTATTCTTTGACATTATGCCACAGACTGACTTGGTTGCAACTTTTTAGTCATACTGCTAGGGTGGAAGATATGAGAGCGTATCTAGGCTGAGCCTTAATGTCTAATCCTGACTTTTTTTAATTAAGTTTCTGAAAATTAAAAAAAATATATCCTACTTCACTTTTTTTCAAACATTTTCTCTTCTCAATATGAATCTCTTCACAACCTGCTTCATCCTTACACATTTTCATCTTAGGACTCTTTTAATTAAGATCCTTTTTGGATAATTATAATCTTTAGTGTTTCCTTTTATAGTATGCTGTAAATAGGTCCAATCAGCTGGTACTTGCAATGGTTATTATCTTCACTGAGAATAACTATATTCTTTCTCATACTGTCCCCAAGGAAGAGCTGCTTTGTTTAATCTAGCCTTCAAAGTAAGAAAACAAAGAATGGATGAACTATACAAAGCACAAAGATAACCAGAAAGAGGAAGCAGCAGAGGACCTGGAGTTAAACAGCTTGGGACGGAGGGTGGAGAGGCTTAGAAGGCTCTGTCCTGCCATATATTACAGAGGAATAAAGATGATAAAAATGGAAAAGCATGAAGCTTTAAGTATCCAAGACATTACTGATGACAAAGAGTAAACAAAGGAAACAAAGAAAGTCGGTCAAGGTTAAGAGGGACCAAGCAGAGAGACTGAGGGACGGTAATGGCAGAAGTTAGAAAGGTGGAAAAAAGAGCTGAGAGTCTGTAAGATGGTCTACTGAGGCTGATAGAGGCAGTCTGGAGAAGATAGCTCCCTTCTCTCTGCTTTATTATATTACACTGGTGGATAAAAAGAATTCAGCATCCTCTAAAGTCATTACAGCCTAGTAAGACCGGCTTAGAGGGCAACGTAGCTCCTTAACCCCTCTCAGCTTGACTGGGTGTATGTGTGTCAGGGTGTGATTGAATGAAAGGGTGTGTACAGACCCAAAAGACTGATCATTCTTGTGTGCATGTGTGTTTCACCAAAACAGTGGCACATTGCTTAATCCTTTCCTAGTAACTAGGATAAGCCACTAGCTGTATCTGTCTTCCCCCTTTTCCTTCGTCTCTCACTTTCTTTCCTCTGGTAACTATTGTTCCTTCTCCCATCACATCCTTCCCTCTCTCACTCCTTGTTTCAGTCTTCTTATTACCACCAGCCTTAGCCACAGAGGTTTAAGACCTCATTTTTCAGTATTTAGGGCCCGGAAACTTATTTTTTGCCAGTAGTCAGAGCTAACATGTAGTCTGCATTTCTTTGTATGGTGGCTTCACAGAATTTGAGAGCAGTTCTTGAGAGATATTGCTGCCCTCGATCATGCCATTAGGTAGCATGTGAGATAGAGTCATTATGCCAAAAATAGTGTCACTACAACTTACAGTAAAGAAGACACATCATGTCTATAGGGGGCCAACTTGGCACAAAAGGTAAGGATGTTTGTGTTTGGCCAACTATTTCTCCTTGGCAGTAGGTCACCTTTCCAATGCCTCCTTATTATCCAATCACATGTCCCACATTTGTGAGGAAAAGGCATCTGTGGGTTAAGTATGTGGGTTGCACGCATGGAAAACTTGCCAAGTCCTCTGCTGTGAGAATATGGGGCACCAGGGAATGTTTTTGATGGCTGTCGGATTTTTCTACAACCAAAGCAGGAGCTGCGTCTTGATTCTCAGCACAAAGTCAAACTTGTGGGCTGCACCCTGTCACCAATCATGTTTGTGATGTTCACAGACATGATCACTAGAAATAGTCAGGGAGAGGAGGGTGATTAGTTTGGGAACTTTAGGTTCTCATCTTTGCTTTTTGCAGGTGATGTTCTGTTGCCATCTTCAGACCACGATCTTCAGGATGAACTGGAGTCATTAGTAAGCCAAGTCTGGAGTGGCCAGATACCCCAGGTTGAGCAGGGAGCAGGAGAGTAAAGGATGTTTGGGTATCCCTATACTGGCCCTTTTACCCCTGCGATTCAATCGCGCATTAGCAGAAAACAATGGACAGATGGACGGTAGGCCAGAAATCTCAACTTTGGTCTCATCTGACCACAGCAGCTTCTTTCACAGGTTTGTTTTGTCAGCTTTGGCCTTCTTGTTGCTACTCTTCCATACAGGCCTGATATGTAAAGTGCACAGCTAATAGTTGTACTCTTGACAGGTTCTGAGCTGTGGATCTCTCAAGCTTCTCCAGAGATACAATGTACCTTTTGTCTGCCTCTATGATTAATGCTCTCATATTCTGACCTGTTAGTTTTGGTGGATGGCCATGTCTTGGTAGGTTTGCAGTTGTGCCAGACTCTTTCCATCAAGACATGAGGAGTAAATATTTATTTCCAAGGTACCAGCTTCAACTAACTGTGCTGATCACAGAACTATGATGGTTCCACAAGTAATTCCTACCAAGACACTATAGAGCTACACATTCAACAGCAGTGTCTGGTGTTCAAGCTTAGCCTTTGCTCACTGGGATTTTTCATAATACCTAAATTAATTCACAATGTTATACACCAAAGATGTAAAAAGATGTTAAGTTCTTTGCATTTTGTGTGGAGATATGTTTTTAAACTGAGAGATGTGTGTTTTGTTTGTCTTTCTCATTATTTCTCCCAATTTCTGACAATATTTTTTAAAGGGGCAGTATTATGTAAAATCAACTTTTTTGAGCTTTACATCATGTTATAATGTTATTCCCTTATCAAAAACATACCTGGAGTGTTGCCTTGATTCTTTAATGCATGTTTTAGAAATCCTTTAATCTCCCATGGTGGCCATTCAGCTGTGCAAAACGCTTCAGTGGGGACTGAGGCACAGCTCTTTTCAAGGCACAGCTTCTCCTCAGAACTGCAGTTTCTGCGCGTCTGAACTTCCGCCTCACAGAGCACCCCTCCCCCACGACTTTCCCACTCAGCTTCTTCAAACTAGCCAGCAGCAATTAGCAAAAACCTGGTTGAACTGTGAATCTGCTGAGCTCATTATATGAGCTTCTTCTCAGTGAAACACTGATAAAAACATTGTTATAGGGCTAATAGACAATCGCTGTTGTGATTACTTCCAAAAGGTGGAGTTTCAGAAAGAGCAGTCCCAATTTCAGAAAGTGTTAAATTACGAAGTTAAGTTTCTTTTAAGTCATATTTGATATATACACCATTTTTGTAACAAATGAAGGTTACATAGTTACTTGATTGTGCTATAAAATGGTACTATATGCCTGGAAAGCACATAATACTGCACCTTTAAGGAAATGGAGATTAGGTTTGTAGGATGTTGCTTTGGAGTTACCTCTTCTTTTAATCAAGACTTATTGTTGCTGTTGTTGCTGTAAAGCTTAAGGTAAGGTTCAATGTGGCTAATTTGATTTCAAAGTAAGCAAAGTGTGTTTAAGTCAAAAATGTTGCTTCATTTTTCTTTGTCATCCCATAATGAATGAAGATTTCATTAACTGTACGACTGATCTTAAATTTACAAACTGACATTTAATGGCTTTTAGTACAAACACAATAAATGGTCATCAGAACCAGTAATGCATTTCTCCTGAAGCACCCTGTAGCATTAGGTGGGGTCTGATAGTAACACTTCCTGCACTGTTTAACAGGCTTCCAATATTCTCACTTTTATTTCTTGATGCCCTCGCCATGTGCCATAAATGCACTCACACAGACGCAGTGTCAATAATGGCTGGCTGCTGTTTGTACAGTGATCCTATCTTACCAGATAGACAGAGAGCTATCTGCTTTGTCTGTCATACAAAGAGGAAATGCAGTGCGAGTGCAAGTGGCTCACCCCTCAACATAAACTCAGAAATACACCAACGCCTCTATCGTGATGTTCTCCAATAGACTTCCTGTGTCAACACCAGCTTTGATTAACTGGGGGACAGACACAAGCCACTGTATCACTTGGACAAAAACAGAGTCATATGCTGAAAATCTGCCCCACAACATATGCCGAAGGGAAATTATGGTTTAGAGTCTGGAAATCTATGAAAATTCTACAAACAATATTCAATTTTAATTCAACAGATAAGCTGTTTTTTTTTTCTCTAAAGAGTCCTGAAAATAAAGCCTAAATATGCCACATCTTACAGTCCCGTGCAAAGGTATTCATATCCCTTCTTCACATGGTTTTGAAAATATTAAAACTATGGAATTTGCTTTTGTATTCAACCCAATCCAATCATTATTTGGAAGTAGAATCACCTTTGGCTGCAATTACAGCTTGGGTTGTGTCGCTACCAAATTTATACATATAGAGATTGAAATGTTTGCCAATGCCTCTTTGCAAAATAGCTCAAGTTCAGTCAGAGATTTACTGTGATCTTCAGTTTCCCAGTCTTGCCACCGATTCTCAGTTGGTTTAGATTCTGGACATTGACCGAACCTTTCTAACATAAACACGCTTTGATCTAAATCTGATGTTCCCAAATTTCTAAGAACAAGTAATACCTCAGTGAATACTGGTGTTTTTTCTTGCCACACCGCTGAGACCTTCATAGCAAATCTTTATTCATACTAAGATTATTTTACACACATAAGGACTTTAATTATGTGACTTCTGAAGGTTGATTTAACTGGATTTTATTTTCGGGTATTAGGGGATGAATACTATGGAGAGGCATTTTATTCAAAATTAAATAAATGAATAAATACTGTTTATTTGTTTACTTTAAGATTTATTTAGTTATGTATTTATTTATTTCATTGTTTATTCATTTCATAATGGTGTTGTATTTTGTGACATTTTTACTTTTTAAAGCTACTTATCATATTTCATGGACTTATTTTTTTTAACTCCGTTTTTTACTTCAGGCTCTTTTATTTAATATTCTTATATTCAAATTAGGGGGAGGAGTTTTCACTGTGGAGTGGGCCTGCCGTTGGTCAGAGTGAAGCAGCAGAGAGACCCCGAATTTCAGCGCATCTGCATGAGGGTGGAACGTGCGAGCTATGAGGGCTTGAACTGACATCCCAAGACAGTGAAAGATGTGGAATATCTGTGGACTACTAAGGGAACTTGTCTCTGTTTAATCAAAAGCTCTTCACAAACTGCTCAAATCAACACAACCCAGTCGAGCCAATGACTACCCCGGAAGAACCATACGTTTCAAAACAACAGCACATGAGCATAGCTTTCAACTTTCAACTCCCCCGCTTACAGGGGAAAGCAAGGCTTGTTGTGTCGACGCAGGGAACACAAATTCTGTCAGGGTTAACTACCTTGGCACGATACCGGTATGTCAGTTCAAGCCCTTATAGCTCGCAGCCCGCAAGTTCCACCATCATGCTGAGATGCACTGAAGTTCACTGTCTTTCAGCTCGCTGTGCTCTGACCAGAGGCATACCCACTCCACAGAGAAAACTCTGCCTCCCCATTTGAATGTAAGAACATGAAATAAAAAGAGCCTGAAATAAAAACGGAGCTAAAAAAAATAAAAGTCCATGAAATACATAAAGTAGCTTTACAAAATAAGTGTCACAAAATAAAACACCATTATAAAATTAATAAACAATTAAATAAATACATAAATAACTTGATCTTGAAATAAATATTTATTTTGTTTTATTTCATGGGGACATTTATTTATTTTGTGGAATATTTATTAATAACAGCATTTATTAATTTATTTACTTACTTAATTTTGAATGAAGTGGCTCTCCAAATACACAAATATACAAATACATGACAATTTTAACAATTTTGTTAGTAAATAAGATAAGATAATCCTCTATTAGTCCCACAAGTGGGAAATTTAAGCTGTCACGGCAGAAAGTGGACAGAACAAGAGTAACAGAAATGAAAGATGACAGAATAAAAAACAAAAAACAAAATAAACAATGTAAAAAGTTCCAGCCACTTTATCCAGGAATGTACAGTTTCATTTTCCACTGATAGCATCAGTTTACCTTAAAAGTCCAATTATCTACCCTTAGTTTGCCTATCAGCTGCTCCCCCTGAAAAGCCTCCTCCAGCATCCACACGATGTGCATCAGTGACACTGTAATCAATTGGGCCTCACTGATAGGCATGTAGGCTGCATCTATCAAATCTGCCTGCCCGTGGCAGTTATAGGAAATTGAAAATTTACCTGCTTGTTTGCACGGAGTCTGATGAAACGTGATGTCTTTGAGTCTGCAAGAGTTTTGTGGATGTTGTATGAGGGTTCCCACCCCGAAGCCAGGAGGTGTTTGTGTGTATGGCACCAGGTAAGTGACAGGGTGGGGAACCTCTCAATGAAACCTTCTGCTTCCTCACCAGCTGGCTGTGAGCACGCCAGGTGAGAAGCTGACCAGAAATCAAACAGGGCAACTTGGTGCCAATCAGGCACAGACCTTAAGGTCATGTTTGGACAACTTCTGTTTAAGCTGTGGGTGGCAATAACCTTTAGAAACAACTTTTTAATGGCTTAAGAACTGTAGGTCTAACTGCCCGTTTGGCTCATAGGAGGCATTAATAAGTGATCATAAAATGATGATGATTTATTAAACCCTTTTCCAGGGCCTTGCAAAATTAATCACACCCCTTGAACTGTTCTACATTTTTTACATTACAACCACAAACTAGCTAATAATTGTGAAATGAAAGGAAAATGATACATGGTTTTTATTGTTTTTTTTACAAACAAAATCCTAAAAAGTGTGGTGTGCACTTGTATGCAGCCCCCTTTGCACAAAATCCAGTGCCACCAGTCTTCCAACAGCCTATTTAATTAGTGAATTACCTGTGTGTAACTCAACCTTAGTATGAATATATCTATTCTGTGAAAACCTCAGTGGTTTGCTAGATGAAAAAAAACAGCATCATGAAGACCAAGACATAGACCAGGAATACAATTGTGGAAAAGTTTAAAGGAGGGTTAGGTTAAAAAAAACAATCTCATAAGCTTTAAATATTTCAAAGACCACTGTTCAATCCATCATCTAAAAATGAAAAGTGTATGGCATAACTAGGTTGTTAGATAGATGACATGGAGATAATCACTGGGCAGTTCTGGAAGAAAACCTGTTAGAGGCTCAAAAAGAGTTAAGACTGTGGCAGATGTTCCCCTTCCAGCAGGACAATAACCCTAAACATACAGCCAGATCTGCAATGGAATGGACATACTCCATATCAGTAAGGTTTTGACTCTGGGGGGGGGGCATACAAAAATGACTAAATAGTTAAAATAGTCATCCCATACTACTGGCAGAATTTATATTTTTGAGCTTTTATGAGAAACATGAGCACAGATGAAAAATGTTGGAATGAAAACAGGTGAATGAGGCACAAACAAAATGCAGGATGCATGCTTGCGTTTATCCATCCTAACCTGCTTTTGTGTCAAGCTTCTTTGGAGCTTTTTCAGTGTTTTTGCTTTTTTTTTTTTTGCTTTTGTTTTTGCCTCACTGTGATGGTGTTAGTTGTAAGACATGCAGTTGGTAACCTTACTATACAGTCATAGGCTCTAATTTGACTAATCTTACATCAGTGGTTGGGAAAAGGGTTGACTGGAAAGGCATTGTTGGAATCTTGAATGCAGCTCTAACCTATAGATGGCAGCATTACACTCCAGTGAGTGAGTCACACCCGTTTTCTTGCAGCACAGCATTGACTTCGCTCCCCAGTTCAGAGATGCTTACAGGGAGATTCTCTTGTCACTGCCTTTGAGGATACATACATGTTGTACATATTATAGAACTGCTGGGGTTTCTCTGTCAGCAACACAACAAATCCAGATTACCTTCATCCAAGTACTGATTATGGATTCAGGCTGTGCTTCATCTAAAATATCCATTATATCTATAACTGAAAAGGGATTTCAGCAGACTCCCATCATCTCTACTGTTGGTAAATTGTTTTGCCTCCATTTTTTTTATGCAAACTTATTTTTCTGCTCAGGGCAGTGCTTGCAACTGGGCCATGAAGATGTCCCCTGACAGGAAGCCATCATTCACCCACCACCTGTCAGGGCCCCTAGATGCTTTCAGTTCAGTATATTCATATAATGTTTGCTGTGCATCAAGCTTAAGTCATAGTCTTCAGTTTGTCAGCAGCACTGACATGCTGACAGAGTGCTTACTATCTACCCTAACAACACTCATACTTCCACTCAAAGTGAGTCTTTATATATATATATATATATATATATATATATATATATATATATATATATATATATATATATATATATATATATATATATATATATATATATATGGAGATGATTCCTTCTACATACATTCACTGTGGCAGTGACTTGATAATTATGAGTTCAGTTTATGAAATAGATTGAATGTACATGGTTTTCAAAAGTTTTTACAAATACAAATGGGATAGTTTGTTATGTATTTTTATTCAGCCCTCTGTGTCAATGTTGGACCAATTTTTTTGCTGCAATCACAGCTGCAGGTCTTATTGGGGTGTGTCTACCTGGTTTGCATGTCTGTTCACTGAAAATTATCTGAAGACCAGATTGGATGGAGAACGTCTGTAAACAGCATTTTTTAAGTCCGGCAGCAAATTGTCATTTTGATTTACATCTGGATTTGATTGGACCATTCTAACACATGAATGTGCTTTGATCTAAACCACTTGATTGTAGCTCAGTCAATATACTTAGGATTGTTTTCCTGCTGGTATTCACAATTACACTGAATTTAGATCCATCCAAACAACTTGTCCCTGCGTAAGAATAGCACCCCCACAGAACGATGTTGTGACCACCATGTGTCACAGATGGTGCATTTAACATGATGTGCAATGCTAGTTCTCCCCTCTATGCCAGTAAATACATTATCGCATGCAGAACGTGAATGCAGGGCACGTAAAAAAATATCCAGCTAAACATTTCATCCAAGCAGTTCTTTGTGGTTGCAGTATTGCACAGATTTGAACATTTACATTGCAATGAGAATTGTGATTTAATATAGTGTGTTGCTCTGCTTGCAACAAGAGCTTTTTGTGGCATGACTAGATTGTACGACTAATAGTTGTTTTGTCATTAGACTGTCCCACTTGAGCTTTGGATCTCTGTAGCTCCTGCAAAGTTACCAGTAGCCACTTGGCTGTTTCTCTAATTGATTCTCTACTTACCTGATCTACAAGTTTATGTTGACAGCCATGTCCTACAGATTCATACTTTGCTTGCGATATTATTCCATAACTTAACCTCATATTTTCCCTGAAATACTATATAGTGTACCACTTTCTGTGTTGGTCTGTCAAAAACAATGCTTGTACAACACACCAAAGATTGCGGTTGTAAGGTAACAAAAAGTGATCATGTTAATATTTTGCAACAACTTTTTCCTCATCTCATTTATAGGATCTGTTTATTGTTACATTTTTCATATATGCATGATGTAAAGTGTATCTTCTTAGGATGAGCCCTTCCAGCAGATCTGAATCACCCTAAATCACCAATGACCGACTAACTGGAACACACACCAGCTTAGTGTCCTAATGAACTGGCCCATGCAGACTGCTCTACAGATGCTTCCACATTCTGTTTACTATCACGACCCATGAAATTGATTCTTTTTATCTATATGTTTACGATCATTTTCACAGTCTGACACAGGTCGTTCCCCCACTCTTTTCCTCTGAGTTCTCGCCATACACTACCTGGCATGTCTGCGTTGTGTGCGAGATCCTCATTTCATGCTTCATTTGTCATCTCACAAGCTACTTTAATAAACAAGACCCTTTGTTGCTGCTGCCACCCTGACCCTGTGTGTGTGTGTGTGTGTGTGTGTGTGTGTGGGTGTGTGTGTGTGTGTGTGTGTGTGTGTGTGTGTGTGTGTGTGTGTGTGTGTGTGTGTGTGTGTGAGAGATGCCTTGTCATCCACTCTTGTGCAGGAATTGGATGAGGAGTCGTGCTCCTCAGCGTTGAGCCTTTGTGTCTTGTGTCTTCTGCGGGGGGGAGGCATGTCATACTCATTACCAACTTCACCATCACTCGTTTGGGGATTATAACTCCTTCCATCAATAAATCGGTGATTCTGATTGTTCTCACATCGCTCCAGAATTGACTTGGAACGAGTGTGGTTTTTATATGAATGTAATTATGGGAGGCAGCTGGAGCTCTATTTTTTCTGCTTGTTATTCGGCCGTCCACGTGTCCATCTATCTGCTGGCCTATCTCTGGAGGAAAAAAAATTGAAATTGCTCCAGGGCAGAGTTCATCTCCTGTCTGCCCATAATGCACCTGTTAAGGGAGAGAGCAAACACCTGAGGCTCTAACAAGGCAAAGTCCATCTTTACCATTCAGCCTTTTCTCTTGGAGAATTTCAGCTGCTGCATCTTTCCAGAAATGTTTCTTTAAAACACATTCCATGGGGACGTTAAGAAGGATGCACAAAAGAGAAGGTGACATAAATGTGGCCATAATTGCAGCCTTTATGGTTTTCACAGGGGTGTAGCTGTTTTTTAAAAATGAAACTTGTTTTCTTTAATAAGCAGAAGCAGAAAAGAGAAGGACATCACAGCGGTTTGGGTTATTTTCTCTTTGTGCTCCCACTCTCTATTAAAAAGCACTTCCCTCAGAGCCTAACATTAAATTTGGACTTTATTTCCCCCACTCAGACAGCATGAAGGAGTGTTATATGTTGTGTTATTAAAAGGGAGGGAGCTCAGACAGTGACTAATCTATTTCCTTTCACACGCTGCAGCCAGTAATCACTGTTCTATAGAGCTGCTCACTCATCCATTCATAATGTTATCAAGGCACATTATCTGTGCATTTGTGTCGGCACGTGCTAGTGTGTCAATCTGAGGGTGTGATTTTTAGGGGCTTTGAAAGCAGGTGTTGAAATTGTTTTTGTGCGTTTTGTCTCTAGTCGACGTGAGCGTCGATCCATATGCGAGGTTTTTTTCTGTGCCTGTGACTTGCTCTCACATTGTCAGCCAGAGGTTACACATTAATGTGTGAACTTGGATATGTCTGGCCAGCCCTAAAAGGCAGATGCAGCTTGCTGCAGAGGCAAAGCCAAAGCAATGGACCAATGGTGTGGGGTTTTTTAATGTATCTAATCTGGCTCAATGCACTTCCATGGTTTTATAACTATAGACGCTATACTTTCAATAGTGTCTTCCAAAAGGATTCATATCAACCAAAACATTCTTTAGTTTCACAATTTTTCTCTGTTTTAATTGGAGTTCTCAGTATCACATACTGTAGATTTTTTTTAGACCATACAGAGTCTTAAATGGAAATACTCTCTGTTTTATGCTACTAATACAGCACAATTTGGTAAATAAATCAAATCAAATATTGAATAAAACTGCATTTCCTTCAAATAGACAGATAGTACTGTGAAAAGTATTTGACTCTTTTTATGGATTAAATCCATTTTTTCCTTTTTTGTAACACTACATACCCGGAGTTACTTATTTAAAATGGGGGCAATGCACATTAGTGAACCAACATAATCATCTGTAAATATGACAGATTATAGCTCAAAGCTAGTTTTCATCTGCTTTTCCATGGGCAAGGTGATGTTAACATATAAAATTTATACACAAAACAAGAAAACACATAAACCTCTATCAATCCATGTTTATACCTGCTTGTCCTTGATGGGTTGCTGGCAGCTGGTGCCTATCTCCAGCGGTCATTGGGTGACTGGACAGGTCACCAGTCTATCATAGCAACACAAAGACACAAAGGACAAACAATTATGCAAATGCAATCACACTCATAACTAAGGGAAATTTGCAGAGGCCAGTAAACCTAACAGTGATGTTTTTGGACTGTGGTATGAAGCTGGAGTACCTGGAGAGAACTCATGCATGCACGTGGAGCACGTACAAACTTAGTGCTGTATAAACTTTCTAGCTGCAAGTCAGCAGGGCTAACCACTATGTGACCGTGCAGCACCACACTAAGCAGCTTAAACCAAAAAAATGTAATTGTTTCTAATCGTGAAACAAATTTTAATATCAGACAAAGATAACCTGAGTAAATACAAATTGCAGTTTTCTAATGGTGATTTTCATTTATTAAGAGAAAAAAGTAATCCAGACCAACCTGGCCCTGTGTAAAATATAATTACCCTTATCATAAATTAACCAAATTCCTTTGGATAAGTTTTACTAGCCACAACTATGCTTGATTATTGCCACACCTGTAGAATCAAGAGATTACTTAAAGAGAACTTAACTGAAAACCTGAAATAAACTAAAACATCCCTAAAAGCAACACATCATTTAGTAACCTAAAGAAATTAAAGAAAAAATATAAAACCAAGTCATTGACATCTATCAGTCTGGAAAGTTTTACAAAGCCATTTCTAAGGCATCATCCAGGAGGTCATAAAAGAACCCAGAAAAGCATCTAAAGCATTGCGGACCTTACTTGCCTCAGTTTAGGTCAGTGTCCATGATTCGACAATAAGAGAGACACTGGGGGAAAATGGTGTCCATGGAAGAGTTCCCAGGTGAAAATCACTGCTGACCAAAGCGAACATGAAGGTCCAAATATATCTTAATGATCCCCAAGACTTTTCAGAACACATTCTGGAGACTGCTGAGCCAAAAGAAAAAGTTTTTGGATGATGTGAGGCCCTTTACATCTGACATAAAATGAACACAGCAATAAAAAAAACAAACATATAATAGTCAAAATTGACTGGCTGCATATAAATAATGTAATGGCTGTAATGGCTGAGAGTAGAAATCATGGTTCTAATGGAACCATGATTTCTACTCTCTACCAAAAAAATCCTGAAGAAGAATGTCCAACCATGAGGTCATGAGCATAAGGTTAAGTTCACTTGGGTTATACAGCAGGACAAGGATCAGAAGCACACAAGTCCACCACTGAATGGGCTAGTCAAAGTTAGACTTTAAGACGTAAATCCAATAAAGATACAGTGACTCATTATCAGCCATCATAAATGCTTCATGGCAGTTGTCGCCATGGGTGGGACAAATGTTTTTCCACATAGACCAAAGTGGTTTAACAAGTGGGCTAATTATATTTCACATAGAAGCAGGATGGTTTGAATAGCTGTTTTTCCCTTAATAAATGAAATCATTGTTAGAAAAGCGTATTTTGTATTGACTCAGCTTTTCTTTCCATGATATTAAAATTTGCTTGATAACCTGAAACATTTAGATGTGACAAAAAGCCAAAATAGAAGAAATGTCTAAGCAGGCGAATACTTTTTCAGCCCTGTAATAGATGCGTGTTAATGATAGGAATAATACATTAAGCAAAGTACACACACACACACACACACACACACACACACACACACACACACACACACACACACACACATGCCTTTCAACAAACACTGATATTTGCCATCAAGGTCAGGCAGTAATCCCTGTGGGAGTGTTAGGACCCTGGCCCCTACCTTCAGGTGAACCCAGCTCTGTTTTTGTTGCCTTCGTTCTGCGTCCACCCACACCTGTCATCACTCATCAGGTGGTTTGGCACACAGCACCACAGGACATATCCTCGTTCAGTCTTTGACCTTTCTCTCACCAATTTATAGATATGATGTAGAGCAGTCAGGAAACCTCTCCATTTGAATTTCCCCTGATTCCAATAAGCAGCTACATCTGAAATGCACAAGCTGCACTTGGACATATGTGCTGGAAATTGTTGAGCAACTCTAAGAGATGCATATAAAGTGAAGGTAAGAAAAATCTGCCGTCACCCAAGGAAAACTAAGCCAATAACACTGCACTTATTCTGGAACAACAGTTTTGTCACACCTCACAAATCTTAAAATTGTTGAAATTCTCTTGCAGTTTTATTGTAAAACAGATACTTTGCTGCACTGATCATGTGTATCAGAACTGTTGTGTTGGTGTATCATAGGCTGGATTACATAAGAGGCTCGCAACGTACATTTTTGGGAGCAGAAGGCATACTTGGAACAGAAGGGTCATGGCAGCAGGTAAAGTGAGGAAATATTTTTGTGGCTGGTGAGTCATGGAGTGCTGTTTCTTCCACAGCAGCTCTCTATGTTCTCTAGAAAAGCAGCCAGAGCGCCTTGCCTCATTCCCTTCTCCCCAGGGAGTCCTCTCTGTCTGACTGCAGGGGAAATTGACCTGTGAGTAAAGTGAACATTTTTTTGGAATGGTTATTTATTGAACTGGTGGAGGGGAGACTTGATGATCGCTGACAGTTACACACACACACACACACACACACACACACACACACACACACACACACACACACACACACACACACACACAAGTCTAAACATTTTTCTCGCACTCTGAGGGAACTTTAGGGGAAAGTTCAGTGGTAACTTTAAGCAAGTAAGTCAAGCAGGGATTTTTGACCTTTTGCTCTGCAGTCAGGAGGGTTTTCGTTCTCTGCATCCCTGCTTTTTTCCTCAAACTCCACTTTCATCTCTTAGAGCTCTCTGCAGGTAAAATATGATGCTGTGTTTCCACTACAGTTTTTCAGTCAGTGTAATTCACTAAATTGAATTTTTCAAAAGAAAGGAATGTGAACGGTCTAAGAAAACTATATAAAATTTAGATTGGTACATAGCACCAAATATTCAACATAAATTATGCTAATTATGTTTTAAAGAAAATGACTGACTCTCACCAAAAGTAGCTCCGCCTACAGGTGACAAGAGAGATCGCCTGTCTTTGAACCAGACAAAATGTGTTTTCATTTTCATATTTGACTAATATGAATGGTTCTGCGAAAATGCATTTTAAAAAGGTTGAATGCCACCATGGCTTCTTTTATTCACAGGTGTCCCACAGGTGTTGTGTTACTTCCTTTTTACATTTGCATGTGTGGATATGTGGCCCTCTTTACAATGACATGTATTGTCAGGAACAGCAGGATATCATGGAAGGCAGAGCTCCTGTCAGATGTATAGCATGAACGTTATTATTTTTTTGGACTTCATAGGGACACGGCAGTGGCCCCATAATGCTGTGGGGTAATTTTCCTTACAGTTGGTGTATTACACAAAGAGAAAAAGCATAACCTAAGTAAATACAAAATGTAGTTCTTAAATAATGATTTTATTTATTAAGGGGTGAAAGTTACACATACGAGTCTGGCCCTATTTGAAAATATGAACTGCTGCACTTGTTTAAGATATAAAGTAACAGTTATGAACAACAGTTTTTGGTTCATTTTCACCAAGCACATCCAGGCCAGACCTGCAGAATCCAGAAATTTCTTACATAGAACTGGTCCAACAACATAAAGTAGGCTAAAAGATCTCTAAAAGCAAACCCGTTCCTAAAGAAAGATCAGATAATAAATAGATTCACTGAAATCTATCAGTATAGAAAAGTTTACAAAGACGTTTCTAAGTTTTTGGACTCCAGTATACCACAATAAGAGCCATGATCCACAAGCGAAAAAAAACATGAAACCATAGTGAACCTTTCCAAGAGTGGCCGGCTTACCAAAATTACTTCAAGACTACATCAACATGTCATCCAGGAGGTCAAAGTAGAACCCAGAACAACATCCAAAGCACATTTCCATCAGTTAAGGTCATGATTCAACAGTCAGAAAGAGACTGGGCAGAACGATATCCTTGTGTGATGTTAAAATCTGGCTGATGGTCTGAAGCATTTAAGTGTGACACTAAAGGAAAAACACAAGAAATCTGTAAGGGGACAAACACTTTTCCCCTGCCCTGTACACACTGTTACAACATTGATTGCATGAATGTAGGTCACTGCAGCTGAACTGGTCGGAACCTCGAGTTTACAGTGTTTCTCTGCAGCTGAAGGGCCCTTTGAGAGATTATAGGAGACAGCAACAACTAGAATTATAAAGTGAAGCACATGAGACTATCTCACCAACATTTAGCAGCACTTTCCCAGTAACATTCTTCTGAACTTATGTCCATCTAGAACTAGATTGCTACTCTTACCAAAGTTTTGTGTTTCCTGCTTAGAAATGCTTATCTTCTTAGCTGCTAAAAGATCAGGGGTGTACATCTGCTACAGTTCCTGTCTGAGGCGTGTTTTTACTTCCACCCACCAGCAAACTTCAGACTGTCTAAGTCATCTGACTCATACACCCACCTCACCTTTATCCGGCTTCACTAATCCCTGCTGCATGTATACCTGCCATCTTGCCCTCGTTCCTTCCCTGACTGTCACACACACACATTTTTTTTTTCTCTGTTGATGGTAAATTTTCGTTTTTCCAGTTCCTGCTTGACTGCCAGCTCAAAATAATTTAAATACACCATATAAACAACTTCTGTCTGCCTGGTCATGTCTCTCTGCCTTGGTCGTCCTTCATGATCTCATCATGAAAATCTTTGGTACACCAGGCTTGACAAAACCTTCGTGCTCTCTTTGAGTATAACCAGATGGGCTTCCAGGTTTGAAAAACTTTGAAAAGTAGCAAACATCAAAAATATTTACTTTGCAACCTCAACCACAAACAATGTTTTTTGAGTGGAAATCAACACAAAGTCATAACTGTGAGATGAAAGGAAAATGATGTGTGGTTTGCAAAACTTTTTACAATTAAATACCTTAAAAGTATGGCTGTGTATTCACCCTCATTTATTCTGGTACCTCTAAATAAAATTCAGTACAACCAAATTCGTAAAAAGAGTCCAACTGTGTGTAATGTGATCTTAGTATAAATACAGCCGTCCTCAGAGGTGTTGGAAAAACTTAGAGAACAAACAGCTTCATGAAGTCCAAGGAACACACCAGCGAGGACAGAGAAATTGCTTGAGGTTAGGTTATAAAACACTAACCAAAGATCTGAACACCTAAAAGTCCCTGGTTCAATCAGTCATCTGTCAATAGAAAGAATATGGGTAAGAGTAGAAAACCTACAAGGATGTGGTAGTCCGTCTAAATAGGCAAGTCAGGAAAAGAGAGCAATAATCAGAGTAGCAGACATGGCGACTCTGGAGTAGCAGCAGAAATCTACAGCTCAGATGTGAAAATCTATAAACAGGACAATTATTAGTCATGCAGATCTTTGTTTTATAGGAGAGTGGCAAGAAGAAAGCTGTTGTTAAAAGAACTTCCCACTTGCAGTTTGCCACAAGCAATGTAGGAGGCACATCAAACACATGAAGGCTGATATTAATCTTTTTAGCCTGCATGAAAAATCCAGTGTGTGGGAAAATGGTGGCGGCAGCATCATGCTGTGGGAAAGCTTTTCTTTTTTTAGGAGGGACGAGAAGCTGGTCAGAGTTGATAAGAGAATGGATGAAGCTAAATACAGGGCAAAAACCAAAAAAAATAAAAAAATAAAATAAAATAAAGAAAGAAGCATATTCATGTGTTTGAATGGCCCAGTCAAAGTCTAGACCTAAATCCAATTGAGAATCTGAGGCAAAACTTGAAAAGCACTGATCACAACCATTCTCCATCCAATCTGACTGAACTTGAGAGATTTTGCTAAGAAGAATGGCCCAAAACCGGATATGCAAAGCTGGTTTGGTGTAAGGATACCCCAAAAGAAAAGCAACTGTGAAGGCAGCACATGGTGGTTCTACAAAGGATTTGGAGCTGAATATGAATGCATACATTTTAATTATAAAAAAGTATTTATAAAAAAAAAAAAACAAAAAAAAAAACTTTTACCATTTAACTTTGACTTCAAAATTCTTTCCTCCCTTGTGTTGGTCTATCGCAGAAATTCCTCATTAAATACTTGGGTGCTTGCGTTTAAAGCATAACAAAATGTGAAAAGGCTCAAGCGCAAGGCACTGTAGACTCTATTATCTCTCATCTTTGTATTTCAACTGGAGGCTTCAACCAGCCTGAGCTCAAATAACAAAGAAAGATTGAGATCCCTGAAGAGCACATAATGATACCATTCTCTGAGAAATCCAGAAACGCGCCCCGCCCAGGCCAACAGCCCAGCTGATTTGATGCTTAGCGACATGACCTTCACGTCCTGCCCAGCGCCACAGAAAGGCCCTCGGGTCCTCTCTCCCCGTCTCACACCCTCGCCTCCCCCACTACCATCCTGCATGTTTTTGGGGGGGCCTCCTTGCTCTGGTGTGGTACCTACTGTCACTTGCTATTCACAGACAGTATATAGTCACAGCAGCCCACACACAGGCGCAGCCAAGCGTGATTAAGACGCCAACAAAGTCATATGTACACACACGAGCATGCACAAAGGTTCAGAGAGAATATCTAAGGCAGAGAGGTTAAAGGAGGCTTGTGAAAAAACGCGCAGTGTGTGTTTGCACTGTAATGCAATGTGCGGTTCAAAGACTTTTGATGTCAGCACATGATGTGTTGTGACTTTTGTTGTGATTATGAATTTAATCCAAATGTCGGGACTATGTGAATCAACAAAAACAAAACAAAACAAAGCAAAAAAAAAAAAAAAAAGCAGGATCCTCACACCATGATTTCAAGAAGGGTGTTGCATTTTGTGTGTTCCTGTGTGTGCCCTCTAAAAGGTGGAGTTGTAATTAAGCCGTGGGGTGCCCTGTCCTGACATGAACTGGACACTTACCATCCCAGAGACATGCACGCTCTGACAGCTTACATTATAATTCATGAGGCGAATGGAGCCCTCCAGATTTTCACTGCCTTCATCTCCCAGTCACAGCTACAAAGACAACCTTCAAGCCCTCCTGTTTCACTGTTGGAGATTGTTTTTCTCTGCAAGTAGGAAACCTAATCAGCTGATGAGCTTCGGTGGTTATTTGAGAAGTTCCAGCTGGATTTTCAGAGGGATGTGCAACTTTCGATCGAGTAAATTAGGAACCACTTTATGCAGCCATTCTCCTTTTCATGAAACAATAAAGCTGTGTTTTACTCAAACATTAGTTTGCCAGGCTTGTCTGTAGGAATCAAACAAAATGTCTCAGCGAGGACTGTTAGCAGAAGTGACATATGGTTTTGCCATCTTAAAAGAAGGAATTTCTCCTGTACTTTGGTTTATAATTAAAACCATTTCCAGCTAATGGACAACTTGTTAGCCTAACAAATGCTGATATTCAATTAAGATAGTAAAAATAATCCATGGTATACCTGATAGGATTTTGGCGATTAGAAGCATCAAAGTAAACATTTTAAGTAGCTTCAAAATCACTAAAATTCTCTGTCACACAGTTCCTGTAGTTTAACTGTCTTTTCATGAAGACAGCCTAGGAGTGACCGTAGTGGATCAAAGACGAACACAGTCCTGCCCCTCCCCCACTGGTTGCTGCTGCAAACTACAAGTGACCTGACTGATACATATAATATTTTTTAACTTGCTTAATAAAGGAAAATTCTATTCCAATTTTTTTAGGTTGCAAAACACACTGACACTCAACGGGTGCCATGAATTATTCCTATTTAAGTAATACTGTTTATAAACTGCAGCTGGTAAACTAAGAGCATCAAGTCTAAAAGTGATGGTTTAGTAGTGTTTCAGTCAATAACATAAAAATACTTTCTTTCTTTATTTTATAGTGACCAAAAAATATAAGCAATTTTTGGCAATAGTTTAATTTTATCAGTAGATTTTAGCATTTTAAAAAGTGGCCATTGCAGAACTGACTGCAGATTTGGTTTGATTTAATCTATTAATGAAATAACCATCCAACAATGAAACCACTTGAAAATGAAAAATGTTATTGTTAAGGAGTTTTTAAATAAGTCCAAACGGACATTTGTTAATAAGAACATGTTTAATTCACTTTGGAGATTTATAGACAATCCAGGGTACAAATTGTGGTTGAATACATCGTAGAAGCCCACCTATGGTGAAACATTGTCAGATGGACTCCTCTTGAAACTGAACCAGAACCGAGTCACATATTGACAGCTGTAAACGCTGCCAAGGTATTTTTGGACTGGTTGAAAGCTATAAGGACTTGGGATGGAGGGCTTTAAAGAGAAAATTACAAAAAAAAAAAAAAAAAAAAAAAAAAAAAAGTTTGGGTGGGGGACCGAGAGGTCCTTCCAGAGGAACCACAGAGTTTAGGCAGAACTAAAAGACTAGAAGTAATCTAAATGGACAGAAAACACAACAAAACAAATAACTAAGAAATCTAACACAAGGAATGAACCTATATGGGAAGAACCTAATGACAATAATAAAATGCTAAGAAATTATCAGAAATCCAACACAAAATGCAAACACCAATGGATAATGACAGGCATTGCATTTAGTTGTTTACTCATTGGAGCTCTGCCCACAGAGATTCTTTTCTTTTCCCACTTACATCCGTATTTGATCAGGAAATGCTACATTGCTAGTGTTCCTGGTGAGAAATTTAAGTACACCCTTGGGTTCACAAGTGAAAGGTTAGTCCAAGCATTTAGAGGTTTTCTCAAATCATGGCACACAAAACGTGAAAAAGTTTTTATTGTTGTTCACTCTGCAGAAAATGAGCTGAAAGTTACTTTGATTTTATGTACAGCTGGGTTTGCACAGGAACCCGAAATTAAACTTTTTTCCAGTTTCTGTGAAATGCCTGATATATTCATGACAACAAGGAGTAAGTCGTGACACTGCAGTCAAGAGAACACTGGAGTATAAAAATAATCAGAAATTCTGTCAGTATGAATGGAGTGTCTGAAGCCAAATCCAGTGCTGACATGTGAGGTTTCAGCAGTACAGGAACACAAACATCATGTCACAAGCGATATGGAAAACCAACAGCAAGAAACAGCCTTACAACTTTTTAGTTTTAGACTCTGCTTCTGTTTTCCCCTTGAGTTTTCTTTACTGTCTTTGTGAAAAAAAAAACTGGAAATTTTTATTTCAAAGAGATGTGTCTGCAAGTGTTGAGCCCTCAGAGAATATATGTTCAGGAAGTGGTGCATAAGTCTGTTTTAAGAGAACATATCCATGAAATAATTGCCAAATTATTTAGAGACACTGTTAAAACAAACTGGCAAAATTTAACTGAAAAATATTTACATTTTATGCGAGTTGATTCGCATAAAATTCCTCAGCAAAAGTTACGCAAGTTTAACAGTTAAAATACAGATATTTGTTACATTTCAACCATTTTTTAAAAATATGCTAAAATAGTTCAATTTTAACAAAAATATTTATTCAATATATTTTTGCTTGTCTGATTTGTTCCCATGAATAAAAAAAATCACTTGTTTGTGTTTCAGGCACAAACATTCCTGAAAGTAAACCATTTCCCTGAAATTTACAACAAAGATGTGTTCATTGGGATCAGCAGTCCCAGGGTTGAGAAGCACAGCTTGTTAGCATGTTCAGCTTAGCATTATTACTGTTGCTAAACAAGTTAAGGCATAAAATGTTCATTAAAAATAATAAATCTTAAATCTATTCCAACAGGACTATATTTAAACCTTTTCCCTTTTTTCAAAAAAAAATCTAATCTAAATGTTTTTGTAGGATTTGTTACCAAGCAGATAGAAGATAATGCTAGAATTTAACTAATATGTGCTTTTTTGAAACACAAATAATTGGTGAAAAGTAATGCATTCCAAGATTATTTTTATTGTGCATTATGAAAACTTACTGTTTTTCTTTTCAACATAAAAAAAAGATTTGGCATCTGTCTGTCACCCTTTAAAGGCTTGACATTTTCTAAGGTCTAATCTGTTGAATCACATGCCCAAAATATTATTTTTCTTTCTTTTTTTTTTTCTTTGTAGAAAAGAAGGACCAGCGTGGTCAAATTCTCTGGGTTTTTCCCACATGAGGCACGATACTTGGATTGCTAGATAACATGATGAAAAGCGCCCCCCACACTGACCTCAAAATTATCACTTTTTTTGTTAACACACTCAGACTGATGCAACATGTTGCAGTTATTTCAGAGCAGAAAGTGCCAGACGTTGCCAATAGGGAAAACAAAACTGTGTGACTTTGTGTGTCCCTGTCTTTCAATATGTCAGATGTTGTATTTGTAAGTTTGGTTCGACAGGAACGGTTGAAAAGCACAGAAGTTTCACCAGAACGTGTATATTTGTTATGGTTTGTTTATATATATATATATATATATATATATATATATATATATATATATATATATATATATATATATATATATATATATATATATATATAGTATTTATTTATTTTGAGAGAGAGAGAGTGAAAGAGAGAGAAAGAGAGAGAGAGAGAGAGAGACAGAGCGAGCGAGAGAGAGAGATGTATGGGCATTTGGTTGGTAATAGATGATTCAGCCAAACATTTTTCATTCTGGCCTCAGAGTTAACAGGAAATGCAGACACTAAACAGTCCATATAGCTGGATTAGATGTCCATTTGCACCTAATATTGATAAGTAGTCATGAGTTTGGAGGTGTCACCTGCATAATGATAACAGGTTGTACCCATTTGCATTTAAAGATCTGTCCAGTATATAAACCTCCTTCATTTTTTCTGAATTATGATAAGATCTTACTATGCAAATAACAAGAGCAGACATGAGAACCTTTTTAACAATCGCAACATGTACCTGATCAGGGGAGGTAACACTGCCACACAATAAATGACAGCACAGAAATGGTCAGGGGCACTGTTGTCCATCCTTCCTTGAAACAACACAAAGTAATAGTATTGCCTCTACAGCTACAACTGCTTTAGGCTGAGCCTCTTTTTAAATACAGAAACTCCACTATGTATTATCATGAATTATTCTAAAGCTCCACATTTCATTTAAATGACTTAGTCCAGTAAGTGAACCAAGTCTGATGTGATTAGCCCTGTCAGTATGGTTAACAGACTACCATCCAGTTTTTCCTTCAAATCCCACCATCTATTTAGCCCCCCATTCTGGGTCACGAGTCAGGAGTAGAAGGAGAGGAAGATGTGTGTTTTCCCCCAATGACATCTACAGCCTATCCCCAAGAATGAGATAACAGTTTGGACAATTTCCCTTTAAATTTTTTGCGCTCAATAGTGTCAGCACAAGGTGATGAATTAATAACAGAATTCTTGGCAGCTCAGCTATACAGGTAAACTTATGTGATTATTCGATGTAAGTTACACAGGCCCTACAGAAACTATTACTCTTAAACTCATATGTTTATTTATCATCTGTTTATTGTTTTATAAGCATTAGTTATTGTTTTTGGCAGATTTTTTGTAGTGACTATGATTAGTAGTTTTCAGTACTGGTGATGCTTGAATATTTGGGGATTAATTCAAACCAAAGTTTCTCCAACAATGTCTCACCTACTGCTAGTGATTATAAGACTGATGGCCATTAAAAGCTACAGCAAAGTAACTTTGCTACATATTGTTTAGACCATGCTTTTCCCACTATAATTAATTATTTATCAGTAAATATGATCCCTACTCCTGTTACATAACTTCAACAACACAAGATACAGTGCAGGGTAATAAAATATAAAATGTATGAGTGATTTATTTGTACCCTCAGATAAGAGAAAAAACAGCAGCTTGTGTTTAGGGACAAGTGCACTCAGCTAGAAGACAACCCCTCCTCTTCTTTTTCACATCTACATCTGCATCTCTTGTCCCCTGCCATTTCTCTTTTCCCCTCTCACTCTGCAATGTTCAGGTAGGATGTTGATGCATCAACTCAGGCAGGCATCTTATTAGCTGAGTGCTAACAGGCAGTCTGTGTTCCTGAGAGACCGAAGGCTGCTGAGTCATCCTGTACCTGCTGAACAGTACAAGCATTCAGTCCCTTTTCCTTCACCATTATAAAAAAGATTTTCGTTTCGTGGTTTTCATTTTTTGTGTGTTTTTTAACTTTATGCATATATTAGAATTTTCTAAAGTTACGAAGCCTAAAAAATTTGAAAGGTGTTGGAAACCCCGTCTCTGTTTTCTCAGAGCTTATAACACCACTACATGTCTTTATTGCATTGTCTCATTCAATCAGCTGCTTACCAGAAAAGAGCAGTGGATGAAATTGCTTGTTTTCGATCAGCCATCTAACCAATCACAGCAGACAGGCTTTTGTTGGTGGAGTTTTACAGAGAGAGTTGCTGAAAGGAGGACTACCAAATAGACACTGACAAGAGGTACATCAGCAATATAAACCATCAACATCAAAAACTGTTTATGTAGACCTTATTATAAAATACCTTTACATTCTATATTTAAAGGGATGTAGCACCTTAATCAACATCAGCACTTCAGTCCATCATGTAATGGGACCATTCACCCAAGTGATAACAAATGGAAGCTAACTTCCATTTGCAGTTCCTAACAGGCTGATGATATCAAACCAGATAAAAACATGATTTCACATGATTTCTAAAATGACAAGCTAATGAATAGAATAGTTACACATGAGAAAATTAAACACAAAGTTGTACACTAATAACAGAATTGTCATGTTTGGTGTTGTGATGGTGGACCTAAATGCAGAGAGGCAGAGGCAGTGAGTAGATTTGGTAATTTAATGAAAAATGATTTTAAAACAAAAAACAAAAACAACCTTATGAAAAACACAGGGAACACTGGGAGTCAGAGCAGAACAAATCAGGAACCAGATGCAAAAAGTCAGTGGGGTATAACGGGAGGATCCAGCAAGGATTGAGAGCAGGAGAAGTGTATAAATATTGTGAGAGTGGATGGTGGAACAGGAGACAAGGGCTGATTGGCTAACAGGTTGCAGGTATGAGGGGAGTGAGCAGAAGGCAGACTGAGGAGAGAGATAGAATGGTACCAGAGGCCAAGGGTGAGTAAACAACAGGGAAACTAGGAAAATGAGTTTAACTGTAATAAAGAATAACTAGACACAAGGAATAAATAAACATAATCTAACTAAAAATAACTAAGAAAGGACTGAACTAAAGTAAAACAGAAACATGGCTGATCTAATCAAAGAATAAGAGACTAAGGAACACAGAACAACAAATAAAAACTACAAACCCAGAAAAAAACCTAAACAACCCAGGGTCCTATCAAGAATCTTTCATCCTGTTTCAACAAGATAAAAAAAATGATAATTAGTTAAAACTCTGCAGAGATGAAATTACATGTTATTCATAAATTTTAAAGCTTGTCTATATTGCCATACTCTCATAGTTATTGACTGATTGATCCATGGCATTCATGTACATCTAGGAAGCCTCAGTAGCTCAGCAGTTAAATTGTTCCTTATGTATCTTTTTGTTCCCCAAAGTTTGGACTCTATTTTAAAAGTAAATTATCAATCCATACACCTAAATACACATAATGCTGTGTTACAGACAGTCTTTTCCCTGTCATTACATCTTTATCTGGATATCCCACTACATACCTTGAAAAAAAGCACAGTTTAATCAGTATTGGAGTGGAAGCATGAGTTATATAACCTGTGGTTTAACAGATTTTAGCTATTATAGTTGATAGTGCTCTTTCTGCTTAATCTTTGTTGGGGTTTTTTTGCATGTAAATATACAATAATGCCATCTCCATGAAAGGTTACATGAGGTGGACAAATTTCAAGAAAGTCATTAATGTACAAACTAAAAAGCAGTGGACTGAACCTAGAGCTTTGAGGAACACCAACATTTCTGTTAACCTTTTTCAAAAATTTGTCACGTATGCAAACATAATGTTTTTTTATTAATCATTGCGTCATCACATCATCAGAAATTATCTTTCCAATTTCATTGAAAAACAAATGCTGATAACTTGGCAATGAGGGTATCACAAGTTACAGTGTCAAAGGCTAACTTCAAGTTAAGAAAAGGTTGCCCCTACTACACCATTCTCATCAAATTTTGCTTTGACATTTTCGAGAGAAAAACTAGTGCTGCTTTGGTGATGTTTCCAAATACATTGGCTTTTCCAAACAATTTGATAGTACTAAAAGAATATGGAGAATAGCTATAAGTTAGCATATTATGTGCTTCTCAAAAAATAACTACAGATAGCTTCAAAGCCTTTCTAAGTGTATTTAACAATAAACAATAAAATTTAATGTAGAGAATGACTATGTATCATATCTTGTTGATGTGCTACATGCTCATGTGCTTATGATAAGAATAGTTATAGAATTCAAACATTAAGTATATTTTGGTGTTATTCCAGTGGCGAGTTTTGTGTGTTTTTGGTTCTTTCTCTGTTTTTCTTTCCTTTCACACATTAAGGAACTTTGGCAGCTGGCTGACATATTGAGATACCTGCACATTGCCAACACAAAATTTACTGATTAGCTGGATTCCTTTGGGAGTGTTACAGCGTAGGTGTGTGGAATTTATTGTGTGTCTGAATGAGGGAGAGTGGGAGAGCCCGAGACAGGAAAGTTTTTTCCTCATTAGTTGTGTAGATTGTTGTAGCAGCAGACCAGAACTGTTTACAACTTCTGTCTTCCCATTATCAGTCCTCTTCTTTTGTTTTGTATTAACTAGTTACAATGATAATACATTTCAAACATGCTCTATAGTATTGAACCATCTGAAAGTTATTTTAGAAATTTAGTGAGAAAAAAGAAAGAAAGAGAGAAAGAAAGAAAGAAAGAGAAAGAAAGAAAGAAAGAAAGAAAGAAAGAAAGAAAGAAAGAAAGAAAGAAAGAAAGAAAAAAAATCTGTGGTAAATGCCCAACTTTTTCAGCAGTAAACGACTCAAATTTTTGCTTTTTAAATCTGCTACAACACTGGTTTTTATCTGTTTAGTGTATCGGCATGTCTTTAAAGGCTTTTTACGTGGCTCCAAGCATGAAAAAAATGAAACCCATTTTTTGAAAGATCATGTCTGTTTGGATGAAGTTGTGTAAAATTTATATTATTTACATTTCATGTCTAGGTAAAATAATACTTTGAATAAAGGATTTACTACTCCTTTTGCCACAGATGGCTATATACAGAATACTAAGTTTTTGACTATTCTGAACACATGTCATGGGCTTACAATGCTTAAAAAATTTGATCAATAAGAAATTCTTTGCACTTTCCCTCCACAACACTTCATCCAAGGGTTCCTGGTAAATGAAAAAGCACAACCTCCCTGCCAGTGCCCTTTTTCTGGGTTAAATTTCCACCCTGGGGAATCTGTTTTTATCCTGATAAAGGAAGTGGAAACACAGTGGGGTAATAAAGGCCACAGAAAACCACCCTGGTTCCTGGAAAAGGTTCCTGTTGTGTAAACTAGATGAAAGACACCCATCCATCTTATTAAGGTAAAGCTGCTTAAAAACAACTGGCAGGCAGTAGGTGGCATGTCTGTTGAACAGCTGACTGCATGTTCTTCTTGAGCAGATAGCCTGACTAATTACCTCATCACTGTCAGTTTGTAATACTTATGTTATTGTAAAAAGAGCACAATGATAAAAAGGTCTTATATTCCATGCACTAATTATTTATCAACAACATTTTCCTGTAGTTTTTGTTTATTCTTCATTTTTTATGTCTATGTATCCATCTACTGTATCTAATACCTTGTCCATACATATATATAAATAGCTTCTTCACAGTGAATATTCACAATATTAATGTCAGGATTTAGAGGTGAGAGAGAAGTACATTTCTTTGTGTGAAACATGGTGATAAAGCAAAGAATAACTGTGCTGAGGGAAAGAAATGATAAATTGAAAGCAACAGTAAACAGCGGAGTGATCGATGATGGACTGACATGACTCAGTTTTCCAGTGCTGGCCAGCACTTCCATGACTGGAGAGCATGACGGAGACAAACGACTCAGCAATGAAGGAAAATGAGGATTTTATCACCCGTTTCCCTTTCACACTATTGCTGGCCCACACTGCTTTGATAGTGTGCGTGGGTGTGTGTGTGTGTGTGTGTGTGTGTGTGTGTGTGTGTGTGTGTGTGTGTGTGTGTGTGTGTGTGTGTGTGTGTGTGTCTTCAGACTGGGAAGTTAACCAAATGTGAGCTTTCCTGACAGGCTGGCTTATGCTCATGTGTTGACCCAAGGGTGCAGTTTAGAGAAATCACTCACACAGTTAGAGATTTGTGGAGAAATGCCCAAGGTCTTGAAGATCTATACATTACCTGGAATATGTGTGTGTGCATATTTGTATATATGTGTGTGTGTGTGTGTGTGTGTGTGTGTGTGTGTATGCAATAGAGTGCTTTTACAAGGACATTTATCTCATCCTCAGATATAATTACACTGCCTTGGGTAGAGGGGACATATCCACCACTCCCTCCTTCTAAATCCCTCTCCTCCAGTAACCTTCTTTCTCCATTACCTGCTCTTTCTTATCCAAGCTAAGGAAGCCAAAGTCTTCTGTGGTGGGAAGTCATCATGGGATTAATTTATTCCCTGAACCCCATGGTCAGGACTCCTGTTCACCACTTTTCTTCACCTTAAAAGAAATCTTTTTTTTTTTTTTTTTTTGCTTCTTCTCATCCAAACATATTTATCCAGAATAGAATTATGGGGATGAAAAATGAAACAACTCTTGTTTTTTATTTTCAGCTTGTGACGTTATAGATATGGCCTCGACAGAGCACTTTTGCAATTTGCAATGACAATAAAGTTGTTCCCACAGACCTGACAGGAAACTATAGCCGAGAGGGAATGTGTGTAATATCATAACTTCCTGTTTGTCAATCCCTCAACCCCTATGGGCTGGCAGTAATGACACCTGCCAACATGCCAGCAACTTTCATTTACTCTCAGGGCAAGATTAATAGCTAAAAGCAAAACACTTGGTTCTGGAGGAAAAATCTGATTGAACAAACCATTGGAGGGTTTGCAACACTCTTTACCTCAAATTAATGCAGCTAACAAATACTCCTTTGAACTGTTTCAAAGGAGCAGAGTACAATCGCAAACGTCAGTGTATTTTATTGGGAGTTTATGTGACAGATCAACACAAAATAGTGTATGATTGTGAAGTGGAAGAAAAACAATAGTAACGCCAGAGAATCTACATAGATTAACATGCTTAGGTGGGAGAATCTGTCGACAGGGCAACCATAAGTTAGACGCTCTATAACTCTCTTCAAATCTGGCCATTTTTAAAAATTGGAAAGAAGAAAGCCATCATCATTAAAAGAAAGCCACAGAAAGTCCCATTGCAGTTTGCCACGAACCATGCAAGGGGGCACAGCAAACGTGGAAGAAGTTGCTCTGGTCGTGAGACCAAAATTTAACTTTTTATACTCAAGACTCAATGTGTGCAGTAAAACTAACACTGCAGATCACCCTAAGTTAACCATCCCCACCATTAAACATGGTGGTGGAAGCAACATGCTGTGGGGAAGCTTTTCTTCAACAGAGACAAGGAACCTGGTCAGATTTTATGGGAAGATGGATGGAGCTAATACAGGGCAAACGCAGAAGAAAACATTTAAGTGAATGCAAAAGACTTAAGACTGATACAGAAGTTCACCTGAAATCAGAACAATAACCTTAAACCTAGAGCCAACACTACAATGGAATGACTTAGATCAAAGTGTAGTCATGTATTATAATGTACCATTTAAAGTCCTGACCTAAGTCCAAAGGAGATTCTGTGGCAAAGCTTGAAAATTACTGTTCACAGGCGCCGTCCATCCAGTCTGACTTAGCTTGAACTATTTTGAAAAGAAAAGGTTCAAAAGTGTCTGTGTCTATATATACAAAGCTGGTAGAGACAGACGCTAAAACGTACAGCTGTAATTGCAGTGAAAGTGCTTCTACAAGGTATTTGCTCAAGGGGAGGTCAACAGAAAAAATATGTTACTATCCATCTACTTCACAATACATTATGTTGTTCTGTCACATAAAATCCCAGTAAAATAGAATCAAATTTATGATTGTGATATGACAAAATATATATAAAAAAGAGTACTTTTGCAACACAGTAGAGTAGCTCTTTATGATTCTACCTGACAAAAAGAAAGCAGAAAGGCAGCAAGTTATTAATTTGCTGTGCTGCATAATGTGTTCCTAGATAAAATAGTTGCCTGATTTTTCAGGGCACCAGGCAAAATTTTATGAGTATGTAATGTGCAGTGGCTTACAGTAAGCCTTTCCCTGTTCTTTACTGTCTTCACAACAGTGCAACTGTCTTTAGCTTTGCTCGAGGGCATAATAACCCTTGAGTGTGTGCCATGCACTTGTATGCATTCACTCACACAGCGCGTTATCTTCAAGTTTTTATTTTTTCTAAATTGGACCATGTGGCAGTCTTGTGCAATAAAGAAGCTACACATGCTTGGGTGAAGGCCACGTATTTATCTAGCATAATGTGATCTCGGCGATGTGCCCTCGTGCTCTGTAATGATCCGTTGGGGTGGGCCACATGGTCTCAGGTCAGCCCCTTCCCTGGGCCTGCTTTTTACTCGCAGCAGTGCTGGTTTTTGTTCCTTATGCCATCCATCAGAGAAAAAAAATTGATCAGAAGTGACAACTCCTTATTTAAAAGCTATTACTCTTTCTTTTGTTGTTTAACAGCTCTTTGTGTCTTTATGTTGCTGCCTGCAACATGTCAAATTTATAGCAAAATAACTAAAATGATGGTGACTGTCAGTTAAAGTCACTTAATGTTGTCCTGTGATTGTCTGAAATAAGTTTTACCAGTACACCAGAGCATAGCGTTATTATTTTACTGTTTTGAATTTAAAAAATTAAAAATTTTCAGGTTTTTACTGTAGGTTTTCAATTGTTTTGTGCAGTTCTTTTAATTTCACTTTTTCACACTCTTCACTCAGCACCTGGTTCCCATTCTTAATCAGACCAGATTTCTCCACTCAGCTCTTGCTCATGTTATCTTGTTTATGTATTTTGTAGAGCTGTCTGCTTGCTGTTTTTTATCCTGGTATAAAATTTTGATTGGTTTTCATCCTGATTCTCTGCATTTGGTTTCTGTTTATAGCTTAACGTTATGGTATCAAACTTGCTTGCAGTTCTAGTTTTCTCTTGTTTTTCTTTTTTTTGTTGCTGTTACATTGCAGTACTTATTTCTTTTTCTTTCATTAACATATTCAGTTAAGATGAAAATGACCAAATATTGGCACACACTTTGGAGTACAGGGCTGTGCTTTCAATTAAAACTGGGGGAAAATCTTTGGCTAGAAAATGCTCCACTCTTTTCACTTGTTAAAACCAAGTTCTATATGTAAAAAAAAAATAAATAAAAAAAAAAAAAAAAAAAAAAAAAATATATATATATATATATATATATATATATATATATATATATATATATATATATATATATATATATGCACTCATATGTGTGTGTGTGTGTGTGTGTGTGTGTGTGTGTGTGTGTGTGTGTGTGTGTGTGTGTATGTTAGGAAATGCCATTCGAGAGTATAAAAAGAATCTATTTACCCAAATCATAAACTTGAAGCTGTCCTGGGGAAAAACTGTGCTGCAGGAACTGAGGTTACTGTAGCACTCTGAGTGAAACTGATTACATCAGCTTTAATTAGCACAATTAACATTTTAAAGATCTGATGAGATTAAAACTGTGTTCCAACTCAGTAGGAATAAACAAAATAACCGACTTTCATTCGCACACTACACCTCCTGACACTAAATACTGACAGTTTGCAGCACAAAGCTTCCTCCAGGCCTTATGAAGCTTGTTTATCATAATCTATTATTAATTTTCTCTCTGCCTGTTTTAGGTTTTCACCACTTCCATTTACATTTAACACTTGAAGATCTCACTTTACATTTTCTTATCATTCTGGCCCCCAACTGCTTTACCTAAAACCTTCCAAAAAACTTATGAGACACTGAGATTCTCATAATCGTAATTTAAGAAGCAGAAAAATGTAAAACAAAAATTCTAACTTTATCTCAACATTTTAAAACAGAGAAGCAAAAATTATTCCTGTTGCTGTTAAAAACAATCTAACATTTGGATTATTAAAGTTGTTATGATGTTATCTAAATCGTTTGTTATTTTGATTTTCATACACAGACATCACCAAAAAAAAAAGAAAAAAAAGAATGAACACTTTTAACACTAAATATATATTTAGTTTTAAAGGTATGCCTCTCATAGCTTGTGATCTGTTGTTTTAAAAACAACTCCTTCAAAAGAGTGATGTGTGGTGCTTCTTTAGTTTCCCCACTATGGCTGCCTGTGTTCAAATGAACAGAAATATTGCCAAACAGCTGGTTTGTCTTTTTTGTAACTAATGGAAGACTGTGGCAACTTTCTTTCGCCCATGTGTTTGGCAGTGTTCAGCAGCAGATTGGGAAGGAGCAAACCTGTCTCACTCTATGCTCAACACAGATAGAGGATGGAGTGGTTTTGAAGCCCTATCTTCCCAAACCCTTGATATACCTTGATGGTGGAAAGCTGCCCATGCTTTAGCAAATGTTACAAAAGTAGATCATCAGTTTGAATATTAAACTTTCTTTAGTTCCACCCATTAACATCACATTCAACTTCTCTGGGTATTGTTGCTATTTTCATAGCTTGCCAAATATAATTTCAAAACAGCCATAATTTTATGATTTATTGTTTTAGAGCTGCATGGCATGGTGGTTCAGCTGGTAGCACTGTTGGCTTCCTCCCACAGCCTGTCTAACATGACTGGTAGGTCAATTTGTTACTCTAAAATTGCCCTTAGGTGTGTGTGTGTGTGTGTGTGTGTGTGTGTGTGTGTGTGTGTGTGTGTGTGTGTGTGTGTGTGTGTATGGTTGTCTGTCCTGTGTGTCTATGTGTTGCCCTGTGATAAACTGGTGACCTGTCCAGGGTGTACCCTGCCTGTTGCACCACTGGACATCCTACACTGGCACGAGCTCTCCATGATCCATCCATCCATCCATCCATCCATCCATCCATCCATCCATCCATCCATCCATCCATCGATTTTCTTCTGCGTATCCAAGGTCTGGTTGCAGGGGAAGCAGCCTAAAGGTCTATTTCATCATAAGTCCTGGATATTCTGTTGCTCTCAGCTGAACAATACAGAAGGTCTCACATGGAAATAATCTTTAAAGACAATTAATGAGGAGGATGTCTGTCCACTGGTGCATTTTTACTAAAACCAAGTAGACTCAGTATACCTGAAGTATCAATACAGCACTTATGTAATAATATCAAAAACAAGGACCCAGCATTGCTCCCAACTTCTTTGTCTCTGGAAAAGTGTAGTCACCTTTTCTATCTTGCTGATCACTAGTGTGTGGTACTCTGATGCTCCTGTACTTTCTTTTGGATCTCATTAACAAGACGCCAAATCTTAAAAAACGTATGAGGGAAAAAATTAGCAATTTTAAAACCATGATTTTTTTGGTTTACATAACACTTTGGTTTACTGAGTCTTTTATCTATTTTCATCTCTGCCCTCACCCCTATTCCATTCCCCACAGTGACTAATTCTAAATAAGTGTTATCACTCTTTCCACCACAAATGTCTCTTAAGCGACTGAGAGAGGAGAGAACACCGGTCAGACTGCTATTTAAGATCGGCCACGAGGGGGCTGAGCGACCGCCAATATGTGAGTTTAAATATTCTGCTTTGGTTTAGCCTCGGTGACAGCACTGTGAGGCAAGAGGTTACCCACCACTTCAAAGACAATTTCCACTGGTTTTAAAATAGAGAAGAGGAAAGTTGTCAGCTCAACTCCCTGTGGGAAAAGAGAAAACGGAGAACACTCTCTCCTAACAGAGATATACGAGGTTTGTTTCATTTATCCGCTCTGGCGTAATGTCAGCTGTTTATCCACAGAGAACCACCAGATAACACATCTCTCCATCTTTCGATGTCATCCCTTTCTCTTTCTCGTTTCTTTTTTCTCCTCCATCCGCCTTCTTGAATGCTCTCCGCTGTCCTCTGCTCACCGCTGTGGTGGGTTTAGTTCTTGACAAGGCCCTACATCCAGCTAGTTGCTAAATGAATAATACATGCATGTTCTAGCTGCGCTGCAAGACAGAGGCAGAGAGAGCAGAAACCAGGAGGGAGAGACAAAGGAAGCGCACAGAGGATGTTTGTTTTTTTGTGTGCCATGGACAGCTTGGTGTTGAAGTCCCAGCATGTAAAGGCCAAAGCTGTCAGAGAACTTTAGATCCAGTCTATACACAGCCTGTACATGAGCAGGCATCTGCAGCCGACACTCAAATGCATGCTTTCTTTTAGTCCTTCTGCAGAATCAGGAGGTTGCCAGTGAGATTCCCACTTGAGTGAAATACAGGCCTTGCAGCCTGAAGCAGAACGAACGAAGATATTGTTTCAGTCAGATCGAGAGAGCTTTGATTTCCAAGACTGTGTGTGTGCGTATGTGTGTGTGTTTGTGCATGCTGCAACTGTGAGGTCTCACCATTTGTTTCGAGCATCACAAGTCCCCCCTTAACCCAGCAGAACGAGGGCTGGCCTACATTTTATCAACTGCTTTAATTCAGTTTTGATGGGGATCAAAGCAACACCACAACAGCCGGCAGAGAATGCATGCATTATCAATCATGTCTGTGGCTTTTTGTTGTACAGGAAAATATATTGCAGAGATCAAAAGGAGGGGGTCATCAAAGGCGAAATCATCACAGACGCATGACGCCGATTTATACGTAAACTGGTATACAAGTAAATCCAAAGGCATTGTTAATTGTATTCAAATGCTTCCAAGCATGTATGTTTGTGACAAATAAAATAAAAAATATTTTTTGCAATCTATCCTCCGGCTTCAGAATTAGGCATGTGTAGCAGTATGCTGTGCACTTCTGAGAGTGTTTTTGTTCGTCTTCGTTTGCTCTTCCTTTCTGTTTCTACCCTTCTAAAGACAAGAAATTTCTGGTATGAACATGGTGCCTTATCTCAAAGGACACATGCAGAGTCAAATGATTTGCCTCTGCCTCTGAACTGCCTTCACTTTTATTAGGGAAAAAGGAACAAATGAATGGGAGCAGCAGGGGTCTAAGTTTGTAGAAATTAGTGAGGTTGCCTGGTTTTTAGAACATTTGTAAAGTAGGGTTTTATAGTGGAAGAAGTGGGGCCCTAGTTGTTGCTAATGATGCTGGTTGAAAAGAAGTTTACTCTAACAGCAGCTACAATTTTGCACCATGACTCTGACTATCAGCTAAAGAGTTGATCTAACTAGCTGAGTTGCAGTGGTCTGAACCTGTATTTAGCTCCACCCATCTTCTCACATGAACGCTCTCCGTATTTATTATTAGGCAGATAAAGCATTTCTTTAGCCACTCTGTAACCTCAATACACTCTAGAACTGAGCCAGATGTGTATCTTTGCATCTTTTTCTCAACCATCTCCAAACACAGCAACACTTCACGTGTCTACACCTCATGCTCTCATTTCTTTACATAAATTTAAATGTTTAGTGTGGTTACACCACTAAGAAAGCAAAGATACTATTCCTTCAATGTATGGTTCCTATGAATACATTGCATTATCTGTGTCATCAAATTAAGCTGCAGTTGTTAGCTCATTGTTGGGTTTCCAACATAACCACTGGATACACCACATGTGAACAATAGTTGGGATTATAACATAGAGAATGATTGTAGCCTTCATTTACAATAACTTTGGAACTTGTTTACATTTTGTCATGTCACAACCCCAAACTTCATTGTATTTTATTGAGATTTTATAAGGTTAAACAACACAAAGTAACACATTATGGTAAAGTGGGAAGAAAAGATTGTTATATTGAAGTTTTTCTTTTAAAGTAAAAACCTGAAAAGTAGGTTTTATTTGATGCCCTTGATTCCATCCTGTGTAAGTCTATGAATAGATTTTTAAGTTTTGCCACAGGTTTCCACTTGGATTTAGGTCTGGACTTTGACTGGACTATTCTAACATATGAATGTACAGTGGTCTGAACCTATATTTTGCTCCATCTTCCCATATGCTCTGACCATCTTCAGCTGGCTCAGGGTTTATCTGGTTAGCTGAGATTCCCTCCTAGCTGAAGCAACTAAAGTAGACATCTCTGCCATTAACTCTTTCTTTTCTGTAACATAGAACGTATCAGGATCAGTGTGTCTGTGGGTTTTCTTTTTTTGAATATGTTCTGTCCTCTTAACCCCCAGATGGTCATGCCAGATGGCCACTTACACCGAGCCAGGTTCTGCTGGAGGTTTCTTCCACTTAAGGAAGAGTTTTCCTTTTCACTGTCACCACATACATGCTTACTATGAGGGATTGCTGGAAAATTAAATATCAATGGAATCAACTGTTCACTGCCCATCCTTGGTTTGATGCAATCGGCTCGAGTTCATTAGATAGAAATCCTTTTTCCAATTAGTGTCATAAACTGAAATTTTTTTTTTTTTTTTTTTTTTCAACTGAACTTGATTGCGTTGTTTTGTAACTACAGCCAAACTGGAATGACTGGACTATTCTGACATATGAACAGTAGAATTAGAATTTGTCTATAAGATTAGTTTGAATGGACTCTGTACTTCTCAATATAAATTGGATCTGTTTGGTTTGCAAAGTGCTTTGAGATATTTGTTGTGAATCGGTGCCATGTAAATAAACTAAATTGAAAATAAAACTTCCCTGTCCCTGCTGAAAAAAAGAATCCCCTCAGCATGATGCTGCTACCACCATGGTTTCTGTGGGATTGTGTGTTCAGGGAGGTGTGCCGTGTTACTGTATCTTCAATTTTGGTCTCATTGTCCATGTTTGCTGTAGAGTTAAATGGAACATCTTATGGTTCAACATTTTCTTTCATCTTGCCTCTCCTTCATAGTTAATATCAGAAGGCAAGTGGTTGCACTCAGTTTTATTTTGATGTACTTAGGAATATTTACAACAAGCAAATATTGAGAGAGCAGTTTATATTGAGTCACATATATGCATTCTTCATGAGGGTATGTTGTTTATCAGCCAGGTACATTTGGCAACTCTAAGATTTGTTTTGTCATTTGAGAACTATTACAAATCTTGACTGTTTACTGTGTTGTAGAGCAATTTGTGGCTCTTTCTGTCTCTGCTTTACACAGTTTCAAAATACATCATTATAAAAGTGCCAAAATGTTTTTTTCCAGCATCCCATGAAGTCTAACGGTTTTTGATAAATTGTGAAGAATATGATGCAGGATTCAAGTGTATCTCAGCTCAAAAAGAGTTAAGAACTGCTGCGCCTTTAGCCTGTTGGAGCTCTCACACACAGCATGGTGAGCAGAGAAAGACACAGCAGCGATGATATGCTGCTGGGCACTTGAAAGCATCAGCGTTCCTGCATACAGAACCCTGCTTAGTGAGAGCTGTGCTCCCAAGCAGTGAGCTGGTGTGAGAAGATGCTGAAATGCTGCACCAGCAGGTATCAGGGTAAGTTCAGTAGGGTCAGCCTGAAGGTAAACAATGAGCCAAGCTCTGATTAGCAGTGTTATCAGCACTATGAGGGAGTTAGCTTTATGTGAAGATGCTTTTCAGGTAGAATAGAACTTCATTGTAGATATGAATTGTTAGACAAGCCAAAGTGGAGAAACAAAAGTTTGCACACTCTTCACTCAAAGCAAATTAATTTACAAAGGAAAAATCAAAGTTAAATCCAATTTCTGTGAAGTGCAATCCACATTTTGCTTGTGTGAAAAACAAGTTGTCTTTGCAGGGAGCGATCTGTTTAGTCAAATAAGTTTTAAAGATTTCTTTTGCATCTGTTGCTTAAAATTTACCTTCAGCACTGTTTTACAATTAGGTGTTTTTTGATGTAACAGTGGCAACACATTTTTCTTCCTATATTATAAGAGATGGACGTATTCTGAGATTCATATCTTCTATCTCATTTTCCTACATTCACACCACAAACATGCAATCAAATCTTTTAATGTGTTAAAGAGCCAGAATAAATTTCAAAGAAGTATACTGTAAGACATTTTGTTGGGAAGTTACTTTTAAACTAAACATGTGGATGGCAAATATATTAATAGTTTTTCAACCTTTTTCTCATTTTGTCATGTTAAGCCAGAAACTTGAATGTGGTTTTTTGGATTTTATATGATAGACCAACACAGAGTAATGGATAATTGTGAAGTGGAAGAAGAGTTAAATAGGATTTTTATTGTTTTACCAATGACATTCTGAAAAGGGTAATATTTTATTTAGCCCCCTTTACTCTGATACCCCTAAACCAAATAAATTAACAAATAAAGTCCACCTGTGTGTAATTTAAATTTAGTATAACCTCAGCTGTTCTGTGAATATACCAGTAGTTTATTGGAGACAATAGAGAACAAACATCTGAAATTATTATCTGAAATTGGAGTACAGCTACCTGACAGGCCAGACAAGGAAAGCATTACTTAGAGATGCAGAAAAGGCAGCCATGGTAACTCTGGAAAAGCTATACAGATCCACACCTTGGGTGGGCAAATCTGTTTTCATTAGTTGTGAAGTCTCCAAATCTGGCTTTCATGAAAGTGACAAGAAGAAAGCCATTGTTGAAAGAAAGCCATAAGAAATTAGATAACAGTTTTTGCTGTTTTACCACATGGGAGACACACCAAACATGTGGAGAAAGATGCTATAATCAGATGGTAGGTTTCTTTTCTTCTGTTGATCCAGCAGATGAACTAATTCAATTGTGGCTGATATTTAACAGAATTTTAAGGGGTATTAACACTTCTGCAGGACATTGTACCAACCACTATCCTTGAATTCAAACTTAGAGGGCAACACATTTGGTTTTTACTCTTTTCATTCTGGTGTTTGAGCTGCTAGATTCAGTGACTTTTCATCTTTTTAGCTTGTGTTAAAATGAGTTGACTTTATGCCTGTGATTTGGTTAAGATTTAGTGAAAAACAATTTCTTCACTGTGGAGGAAATCAGAACCCTTTTCTTCCATGCTGAATTTATATTCCAACTTACTGCTGTTTCCTTTAGGGAGTCTTCTTATGATGATGAAAAGAAGAAAAAGCTTCAATCTTTAGATGAAAGTCCTGTCAGGTAAAAACAGACTTGGTATTCTGAAACAGTGACAGTGTTTAATGGTCAATTTTCTCTGATGGTTGTTGTGCCAGATGTCTCTAAATTTGTGTTGTTTTGTTGATAAGATGTATCTAACAGGATATACCCCAATAAACTGATGGAAAACCATCATTAAGAAAAAACCTTGACTGAAGCAAACAACCATGCTGAGTGGGCTGTAGTGTGACGATCGACAAATTCTGCAAGTCAGCCAAGGTTACAAAAAAAATATATGGCTGTATTTGTGTAACTGGACAAAAGTTGTTTCCATAGCAACGTCACTGGCACATCAAAAAGATTGTACTGGTCTACTGGTCTTAAAGCCGTACAAAAATAAAAGTGTACATAGTCACCATAAAAGGTCAGTACACATTTCCAGAGAAACGAATGGCTTGTGTCTTTATTTGCTGTGTGCATATGCCTCTAAAGAGCATCTCAACATTTAAAGTAGAGAACATGCTCTGATTAGAGCTGAAAGAAGTCTAGCTTAGAGAGGATAGCAGATGCCACAACACAACCCTGTGTGTTGATGTTTCAGCTGGCACAGTAGTTCAGCATCACCACAGCATTACAACACAGAAATATGTCTTTCTCTCTATGCACACAAGGTGTGAAGCGCTGAAACCCTGTGCACTCTCCCCTGCTTCCAGAGATCTCTGATTGTATCTATGCTTTTGTTTGATTCTTGTTCTTTTACACAACCCCTGTAATTTACCTCTTTCCCATCCCAAGTGCATCTTAATCACTTGCTTGTTCTCCCTCTCCATCTCCCTGACTCACTTTGTCTTCCTCTTCTCCTCCATTCCCCAAGACTCCATTGAGAATTCGCAACAATGGAGTTGTTGACTGGATTAGGCAATACAATGTCTGATCAAGGCGGCAGACTGGGAAAAATCAATGGACATGTGATTTACTAAGCTGCTAAATATCCTCTGACATGTCGACCAATTAGCTTTGTAAAGCAGGGATATTTTACTGCGTTTACAAGGTCATGAGATAAGTATGTGTGAAGCAGTGGAACTTTCTGTCCATGTATTTCTCTGCTGAGCCGAGACAAAGGAATTATGAGACATTTAACAGCAGAGACATATCTTGATTTATTGTCTGCTTTGCCTAAACAGGATTGCATGGTTTGCATCTTGTGATAGTCACTCTAGTTGATTTTTTTTTTTTTTTAGTTCAGATTAATGGATGATGAATAAGAATATACAAGTTACCCTTCCATTGTGGAATTGCTAAGAAGTGTTTGGTTGTTCAATTATTTTGTGTTTTGTAGATCTGGAGAAGGTTTTTGACAATGTTCTTTGAGTTTTTGTGCAGGGAGAACTGACGTAGTCTGAGCTACCGGGGTGGCTTTTGACGACTTTCTGGCTGTGGTTTATGAAATGTGAGACCTGTGTCCGTATTCTCTGCATAATATTTGGCTTGTTCCTAGTGAGAATTGTGCTCTGCCAGAGCTTTCCCTTGTCTCTGATCTTGTTTGTGGTGTTCACAGACAGGATTTCAAGGGGTAATTGTGGACAGTATTCTGTGTGGTTTGGGAACCACAGGTTTGCATCTTTGCTTTATATTGGTATCTTCATGCTATGACCTTCAATGTAAACTGGAAAGACAATCAGCTAGGTGTGATGTGGTCAGGATAAGGCTCAGCTTCACTAAGTCTAAGTTTATGATTCTCAACTGGAACAGTGGATTGCTCCCTCCAGGTGGGGTCAGTTTCTACCTCATGTGGAGGAGCTCATGTATCTTGGTGTCTTGTTAAGTTATGATAGGATGGAATTGGAGGTTAATAGACAACAGGGTTTTGTTTTGTGAGAACTGGTTCATAAATATTAACATTAGCTTGTGTTCTTTAGTGATTCTGATGGTATTTAAGAAGGTTAATCAGACTATGTCAGGTAAAATGCCAAATTACTGGATCTGTGATGATAAGCTCGTCACCCTAATACATGCCCTATGGTCATGTCCAAAGCTTCCAGCTGATTGGAAATGGCTCCATGAAACCAAAGTCACCAAGTCTTAATATTCTTGATTGAAGCATATGTACAAGATGCAAGTTCATTGGTAGAAATGCTGTGAAAAGATGCAGTCTTAGATGTTAAATCTAGAAGCATCTGTTTTTACATTCTCACTGTCATCATTCGTAAGTGTTTAAACTTTCAGTTTCATTGTTGTTTTGGTTTGGACAATTTCTTTATAACTTACATTATTTCTGATCTTAGTTTATTCCTTAGATTTGGTTCTTAGTTTATTATTGTGTCGCACTGTGTGTTTCCTATTTGTTGTTCTTTGGATTATGTTCTGGTTTTTTTTTTCCATTTCTGTTTTGTCTCTTAGATTTGGCCTTTTTTTACTTGTTGGTTATTCTTTTAGGTTTAGGCTCCTTTGATTTGTTCTGTTAGTTCAGGGTTGTCCTCCTCCTCTCAGCCTGCCAGCCATCTCGCCCTCCCAGCTGTTTTCCATCTTCTCATCTCTCCTTTGCCTGCACTCATTCTCAACAGCATCCACTTTCCACTGAGTAGCTCCTCTGGTTCCTCTGTCATTTCATCACTCTTTCCTCAGTGTATATATGGCTTCCTTTTTGCATTGTTCTCCACTGGTTTCATTGTTATTACTCTACCAGTTTCCCGATTCTTGCTTCATGTTCATGTTCTACTGCAGTCATTCCAGTGTAAGTTTCTTTGTTTATTGTTCATTAAAGACTTTGTTCTCCATAGACTCTCTGCACTTGGGTCCTACCCTTAAAACACATCATGACAGATTGATCAAATTTGATTCATTTAACAAAAGAATACTAAAAAAAACATGCTGCACCCACTTTGTTTGGGCTTTTTACCTCATGCATAAAAATGCATATATCAGCTAACTATAAATTAGGCTAACTAAATGTATTACACTCTTAAAACAACAACATGCTATAAATGTGGAGATCCATAGGTTATCCAGTTTTAGAACAAGGAGCACCGAAAATAGTGTTCATTGTGTTTTATTGACTTCTATTCTACAGGTTCTACTCATGTAAAGATAATTAATCACGCCATTACCTTCGTCAAAGATATCCATCCTCACTATGTTACTGTAATTGGGCTTTCAATACATCCAACATGTTTTTTTATCAGTTCTCCACTTCTCAGAGCCTAGGCACAGAATTGTCAGTGCAGCTGAGCTACCTCACTGTCATTACAGTAAACTTTCATAAGAGATACTTGTGCTCGTTTCCAGCAGCATTGAATGTTCAGTAAATTATAAAGCAAGAAGTTACAAAAGAAAACTTTCTGAAAGCCAATTACAGTTTTATTGTTCATGATATAGAAAATGCACTTTAGTGTAAATCACAGCTGCAGTCTGACAGCCTTTATGGTTTTGCACTAAGCTTCAGGGTTTTTGTTCATTGCAAGTCAGGTTTTATAAAAGTTCACTAAAAAAGACAAACAAGACATGCTTATTGAAAGTTGTTGTATAATCAGCTGCATAACACCATTTATTTGTTTTTTCTTGTTACCATGAATCAAACCAAATTGCATCCAGTCGCACTTCGTACACCCTGAAATCAGTCGCTTCCACTGCATTGTGATAGGGATGATTCTTCAAAGTTTGGACTCTGAACAGCAAATTAGCATTTTTTTTTAAGCCAAGAGCTAAAGCTAATTTCATAGTAGCTCCAACATCTGGATACATACAGTCATATTTAATAAATTAGAATATATATTCCGATGAGGCTCCTTTGTCACATTAAAAGTGCCTTTTGAAAATAATAACCTTTAAGCAGGTATTAAACGTACTTTTCATTTAGCCCACATTACTGAAATAAATTTTTTTATTTATTGGTCTGATGTAATATTCTTATCTTAAATGTCACGTTTTCATTTGCTGTAAGTGGAAAATCACTGAAATAAATGAACTTTTCAATGATGCTCTAACTTATTGAATATTATATACAGTTGGAATGAGGGTTTTCACCATCTGGATCAAAATGTGATGAAAGAAATGTGTTTTTACCCAACATATATTTTTTCAAACTCGTGAAAATGTTAGACACATGTTGGTTTTATTTGTTCCTCTTAAGTTATATTTGTGTTGTGGTGAAATAAAATATGGGAGAGAAAAGCTTCAAAATTACATCCTCTGCATCCTCTGGTTATCTGTGGTTTGGTTAGAAGTTGCATTATGACCTCATTGATTACTGTGCATTTGCTGGAGGAGAAATCTCTCCTTATATGTTTTATTTTTAAATCATTTTGCCCTGATGCTCAGCAAGCCATCTACCTGAGGTCTTGTGATTTCCTCATGTAAAATATTTAATTTCCATAAAGACTTATGAAAATCCGATTTTTGTGGATTTCCTATACCTTATACAAAACTGAAATTCCACCAATGACTTTTTCAAAAACTTGTTATTAAACTCAAAACAAGCCAATGAAGCTATATCCCATGTGTCCACATTCTATCTGTGAGCACAGAGGGATTCCCATTTCTGTTTCTCTTCTCTCTGGTGTTACTGATCCAGCCAGGTAGTCACCAGGATGCTATCTTGAGTCATAGCAACAGGTCACGTTGTTTTGCATTTAAATAGCTCCTCTAGCTTCTCTCTTGTCCTGGAAGAAAATTACACTGAGGGATGCATCTTAGCATCCTAGCATATTGTGTTGTTTTGCAGAACCGAGGTGTGCTTGGCTGACTGAGTCCAGGACAGCTGTGAGTGAGGACCATTCACTGCTCTGTCGGGGTTGGAGATGGAGGCACTGAACTGAGGCCACCTATCCTGTGCTTCTCCTACATGTCACCTCTTCTCTCTCTAATAATTTCCTGAGTGGAAGACAGCTCGAAGTGAAAAGCAGAGAAGGAAAAACTGTTTGTGTGTGTCTGTGTAAAAAAAAAAAAAAAAAAAGTCTTCAGCTAAACAAAATACACCAGTCCCTTGAGCACTGTCCTACAAGATTCTATCATTTAACAGATTACATAAGATCATTTGCTAGATTACATAAGAAGTATTAAAATAAACTGCATGAGTTAATGCTTGTTCTGTCTTATTACTATGCAAAATTTGATTTGTGCCTCATAAATAATTTGTCCATAAATTTCCTTTCTTGAGCTACTGTTTCACCCCTGTGAAACATGGGACCACTTGTTGATTCAGTCAAGCAGACTCCATTCAGCCAACATCTTAAACAATATAGCTTTCACTCTGAATTGGAAATCCAATAATAACTTGCATGCAGTGAGGAGGAAGGATGAAGGACAGTGGTATTTAAATTATAACCCCCATGATGCCATGGTAACTAAGCAGTCCAGGGTTTGGCTGGGAACAGGAACAAGGTAAAAGGTTTTTCGCTGCAAACCGTGGGTAATGAAATGCCTTTCATGAAGTACATTTAATTATTAAACAATTTTCTTTGCAGGAGGGTTTCATTCAGGCCAGAATTATTTTTGTCTTCATTCTTTCCCACAGGTCTGACATGCAAGCCGCTGCAGGTTACCAAAAGGGCAAATCCACTGCTTTGCAAGGGGCCATATTCTACACACAAATAATGACCTTGTTTTCTTTAAGAACTAAAAAGCAAAAAGGCCCTCATTTTTGCATTAAAACCCAGGTGGCAAAGTGGCCTACTTTGCAAAGCTGTTTGCTAGCATTAATAAAATAGTTTTTCTGAGACTGCGTAGACATATTGTGTCTCAGCTGATTCAATATATGTTGTGGTTAATCTAAACAAATCAAAATAAATTTTGATATCACTGAAAATTTCATTTATTTCTGTAATTTAAAACTCTGTAGTAAAATGGACACATCTGCAAATATGTTAGCTAACATTAAAGAAACCGTTCATAAAAGCTCTATGTGCAGACATCCATTGTGTGTCAGGTAAGTCTGATTTATAAGTATTTTATGAAATGTTGAAGTTATGGAAATACCACCAGAGCACATTTTACACAAGCAGAAACTGTATTTTGAGAGCACCTAGACCTTTTTAAGATTCTCTCTGTATGATGCCTCAAGTTAAAATATCACAGTACGTTACACCTTATACTATTTAGATGAAGAAATTAAAATAATTCACTGACAATAAACACACAAATTTACTCGATAGTAGGTTGATAGTTCTTGGCACAGGCAAACAAATGGTAAATGACCTGTACTTGTATAGCACTTTATTAAGTCCAGAGGACCCCAAAGCATTCTCACACTGATGGTGGCAAGCTACTGGACAGTAGCCAGAGCTGCCCTGGGGCAGTCTGACAGAGGCAAGGCTGCCACCAGCAGGGTAGGCAGGTGAAGTCTCTTGCCCAAGGACACAACAACAGAGGTGAATAGAGCAGGGATTGAACTGGCAACCTACAAATTGCAGGACAAACTCCTACCACTGTGGCCACCATCATCCCAAACAAAGAATATGCAACTAAATTTCACAAAAAGCAGAGCAAGAAGGAATGTTGGATTACCGTGACCAAGACAGACAATCTGGCACCAAATGGAAGCCCTGCTGGTCCCTGTATACTATGGCGTAATAAGGTGATGGTTTGCAGATTAGAAAGCAGCATAGCAGGAACAGCCTTACCCTCAGACACAAAAATCAACATAAAAAGATGCCAAAGGTAGGAAAAGGGAGAGAGGAAACCAAAAGCAATGCACAAAACAAAAAATACTTCAGGATTTATGGTGCACCAAGGATATTTATTCCTACCTAACCAGAACAGTTGTGTCATTTGCTTAACTAGTAACAGTAAGATAGCAGTGAGGCCTATTTCATCTTTTAAACCATTATAACCACCTATCTGTGTTGGTAATGTTGTTCATGCTGTTCTTATAGAGACAAAATGATCCATTTGAGTAAGAGAAGTGTCATGTAGGAATGGTCTAATTTCAAAAACATATCACAATGTCTAAAAAAGTCTCTTTGGACAAGATGGCAAAAACAATTCTTAGCAAATAAATACCTCAAAAATTGAGCTATGTCAGTAATAGAATTAATTAGTTAATTTACAACTCAAGCCTTTTCAGGTCAACAAAACTGCCTGCAAGTCAAAGACTCAACAGTATCATGTGCCAGTCGTGTTTTTCTGCACAGAACAATGTCCATTTTGGATTTTTACCCTAAGGCCACAAAAATGTGTCTCCCTACATAGGATCTTGTGTCCTCTCCACCTTCTCAATAATTCAATGGAAAGAGGAGATGTCAGCTCTGGTATAATTACTGTGTGAGGGTGACAAGCTCCTCTGTCAAGGGCAAGATGGGGAAACAAGCGTTACAGTGCTGAGAAAGCTAAAAGATCGAGCGGCGGTATATGCAACTGACACTGTTGATGGGAAATGCCTCGACTTCTACAAGGTGATGAAACTTGAGGTAATTTGGAGAGGGAACACTGCAAGTATTATTTTAAAAAAATTAAGAACTCAACTTACCTCCAGCTTTGTAGAAGGCGTTCTAAAATAGTACAGCAGTTCTATACTCCCCACAAAAAGAATCATGTCCAGGTGCAACATCTCATTCATGAACTTCAACGTTAGTTGTGGGATTCATGATTGACTTGCAAGTCTTCAGTGGTTGGGAAGCAATGTAATCCATCAGTATTAGGCAAAGAGGTACAGTACAGTGTGCAATATCTGATTTCAGCTCTGGGCCCAGCTGAGATGACAGACTGTGTTAATTTAACACCAGGCAAACCCCAAATTTCCTGCTCACAGAGAGCCTCAGTATGAGTAAAGCTGCCAAGATGTGACTAAAACTGTTAATGTCACCAAGACCTAAAATCCTGGCGCAGGCAAAGGGTTTGGCATAATGCCCTGGTTTACAATGAGGTACACAGAGCAGGTAGTCATCATTAGAAGTGGACATTTTGACAGACTGGAACCCAAGAAAACAGCCCGACTGAGATGTATCAGCTCTGCAAGAGTAATAATCTGGACTTGCCCCTCGCTGTCATATTCCACCTGATGTTAAAAGATGATCTGATCTAAGATCAGCACTGATGATGAAACTCTTCCTATTTCTTTGAAACAATACAGAGTTGGCTACAGATTCAAGGGCAATTCAGGTATTTGCATATATTCTGCTGTATATTTTCAAAATATTTGAGAGTATTTCAGCCTTATAAAGCAACTCTTCATAAAACTTTCAGTGGGGCTCTGTCTACAGGTGTTTCAGCTTCTTTGTGAAGATTTATTTTGACATCAGACGACATATTTAATAGACTGCCATTTCAAGGTTTGCTAATGCTTCATTCCAACTGTGAAATCAAAAATATATGACCTTAATATTGATGTGAGTCAGAGTTGCACCTCGCCCTCATCAGTTTCATCCAACTTTATGAAAACACAGATGCTCAGCAGGCCTCCATAACAACAGCTCATTACAAGGCAAGACTGAAATCAAGCGTGACAAAGACCCTTTTCACACTACTCTGGTGTGTTATTTTCTGTTATGTTGATCCAAACATTAATTTGGGGTATACATAGAGAAGTTTCACATTGCCATGCGTGGCAATTGTTTGCATTCACACACACAGCTAAGATTTCCCATGTTATCTATTTACCAGTATAGATGTTATGCTTGGGAAATGATAAATAAGACATATGGCAATGCCCAGAGAGTTTAACTTGCTGTAAAGGTTAATTTTTATATTGGATAGATAGATGGAGTCTAATGTAACCATTTTAACTAAAGAGTGTGTGTGTGAGATTGATAAGACATATCAAAATTAAATCAGTTTATCTCACTCAGTTAAATTAATGTATAAACTTTTGGCCCACCGTTGTTTGCAACCCTGACTTAACTTTCACGCCTAAAATTCACCCAAAATAAGAATATTTGGATTGTTTCATGAATATAAAATAAAGAAAGATATTCTCTAGTGATTAGTTTGAGAAAAAGCAAAGCTCAATTATGTGGAAATCTGAAAGACCTGGTAAATAAATAAAAAGACTAAGAATAAATTAAACTGTGATTGCAGTGCCATAACATCAGAGACAATTTCAGGAAACGCCAACCGCTGTTCAGTGAGGAAAATAAGAATCATAAATTAAATTTTTTTTAACAGTCATTGGTGCACTTTGGACAAGTCTCTGTATATCAACCAGACTCCTGTGTCCTCTCTTGCACTCTATTCTCTTTAGCTCACCCCACAGCTCTTCTGTAGGACTGAGATTTGAGGACAGAGGTCTTCATAGAAGAATGTTGATTTTTGTGTCTGAGGATTAATACCCTCACTGGACAGGATTGTTTTGTATTTTTGTTGTATTTATGTAACCAGATACTGTTTGTGAGGACAGCAACTGTGAGTATAAAATCTCCAAAACAGGGTTCACAGGGGCTTTGTAAAGTAAAGAAGCCCATAGCATCATAGGCCCTCCACCATACTTACCTATGGGTATGAACTGTTTTTGTGCATATTCATCTTCTGTTTTACGCTAAACCCATGTGTTTGCTGCCTAAAAGCTAGATATTAGTCTTGTCTGACTGAAGGAAACAGTTTCATTAAAAGGATTTAGCAAACTTCACATGTTTAAGTTTCTGAATTTAGAACAGAAAAGGCAATTTCTACATCTTTTAGCATGAGAATGTGTCAATCCATTAAAAATCTCATCTTTCCCAGGAAGGAGTTGCCAACAAGTACATAGGGCACTGTAGGAGCGGCATGAAATAAACAAGCAGTTCTGTCTAATTATTAGGCAGGAAAAAAATTCTACCTGATACCTCATCAGAACTGAAAAGGAGTTTATCCACAGAGAATATAGCACATCCTGTTGTAGCCTGACCAATATTCTGACATCTATTAGAATATCATAGAAAGAGCCATGAACCCAGTGCTCTGTTTGGGTTAAATAGTTTGCTTTGTAGCCAAAACACAGATTTATATGATGATATCATCAGGAATATACTGATAATACAATAAGATGGAGCACAACTGAGGTATAAATACACCTGACAGACGTTAACAGCATAGAGGCTATAAACAGTTACTGCATAAGGTACATTATAACAGAAAGATTCCTATAGCCACAGGTATGTAAATTGATTCCAGATATCATTTTGAGCAAAGGAAAACATCCACATATGATATAATGTTTCTTAGGAACCAAAGCAGTTTAGGTCACTGTTGGTTTTATTTGTTCTGTTTGACTAACTTCAGATTTTTGTTTCATTTATCGTACAGTTTCCTCATTTTGTGTGTTTTTGTGTGTGTGCATTTATTGTCATTTCATGTCCATAATTGTTTTGTGTATCACATTTCTCATCTGTACTATACTAAGGATAGACCCAAGGTGGAGGTATGAGTTATCTTTTATCTGTTTGGTTGTGTCTCTTAGCAAGCTAATCAGAAATTATCAAGAAAAACATAGTGGACAGAAAAAGCCTGAACAAAAGAATGCTCTGTTCAATTTTAGTGTAAATCAGAAGGAATTTCTGCATAAAGAAAAAAAGGAATGCAACTTAATCCTTGATGTTTTCTCTGATTGCTCTACATTTTGCCTTGGCTGTTAGCTTTGAATCCATATGGTTTGAATGGGTCTCTTTGGTCAGTTTTACATCCATTTTACATCATTTCAAGATTTCAGTGTGTTTCATTTAAGTTGTATTGTGTGCTGTCATTTTATTCAATTTTCACTGCATGCCTTAACTCTGAGGATTTAGCAGAAGAAAGTGACTGCAATTAGTTGAGCTAAACTGCTAAAGGACAGATGAAAAGCCTAATAGGTAATAGCTTCAAAGCATCCTTTTTCGTCTGTTTACATTTGTCCTCACTGTCCGGTATCTCTTACACTGTAATGTGAAAGAGGAAAAAAAAGTCCAATATCAAAAGGGGCTGCATTTTTGATCATGAGGGAAGTGGCAGTGTTTAATCAAATGCTGTGTTTGCCATTCTCCCTGTACTGAACATCCAAAGGCGTGCACATCAGAAGCCAGTGGAGAAAGGCCACATTCTGTGTTTGAACGCAGCTGAGCCATGACACACACAGGCTGTTTGTAACTAATTAGGTCTAGTTTGACTCACCTAGATTTTAATTATGATGACCTGCCTCCAAAATTCTTGTCCATTAGACCATTTGAACTTTTTTCACATTTTCTCACCTTATAAGCACAGACTTCTGTGTATTTAATGGGGATTTAATGTGAGAGGACAACACAAAGTAGAGTACAGTTATGAGGTGGAAAGAAAATGACACATGATTTTAAAAAATATTTTCATGAATGAAAATATTAAAAAGTGGTATGTATATATTTTTCTGTCCCCTTTATTTTAATACTCCTAATTAAAATCCTTTGCTACTAGCTGCCCTGAGAGTAACCTAATAAGTACATAGTTTCCATATTTGTTTCCTTTAATCTCAGTATGAATGGAGCTGTCTTGTGAAGACATGAGGTCTGTTAGAGAATGTTGAAAACAACAGCATCTCTACCCATTATGCAAAAATGGAATGGCACAATCATAATCCTACCAAGACATGGCTGTCCACCTAAACTGACAGGCTGGGCAAAGAGACCATTAATCTGGGAAGCAGTCAAGGGGCCAATGGTAACTCTGGAGGAGTTATAGAGATATACAGCTCAGGTGGAACAATTTGTTGATAGAAAAACCATCAGTTATGCAAACCACAAAGCTGGTCTTAATGGGAGAGTGGCAAGAAGAAAGTAATTGTTGAAAGACAGTTATGAGATGTCCTGTTTAAACTTTCCCATAAGTCAAGTAAGAGACATAGCATACAAGGAAAAAGGTTCTCTAGTTAGATGAGGACAGAATTAAACTTCTTGGCCTGCATGCAAATTAATATGTGAAGTGAAAAAGTAACACTGGGCATAACCACTGGAAGTTATTCCCAATGGAATGGTAAACCATGGTGGTGGACAATCCTGGATGACAACCTGTTAGAGACAAAGGACTGAAGCTTTCAGTAGAGGAAGAACCCTAAAACTAAAATCAGAGCAACAAAGGAATATTTTACATCTAAGTGTAGTCATGTTAAAAAAGGGAGGGGGGGAGGCTAATATGCAAATCGACTATATATAATGTCTTTCCCTCATCAAACACATACAAAGTGTTGCTTTGACTCTTTCATGCATGTTTGAGAAATCCTTGAATCTCCCATGGTAGCCATTCAGGGGCGATTTAAAGCTACAGTATGTAACTTTTGTAAAAAAATAAAAATAAAAAAAAAGTTTTCTACATATTTGCTGAAACTGTCACTATGTTGTGACAGTATGGTATGAGATAATCTGCAAAAAAAAAATCAAGCTCCTCTGCCTTCTTCCAGTCCTCCCAGTACTATCAAGAAACAACCAATCAGAGCCAGGAGGCAGGTCTTAGTGCTGTCAATCACCATGCCTGTGGCGTTGTTCATCACTTCCCCCTGTTCTTTTGCTATGCTGCACCTTGCAGAGGCTAGGCTAGTTAGCATGGCCCCCGATGATGGCGGATAAATGGTTTTCCTGGAATAGCAGGTTGTTTCTGCGCCATTAGCACATTTAGCAGCGAGTAAATGAGGTTGAGTGACAGTCCTAAGACACTCTTCCTGGCTCTGATTGGTTGGTTTTGGTCCGGAGCAGTGCATTTCTTCAGACAGCAAAAGAGGCTCAGGGAGGAGATGGAGCAGATTGAGCCTTTGGAAGATTATTTGTCTCATAACATACTGTCTCAAAATGGTGACAGTTTGAACAAACATGTAAACAACATATTTTTGTAAAAGTTACATACTGCAGCTTTAACGTATGCTCATACAATGAGCCGCCTATTTCCACAAAGCTCCTCCTCGGAGTTTCAGTTCACAACCGAGCTCTTGCCCCATAGAGAACCCCTTCCCCGTGCCTTTCCCACTCAGCTCTACCAGACTAGCGGCAGCAACAATTACCAAACTCCTGGTAGAACTGCACCTCTGCTGAGCTTATCAAACAAACTACAACGCTTCTAAGAATGGTTGTAAACGGCATCAAAGGCCAATTTCAAGGAGTCAGATACTCCTATGATGCACAGTCAAATGTTTTAAAAGTAGTTTTTGATATGTAAAGCATTTTCATAACAACTGAAGGTAACAGTTACTTGATTGTGCTTTAAAATGGCACTATGAACCTGGAAAATACATAATGCCCCTTTTAAGAATGGTCAGTCTAAGTACAAATCTAAATCCCATTGAGTATTGGTGTTAAGACTTGAAGCATAATGTTCCAGATGCTTGCCATCCAGCCTCACTGAGCTTGACCTGTTTTGCAAAAAAGAATGGGCAACATGTTTTGTTTCTTGATCAAAAAGCTATTTTGTGTTGGTCTATCCAACAAAGAAAGAATTGTGGCTGTAATTTGAAAAAGTTCAGTGATGTTTGAATTCTTTTGCAAGGCTCTGTACCTTCTGTCTTGCGCTCAGAGGAAGCTGGCCAGGGGAAGGAAAACCTTTATGAACCAGTTTAGAGGAAAGTAAATAGCAGGGTAATGGGAACTAAAGAGTGCTGCATTTAAAATGTGTTGCCGAAGATGTGCTTTTTACGGCTTCTAATTATATGGCTCTATTAATGTGTGATCAAAGCCCTTCTTGTTTTCTATTTCAGTTATATGCTTCATAAAACTTTTGTCCTAATTGACTTGGTAGGAAATTGATTGCCATGTCAGATAGCGAATATCTGTTTTCCACAGACATCCTGAGGTATTTTAAAGGTTACAGCAGACCGCTAGCTTATCAATTTACCACCTAATGAGGTCCATCAAAGGATGCATCGCAAATCATTATCGTCACTTCAGGTTTCCTATATTTTCATGGTGGTCAAACTCTTCTCCAGCATTCCTAATTAGAGAAATCAGTCTTCAGGGCTAACTCTCATTCACCATGAACTCAGCTGTTAATCAGATTTGTGAGAGCCTAAAATGTTACACAGCCAACTGAAAATTATTAACTTACTAGTCCTTTTCCTTCAATCTATGACAGCTTACTGCCCAGAGCAGAACATTAAGCAGAAAAGCAGTACAGACAGGTGATTCATGGACGGATGTTAATGCGGCAGACATACACGACTGAGGATATTCCCAGTGGTGTGCACTTACAGTTAATTGATAATGGAAGTCTATGAAAAGATGCACACTAAATCACAGCCAATGAGCCTGCCTATAAGGTTGCAGCAATTTAAGGAACAAGTCTCCAGAGTCTCATAAGATTTTCAACAAGTGAAAGCTCTTCTGAATTACTAATAATGCAGGATAATGCTTAACTCATATTACTTTACTGAAGACATTCAAATTTCAAATGCAGAGCTAATGCATAATGTTGCAAAGAATAAATACTCTAACCTTACCTAATCCAGGTTACACAATCCTCTACTGACATGCTTGATCTCTCTTTATGAGGCAGTTTGATTAGTATCTGTACCACTAAGCACATAATTCTGAGAATGATTCAACATTTGATGTAGTATTTTCCTTTATGAATCTGTTGCATGTTGCAAACAGAGTGAATTGGAAAAGTAATCATGCTTCTTTGCCTCCTCACAACCACAAACTTTAATGTATTTTATTGTGATTTTTTGTGATGGACTAGTTTCAAGTAGTGCATAATTGTGCAGTGGAAGGAAAATTATGATATTACACTGGATATTACGCTGGATGGACTTTATTTACTACCTATATGTATTATGAAAGCACTTGGCAGCACTGGACTTATTTAGGGGTATCAGAGTAAATGGGGCTGATTACATATGAATGTCACACACTTCAGATTTCAGTTTGCAAAAACATTTAAAAATTTTGTAAATTTTCTTTCCACTTTACAGTAATTCACTACTTTATGTGTCTCGATCTCATAAAATCCAGATACATTGAAGTTTGCGGCTGTGAAGTGACAAAATGTGAAAAAGTCTAAGTGGTATGAATACTCTTGAAAGGCACCATGAATCACATTGTGAAAATCTCATAATGCTAAAAACAAGGAAAGCATGTCAAATGGAAAAGAAGCTGTCTGTTCATATTTCATAAGTCTTAATCTTTATATTTTCTTTGGCAGTTGATTGGCTGGAAAATATGAGAAGACTAACCATAACAAATATACAGTATAGCATAGCATAGTGTAGCATACCATCGAGTGGTATCATGAGAAATTGTAATATGAGTGCAGCTGATGCTACACATTGTGTTTTATACTATAACCAGCACCCCTGGGCATGTGCAAGACAAGCACATTGCTACAGAAAAATAAAACAAAAGAAATAATACTTGTTTGTATGTATGACTGTAGTATATTCTATGATTCTTATTTTCACACATTTTATTTATGTATTTTTTTCACACTGTCCTGTCCTAGCAGCTTCAGGAAACATTGTGGTGGGACTAGTTGCCTTGCAGTGTCAGTGTGGTTTGTTCTTTAAAAGGGCCAAAATTTGAGATTTCTTCTTGAATAAACATTTATATGTAATTTTGCAACTTTATGATTACAGCAGCTGCTAGTTAAAACTTGTTTTTACAATTAGAATCAGAAATCATTCTGCTTCACTGTACTCTGAGTGGTTCTTCAACTGCCTAATCGTCACAATAAAATGCTGCAAATTTACATTTTTTGAAACTTGATACAAAAAAAACACACATTCACTCCAGTCTTGCTACCTTTGAGGACAAAAGATAGGATTTTTGTTGGCTATATTTTACATCTAACTATATATGTTTTAAAACACTAACTTGGTAGTTTTGGTTCAGAAACCATATCAAGAGGTTTTAATGGATGAATGGTGCAAGCAATGACGCATTGTGAAAAGCAATCAGAGCCCCCCCACACACACACACAAAAAAAAAAAAAAAAAAAAAAAAAAAAAAAGGACCCTTAAGGATCTGTAATTAGAACTTCTTATGGCATTCATTCAACAGCATTTTTAGAATCTGTGCAACTGCACTTTAGAGCATTCTTTGTGTATTTTCAAGGACAACGGTGACTCTCTCTCCACTCCATGATCAGTCAGCTCTTGTATCTTCTCCATTCCCTTAAAATGTTTGTTCTTCTTGCCAAACACAGACCCATTAATAGTGCATGAATTTTAAAAAAGCAAATTGAGAGCAAACAGCAGCAATGCATAAATTTATTTAATATTCTCATTGCTTTCAGCGCAAGCTGCTCAGCTTGTGCACTGCCTAGTGAAATCATGACAGCTAAGATTAATCTGGCTCATTTGGAAAAGCATCACTGAGCACTGTTGACAAAATAACTTTTGGTTGCATGCTGTAGGTAAGAATACTGAAGCTGTATCTTCATTTGAACTGTTTTTTCATTCGAGTGCTTGACACATGTCTGCATTATGAAAAGGAAATGACTATTCATATTGCAGGCTGTCTTTTGATCCTAGTTTTCATAAGGCTAACATTGTAATTCATAATTCATCAATTCTTCCCATGATAATGGTACAAAGCCTGAAGTGAGCTGAAAGGATGTGAGCCACAGTAACCCAAAGCTAATCAATGTGTTAGTGTTTAAGAGTTAGATGGAGGATGGTTTTGTCCAGGGGCCTTTCACGTGGTAAGTGAGACTAATCTTTTAGTATTACTATGACCAAACTAATCAATTCTAAAGACAGACAGTAGGCTTTCGGAAAGAACTCAAAGCTGGGCTGTGGCACTCACCCAGGGGAAATTTTCTTGAAAGTGCTGAAATTCATCTGGTCTTTTATTCACACAAAACACACAAATGTCCTTATCATTCTCAATCAAAAACTCACATTCCACCTACCTCTTCGAATCCATATATTCTCTCTCTTCTCTCTCTCTCTCTCTCTCTCTCTCTCTCTCTCTCTCACACACACACACACACGCACACACACACACACACACACACACACACACACACACACACACACACACACACTGAGCATATGAGGCCAGGTGGTGTGGTTAGTGCCAGATCTTGCTCCCTGCTCTCTTGAGTGCAATTGGTAACCTGAGCTGCCTGTTTGAATAACTCACTTATCCCAAAAGCTTCCTCACTGCAAAGACATACACTAACATAACAGTACTCTATTCAGACACCATATAAACTGCTGAAATCTCCTGATTCTGCAGTGATTATCAAAGTTCAACGCCGCAGAGTCTAAATTACCCCTAAATAATAGCTCATCATGTATTCATGTATTCATTCTTGGCATCAATAAGAAAATGTTTAACATGCTTTTATGTAAAACCATACATATGAGTTAACACTGCACGTTCACATATTGTCAGTTTGTTACATAATGCTTTTTCTTCAGCTTAAAGCAGGCTTTTAAAGGAGTAGTTCCAAATTGCAATGCAAACACTTTTTTATTCATCTTTAAACCAGCATTATGTTTGCATTGGATGATTATTTACATGTAGGCTGATGATTATTCACATAGCAAAGGGAGTGAGGAGGTAGTGCACCACTAATGATCTTTCTATGTGAAACACTTACTGTAAACAGAACATGTAAATTGCCTCTGGTTGGCATAACTGTCCGATATTAAAAAGAAAGTGGTGTAAAAAAAAACAAAAAAATATTTCAGTGGTTTACGTGAACACAGGTTTATTTAATATTTTTACAAGGGCCAGGACTTTAATGTGTTAATTTTGATTCGTTAATAACATAGATTTTAAGGCATTAAAAACTCTAAGGCAATTAATTGCAATTTTATTTATTTACATACAAAAGTCCCGAGCCGGAACCTCGTATACCTCTGGTATGCCTGTTAATCTGACACACAAGTGACATCCACAAACAACAGCGATAGATGACAAAGCCGTTTTTCTTGACCCACTGGGGGGTTAAGTTTTGCTTCATAAAATACTCTGATGGGATGTTGGAAAAGACTATTGTGTGCAAGTTGTGCAAAAAGGAGTTGGCCTATCACCAAAGCTATTCAAACATAAAATACCATCTCAATGCAAAACCTGTTTCAACAAGCACAGACGTCCCCAACACTAATGTCAGTGTTCACAATTCACATTTCCAAAGAAGTATTTTTTCAAAGAAGTTACCAAGTTACCATTCATGGTCAGGGGTTCCTGAAACACTTGAAAGGTGAATGGGTATAATCGCACTTTGCATCAATCTGATGGTTGAATAACCTAAATAACAGATCAAATAGCTTTGTTGTTGAGCTCAAAGGGCCATTTATTCACTAGTTTAGCAGAAAAAAGCATTTTTGAATTGAAAATGTTGCTTATTTTGTCAACATATTGTTTCCGATTTAAATGCAATTAATTGTGATTTACTTATTACAGACCCTGCAATTAACTCAGTTAAAGAATTTAATCGAGTCCTACCACTAATTTTTACACTGTCTTATAGACATGCATAATCTTCATTGAACGAACCACCTTTTCAAAGTATAATTGTAGTCACACAAAAGCAGTTAAAGATCAGATACATAACATCAACTGATTAATTTTATTTAAAACAGGAAGGGTTCCATTTTTTTCTTCCCATCTGTCCACCTTCCATTTCCCTGGTAAGGAAAAGAATCCCCACAGAAAGATGCTGCCAAAGTGCAAATGGGACTTCATTTGGCTTAACTGTCATGAAGACACCAGTGTCCTCATGCACACATTGACTTACATTTAAGTGTTTTGGGGATGACAGTTAAGGGGTTAAAGGTCACTACATACTTTCTGGTCATGACATGAAATGTAGAACTCCAGGAAGTCTTCACAGGTCTCTGCCACTGCAGCACACCAGCTTCATTTTTGTCTGACACCACACAAAAAAAGGTTCTGGCCCAATTATGACAAGAACAAGCTCCAAGAACTCCAGAACCAAGGCTATTAGAGGATGATGATGTCATTTTGTTCTTGCAAGCCTGGAAGAGAGAACACGTCTCTGGTCTTGTGGAGTATGTGGATTACAGGCCTTAAGTCCAGATCTGTGGAGTGCATGGCAAATAGTTGTCCTGTTGAGAGATTCTCCCACATGAGATGTCAATCTCTGTCCCCCCTGCAGGGTCTAAACATAGGCCTGCTTATAATTTCTCTCAAACTTCACCCTTTGCCTCTAACAAACCTAAGCAGCCTTCACAGAACAGCTTTATTTATACAAAGATTAAATTAGACACGTTGTCTACTTCCAAAGTAGGTGACTTGGCAAATGATTGCATTGAATTTTATTTAGAGATACGAGATTAAAAGGGTGAGTACAAATGCACAGCACACTTACAAATTTTCATTTGTAAAAAAAAAAAAAAAAAAAAAAAAAAAAAAAAAAAAAAGACTATGTATAATCTTCCTTCCACTACATAGTTATGGGCTACTATGTGTTGTTCGAATCCCACGAAAATACATTTAAGTTTGTGATAGTAGCGTAAAGATCCTCGAAGTGTTTACAAGTTGTGCTGTGAAGCCCTCTATGGGTTGTGTAGAGTACTGCAGCAGCAGCAGTGCGCTTTCTCCTCCCTCCTCCCGGAGCAGGAGCTGCATTCCTCTCCTCTCCGCTCCATTCACACGCAGGGGAGCCGTCGGACCGAGAGCAACGCCGCCGCCACTCCGTGTGACCAGCGTGGAAATGTGCCCAAGTTGTGGAATTTAAAACCATGGCGGGGTTATCAGCCATTAGGATCACTTGAACCCGTAAGTACCCGGCGCGAGTGGAGCTATATTCTCGCGTGGAACAAGCTCGGCTTTTAGCTGGCAATTTTGAGGTTATGGTTGTTTTTTGTTTGTTTGTTTTGTTTTGTTGTTTTGTTTTTTTTTTTTTTTTTTTTACAGTTTACTGTTGATCAGTGTGGCGAGTTTTTGTCCCCGTGTTTCTCCTCGACTCTCGGGGGCTGTACGAGTTTTAGGAGCTGTGGAAAAACCGGTGGAGGAGAAGACAGAGTGTTTGGAGGTTTGTGCTGAACGTTCAGGACTGAATCCGCTTAGAAAACTAGTTGTTTAGGCGTCTTAGTTGATCAGAACATTTTTAATGACCTCGGGTTAAACACCTGGCGCAGAAACTACTCTCTGCTGGGTGTTTTTTTTTTTTTTTTTTTTTTTCCTCCTTCGTAGCCTCTGCTTTGGTGCAGTGGGCGCTAAGTTTCTGACCGGCTGCAGTTAAAATGAGGTTTTTGTTTGAAACCTTATAGAAATAAAACAAACCTCTGGGATCGCTGTTTTGGTAGCTCGGGGTGCGTCTTGCTGTCGCTTTTCCTCGGAGGAAGGAGGAGGAATGCCACCACCACCATTATGCATAATTACAGGTATTCATAGCTTGACACTCAAATGTTTCCTGGATATAAATTCATCTTCTGCCTTACTTTTTATTTTATTTATACTAAACACTTATTTCTTACATAGATCTCAGGGAGGAGTTGTGTTAGATTTCTCAAGGGGAGGGAACAGGGGAAAAAAAAAAATCGATCCCTCTTATTAGCTTTGAAATAATTAGAAATTGTGTTGGTGCGATGTGAAAAGAGCGTTAATCTGCTAAAGAATAAGAGGCAATTTGCGGGCTTTGTTATTCGACAGCAATTGAATTCCCCCCCTATTTCTGAGCAGAGCAGGGATGGAGTGAGAGGCGAGGGCTGTCTGTGGGTGTGTTTGAGTGCGCATTGGTTGTCAGCTATTGAAAATGCTCTCATTGCTCTATCGGATTCTCCTCATTTATGTGTGTGTGTTTTAAAAATCAAATCCTTGTTAACCTAATTAGTCGTCACACCCCGACCCCCTGCACGTTGTTTGAATTCATTTGGATCCGTCAGTCATACTAGATTGCAGATGCTTAAATATAAATGTACCTTTTTTTTTTTTTTTTTTTTTTTTTTTGAGCAAGAGAGAGAGAGAGAGAGATGGGAGGAGGTGGAGGACTGGGGCCAGAGTGGAGCTTATCTACAAAAATCTCTGCAGCTGTCCTTAAAAATTAATGCAGAAGTCTTACAGTATATCAGGACACAACAAGAGCATGTTTTCTTCATTGTGACTGCAAAATGTGTTCAATTTTGACACACAGGTAGGCAAGTGTAACCGGTAAAAAAAAGTGTATGAAGGGTTTATGGTTTCAGAATGTGCTCAGATTTTCCGTCGTACCGTTGTAATGGTTTAAAGTCCTTTTGATGAGATGTTAAAAGAAAGTGTTGAAGTGACCTGAGTTTTCTCCTGCGGTCTGGAAACATAGAGTTGCACAGCACTGCCCCTCCCCAACTTGTTGCTGTGCACAGGTGATGAGCTGTTTGGAAGGAAGCTACTGCACTTTCCCCTCTTTATAACATTTGTAAATATTTCCGGTTGCCACAGGTACGGTACAAACCTCAAGTCAGTTATCTTTATTACAGAGCACCAGCCTCTCTCCCACTGGTTGCTTTGCATTGCTGGTCAGCTTGCTTAAGAATGTCTTCTACACATTTCCCTAGCTACCCATTAAATTTTATCCTGCAGCAAAAAAACCAAAAACAAACAACAGAATATATATACACAGTCATGGTGTAGAAACTAAAGGAGTGCCACCCATCACTCATAGGGTACCACTGTTTTTGCAGGGCAGATAGCCAGATCAACAAACCAGCTAATATCAGCTGTTCATATGTACAGAGTTGTTCTTTAAAGAGCAAGGAAGCAAAAACGTACAGTCTATTACACAATAAGCGTGTTCCTTTGAAAACTACAAATAGATTTAGCTGGAATTTATTCCATAGTAAATCTGAGCATCAAAATCATAAATAACTGTGAAATATAATTGATTATTACAGATATAATCTTGTCAATCAGAGGTAATGTGATGATCATGAACATCAATTTAGACAAGCAGCAGCCTCTCTCACTGACAGTTAAATGAAAGGGACCTGCATTCACATGTAAATGTTTTTGGGTTTGAACCGAGCCTTGAGTGTTTGCTTAAGAGGTGGCGTCCAGCTGCAGGTAAAGAGACATTTCACCAACCATGCAACAGGAGTGTGGTGAGCTTGTTTCATCAAAACAAACAGCATTTCTATTAATGTGGGGCTGGCAGCATCGAGAGGCTGTTGTATAAACTTGAGATGCACGAGTCATCGTATTCGTTGTGAATCTTTAACCTGCAGAAGCCAGTGTTTTGGTGAGTAATTATTTATAGTGGGAGTATATGTGATGTCACAATGTTTGTGTCAGCGAGAAGCCAGTTTGCTGTTTAAATAAAAGCCCAGAATATTTGAAGTTTATTTTCTAAGCTGTCTTTAGCGCTTGGTATAGAGGATCAGTGCAATCATTAGCAAAACAGCAGTCTGTGTGTGTATTCTGTATGGAGACGCTTACATTAACTGTGAGATATCCATAAAGCTGCTAGCATTTCCAAATCCAGCATGTTTCAAAACAGGCAGAAGTTAGAAGCTCAAAGGGATAAAACCTAACACATCTGATGTAATACGTTCAGCCTTCCTGTTATCTGCTGAAAGTCTTGCTGCCTTTAAAAAAAACTGCAGACATGTCTCCATATGTCATCAAAAATAGTTTCTTTTTAAGAAGCTTTTTGATCTTTTTCATTTTGCCTCCTTTGACTGTCTGGTAAATAAGGTTGGACGATATGCAACATTTTCCCAACAGATATCCGTCAGTCCAACAAATAATGATGGACGATACATTTGCACAGCAGATGTTTGGACTTTTTTTGTGGGCAGAACAATGTAAACATGCACAGACTGATTTGCTAATTTAGAACACAAGAGTCCAAAAAAAAAAGAGGAATTAGTTGCCAAAAAATACAAAGTTGCCTGTTTGGAATTACTTTGGCTTTAAACAGTAAAAGAAGTAAACCACGGGGTGTAACCAAGGTGGTTTGTCGCTTGTGCAGTTTTAGCAAACGACTCAAACATGATGAACTTGCATGAGCATTACGTGCTACACAATCACCAGGTGCTGCAGCTCCATCAATAATCTCTGAAAAAGCTTTTCACCAGCAGAAATATGAAATAGACTAAGATAGACACAGTGCACCTTGGCTGTAATTATCTCTCTGGAAAATGCATGAAAACGTTTTCCATTGATGTCACAAATGGCTGGAAAATATACATACCAGCCATAAGAACACCTTTGAAACTGGTCTTCAGCACCGCTGGTAAAATTGTTAACCACCTGTGCACACTGCTAAATCCAAATAAGGGTAAACATGCTTGTTTTCCTTGTCAACGAATTTCTAAGTTATATCCAGAAGACATAGCCTTTCTATTTGTTCTAATTCTGTATAGTTTTTGGATGTTTTTGTTATGTATTTATTTTGAATGCACCAAATCGCTCAAAAAGACTTAAAACTGCAGGGGAGATTTTTATGGAGGTGCACACGTTCGCTGGAGACTAATTCTAATTTAGTTTATATATCTGTATTTGTTGTTTCATACTCGAATACATAAAACAGATAAACAGTGGAATGGCCCATAAGCACGATTAAATTGGGGGAGCCCCCCCACCCCATTGCAGTTGTTATTTAAATAAATGTGTTTTCTGAACATAGGATGCTGCCTTTCTGTTATAAGTTTGAGTAAATAAATCCCTGCTGCACTTGGAGGCACTCTGGGGAAAATAAAAGCTTTGCTTGCAGCTGGAAGGAGTTTGTGTGCATCACTAAAAAAGGCATTAGTTGCTATTTTTTCCGTGGGCTATTGTGGCTTCAATCAAGCATTATTACCGTAATTAAGAGAGTAACTTATAGGCCAAAAAAAAAGCTATAAAAAAAACCAACCGGTGAATGGCTCAGCTTATCGTCGGTGGTCGATAAAGTCGTCCAGACGCCCAACCTTACCGGTAAACACCTCATAGATCCTGAAAATACTGAACTTTGAGTATTCTTCACTTAGTAGCAGTTTCCACACCAAAGAGTGCTGTCGGCAGGTAGGGCTTAGTATGATGCATTAGCGATTAGGAAAGATAAGACATTTTTGAGGTTCTGACCAGTTCTACTCATCAACTGTTCTCTTTGCAATTCACCAAACATATGGGTTGCACTCTTTATGCTGTTTCTTTCATAATAATACTCTATTTGTAGCTTAGCATGAAGAGGTCTGCTTGAAATGAAGAATAACCAGTGATCTGTTGTTGTTCTTGGAAGGAATGCCAGAGTAATTGTCAGGTTGTAATAGGATAATAATATGCGAACATGTTCAGGCTTGTCCAGACAATCGCATTGCTGCAGCCTAAACACCAACGTTCACACTCTGTCCCAAACACTCAAGGATGTTACAGTGTCATTTATTGAAAGATTGTGTACACATGATTTCAAAAAGGTTTCCAGTGTAAATCAAAGATTTTCTTAAATCCTTTTGTTTTCCTAAAGTGTCATCTTGTATGGCGTTTTTGCATAAAAGCTGGCAACCCAGCCAGAACATTACAAGCAATTTGCCTCGATCATCCTTAATTATGATACAGATCTGCCTCACAAAGAGCTGTTGCTGTCAGGAGTGTTCAGAGACTGCGCTATCCGGTCTGCCCGGCTGCAGTGCTGTGAAGAGTGAATCGGTGATGTCCAAACTTTGGAATTTGAGCTGACGTGCACTTTGCACCCCTCTGGCCCTGCCTTTTGTGTGGCTTCTCCCTGCATCGCATTCCTATGGACCTTTCAGTCGGCAGGTCTGATTAGATTGTTGGAGGATGACTAGAGCAGCTAGGGGTTTGTTGAAGTGGAAACTGAATTACACACGGTGCACAGGCAAACTGGTCGTTAATATTTTGTTGCGTTCTGCTCGTGCATGTATTGATAAGGGATTTTGGACAATGAGAATTTAAATGAAATTCCTGGAGGCACAAGGCAGATTTTTACAGCTTGATTGGAAAAATGTCCTTCCAAACCACTTGATGGACTGTTACCATTTGCAGTGTGTATTGCCAGCTTGTGAAATCCAGCTCATTTTCCAGTTTCTTTACTGTTTGACATTTTGATCCAACCTCATCTTTAGGCATTTCCTCCTCTCGCCTTCCCTCTCATACCTCTGCTCTTCTGCTTCTCTTCCTGTCCACATTCTTTTTCCTTTCATTTCTGCCTCACCCTCTCCTGCTGTCAGTGTGGTCTACCTCTCCCCTCTTCATTTTACTCTCTTCCTGCTGTCATATTTAATTTTTCCAGTCTGTTTTTCTGTCTTGCAAATGCTAACCCACTCGAAAATGCATCATGGTCCCTCATCTGCCTTCCAGAGATGAATCCCTGCACATGCAAGGCTTATACCTTCCTGCCTTTCATTTGCTCTCCAGACTCCTTGGCAGCTTAAGGGTCCTCCGTTTTTTTTTTTTTTTTTGTTTTTTTTTTTTTTTTTTTTTTTTTTTGTGTACAACCGGTTCTCCAGGATGTTCTTGCTGGGATAATTGGTCTTCATAGTGTGCCAGCGTCTGTCCCATCGCTGCTTTTCAGATTGGTGCTCATTGAGGAAGCATTTATCACTCTGAAAGAGGATCTCCTCTCTAACAGACATAGTGGCTGTGTCAGAGACGGCTTGGTATGCTGTAGTCCTAAGTCTCTCCGCCATGCGTGAGCACTTTCTTGGCTCACTGCTGCTGTAATGCAATATCTTTTGTCATATAATAGCCGGTGAGGATGGCTTGTTTTTATTACATAAGTTTTCATTTGTGTCAGTCATCCTAAAGAGGTTATAGCTAGAGTGGCATGTTGCTACGACTTTGCTTTTCTTGTGCATCAGTCTACATCCTTTTATTTTTCTTTGATCTTGTCCAATTTTTTTTTTTTTCGCCTGAAAACCTCCTACACTGTCTTAAGAAATTCAGGAAGATATAGAATTTAAATATTTCCCACAATTTAATATGTATTATAAAGATAAAGTTTATCTTTTTTATCTTATCTTTAGCTGATCTTTCCTTTTTATCTTTATTATAAAGATAAAAATTTTATTAATTGTTTTAAAATCAGTGACGTTACATCGAAAACTCTCCGTGACAATTTTAACGTGGAAATCTGTGCAGAAACGTTGTGCTTCCGACGCATCCTGTCTGTTTTCTCTGCACTGTCACTTTTCCATCTTTTCTGTCTGAGCATTTCTCTTCGTCTCTCTGGGTTTTTGCTTGGAGCCCCGAGGCGAGGAGCCACACAGCGGTAGGAATATTAAACGCTCTAAAGATGGAGCAGCAGTTAGAGCTCTATCTGAAAACCCCGTTCTACACACACTTCTCATGGTATCAACACCTATCCAGCCGACGAGCACTAATATAAAATAAACTCACTCACCAATACCTGGCGGGCCCGTCTTGACTGACTGCTCAAATTGGAATGACCTCCATTTGGCCCACATAAAAAGCTGAGATTGAGCGCCGGTAGGTGGTGTTGAACTGCAAAGTGCCACTGCATTACCAGTGATATTGAGAGGTGACTTCGCTGGTGAGACGGCAGCACAAACCCTCATCAGCACCAATCAGAGTCAAATTTAAAGGTAGACTAGGCTATCTTCAAGGGACTGACAGCTTTATTTTGGTCCCTGGAAACTGTCTGAATTAAACTGTGCACTCTGTGTAAATACAAGTGTACAGAATTTAAAGACGAAAGCCCAGTGTGCATTGTTTGATGGCTTGACCTCCTTTAAAAAAAGATTCTTCTTGCGTCCCTCCCTTCAATAGTCGCCAAATTAATTTGACCAGAGCTTTGGCAGAGCAGAGCTGAGCTGTCTTGCTGCTTTCTGTCTCTGAGGAAGGCAGCCTTAGTTTTTTTTTTTTTTTTTTGGTGCCTCTGTCGTGTGCTCATCCAAGTGAACTGTCTGTTATGTATAATTAATTTTCTCCTCTCTCCCAGTTTATTTTTATCGCCCACTTTTAACAGTTTCTTCAAAGGACCCCTCCCCCGCTTTCGTCTTCCTCGGTGCCTGCAGAAAGTGACAGCTGCTTGAGTATGGGAGACACTTTTTGAAGCAGGCACTAAAAAGGCCACTTCGACAAGACGAATTGGAGTGAGAAATCTGACATTATCGAACAAATGTGGCTGCAAATGGGAAATAAGTTTTTATTGTAGTCCCTATTTGTCTTTTGGGGACCGAATTTAAGTTGTCCTTTTGTCTCAAGTGTTGTTGATTGGTTTGGTGGCTGAGATTAAACCGCATTTAATTTGTGGAATGGGCTCTGGTCCAAACCAAAGAAACAATTTTATTTGTTCCTTCTGACCCTCAGTTCACCACAGCTTGGATTGGGTTCTAGTCGCACTCATAAGATCCAGTTCCTCTCCTGACCCACTGGCCTTGTGTGGAAATCCCACAGTCGCTGCAGCTAGCGGGCACAGCCTCAGCATCTGTGGTTTCCTCCCCAGCATGTTAATACTCTTGTCAGCATTCCATCCATCTCCCTTCAGACACCGAGTCAGACAGGCGGCCAGGGTCTCTGATTTATGTGGACGTAAAAAAATGCCCTCTCTTGTTGTGTTTCCTCTTTTGAAGAAGAGTCTGGATCTGCTATCGATCTGGAAGCCACGGTTCCTTCCTGTAACACTAGATGAGACCTACAGGTTTCATTTTATTCAGGTCTAATTTTACTTCTGAGGTGGGAAATGAGATGGATAGCTAATCTACCCTACATAAATCCTTTATCCTGTCCATTGTTGTGGAGTTTCAACTCCTTTTTCTTTGAGTTTTAAAAATTAGCCTTTAAAATCAAGAGAATATTACTTTTTGTTCCAAAGTCTGCACAAAGCAGCTGCATAGACCAGTATGAGATTCTCATTGTGTGATAATGTTGACCACAGTTTGGTTTTCTACACAACAAAAAAATGAAAATGTGTAACAAAACCTAACTGCTTTTGTTTAGAAGAGAAAGCTATTATTATGCATGCTTCTGCTAAAATAACATCAAATATTGGTTATTAAAGGTAAGATAATGATATCTTTATTTTAATCTTAAAACGTAGACTGAAGCAAAGTTATCAAGTCTTTATTGAATATTACACTCTTTTCCTATTCTGGTTCTGTCGAGTAAAACAAGTATATCACTATATTAACTGATTTAATTAGTTGGGCTGTCTGGTCAGGTTGTAAGCTGGCACTCACTCCACTACACTGTGGTTTTAAAAAGGGTGGGGGTGCAGTGGTGTGTTACTGTATCTGTTTTGATTCTGCCACTTTCTGTAGTATCTCATTAAAAGGACTTTAAACCGTAGGAATGGTATGACAGAAATGCCCAGTACCAAAGTTGCTCTAAAACTTTGTTCACTAATAGGTGGAGATGCACCAGTCCATGTAAGACCGTATCGGCTAGTTGATACTTTTTTTTTCCCCCGATTCATTAATTAGTTCAAAACCAAGAACTCCCACCATTTTCAGTCTGTTCATTTACCAACAGCATTTATTTTGATGCACTTTTTGAGTTCAATATAATTCAGATCATGGTTTGGTTAGATACATGATTTGATTCAGAAATGGAGATAATCTTATAATTCCTTTTTTATCAGCTGGTTTTAAAACTGCTGTCTTTTTAAAAAAAAATCCATAGGACATATTTTCTGTCAGTTTGGAAAAACTTGACTGGTGCATCTCTAGTAAAGGCAGATTAGAATTAAGTTTTGGTTAGCTGTGTGACAAACGGCTAATAATAAGTAATATTATATACGGCAAACTGCCCTCAACAAGTGTCGTTATTGATAAAAACTGATAAGGATGCTCTGTCCATCGATTCTACCTGACCTTCTCTACACACCAGTGTGTAAGTCACTGTGCAATATTTTTAGGCCTTTCTCACAGATTCTCTGTCAGTCTTCCTCGCAGAGATAGTCTAAGTTTAGATGAGGAAGCCCGATGGTTGTTTACTGTGCTCACTAGAGTCTGTCGGCGTCTTCAGGCATGTTTGGCTTGTTAATGAGAACCACTGTGTGAGAGATGAGGCAGCGTGCTGTGGGTGTGTGTCTTTGCATGTATTTGCATGGTGATAAGCAGAGCATCGTCCGCACACTTTCACTGACGTGCACAGCTGTATATGGGATGCTGTTTCAGTGGGTTTGTGGCAGTGCGGTGATGCCTTATGGAAGTGTGTAAGGTTGCCCTCCCCATTGTGGAGGACGAAACAAAACTCACATATGGACATTTTAATTGTTGTGATAAATGTTTATGGTGCTGCACCTCTTAATTGCTTCCCTCTCTTTTTATTCTTCTCAGTCTCACTACCTCCCACATTTTTACTCTTTTCTTTCATCCCACTCCTCCCTGTTCTTCCGTATGCATACCCTCCAGGTTCCTGTTGTGTTTACCAACGGGTATCTTAAATAATTCAGGCTGTCCATACTCCCCAGCCCTGTAAATAAGACTAATAGAAGGCAGGTTTCTGAAGAGAGCCACTTGCCCAGGGAAAGCATTGCTGTGGGCTAGCCTATAAATCAGCTAGTTGCCTGTTTGGCCCCTTTACTGTGGCTGCATTGTGGACTACAAAGCAGGAACGACCATGTTAGCGGAAGGAAGGGTGACTTAATGCAGAGAGGTCAGCAGCAGGGTGGCGTTGGCCCTGAGGCAATGATGGGTATTGGGTGTTTGTGTGCAAATCCATGCAGGATGCTGGGTTTTTTTTACATCTTTAATTGGATTTTGAGATGTATCTGTATAACACATGCGTACATACACGATGGCTCATAAACTGTTCATACTGATGTCATCGCAGGCATTTGTGTTTACCAGATGGTGATAAAAATTGTCATTATTACCTTCCCAGAGTTAACATTTGACTGGTCCTTCTGGGCCCTTGTGTCAGTGTATGGCTAGATTGTTGGTACAAGTTTTTATAGATGCAGTCTTCAGAAGAAAAAATGGATTTGGGAATAACAAAAAATTAAGTCATTCTTCTTATATCCAATTTAGGAGGCAGTTTTTTTTTTTTTTTTTTTTTTTTTTAAATCGACTTTTGTTCCGAATCATCTGGAAAAAATTCCCAGCTTCTCACTTCTCCAGATCTTACCGTTGAGTTGCCTGTGGGTTTTTTTTTTTTTTTTTTTTTTTTTTTTTTTTTTTTTTTTTTTTTTTTTATATGGCTGACTCAGCTCGGACCTGTCAGGTTTTGGGGACCATTTCAGAGTTTGAACTTAAACCTTTTCGGTAAAAGCTGAGTCATTAGACACTTTTTACAATTAGTCTGTCACAAAGACACTATTTCTTTTAGTTTCTTTGTTTGAACCCTAAAAAACAAGAATCAGATGTTTGTGTCCATAGGAATTTTTATGACCTCCTAAAACAAATTTGATTTAAAAATTTTCTAGGCCTCTATGTATAGAAAATTATTTATTTCCAAACATTTTTCTTATTCTATTATCTTAGAAATCCGTCCGTCTGTCCATCCATCCATTGACAGTGAACTATTGTGCTTAAATTTAAAAACAAACTAAAAGTGACGGCAAAGTTGAGTCTTTAACTATGGACTTTTGACGTCAAAAGTGTGCTGGATCTCTTGCCGTTGTATAAGCAATAGTTTCTGATTCTCTGCGTCTGTTCCCTCCAGGCTTTTGCTTCAGCCAAATTAAAATATTGTCTGAAACTTTTAAATTGGTGCTGAAGCAGCATGAAATCTCCAACACCTCCTCCCTCCCCTGGCCCTTTCTCTTTCCACAGCCACTGTGTCAGCTCTCCTTTGTGCTCCTCTCAAAGGGTTAAAGAGGGAGAAGTGATGAGTGGCTCGCAGTCTCTGGCTTTCATTGTGTGTTGGCATTGTGCCACTGCATAGCATGTCGACCACAGACATATGTACAAGGGACTTTATTCTCTTAACTCTTTATTTCACTCTGCTACAGTTACACAGTAGTATCAGCTGCTGCAAACCAATGCAAATGCTGCTAATACTGATGCTTTTACTAGGATCTTGATGCAAATTTGTTTTTCAAATGGATTCAAACCGTTTTTATTTTGCCTTTCGCAGTTTCACAGTTTGCCTGCACCTTCCTTGTGGTTTTGTAACAATCCATAACTTTAGAAACAAGTTCAGTGATGCCCCAGAAAGATTCTGGTTTTCTTCTCCTGCCTCAGTGGAAACATGTGCTTGTGGACCATAAAACCCAGTTTCCCTCTGTCTCCTCCCTTGCATAGCTTGTTAAGGGAAAAACCACTCGACAGCATGTTGTGCAGAACATTAGCTGCTGCACAGGATAATTCTTTTAACAGACCTGGGCTACCTCCACTCTGCAACGGAACAAATCCTGGGGGTGCTTTTAAGTCGTCTCGCCCTTCTCGACCCCCTGCAGAGAAGAGGCAAGCAGAGTGGGGCGGCTTTGGGAATAAGTGCTTGGGGACAGACAATGGTGGATCGGCCTCAGAAGGGGGCTGGGGGTGTGGGGGGTGAAGTGCAGGGTGCAGCCAGAAATAGAAGAAGAGCACAAGAAGGTGGGGGTGGCCCCCAAACTAGAAGGAGGAGGTATGAGATCAGGGAGGTCAGAGGTTAGACTGATCCCTACTTTAAAGGTGTAGTGGGGTGGCGGAGGTCTTATTGCTTGGGCTCTCTTGTTGCTTTTTACCCTGCCTGGGGTAACAGTCTACTACTGCATCGTGGGGGAGGGGTATTTAGGTGGGCGTGAGTGCGAGCTGCACATTGCTGTCCCATGATGACTGCAGTTGTGCTCGCTGACCTCTGGCCCTGGCCTCTACTCTCCCTACCAGGAGCTGTCACAGAGGTCAGCAGCATGCCAGCTTCCACGTGAAGAGACACTGGGTAACTGAAGGGTATCTTTGCTCCAGCAAGTCTTTCTGGGAGAAGATAAAGAGACAGAACATGTGACGAAGTAGCCAGCAAACATGAAGGAATGTGTCTCCGATACCATTCAGCATTTCGAATGAAATGGGGTGTGTAACTTGTGACCGGTGTGTTGATGCGTGCAAGCAGGGAGGAGTGTTCTTTCTTATGCAAGTCCTTTTCTCTTAGGGTTGTTCTTCATTCCTCGCTGAGATCCACAATTTCCTTGGTTCCCTTTGCTTGTGAAGGAATGTGGCTGTTCTGCATGATCAGCTCTGCTCTTCACCATTATAGATTGTGATTTTGTTTGCTTCAAGAGATCAGCTTGGCATAACCCCTGCTGTTCCAACAGATTCACTCCTTCTGCCCTCAGAAATGTGAAGGATAGTACTGGCACTTAAAGCAAAATAAAATGAGTTTAACTTGTAGTGTTTCAAATATTTGATTTCACTCACTCTTAGCTTTACAGTTGAAACCTGAGGGGTACGTACTCTGTGTTAAAGGACCCTCCTCCCCCTCCCCTTGCCCCACAAACACCTTTGTTTCACTGTCTGACAAAATTATTTCTATCTGAGAATGAGAGGTTTTTTTTTTCTCAAGAGAATTTTTCTTAAAATACAGATGGCATATAGATGCTTGGAGGTGTCGCGTTTAGCCCTTCAGATGGTTATATGCAATACAAACGACATGGAAATGTCCACTTTTTCGGTGTTAAATGGTGATTTCAAGTCCTGGATAAAAGCAAAAGACATTGTAAAGACCCTAGTTGTAGCTTGTAAGAGCGTTTCATTATTCTCAGTGGAGTCCTGTATTGATGTGGTCTGAAAGGCCACTCAGGGAGGTAGAAGCTGTAGCTCCAACAGCAAAATGATAAACCTGATTACAGTTTGTATATGTCCTCAGTGACACAGACCGTAATTTCCAGAGACATACTGTGTGGTCTAAGGAAACTAAAATTGAAGAATTGTTTGGCCGTAATGACCATCTTTACATTTGGAGGACTAAAAGGGGCAACCTTACAAACTTGCAAAGACCACCACCTCTAACTGTGAAGTACGGGGGTGGCCGCATCATGTTGTAGGGTTGTTCTGCTGCAGTGGACTGATGAGCTTCATTACATGAATGGCATCATGTGGAACATTATGTGGAAATATTGAAGCAACATCTCAAGACTTCAGCCAGGAAGCTAAAGATTGGGCAGAAATGGATCTTGCTGCCAAATTAGTTATAAAGTAGCTTAAGGGCACTGAAGTCAAAGTGTTGGAGTTGCCATCACGAAGCCCTGATGTCAATCTCAGCTGAGCTGTAAAGGCATATGCAAGCAAGGTGGCGTACAAACCTGACCCAGGTAGACCAGTTCTGTCTGGAGGAATGGGCCGAAACCCAGAGTCTGATCCGTTTGATCAAAGTTTAAAAGGCAATTCTGCCAAATACTAAGAAAATAAGGCAAATACAAAAACATGCAGATGATCCTAACTGACCTAAAACAGGAAAAGTCCCATTTAATGTCTGACAATGGAAAAAAAAAAAAGGGCTCTTTAATACAGCATATATAAAAACTAGTTTCAGCTGTATTTGGTCATTCTTGTGTAGTGCATTGCCATATAGCATGGTTATAAAACACAGGGCTCGCTGTTTTTAGCCACACCTCGTCATTCAGACTTGGCCACCACACAGACACTTCCAAAAGCAGCCCATCTCCCTGTCTGCTTGTATCTACATTAATATAAAAGCCCTTAGTGCTGAGAATAGGTAAAGGGCGGGAAAAGGAGGAATCTGAACAAAACGTTGCCAGAAACAGCTAAGGGGAAAGAATAAGACCGCCAAGAAATGAGGGAGGGAACTTGGCAGCACTTGCGAACTCAGAACAGCAACGAGGCAGCTCACACCAAAGAATAATAAATGTTGTTGCACAGAAAAGCTCTTGTATGCAAGACACGGTGAGGTAGAGAAGAGTGGTGACGGAGGGATGAGGGGAAAACTCAGTGAAGCTGATTCAAAGTTTAATTAAGGTCTAAATGCAGCATTGGAACAGCTGCTGTTGCTTGCACCACCCTGCCATACGCGATTTACAGCTTTTTCTTATTTATTTGGAAGCTAAACAGATGTTATAAGGGGGTGGCAACTTTATCGGACGAGAGGTTTGGTTTCAGGGAAGAGGAAACTCCTCCTCACTTATACTGGTGAGTTCAGCAAATTGCTGTCGCTGTGTGCTCATCATAGCAACACAGGCTGTGACTCTGAGTTCTTGTTAGCTATCCAAGCTTTATGGATTCTTAAACCTAATCTCAGCATGTAATTGTGTTGCTTCCTAGGGGGCAGGATAATAAACACAGGTTATTAAATTTTGAGCCAGACTAACTAAAAAGCATTAACTCATACTAACATTTTTATGCTTAGCCAGAATTCTTTTCAGTCAGAGAATAGCTACGGTACCCTGGGAGGTTGAATGAGCAGTTAAAGCTAGAAGTACACTACCTTGCAAGAGTATTCACATACTTGGAGCTTTTTAAAAATTCTGTGTCAATGTATCAAATAAAATACACTGACATTAAGTTACTGTCAATAGTTTTTGACAATTATGAGAGGTAACAACTGTGAATTTAACATGCATCACTAAGCTCTGTTATTTATTTTAGCTGATCGGTGTGCTTGATATGAAGTTTTTGCTGTGCTTGATGATTGTGGGTAGCGCCCCGACATGCCTGCTTTGTTCCCTCTAAGTTTAGTTGATATTCACACCGGGCTTCTCATCTTGAGCTTCAGTCTTTTCCACCTATTTATCCAAAAGTCTCTCATCATCAGGATGAAGGAATCCTGCTCTGTTGGGCTCGATCACATTCGCTGTCTGTGTGACTCTCGCTCCTTCTTGCTCTCCCATGGAGGCCCTGATGAAAATGGCTGTTTAATCATGCAGAGAGGTCAACCAATCAAAGGGCACAGCCTGAGTGATTTAAAGGCCTGTTCGTAGCACAGCTGGAGGGGGAGAGAAAAGGGAGAGTGATTTGGACAGAGAGAGAGAGATGTGTTGGTGTTGATTATTCTGTGGCACAGGTCACCTCTTGCAGCATACCTCTGGTCTCTTTTCACCCATAATTGATAGATTGATCTACAGGCAGGGAAATATGTTGAAAGCATGCAGAGGATTTTGGGGAAAGAATTGAGTATTTTAATGAGCTGACCTTCTTGGAATGAGGTGTACGCACACATTAAGGATTAGCTTTACTCACATTTCTCTGACCTCAGTGGCATTTTCTTAAGACTGTACCTTTAAAGAAATGTATCATTTGTGTACCAACTTAATTACTATTATTTATCTTTTGTTCTTGATTGTGAGCTAATAACTTTGTCTTTTTTAAAGTTCAAGACATTGTTTAGATATTAGTGGATAAAATGTCAGAGGGGTCTATCCAAAAATAAAGTTTATTTGTATGGCACATTTCAGCAACAAGGCAGTTCAAAGTGCTTTACATCATAAAAACATCAAACAAATATACATCAAAATCATCACAAAATCATCAAGCAAATATACATAAAAATATTGATCAATGTTCCACTTACTGCTAATCAAAGGCAGCTCTAAACAGGTGGGTTTTTAGCCTTAGTTTAAAGAAACTCAGTGTGTCGACTGTTTTGCAGTTTTCTGGAAGTTTGTTTCAGATTAGTGAAACATAGAAACTGAATGCTGCTTCTCCATGTTTGCTTTTGGTTCTGGGAATGCAGAGTAGACTAGAACCAGAAGACCTGAGTGGTCTAGAAGGTTAATACAATAACAACAGGTCTTTAATGTATTTTGGTGCTATACCATTCAGTGATTTATAAACTAACAGAAATATTTTAAAGTCTATTCTCTGAGTTACAAGGACTTTAAAACCAGGGTGATGTGCTCTGTCTTCCTGATTAGTGAGAGTGCATTTTTGTTTCTGTTCAGCTGAAGCTAGTTATGGCACATACAAGCATTGATTTGTTCTAAGCATCTGTTCAGTGATTGGATAGATTCAGAGTCACCTCGTGACATTGTGATGTAGAGCTGTGTATCATCTGCATAGTTGTGGTAACTAATCTCATTACTTGTTGTAATCTGAGCGAGAGGAGCATGTAGATATTAAAAAGGAGGGGTTCCGGGATTGAACCTTGGGGTTCTTCACATGTGACTTCTGTCAGCTCCAATGAGAAGTTGCCCATTGATACAAAGACACTAAGAAATCCCTGTTCAAAAGGTTGTTTTATGTCAGAAAATTAATGTACATCAACCTGAACTCACCTTCCCCGTGTTAAACATAGTGGTGGCAGCATCACGGTGTGGGAAAGCTTTTCTGCAGCAGGAAGCTGGTCAGAGGGAATAGGAAAACTAGTGGAGCTAAATGCAGAACAGTCCTGGAAGAAAATCTGCTAGAGGCTGCAAAAGACTTGAGAACTGGGGCAGAGGTTCCCAAACCCCCAAACAGACTTGCAGCAGTAATTGCTGCAAAAGCATGCCAACATTTCAGATTTTTACGTGTAAAAAAATTGACAGTCATGTTGTGGTTGTAACATGACAAAGAGTAGTGTAGTGCCCTACAGTAGAAGAGCACTACACTGCTCAGTTATGTTTTAAGCTATTTTTGAAAGAACGAATACAAGTCAACAATTATCACATTTAGAAACTTGAAACCAGTATGTGTACCAAAACAGCAACTTATGTGATTATTCATTACAACTGTTGGTACGTTTTTCTGTCAGCTGGCCAATTATACTTGGCTCTCAGCTGTGTCTTAAATATTCAGTTGCATCAGAGAAGGTCAAGCAAAGTTCAAGAATGCACTTCTTGAAAAATATCTCTGTCTGCATCATATCTTCAGAATTCAGTCATTCAGATTGAGCTCACAGCATTGCTTCATGTGTTTCTGATACAGCCAACGAGTTAGTAGTTGTGGAGTACCACTCCAGCAGATAGCTGGCCTCTTCCTCTCTCTCTCACGCGCACTCTCTCTCCCTCCTATTCTCCATGACCTTGTGTCGGCGTGTGCTGATGAGCGCTGAGTGGATACACTCACGAGTGGTGTGTGCACGCATGTGTGTGAGGGCTAGAGAAACCGTGGGAGCTCCATTTGTTGTGTAAATGCGAGCTGCTAATTGACTGCCGGGCACGCAGCCTCTCCTTCAGCGGCTGAACCCTGCCCTCCGCCGGGTCCCGGGGATCCTGCCAGGGGAATGTTTGCCCCTTCTCACACACAAACACATTCACGCACGCTCTCAGCAGCTTCCCTTTCTCTGTTTTTCCTCTGCTGGAGCAAGCCTGGCACAGGGCCAGAGTGAGGATGGGCACAGTGCTTGGCTTCTCTGTTCTGTTTCTATGATGAGGTTTCATTATAAAAAAATACTCAACATTTACCCAAAGCACCTCGGTGGTTTTGGTTGATCTCGCTAAAAACACACTATTATCTCGAGAACTCTCATGTTAATTCTATACATAGTAAACCGTGTCTATGTTTGTATCTGTTAGTGAAGGAAGAGCCCTTTTGTTTAATGTAATGGAGTTGTCTGTTGAGAAGAAATTAAGCATCTGTTTAACAAAAAGCAATAATAAATGATGAAAATCAACGATTATATTAAAACAAGAAATGGTTAACATACGTCAAATAGTGACATTAGATCATATAGACCCCAAACTCCTTTCCTTGAGGGATGGTGTCCTGCAATGTTTAGATGTGTGCTTGGCCTGACACCTGAATTAAATATCTGGCCTCTTAGCACGCAAGAAAGTTCTACAAAGTCCGGCTAATGATCCAATTATTGGATTAATTCATTCAGATGTATTGAAGCAGAGAAACGTCTAAAAATTAGTAGGACACAAGCCTTTGAGGACTGAAGCTTGAGACCCCTGCTGTAGATTCTAAATGTATCCACTTAATTCCTATATCCCAAAAGGCTGTGGCTTTCTCTTGATGAAGGGAGAGCAACAAGCAAACTGTTTTCAGTGATTGTTTTTAAATGTAGTTGCCACATTCATCTTATCTCACTTTTCTGTTAATAACTGGTGGAAAATAATCCATTGATCGCAAGAGTAATCCTTTTTCACTTTGGGTGCATAGTCCATCCACCTGCTGCAGGCACTGGTTAAACTTTGTCTGGTTAAAGGTGGTGCAGCAAGCAGCAGAAGAAGTAGTTATGTCTGGACACGGCCCTGCAGAGCTCAGATATGTCCGTAAGTGTGTGATTATCAAAACAGACAAAAAAAGAAGAATTTCAGCCAAACTACAGACCTGTTATTTCTGAAATAAAGCTCACTACATACGATCATCTACCAAAACAAACCTCTTCACTGCAACTGTTATCTCACTGGAAGTTACAAACACAATCAGTCCTAATAATAACTTGATACATTACATAATTTCTAAATCAATTTCACTCAAATATTTGAGTAACACATCAGTGATTTTTCTTTCAAACAGAAATAATGTCACATAGACATAAAAGATCCCTCAAGAGATTAAATATAAATTCAGGTAAAACTGCTTGGTTTCAGACTTTGACTTATATCTGTGGCTCAGTGATGGCCCATGCCAATGTTAGCCTCAGCTGGTAAGCCTGCATGAGACATGTAGCCCAACTGTTGGCTGGCGAGAGGCCCAGATCTGCACCCACACACAGAGAGACTGACACATGCTGCTCAGCTGGAAGAGTCATATTTTTCTCTTTTCAGAAGCTATAGGTACCTACATGATATGGTCACATTTCCTTGACCAAATACACTGTTAATAGTCAGGCTGCAGTGAGAGTTTATATATATATATATATATATATATATATATATATATATATATATATATATATATATATATATATATATATATATATATATATATATATATATATATATATATATTATAAAGGTTTTCTGCTTGATGTATCGGCTTCATAATATATATTTAAGTATAAGTGGTTTATTTGTTTTTGGACAACAAAGTTTGAATTTTCTGTTATAGGAAATTATAGTTAAAGTTCACAAACCACAAGTAGTTCATCTGAGCCTGCGGATGGGTTGCATTTGATAGACCACACATCCTGCTATTTAGGGAACATAAAAATGCAATCATAAATACAATAGAAGCAAGAACATGCATACGGCACACAACTATGACTTCCCGTGCTCAGGTTTTTCCCAGCCTAGTCCATTGTTCTGCAGAGGTAAACAACCAGGAACACAGGGAGAGAGAGGAACAGACAAACAATAAACAGACCTTCTCTCTCATTGCACTCTGTTTAGACTGTAAACACAGAGGAGTAAAAGTGTTTGTGTGTATGTGAGTACATGTCTGTGTACAGGTCAGTAAACTCCAGTCCTGGGAGTTAGAAAGAAGGAAAATAGACGGCTTGAAAATTTTAGGTCACTGACATTGTTAGAAAGCATCCAGATGTCAATTCGGCTTCCTGAAGGGCTCTCTCAGTTTGGAAACTTTGAGAAAAGATTGTTGGTCTAATAAGTAATCTAATGTGGAGGTATGTTCATCTTGTATGATGTTAAATTTATCATGTTTATTCCAATATTTATTTCCTGCATACTAGAAAAGGGTTCTCAGCTTTCAGAGTTAGCTTACTTCTCACTGTTGGTGCTTTCACTGAGACGAAGAAGCAGAAGCAAGAATTTTGCATTAATCCCACCACTGTGCCTCCAGAGACAATAACAATGGGATTGCGTAGCACAGTGGTTTTTTTTACAAGAACCTCAGAAATTCCTAGTTTTTCAAAAAGAAACTTACTGAAGCAATTTAAAACAACACAACAGAGTTAGTTTGCTGTCAAAATAAACAAGGAAAAATGTTCGTACTATTGACCTTTCATGTTTAGTTGAATGTTGTAGTTTAACTGCATGTACCATTATAACTCAGAAGTTAGTTTTCAAAATTCAAGAAAGAAAAAACTTAACAAAGTTAGTTTTAAGTGGAAAACTCAAAGGCTTCTTACCAACTCTGGTTTTAGAATCTAATACGACTGCTACCAGTTAAATTATTATTAACTTTACATTACAGTCAATTCACTTACATTTACCCTGTCACTAGACACCAGGAAAACATATAATTGTGAAACTATTAATTGATATTGCGACGATGATGACGATATCTATTATGATGAACCCACGCTTTCCTGACTCTTCTTTCTTTTTCATCATTACAATTTCTTGCTATTTTCTGTAAGGCTCAATAACTCAACCACTTAAAAAAAAAAAAAAAACATATAATGTGCATCAAGGCCAATTGGAGATCATCCAGCTGTCCAAATGTATTGTTGCCATACAGACTGTGACTGAATGAATGACTGACCCTTGAAATTGATAGTCAACCAAATATTCCATCTAAACAATATTGTAAACAATGATATTACAATGATGACTACTATTATGTTGCTGTACTTGTAAATAGTTAAAACCAAAATTAACCACTAAAGGCATCACAAGTATCACAAGTCATACTTGTTACACAGATTGAGGAACCCCTGGTCTAGCAAGCTAATGTTGCATTCAGTGCGGCTTGGAAGTTAAGGTTCGACGTGTCACCTGAAGTGAGCCTGTTCTAGTTGGATTAAACAGTATGGCAGATAACTGGCCTCATGCAATTTGGCTGCAATAAAAATGTATAATTCAAATTTTCGGCAAATTATTCTTGGATTATATCAGGATGCACTAAGTCTCACCTCTTTGGCTGGTGTTAATATTGCACTGAAAGATGAACTGAGCCAGGATAGCTGTTAATCACTAATTTGTCCATCAAATTTAATTTACTAAAATCAGGGGAGCAGGACAAGAATATTTAGTTTCAACATGAGGGAAAATCAAAATCCAACCAAAATCAAAAGACTGTCTAAGAAACTGATCATATTTAAAGAAACTGTATTTCCTGTTTGACTGTAGGTGTAATGTGTCCTGCTCTACAAAAACATGACTGTAAATAATGTTTATTAAATCTGAATGGTTGAATTGGGAGCTAAAGAGGCTGGGAAAATATCCCAGTGGCTGATCAGTGCGGCAAAGGAGGGTAAAAGTGGAAACAAAACCGAAAGATGTACACAAACTTTGTGACAAAGACAGTGAACAAGCAAATTGCTCCTCGTCCTCCCCTTCTGGCTGTGCTAGTACGACTGTAGTCAGACAGGCACTGTTGAATCTGAGTCAGCAAGAGTTGAACTGGGGCCTTACCCCAAAGCCTCAGGGCTGGTAGTAGCACACATATGCTCATACACACACACACACACACACACACACACACACACACACACACACACACACACACACACACACACACACAGGCGCAGTGTCAGACCTGTCGCTGTATTCCCCTTAGCCCTGCAGCTCTAGCCCTAACTATAGCTGTTCAGCCAGCGACTCTTAATTAGTAGCTGCTGCTGCCGCATGCCCTGCCCCGGCGCCACCGTGGTGAAGCCCCAGCCCCACGTCTGCGCGTGTGTGGTAGGTTTCAGGACGTGTTTACTCTGAGCTTCAGCTGCAGCGTAGTCCCTGTGCCCTCTTTAGCAGTGTGTTTGTGCATGCTTTCGCTGCAATATTACAGGTGGAACAGGAAAAGCAGATTGTTGTTTGCCCAGCAGACCCTGTGGTTATGTTCATTAGGCCCTCACACCACACTGTTGTCTCTTAAATCTATTTTTATATTTCCTGTCGATCTTAAGTTGGTGCTTTAAAAGGTTGCTGTGTTAAAGCTACCAAACTGAAAAGTTTTTTTGAGGAAACTGCAGAAATGCAGGCTAGTACATCTGCTTTGAAAGGTTAAGTCCTGTAAAATCTATAACACACTTATTCCTGACATTCTAGTTGCAAACTTGTAACTGTTCACTTGGTAGTTCCAGGTAAGGGAAAACAAGCCAGTGGGTGGATAATTATGCCCGTGTGCCATTTGGACCCTGAGCTGTAATTCAGGAAAGAAAAAATGCACTGATAATTTATATTTCTATGTTCAAACCCTATATATCCTCACTCTCTCTGCCCTTCGTTTTGTGTTGTGGTCCTATGGGGGAAGTGACAGTGAAGGTCCTGTCTGTACTTAGGATCAGGCTGACACATGTTTCCCCGAGGACGCACCCCAGTACAAACACATAACTGGAATAACTTGGCGAGCCAGACACCACTGCCACTGGCCTGCTAATCAGGACCATATTACGAAGAAATGGAGCGAAAGGACTAGCTTAGTTCAGCACAGGAAATGCACACAGCTGAAAAGCAGACAATTGATTAAGTTTAACCAGTCCTGCATGTGTAATTTCTTTGCATGTGCTGTACTTAAAAGATGTTTTATACGTTATCATGTTACAACCACAAACCTCAATGTATTATATTGGGATTTTTATATGATAAAACAAAACAACAAAAAAACATAATTGTGAAGTGGGAAAATGATACTTTTTTGTTGTAGGACCTCTCAGTAAAATTCAATGCAACCAGTTATCTTCAGAGGTAACCTAAATATTGAAGAGTCCTCTGGGGACAATTATTTTTCTTGGTATAAATACAGTTGTTCTGTAAATATCTCAGAAGTGTGTTGAAGAACATTAGTGAGGAAGCTAAAGGCACACATCAAACAGTTTGGGGATGAAGCTTAAAGCAGGGTTAGATTATGAAGCAATATCCTAATGGGTGGACATCTCACAGACCAATGTTCAATCCATGATCCAAAAATGGAAAATACTGCAAAACTACCAATTCATATTCAGGAGAGCATTAATCCAACAGGCTGCCAGGCTAACTCTGGAGGAGCCACAGAGGTGCACCCCTCAGGATGGTTAGGTGTGCACTCCACAAATCTGACCTTTTATTGACATATGTCAAGAAGAAAGTGATAGGAAATCCAGTTTGCCACAAACCGGGTAAGGGCCATAGCAAAGCTGTGGAAGGAGGTGTTCTAGTAAGATGAGGCCTAGAATAAAGTTTGTGACTAAAAACGAATACTCCATGTGACCTTAAACGTCTCACAACAATGACATAAAAAACATTTACAATGGAATGGGTTAGCATTTTCATGTTTTATAATGCTGCACTCAAAGTCCTGACCTAAAACAAACAAAGAATCTGTGGCAAGACTAAAGTTTATGTTTATGGAGGCTTTCCATTCAATATGACTGCGCTTGAGTTATTTTGCTTGAAAGAGTTGGAAAAAATTGACTTCCTATTCGTCTATCACATGAAATCGCTGTAAAATACATTACGGTTTGCATGACAAATATGAAAACCTTTGAGATGCATGAGCGTTTTTGTATGGTGCTGTATATTTATCCATGCCTAAAGAAGCACAGGCCGTGGCCAACCACACAGTGACCCACATTAGGTTTATATTAGCCCATATCCCTCTGGGCCTCTCGTAGTCATTGCACTTACTGAAAGGAGCACCTCAAGCATCGCCTGCCATTGCCATCCATTCACACGCAACCACTGCACTCCACACGTTGATGGATGACTTATAAATGAATGGTGAAGTGAGAGATTTGGTTGTGTGCTCTGCTGGGATCTTGTTAAATAAATGCTTATAGCATGATGCCACGGTTGAGGCTTTCCAGGAACTCTCTTATTTGATCTAACAGTTTTAAGAGGGTTTGGCCATGGTAATACTAGTTATTTTGTCCATCTTCAAATTCTGGTCTCTTGGTTTTCTTTGATTCCTTCTTTCTGTGTAAATCTACAAAGGAGCTTGGGTGGATAGTGGTGGAATCATTTGCTTGGTTATTTTTTTGCTTTTCGGAGCAGGTTGTCTGCATTGGAAATACATTTTAAATTTGCATTTTAGATGCTAATGTAGCCTTTTAGGTGAGCAGAAATGGCATGAGTACGCCAGCGCTTTGTTCCCAATTACTCATTAGGCTTCAGTAATTACCTTGCATTTCAAACAAACACAGCCAAGAGAAATGGATTCACTTTGTCCTCTGCGGAAAGGTCAGTGCGTATTGTAAGACACTTCCTCAACAAACACATTCACAGTTTATTTGTCACCTCAGAGAACTTTCTCTCAGCTTTCTTTCAGGCGATTGAACTGTAAATCTGCTCTGTAAGTGTGTGTCTGTGAGACTTTAATTCAATTGTTAAAATTCAAATGAGGCATGTAGGCAGAGACTTGAACTATTTCTCAAAAGAGAGACTGGGACCTTCCAAGAATGTCTCTGGCTGCTTGGTCTTGGCAGGAGGAGGTTGTAGGCATCACCCTGGTGGCAAGTTCTCATTGAGTGAATGTTAACCTTTTCCCCCTTTGAAATCACATGAGTTTTAACAAGATAAAATGGATCATACAAGCCATCAATATCACATCAAGGGAGTGGTCATATTACCCACAGAGGAAAGTGGATGGTTACCGACTTTTTTTCTGAATCTCATCATGAAGCTGCATTTGTTAAACCATGGTTCAAGACCCACACATACCATTAGGCTATGGGTTAATTCCCGAGCCGTTTGGAATTGATTTCCCCCAAGAAAGATTGCCTTAAATCTGTTCAGATATTGATTTATAGAAAATCTTGATCTTATTTGCTTTGCTGAATAACCTTGTTATAACCCTAATAATATCTGAAAAGCCTTGATAAATCTAGCTTAACACTGGGACCTCAGTTTTTATTAATATTGATCATGTCTGGAGTTCAGTAGTGATGTGAAATGCTGACTTAGTTTTCTACCCTGGAAAGCACTTCAACATTGCTGTCATTATTCAGTCTTAACACTTTTGTTCACGCAAACATTTGAAGCCCCCATGTCTGTGCTCCATCCTGTTTTGCACCCACCATGACAAACATTCATACCAGCATTCCTTGCATCATTACCAATGCCATCCACCAAGCTTTGAATCTGAGCAACTTGCCATGCATAAATATCCAAACAATGTCTGATGACTGTGATCAAGTAACACCTCTGACATATTTTCAATCTGCAGGAAAAGTGGCGGTTGGAGGCAGAAATGTTCAAAGGATTTGGAAGCTATGAGTGGCAGTAGTTCCCCTGGAGGCCCGTGGAACATGACGGGGCAGATATGTGAACAATAGTGGTGTGATATACTACAACACTACAGTAGGATGCCTGGTGAAGAATGTCAAAGACGGCCTGAAGGAGCAGTTACGATATACAGATTGAAAACATGATTGTCCTGTGCCAGATTGAGGCATATTAACCTCTCTCATTAAGCCACAGGATGCAGACTATTAGTCTACCAATGACTGAATGACTCGAATTTAAAGTGTTTTGGTTAGAGATGCACTGATCAGAGATTTGTGGCTAAATCTGCCTGGTTGGCTCTCTGCTGAGAGCCAACATTTTTAAACAAATACGTTCTTAAATTGCCAGTATGTCTAGTTTTGGTAAACTTCAATCATCCAATGGATTGGTGAGTTCCTAATGTTAAATGGCAAACAAGTCAGTAGCAGAATAGGTTTTTTGGCATGGGCAGAGTTGGCAAGTTTTTTATGGGCTCAATCCTCATGCTCAACTCTGCTACTCAACCCACAAATGGATTTTCCTTGCAGATATGGCACTGTTTAAGGGGAAATGAATAGGCTGTCCAACATTAAATGAATCATTGCCAAGAAGCATTGTTACAACCAAGATATAATTGACCAAACAAATGTGCTTTCATTTTATGCTAAGTTTATATTGGGTGCAGAGCCATCTTTCCACTGTGTGAATCTGGAAGAGCTGTAAAACAGTGTTTTACTAATTTACGCATGCAACATGATTTGGAGTTGACATTTTAACCTGTCTTTTACATCTTGTATTACCATGATTGTTGTGTTTAGCATCAACTGTACATAGCCATGTGTATTCAGCAGAGAATATAGACCCTTGAATTAATCTGAGATTTTCAAAATGCTAAAAACTTTTCCCTGTATCACCATATTCCATAACATACAGAGGTCGTAAGCTCAAAGGAACCGGGTAACATATAGTAGCTTTGATATATTCAGCCATCCTAGTATCTGTTGAAGCTGATTCCTGGTTAATTTGCTCCTTCACCAATTTGACGAAACGTTGCTTGGGTGCACGGAAATTTGAGTTGTGAGGCAGATGGTCCCAGGACCTCATACAGCCAAAGGAAAGAAGTACAAAATGCAAAAAGACCAGCACCCGCTGAAATCTTTTTCTGCAACCCAAATGACCACGTCGCAACGTCTTGTATGTTTGAACAGCTCTTTCACCTTCTTAGCTTCCTCTGACTTCTCCTCTGTCAGTGCTACTGAAATTAGCTGGCTTCATGTCATCTTTGCTCAGTAATAACTCTCACACTTTAGTGCTTATGAAGGTTGCAACAAAGGATATGATTTTTGAGTTTCTGGTCAAAACTGGTGCATGTCCTGGAATTTCTTTGTAAGGTTCCTTGAATTGTTTTTCAAGAAAAGTCTGTTGTCTTTGTGAATCCACTTGTCAAAAAGCCCAACATAGGAGAAGAAGTGCACTTGATCATCTAGAGGCCTCAGTTTTTCCAGACGCTGCTGTCGTACCTTAGACTCTTCGTATCAAGCTCAGTGTTGTGTTGAGCAAGGCACTGATATATTTAGTTCTCCCCTGTCTTCTTGCCTCTTTGTCTCTGGCATTCCCCTCACTCATCACTCTTCCTCTCATCTTCCTCCGCTCACACCAGTCTCTGCTTATCTCCTTTCCTCTGCGCTCACATTTCTGTCTTTCCAACACATCTCCCACTGTGTTTTTCTTTCGCTCCATGTCTGTTCTTATCCTCCTCCACGCTCTCCTCTTCCCCAGAGCTCTACCTCTTCCCGGGCTCTGTTCCTGCAATGATACTGACAAGCTCTTTAGACACAGTTTTGGCTCTTTGTCTCTCTGCCGCCTCGCTGTCTCTCACTACATTTAGACATGGTGATAACTAAAGTAAACTATGAGGGACACAAACAACATTGATGACCCCCGGAATGTTGCCACACTCCCAGTTTACAATAGCTGCAGTTTTATTAAAAGTGCTCCCTGCCAAGTCGAAGGACATTCCCTTTAATTTGACCTAATGAAAACGAGGTTGCCGTGTGTTTAAACTCTCCCTACACCCCCTCGTGATTGTTTCACAGATGTTACTTGTCCTTCTGGACCGACCAGTAGGCCCGGCCCTTCCTTTTGGGAGAGCTCCAAGAACAGCTAGGCTCCTCACATGCTGTTCTGATCATGTCGGAGGGAAGAGTGGAATTCCACTTGGACTATAATGCTGAACGTCTTAGCCTTGAGCTCTGTTCTTTCAGGAGATCTTAAGATGATTACTGCTGGACAAAAGCCATTAAAGAGAAAAGGCTTTGTAAAAATTTACACCTCAGCTTCACTGATAAGATTAAATTATTCGTGGTTCCTGACTGGCTTACTTTAATTTACTTAATGCAAATGATAATGAGAAAAAGATTCATTTCAAAGATTTTTTTTTTCTTTGATGCTTTCAGAATTAGGAAGTATGCTGAAGTAGGAGCCAAAATAATGCCTATAAGTAACAATCTAAAGCACTTGATTAAACACTTAAAAATCTGATCCTTGGGAAGGTTGCTTATTTTGGAGTACTTTGCTGGATTTAAAGTGGTGCTGGCTGTTATGTGTCAGGCACTTAGTTGCCCACTCCCTACAAAAAATAAATAAAATCCCTTTTGGCTAAACATGCAAAGACAGATTGTTTTCATCTTATCTCTCCATTCTTCTTCGTTACACCCTGGTGACTCTCTGTAAAAGTATCACCATCTTCTGTCATCCCGCTCCTCTATCACTCCCTTGTTTTTCTTATGGTTTCACCACCACATCATTTTTAACTTCAGCATTTTCTACTTTATTACTGCGTCATTTATACACTTGGTTTCACTTAAAGATATTTCTGCTCTCATTGTCTTTAGGGAAATTATGAAACTGAATCTGTGCCAGTGTTAAGAAGTACTATGCAATGACTTGTAGTAATGTTCGTACCCCTTAAATTTTTTATCATGTTGAAACCACAGAAATCTGTGTATTTTATTGGGATTTTGTGATAGACCAACAAAAACGACAGCTTTGCTCATTTAGAGCCTGACATTTTTACTGATTCTTCTTTGCAAAACATGTCAAGCTCAGCTTGATGGAAAGAATTTTGTAAATGGCCATTTTCAAGTATTGCTACTGATTCTCAGTTCAATTTAGGTTTGGACTTTCTGGGCCATTCTAACACATAAATATGCTTTGACCATTCCAGTGTAGTTCTAGCTGTATGTTCAGGGTCATTTTCTTGATGGTAGGTGAATCTCCACCTAGAACTGGTTTTCTACCAGGATTGTCCTGTTTTTAGCTACATCCATCTTCAAATCAACTGTGAATAGCTTCTCTGTCCCTGCTGCTAAAAAGCACCTCCACAGCATGATGTTGCCTTTACCAATTTCACTAAGAGGATGGCGTGTTTCGGGTATTGTGCAGTGTTGGCTTTTTGTGATAGGTAGCATTTTTGCATGTAGACAAAAAAAAAAAAAAAAATTGGTTTTGGTTTCTCTATTTATATCTCACTTCATTTTCTCTTTAGTCAATCTGCACTTTAAAAGCTTTTGCTGCTTGGTTTATAAACAGTTGTATTTACTATAGATATTTATTCTGTTTTATTATTAATTAATTTTTACACCAGTTGTTCAAATTAAATATAAAATTTATTTTGGAAACAAAATGTATTTTATTTACTTATTCAGCAGTTCATATATTTTTGTAATTCATTTTTCCATGTTTAGCTCCTTTTTGTTTGTTTTGTTAGGTTTTTTTTTTTTTTTTTTGGCTGCCTTCTCTTTGTATTATGCATGCTGCACTTTGTGAGGCCCATGTGTATGAATAGTGCTCTATAAAGAAAGACTGAGCGACTGATTGTTTGATCTGATCAGAGCATGTTCTTCTGTACTTTTCTGAGTCTCTTACATGGCTTGTAGTAAACCTGAAATGGGATGACTTTAGGCTTCCTTTTAAAGGGGTGGTGACATCACTGTATAAACTATTTCATGTAGTTTATATTGTTGCATATGTCAATTCTTCAAAGAATTTCATAAAAAAAAAAAAAATAATGTCACCTTTTTGTAGGGGGTTGTTTTGGCAGGCCAGATTCCCTCCTCGGTAAAAGGGTTGGGTACGGTAATGATATGTGACTCTACCTAGTTGACTTCACTCTGATTGGCCACAACCATATTTGGAAAACTGCTCAGTGGAATGCACTGAACAAAGTCTCAAATTGAGGTTGTAATTGTGTTACTTCCCCATAAATGAACTTCAGCCACTCTTCTCTGATTCTCTCATCCTTCGGAAGTAAGTGGAAACTTCCAGCTGTTTTTGAGCTCCTTCAGACATAACGGCTCTGCTTTTTAGTAGCCATCCACTTCTCAAGTGGAGTAGTCAGACATGGACTTAGTCCTTAAATTAGCCGGTGTATCAGCTCGGGGGAGGAGGGAGGGGGAGGGCTGTTTGCTGGATGATGTGCTCTAATTGGAGAATATGAATCGGGTAGAAAGATAAACTGTTCTCTGATTCGTCTGTTTTTGAGCAAAGAAACAAAGCTGACCACCTATGAACAGGGCCTTTGATACCAACTCTTCACATTCACACAGCCTTATCAGTGCACAACCGATCATATTATACCCCCAAAACCACAGAAATATAAAATATGTTGTCATGACCCCTTTAACAATTATTATTCTTTTCATTCCTCCCAGATTCGTGGAGGGCCTGACTAATATTTTTCTTGCCAGCAAATTCTCTGCAGCTCCTCCAGAGATAACATGGCATTACTGGCTGCTTCTCTCATTTAGGCTACATAGGGGACTTCTGATAAGATTATTGTTCACATCATCAGTAGTTTTTGTTTCAAGAATGTAATCTTGGTCGTTTGCACCCACATTTACATGCAGACATTTGTCTTCCTGTCCCCACATGTATAGTCATGACCCATGCAAAGCTGTTATCATCATGCACTGATTGAATAGAGGAACAGGGCAGGAAATCTGCAAAACTCACAAGCTTATATTCCAACTTGCACCGTCTGCTGCCTGGAATATAAAGGGACTCCTGGGCTAAAAGCGGCAGGGCTAGATGGACTTCCTTTGTTTCAGGTTCACAACAGTGCGTCAGGAGATAATTGGAGTTGGCCTTGGATGACTCAAATGTAGCTGTGCCAAACAAAATGAATGAATAGTCCCATCCCACTGAGTTCCTGGACATGACGCTGCCTTTGTGTAGTGTTGACGCTGTCGCGGATTTTCCTGGTTATTGTAATGACTTGGACAAGTGGTTCAGACATAGTTTTTGCAGTCACATAACTCATAACATAACATTCATTTTTGGGATATGTTTTTTTTGTTCTGTTTAGCTTTGCTTTTCTGTTGAGGAACTATGCTCCCACAGCTTCAGAAATCTGCGTTTACCCAACTGTCTTTCGACCCATCGAGTGGACATAAATCGGCTAAATGCCATTTGACAGAAGCCACACGCCCGTCTTAAAGCATTTAGAGTGGGAAGAGGGCCATGCCGTCATAACCATTGATATGGTTACTGATATTACTCAACAGCTTATATCCGGAAACAGTATGGCCTCTAATGGACAGAGATGGATAAGGCTGCTGTCCGAGTCAGTTGTGAGCCAGTCCTGTCCCACTCTCTGTGTGTGAGGAGACTTTTTGCTTTTAGTGCTCTCATTAAAGCATAGCAGGACATCTTTTTTTAAAATAAAAATGCCCTGGATAATTTAAATATTGGAGCAAAGAGTAGATCTGATAGGTATTTTGTCTGTTGCAGTTTAAACAATTAGTTCAGACAAAAATTTGCATCTGACACGATTAGACGCGACATTTTTTGGTAGAATTGCTTAGATCATGTGCCAGTTTCTTTATCACATAAGAGCAAAGGTTCATCCAGTGTTACATTCCTCATCTTATAACACATTAATAACAGGAATGTGGCAAGGTTGAGGCAGTGTGGTGTGATTTGCTCAACAGGACACAGTCAAAACATAATTTGAGCTAAGATGGGGCCGTTAAGATTCACTGACATGCTCATATGTGATACAAGTACCTTTCCAGGGCATTGGTAAATTTAGTTTTTGGATAAAATCTGTTTAATGATTGTATCAATAAAATCACATCTTTTCAGAGAAGAGATAAAAGTTGCTCTTATAGCTGTGTCATATTGGTCTCATACTAGAGATACCTAATTCCTGTTTGGATTTGGATTTCACAAATCCAAACAGAGGGTACCTTTATTGTCAAAAAAGTGACTTACAGGAGTATTTATTTAGAAAAATCTCTCCCGATGCAGCCTCTCTTCCTCTCATTATCACTCTGACCAGAACAATCCTCAGATCATTTGGGAGTCGATTTGCAGTGGCATGCGTATTTTTACAGCAATCAACACTCGGTGGCAAGTTTTCACAAAGCAGCGCCCCAAGTGTCAGGGGTCAGACAAGCTCCTAGATGAATGTTGTTAGGCAGGGAGAGTAAACAGAGAGCTTCAGTCCAGGACCGCAGTGTTTGGTAATAAGCTGTTTCGGGCTTAGCGGCCTGCATTCCTCTACAGTGAGCTCAGAGGTCCAATATAAGCAGCACTATGGAGGAATGCACATGCTTTGTTTTAAGTGTAAGAGCTGTGAACACAATTTTGTCTTTGTCCATGTATTATACAGTGGACTTCAGTCTGGGTTGTGTTTCATGAACACACTCCATGGTGTTCTGTCAATTCACATTCATCATGTATGTCCTCATTTTATCACAGCTGTGTCCCACTTCAACCAGTCTGCTGACTGAATCTCTCCTCAGCTGTGATTTCATGATATCAGCACCTGCACAGCCAGCCTGGATGGCTAAAACCACAACTTTCTACAGCCAAGGAGAAAATTAGCAGTAAAGGAACTATGACCTTTGTGATTAAAGCATAGGGATCATTAGTTGTAATCAACATTTTCTGTGTGCCGTGGCCCTCGGGCCTGGTTATGTGGCTGTTCTGGTTGAGGATGATTCAAAAGCTGACCTAAACAGATCTTTATTATTTAGATCCCTAACACTTATTTTAATACTGGTTATATTGAATGGATGTTCATTAAAACTACTCAGTCTGGCTATTCAGAGATTTTCAAGGAGAATATTTTTAGATCACCATTGGCAAATGGGCTGTATTGGTTTTATGAGTTTACCATAGGGCTGGGGAATATGAACTAAAAACATCACATATCTATTGCAACTTATGATATAAAGACTGCCTTTAGAAACTTTAAGACTATGAACTATAAAACTATGACTCTGTTTCATTGGGGTTTCACCAAAGGAAAATGGAACATAATTAAGAATTGGAAAGAAAATGGTTTTTAACATTTTACAAAAATCAAAACCTTAAAAGTTTGGGATGCATATGTACCTAGCAGCCTTTACTGATACTCTTACTGAGAGTTCAGTGAAGTGATGTAAACTTTTCTGAGGTCCCCAAGTCCAGTCCTCGAGTGCTGCTATCCTGCAACTTTTAGATGCATCCCCAGTCCAACACTCAGACTCAAATGAATGGCTTGTAGTCAAGCCCCTGCAAAGCTGAGTGGCATGCTGACGGGGGAATTTAAACATTTGATTCAGGTGTGTTGCCAAAGGGTTTAAGGATCTAAACTATCCACACAGCCATGTAAACAAGGAGGCTAAAATAAACTGTAACAGAAGCTTTCATATAGAGATGAAATCATATCTTGTGCTACTTGAGCCATGGGAATCTTTTTTTATAGCCAAGATGGTTTGCATCCTGTTGCTTTGTGTCATTGCCACCTCTGATCATTCATCTGCTCTTGTTCAGTTAAAACTTTGTCAAACACAAAGAGCATTAGCTTAATGCTTCAGGCAGTAGCACAGGGCTCAGTGTAGTCTTGCTTTACTGACCTGGTGGTTAAGTGCTGATTTTTATTTTTTTTTTTTTTAGCGAGGCACCTTTGGCCTTGACCTACATATTGCCTACCTCTCCCACCTCAGTCTATGCACACACATACACTCCCACAGACACTGGGAGACACAGGATTTGTCATAGAAAGAAAGAGCCAGTCGCCTAACACAGTCCAGAGATTAAGAGTAAACCACTAATCTCAATGTGTTTGTGCGTCTGTGTGCTTCTGTTTAAAATGTGGGTTGGTTTTAGCTGGTTCCTGGTTCATCAGCGCTTCCGTCTGTCACAGCAACTGGAATCATGGTCTTTGTTTTGTGTGGTTTTTCATCTCCGACTGAAAAAATCTGGTGGGGGAAATCTGCTTCTAAGTTCACGCCTTAAATTTGGTGTGGGAGATCTGGTATTTAAGTTGGCTGTCTGTGTTGCATTAGACCTAATAAGACAGAACACGGTTGAAGAAATACACAGATTTGAGCTTTTCAGCAAAACAGAAGAAAGAAATAAAAAGGTGATTGTGGTGGGATTATTGGGATAGATGCAAAGGAGGAGACAAATACAGTCTGTCTGCTCTTCATGTGTTATTTTAATGACAAGGGCTGCATGCCTGGGAGACAGCCTGGGGCGCTCAACTCAGCGTTCAGCAGCCAAATTAGACACAATGCTTATGAACCATCCAGAGCGCAAGGATGGTGGCGTTTGCCATCCAGCTCAAACTGCTCAGAGAAGATTCAAAATGGCTGTTGATTGTGTAGGCACAACAGATAACCTAAGGATCTCAAATATGCATGGTTTGTGTATTTTTAAAGAGGTGTGGAATTCCAAATTGATAATTCTCTCTGTGTCCCAGTTCAGAAGAGAGTTTATGCCAGAGGTAAAAAATGGAAACATGGACTTGATGGAAATGTGTATGCACAATATGGCAACAGTTATTTGGAGCAATGAATTGTCTGCCATTTTTGCTGTTTTGTCATTGATTTTATTTAGAGGTGTCAGAGTAAAGAGCTTCAAGTATGTACTTTTTGTTTTCCTCTGACATAAAGTCTGAATAAAATGCATTGAAGTTGGTGACATTGTTGCCAGACAAAAAAACTGTCTTCTCACCATGACCTCAAATACTGCTATCTTCAGCACACTGTGGTTTCAAGCTTTCCCAATAATGTTCCTGAATCCTTCATCAGTGCTTTTGGCTCTATGCAAACATGTCTGTGGTAGTGCTGGGCAGTAAAACAATTAAAATATGTTATCTAAGAACAGAAAATGACAGTAGCAATAAAAAAAAGGTAGGCTTAAGCTCAATAAAACAGTCAGTGCACGTGACCTATCAGACAGTATATGGGACCAGCATTATGTGCTTGTATAAGGTGCAGAGGAGATTTGCATTATTATATGTTTATACTATAAAGGAACGATAATCTTTGTAATTAAAACATAGGGATCATTAGTTGTAATCAACATTTTATAAATATATAAACATATTTCCTCTCTTAAACAGTACTGCAAATGCATTTTGTACATCAGTATATTGAGAAAGTATTTTTCTTTTACTTGTAATCCACAATTTCCCACTCTAAATCAGGAAATTGTATAGTTTATTGCAGCCTTTGCAAATGCATCTTAATTCATTGAAAATGTTTTGGGTTTTTTTTTCCTTCAGTTTGTTGCAAGCCAGATACTGTCTTAGAAACTGGATTGTTGATTTGAAACTGTCTTTCTGATATTTACGGAATTGTTCAATACAGAAAAAAAAACTCATGTGATGTGGTCAAATAAGCCACCAAGCACAGGTGCATTTAGGCACCACACACATGCATACAAATGCAGCCATATAATTGTGTAACGCTGTCTGTCTGAATATGTTGGAAGGTAACTACATTTCCTATGGAAATACCTGTGTGTGTGAGTGACTTTATGGTTGCAGGGAATGAGGAGAGGAATAATTTGTGTGATGTAGTGCCCACAGTCTGTCTCCACTCTTGGAATGGCAGCTGTCACACATCTGTTACCCACACTGCACTCTGGTTTTCAGGGAAGCAATCATCGTCGTGATTAATGCTTCTTCAAGCCAACGTGTTAAAAGGCAGTCTTGCAGTTTCCATCTTCAGACGAGTTTTGACCTTTCGATACAAGCCTAACAAAATGAAGATTGGTAGTAAAAATCTGTTATATTTTGCTTTATTACTCCATGGCTCATGATACTGTCTTTAGGTAAAAAAATTTGAAAAAAAAAAAAAAAATCTCTCTATACTATCTCACGATCCCATTAGTCCAGCTTGTAAAGTGACTGCTGTAAAACTTTTACTCTTGTTAACCATACTTGAACAAAATGAATGTAGAGCATATCTAAGATAATGGTTTAGCCTTTTCTTGCTCCCTTACGTTGATCGAAGAAGTTCGGCAGTGGTTTACAAGGTTCTATCTGTCCATCTGGGCCGAGGGGGAGAACATCTGCCCTTTATTAGGGAGGCTTGATTCCTTCTAGTTGAATACCTTACAAAAAGTTTTTATGCGCCTTGAAGTTTTTCACATTGTCTCACAAACTTTAATGTTTTTTCAATGCTTTTATTGTGATAATTCTGTAAAAACCAATGTTTTTTTTTTCTTTACACATGATACGCTTAAAGATGTGGCATGTATTTATATTCAACCTCTTTTAACCCGATACCCCTGGATTGATAAATGAAATGAAGGAAAACCAATTGCCTTTAGAGCTCAGCTGATTATTTAATAGGTGGCAATGGTGGTCGAAAATCCGTCTTGTAACCAGTGCATTGCCACTTTAAAACCCTGCTCTGTCTCAGTCATCATGTCCCTGGGCAAGACACTTCACCCGCCTTGCCTGCTGGTGGTAGTCAGAGGACCCGGTGGTGCCAGTGCATGGCAGCCTCGCTTCTGTCAGACTGCTCCAGGGCAACTGTGGCTACAGTGTAGTATATTACCATCATCAGCGCATGAATGTGTGCCTTGATGGGGGAATGACTGAATGTAGTGTGAAGTGCAAAGGGGTCCTCTGGACTTGATAAAGCACTAAACAAGTACAGGCCATTTACTAATAGAGTCCACCTGTGTATAATTTTAACTTGGCCATACCACTGAAACTGACAAGCCAGTGAAGAGAGAATTAATCATAGAAGCAGCCAAGAGGCCTCTGTTAATTTTGGAGGAGCTCAGGTGGGAGACTCTGGTGAATCAGTTCTGCTCCCCGCAAGAAAGAAAGCTATTTAAAAAAAACAAAAAACAAAAAAAACCCAACCCTGAAACATTGTGGTTGCAGTTTGTTTCAAGCCTTGCTAGGGACCCTGCCAACATGTGGAAAAGGGTGCTGTGGTCAGATGAGACATAAATCTAAATCAGTGACTTCATGTAAAATGTTATGTGTAGCTGGTGAAATATGGTGTGGCAGCATCATGCCTTGGGACAGGGAAGCAGGTCAGAGTTGTGAAAGGTGGTTTGTCTCACGGAGGGTGAATACAAATAAATGCTAGACTTTTTAGGTTTTTTGGTCTATCACAAAATCCTGATAAAGCACACTGAAGTTGCCATGTGCAAGTTGAGAAAATGTGAAAAAGTTGAAGGGGTAGAAATACTTCTGCAAGGGCCGCTTCCCCTCACACATAAACATTTTCAGTACTTCAAAATCTAGGCATTAGTTTAGTCTTCAAAGAGGTAAGACAGGAAGTGTGCCCACACTTGCTTTCTAAAGCTGTCATAGAAGCTTTTAGTACTCCTCATGACATGCCAGTTGGTTTGTTTCTTTAGCAAAAGCAGGAAGGAATTGAAACAAAACACCACATAATGCAATTCTGCTTCATTGTCACCCAGTTTCTCCATCTGAAAGCTGTGAAGTCCTATTGGATGAATTGAATGCAACACACTAGCATTTGTTTTTGGCACCTTAACAGTGCTTGCTAATTTTTGCATTGTTCCTTTTAAGCACCAAATGGCTTTTTGCTCATTTCAAGTAACAAAAAAATAATTACTGGTATTACTGTACATAGCTATATTGACCTTGGATAACTCTAGAAATCAAATTTTACTGCCAACCAGCTGGAAAAATGGGCCCTGTATGAACAAATGTCCGTGTATAGTGACAGATGGGTTTGGATATTTTTGAGAATATTCCAGTAATCCTCCAGAGAGGAGTGATTAGTTAGCTGCAGTGCGATTTGAGTTTGCGGTGCGGCTCATGCACTTTGTTAACCAGATTGGTTTAGGTGGTTAGTCCTACCCCCCTCCTATTTGTTGCAGCCGCATAGATGCCCTCTGATTGGGACATATGCCGGGGCTGGTGGTGTAACCAGCCTGTAAATGACTAACCAACGCCGTACATACCTGCCGAATGTGTGGAAAAAGTACAAACCAAAGTCTTTTTCTTCAAAGCTCTAACATAAGAGGAAAACCCATTGCTGTCATCTCAGCTAGATGTTTGTGTCTTTATTTTTGTTTTAGGTTTGCAGCATATCCAGGGATCACTACCCACTCCCCTGCCTAGCTACTGCTCGGTGCATTTGGGGGGGGAAGGGTGGATGGTAATCCATTCTTCCCATATGTTAGATAGTGACGGCGGGATTAGGCAGACCCTGCAAGAGGATTAAGGCTTCAGGGTTTGGGTCCCCTTCTATCTCGCCTCCTCTCTAACTGTCCCACCCCCTCCACCTGCTTCTTGCCATCTCCTTGTGCTGTTCAGCTCCTCTCCCACCCTTCTCGCATCTCCTTTTCCTCCCCTGGGCAAGTATCCAATCTCTGGGGTGTTTTAGCTGTTGAATAAGGAGGTAGAGGGCAGATTATCATAGAGGTCATTTCTTCTTTAATTTAGCACGGTAATGGATGTTTCTGCTGCCTGCGTAAATTATTCTTTTTCTTTTTGGGATTTAGTGTTGATATTTTATAGATGTGACCCAGATGTTGTGATGAAAAGCCTAGGATAGAGAATTTGTCCATGTGCTGCTCTTCTTCCTTACTCATCACCTCTCTCTTTTTCTCTCTCGATACCTTCTTCTCCTCCTTCTTTCCTACCGGTGTTGAGAGCTGTAATTGATATGCCAACGGCAATAAATCAGGCCGGCTTTATGGTGGGAACGTTATCTGAACGGACAGGTTCAGCCTCTTTGGAGAGGAGGCTGAGAGTGCAAGTTAGCCAGCTCAGCTCCACTAACGGCTTACCTCTTTCTCAGCCTCTGGATTTTTAACAACATGCAACCTCCTCGCCTGTCTTTAAAATGAGTGGCTCCTTTACTTTAATTTATTTTCCAGTTTCCAATACCTACTGGAACAGTTTCCGATCCTGTCAGTTGATAGGATGTGCCGATATTAAATCAAATTGTCTCACCCCTTTACAGCCTAGTGTCTCTAATGCTTTCTCCTTAATTGATAAAGGCCTTGGCTCTCCCAATTCGTTGATTCCTCATTCCTGAGGCAGGAGACAGGCTCATGCCCAAATGATTGACATGTTTTCCCCTGATGGAGCCAAATATGATTCGCATCCTTCCTCCAGTGCTCTTCCCAGCATTTCGCTTAAGCTCTGGAGGAAAGTGAAATTGAAGAGGGTTTTCGGGGATAAGTGTGGGGAGAGAAAATAGGAGAATTTTGAGCAAGAGGAATGTGTGCAAGAAGTCAAGTCAAAATTGCCACTTGCAGTTTAACAGGATTCCTGTACAGTCTGGAAAGGATTAGAATTTGTTTTCCAGATCTGGATCGAAGCATGGTAACCAAAAGTAGAGTACGGAGTAATGGTTGTATTTTCAAACTGTCCCATTAACTAAATGATCCATCCTTTCCCATCTGCACTACCCAGTGCTGTAAAAGGAAATTTTTTTTTTTTTTTTTTTTTTTTTTTTAACTTCTAAAAGAAGCAAAAAGGACTTTGAACTGTGGAACTTAGTCTGGAATCTTAAAAGGCAAAATATGTAGAAAACTTGACTTAAGTGTGTGAAGAAGGGAACTGAGGGTGAATGTTCCTCAGGATCCATTAGTAAGGACATTATCAGCATGATTCCTTTTTCCATCCCGTATCCATCATCCCTTCGAACTCTTAAAACGTGTTTCATTATGCCTTATTGCCCAATAGATAAAAAGCGGCCACAGACTTCAGATGCAATTTGTCGTTAGATTCACACTCTCTTACATCAAACTATGCCTGGCCTAAATGAAGAGAAATTACAGGAGGGACATTTTTTTTCCCAGGTTCTCTCTCGTTCTTTATCAGGTATTAGCTGGCGTTTTCTCTCTGCCTCATTGTGTCTTTGCCTCTCTTGGAGATGACAAAGGAAAATGAGGCAGCCGGCCTCCCCACGCGCTGCCACGCTTTAAATTGACATCTGCTCTCATCGTGCAGCGCGACTGTACTGTTGAGCAAGAAATTAGTTTTTTTTATAGGCTGGCTCATCACTTTATTGCATCTGCCTGTGCCAAAGAGGCCATGATCCACGTCAAGTCATTTTAATCTCACAGAGTGGAGAGTAGGGGTATATCTGATAATTGCAGCTCAGGCCCTTCTGTCTGCAGTTTTCTTGCTTCGTTCTACAGGGCTCCCCTGATGTTTACTTCAAGCAAAGGTAGAGTTGATATAAAATGCTGTTGAGATCCATTTTAACCACTTTTACAGGGCATGCTTCTAACATTCCACTGCTTCTTTTTTTGTCTCCTAGTTGTTCTCTTGGAAAATAACTGATTTATATCAAGGTGAAGTGTAAGATGACAGAGCCTCTTGCTGAACCTGGCTAGCTTTGTGCCAGCGGAGTGATGGTTTACTGTTGCATGGACCAGCCCTGCTGCTCTCTCTCCTCTCTTCCACTCTCACCTGTTATTTACAGTGTGCTGCAGAGTGACTAATGATAATGAGCATTTCAAAGATGGCTCTTACAGAGGTGTTTCATTGCCTTAGTTATTTCCGAACTGCAAAGTTGTCACAATTTTCTTTTTTCTTTTTTTTTTTTTTCCAAGGAAAACTTTGTAGAGCTATTTCAAAATGGATTGATGCCTCTTGCTGGACTTAACAGACCAAAGTCTCAGATCTGTGTGCTTAATGACTAAGAGATAGTTTGCTTTGCTTCTCAAACGGCCTATCAGTGACTTACAAAACACTAGAAATAATATGGGCTGTTTTTCTTCTCCACTTTGCTATACTTTTTTAATCATTTCAATATCTGTATCTGTTTTTCCCTGCTTACCACCAGCGATTTTCTTTCCGATTTCCAGTTTTGGCAATGGAGCTGATAAAGATTTTAGCCGACTCTAATTTCTTTTTACGACTGAATATCCTTTATAATATTTCTTTCTAGGTTCTGTTATCAGTTAGTTATATTAGGAACAGAGACAATGGTGATCTATTGGAGGTTGTATGAGAAAGATTAACTCTGTTAGCGTGGTTAGCATTATAAATTGGAAAGATTAGTTTGGTATGTAATCCCTAGAATGGAGGTCTCCAACTTTTTTTTGAACAATTGGCCAGCTTGATGTTGCAAAAAATACATTGTTTCCTTGGCGCAAGAAGGTCCTAGGTTTGTATCCTGGCATGGGATCTTTCTGCATAGTGTTTGCATGTTCTTCCCGTACATCTGTGGGTTCTATTTGGGTACTCTAGCTTCCTCCCACAGCCCAAAAACATCACTATTAGGTAAAGTGGTTACTCTGAAGTGCCCTGAGGTATGAATGTGTACCTGCATGGTTGTTTGTCCTGTGTGTCTATTTCCTTGGTATAGAGTGTTGAACTGTCCAGGTTATACCCCACCTTCAAGGATAAGTGGCTTTAGATAATGGATGGCTAGATGATTGGATGGACATTTACTAATTAACTTTATCAGCTCTGTCTGTCATCTCTATAAGTTCTCCATAGCATTTCCAAACCCAGAAGAAATGCCCACTGCTACCCTTTAAAACAGCACATTTTATGCCCGCACTGAGCACTAACAATATGGTTTAGTGTGTTCTGAGCAAACTTTTAAGCAAAATAAATGTTTGCCAAACCCCTGCTCTTCAGTTTTCCATGTGAGCTTTGTTGAGCAGACAGGGACTACAGTGCGGAAGGGAACGGAGCCATACGCATTACAGCGTGGGCAGTTTTCTGACTGACAATAAGTGTTTTGAAAAAAAAAAAAAAAAAATCAAGATCATTTGCAGAGTTATTATAAGCACTTAAGATAAGATGTATACATTAGCTCCATGTTTAAAAGTGATATCTACCATAAGTGTGAGACACTAAAAAACTCAATAAAACATTTGTGGTAGCAATAAATGGTAAAGTGATTCTATCCTTTTTCTATTTTATGTACTAAATGTATTGGACTGGATTATCTCAGCCAAGGCAACACTGCCAGCTTATCCTGCATTGCTATATAGTTTTGGCTACCATACAACTCTGATGCCTATTACTAGCTCACCAGAGCTACATGTGTAATTACAATATGGAAAAACTTGTTAAGGTTCTGACTTTGTTGCAGTACAAACCATGACAGCAAAAGCTTTAAGCAAACCTTCCTATAAATAGATGCTGTCAATGCCACAGTCCCTAGTAGCAGTTTTTCCAAGAATAAATCTCCAAAAGCAGCACTGTAACACTGAAAGTTATGAAATATTAGTAGGTTCAATGTTGTGAGTCCATAACTCATGGCTATACTCGAATTCTGTGTATAGAGCTTTTAATAATCGACTCCTGGCTCCCCTGCATTTTTGCCCATAATTCACTGCAGACAGATTTGCCTTACAGACTTAATTTGATATTATTTATATTTCACCAAAGCAAATATCAGTGTGTCTTTTTTTTCCTCATTTAAATTGCAATTTCCAGGATTTTTAAGCCTCTCTTCCTCCTTGATGCCTAATCAATAGGAAATATTTTTTAGACTCTAACATATTTTCTCTTATTTGCCTTTCAGGGCTCTACCCTTGTGCCTCTTTGGATGATGTTCCTGATGACTGCTCACGACGTTGAAAACAGGACAGTGGATCAATAGGAGTTTTGTTTCTCCTTCCCTGGTCCTTTTTCCACCCTCAAGCTCTCCTTTCTCGTTCCTTAATAGCAGAGGAGGCAAAGAATAAAATCCTGACTTGGATCTAAGCAGCAGAGATTGTTCTCCTTCTTCCTCGCTCCTCCCCCGCCCCCCAAAGCCTTGCCTTTGGACACTTCAGATATGTGTCCTCTTTCTCAGACATTAGCCCTCCCTGGCCAGGGGAACTTGCTTGTCCTATTGGGGGTTTTACTCCTCATGGTCTCACCCCTCTCTGGAGGTCAGCCCCCACCTTTCAAACGGTTTGCCCCTCCTGACAGTTTGCTTACACATCTGGTCATCCACAACAAGACTGGAGAGGTCTACATGGGAGCTGTCAACTGGATTTTCAAGCTGTCCAGCAACCTGACTAAACTGCGCAGCCACATGACTGGCCCAGTGGTGGACAATGAGAAATGCTACCCTCCACCCAGTGTCCAGTCCTGCCCTCACGACCTGGCCCAAACCCCGAATGTGAACAAGCTGCTTCTTATAGACTACGCACAGAACCGCCTCATCGCCTGCGGCAGTACCTCGCAGGGCATCTGCCAGTTCTTACGTCTGGATGACCTCTTTAAACTTGGTGAGCCTCATCACCGCAAGGAACACTACCTCTCCAGTGTGGCTGAGTCAGGGACCATGTCGGGGGTCATCATAAGCTCTGCTCAAAGTCCTACCAGTAAGCTATTCATTGGAACACCAATTGATGGAAAATCTGAGTACTTCCCAACCTTGTCCAGTCGAAAACTCATGGAGAATGAAGAAAATGCAGACATGTTTAGCTTTGTCTATCAGGATGAGTTTGTCTCCTCTCAGCTTAAGATCCCCTCAGACACTCTGTCCAAGTTTCCTGCTTTCGACATCTATTATGTGTACAGCTTCAGCAGTGAACAGTTTGTCTATTATCTAACAATGCAGCTAGATACCAAACTGACCTCACCTGACGCCAGTGGGGAGCAGTTCTTCACCTCTAAAATTGTCCGCCTCTGCATGGATGACCCAAAGTTTTACTCCTACGTGGAGTTCCCCATAGGCTGCACCAAAGATGGGATAGAATACCGTCTGGTGCAGGATGCCTTCCTGGCCCGGCCTGGCCGGCAGCTGGCCAACTCTTTGGGGATTTCCGAAAATGAAGACATCCTCTTCACGGTTTTCTCTCAAGGTCAGAAAAATCGGGAAAAGCCACCCAAAGAGTCTGCGTTGTGCCTCTTCACCCTGAGGAAGATCAAGGAGAAGATCAAAGAACGAATTCAGTCCTGCTACAGGGGAGAAGGGAAACTGTCTTTACCCTGGCTGCTTAACAAGGAGCTCGACTGTATCAACTCGGTAAGCTCATATTTTTGCTTTAACAAGTTCTGTTGACAAGATTTGGCTTGAGATTTTGTTCTGACAATATGGATAAAATTATTAGCATTGATAAACCCAGATGTACAAGACACTAAATCTGTTTTGCAGTTTTTAAATACTAACAGTCTCTTGCTGTCTATCTCCTGCTGTCTCCCTTTTCTTAGATTTTCTTCTCTTTTTCCTCTGTCCCCCAACAAACTCTTGGAGTGTTGATTCACTGAGACAGGGGACATCATTAGCCCAGTCCCCTGGATTTGTGAAATGTCACTCAGGAGGAGCGCCCAGGCACATCTACACTCATGCACTCAGCATGATTCAGTGCTCTGCATTGTAAGATCCAGGGAGATAGTGCAAGTTAGACCTATTTTTCATGAACTGATCCACAAAGCATGGCCTTGCATGCATTACAGAAGACGCTGCTTAAACTGACAACCTGCGTGAAGTTGCACTAGTGACCTCAAGACACTGCAGAGGAACAGATATGTGGTTAGCAAATATACCTTTTGACACAATTGAAGAACCAGTTTTAGAGTGTTTCCTATCAGTCAAGTTCTAATCACAGACGTTATAACATCAAATCCACACAAAGCATTCAGCTGGTGTTGCATCTATTAAAGTAGGATAGTTTAAAGGAATTGGACAGTTTGTCTTCATTAGCATAAAGGGACAGATGTGTGATAAGTAATGTGAATGGCTGGAAGTGCCGCTTTACATTTCTTTTACTGCTCTTTTGCGATATTATTATTATTATTGTGGATGATGGTTTTTCCTCTTTGTTGCTTTAACTTCCAGTTTCCTTTTTTTTTTTAAGTGTCTATGTTAAAACAGAGACTGTAAAACAGAGTATCTCATTTATTTCCATTTGATTAAGCAGAATTGTTGGTGCACATGGCTGTATGACCTGCTTCTTTTTCGGTTTTTGTAATGCTTTTTCTTCTTAATACTGAATTTATCCAATTCTGATTTCTTAAGAATTGTATGAAGATATAAGAACAGTAGTGAAAGTATTTTATTCTCATCTTCCTGTTGTTAGTGGTCAATATTTTACTTACATTAGGTGCAGAGGTGATGTTACACTGTGTGCATGAGAGAACATTTTAAATTAAAGGCTGAGTTGATATTTTAAGCTGGCATCAGTGTCGTATATTAGTTATTACTGGAGTTAGCATTACTTACAAACAGAGGTCTTTGAGTGTATTTTGTAAAAAAATGTAGATCCTTACTTCAACTCTGAGATTTTCAAAGACAGCTAATGTTTCCAAATCTAACATGTTCTGTAACACAGAGGTTGAAACCTCAAATAGAAAACCCCCAGAAAGCTTTTAGCCTTCTTGTTACCTTCTAAAAGGCTTCTCTCTCTCCTTCTCACACCCTGAAATAATCTTTGATGTCTTTATTTGGTGTAGAAAATAGTTTACTAGCTTCTTACTTCTTTTGGTCCATCTTACTTCAGTTTAAACACCTTACTGAAACAGAAAATGGTTTTCTTTGAGTTCTCTGCACTGAGTAATAGTCTCCACTTCAGACAGTGTTGTTTCCTTGTAATTAATAGTTAAAAGTGTGTTCACTGACTGTAAAAAAGATTCTAACTAGTCAGCTACCAATCAGGGTCAGTCGAGCATAAACTGTTCCAATCCCTGGCTGACTTGGTGCGTCTCAATTTCTATGTTATATCTACAAGTGCTATAGTTGACAGGTAGATGACAGTGTATGAATCAGTTGAATCATTTAATTCTGTCTTAATAGCAAAATAAGAAAATCCAAGAGTACGCTACTGTGTGTTTAAGTTTACCTAACACTGTTCTGCCATGGTAATAGGAAAGACACAGGTGTTTCCAGTTTCCCTTGTTTGGGAATTCCAATTAAATGTGAAGCCATTGAGGAAGCACCTAAAAAGTGCTGGACATGGACATGTTTTGATGCCTCTTACAAGTTGACCACTTCCTACCTTTATTTAACACAGAAGAACATATTGAATATTGGATTATGCTCAGGCCATGTTCTTATCAAATTTATCCTAAGCAAAGATGTTGAAAGTCAAGTTTGCTTAGGTCATTTGCTCAAGCCCCAATAAATTCTCAATCACATGCAGACATTTTTAGATGTCTTTCACTTCACTTTTCAACTGCATTTTTTACGTTGTTTTGAAGGAAGGTAATTCCTCAACAAAAATATGCTTGCAGGACTCTATACATCTGAAATCAACTCTTTATTTTACCAGTTGACACTTTAATGCAGTTCTTAATCTAATGTTTGTTTGTTGGATTTTGTTTGATAGATAGATGGCAATATTGTTAAGACATACTTAAAAATGATTCAAAAATTATGTGAATTATCTGTTTCCACAAGAAAAGAATTATTTACGTTTACATACACTTAACTTTTAATACAGTACTCCATATTCAGCACTAGTGTTATTGTGCTGCTGTTTTATTTTCAGATATTTTATTTTTATGTTAATGCATACTATTTCTATTTATACGGGCAAGAACATAAATATCCCAAAATTACCCACAGGGACTCTAATTAATTATTGGTGTTCTTCCTGTTTAAAAGCTTTGATATCAATTTTATAAGCAATATTGAATCAAATTGAAATCGAGGGCACTGCCGTGGAGCAGGGCTAGAGCGCATGACCCATGTACGGAGGCCTCAGTCCTCCAAGTGGCCGTCATGGGTTCGAGTCCTGGCCTGTTGACCTTTGCCGAATGTCTTCCCTCTCTCTCACAACCCACTTTCCTGCCAATTTACTGTCAAATAAAGACCACTAGAGCCACAAAAACCATTAAAAAAAGAAGAAAGAAATCAAATCAAATTGTTACCCAAAGAACTGAAAGCAAATTGAACTGTGGGGTTCTTAACCATACCCAGCCCAGATGGATGGATGGATACTTTATTGATCCCAAAGGAAATTGTGTGGCAGTCCGTAATTCCCATTCATATAAACAATAACATGAAAGACCCACCAGATAAATAGCATTAAGAGTATTAAAAGTAAGAGTTTTAAAAAAATAAATAACACAGCACTATAAGAGGAAATTAAAACTATGACTATGTTAGGACATAACCAGCTGGCTTTTAAATTTTTAAATAATTTCATTATTCACACATAAATGTTATCTCTGTGGCATTCTAATGTTTTTACTCCTGCAACCTTCATGTTTGCTCCCTGCCACAGATTCATTGATCCATTTACTCATAAATTCACTGATATGCCTCACTCTGTCCCTTCTTTATTCTTCCAGTCCCATTCTGCATGACTTGTTACCATGGTTTCTGTGCTTTTGGTAAGGATTACGTCGACCAATAATTTATCATTCAGACAACCTCTTAAAACCTGTCATCCCTTGAAAACTGTCATCAATGACGATGTAATGGCTTCACAAAAGAGCTGACTGGCTGACCCCAAGACAGCAGCAAGACCTAGGAGGTCAGCATCAGGTTAATGATGTCTGCTCCAATGCCCCTTAAAACTGACCTAATTTCAGCAGCCCAACACAAACCTAAACATCAGCTCCAAAGGCGTTTGAGTCTGACATCATTTTTCATTGTTAAAACGGGGACTTTGCAAAATAACTTGACACAACTAGCAATAAAACAAAACAAAAAAAAAACAAAACAAACAAAAAAAAAGGAATAAAACTGAAGAGTCAAGATAACCACGCACAGGAGATATAAATATTCCATAATCTGTGCTAGTACAGCATAAAGCAGAAACATCCACGTTAGTTCATATAACCAGAAGAAAAGACAACACAGCACATAATGCAGCATTGCATTAAAACCAGTTGTATTTCTAGCAATTCGCCTTTTTCCTAGATGCTTTCTTTTAAAAATAAATGTGAGTATAGTATTTTCTTTTAAATGCATCTGTAAAATCTGATTATTTTTGCTATAATTCGATACCAACTTTTAGTAGTGTATTGATAAAGGTTCTATATTAATAATTAAAATGGCTTAAAGAGCATAAGATGAATTTTATTAAATTACTACTTACAGATGTTTGAGTTTACAGCTGTGCACTGTAATGGTTCCTGGGGAATTTTAATTAATTTTCATTGCCATGGTAGTAACACTCTGAAATTCTGTATGCACTGAGCTCAGCTTAGCCCTAAATGCTTTTAAAAGTCAGATAGAAAACAACCTAAACCAGAAAAAGTACAGTGTTAAGAACTTACTTACTCTCCCATGAAAGAGCACTAATAACAGTGTATAATGAAAGAGTGTGCTTTCTGTACACCTTATGGAGCCATTCCTGCTGTATAGCACAATTATGTTCTTTGCATACATAAAAAGTGCAGCAGCTGCTTACATTTAAGTCATGTAGTAGAGATGCACCAATTAATAATTTGTAGCTGATCTCTAATTTGACATATTAAGATTTCTGTTGAAAAAATGTTCGATGGTGCTCAACCCTTTCTCATTAGTTGTTGGTATCAGGGGCAGAGGTGATGTCACACTGTGTATCAGAAAAAAATTGCTGTAAAACAGGGTTTTAGTGTTTACGGTTTTAAACAAAGACAAAATGATTTTTAGGTTGACATTTTAAATAGTTTTTAGTGTCTTTATAATAGCAGTTAGCACATTTGGTATTAGTACCTATAAATATCAGTCTCATTGAATGCATACCCTAACCCTAACTCTCAGAAAAGGCTGCAACCATTTCTATAACCAATCCTGTTCCTTAACAGACATGTTGAAAGCTCAAAGGATAAAAATGATAAACTTTGTTGTCGTCCATTTAACCCTCCTGGTATCTTGTGAAGTCGCCTGTCTCAGGTTGCTCCTTTTCTTTCCAAGTTGATGACACATGTCAAAGTCCAATGCAAATTCACTTCCTTTGGAAAGAGGCTCCCTTTTCCACTCAAATTTTTCGTGAAACAGTTGAAAAGTACAAAAGAGTTAAATGTCATTAGGTAAATGAGCAGCACCCCCTTCACTCTAGCTTTGTTGAGGAAGCATGATTAAACAGTCAACAAGCTACCGTAGAAAATAGTTTTCTTATGGTTAGCTACTTTCAGTACCAGTGGGGTATTTTACAAATGAAGCATGATGACGCACAAAAATCTGTAAGAAGCTAAGTTTTCACTCTTTAGCAACTTTAGCAGAGTGAAATTCTGTGTCCTAATAAAAAAAAAAAAAGAGATCCGATTTTTGAGTTTTTAAGTTGACAATTTGCCTATTCAAGTCACCAGCGCGTTTCTTGATGCATGTCTAATATTTAGTTTTGTCACCACCAATCACACTTTGGCTCCGAAGAGATAATTAGAAAGTCATAGGACAAGTCAATCTGGATAATTTCTCTGCAAAGCCCATGTTAAATATAGCATTCCTGTAATGACATGATACACCCTCCTCTGTCACTGAAGCTGTGCACTGTAATGGTTCCTAGTTAATTTTTTTAGATCTAATGATATATTTTTTATAAACCTATTTTTTCAATACTTTGTTTTTGCCCCGGGCTAACAGTAGTTTGAGCATAAATACAAAGCAAATCGAAAATTTAAGTCTTTACACCACAGTTGGAGGGATGGTTGTTGTGGCCATTGTATGAAACAGAGTCCCAAAAGTTCCTGCTAAACAACCTGAGGAATTAAAATGCAGTCTTAGCACTGTGGGAAATGCTCCCTAGTGCTGAGGGTGGAGGGTGAATGTGTTTAGGTTGACCCTGGCATGGTGCAGAGGAGAGTGCAAGGCAGGCCTGGTTTGTGGGTGGTGAGCTGGACAGGCATGGACAGCTGTTAACCACACAGCCATGATTGATCACCAGGAGCACCATAAGCCTCCTGTGTGAAGCTTAGATTTACGTTGGATCATAATTTCTTGCCTTTGGCCATCATCAAGCTGGTGTGTTTTTCTGGTGCACTGACACTTCATCTGTTTTTGGTAAACACAAATCTTCAGGTGCATGAAATGCAGGTCTGTGATAAAACATGTTTTCCTCAACAAAGCACTGACACTCACTGCCGAGCATTTAGCACCTCAGCTCTGCTACCAGGCTATATTTGTCTCCTGTTTGTGTGCAGTATTGTGTTGTTTGTGTGTGTGTGTATGTCTTGTGTTGTCCCTGAGCTTTATTAGTGAACCCCTGACCTTCTCCCCAGTTTGAGAGTGGATCAATACAAACCATTTCCACAAAAGGAGAATGAGAGGGTGGAAGAGAGTTGCTAAGTTAGGAGTGAGAGACGGGGAGATATGACTGAAAACATAGGAGGGAGTGTAATAAGAAGGGAAGCAGAAGAGAAGGATCTATGTAGAGGTGAGAGCATGAAAGGGTGAACAGAAACTAAAAGAGTGAGGCAGCCAGAAACAGAGCGAGAGAAGGAGAGAAAGGTGCGAGATGTAGGTGGAGATTAAAAGTGGAAAAAAAAAAAAAAAAAACAAAACCAGAGGGAGTCCAAACCAGAGGAAGAGTTGGATGCCAAAGAAACCCGCATAAGAGAGTAGAGGAATTTAAAGGATTTGAGGAAGACAGAGTGGAAAAAAAAAACAAGTGATACTTTGGAGACACCTGAAGAAAACCCCCAAAATCAGTTTGTGGAGAATTAACTTTAACTTGGTCATGTTAATACTTGTTGGTAATGATGAGGCTCAATATTTGACAGTAGAAAACTCCGATTTGAGATTATGAGTTAAACTGGCAAAGCATTTTTATTGTAACTGTTCAGGATATTTAAGGTGTGGCAAGTAGAGTGATGACCGGGGGGGTGAGAGAGACTGCCTTAACTGATCAGGGCGGGTCAAGTGCAAATTTGACCGATTTTGACCACCAGCTTATTTCTCTGTATTGTACAATCAGTCTAAAGCCGCCTCAGAAATGCTTATTAGTGCTTATACTCATTATCCGTTTGACCACTATCCCTCACCATTTTCACTGAGTAATGAAATGACACAATAAATGATTCGTCATGTTTTAAAACAGAAATACGGCATTTAACATTTCATATTTGAAACTGACAGAGGAATAATAAACAGCATAGCAATAAGAATCATATTACAGCTTGAGATTTGTAAAGGTCATCAATTACTTTATTATTGCAGAATTTCATCCAATATTGCCCATGTATAACCAACACATTTTGGCTTTGCCAGATTAAATATGATCTTCTGAGTCAACACTCTTAACCCACTGGATCTTCTGGATCTGTTTTCAGTGTTCAGTCACCAAAAACGGTCTACCTGCACAGGTATTCTGTTAATGTTCTGCTGAGTCACAGACTCCAGTGAAACATATACAGTAATTGATTGATTGGTGTTTGCATGCTCAGAAAGATGTCAGGTTATTGCAGCATTTTGAACAAAATTACATTTAGAAGTTATTAGATTCATGATTGATGAGTTACTTGATTCAGATTTTTTCTGTTTTCTCTTCTATATTCGGTTCTGCACAAATATATAAGTGAAAAAAGCCTAAACTATAGCTAAGTGAGCAGGAAAAACTGGGGAAATAACTGAGGTGGACATGAGAATGGAGGAATTGATAAAATGGACTAAGAAAAGCTTTGCAGTGGAGGAAAAGAGGAAACGACAAACAGCCAAGAAGGGAGCAGCAAGCCTTTTACAGTCAGTGGGCTCAGGAAGGAGAGAGGCAATGATTCACCGGCTGAGAGGAGAGCAGGACCAGAGGAAGAGTGATGGCCTCAGAACTTTTTTTCACTACCGCTGCCAAGAACAGCTTGAGAAAAGGGTGTATGACAGAAAGAGGGAAAGGAGAGGAGGAGAGCGTGATTGAACACTGACTGCCGCGCGAATAATATCGGTGTCCCTCACCTGGCCAGCGCTCTGTCTTCTTCAGCCAAATGTCTCTCTGTCATGTCAACCCTCAGAGTGTGCGTCGAACTTCCTTTGACAGGGTGTGTGTGTTTCCAGTGTACGTGCCATACTAATGAAGGCTCAGAAGCGCACGTCTTTGTGTGTGTCTGTGAAATATTCTGGGTTGAGACAGTCAGAATCTCTTTACTCAGGGTTTACTTTGTAGAAAATAAACTTTTCCTCCTTAAATAGTGTTTAATTTGGTAATCAAATTCAAAAATAAACAAATAACTTTTGAAATATTCAGTCGTCAAAAGTTAAAGAAAAATGTATCTAAATTAATCATTGTGGTGTTCTTCATTCCTGGTAAATTTACATTTTTCATCTGAATGACAAAAGACGTCATGCAGACTGTCAAAATCGAGAGCTACCAAGCAGCTTCACACCCCAATTGTAATATGTGCTAACATCATGCTGACAGTAAGGCATTGTGTACTTAGTCCCACCCTTCCATTGTACTTAATATATTCCCTGTTCTCATGGGAACTGCAACTCTGCCATTTTTCTTCTTGTTCCAAAGGATTACGCAAACTGTCAAAGTGTTTCTCTTGATTACAAGATGGATGGGAGAGTTTTGAACTTTGGCACAAGTCAGGGCATCAATCAGGGAATCAATCCTAGAAAACCAGTCAGTTTTAAGTAAACGTCTTTTTAAGGCCACAGGGACCAGCTGTTGTCTGGCCAGCAGTGTCAAAGGTGAGATTTGAAAACTAAATCTGAAATCAATAGTTAAGTTGTCTCTTTCTTTTTAAGATTAGATTTTATTGTCAGTTAGTAAAATTGCCTGCTGTTTGTCTTATTTCTGCAGTGATTTTGTGACATGGCTTGTTAGATAACATGCTAATTACTTGGAGAGTAAATTTTAAGAATGCAATAACTTTAGGCTTTAAATGGGTAGATGTTCCTTAGTTTATTTCACATGGGCAGTTCACTGTTGTTCCTAGAGAGGTGTTACAGTGAATGTAAAAGAACAAAATGTGAAGAAGCAAGAAGAAAAAAGAAATCGCACAAAAAATATATTTACAAGATTTAACACAAACACTACATCAAATGACAAGAATGTGAAATTTAAATTTGGTTTAAATAAAGTAATCAGCAAAATCTGTAATTAGTTAAACAAGTATATTTTAAAAGAACTGCTTAAATGAAAAATAATATGGTAATGTATAATTCCAAAATGACAAAGCTGATTGTTTTTAAACTGCTTCTAAAATTGGATTTAATTAAACTAAGGGCCCAGTTTCAGTCTAGTGCTGCCTTTAATGTTTCCACAACACTTTTTGTTTAATAAGAAGTTGTTAATACCATGTGGTGATGTTAGACTATGAAAAACCTTATATGACAAACATTCACAAATGTGATTGTTTTCCACTCTTAAATTATATTTTTTAAAACAAAAAATATTGAAAATATACAGAATTTTCTTTATCAATGTTCAAACGTGAGATTTTAAAGTAATAACGTTGGCGTGTGGTCTGGTGGTTTGACAATAAATAATGTGATCATGTCAGAACGCCTAAACATCCTACCTGCTTCTATTAATATGTTATGAAGCTGAAATTAGAAATATTTAATCTGTTCTTACTAGAAACTTTTTTTCCTCCTGAGCGTTAAAGATTTAAAAATTGATAACTAAAAATATTTGATTTACAGTAAAAAGGAAAAACTTCAATTTTCAACCACATTAAGTTTCTAATATCAGCATCTAATGATAATGTAACATGAAACTGGGAGTTTATCTTACTTCATTTTGAATCTGACACTAAGGAAGGGCAAATATTGTGAAGTTTATCGTTCTGGGAAAGAAGATGTTGTTGTGGTTAATTATATTTGCAAACCCCAAAAATGAAAGGTATTCTTGCAAATGTTACTTTGATTATTACTATAAATGCCACAAAATATTGTCATAAACTCTTAACTCCATATTTCCCATCTCTAAATGACATATAAATAAATCGGTGTCATCTGCATATATTTCAATATTACCAGCAGATTAAACAAATTGAAGATCATTGAGATAATCAGTGATCCAGCCTAGTTTCTTGTGAAACCACTTGCAGACAGCTTCATAACAGATGATTGATGATTTTATATGTAGAAAAACTTGATTGATTTGACAAACAGGTTTTTATCCGTTTAAACATATGCAAAGAAAAAAGAGAACTGGATAACTTGGACACCATAACTCTGTGATGGACTGACAGATGCTTTACTAAAAACAAGAAAAATGGCTCCAGCAACGCCATTATCTCTACCAGACAGAAAACTTAACTTGGTCTGTAAAATGGTCGTTGACTATCTAAGTTGAGTAATTTGTTCTGAAGTCAAACTGTATTAATAAAATAAGCTTCTCAACATCTGCCAGTTTCACCCTCAGCACAGAAAGTAAAATACTAACTGGTCGGTAATTATAGTTAGAAAGAGGAAATCCGCTTTTATAAATTAGAAAATCTGCAGCTTTTTAAGAACCTGGAAATATTGAAAGCCTTTGAAAGATTTTCCTTATCTGTAAGACATTCAAGCAATGAATATGTTAAGCTATATGTTTTCTCCAGTAGCCATCGCTTCAGTAAAGCCACAGGCTTTCTTTCATGTTTGTTCTAGTATGAGTATAAGATAATATCATCTTATCATTTGCCCAAATCTGGCCTCTGCTTTACAGCAGTATGGAAGATGCAACTGTTGAAAAACATCCTTCAAAGTTCAGCTTTCAGAAACCTCTAAAAGGGTTTCTGTATTTTGACATTTTCATTAAGGAACTTCTTTGAAAAAATTATAGTCAAAAGTTTCCTTTTTATCTCTTAACAAATTGTGTTGTATAAGAAAAACACCATGAAGGCACTTTCAGTCACCCAAGGAAATTTGGATTACTGTTTCACAGCCAAGGCAACTTGGAAATGACTGTGAGACCATCTTCTAACCTGATTAAATCCATCATTAAGGATATCATGTAATGAGTGTAACGCTCTTGTGGTCTTTTGTAAGACACCATCTTATTTCTGTGGACCTAATCTAAAAGGATATGGCAGCAAATGTGTTTAAGTAATTAAACCTGATTAATTGAGCCAGAGTTGATGAAGAGATAATTGACAGACTAAATGAGTCGAGCAGGGAAACGTCAGTGGAGCGCCATCCTTTTAAAAGTTATTTCAAACTAATGAGTTTGGGTCATTTAATATCTGCCAATGTGATACCATTTTAAAGTAAAAGGAGAAATTTTGTGTTTCAGAAAAGAAATTTGGGTTGTTGTTTTTTTTTCACCGATCTTGTCACATTTGAATATCCTTCTCATCCTGTCATTACAGAACAATAGAAAACCTTTGGAAAAAGACCCCATACAGACTGATAAAGCTGCTCATTTTATTCTGACCTCTCTCCCTCTCTGAAGAGTGTTTAGCTCCACAAATTAGCAGCTATAGCACCACTCTAATGATACTAATTGTCAGTGTAATTATGTATTGATCGGTCCTGTGTGTGGGTGGTGTGTTGCATGCATCGTTATCAGATGTAATCAGGAAGTGTGGGGATGTGATGTGCATGTATTGCACGTTCTGGAGGTTTCCTTTTTAGCTGTTCTTCATATGGTTTCAGATGCGCAATGTGCACTCTTACATAATGCTTCCTTTTCCTTTCATAATAATCTTAAGTTCAAATTGTTTGTGCACACCCACCATCTCATTTAATCATCTGCTTTGCCATGATTTCATTTTGTTTAAATCTTTCTTGCTGCTTGGACTCCAGCTTTACTCTGCTAGGAACGGAGCTGCTCTGTTAGAGGTTAACTACTTTGCTTGAGGGCACCATTTAGTCCTCCTCTGGTTTCTAATTGCCACTGAGCTGTTGCAAATATTAATTTCACAATAATTGCTAGGATTTGTATGAATTGTAGAAAGCATTGTTTGCCTTTTGCACATTCTCCATGCACTGGGCATGCCATCTTTCAAAAACATCCACACCCCTTGAACTTTTCCACATTTTTTTTCACATTACAGGAACAAACCTCATTGGAATTTATTGGCTCTTTATGTGGTAGACCAACACAAAGTAGGGAATACTTGTGAACTTTTTTTACCTTGCTAAAAATCTGTATCATCATCATCATCATTATTATTTTATTTTGTATTTATAGTCAGTCCTTTTTAACTGACTTCAGAAGGCACTGGAATAGTAAATAGATTATATATATATATATATATATATATATATATATATATATATATATATATATATATATATATATATAGATAGATAATATATCTCACTTCAGGCATGCATGTTCTTCATGCTTTCTGTGAGGGTGTTTGCAGTTTGTTCTGTTCACCTTTTTATAACTTTCACTTCCTGATCTCTCCCACACACATTCACAGGCCAGTGCTCATAGAAGTAGGCCATTTTGTGCACACACACAGAGAAAAGCATCGCTTCGGTGCATGATATGATTGTGGGTGTATCTTGAAACACAATAACATGTCAGACGTCTTGATGAAGAAAGAGCTGATGATGCACAAGTGCATGCAGAAAGGCACACACAAATGAAATGCAATGGTAACAGTAATCCTGTCCAGGTCACTGAATTTCTTATCAGGCAGCCCTTCATGTTAGTAGTAATTTCCCTGTACAAACAGTTATTTAAGGGGACACACGGCACCTGTTAAATGCAACAGGTTGTCCAGTTTATTTGCATGACGTTGAAAGATTTTGTTTTTCCACGTGTTTTCCTCCCACCTTATTAGCTGTAATCCACCACAGCGCTGTGTCCGATCAGCATCCTGTGTCTAAGACTGTATTGTACTCTGCTGTTTCCATATGTTTAACTGACAAAAGGTGTCATATTGACAAATCCCAGTAGAGTGTAGGGTGATGTCTGCCCAGGCATATCTTTGTGGCTCATAACGTTAAAGAAGTGGCAATAATAGAGGAATGATTATTAAATCATTTCTTTCAGCACAGTTCAGCCAGCCCACATCTGCAATCGGTCAGTATTATTGTGCGCACGTGTTTGGTACCACAGGAATGACTGTATTTCAGTGCTTTGCAGTATAAAATAGGGTAGAGCAGCTCCACCCATGAGGAAACAAGCACCCCACTGTCCACTAACACATGACTTGTTTTTCTAAAAGCATAGCTTGTGTTAGTATGTGCTTGGAGTCCTTCATATATTGTATTAGCTGTGTTTGCGTCACATTTCTCTGTGACCTTCAGTATCAGCAGGCGGGTCACGTGAACAGTCGTTAAAGCTTCGTTCCCTGCCCCATACACTGGACCCACCGTAAATCTTACTTACATATTACATACATTATTGTTTGAAGTTAGTCGCATAAATGTTTTCTGTGCCATTTATTCAATGTTACTTTGACTTTTGAGGCAAAAACAAAAGCAAAAATTCAGACTACACACTCACTAAACGTAGTTGTATTTTCAAGTGGTTATTGTGAATATTATACCTTTTTGCTGTTGTGCTCTTTGAAATGCAACATAACTATAATGCACTGATATGAGGTCACTAGTAAGGATATCTGCACAGGTTGACTGATTAATAGACATGGTGCTTGTAGCTCATCAATTGTATTTTTAAAACACTTACCTTTTTATCTCAGCCAGGAAAGACTTAAGTCACTCTTGCACTTTGTGGTAGCACTTAAGTACTTTACATTTATAATTACCATAATACACAATATGCGTACTGCAAAGGACTGCCTGGACTATAGCAAATCTTACCTGATTATTTAAGTTCCATGCATTCAGGTAGTCTATTAGTGAAATATGTTTCATGACACTGGTTGTGTCATATTGAAATAACCCTTTACTATGCTGGTAAACTGATAGCCAGCATAAATTTTAATGATTGATGAAATAGATAGATAATAAAACCAAATTTCTAAAATGTCATAAAATATGATTTTGGGAAAGTATGAAATCTTAAAATGGAAGTTTTGTAGGAACTTCATGATACCCAGCTGCAGGAGCGGTATACAAATTTGTCAAATTTTTCAGCAAGAGATTTTATGAAAATGAAAACAAGGAATCACCTCTTCTTCAATTTCCAGCTCTCTGCTGCCTACGACGCTGAGGGCTGTAGACTTTAGGTCTTCCATTAATGACACTTTGAAAAACTGCAGAACTTTTGAGTAGCCAGCCAATTACCTTCAGAAATCATGAGGAGGAATACTCCTTGCACCACGACCATTTGCCCTAAATCTCATGGGAATTTGTTGTTGCGTTAAATTGCATAATTCTCAGAAAGTTGCTCCTGTAAAAGGCTGACTATCCTCAAGGGAATCATCGTTTATTCCTTGCTAATCTTGGCTGTTTAAAGCTTCCAGATTGCAGGAAAAGTGAAGAACTGTTACCCTCTTGTGCCCTAGAGAGACCGATATATAGGCTGTGGTGTATACTTATTTGTAATGTATTGATGTTAGGGTGTTAACCCTTTTGGGGATCTTGTGGAATCTCTGCACAATGGTTTTAGGAGCTACGATGATGTATTAACCCTCTCAATTTGTGTCCCCCAGGCATGATGTCATGTGTGCATGTTTGTGTTCAACTGACAGATTTCTTTCATGACTTTAAAGTTGTTGCCTCTAGTTATGCTCATATGAAGATAAGTTATTTTGCTTGTGATAAATCTGTTTATAAAGGATACTTTTGATTTAATGAGTGTGTCGGTTTATACATGAGAGGATTATCAGACCATGTTGTAGTGAGTGTGTCATCAGTCATCTTTGTTCTGAGGGAAAGAAATTACACCTTGGCATCGATGGTTACAAAACAATGTAGTTTCTGGTTATAGCTGTGTGTTTCTGTTACTTAAACACACCTCTTACATGAGCCGAAAATTATCCTTTTTAATTACTGGGAAATAATTGTGTGGGAGGAAGTAAGATGGATGGGAGCAAGCCTTGACACTTCTTGGAGAACATATTTAGGTGCATGAGGGGTGATTTGGAGTGATTAGAGGGAAACAGTGCCATTCAAAAGGATTCAGACCCTATTTGTGGGATTTTATGTGACAGTGGATTTTATTTTGGGATGTGAGAGTAAAAGGGGCTGCATATAAATGTGCACTATTCTTCATATTTCCATTGGTCTAGAATGTTGAAAACCATATGACATTTGCTTCCAATTCACAGTGAAGCACTGCTTTGTTGCTCTATCATATGAAATTTGTCATTGCAACATGACAAAATGGAAAAAAGTTCAAGGCTACAAACAGTAAGATTGTTTAGTGAGAGCTCCAAGGTACCTATTGCTGCCAGAAACAGGCTTTAGAAGAGAACGAGAATGTCGAAAAACGCAGAAGAAGGCTTTATTGACGTGTGCTGAGCTGCAGGCAATTTAGGTAGATCATTCGGGAGAGAGTGTGTGGAGGAGGGAGGTGTTATCTTTTCTCCTGTGTGGATCAATCAGATGATGTAGTGATAAGTCTGTGGATTACACTGCTATTTACACACTTCCCGAGCGTAAGTGTGTGTATGTACTGGCTCTGAATAACTCACTGATGGCCATTCTGTTTTAGTCTTGTTCTTCTGATCCAAAATGCTGCTTGGAATGAATCAAACAGTGTCTGACATCCATTCTCCGTCATAAACAGGATCCTTTTTCTTAGAGTGAATTAGATGGACCTCGCTATTTTGTTTTAAATATTAATTTACAGACCAAAGTGATGTGTGTTTAGAAATTATATGATAAATCTACACGGAAATATTTTTCCAGTCGAAGAAGCTTGGAAAAGCTTAATATTGCTGCCAGTAATTAAATTAAGTCCAACCTAATCGCTAATCCAACCATACTAATAATAGCCTCATTCCAGGAAAATGTCTACAAAAGTTCAAAATGTGTTTGTTTAACAAGTCATTCATCATCAAACAAATGGATTCATTCATTTTGGCACTTGAACCTTTTTTAATGCATTATGGGCTGAATGAGTGTGTGTGGTGACTGGTTAAGGGATCATATGGGTCAATAATCTGCCTTGGGTGATGTGCCCCTCGTGATATCGGAATGCTCCCGACATTGTCACATGGTCGTGGTGTAACCACCATGACTGCACACTACTGAGGAAAAAAGGCTTTGCTTGGTAGGATTGTGAGAATGCAGCTTGTCTGTATGAATAGCTCTTTATTTGAATAACCTATTTACCGTGTTAGCCAATGGAATCAAAAGTATTAACTTTAGATAATAGACCAATAGGTTTCACTGCAATCCCCACTGGGTAATGGAAATGAGCTCTATGTGGATTTGAACACAGCTTGAGGGCTTTTAAGATCTGCTTTGAAAGGGATTCTGGGGGTGTTTAGGATGAAGTGCTGTATGTCCTGAGTCTGAGTGGACTTTTTGTTATCTTATCCTCGGTTCTCAATAAGGATTCAAAACGTTAAAGGAATAATCTGTTTTTTTCTGAAGGATCTATGAGACAGGTGTTTTACCTGCAGTAGTGATTGGTCACCATGTTTTAAGTTTAGGGAAGCAGAGAAGATTTGACATGAGGAAAAAATCTGTACAGTGCTCAGTGGATCAGCAGAAAAGCACACTCTTTTTTTTTTTTTTTTTTTCTTTAAATCAACTCATATCTTAAAAGCTTCATCGTGAGCAAAGGTTTTTGTTCTCACATCAGATTTGCATTCGAAAAATATTAGACTACAACAGAGTATACTAGTAATGTTTTTGATTTGTTTTTGTAAGTTTTAAGTGGACAATGCCAATTTCTTTGTTAAAAGCATAACAAAATATACATAAACATGAATAAACATTGGAAATAATTTTTTTTCAGCCTTCCTGAGCTGAGGTAAAGTCATCCTGCAATGTGAGAGAGTGGTTGATGTAAAGTAAGGGTTTTCTAATATTTTAAATAAAGACAAATTTATTAGAGGGTTTGGGTTTAGCACCCTATATTTGAAATTGACATGTTTAGGAGGGTTACTGCAAGGATAGGTTAGTTAGCAAGGGTAGTATTACTAAAACAGCAGTTTCTGTGTGTGTATTAAACATAGTCAATATTTCCCTGTTCAGCATTTTCCATGACAGACAGATGGGAAGCTCAAAAGGAAACTTTGCTGTTCTCCTTTCGGCCTTACTGTTGTCTCCTTGAAGTCTGGCTCTCTCTTGCAGCCTGAATGAACCACAGAGATGTTTCAACATGTTCTAAAAAAACTGGCTTTTTCCTTTTTATTGTTTTATAGCTAACTTTGAGTTGTCATCCCTCAGTTACAGCGTCCACAAAAAAAAGTACTGCTATACCATTGTAATAGTTTTTTACTGTTCACTGATCAAGAAAAGATGAATGTATTGTGTTTCTGCTGGCTTGCTGTTCTCCATTCAGATCAATCATCTCATCCAGTTCTGATCAGGAGACTATTTTTGGGGTTGTGCATCTCTAGACTATTATTTTTTTGCTGTTACGTTGAAAAAATGTTAAGTCTTTTGCCATATTGCTAACATTTTGTCTTCACTTTGCAGCCTCTGCAGATAGATGACAACTTCTGTGGACAAGACTTTAACCAGCCTCTTGGGGGAACCAGCACCATTGAGGGCACCCCTCTCTTCATCGACAAAGATGATGGCATGACTTCAGTGGCTGCCTACGACTACCGTGGCAACACAGTGGCGTTTGTTGGTACACGCAATGGTAAACTGAAGAAGGTAGGAGTGACTGGATGTTTATTATAATGCTCTGATTTGTACAAACTTGAAGGGATGCTGTTTGGTTCTGTTGTCTTGATTTATTTTTCGCCCAACTGCTTTTGGCTGTAAACAGTTTCAGTACATTTTAAATTCAAGTAGTGATTTGCTGATCTATGAAATGAGAGGATACAGGTTCTATTGAAGACATTCGATATTGGTTGTAAAGCAGCGTCTATTTAATAGACTTTGAAGTATTGCCCCACTGTATCAGTAAACAAAAAAAGGACCTGATGACAAATTTGGCTACTAGCATTTTTCATTTTCTAGAACAAGGACTGTGCATCAGTGAGCTGAATATGCAAGCTTTCCTTATTACTGGACAATTTACAAGAACACACAGCGGAAAACACGGTCGTGGGCATTTAAGGGGCGGGGGGCCTGGAAGTCATAGGCTTTTTATTAGTCCATCACATAGAAAGGTACTGTAGTGTCCCAGTATTGTGTGTGTTCTCAGCTCAGATATTAAAACTGGATTTTAGTCGTCCAACGGTTTTGACGAGACAAGGGCTTTTCTGCTGAGAAGTCAATGTCAGAACAGCTATCTCAGATAGAAAGATGGAGCATTTACTTTGCAAGTGTTTATACCAACATTAGATATTTTTTTTCCCAGCTTTGAAACAATTTCACTTTTTTTTTTTTTTTTTTTTTTTTTTTTTCTAGGATGGATGATTGTGTCAACTGTATGTGTTAACTGCAAGTTTTGTTTTTATGATTGTAAGGTAGATAGACATCCACTCTTACAGAGTTATTATTCTGTTTGTATAATTTGGATGTTTGAGACTTTCTCTGTGTATTCAGTTTATAAAGAAAAGGACTCTCATTTAAATGGAAGCTCATTAAAATTCAACCCGTTTCCCTCCTCACTGCTCAAGACCTGTCATCCATTCAAAATTATGAATGTATAATCAGACTGTGTGTTTGTGTGCCATTAATGCCTGTTTGTGTATGCATGCGGCGTTTGTGTGTTTGTCACTCACTGTATGTGCAATAATGCGTTCTCCTGTGATGCCGTGGGTTTGTATGTGCATGTCTGTGTTTATGTTTATGAGGAAGAAAACAAACAATACAAGTTGACTAAGATTCAGTGCTTTGCATTTGTCAGCGTGACGCCCATTCACTTAGCTTGGCAACAACGGATTTATTTTCTCAGCCATTCTCAGGTTTTTTTTCCTCCGAGCTCTGAGTTATCCACTCTGGTTGAGGTGTTTTTATGTGTGAAACCTCACTTGGGAAGTAGGTTGTTGTGTTGCTCTCATGTGCGTTAACAACAAAGACAAGAAGCTTGCAGTTCTTTTGGCTGCCTCAGAAAATACAGGAAAAAAGGATATCGCCTTGGAAGAGTGAATGTCCTGAGAAGGATCAGTATACAAAACCTTAAGCACACACATATTCACACTCTGAGAGTCTCGATAGCCATGAAGTCATAAAATGCTAGAATGAATTAATGGGTTTTTTGTTGCACTTTTAGAATGATGGAAGGATTGGTTGAAGGGCTGAGGTAAAAACAACCAGTGTGTGAAAAATGGATCTTTCTTCTAAGGATCCTAGAGCATCTTTCTTTTTTTTTTAATAACCCTTCAAGTACACTTCTTCATTTTCCCTTAGATTCATCTTCTGATTCATCATTTGCGCAGAATGGAGAGCTTTGATAGCTCGTGCCTTCTCCTTTAGTCTATTTTTAATTAACAATGATGTTCAAGGTTGTCCAGAGCAACAAAGCAGTGGCATAAACAACATGTTTAAAGCGAGCACTAATGAAGTCCCTTTGTGCTCTGCTTGACACACTCACTCTCAGGGACATTCACATGGGGAGCTTTCACTAATGAGTCAGGGTTTGATGGGACACAGATAGAGGAGGTATAGGAACAGGAGGGAAGATATAGCAGTAAGACAGATAAAGAAAGCAATAGGAGATGGAGGAAAGAAGAAAATGATAAAAAGGGGTGATGTCCACTAATTCTAGAGGTCATCTGGACACTGCTATGGTCAAAGACTTTGTGCTTCTTTATTTATCATTTGTTCACTTATAGATCTAACAAAGTGGCAATCCGAAAGCCATTGTTAAAAGAAGGACACAAGAAGTCCTGTGTGCAATTTTCCAACCAGCATGTGGGAGAGATTGTTTGTCAGATGAGACCAAAAATGGAACTTTTTAGGATTTTATGCAAACCACTTTTCAGAATTTTTGTAGTAAACAAATGAGAAAATCATAACTCTTCTTCTAATTTCCCAATTATGCACTACTTCATGTTAGTTTCTCACACAAAAATCCCAATAAAACACATTGCTTGTGGTTTTAATTTGATGAGTGAAAAGGTTTGTAAATTTTGCAAGGCTCTGCTCAACTCCTTCTTGGTCTCCGCCTGTGTTCAGTTTTCCATCTTCCAACAGTACATGAGCTCCTAAGACACAACACTTTTTCAGACAGAAAACCAGTGGCTGAGTCACTGCTGTAGACATCAATTATTATTTGACTAAAAAAAAAAAAAAAAAAAATAGTCAAATGGCCGCTTCTGCACTTTAAGGCTTTTTTAAGCAATGACAATAAAAGGGCATTGACCATGACGGGGACACACTTGTACACATATGCAGAGTCCCTGTGGGCAGTCTGAAGGAGGAGAGACAAAAAGAGAACCTTCAAGTCGATAATCCAATACCTAATTGTCCTTTTTTTTTTTCTTTGATTCTGTGCACACATTTACACACAGACAGGACTTAGGATTCCTCAGCTGCGCGCACCATCAGGGGGCAATGTAAGCCATCTGTTATGTGTATGCAGCCTTTGTGCCAGGTGGTCAGAGCCCCAAGTGCCCCCTGGGTGTCTGTTGTGGCTGTGCCAGGCTCAGGTGGCTGGGTGCGGAGATGCTGCCTGACATCCATTCAACAGTGGATCGGTAAGGCTAACCCCCAGCTTCTGATGACAGACAGCAGGAGCACACTGTCACCATATGAGACTAGTTTTCCTGGCTGGCAAGAAACAAAATGGTTCAGTAAGTTTGAAACCTTGTAGGCTACCTCAAATATGTTAAAGAAAACATTCAATAGTATTATGTATTTTCTGGCACAATCAAGGTACTGTTACCTTCAGTTATGAAAATTCTGTGTGTGTGTGTGTGTGTGTGTGTGTGTGTGTGTGTGTGTGTGTGTGTATATACACACACACACACACACACACACACACACACACACATATATATATATATATATATATATATATATATATATATATATATATATATATATATATATATATATCTCCAAAACAGCTTGAAAGAAATTTGACTTTGCATCATAGCTGTATCTGACGCCTTGAAATTGGCCTCTGTCTCTTTAAGAACCTCCTACCCTTACCAACACTCCGCCCTTCAGCACGTCATCACAACAATGCTTCTTTATGTCGTCCATTGATACAATTACAGTCGTTCTTAGGATCGTTGGAGTTTGTATGATAAGCTCAGCAGTTCTACCAGGTGTTAGCTAATTGCTGCTGCTAGTGTGGTGGAGCTGTGTAGGGGAGGCATGGGGGAGGGGAGTTCTTTGGGGCGGGAGCTTGGCTGGGGACTGAAGCTCCAAGACCAAGCTTTAGTGTAAATAGGCAGTGGATTGTATGAGCAGGTGTTAAGACACCCCTAAATAGCTGCCACGTGAGATTCGAGGATTTCTCAAACATGCCTGGAGTGTTGCCTTGACTGTTTCATGCATGTTGAGAAATGCATGAAAGAGTGCACTCTCCTGTGGCAGCCAATCACCTGTGCAAAATGCCTGGATGGATCTAGCACCACCTTTGAAGCGCAGCTCCTCCTCAAAGCTGCAGGTTCTAAGCTTCTGACCTTCCGCCTCTCAGAACACCTCTTCGCCATGACTTCAGCGCTCAAGTCCTTTGGACTAGCCAGCAGTAATTAGAAAACATGTGGTGGAACTGTGCATCTGCTGAGCTCATTATACCAGCTACATCTCAGTGAAACACTGATAAAAACGTTGTTAAAGAGTTAATGGAGGAGCAATGTTGTAATGACTTTCTGAAGGCAGAGTTTAAGAAAGAGCAGGAGTTTTTAGAGACAGAGGCCAATTTCAAGGTGTTAAATTACAAAGTAAAATTTCTTTTAAGTCATATTTGAGATATACAGCATTTCTGCAACAACTGAAGGTAACATAGTTACTTGATTGTGCTATAAAATGGCACTATGTGCCTGGAAAATACATAATACTGCCCCTTTAACACTACAATACTATAATTTGGAACTTGGTAGAACTGCACATTTTATTGAATCATAATTTTCATCACAAAGCAAGATGTGAAATAGAAATCAGAAGGATTGCTTGAGCATGATATTTGTTATGCTATAACATTTCAAGAGTCTTGCATTCATGCCAGGCATCCTGTTATATTTGGCAAGTTGGATGGAATCTCACTGCCACTAATAGAAACTTAGGCACAGAGATCCTAAAGCTCACTGAGTGTGGTGGAAATAGTAGGATTATGGGGGAAAAAAAGAAGAGTAGGGGAAATGTGACTTAATTGCAGTCAGTGTCATCACTGCAAAATTGAACAATGACATCGTGATTGCGTGCTTCCCTAAAATCATGCAGCCCTTAAACTTGGTCAGAGCATTATGATGTAGCACTGGTGTGATATGTCTTTCTATGAATGTATTGAATTGGATTCAGCAGTAATGCTAAGGGGTTACATAATATCTCTGAGGTAATAAAGATTGACAGTTTGTCACTTGTATGTGTATTTTTCAGTGTAAAGTCACTGGCATATTCCTCTGAGACTGTTGGTGTCACAATTACGAGACCATATCAGGCCTAATTGACAGATGATTGTGTTTCTTGTACATAATGTTGCCGCATCCAAATCCCTTGTGTACCTGTGTGTTTGTGTGTGCGTGTGCTGGTATATGTTTTTATAGTTTCCATTTAAATCCGTGTTACCACCTCCCTTTTGCTAAATATTCTCCACCCAAATGAGAATAGAAACTTTTTGTGGGAACTTCCAAGTTTTCCAGTTTTATATGATTTGGAAAAATGGTGGCTGAAAAGAATGTGTTTCCATATGATGTTTTCTAGAGTAAAATGTATCTTTCTGAAAAAAAAAAAAAAAAATCATAATTTTCCTGTTTAGTAGGAAAGCTTAACTTTCTTTATTCTGTGTGAATGTGTTTCGTGTCATCGTTTAGCTGAACCACCCAAGCCACGAGTTGTTTGGCCCGGGCACGAGTACAGAGGCTAGCTTTGTGCAGGCGTTTGGTAGTTCTCGGTCATTAGTTCACACAGCCGCACAAGGTCACAAACACACACACACACACACACACACACACACACACACACACACAAACGGAGCATGAGATAGAGATGTAGCGAGGGATGAAAGAGAGCAGACATGGCAGAAGCCATGGAGGTTAAGACCAAGCGCTCAAAACAAAACGGATCATTTGCTCTTTGCATTTAATGCTGGCATGTTCTGCTTGTTTGCTTTACGGTCATACAATCCTAGCACCATGTTATCAAATAATCACACTCAAAAATAAAATCCTCACTGTGTACTCCATTTTAAGTATATCCTATGCACTAGCCACCATTTGCAGGAGTTTAAAATTTAACAGGGTAAAGGGGCAAAAGAGAAACCCTCAGAAGCTTCTTTACACAAAGTACCACCAAAAACAAAACAGATAAAAATCATTGTTTGCTGTCTAAATATTGACATTTTATCCCACCTGATAATCTGCGTGAGTGGTGAGAGTGTTTGTTAGTGTGAACTGTATTTGGATTGTCCAAACACTGCCTCCTTAACACTGTGTGTTCATACATTGAAGATCAGTTGTGGATAAGAAGAGACAGTTGCTGGGAAAACTTCAGACATTATCTGTTTGTGATGATCCTATAGGAGTATGAGATGGAGCACCAGGAATTTTGGCTCTCTTACTTATTCCAGAACATTTTTAGCCCATTTTGAGTCTATAAGGACCAATTTTTATTTGCATAATGCACAAATAAAATATCAAATACATCAAAACAATCTCTGTTTTCTAATACAGCTGTACACATGTAATGAGAAATGTAGAGTGACCAGGAAAAGTCTGAAACATGTTTCTGTTAGGGATTTCAATGTTAACATAATTTAAAGGACAACCAATCAAAAGGCCTCATCTCATTTCAGCATAAATACAGGTGTTCTGTGAACACTTCAGAACTTTGAAAGAGAATATTAGTGAACAAACAACATCATGGAGATGAAAAAAAAATAGTTAATGGGACCAATTTAACTCAACAACTTTTAAAGCAATTATAATGGGATGTATTTTTACATCTCTGAGATGCAGTAATCAGCTGTCAAAACTTGGAACCAGTTGTTCAAGTCAGCACTCTTGTTTCAGAGAGCTGGAAGGAGTACACAACCCACTTTAATGATCAGGGCATTTTTTTTTACATTGTACAATAACACAAAGTACAAATTTAGTTTAATATAGACTGATATATCATCCTTCTCTAGACTAAATTTGCCTCCATATGTGTGTACATATGTGTTTTCCACTGAAGCATGTGGATATCAATTATCTCTCATTATTGCCAGCCTGAGTATTTCTCCCATCTGCTGGCATGTCCTCACATGTGGCTACAGTCAGCCTAGAGAAGAACACAATCTTGGTGGGAATGATGTCTCCAGTTCATTCATCCACAGAGGCATGGTCAAGCGTTTGGGTTGGTATTGCAGAATTTCACAAAGCGATCACTTTTCACAGAGGACCAGGTTGATTCGAACCGCTTCCCCCCCCTTTATAAGCTCAGGCAAATTCCTAACAACAGCAATCTCTTTTTTTTTTTTTTTTTTTTTTAAACCTGAATAGGCCACTATGTGCCACCCACTTTTTGAATGAGTAAAGGCAACGATCCTTTGCTTCCACTCACTTTTTGTTTTCCTTCTCTGTTGCTGTTCCATGTGCTGCACACATTTTCTCTTTCTACTCTCCCTTGATCAAAGATTCCTCTCGCTGATAATAGTAGAGACTTTGCAATGAAAAGAAATGCACTGATCTTTTTTTCCCTCATCATTTTCTCTCATTAAATAAAAAATTGCACTCATATAAGTATATGTGTACATGTGGCAAGTTTGCATCTGCACAACCTTACCACTTTCATTCATGCATATCCTAAGACATGGATTGTAGCATTTATGTTGAAAGGGTAGACAGTAATGAGGGGTCTTTTTAAAAGATTTTTATGCCATCATATTTGCTTGAATCCACCCACACAGTCTCATTAAAACCACTGTCTCCATCTCTACACCTTTGTCCTACAAAGTCTTATCTCCCCTGATAACCCATACTTCCAGACTCTCTAACAAGCACAGGTGACAAAAAAAGAAAAAAAAGAATATGACTTGGCAGTCATTTTGGCTAATCTTCACATATATGTTGTAATCCCAGTGCCAATTATTAAAAGGAATTTAACAAGCACTGCGATAAATGTAAAAAGCTAATCACCTTTAAAAAGCAGGATAAATTACAGTAAGCCACAATGTCACCTACTGTTACAGAAGATAACAGTTTAGTCCTTGATAATCTCAGTGCTAATGCAGTTTAGCTCGGTCCAACAGTGTGTGACTGCACTCATTCACTTCTTCTGTGTTCCTCACCCTGATTCGCCGCTGCCAGGGGTTAATGAACCAAAGTGAGGAGCAGATCAGAGCAGGAAGGAAAGCCCAAAGAAAGAGAGACTGTTGAAAAGAGAGCAGAGGAGATGAATAATAAATGTATTATGCTTGAATCCATTTTTTTAAGGGAAGATTAGAGGAGTCGGGATGCAAGCTGGGATGCTCACATGATCCAAGTGGGGGAGGCCTGCTCAATTGTAGGTCATCTTCATTAGGCATCTCAGGAAGGAACATTAGAGTGTGTGTGTGTGTGTATATATATATATATATATATATATATACACACACACACACACACACACATAATGTATCCCTACATTGTTAGCAACTTTCATATCTTTTAATTTAGTTTTTTTTTTTTTGTTTTGTTTTTTTTTTTTTTTTAGTTAGTTTTTCTGATAAAAATGTAATGTTGAATACTGTACATGTGTGATTTACTATGGGAAAAATAGCTTTTTTTAGAAAAGGGAAGTTGGTCATAAGGAAAAGGAAATTCAACGTCCGGTCAGCTGTTTGTGCCCAGTGTTACTGCAACAAGCACACCAAGTCAACCTCTGGTCACACATCTGCCAAGGCTCAAAACATAGCAAGCCAGAAGCAAGTATATTCATGCTACTTAACAGTACGCATGGGCCAGCATGATATTTTTGAAGTATAATAACCTAAAGTAAATGTCTGTGCAAATGTTACAAAAATATCTGTGCAGCCTAACACTCCACCCTTCACTTTGAAGTATTCTTTCAATATAACATCCTAGAATTATTTCCAAACCTTTAAGAGTTGGCTCAATTCTCACGATTGAAAAAAATTCTCTTGCTACATACTTCAACTTCAGAGTCAAACTCCCAGGATATTTCTGCAATTTGTGTAACTTGCCATCTATAATTTTAAAATTGCTAGGTTAGTAAGGGTTAAGGGTGGCACTCCATTTGGGCTGTACAGTATATTGCCCAAATATTGTAAAATCTGTATTCACAATATTGTTAATGCAAAATGTGTTTTGGGATGCAATAATTGTTTGCTGATATATTCACCCTTTGCATCCCAATAAGATATTCAGCATGTTGGATGGAGTTTCACTGTACGTGGAATAGGGAGAGCCACAACTGACAGATTACACTAATCAAGATGCTAAAGGTCAAAGAGAGAGTTGGAAGCACTCAAAATAAAGACAGATGTGAGAAAAATGTGCTTTTATCCACATTTCACCCATGCTATTCATAACATTACCATCAGATGATTTTGTAATATTGTCCAGCCTCACACTCCACCCATCACATTGAATATATTTTGCCATATAATAACATGCCTGGAATTATTTCTAAACTTGTCACTTGTTAGAGAAAGGACAATGTGGCTCTCCTTCTGCCAGTGTGCAGCAACAAGTGAGGGAGGACCAGCTGTGCTTTGCTTTGTATGCTAGCTGCAAAAAAACTGATAATTCCAGCTTTTCTCAAGCGTTTCATTAAAAAGGACCTTAAACCAAACTTTTTGTAGTTGTAAAACTATAGCTTTAAAGGGGGATTGTGTATTTTCCAGGCACATAGTGCCATTTTATAGCTCAATCAAGTAACTATTTTACCATTAGTTGTTATGAAAATGCTGTATATATCAAAAACAACTTAAAAGAAGTTTGACTTCGAATCACAGCCGTATCTGACACCTTGAAATTGGCCTCTGTCTCTTTAAAAACCTCCTACCCTTTCCAACACTCCACCTTCAGCATGTCATCACAACAAAGCTTCTCCATTCCACCCGTTGATGCTGTTCACAACCGTTATTAGGATTGTTGTAGTTTGTAAGCTCAGCAGATGCGCAGTTCCACCAGGTGTTAGCTAATTTCTAACTCGAGTCTGGTGGCGGTGTGTGGGGAAGGGGCCTTTATTGTACAGTAAAGGGACAAGAAAAAAGGAGAAGAGAGAAGGGGAAGACATGCAACAAATGGCCTGAGACTGGGAATCGAACACAGGACAACCATGTCGAGGACTGCAGCCCCTGCACATAGTGTGTGCTACCATGTGAACCACCCAGAGCCCCCAGTATGCATAAAGTTTTAAGAGATCATTGTCAGAATGCGGCATAGCTCTCCACTATTAAGAACCTTATGTGTAGGCTGCTCAACCCGTCACCCATCAAGTTTTTTTTACAGAAGAATAAAACATCCAGAGGTAGGAAGCATACTTCAACAAGACACAGCATTATGATGCTTCTTTAAATCTGTGCAAAAAAGCTAAATATGAGAAGCTTCTTCAGCTCCATTACATCAAATGATGAGTGTGAATATGAGTTACTATCAAATTAGCTAATCTGCTGTGAAGAATGTAGACAGTGCTGCAGTTCAAACACACTCACACACAGGCCCCTATGGGGCGTAACTGTAGGCGGCTTATCAGATTACTCATTGGAATCCTAATAGATTTTTAATAGATTGTTTTGATTAGTTCTTCTGCTTTAGTGATGCAAGATGCTTGCTTCAGTACGCTGTTTGTGTGTACTGAAGCAAAAAACATACACCTTTTTATCCTTGCGTGAAGTCGGTTATTAGGTAACAGTGAGGGAAATGTGTTTTACTTGAGGGGTTTCTTGTTGTTTCATCATATGCTTTAGGAGCATGAGAAGGTCAAAATAGATATCTTGTTCTTAGTCTGTTCTTCCTTTACCAGACTGAACTAAATGCACAAACTCCATTCATACATCATGTTGTATGAATGGATACATTACCCTGCCTTCTGAGGAGCTGGAATATGTTTCAACTTGCACTGGCTTCCTGTAGCTCAGACAATAGACTTTAAAATATTTTTGTTAGTTTATAAATCATTGAATGGCTTAGCACCAAAACACATTAAAGATCTGTTGTCATTGTATCAACCTTCCAGACCACTCAGGTCTTCTGGTTCTGGTCTACTCTGCATCCCTAGAACCAGAACCAAACATGGAGAAGTATCTTTCAGTTTTTATGCACCGCTCATCTGAAACAAACTTCCAGAAAACTGCAAAACAGCTGAAACACTGAGTTCCTTTAAACCCACATTTAAAAACTACAGTGTGTGACTTTATATATATATATATATATATATATATATATATATATATATATATATATATATATATATATATATATATAATTTATTCCATATTTGTTAAAACCGCCACTATGTTGTGACAGTATAGTATGAGATAGATAATCTGTGAAAGAAATCAAGCTCCTCTGCTTTCTCCCAGTGCTAACTGTAGAAATACACGGCTCGATCAGAAACAACCAATTGGAGTCAGGAGAAGAATCTTAGCGCTGTCAATTATGCTTGTGTACACACCCTCCCCCTTATTCTCTGCTATGCTACAGCTTCGCAGAGCCTGTCATGAATGCTCAGACTAGTTAGCATGCCCTCTAGCCTAGTAAATACCAGCCCTTTGTTCTACGCTTTGCTTCGTACAGAGGTTCTGGACCTCAGCTATTGAGAAAAGATTGCTTGCTGGAGCCGTGGACTCTGTTGAAGTTTTAAATGTTACGCAATCACTAACGTTTGCCCATGAAATGTGTAATGTACCAGTTTGATGCTATGAAGCTTATTGGAAATTGCCTTTATTGTAAACAACCATACTTCACTGCCTAGAGAGAAGTGTTGAGCCAAACGAGATGGGTGCTGATGTTAATTCAGTATTTGAAAGTGTGGCCAACACGGACTGAATGGCTTCGTTCACTTCCACGGCTGTCATTGCTAAAACTACAGGAAAGACTACAATGAATGTGGGTGAGTTCAAAGGGTATGAATACTTTTGTGTGGGACTTTTAGGATGATCTGATATAAACTTATTTCAGCTCATTTGGCTCATACATTTTTATTTCTGTGCGGTACAGCAAGTTCACTCCAATTAGAATTTATATTTTGTTTATTACCAGTTAGGAGTGTAGCTGTTGTTCTAGCTCTATATAAGGTTGTGTGCTCAGCAGAGCTTGCATAAAAAGCAGTTAAGAGTTTGTACAGCTGACCCTGTGACAGTATAATTTCCATCTGCTAAAGCCTTAAAAATGAAGAATAGAGCATTTAAGAGGGGGCTCTCTGGGCCCAGTTTTATTCACTGTCTTGCAGAGTGTTATATCTTTTTCATTGCCTCTCTTTGTCCTTGCAGCCCCCTTTCTTTCCTGCCCATCTGCATTCACTAATCGCTGATTGTCTCTTCTTGGTAAAATATTTACCCATGCTTTTCTTTAGTACAAATGTTTCAAACTGATTAATTAGTCATCTATGCATCCATCTCTCCTCTTTGCCATTTGTCTCTTGTCCCCCCCCCTCTGCTTCTCTCTCGCTTTCACTCAGTTCCTATGTTTCTTCTCTTCATTTCACTCACACCATCAGTACTCTTTCTGCTCCTCTCTTTCCTCCATGGAGTTGGTCATTAGCTGACTGACTGAGCTGATTGCATCTATTCCCAAGGCTAGTATTTGTTTATGCATCCTCTTTTGTTCCCTCCCCACCATTGCTTCACACCCATCTTCTCCCACTTGCATTCCTTTAACTTTTTCCAGCCTTTTCTCAGTTTATCTACCTTCTTTACACCTGCGTTTCCCTGTCTTCCAATTCTGTGAAAACGTGCTAGCCTTTAAATACTGTTTTGAGCAGCTAAATTAGCCCAGACATACACATGGAAGCTCCCAACAGTCTCCTCCACATCTACTCTGGAACAATAATTGCATACTGCCACTCTAAATTGGCTAACACCAATTAAGCCTTCACTATTATTTTTAATTGGTGATTTAGTCTGGCCACAGTTTGGATTCTTTGTCTCCCAGGATAAGGTTTAGTTGGCTACCAACAGCCCATGTGGCCATTTCGAAGACCGTTTCCTCCTCTCTCTGGGTTTTACAGTGGCCTGGCCAGCTACTGACACTGCCAAGATCCAACATGGAGGCCTGTGTGTGTGTCTGTTTGCTTGTTAAAAGGAGAGTAACAAATGGTAGACAGAAATATTCTCCTCTGTCCACCCTCTTTCCTTTCTTTTCTGCCACCTCTCATGCTCCAGCCATCCACACTGTCCTCTCCTCCTTCATCCATGTGTTACTGTTGGATTAAGCTAATTAAAGTGCTACAAACACGGTCCCTGAGGAGAGGGTGCAGACAAACACACCATGCACAATATTAAACACATGCAGTCGTTAATGAAGACAAGAGTGCAGGTACATCCAGTAAATGGAAAGGGTTAGAAAACAACAATCAAGTGGACATGCTGTAAAGACATGCATCATTCCTCCCAAGCTCTAACATGGATTGAGTTTTTCTGCAGCCACAAATGAGTAAACAGTTTTGGTCATTATTTGTTCTTGTAAAGACATGATTTCAACACTTTATGATTCTGTCATTTTTGTACAAGGGTATGTATTGTACTTCTCTTGGGACTTTTTTCCCCCCCACACCTATCTCACATTATCTTGACTTTTCCCATTAAACTTTGAAACTGAAGAACTACTATTAGTTGAAAGATAATATAGAGTAGTGTAGATTTAACATGCATATTATAGATGTTAAGCTATAGATGATGAAATGCAATCCAGACTCATGTTTAAAAAGCGTAGCACTTTACTGTAGCAGCATGAACAGATACTAGCTGTAGTGTTGTTAGCAGCTGAAAGTTAGCCTGTCACTGTATTATCAATGCTTAAAATCTTGTATATCTTGCCTGTAAGTGTTTTCAACATCCTTTATTACTTCAAAATAAAAGTCTTTATATATATATCTATATCTATATATCTATATCTATATATATATATATATATATATATATATATATATATATATATATATAGATATAGATATATATATATATATAACGGGTTGTTGAGCTTAAGTGAATCACCTTTTCATAATACAATTTAGTTACTTTCCTGTACAAAATAATATACCAACAATGACTGGATAGACCTTTTCACATGTTGTATGGGTGTGTCTGTGTGACAGAAGGGTTGTCAGTTTTCATAGCATGGTAGGGAAGGAGGTTTCAGGACATGATTTGCCTGCAGGCGTGGGAACTTTTTCACTTCGCTGTGTGCGATTGTGAGGATTAACTGTTTGTTCCGGAGACACTTTGTCCTGTCGTAGAGGAAGAAAGGAAGGGATGTGGAACGCTGTGTCACTCGGCAGAAATTCCTTCCGGATGTTTCTGTTATCCGGATATCAGCTGTGTCTCTGGAAAAGTGCCTGCTTCCAGGGAAACGTATTGGATTACTGATAACCTTGGAATGAACACAACCAACTCAGAGGGTGTGAAGGAGAAATACGCGTGCACAGGTTTTCTCCTCAATGTGCTTAATTCTTTCTTCATCCTCTCTCTGACACCATCAACTTCCATGATGGGCTGGTTTGGCTTTTGACTATTCTGACATTCCCTTGAGAACCGTGATTGTGCAGAAGATATAAAAATGTTTTAAACGAGTTAACAAACATACCACCCAAGCACGAACAAGCAGACACGGTAATAAGTCTCCAGTAACATCGAGGTCTCTTCTCCAACTTGTCTCCAAACCCCCCTGTGTTTTGGGCCTACTCCTCGGTTGCCAGGGCAACAGTAGTCAGGGCAGCCACGGCTAGTGATGGTGAGAAAGAGTAAGAGCTGATGAGAGGGAAAGGAGGGGAGTCACAGAGCATTGATGTTTTGCGATGCTGTCATGGGATTTACAGCGCAGTCACAGCGCAGAAACTGGGTTGCCGCCGCCGTTGCCGACTGTTATGAGCAAAGCAGGGACGGGAATGTAGTCTTTAATAGGGGGTGGAAAATAAGTGGGCTTGTAGGTCATGTTTACCCCGGTGCGCATCTGTGTGTGTATGTTCGGGTTGACTGAGAAATTGCAGAGGCACCATGTGCTTTCCATTCATATTCAGTGTTTTCATGGTTGCACTTTACAGATGAGGCATATCTCTGCATGGATGTGCTCTTCAATTAGGAAGCAGTCTGCTTTCACACGGTTCCCCAGTTTAGGTTTTCAGAATATGTACGCCTAAGTTTAATACTAAACTAAAGCTGACTCCTAAATATTTAAATGGTAGGTCAGTGTTTGAATCATGCTATCAAACTGAAACCCCATTGTGGAAAAGGTTAGTGAAATGCTCTTGTTAGGAGATATGTCCTCTCCACACGCATGGTACAGACTGGAGACTGGATGCACAGCAAACAGGCAGTTAGTGTCAGAACCACGATGGAAAATCCATAGTTTCATTACAGGCCCAGTGGTATGAATGTGGCCGGGAGGCGACCGGAGCTCCATCACGGGCCCTACGGGAGCCAAAATGGCTGCATTTAGTGATGCAGTGGAGTGAAGTGGAGGCAAGAGGGTCAAGGCTGCCGCTGGGAATAAACGCTTAGAGAGACAGAGAGAAGAAAGGCAGTTAAAGTTCATGTGCAGTAACTGGCACAGCTGCTATTGTATACTCACCTTTGACAGATTTTGGCACAGACTGAAATTCTTTTATGTGTGTGTGAGATCAGTTCTATAAACCACAAAGTGGCTGGTAGATTTCAGACAAAGAATATTAATTTACTGTTGAATGCAAGGCCCTTCAAATTAAATTGAGTTATGCTGTTAAAAGCCTCGGTGTGAATGTTTAGCACATGGCTTTACATTAGCTTCTTGGCCTTAGGGCTGGAAAATCAATCAAATTTTTATCTTGGTCATTATTTTGGCCTTGCCCAATTAAATGAATGTGATCGATATAGAAAATGCATTCTCCACCAATGGCAAGCAAAGCAAAAGCTTCTTTTTCACTGGAGAATATCAACTACCAGCAGCATTGAAGTTTCCAATCCCGAATGCATTGGTTTTATTTATGCAAAAAGATGCATATGCAAAAAAAACAAACAAAAAAAAAACAAAACAAAACACTGCTATCCTTTGCAATATTACTATTCCCCACACTATTATTGCAATATGCTGGGCAGCCCTATTGCATAGATATGCATAGTTTTATTTTTAGACCAGAAGTAAACTTTGTGGCCTACAGTATTGATCTTGATGTCAGGACCAACAAAAATCCTGACTTTTCCAGGCACCCAAGAAGTGTATTAAAGGCAAAAAGCCACTTAGAGTTATTGAGGTGGGCATGAGGTGAGTTCATCTGGAAGGAGGTTGCACCCAGAACCCCCTCCAGCTATTGTTTGTCCCTCTGGGTAATTAGAGTAAAGAGACATGCTTTAAGGGAAATTAGCTTTCGATTGGTCCTTCTGATAAAGAGCTCGTATTGTAATTGACCTTCAGGACCAAAAAGCAAAGACCAGGTGAAATGTGTTGTCTGTGTTAATGTGGATTGATTTGGGAATGATGCTGAAAGTTTCCAACCATGGAGTACTCAAGGAGAAGGAAAATGTTTGAATGTGTAATGGGGAAGTAAAGCCTTATTTAAAAGTTTTTTTATGGTTTAAATAAGTGATTTTGGTGCACATTTTTATGCTTTTAACCATATTTGTCCATAGGATTTTATTAACTGTATGGGGATTCTCTTATGCATTTCTCAACTGAACTTTTCTGCATCTGTGATAAATGAAAACCTGTGTTTATTGTTACCCATTCACCATCAGGTGCACCTAACCAGATGATATAATGTCAAATCTCAGAAAAACAACCTAATTCCTCAGAGGAAGCAGCACATGAGGGATTACAGCAGGGAGCTGCAACATCAGAGCACACACACACACACACACACACACACACACACACACACTCTTAATCAGAGTGATTGCTTGCGGCACTGACTCGTCTCATTGCATCATTTCTCTAATGCATTGGTCCTACATCTCCATCTCCTGCTGGGTTTGTCCATGTGAGGAACAGTTTTGGGTTTGAGCGGTCCTCTGAAAAAGGGTAAAAACAGCAAAGGGGATGTCCTGATGATGTGATATGTTGGGTTTTCACCAAAACACATTTTTGTGTGCTTGTTCACAGTTCCCAAAAGGAATTTAACATTTTATCAGCAGCCAGATCTGCATTGCATACTTCTTGGAAACGGTGAAAAACGTTGAACTGACCAGCTGAGTCTCTCCACCGTTGGTTGGAATAGGTGAATAAAGACTAAAGACGAAATATTGGTGCAGTTACCTTAGTGATGACTAACCTGATTTACATGGTTTCCTCCAGCCCTTTAAGTTACAACACAATTGCAGATAAATACACACACACGCACGCACGCACACTGAATTGTTCTTCTGTTCCATCTCCTCTCCTCGGAGAGAGCGATGGAGCCAGGAGCAATGCAAATTGGGTAAAATGTTCCGGAAAGTGGATTTTCCCACCGGGACTTCTCAACTCCTGCTCTGAGTTAGCACTCTGCATGTTTGCTTGTGGGTGTGTGTCACCATTTTTTTTTTTTTTTTTTTTTTTTTTTTTTTTTCCCTTTTTCTTGCATTTGTAGGTGTGGGAATGCAAATTGCTCAGCATGTGTGCATTAAAAAGTGAATGTATGTGTGAGCTCACCCCTACTTCTTTCAGTCCGCTTTGAACTACAGACTGGCCTGTGATTTTCTTTTTATAAAGTCGGGAGTGCAGATATGAGGGAGCATATCATTTTATTGCCTAAAAAGGCAAGCATTTATACTTTAGTAAACGGAGGAAGAATTAGTCAATCAGACTTTCAGAAGTTTTAATTAAAAGCCAAAATAGTTCTTTAATGTGCTGCCAAGTTCCTTCATTGTTGGACTGCAGCACATGTCCTTGTGCAACAATGAATCAAGTTTACCTCCGGATGAACTCTGGGATTTGGTATGTTTTTTTGGCATTAGCTGCTGCTCCCGCTATGTTTTTTGCGGGGGTGGTGTTTTGCTGCTTTGGATTTATTGCCCTCTGTCCATGTGCGACCTAGTTTATGTTTATGCACATGTACCCTGCCCAAGTAGATAGTGAAGCATTGCCCTGCGTCTAATGGACCATATGAAACCTACAGGTTGGACCATCTGGAGACTTTTTACTGTTTTTGCAGGTATTGTCTATTAGGCACTTCTGATTTGGTTAAGGGAAGTTGACACACATATGAATTCACAAACAGGAGGTTTATATTGCTTTGCAAAAGTATTAAACTTTTTTGAACCTTTTCATATTAAAAACACAAACCTAATGTATTTTATTGGGGTTTTAAATGACGGCCCAACACATGGTAGTGCATCTTTGGGAAGTGCAAGAGAACAGATACACAGATTTCAAATAAACACTTAAATTCTTGAAAGTGTAGCATGCATTTGTATTCAGCCTCCCTGAAATAATACCTCAATGCAATATGAAACAGCAGCATGGGCTTTTGGGGTGTCTAGAATGTTCAATATTTACCCATTCTTCTCAGCAACAGATTGGATGGAGAGGGTCATACATTTTCAAGTTCTTCTGATTCTCATTGGATTTGGACTTTGACTGGGTTGATCTCCCTTCGATCTAAACTGTTTTACGGTAGCTCTGGTTGCATGTTAAGCTGAAGCTTTGCTCCAGTTTCATGTATTTTGGTGCCTCTAACAGTTTTTCTTCCAGGATGTCTCAGTATTGAGCTCTATCCATCTTCCCAACTTTGTCCAGCTTTTCTGCCAGAAGTAAAACTGCTACACAACATAATCCTGCCACCGCCATGTTTCACTGTGGGGATGGTATTCTAAGGGAGATGTGGAGTGCAAGTTTTATGTCACAGATTATGTTTTCATGTTGGCTAAGCAATTCACTTTTTGTCTCGTCTCACCAGAGAGTCTTTCTTCACATGTTGGCGGTGTCTGCTGTGTTCCTTGGTCTATTTGATGCCGTTTGTTGTTAGTTCTAATAATGTACATCAAAGTTTGTGGTTGCAATGTGCTAACACAAGGCACTGCGTGTTGTGACTGATTCAAGAGTTTTATTGTGGTAAGATCTGAGTAAGTGCAGTAGGATTGTCATACTTATTTTTCCGATAAAAGTGTGATAGAATAGAAATGCAATGAGAGGGAGTTTATAAGAAAAACATCCAGCAAAATAGTCGGCTTTGGATGACATATGGAAGTAGCTTTAGAGAACAGGGAGGAAATGATGGAGAAAGGAAATAAAACAAACACATGAATGTATTTGTGGAAAAGCACAAACAGTATCTTTCAACAGCTGCAATTACGAACTGAGCAAACCTCACCAAAGGGATTTCAAGCCCTCCAAGTGAATTGCATTTTGAAAACATGCAACATCACATTAGTATCGGCTATATGGCATTCTAAGGATGTGGGACATATTTTCGTCAGCTGCTTTTCTCCAGGCGGCGCCATTAGACATATTTACATCCCATCCATCTCTCTTCACATTTCCCTGCGCGTTCACTCTCAGGAGGAAACCGCCAGAGTGGGTTGTTATGTGCGAGGAGCTTGCCACACCATCTGTAACATGCTCATTTGTAGAAATAAGAATATAAGTCTAATTGAGCTTTTTAATTGTCCTCTAAATCCTGCTGAGTGCCCATGCTGCTGCTTAATGTTGAATGCATGTGTTTTCTTTAATTTGTATCTGTGTCCAGGTCTGCAGGGATGTGAATGGAAAGAGTGAGTAAGCAAGTACAAAAGCCCCTTCTGTGTTTAATGAGCTGAAAGTAATGCACAGCTACTCTTTGAGGAAATCTTCAGTGTGTGTTATGATTTTGGTGTTTATCACAAGATTCCTGCACATTCTGGAAATATTTGGAGAAGTGTGAAATTTTATTTATTTATTTATTTTTATTTTATTTTTTTTTTTTTTGTGTGTGTTTTCAACATCTGGATTTGTATGGAAAAAGAGTGTAAGATTATGGGAAATATTTGTATTTCCATCCTATTGTCTAAATGTTATGTCTTTCCTCCCTTCTTGTGTCCTTCATTCTGTCTTTTGGTACTGCTTTTCTTCCTTAATCATGTCCTTCCCTCCTTGTGTTTTCCTTCCCTCCCAACCATAAGTTTTTCTTTCTTTACTTTCTTTCTTACTTCCTTCCTAACTTCTTTTTTACTTCATTTTCTTTGATCATTGTCATTGATTTCTTTTTTCTTCCATGCCTTTCCTTTGTTCCTTCTGTTGTCCCAATGCTTTTTTCCTACCCTCTTCTTTCTCTCTTAATTATATTCTTCATTCCTTTCTTCCTTTCTTTGCTCCCTTGTGTCCTTGTTTTATCCCTCCCCATGTCCTTTTTGTGTCTTTCCTTCCTTCGTCCTACCCCCCCTTCCTTGTGTTCCTACTTATTGCTTTTTTTCCCCTGGTTCTTCCTTCCCGCATCCCCTCTTTTTTTCATGTTTCATCTATAAATTCTGTCCAGTATGGACCATAAGCTCATTATCAACTTGAGTATTTTTTTTTAATCTCAAAATGAAAGTAAAGCACTGAGAGCTCTGGAAGGTTGAGTCTGGAAAATTCAGGAATATTTACATGGAAAATGTATAGGAACACTGTTATTTATATGTAGAAAGAGAAATTAACTAAAGGTAATCCATTCTAGCTTTGAGGCTTCAGCGTCGCTGTTTTTCAGCCACTTTGTGTCTGCAAAAGTGTGCGGAAAGTGTAATTTACTTTGATACTGAGCTAATCTAATCACACAAGCTGCATATTGTACAGTTTCAACACATGGAGCAAACATTTAACTCCTCTGGCATCCTGTCAAGTCAGCACAGCAGGAGCAGAATCATCGATACTCTGTGTCATTATGCCATAATTAACACTACCTCCAATCAGTTCTCATCTCTTTCATTGTCTGTATAATTGTCTCGTTTTGTACGGGTGTGTGTGCTTGTGGCTTTACATGTGTGAGATAAAGCAATCGAGCACGAAGGATTTCCTCACTTTTCTATATGGACGGCTTCCTCTGCTCATACAAATTTCCGGTCTCTGTGTGTGGTGCAGTGGGGAGAGTTGGGAAGGCAGAGATAAGGAGGCATATGTTTGTTTAAAGGAGAGAGAGAGTGTGTGAGACCAGCAGAGACACAATAAAAATCACTTCTATAAAAAGCGGTCTTGTGACAACCCAGTGCCCTCAGCTGACTGTCTGGTAACTTTGCAGGGCTTTCTTTTGCTCTGCCTCGACTTTCTCATCGCTTCTCTTTTGCATCACTTCCTCTGTTTCAACTTTGCTTCTTTTTGCTTGAATTTACATGACCGAATGCGGTTTACCAATCACTGTTTGTTCACAATAGACAGTTATTGTAATTGCACAACAGGCTTCGGACTGCATTAAGTGTGATTGGGGAAGACGGGGAAATAAGGAGAAAGGAACTCAAGGAAAAAAGCTGGGATGCTTAAAGTTTGGAAGCAGATCAAATCAAAGAGAACCAAACAAACTGGACAGTATGTTTGGCTTGGTTAAATAGTGTGTGTTCAACAAGAATTTTGCAGACAAATGCATTTCTTATTCTGAAAACAGTCTTACCTTTGGACATGATATTTAACATTACCATTAGCATTTAGCATCTCTAATCATCCTATACAAACAAGATTGGTGACATAACAGAAAAAATTCAAAAGAGAACCTGAAATAATTTGCCACACCAGACTTAGGGTGGTGTTGGATTCTCAAAGTTTGGTAACCATAACTACATACACGACAGTTTGACAGTATTCACAAAAACCTTTATCAAGGTTTTCAAGTCCTTTTTTTTTTTTTTTTTTTAAATAATGACAACACATTCTTGTAAATTAATCCAACTATTTTAAAAAGATTTTCACTCTTGCAGCATAAACACATATTTAAGTTATACCTCTCTACATACTTGTCTGATACCTTAGTGCGAATTAGAATAAACAAAAGCCTTTAACTTGGTGTGGATATCCTGACAACTTATTTCTGGTCAAAGGTGTTTAAAACCACAATGACTCTACTTTTTTGGGGAAGAAGGTATTCTGAGAATCGTTTCTAACATAAAACTGACAGCATGTGGTTGGTGTGGTTACATACGTTCATATACAGCAAGGACAGTTCTGAAGGAGGAAAAGGGAGGCACAGCTCTTTTTTAGGGCTTGATGATCTGGAACATGTGGATTTGCAATATTGTTGAAAAATGCAATGACGAATCGGTTGCAATTAAGCCGCGTTTTTTTTAATTCTTCTGGTTTTCCCCCCAGTAAGTTTGATGTCCCCACCACTCCCAAAGCTTCAGCATATCGCTCACTAAAATCTACATCCGGTGTGAGCACCAAGATTCCATCCAGCTGTGCAATAACATATTGTTTACATTAGCTCGATTAGAAAGAAAAGCGCGATGAGAGTTTATGATTAATGATGACAGAAGCAAGGACACACAAAAAACAACCACTGGGGACATTATGTTTGTGCTATTTCCTATCATGTCAGCTCAAGTGTTTGTTCTTCTTTGCTTCTATCAATAGATTGTTTCTGTGCATCAGAAAACAAAGGATACCTTAATGTAGCAAAGATGTAGGAAACCAGATAATGGCTTTTATAAAGAAACATGTAAACCTGCATTGTTTTTATTGTCTCGGCCAGTTCCTGGTTTGATTCTTCTTTAATATGGCAGTGGGTTGAGTTTTTTCTGCTCTGCACAAAAAAAAAAAAAAAAAAAAAAAAAAAAAAAAATAGAGAAGAGTGAGAGAAATACTTTACCTGATATTGAATGCGTGAATATTTATTCTACTTCTGTTATTTTGTGACTGAGTTGGTATACTATATTCACGTGTGGGGAAACAAAGAGCTGACTTACAGATTTATTTTTATGTACCTCTTTTTCTATGCTTTTGCATGTGCGACTTTTTATTTTTCTAGTGCCCTTCCTTGCTGACATGCAGGATTAAGAGCTGAGCCACCACTTAAGACAAACTTTATTTTCTTATTTTCTTTTTCTTTCTGTTTCATTCTCACTTAGACCAACCACACACACCCTCCTATGATCTATGTCACTGGTTTTCCAGTGAGCTGTCACTCATAACTCTGTTTTGTTGACTTTTTCCTGTTTTTCGCTTCCTTTATCCACCATACTTATTGTTTGTTTGCAATCTGAGACTCTGAGCTGAAACTCTTTGCATATTACAACATAATGCATTACTTGTGGTTTTTGAGTGTTATGAATCACTTAAACACAGTTTGTTCTTGTGGGAAACAAACAGTTGAAAACAAAAGACTTTTCAAGACTGGTAACTTTGTGGTTGGTATGCCCCTGTGTGTCTTTGGGCAAATTTGCTTTTCCTAATTGTTGAACTAAAATTGGGCGCCAGTAGGAACATCCAACAAGTCGCTCACAGCTTCTCATTATCATCATTTGGCAGGAATGTGGTTGAACGTGGGTGGGCTGTATCATCTGGACAGCTTTGGATGTCAAACACAGACTTCACCCTAAGTCGTCCTCCTGGGGCACAGCTGCCATTGGTCAGGCCCTGTTTTGTTACCATGGCTACAGTCCAAACCAGAGGTGGGGTTTCTGTCCTCCACCTGGTCACACCAGCTGCTGCAGCGCTGCTGCTCTGGCATTCCTGGAGTGTATGTTACTCTGTGTGTGTTCGTGCACCTGCTTGCGTCTGTTTTCAAATCCACTCTAGTGGAGCCAGAGTAGAAAGTAGAGGGGTATCCCTTGTTGGTTGTCCATGCTGCAAACTTCTTTGGGCGAGATCTGTGCCCCCTGTGAACTAAACAGAGCAGTGTGAGGTATTAATAGATGTAATTTGAGTGTGACACACAGAGTGCAGAGCACACTTATACTGTATGTGCATATGAACAAAACCCCACAGTGAGCCATTCTTCTCTTCCCCTTGCCTGTGAACCTAAAAGCAGTCGAGACTAATAATCTTTTTAAAGGAAAACTAAATTCTTTTGTTACAAAAAAGAATAATTTGAGAATCAGCTTTTGGCTAGCAAGTTAGACAGTTTGTTTTTAATTCAAACCTATCTTAATTGAATTATATTCATAAATCTGCATAATCATTTGTAAATTTTTATATTAATTCTGTTTTATTTTTATTTGACTTTTTTTAGTATTTCTTATTTATTGTTTAGATTTGTCAAATGTTGACTAGGTTATTCAACACTAAACACATGCCTTTATGCTGTTGGACTTTTCAAGACTGTTTAGCTAGTGGCTTTTATTGTTAGTTTTTTAAGGCCTCCTTTTTTCATCTAATGCAAAGCGCTTTGTTTTGCTCTTAATGTGTATACAAGATATACTCTAAACATATAAAGACCTATTGACTGATTATAAAAAGCACACAGTTTGTTTACAAAGCAAAGGCTGCAGGCAGCAAAGTTTCACCCTCTTCCTGTTTCAGTGTACCAGTCATGGCTTTTTATGCAATGGAATGTGCTGGCTGAATAATTTATTACCTTAGAGCTCCTCTCATTGGCAGGAGCTCAACATCTACTTTATTTTACATTTACCTTACTGGACGGCAGAACAAACCTTTGCACTGTTATCAGCGGCACCCTTCTACAAGCAATACCCTTTGTGCCATTGACATTGTGGCTCAGTTTCTGATTGAAGCTAGGCAGTCAGCAATAGGCTATGATCCCCTATGGGAGGCCTTTTGTCATCGAGTTGCTTTTAAATTATTTATGTCAGCAATAACATATAAGCCTGTCTTTAATTAAATGCAGTGAGCAACAACTAAAACAAAAAAGAATTATTGTCACCATTGTTTTAGGATTATTAGTGTCAGATTTTAAATTATGAAAAAGGCCCTTCTAAAAGGCTGTTTCGCAAAAAGCTCGACTAGCAAGTCCTGTAGAAACCAGTCATAGTGTGTTTACAATTTACAGGTGGAGAACTGAACAAGGCGAACCACATTCCTGGCATTCCTCCTCCCAGTGTGTCTGCTGCTGAACTGCACTGACTCACTCCATGTCGGCACTAATCTGTGGTTGTCTTTTCATAAAAGGGGAGGAGTGAGATAAAAATCAACATTGTGTTCTCAACGGCTGAGATGGACTGAAAGAATACCTGATAAACTCAGGACACGGCAGTCTTTCTTGTGAATCACTTCTACACGCCTGTCTTTGAACACATTCTAAAGAGTGTGTTATCTCTACCTATTTATTTTTCAGTTCTGTTTCCTTTATCATATCCCAAAGACAACTTCAGTTAAATCACTTTTTTCCTGAGAAGTCATCCTCATGACAGTTTCATCACTGAATATGTTGAGTTTGCTCAAGTCTTTAAAGAACATTGTGAAGCTCAGATATTGAGCAATAAAACTGAAGCATTTCATAATCTTTAAATGCACAAGGGTGGTTTGAAAGAACAGTCAAGCATGTGTCATCATCTTTGTTTTTCCTTTGGAGTCATGAGTAATGGAAATGATTAAAACACCATTTAGTTTGTTGTAGGGCTTTAATGATATATTCAAATCACGAGACAACCCAATGCACAATATTGGGTTCAGGGTGAAGATTTAAAATTTATTGGCAGAACAAGAAATCTTTTTTTTTTTTTTTTTTTTTTTTTTTTTTTTTTTCCTTTGACTTTGAAAAATAGAGCAAAAGTTTGTAAATAAAGAGAATTTATAATCACTGTAAAGTATTTTAGCCCATTTTCTGTTGTCCTATTGTCAAAAAAGCCATGAAAATTTTTCAGAATTCTTTAATAAAACTGTCTTTTAAAAAATTTTTTGTTTTGTACTCTTAAAATATTTTAGATTTTCAACTAAAGTTTGAATACAGTCCAGATTCTCAAAATTCATTAAATTGTAAAATGGCTCTCTAGTTTAGTCCCAGTTGGAAGCTACATAGCTGGATCTAGCTTTAGCATCATTAGCGGCTAACTGGTTGGCCAGTCGTGCTATTCTCGTAGATAGATTCATGTAGATAGATAGTATCTTGTCTATCAGGTTGCCTTTAATGTTTCTGAGGGGTTTTATCAGATGCTTAAAATACACAAGGTTTAATTAAAAGGTGCTGAAGCGATGTTTTGGCTATGCTCTGCTTACAGATATTTTGTATTATGTTTTTAATGTGAAGATTTTAGCAATATGTTTAGGAGAACTAAGAATCCTCTATTTCTTGTTTTACCTGATAGTGGAAAGGTTTCACAGGTCACAAACCTGGTTTTAACGAACCTGAATTTTTTGTGGAATATTCCAGTTCAGGTTTGACCAGTTTGTGTTTTGCAGTTTGTATATTTTCATTTTTTTTTGTCTCAATGCATTTTAATGCTAAAATGGATTGAACATTTCCCTTTTTGTCTTTTTTCAGAATAAAGTAAAGGCTTCATAACTCTCAAATAGTGTGCTAAAGAAACATAGAAGCTAGCTTTTAAGGGGTGTTGAACTTTGGGCACTCATCGCCATATCCAGGACTCTTAATAATAGCTACCATATTTTCCTCTGTGCTGACAACTTCACAAAAAAGACATTGTAATGTTACAAGATCCCAGTACACCTGACATTTGTATGTGTGCACACAGAGCATATCTGTTCATACTTTCTGAATCTGCACTCTCTTGTTATAGCACAAAACCTTGACGTTTTTCATGCAGAGATCCAATTACAGCTGTTCTCCTCTGCTTATATCCAATATGTTTGTTCTGACATTGCCTCATTTTATTTAAGTTTGAACTTGACTTCACTTAATCTTTTCCTCACCCTGTGTTTTTCCTTTATCTTTCATACACGCGCATGAAAAAAGATCTTACTTTTTTCCTCTGTATCCAGTGTTTTGATTCTTAAATCAGTCATGCTCCTTTTATTTAGAGGGCAGCAGCCAAAACCTTCCCAGTGGACCATTACAGCACACTCAGAAAGCAGAATGAGCTGGGAGGGAACTGGAAGAGATGGACTGAGATATAAACATATGAAGAGGAGATGATTGCAGAATGATCCATAAAGAGATAAAAAAATCAAAAGGAGAAAAAGTGCTAAAGAGGCATAGGAGAGGCATGAAAGTCAGGCTACTTTAACGTTTATCCAAAGTCTCCTTGCCTTGACCTTTTTCAGTTACAGTCGCGGGTTCCCAGGTGTGGATCTTAAGTTAAACAAATCTGCTGAAACAAGGGTGAGCAATATGGCCAGAAAAGTGGGTGGCCTTGTTTGCGGAAGAGGCAGTGAAGGTTTTAGGAAAATGGTTTGCTTTTGTCTCGTCATACCTCTGAGTCAGACATGCATTTGGTTCTAGAAAGAAGTTAATGTTGTCTTTGCTTGGGTGGAGAAGCTGAATAAGTAAATTCAGCCAAGAAGAGATGAAACAGAAGAGCTGAATTCCAACATTGCATGTGTGCATGCAAAAATGATATAAAAAAATCTTCACTGAAAGAGTGCTTTATTTGCCAGTCAACAAACGACTCCATTGATTACTGTTAATATGCATGCATGCATGCTCAGTTTTGTTACCTGTTGTTCATGACTGACAAACAAGTCGACGTCTGATGGTATTTTAACCTGAAATATGTTCGACCACACTCTCCCCCAGATTATCCGGATGACTTTATCTTCTCTGACTCTTTCTCTGACTCCCAGCAGAAAGCAATGCATTCAGCCTCAAGCCAAGAAAAACAGAGCTCTGCCTTACAGACAAACACAAAAACATCTCCAGCTGGGTTAAACTAACAGCAGAACCCCTGCCAGACCTACAGGTCACATACCGCATTACTAATAAAAGTCAAAAAGCAAGATGCATGTTTTTGTGTTTTTGAGTTTTTCCCCAGTGCTCCCTTCATGACACTGTCCTGTAAAGTGTTAGACTGGCAAACTCCCTTCTTTTACTTCCTCCATAACTCTGTCCTGTGATTGTTTGGCGGTTGCCATACCAATGTCTTCCATATGACGTGTGGAGATTTACAAAACACATTCAGGTCAATTTTTTTTTTTTTTTTAATACATTGACTCATAGACAACGGGTAAATAATCACAGACACCCAAAGTACTGAGGTATTCAATGGAGCCGTAGATAATTAAAATGGGAGGAAAAATTAATGCAGTCATAAGAACATGGTTTCCTTTTTCCACAGAAAAAAAAAAAACGGCACACAAACCTGCGTAACATGAAATGCGAAGCATACAGGTTTTGCACATTTGACCCAGTCATTCATTGAGAGGAAGGAAGATGGCACTTTTATCTCTGTGAATAACCGTGTATGGCAGTGACATGAACTGGCAATTATCATTTTAAGAGACTGGTTGAATAACTTTTAACACTTTAAGGAAACTGCTGCCATTTTGATGTACATCTTATTGACCCTTAGAGCAGCATTCAGTTCGAAAACAGTATCCCAAGTTCTTGAGTATCAAATATTGTTCTTAAAAGTAAAAAAAAGTTAAAACAAATAACTTGCTGATTATCAAAAAGGCTACTTCAGGATTCCAGTTACATGAAGTTATCAAAGGTCACTGTTAAGCATCAAACAATACAGGAATACAGGCTCCTCTCGTAGAACCAAAAATAAAAAAAAAAATAATAAAAGTTGTTAAATCTAAAGTCTTAAGACTAAAAACAAAATAACTGCCCATCACTTTGTGCATCTTATATAACGTTATTGATTTAATCATTTGAAAATGAAAAAAATGTAGCACCTAAACTAATAAATCCAACAATGAGAGTAATATTCAGAGAAGCAGCCAAGAGCCCCATTGTAACTCTGAGGGAGAATCTGTTAACTATTAGTTTTGCTCTTCACAATTCTGGCCTTTATGGTATTGTAGCAAGAAAAAAAGCCATTGTTAAAGAAAGCCATGAGAAGACCGATTTGGAGTTTGCCACAAGCCATGTAGGAAACCCAGCAAACATGTGGAAGACGGTCAGATCAGACCAAAATAGACATTTGGACAACATGCAAAACTCTGTGGTGGTAGAAAATTGACACTGCACCTCTGCCTGAATACACAGTTCCTACTGTGAAGCATGGTAGTGCCAGCATTATGCTGGGAGATCCTTTTTTCAGCAGAGAAGGGAGGAAGCTGGTCAGAATTGATGAGAAGATGGATAGAGTGAAAAAACATGAAAAACCTGGGAGAAACCCTGTTAGAGGTTAAAATTGCTGGATACTTTTAACTTCACCTTCAAGCAGGAGAACACCACCAGCTCCACCGGAATGGTTTAGATCCCAGCACATTCATGTGTTAGAATTGCCCAAAGTTCACACCTAACTCCAATTGACAATCTTTGGCAAGACTTGAAAGTTGCCCTTCAGACTCTACATCCAAGTTGACTGAAGTCAGTGCTGAAGTCAGTTTGCAAAGAAGAATGGGTAAAACTTTCTGTCTCTAGATGTCCTAAGCTGGTACAGACACGCACTAACACATTTGCAGCCGTAATCACACCGAAATGTGCTTCTACAAAATAGTGACTCGTGGGACTGAATACAAAAGCATATTGACACACACAATTGCAGAATAGTTTGGGTTTGTTCATCTCAAAGCCCCCAACAATATACAGTGAAGTCTGTAAATGTAATATGACAAAACACATGTATGCTTTAAGAATTTCAGTCCTAATATTTAAGAAGAAAAAATAAAAATTCACAAAATTCACAAAAACTTGTATCCCTGTTTATTGCCCCTCCAAGATGAAATACAGACACAGCCCAACCACAGCTATAAATCACTGTAAACCACACTATAAAAGCTCATTTTAAACACCATCGGCATTCCACAGGCTTTATAGCTGCCAAACTTTGTATGGTGGTGTGTTTTCTATGTTTAAAATCTCCAATTTAAGCTTCCTTTGCTAACTTTACCCCTAAACAGTTTCTTCCACTTTGTGCTCATTTGAGTTTTCAGCTTACTTTATACTGTTGAGACAGTTTCCCTTTTGGCTGTGTTTTTGGAATAATAGGGGATGAAGATGCCGCTGAGAGATGGCACTTCAAGAAAAGAGGCAGATTAACAGAGGAAACGAAGTGTCAAAACGAATACAAAACTAAAAGGAAAGCGAGAAGATTAGCATGACCAAAGCAGCTTTCCCAGAAGTCCGTTCAGGAGGAGGGTGAAGTGTAACAAGCAGAGGGGAGAATGCGGCAGGCATTTTGCAGCCAGGAATGGTTTGGCACACGTCACTCCAAAATGTGGTTTTCACCATTCTCCCCCATTAGAATCTTGTGTTACATCCATTGCAAACATCTGCACGCACGCACGCACGCACGCACGCACGCACGCACACACACACACACACACACACACACACACACACACACACACACACACACACACACTCACAAAGCAGACAGCGCAGTCCAAACATCCCCTAGAATTTTCCTGGTTGTCCCCAAGAAAAATGGAAATCACTCATCTTACCATCAGCCATGTTTTCTCCTTCTCCCTCCCACTAAAAGATGTTATTAGAGGCACCAGTGGCCATGTAATCACTTTGGCTCTCCCATAGGAAGACCCTCGCGTGCACACACCTGCCTCAGTAATTACAGCTGAAGATGAGGTCCCACTCGCTATAATCCCAGTGCATGGCTGATATTGTCTGTAAATGGTGGGTCAAGCCGTGCTGCATAGTTTCACGTCGGCAGTAGGAGTGTGTGTGAGTGTGTGCATGTTTTATGTTCTTTGTTTCCTCTTGTTATCACTGACTTAATAATGTATTTACTGTACACAAGCACTTTGATTCTCATGCAAATGCTTGCATAAAAAAGCGAGCGAACACTTCGGCCTTCAGCCTCCTCTACTCCTACTCACACTCAGTGCAAACACTCCAATCCCTTTTTGCTTTTGCAAAGCTACACACACACACACACACACACACACACACACACACACACACACACACACACACACACACTGCTCTGTGTATGATTTCATCGGTCCCCCGTCATTGCATTAAGCTTTCTTTCCAATCTTTGTTTAGTTTTCCCACCTTCCCGTCTGTGATAATGCTGGCAGCAAGCAGCTTGTTAGCGGAGCTTTTCCCCTTTTTCCCCTCACTGACTCCGACGCTCTGCAGTCATCCAGAATGCCTGCCTCACTGTAGGAGTAATGTGACAAGTTGCTTCGCTCATGTGCACATACACATATTAAATGTTACTTCTTTAACGCAAATTACCCTCTCAGCAGCCTCTTATGTAAATGTGTAATATTGTTTCGGGTGAGATATCCCATAAGGGATTTGTGTTACGCCTCGGTGTAAAAGGAGGTCTTTTCTCATTTGAATTGCGACACTAAAAAAGCGTTCAATTGGACGTCTCTATCTTGCAGCCTCATCTTATTGTATATGATAATGTTGTGGTGCAATTTCTTCCCCCGTTTGCACGACAGCTGATAAAATCAGTCATAGTAAAGCACCTCTCCAGACGTGGCGCTGCTCACACTCGCAGCTGGGTGTGTGTGTAGCTCCATGCTGATGATTGAGTTAGTGTGATTTAGTGATGGTCGGAAGATGAAATGCTGCCGCTGTGCCGTGTCTAGCAACTCGCTACATGCACTTATCTGACGACTGCTCACTAAAGGCATTTAATACTCTGGAAGAGAAGCAGGGTGGGAGGAAAGGGGAGAGATAAAGTGATGCTGGGAACGCTCAGGTGAGAGGGGGAGATGAATTCATGAGTACAGAAGGAAAGAAGACAGTGCAGCAGATAAAGGAATGACAGCATCTTTTAATTTTAGTGAGCATGGGAATTAAAGCCCTTAAGTTATGAATAGGTTTAATTTGCTGTTGGCGGGATTCACTTTCAACTCGCATACTTACTGTATATTGTATGCATTCATACACAGTGGGAGAATAATGCCACATGTTGCTTGGGCCTTTGTTCATTTTATCCAGCTATCCACAGCCTGTTGCATGTTTCTGCAGCTGTGTCTGAGTGTGGAAGACTGTGACCTTTGGCGTGCACTGCTTTTGAAAGGCCACAAGCTCGCACACACGAATAATAGTGGTGCAGACAAGTGGATGAATACCAAAGCCAGTCAATAAGAATCGGCATTGCAAGTAACGTGATACGAGAGAGTTGAGCAGATTACGCAGATCTGAACTCATCAGCTGATGGAAGGTGTCAGGTGCAGGGAGCCCTGAAGCATCAAGGCTGCAATGTAAATTAAAATTAAGAGGAAAAAGTCCAAAAGAGCTTGTAGTTTTATTCCAGGATTATTCAGGGTTGTGCAAGTATGGAAGAAGATTAAAAGAAGAGCTTTGATAAATGTTTCCAGGCGTTATTCACTAATCCATTGTCTTAAATTTGCTTGCTTCCTTCCATCCATCCTTCCTTCCTGCAAGCAAGTAATTGGAACAGGTGTAATGAGCAAGTTTATTAAACACATATTTATGATAGGTTTGATTTGATTGTAAGTTTTCAACATAAAACTTAGACTTGTTTGTTTAAAATTGCTTGAGGTGACAGTTATTGTGAATTGTTGCTATAAACATAAATAGAACTAGACTGGTGAATTAATTTTTTTTTTTTTTTTTTTTAAGGAAAGATTCATAGATTTTCCTTCCTTCTCATGGCTTTAAACAAACCAGTCCTGAAGTGTTTTGATAGCCAACTGGCTCACATTCCACTGTTTGTGTGTGTAGATATGTTTGAGAGCACATCTCCTCCATCAATGTCACTATGCCTCTTAGTCTGTCGTGGTTCTAATGAGGCAAAGGCTGCCTGGTATCCAAGTGTCTGACCTACATATGGTTAAGGTTTACTCTAAGCCCATCTATGTGTCAGGCACATACACTGAGAATGTGTGTATATGTGGTGGTAGTGGGGGATTTGTCCTATAGATGTATCATGGCAATCACTCATGTGTGATGGTCCATCAGTTTCCACCTTTTAAAAGACAGCCAATCATGGATCAGATGGACATATATATATATATATATATATATATATATATATATATATATATATATATATATATGTGCAAACATGCTGTTATATATAAAAGAGATGCTCTTTCTGAGCAACATTTTATGTGTCGGTGTGATTCTGCTGTTTTATGTGGGTCAAAAGACTCACCTTGCAATTATTGGTTTAATAATTAGGTGACAGTGTCATTAAATAGTTAATATTAAAGAGTTATTGGCAATCTAGTAAAGACAAATGCTTTGGTTTGGATTCTTTCAAACAAGGCATTTTGGACCAAACAAAGATTACAGAGGCAGCAGCTATTTCTTTGCCAGCTACTCATGGTATATTTACGAAAAATATACCGATCTGTGCTGTCACCCAAGGAATCAGTGTATGTTATTAATCATTTTTTACATATGGGAAAGTATGAGTTTCTCATTGAACTGAGCAGCAGGGGAACCAGGGATCTCTGTTAGCAACTGAAACACACCTATTTAGCAAGAAAAATGAATGTTTTCTGTAGCATCTGTTGCTGTTTAAGAGCAGCTGATAGATCTGTTTTTCTCACATTGCTGAGATCCTGCCAAGCTCATGATGCGATAAGAAGAGAGTGATTCCAGTCCTCTATCTGAATACCAGTGCTGGAGATAGAAAACTGTTAAGATGAGCAAAAAAGATGAAATCAGAGAATTTCACAAGAAGCAAGCATTATCTAGGCTGTTTCCAAAAAGCAATTTTTGTCTGATAGAATTGGTTCAGAAATAATGGTGACATTTGGAATAAAGCCTTATTATCAAGAGATGTTTATCTTGTCATCTACACTGATTTTAAATGCTAAGCTTAAAAAGTCCTCTTTAGAGGTCCATTTCATAGTTCTTTTGCAGCTTGAAATCAAATTATGCGATGAAATAACACTGAGGTCATACTAATGTGCCAGGATGAGGTATCCAAGTCATCTCACTGTATCGCTCTGTTTTCACTCCTTCAACCACATCTTTTAGTTCAGTCATTGTTGAACATCATTCTTCTCCTGGTCATCACCATCATGCTGTTCCTTTCATTTCCTTTTGTTTTGCAAAGCCTCACGTTAAACTCCCCACTCTACCGGGCCCTCTTTAAACACATGCACATTTACTATGGGGGCCTCCTGTCACATCAAAGGTAGGAATGTCGAGGCCTGTTGCCATAATGCATGACTGCACATAGTTGTTGTCAAGTTCCCCCTTTTCTTTGGTGTATGTTCCCTATTTTGTTCTTGCTAGTAGAGATCTGCGTATTTATATTCATGCCTTGCTGTTAAATGTCAAATCCATTACCAAAACTGTGTGTTCCTGCACCTCTTGGATCTACATGGTAACAGCTGGACTGTATTGGTCTAGGGCTGCTGTAAACAATTATTTTAGTAATGGAGTAATCTATCAATTATTCTGACGATTAATCGAGTAATCGAATAAAAAATTTTATGAAATTAGAAGTTGGTATATTCTGCCATAACACCAGTATTAATTTTGCATATCAATATCATCCCAAATTTTCATGTTTATTCCTAACAATTACTGTTCTGTAGCTTAAAAAATTAGCCTGTAGTAATAGCTCATTTTTTAAGTCAACCTAGATTAAAAAAATTAGGCAAAAATTGGAAATTATATTCAACTTAATAGCAAAAATTAAAAATAAGCAGGGTGACAAAAAAAATACTCCTGTCTTTATTTTATGTATTTATCTTCAGTCAATTTAATTTAATTCAATTTAAGAGATTTTATGTTAAAACGACCCGACATACTGCTCCATCAGTATACATACACCAACCGCGCACTTCGCCACCATTCGCGCCGAACCAGCCATGAAGCAGCAGGATGTCCAATAAAACAAAGGCTGTCATATTCCATGCATCATGCCAGGCAGTTTAAGGACGCCTATTGATTCCACGAAAAACGATGAAAACCCGGACATGTCCAGGGAAAAGAGGAGGTTTGGTCACCTGATGTTGTGCTAATAGCACTTAGCATTCGTCAACAACTCACTGGTGGAAGTGAGTGTTGTGCAATCCTAATCATTATCTGGCCAAAACACATGGCGCTAAATAGTAAAGCATAATTTAACAAAGCCTGGAGCCAGATAATTTGCCTCGAGGAATATTAACAATCGAGGAACTCGAATCATTCCATGAATCATTACAGCCCTAGTCCAATCAGTTTGATTTTTAATATTAAGGAGTATTCCATCCTTTTCTTTACCTCCTATTAATGTGTTTCATCATTCATCACATTTCTTTCAATTTACATCCTAAAGCAACAATTTTCTGCAGGACTCCTTCCCAGCTTCTTCAGCCACTCCCTTTATTTGCTCCTCCCTTCGTTCCTTCTCTCTTTCATCCCTTACAACACATCCATGCTATAAAATCTGAAATTAACTCACGCTCCATCTCTTTTAACTTGCGGCTATGACAGACATCATTTTCGTCGGTGTGCCACTGTCTTATCACCCACCTCTCTCAACCTCACATTGCCAGCCTTCCCAATCAGCAGCGAGCTATCCAGTATTTGTATCAGAGCTAACCAGGCCTGCCTGGCACAGATAAAACCCAACACCGGGGGCTTTTTGGTGGATCGGCAGGCAGAGGGGAGATGTTAATGCAAATAGTACAGCTGAGAAATGAATGTTAGATGTTGTAGGAGGAGGATTACGGATGGTATTCAGGAATGTTACATTGTGGTGATTGTTAGGTGTTGGTTTATTTACTTGCAGTCATATTTTCTCTCACAGGGATTATGCAGGGTTTCTGAATGTCTGGTAATAAAGTCCGTAGGAATGTCGAAGAAAGTTGGAAACGGTCCACTTTAACAGGGTTGCGGCTCAAGTAACCCTTCCACAAGCTTTCCTTCTTCACTGTATAAGATTTTGATTTGTGTGTGTGGTAGGGGCAGCATTCTCCAGTGATCACAAAGTTTTTCCTTTATCTCTGCTTATTCCCAGTTTCTTTTTCAGCTGGCAACCATCACTACCGATGGAATAAACAAGATTTTTAGGATCGAAGTTCTCTTAATAGTCATGAACCATCTGGGTCTAATCTTTACATGTCATATTTGGCCAAAAAAAGTTACGTTTTGATCTCATCTGAAGGGAGCACCTTTAGGACTTTCTTTTTGCCTTTTTCTCATAAAGATTAACATTTGCTTGCGGATTCTCTCACCTGAGCTCTGTGTCTCTCCAGCTCCTCCAGAGTTAGCATGGAGAAGCATAGCTGCTTCTCTGATTAATGCTCTCATTGCCTGGCCTGTCAGTTTAGATGGATGGCCATATCTTAGTAGGTTTCCAGTTGTGCTATGCTCTTTCTAATTTTTGAATGAGGGTGCTGTGTAATATGTTTAGAGAACTGTCTGCTGTGTTCCTTGGTCTTTGTGAAGCTCTTGATTTACTAATGTTCTCTAATAAACCTTTGAGGTCTTCACAGAACACCTGGATTTATATTGAGATTCAGTTACACACATCTGGACTCTATTTACTAATTTGGCGACTTCTTTATTTTGCTAGCTAGATTGGATTTTATTTGGGGGTATCAGAATAAAGGGGGATAAATACAAATTCACTCCACACGTTTCAGATTTTTATTTGTAAAACGCTTATTTTTACACTCAAATTTGTAGATCTGTGACATAAAATTCCACTAAAATACAAGTTTGTGAAAATGTTAAAAAAAAATTATTTTTTTTTTTTTTTTTTTTTTTTTTTTTAAAGCAGTGAAAGTTAATTCAGTGGGTTTTTCTTGAATGTCTCTGATTTTTCCTTCCTGTTTTTCTACCCCCTTACTTATAGTGATGCCTCTCATGTGTTTAAAGTCTGTTAATGTTACATTATACATGTTGACAAGAGAATAGGATTGCAGCTCGTCTTGAAAGCATAAGCACAGCATCATTCTGTGAAGCCATCCATCAAGCACTTAGTGGAGAGCTAAGCAATACAGAGAAAACAATGAAACTAAGCCACCTTCTCCTGTCACTGCAGACTGTTGAATTGATTTCTCAGCTTGGTTTATGTGCTTCCACAAAGCGCTGCAAAGACACACATGGAAGGATATACATTTAGTTTTTTTTAAATCAAGCTGACTTTTGCACATTAATACTGCTTGCAGATGAATATGAAAAGCAACACGATTGCGTTCATGATGCCACAAAGCTTGCCAGCACACACATTTGTTTAACCTTATTTGATTAAATGCAGCATTCCAAGGCACAGTCACTCAGTTTGATTTAATTAGAGGTTCTTTACATATCCAGTACACCAGCTTTTCATTCCTCCACCCGTCTAGTCACTTTATACATCCCTCACTCTTTGTTGTCCGCCTGTTTCTCCGGCCAGCCTTGGCTGCAGCGCCTGTAGAACAAATTGATTGAAACGATTTATTACCGATGTTTTGTTTTTTGTTTTTTTTTTTTTTACACGTCACCCACCCTCACTCCCTTGTTGTCCCGTGTTTCCATCTTTCTTGTCGTTAATGTTCTGGCACATTTTTTGAGAAATGTCTGTGCTACAGACGAACTGCATCTTCAGTGTCAGAGGCGCAGAATGAGTGCAGCAGAGGTGTGGGCTGAAACAAAGCTTGGATGACGAGATCAGTTTGTAATTTGGGGATTTTGCAAACTAGAGAAAGCACAGACCAACAAGCAGACTGACTCGAACAGAAAACAGGAAGGCTGATAGAAAGACCGCCTTTCATTATCCGTATTATCTCATCTTTCTGTGTGCAGAACCAGTCTAGGCTTGTACTGGTCATTAGCCAGTGAACTGGAAAAGTCTCATATTTGTAGGATCCTGGGAGCTCGGCAAACAAAAGCATTTCTTTTCCTCCCTCTGCATATCAACCTCTTTGTGTGGACGTATAAAGTGTGGAGCAGTACACGTTTGCAAGCCATCGCTGAATGAAATGTATCCTTTGTTTACGGCCCCATTATCTAGATAATAACATCCATATTTCCTCTCATCTCCAGTGCTTTATCACAGCCTTATGAGCTCTTTCACTCTATCTCTCTATCTCTCTCTGTTTCACACACACACACACACACACACACACACACACACACACACACACACACACATGCTCACACAGAGGCAGAGAGAGATAATGGGATTGTTGCCTCTGGTTTCTTTTGGTGAGATTGTAAATAAATTCTTCCATTATAAAGTGTGTGTTTTCAGCACCCAGCCATGTGTTTCTCCCTCGGTCTCTGCGTGCGTGTACACATCAAAGTGCATACGGCATTATCATACGTATCTGTCTGTCTGTGTACGTCAGCTTTCAACTTTCCATATTTTTTTCGCCTACCTGTATGTGAACCTATTTTGTCTCTGTGTGTGTTCAGGATCATTTTCCAGCGACTCATCGCCTGCTGTCCTTCCCTTGTCACTGTGGGCTGATAGCGGCACCAGCCTACAAAGCTCAGTAATAGAGAGCCGATGCTTGTCCCAACCCACCCCCCACCCCCGTCGCTCTGCACTTCTCATTTGCTGCTGAGATGGATTTGGCTCACAGCCATCTCTGCCGGCCAATCTCCTATCTTGTATCTGCACCATTACGCTCAAAATCTGGGCAAATTATTCGCGGAAGCTAAGAAATAATATCTGAGTGTTTCCATCCAGGCTGTTTTGTGAGTGTGCTGATGTTTGCTGCTGATGTTTGCTTACATGTGCTTGAGCTGGGCAGGTTTTCATCCAAATAAGTGCATTCTCACGCACAAAGGTGCTTTATGATGCTTGTTTTATGCTCAGTATTGATCCTGCAGAGCTCCACTTCATGCCTTCTTTGGTTCTGCAATGCTGGTCAGAATTTTTTTTTTTTTTTTTTTTTTTTTTATAGCGCTCGTGTGTGGGATGTTACTGGCTTTGATCAGTAATTTATGAATGACCAAAGGCAGCTCAGAAAAAGGGGGCTCGTCTTTGTGGGTTTATGTCAAAACTGTTTTGTGAAAGAGGTTTTTGGTTGTTGTGGGGAAAGCTGGATTTGTTAGATTGACAAAATAATTAGCAAAGCCTATGATGCAGTTTTGCAAACAATGGATGTGAAAGTGGGCTCATTGGGGATGCGGCTGGCATAAAATTTCAAACTATACACCAGCAGTGGATATGAGGAGTTTAGTCAGGAACTCTGATGCGGGTTGTTTAAAAGTGCTTTGAATGGGCCATCCCCACTCTCACCATCTCTTCAGTGTTTGAGGAAAAAAGGGCTGTTTGACACATTTTAAATTCCCAATAGAAAGAATCATAAAATAGGATCACATTATGATTCCTTTGTCTCAGAAAGTCCAGCCTTCAGCTACACCTGTCATGGATGCTGAAAAAGCTGCGCAGAGAACTGTAAATGCATCTAGCAGAGGGTTAAAAATTTATTTTATGAATCTTCTAATTAGGCTTGATTCGGATGAGACTTCATCCGGATCTGGACCTCCTAATGCCATTGGATGATCAGATGCCTAAACACTCTTTGTTGCTGTTATAATGAAGAAATAAGAAGGGTATCTTTTTCAAACTTTGTGTAATAAAAGAAAAATAGAGTTTACAGCAAAATGTTCTTGCCTGTGTTGAATGTATTCATTGTTCTTTTTCCAGTGCACATCTAAAAGGGGTTTCCTGTGTATTTCCTCATAGATCTTGGTGAACTCCGTGAGCTCCAACCGTCCGGCGGCGCTGTATGAGAAAGTGACCGTCAGTGAAGGAGGAAGTCCTTTACTGAGAGACATGCTGTTCAGCCCTGACCTGCAGCACATCTACACTCTGACTGACAGACAGGTGAGGTTATTGCTGGAAATGCTCTGCAGATATTATGTCCAACACTTCTCCCTGTGCAGCTGCGATTTAGAAATAGGTATATGAAATTCTTACATGTGTTAAGCACAAACACACATATGTAACTATCAACAGTGTGCCTTATTAAATTTCCTACCACAGGTGATTTACATTCACTCGCAATTTAATTGGACTGAAACATCAGCCCCCCCAAAGTAGTCTTATTACCAGCTGTCCAGAGCAGATCTCACCCCCATTAGCCATTATTTGTGTATATCTTAACCTTCCTCCCCACTGCACAATCACTACACATTGCATCCCCACTGGATTTAATTGCAAGGCAGCACGCATTCACACCAGCTACACATTACCACTCTGACAGTTTGCTTATAATCAAGACATTTCACACACAGAGACATATAGCGAGTGTTACAGGTCACATGTGGTGTGTGTGTTCAAGTGGTCATTAACAGCCCCCACCTCTGGCGAAGGTTGTTCTGTTTTAATGGTGAGCTAGATGGAGGAAGAAGCAGGGGAGTGAGGAGGAAGAGGAGAGAATGTCGCATCTCTGTCGCTCCCCAGGCCCAGCTGCTCCCCTCGTTTTTCTGTCTCATTAGTGCCGTGAGTGAAGGATGCTGAGATGGAGGGAGGAGAAAGGAAGGAAACTGGGGTTCAGCATAATAGGAAGGTATTTCTTGATGGTCTCCAGTAAAAGTGGTTGTTAGAGGGGAAAAAAAGCTGTATGTGTAGGCATGGGTTGGTATGATTAAAAATGCCATCGTTTAGCTGTAAACACAAAGATTTTAAACTAAAATGGATAGAGCAGCTTGTCAAGCGGCTCGCAGCTTACCAACTGCAGTTTTTAAATAGCGTCACCTTATTAAGAGTGATGGATGGTGCTGCTTTACGTTCAACACCATGACTGTCTGGGTTTTTTGCAGCCAAAGACCAAATGGCTGTGTACTGTAAGTATGAGAATGTCAGCAAGTTGATTAGCAGTTTGCAGCAATGGGTGGGGGTGGGGAATGCTGTAGCTCTATTCTGGATAAATTGCCAAAAGTTTTCCCCCTCGAAATGGTAAAAATCTTTTATTCACTTCTGAATAGAACACTGTTTGAGGTCAGGATGAGCTGTATTCACTTCAAGTTCATCTTGTAAAAAACAGCATCAATCAGTATAAAGTTGCCAACAAAAAAAAAAGAACTCCACTTATGAATGTGTTCATTTGAACATGTTCATGCACAACTGTGATTATAACGGAACATTTTTGTGGTTTTAAAACTACAAGCTATTGAAAAACTTAGTCTACCTTGCTAACACTATCTGATCCATTCCTTTCGATGTACTTTGGTAAAATATGCTTAAGGTATTGATTCTTCAGTTTGCCAATGCTGAGCCCTGCTTTTTTTTTTAAATAAAAAAATATCAAAGTAAGAACTTGATAGTTTGGTTCAGAGATGGTAAACAATACTTCCAAGAGAAAACCAACTACAGGAGATGAGGTTTATATTTGTTGGAGGTTATGGTGAACTATTTCAATCAGCCAAGTTATTGAACCAAGCCAGAGATGCATTGCCATACAGTCCAGGTGTGCATTGCACATGTTTGGAGGTGTAGCCTTAACTCTTGGTACTGGACTGCTTCTTGAAACAATATGTTCCACAAATCATCTTATTCCAAATGACCGTTGTAGCCTCTCCCTGTGTGTGGTTAGCTATGAACCAGCTCCGTGAGCAGCTGGGGATTGACTTGTTTCATTGAAACAAGCATTGGGACAATGTAGCCTTTAAACAGAGTTGACTCCAGCTCTAGTGGAGCTGGAGCTGTTCTAGGGAAGGAAGTCCCTGGTGAGGCTAAACCAGTAACCAGAGATACCTAAGTTTCTGTATTAACCCATAGTGTTCCACTCTATTAGATGTGTGATTTAAATATTTAGTGGGATAGGTTCTGGTGCTTGGAGTGGATCATAACCCAGCTTTGTTTTAAAGTGAGCAGTGCAGGTTATATTTAGAAACCAATTTTTTAAATGAAAAATAACCTGTTAGACCAAAATATTTCAAAAAAAGATTTCATTTAGTATTGTTTAACAGTGAATATGGACTCAGAGTCTCCAGTCCTAATCCAGACTGTTTGTAAAGGTGTTTACCTGCCTTTTAAGTCAGTGTCACTCCTTTGAATGCACCGTTAGGTTGATGCTTATTAATTTAAATTAACATGTAAATTGCAGCGTTGAGGGGGGTAGTTTTGAGAATCATAAACTGCTAGTGACTCCCACAAACATTTAACCTCATTAAGTTTGCAGCAACATATGAAATGCTAACAGCACATATTACTGTAAGATGTAAATTTACCATGGGCTCCATACATATCGTGAGATTTAAAAATCCCCTGGTGATACCACTGTTCTTCCTCATAAAACAATAGAACTCACTTTTAACTAGTTCAGCTCCAAAAGAGAAACTGTTTTTTAGTGCTGAATATGTTTGCAAAAATATGCAATGAGTAATCACAGGAAAATCCAAATCTGACCAGTAATCACACCACCCAGGTGCTAAATGCTTTCTCGAGCACAGAGTTATTAACCACAAAACATAGTGAAACCAACTTAATAACAGCTAACACCTGGATGACATTTGACTGATGGTTTGAGAGTATTAATTAGAACCTAATCTACTAAACGTGCCATGTTTCCTTAGAATAAGAATATTGCGTTTAAAATAAACAAAGCACAAATGACTGGGAACATGATTAGAAATATTAAAGAAAACATGACTCATTTGAAACAACACAGGCTATAAAACAGCAAAACAAAATCGTTTTTACACCGCAGTCAAACTGCTTACCATCTGTTGACAGTATTAATAATAAAGTCTATCCTCTGACCATAAATACTGTATATAAGTAAAGATTGAATCTGCTGTTTGTTTATCACACGGCTTAAAATGGTTAGATTTATTTCATTTGGTTTTAACAATAGGGGAACCTTTTGTATTCAGTTTTTCACCATTTGACCTGGATGGTTTTGATCTCTGGCAGATTAATTGATGCATCTTCAGTTGTTAATACAGTAATATACCAGTGGGATTAAACACACTTTGTAGTAGCTGAGAGCCTGTGGTCCACATGGACAGATAATGTTGTGTTTAGACCCAAGCACAAAATGAAAATTTCAATTCAGTTGGTTTATTCATATGCATACACCCCTATACAGCCTTTTACCCTCAAGGAGTTTCTGCCTCTATACACCCTTTTCCCCACTCAAACACACACATTCAATCCACACATACGTACTCACTTCTTCATCTCGCTGTGTTTGATCCCCATTAATGGTTAGCAGGCTCGGGTTAAGCAGAATGGGGTTCTACCGTTGCCAGACCTCCAAGCTAACTCTGCCACCCCCACCCCCAGCGCTAATGACTTCAGGGGGTAATTCCCCTCACTCACCCTCCATCCATACCCTCATCTTTATCCTTTGCCCTCCATCTATTCTACCAGTGCCCTCCATCCCTACTTTTTTTAATCCCCTCTTCGACTGCTGCCACACACACTCACACACACACACACACACACACACACACACACACACACACACACACACACACACACACACTTAATGTTTCTATCTAAGCCAAAATTGAGCCCTCTCCTCTTAAATGTGTTCCACTGATCCCATTCCCATATTTCTAATGATCTCTCCATATTACTAAAGTCCTCACCCAACCATGTGCACAGACACACATTAACACAGACAAGGATTTTGTTTTTTTTAAAGGGGAAACAGTTGTATAATTATTGTAACTGTATCTTTAAACTAGTTGCTGACCAGAATCTGATGATTTCCATCCTGATCGACCCTGAGCGGTGTCCGACAGGTTGAAACTCTAAAGAACAATGCTTCACTAATCACTGACTGCGTTGTTCTGGTGCTGGTACTGAGTGAAGAAGACTCAAAGGTAGCTATTTCTGTTATCAGCGAGATGTTTAAAATCAAACCAGAAGTAAGACGTTTCTTTCAAGGAAACTACATGCCGTTCATTCTGGCTGTGAGAGAGAGCGAGACTTTCAGCAGATAACATGAAGCCTAAACATTTAATGTCTGTGAGACTGTGGAACCAAAGTCAAATTCCTTGCATATGCAATCAATCTTATCCAATAAATCTGATTCAACATCATCCAGTGATTATGCGACTCTGTTCATACTCACTGGAAGTAACTGCTTTGCCACACCTTGACTGTGAGATGCAATCGCTGGTCACCTCAAGAATTTTCATGAAAAAAGAGATTTTGTTCTTATATCCATGCACATGATAGGTCTTAAAGAGAATCAACTAAAACCGATCTTGGCAGATCAAAGCGTTACCTATGCTGAATATTGGAAATCACCCTCAGAATTCAGGTACATCTCTAAAATTCATAGTCTGGAGAAAAATGGGTGTGGAAAGACAGAATGGAGGAGTTTTTCTGCGGGAGTGATTCTGGAAAAAGATACACACACAGACCTATGTCTTTACTCTGAGAGTTTCTGTGTGTGTAGCTGGTTGCCTGTGGGGGTTCCTAAGACAAGTCAAGCACATTAAGGTGTCAGTGGACATATCCAGTGATGCGTAGCTCACAACAAGTCCCCCCCTCATGCACATACGCAGGAACACACACACAAATGGAGGCTCAGGCGGTGAGTTAGTTAGGGGGCAAGGCCTAGTGATTTATGACTCGTTCGGCCCCTGCTATATTCATCACTGTCATTATTATCAATGGAGGATATGACAGCAGGAACAGGCGGCCTGCTGTGTGTGTGTGTGTTTGAGTCGACGTGTTATTGGAGGAAATTTAGATCAGCTTACTTTTGACTACAGTCACTCTGTTTGCTTCGTGTCCTTCACTGGAAAGCATATTGTTTATCACTGTGGCAGATTTCACTTTGTGTCAGAGCAACCGTAAAGTCACCTGCTGCTGACATTTTTGAAATCTAAACATCGACGACAATGATCCATTCAGTCACCTCCAAACGTTCCACGCACACATCTTCTAACGGATGCAAATTTATTTTTTTCCCTCCAGGTTAGCAGTGATGTTGTTGTGCTTCTGCTTCGGTGGAATTGTTTTATCTGCACGACGAGCTTCACTAAAAGCAATGTCACCCTTTGAGTCAATTCCAACTTTTTGAAGCATCTCTTGAGCAAAACTCTCGCTGTAAGAAATCATCTCATGGTGTCTTGGCTCAGTCAAGACTTTTCATCATCAAATCACTTCCCTTTCCATTTTATAGTCAAAGTTAGGAAGCTGTGACAGTGTTTGATGCCTCAGCTGCAGTTTTTTTTTTCCCTTTTTCTCTGCTCACCCTCAATGTCAACCACACATGGGCGCACACATTCTTGTTTCTTTCAAGATTGCATATGATAGTGCCGTAGTGTGCAACACTGGCTAATTGCTGGAAGCATGAATATTCATCTTTGGAGTGGGAAGGCGACTTGCATTTGGAGCAAGAGAGAGCATCTTGGAAACAGGAAAAAGACCCCACATAGTGGTGGAAACCTGTGTGGAAGGACAACCTTCATGTGTTAATGATGTTACATCCTGCACATAAATGTGCTGGTACTTCACGTAAAAATATGAACCTTTTGGCGTGTATTTTTATTCAGCCCTCTTTAATCAATTTCCCCTAAATAAAATCCGGTGCAAATAATTGCCTGCAGAGGTCACATAATTAGTAAATAGAGTACAACTATATGTATTTTAATCTCTGTACAAAGACAGCTGTTCTGTTGAAGAATGTTATTGAACAAACTGCATCATAAAGAACAAGGAACACAGCAGACAGGTCAGAGAGAAAGTTGTGGGGAATCTTAAAATAAGGTTAGGGTATAAAAGAATATTCCGTGCTTTGAACATCTCAAGAAGCACTGTCAAATCTCTTTAAATATTCTCTTTGATTGCAAAACTGCACATCTCCCTTGATCATTCAGAGAAGCGGCTAAAAGGCCCTTGGTAACGCGGGAGGAGCTGCATTGTTCCTCAGCTCTGGTGGGAGGATCTGAGAATCTGCACAAGTTCTGGCTTTGTGAAAGAGTTAAAATAAAGCCATAAGCAGTGCTGTTTACAGTTTGTCACAAGCCATGTAGGAAACACAATAAATGTGTAGAAGTATGTGAAACATGAGAATAATACTAAACTTTTTGATCAACTCTGCAAAAAGTTTTGTAAGGCAAATGGCTAACTCTGAACATCACCCTGAACACACTGTCCATTGTAAAAACTAAAAAAATAAACAATACAAATTGAGCTGTGGGAGCTGTTTTTTTTTTTTTTTTTTTTTTTTTTCAGCAGGAACATTAAAGCTGGTCAGTTGAAATGGGGATGGCTGCAGTTAAATGCAGTGTAATACTGGATAAAGACATGTTACGTGATGCAAAACAATTGATTATTGAAAAGGTTAAACATTCACCTTTAGGAGTTTACTTACACAGAGCATTGAGATTACTTAACAGCAAATTTATAAACTGTGTTCATGTGGCAACCAACAACACTGTCTCTTTCTTCATTCAGTATGTAAAAAAAAATTACCCAAACAATATTTCAACAAAATTCTCCCTTCTCAAAGGAGTCTGAAGCCTCAAACCTCTAACTATGCACACACACAGTTCTTGTGCTATTTACAAGCTACTTGTATGGGTCACTACAGTCCCAAACAATGGTCTGCTTTGTGTTGTTGGGTTTCTGAACATGGCCTCATCAAGTAATATCTTCCCCAAAGGGCTTCGTCAGACACCGGTCCTCTGTGTGTGTTTGTGTGTGTTGATCTGTTTACATTCACATATTACTGGTTCACTGCCAATCTCGTTAGCAAACACATTAGCACAGAGTGACATCAACATACATAATAAGCAGCTGGTTGCATCAGTCTCGACTGCCATTTCACTGGGATAGATACAGCTAATCAGTCAGTTCTAAGTGGCTTCAAGATGAATTTCCCACAATTTATCAAACTCTGGTTGAGTGAGAAAATCCTGAAGTTAACAAGCACATAATGTAGTGTTTAAGCTTGGGCTACTGTTATAAGTTGAGCAAGATAAAAGAGGAGGGACTATTTCAATTTATTAGTTTTCTTGCTAATATTAATTAACCAAGCACATGAGGCACTCCCTCTCTTCATTTAGATTTATGAGCGGTCAGATTTTTAGCTTTTACATCTACTTGCTTGACAGTCTGCAAAGCTTTCGGGAGTGCTCATGTGTCCACACCCAGACATGCAGACTTTTACCAAGGAGATGGTCATTGTTATGGAAATGTTAATAGACCTGGTGCAGTGAGGCGGACACAGGAGTACAGTGACTGGGAGGGAGGGGCCAGGGGGAAATGGTGGAGGGGTATAGTCATGTAGGTATATGGCACTCAATTACAAGAGTTCAAACTATTACAGCACCTTTTCTCAGCACAGGAATGAGCTCTCACAGCGTATGATTAACAATATGGCTCGTCATGCACTGCTGCCCGCTGTGTGTAGGTGGCTTCATTCACACTCCAGTGCATTTTATGAAGCAAAAAGTTCCGATTACTATTTGAGTACTTTTACCTGTATTTTTAGAAGAATACAAGTACCCCAGGAAAAAGACACATATTACTTACAGCAGATAGGTGTTTAAAATGCCAACTTTCACATGGCCATTGTATGATCAAGTCCAAAAATATGTTCCTGCTTCGTCCTGCTTTTATCAGGACTATAAATTCCTAGTCTATTTAAAATTTACTATCAGCTATATTGATGCAGTTTTTAAAGATATCTTCAGCTTAATTACATAACAGGTATACTAACTAACTATTCAGATGTATATATTTACATTAATCTGCAGAGGAGTTCAAGCTAGTCTAGTCATCTAAAATAGCGGCAAAACTGTATAATCATTGACAAAATTACTTGATTTTAGTCCTTCTGTATGAGCACTTGTGCAGTAAATGGTTAAAACTGTTTGAGAAGTAATGATGTTATGTTTATATGCGAACAATTAGGAACAGGTACATCAAACAGCACAATATAATAGTAGTTGTCTATTTGTACAAAAAAGTCAAAAACATCTGATTGTTAAAGTGGGTTACAACGGTTATTAGCTATTAGAACCACTACCGCTGTTAGAATCGCTAACTCTACAGTCTGTATTTTCTAGATTGTAAATAATTTCTTATTTTTGAGTCTCTAAAAAACTTGCTTACTTTTTTCTGTTCAAAGGATTTAATAGCAGATTAGAATTAAGAGCTCAAAATGGTAACAAATCAATTTCCTGTATTCCTTATACTCATCCAGTTGTCTCCTGAAGCTCCTCACAATCCTGATATCATTAGCTATGTTTCCATACAATTGTCATGCAAATTCTGAGCAAACTTTTAAAATTTCGCCAAAAAAGAAATGGTTTGGAGCGAATCAGCCAGTCTGCGCAAAGCATAATTCCAATGCTACATATGGCTATAATAAACAAGATGTAAAGGTTGCAAACAAGCATAGACTACACATCTCAGAAAAATGAAGAGAGTCCTCCCCTCTGAACTGGAGTTTTGAACTTTGAAATTTTTGCGAGTTTTGTACTTCCGATAAGGCACAGACCCACCAGTGGATGGGAAAGTTTGCTATGTCAGAACTTATTTGGCAAATGTTTCCATCTCTTTTGTAGCTCTTTAACTCTTTTTTGTAAAAGCCAAAGACAATCTCAAATGAGCGTAAAAACTTATTTTGCAAAACTGAGGAAGTTGTTTTGAATTTTGCTGTTTCCATCAACCTTTTCTAATGCAATACTTCAGAAGCTGGATAAAAAAAAACGTTGATGGAAACATTGCTTCCGTAACAATCCAACGCAACCTTCCAACTGTCTAGGTACCCTGGCCATAATATCCAATCAAGAGATGATGTCAGTGTCTGGTTTAATACTCATGTTGTCGGATCAGAATGTTGCCATCTCTACTTCAAATGTATATTATATCACAGATTATGCTAATTATCTCATATAGTGTGAATGAGGTAGCTCAGGAGTTTCAAAATTTGGTAACAATAAAACAAATAAAACATATGATTATAGTTCCCCCTGCACTTTAAACACTTCCTAATTAAAAAAATGTCTTCTTTTCTTGGCCCCCTCTGCAACAATGAAAATAATCTGTTCTTAAATGTGTGTTTTAGTCAAAAAGCACCTCTTTCAATCCCCATCTGGTCTCTGATGTAATGTTGGAATAAAAACTGAGTGTTCTAATAATTCCTTCAGAATCGTGATAGGAAATTCACCAAGTCTCTGTCATTACTCGAGGGAAAGTGTTTCACATTTTGCTTCCTCTTATGCTCTTAATTACATTTCCTGCTTTTCCCCTCACCACCCTTTTTCTTTTCAAGTATCATTCTCTTGTGATTTTTCACATTTTCTTTAAATGCTTTGTGTGTTTATGTGCCTCGTCAGAGAAGTGTGCTCAGACACTTCTCTTGTGCTTGATGCTATCGGCCTTAATAGAAGCCCAGCTGCCACTAGATAGCTCTGTCTTTCTCTCATCTTTCTGTTTTCATTCGACCGTCTTTTCCCAGAGGATGATACGATAGAGCAGAATGATATGCTTAGGCAAGGGGGTGAGATGGATTGGGAGGTTAATGGTGTCTCTCTTCCCCCCACTCGCTTTTCTTCTCAATCACCATCAAGCAGCCATACTCTGGTTCCTCCTGTTGCTTGACAGTGATTGGTGCAGAAGGATGTGGCTCTAACTGATGGTGGTGGAACAAGGCCAATCAAAGCTGGCATGGCCTGTGGAAATGGTCCAAATGGCACACAGTTTGGAGTCTTGTGCCTTAACCAGAGACCATGCTGGGTAGAACAATTACCAGTTGGTCATGCATGGCGAAACAGGGACTTGTTTTGAATTTGGATCAGATTTGCTTTCAGATCCATGCACACTACTGCTTGTTACATCCACTTATGAAGTAGCAAATGGGAGGAAGTGGACGGGCACATTTTCCTCCTGTGTTAAAGATTGGAGAAGGAAAGAACTTGAATGTGATAAACTCAACAGTAAAGCATTCACTGTCTTCTTTAGAGGCTTCACTCCTCTTGCATACAATTCTAACAAACAGTTGGGTCTTAAAGGTTCTTCTGTTTGTAGGTCTTTTTATTTTCTAATTGTAAGGCTAAGGTTCACACATTATTTATGGTTGTACATTGTATACAGGCATAAATATATAGACTTAAAGCTTGATTAGGGACTGGCCAATTACTGATATCATGGCTGTTAAAGATTTTTAAGAAATAATTTAAAAAACACTAAAATGTTCTATAATTGTGTTGGTGCGCACTGTGGGGGAACTGCCCTGAAAGAAGCTCCAACCCTGTATCCCTGTCTGTTTTTAAATTAAAGCAATTAGATCATGTCATACTTGCTTTGGAATTTTGTTTAAATTCCATGAAACCAGCGTATTTTTCCTTGTAGCGCTGCATTATGTAGTAACTCCATAATATGTAATAATGTTATAAAATCGAGCTTCAAAAGGTAACAAAACATCATTAGAACCGCATTATGTAATAATTGATGCAAAATGTAAGAAAATCCTTGAACTCATTTTGTAATACTTTCTGCCGTCATTATAAGATTATTGCATTTTGCCCCGATTATTACAAAATGCAGCAGTAGCTCTTATAGAAATGATGATGTAATAATGTGCATTATGTCAGAAACGATCACAAACCACTGTTTGTGTTCATCCTAATCGATATACTTCTAATAACGATCATGTTATAGATCCTATATGCATTTAAATCTTTAAAACTTTGGTCAAATGCTGAATTTTGGTTATAAAGGCTACGTTCAGACTGCAGCCTGTAGGGATTTTTTTTTTTTTTTTTTTTTTTGCTTGCCCTTATGCAACCTGTATCTGATCTTTTCATGACAGTCTGAACAACACAGATCCGATTTTTACAAATGTGACCCAGGCCACTTGGATATGTGGTCCTAAATCTGATACATATCTGATCTTTTCAAATATGACCTCTGTCTGTACGGCCAGGTCGTATTCATCCAATCTGTACGTCATTGATACTCGACAAGCGTCATTATTCCGCGCCCTGATACACGAGAAGAAAAACAACCATGGCAGATGATAATGCGGAGAGCAGTCAGTGCAAAGCATTGTTAATGTGCTGGCTCAGGCTGGACAACAACTTTTTAAAATCGGAAGATATACTCCACCATTACTGTCTATATTTACTTCCACAAACACTGAGCACATATTAATCTACGTGTCGTTCAAAGCAAAATGATCAAGATGTGTAAACATCTTTTTCAAACACTTTGGCTTTCAGAACAAAGGAGATAGTTTCTGTTAACATTAAGTAAAAGAAGCATATGATCTAATAATGTAATGCAAATTCAACAGAACCAAGAACATTTCCTAGACTTAAAGATCTACATATGTGTTTTTTTTTTCTCTTGCAGAAAAAACTAAAGATGGTTTGTTAGGACAGTTTCTTTTCAACAGAAATCAAACTTCCAGCACCATGGAGAGCATAGCCCAATGGTGTCTAGAGTTGGTCCTGAAGGGCCGGGATCATGCATGTTTTAGTTCTCCCCCTGGTTCAACACACCTGGCTCGTTAGTAGGCCTCTGGAGAACGTTGACCTGCTGAGGAGGTACTTACTACCACCAGAGAGAGAACTAAACCATGCAGGATGCTGGCCCTTGAGGACCGACTTTGGACACCACTGACATAACCTTAAATAGCCTGAATTTAGGACATCCTGGTTTGCCATTTTATCCAGCTGTTAGCAGAAAATTTTTGCTAACAGCTTATAGTGAAAGGGTCATGCATGGTTTTTTTTCAGCAGACGCAGGCAAGTTTGTCCAGAAAAGCTGCAGTTCACTTCTTAAACCCCCAGCATTAGTCAGTAGCTTGTTGAACAAGAACTACTGGCTGTGTTTCATATATCAAGCCTAATACTGTATCTGTAACAAAAGAACCAAAGAAAAAAATGAGAGAATTTCTCCCCCCAAAAATGTGAAACTCTTTGCAATTTGCATTTTTCATTACTTTATCAAATAGACTAGAAACATAAAGCCTTGCTGGTGCATGCTAAAGCACACCAGGGAGTGCACTGTGGCCGAGATGCCTCGACATCACAATGACAGCTCATGAGACTTGACGGTGGCTGAGATGTAAGCCTTCATCGGCCTCTTGTATATCCGAGGAGCACAGGCAGAAAAAAATATGTACTTGACAGCGTCAAGTCAGAAAAATTGGGCTTCCAGTTTTTCAAGAACACAATGTCCAAAAATAGATTCAAAGAAATTATGAGATTTCTCCGTGTTGATACCAAGGAAACCCGACATGTGGATGACAGGCTGATCTCAGCTACCTGGAAGAAGTTTATGGAAAACTGTATTTCCTTCTATAAGCCCGATGCCAACATCACCATTGATGAGCAGCTTTTCCTCACCAAGGCCAGGTGCAGATTTATTCAGTACATGGCAAATAAGCCTGAAAAATAGGAAAGCATAACTTCTGCGATTTGCATTATAAAACAGGATCGCCAATTATTTAATTTTTGCAGAAACTACATTCACGGAACGCCAGTGTGCATTTTAAATACTTTTATTAGCTCAATAACTTATCCTATGTTCAAGAAAAAAAAATATACCATAGTAAAGTGATCAACAACACTATGAATAAGATTTAAACTATTTATCCACTATGACGGCACAGACATGAACTTGCCAGCAATTAGAATGCTACACAGGGTCAATATGAATGCTGAACAGCAGGGGTCATTTCTTTTATGAAGACTGGATTCAGAGAGCAGGTATGTCTCTTGCAACCCAAATGTTCATTACAACTGTTAGATGTCCTGTCAGAGAAATGAGCTGCAGCCTCACCTGAACATGTTTCACGTTTCAATATAGCGGACTTTTAGATTCCTTCTGGGAGTAGGCTATGAAGTGGAATAATTTATGTAACAGGCATCAGGACAGTGAAGCTGGCATTTATTGGCCAAAGTTTCAAAGGATCTACAACATGAGTGTTGATAGAAGTATATTGATTAGGATGATCGCAAACAGTGGTTTACATTATCATTTCTAAAAAAAAAAAAAAGAGCTACCTCTTTTATTTTGTAATAACCGGCACGAAATGTAACGTTATTACATGATGTGGCAGAAAGTATTTACAAAATGTGTTCAAGGATTTTATTACATTTTGCATCGATTATTACATAATGCGGTTTCAGTGATGTTTTATTACATTTTGAAGCCCAATTTTATTACATATTGCGGCGTTATTACATAATGTGGTGTTACATTTCATTCTGTGCATACTGCTATTTGTCTTGAGCTGGTTTGGTGGTTTTGAGCGAAATGTGAAACATTAAGCAGTCAATCACAAGTACTTTTACCAGAACTACTCAAACCATATTCGTCTCTATTCATCCATATCAGGCACACCTCTCTTACAGCTGCCGGTGAGAGTTAATCAGGAAAAGAAGACTTCGTCCACTCTTCCTTTGTTGTTTCTTCTTCTTCTGTTCTGTTTCCCTCAGCTGCTGTGTATGTTGGAGGCTCGCCTGGCAGTGCTAATGGAAATGCCAGCTTTGTGGCTCTTCACTCCTCACCAAGTCCATTTACTAAAGTGACAGAGTCATTTACCAAGCAGACGGCTGTTCGCATCCTCACTTAATTAGAAGACCTCTAGGCCTAGATACCTCAACTGACCACAGTTACCTTTTCCACCCCACCCCCCACCCCTCGTTACAGTTCTTCTGATCTAGTTCTTTGCTTTCTGCAGTTTTTTTTCCAAAAGCTGTATCATTCTTCGTCATTGTCCAAGTTTTTCTCAGACAGATTATAATGAACAGTGGCTGCAGACAGGCTGAGAGTATATTGACCTATAGCTGAATATTAGTTTATGTTGGAAAAGACAATAGAAAAATCCATGGGAGGAAGATGGTGATGAAGAGCGAAGACATTTTTTTAACCATTCTCTTTGTTGTGTTTATATTACTGAAAAAAATTGCTTTGAACAACAAAAGCAAAGATTTTAAAGAGCAGAATATATGTTTAGTGTTGTTTTATGTGTTAATATTTGCAACCTCATTTCTAAGGATGAACACTTTCTAAATGTTTTTAATGAGAAAGGGGCTTAGTCTAAAGGTACATACGACCGTGTATATTTCGGCTGCTTATTGTTTTGTATGCACAATATGCCTTTATGTACTCCACATACACATGTTGGTCGCGCATTTGGGGAATCTGAATTAATCATCTTTTTTTATCCTTGAACTCTCAATCTGCAGATACTCGGATATACACACTCAAACAAATAAATAGGTTCCTTGATCTGCCTCTTGTTTTTGTTGGAATTGTAATCAAAACAGTATTTCAGATGAGAGAGAGACAAAAGGAGCGGTTAAAAACTGAGCAAGATAATAAAAAGAGATGTATTATATAGAGAAAAATCAGAACAGAGAACTGCGCTGAAACCACAATATGAGACACATAAAGATAGCAAGGACAGGAAGAAAGCTGGTAGGTGCAAATACTAGAGGGAGGGAGTTGTCAGATATCACAGCTATCACTTTGGAGACTATTTTGTTCCACTGTGCGACATAAAGGCCTAATTTAATAAAACAGGCCTGCAGAAAATGACTGTCAGTGCCACAGTTGGATTGTAGTACCAGTCTTTCAGCAAGTTCAACATGACAGCAGATGATTTTCAATGGCACAGAAAAAAATAATGTGACGGTAGTTTCTCTTATGTTTGTCCCACAGGTTCGTTTTAGCCATACCTTTGACACCTCTCCATTTTAGTGTGGGCAAAATTCTGTCTGTCGTGTTTGCCTCCTAGCTTATCCTAAATCGGTCAACACATCAAGCCCAGCCTAGCCTACCATTGATCTCCTAAGCCTTATACAATCCACTAAACGCACACATGCTAACCTAGTCTTTGATATGACCCCCCGCTTGGATGTATACGCTCACACACGCACACGCTTGCTCTCAGCAGGTAGTCTGGTGCTGGTAGAAGTGTCTTACTAATAACAGGGGTACCGTGTGTTCAGTGTGTTTTTACACCGCACCTCAGGGGTATCTGGGTGAATGTACCTCTGCTGGTTCTAATGAACGCTGTTGGCAAGAAGCACTAATGTCAAAGCATAAAGAACCATAGCTTGCATTGCAGCTACATCTGCAGCCCAGTAAACAGTGTGTTTCTTGTGATCTCAGCTCCTCTGTCATCCTGGGGCCTTTAGTGGCTATATGGAAAGAAATTGATTTCTTTTTACTGTCTGCTTGAATTAGTCCAGGAGAAGTTGTTAACTGATTGATGGTTATTGAAATAATAAAGGTATGGTTAATGTAGCTTCACAGAGTAGAGGCCACGGAGGAGTGATGACGGATGACAATGATGCTTGTCGTTATGCTTGCCCTCTTTTTGCCCCTTAAGCCAATGGTTTAAATCAGTGATTCTCAGACCTTTTCTAGCAATTGCCAACTCAGTAAATTCAAAGTTTTTCCCAGTACGATCTTAATGACAAGAGTTCAGCAGGGCTTGTGGAAACAAATGTGCTTATCCATCTGCACTGCTTGATAAGTTGAAGAACGCCATGTAATTCCGTAGTTACTCAGTTCGATATTTTTCTCAGAAGCTGAATTTTCCAGCGGGGAAAGTGGGGAAATTTAGAGTGGGGAAAGTCAAAGGTTTCTCACCAATTCCAAACTCAGGATCTCGTATGCATGACTTGTAAATGAAACCTGCTTATAGACAGGAAAAAAAAGTTTATTTGCACTTCTGATGATTTGTTTTTAATTAATGCTTTCATTTACACATTATTATATACCATCCAAAAGGAATATATTGACTTTTGCTGGATCTCACCAAAGTGTTGTGCCGTCATGAGTTACTTTTTCATGACCTCTTAAAAGTTTTGGGAATGTGTTGTGAGGTGCACAGTTCTCATGTCTAACTAAATGCAACTTGCACAAAAATGTAGAAACAAAAACATGATAAATGTTTTCAGAATTTACGAAGTTGGATAGACTTAGTGACTGTTTCCTAAATGGGCAGCATTTAAAGTTAAGCTCAAAGTCCGTCATACCCCTGGCAGATTTAGATTTGAAATTGTTTTCTCAGAAAAGGTAACAAAACTAGATAGGAGTATCAGTTATGAAAAACAAAACGTTTTCAATTTTTTTGAAAAAAAAATGAAATCGTGAGTCCATTTTTTTTTTTTAAATAATCTTCTCAATAATGGATAGAACAACCTGTATCTGACATTAAATCTTTCCTATAATTAATTACTAGCTTTTTGCAGGTTTCCTTAGGTATTGTCATTATTTACTTCCAGTAAGAAGAAATATGCTGATAGAATAAAAAGATTACTCTAAACTTAAATCTGCCAGGCATATAAATAGCTTTGGGCTCAACTGTATGGACATTTTTTTTTGAAAGACTTTGAAAATAGTAGTAGCAAACTAGAAAATTTCTGAAGAAATTTAAAAGGGGCCTGCCAAAGTGTGCGTGTCGGTGGGAGCCGAAAGAGGCATTTCGATGCAAAAGATGATCAACAATGCAAAGGTTATCGACAAGGAAGTTTGTCGGATGGGGAATATCACTGACATGTTGAGTAACCATGACTCAGGACCTCGCTCCATTGACTTTGTATGGGGTAGTTTTTTGCTAATTACATCGCCATGGTAACTTGAAATGAAAAGTTGAGTAATATCACACATCTTGAGAACGAGCTGGAATTTTTATATATATATTGTGCGACTGCACGCTATGGTTCAGGCCGCATTAACGGAGAAAGCGGTTTCGAGGGCGAGAGTAATCGGTGCCTCCCATGCATTACTATGGCAGGCCCCAATAAAAAAAATTTGCTACATGACTAATTGGGAGACCAAACAAGCTTTCTTTTTTTTTTTTTTTTTTTTTTTTTTTTTAACATGACTGTAAAATGGTTTAGTCTGGTTTGATGTCATTCAGACATTCAGATTCTGATGTGAGAGATAAATGGAAACCAGTGTTGGTTTCCTGACAACAGGAGGAGGGGCGGTCACCAGTGAGGAGGGGCGGTCACCAGTGAGTGTTTCTGCTGCAGTCCACTGTATGACAATTCATTTTTTTTTGTGATTGGAAATGATTGATACCACATTTTCATCTCTGTACCACTAAAAGGAACTCCAGCATTACAGCCATATAAGGTTGGGTTTAAAAAGAAAAACAAAACAAAAAACCCCGAAATACTTGATGTTTAGAAATGAAGTGTTCATTTATCTTTCTGAGCAGATCCACAGACAGCCTCCTCCTCCTTTTCTACTGTACTATAGACTCCCTCAGTGTTTGAATGAAAGAAAAGAGAGACTCTCCAACAAGGCTGATCCTTTTATGTCTTTAGATTTTACAGCCAATGAAAAGCTGCGTTGAAAGCTTTACAGTTCCTCTGGGTTTTGGGAGGGGGGGTGACCATTGCACAGCCTTTTAGCTGGATGCGTAAAGGCAGGTGATGGCGCTCTGTAAAAACAGATCGTAGAGGAAAGGTGGAAAGTTTATTGCAGAAAGATGTCGTGGTGGAGCATTATGGTTAGGAGGAGAGGGTTGACAACAGGAGGAGGGGCGGGAAAGGAGAACGGAGTTACAGCAGCGGGTGGTGTTGTAAATAAAGCCACTGCTGGTGAAGGGAGATGGTGGGCCTAGTTTATAAGGTCATTTAAAGGAGTAATGTGGCACGCTGTCTGGAATTGGCTTTCATTAAAAGAGCCATCGAGAGGGACAGGAAGTGGGAGAAAGTGAGGATCCGTGTCTGTCTGTGGTTAGGCAGCATTCCCAACACATGCACAAACACATACACACACATACAGATTTTGTCTATCCTCTTGCAGTTTGTGCTTTCCCAGCTCCCAGTATTTAATGTCCCCACTGGGAAAAGCAACAATGATGGGTTCTCCCGCCACATTAACAACTTTGTGGCACCACCTCTAAATAGCACGCGAAGTCTTCACCATTACGAGCTCAGGAACAATTGCGAATGACAGACCATCACTATTACAACATAGGGCAGTGATAAGATTATGGCAGCCTACCAAGTACTCATCACATTAGCATGATTTATGTAAACCATTGTCCTTAATAACAGACAAAATGATTTATGGGGAAGGAAGTGGGAATGGGATGGTTCCATGGTGATATTGGGAACATACATTCTCTCTCCGTCTCTTTTTTTTTTTTTTTTTTTTTTTGTTAAATCATAAAGTAGATGAAAGGGATCCCATGGGATGTCTTCGCGCTCTCGGTCTGATATCCATCATCTGTTCGCTTGTGCAAGCTCCTTTTCCACCTCTGTCCTCCCTGTGTAATCAAAGACACCCATGTACTTAGTTCTGTCTTCCTTTTATCACCCCTTTAAGATGAGAACCGCAGTCTGGTTCAGTTTGACAGTAACACATAGCGGGCGTCTGCCACCGTATTCCATCTACTCCGTAAAATGTCCTTGCCAATTCACCCTGTGTGTGTCTTCAATTACACTTTTCCTCCACTCATCCATCCCGCCTGCACTTCCAGGAGATGACCCCCTCTTTCTCTCTTCCCTTCCAGCTCCCTTCAATGCTCATTTGCATCATTTCATCTATCTTTCTGTCTGGGCTCAAAGCCAGCCAGAAAGCTACTGTAGTGGGTTCTACTATATTGACTTGAAACTGAGGGAGTAACTGCTTGTTTCTGGCTATATAATGAATGGATGGGATGCTCAGAGAGGGATGATGATGATGGTGGAAAACCAGAAAGAGCATGGAGGGAAAAGAAGGGGCTTGATAAAATAGAAGTCTTGAGGCAATGGTTTGTTTTCATTTTCTGTCCTTAGCAGAGGTGGAGATTCAGATTGTCTTTCTGGTACCTTTTCTTTAAATTTCTGTCACAGATTTTCACTCAAATATTTTACAAGCCACTATTTTCTTCAGACTCACATTTGGATAATATTTGTCTTGGTTTCCAATATATTTTTACTTTGTGTGGTAATTTATATTTTGTTCTGTAAAAGAAATATAATGTAAAAGAGATGTAACCATATATTATGAATTTTTACTTGTTTAAGCTAACGGCTGCTTTGGATCTGTGCGCCTCTTGGTCAGTTTATAACCTTGTTTCTCTCTCAAGGTCCATCATTTATCTGTTTAGAAATAAGGAATTGGCTGGTTTTCCCATGAGTGTCCTGGACAATCACTGGCAAGGCAAATACAGAAAAATCTAAGCTTTTCCCTGTTTAATAAAATGTATAAAAACTAAGAACACCCTCCATTTTTAGACTGTAACTGCATTAACCAACAGTGTGTACTTTGATGCACTTCTTTTGAGATTAGTGAAAATTCTACGCATTAGAGACCCTTTAATGCATAAATGGGAATAATGTTGCAATTCCTTCATACTCTGTTGGATTCAGAACTACAAGCTTTTCTCGTATGTGTTATAGTCTTTAGAAAACAAACCTTTAAAGAAAACTGGAAATCTGCATTGGCCTGGAAAAGCCTGATTGGTGCATCTCTTTTTTTGTTTGATTGTTTTTACCCACATGTTGCTGCTTTGTTCCTTTTCACTTTCATTTTCTACCTGTAAACAAATATGTTTGTACCCATGTCCTTACAACGGCATAGCTGTTGATTTCTCGCGGTAGTAAAGTATTTTGAAGAATTGTGGAGATATATATTCATAAAAAATGCTCAGATCTCACAAAATTTTAATTGTGCATTTTTTGTAAAGATTTATTGCTTCATCTTATTTCCATTGAATGTGGTTCCTGTTTGGGCCTTTGGTGCTTAGGCCTTCAAGTAACAATCTCAAACCAAAAACGAGCCTCTTCATGTTTATAGAAGAATCTCAGGGCCAATTAAAGAACTTGAAACTGCACTCCTTTGTCCACCTGGGCTCTGTCCTGCAGCTAATGACAGGACAGTTTCTCTTTATCTCTTCCATTCTTCACTGTGTCTTTTTCCCATCACTGCTTTCTGGGAAAACCTAAGGACATAAATCCTTTTGTTAAGAAGACTTTAAACAGCACCCAAACAAAAACACTGCTTCCTTGTATGTGAACAATGGAAAATGAAAAAGAAATAGTATAGAAATGTTTGTTATTGTCCCACACTGGGGAAATTCATTTAAACCAGGACATTAGGAACAGAACTGTGGACCTCCACACATGTGCTTAATCCTGATGACTCCAAGTATCATCTGCTCCAATAATTATATCCAACCATAAAAGCCATGTGAATCTCCAGCCATTAGGAAGGAGACATGTTTTGAGTTCCAGAGATTACCATGTTTTGGTGTGAAACATTAGCAGCAACTTCAGAGCAAAGGCAAAGCACCTTGTGCAGATGGTGGCTGTAGCTGGTAGTGTGTCATCATCCAGAGTGAAACAAGTCCTCTGCTGACATTGGCTGAAAGGCCTCTCTGGGGGAAAGAATTTATTTTCTTAAGGAAGCATCCTGTGATCTGAAGACACTAAAATAGAGGTGTTTGACCATGATGACCATACTTGCATTTGGTTTAGTGTTCTTGAGAACTTTGCAAGCCCAAGAACACCATCCCAATTGTTAAGTAGACACTGGCAGAATGGTGCTGTCTGGGTGTTTTTCTGAGGGAATGTGAGGGGAAAACAATTGTGTAACTGCCCTTTCATTTGATGAAATGCGAATCAGGCTGTGTCTCAGATTTGGGTTCATCAGTGAAGAAAAGTTAAGTGCTGCGCTGACACTTGCAGCACATGTGGACGTTCTAACACACATGCCCACTTTGTTGCACACTGGCTCTGCGAACATATGCTAGCAATCTGTCCGTCACACGTTTAAACACACCCGATCTCCTGTGAATATCTTGAAATACACAAGCACAGTGTAAGGCCCAGTGGGGCGATGTTGTGAACCATCTGTCATCAGCTTTAACTGAAGTGAAGGGGCTAAACGCGCACACTTGATCTTGTTTCGTAGGTAACATCTGCAGCCTATCATCAGGTTGGTGTATCCAGGGTGGTGGTGATGTGTCAGAGTGATTACACACATGCTCACACACACACACACACACAGAGTCATGTCACATTGATGCAACAAGGCCCTGCTGAACAAGATTTGCAGACCTGAGAATCTACTCTCTTAAATGTCCTTCTCTTCTGCCTCCTGTTGCTGTTCTGAGGTCAGTCATCAATCAGGCACTGTTGCCACATCTACCTGTCATGTGTCCCAGCATGCTTTGCAAGTCTTCAGCCGTTGAATGCTTGACTGAAGGCTGTCACACACGGCAAGACCTGGAGTCACTGGCCAGAAGTCACACATGTACAAAGACACACACACCGGCTCTGACTTTCTCGTGAACATAAACCTTGACACAAACACACTGACTGTTGGCAGAGCAGATATTTAAAACTGAATGTGTGCAGTTTACTTTACTGTATATTTTCCTTTGATTATGTTGACACTGATCCTTTCCCTAAGATCTATGTCTCTGATTTTTGTTTCTTCGCAGGTGGTAAGAGTTCCAGTGGAGAGCTGCGAGCAGTACACTACTTGTGGGGAGTGTTTGGGCTCCAGAGACCCTCACTGTGGCTGGTGTGTTCTCCACAACATGTAAGTTCTTCACACATGCACTTCCACACCATAACACTCAGCTACTGCTATCCTTGATACTAATGGTGGGATTATATGATATTGATTATGAATATTGGATTTTAAAATATTGCAATATGTTGACGATTCACCAAAGCGGATAGTTCACAGATCGTCTTAATGACACATTCTATGGATTGCTGTTCTACAGCATGCTCTAGCACAAACTCATCAGTTTCATTTATCCTCCTTTTCCTACTACAGTAACTACCATTGTAGTACGAATAAAACATTTACTGGTTTTCATGGTTGTTTTAAAATCCAATATGGGTATTTAGTTAGTATAACCACTTTTACACTTAGTGAACACATTACATTCCATCAGAGTTCCATGACTTTTTTATTCATGTTTCTGTCATAATATATCCTAAAATGGTACCATGAACACAGTGTGAAAGCCCACAGTCTCAGCTTCAACTTAGTTTTAGCCGTTCTTTTAATTAAATCTTACCATGCCGTAGTCTACTACATTTCCTGTAACTTGCGTCGACAAAAATTAAAAATCAGTGGAATTCCTGAGGAAATTCCTACAGGAAATTCATTTCATCACACCTAATAGGAAATATTTATCTTAGAATAAAACGGAGTTAGTTATAAATAACTAGACCCCTCTTTTAAACCACTAAAATTAGATTTGATTGGATTTAATCTACTTGCCTTATTTAAGTCTTTTCATTCATCAATAATTTTTGTCATAGTTCTCATTATAATTGACTTTTTTATTTAGTTCTAGGATTGGTTACCTACAATAAAAAAAAAAACGCAATTCAAAAAATGTGTGTGTGTCAAAACACAGCTCTAGCCATTTTTAGCACTACGCAAATTATAAATCTCTTGATTCCTGCACATCACTTTATTCAGTCGCCTATTAGATATCAACTTACATTTGGTAGCTACCTCTTTTCTATCCTGCTCATGCATAGTCTGCATGTTTATTATGACCTTGTCTGTCTAACAAACTCTATCAGTGTTTAATGTTAACCGTTATTTTACTTTGCATGCTCTTTGAAGTATTTCATTTCCTGAAGCTGTTTGGTTACAACAAAAAATAACACCAAAAAATAATAAATGGGAAATTTTAATTAATTAATTTGACTGTAGGAAAAATATTTCAACAGCCATGCAGATGGAGGGCCTTTTGTTTCAGTTTTAGCAGTGACAGATGGGGGTTGAAAAGCAAAACCTTGTTAGCAACCCAAACGTGAAGAATTATTTCAAGAGAAATATCTATAGTAGACTCTAGTTTAAACTGAACTCAACCTTTTCTCATCATCTGATCATCTGGACAATCAATTATAAAAAGGAAAGTGTTTTTTTTTTTTGTTTTGTTTTTTTTATAGTGATGATGTTAGGTTTCAAATCTTAAATGAGTCAGATGACCTCAGTAGAATTTCAGTTTGGGTCTGAAGGCTGGGACTCCTGCTGCTTGTCCTCTAATAAGATGATGTCTCCTAACAAAGTGGTCAGGAATCAAGACTGCAAGATTTTCTTAATTTTCTCCATTATTCCGTTTCACAGAGAGACAACTGTATTGTTATGATCACTAATTCGCTCTGTATTCTTTGTGCAAAATAATAAAAATGTAAACGCCTGCCATGCAGCTGCACCTTGTGTGGCCAATGTTTAAAATTGCAGCCTGTTTTTGTGACAATGGCTTACAAACCTATATTGTATGGACGTTCCCTCTGTTGATGTAACAAAAGAATGCAGAAATTCCACCTGAGACAATTTCAGCCAGAAGGAATATTTTTATGTTGTGACAATCCTACGTTAGTGTAGAAAATGTCATTTTTAATACGCAGTTGGAATTTCAAGTTAAGTGCTGTGACCCTACTTTATTTTTACATATGAATGACTTAAATTTATAGATTATCCATATGCTTTTAGATGATAAATGTGATGAAAATGTTAAATACAGCAGTCAGAAAAATACAAAAGGGACAGAACAGAATCTTGGAAGAAATAAAATATGGAATTTGGGACGAGGGGAAATTTCATAGAAGTCCACGTGTTATCTAATCTGAAGGGCTGTAAATCATTATTTTCCAAATGCCCTAACATAAACTAGTTGCTACACATAAAAATGGCTTCCAGTTGCGCCACTTACCTCAACTAAGTTTGTACCAGGGGATCATCCCTCGAGTTGATCTTGAAGGTTCTCAGTTTTCGAATTTTCACACTCAGTCTCCCAGTTTCTGCATGTCCCATGCCTTTATCAATTATGAGTCTTCTCAATAGTGCTTAGCCCCCCCAGATGGTCTCCAACAGGTGGTCTACAGCTGCTTGTCACATTGTTTCTGTGAAATAAATAACGCTAGGGTTCAAGATCCATGTGCTGCAACCTGTCAATATGACAAACGACTTGGAGACTTTACCCTAACTTGAAAAAGCGCTCATGTGACCTCCTGTGAGAACCTTTTGCAGATCTCTGCAGATAATAAAAGGTATGTTACAAGAATCAGAAAAAACTGAGTTTGTGAGTGAGGTTTTTGAAAAAGCAATGCTGCCATTTTTGAGCTGCTACTATTTAAAACAGTTTTTTCCTAAAATCTTGTTAAAGTGAACAAAACTGACAGCTTGTATTTTTAACACCCTTTTAAAGATTTGCTGAGGTGCCTCTTAAGAGCATAAAACCTTGTAAATCTGTCAGCTGAGTAAATCTGTTGTTGTAACAAATAAAATCACAGCTTGGCCTCCTCTCTGACACCATTGTTTTTCTTTACTGGGTTTATTTTTGTTGGTGTGAACACAGTTTAGCACACCTGCCGTGCTTCACCTTAAGCGTTGTCGTGGGTTTTTGAGTTAGGTCCTAGTTGCTTTAAAGCTTCTGTGTAAGATTGGAAATGTAGCATTGGGATGAATTAGCAGGTTTACGAAATAAACCCTAACACCGTCAGACTTTGATGCTATGTGTGGCTGGAATAAAAAAGAGGGTGCAGAACAGCATGGATCACACATCAGAGTCCTCCCCTCCGAGCCGGAGGCTTGAACTTTGACATTTTTCCGAGTTTCGTGCCTGTGATAGAGCACAGACCCACCAGTGGATGGGACAGTTCGCTACGACAGAACCTGTTTTGGCAAATGTATTCCCATCTCCCCTTTAGCTCGTTAACTCTTTTTCAGAAAAGCCAAAAACCACCTCAAGCGAGTGAAAAATAACTTTTTTGTGAACTTGAGGAAGTTATTTCGAATTTTGCTGTTTCCCTCAACCTTTTCTAATGTGATACTTCAAAATGCACATAAAAAATGTTCCTGGAAACGTGGTTAGTGAGGGTGGATGGAAAGCATCTGTGAACAACCATTCTCAGGTCTAAATTGAATTTAGGTGTAGACTTTGACTGGGCCATTATAAACCATGATATCGCAGTTCTGGCCGTGTGTTTAGGGTAGTTGTCCGAGTCAATGGTGAACCCTCGCCCTACATTCAAGTCTTTTTCAACTTCTAGCATTTCCCTGTATTTAGCTTCATCCATCTCCCCATCGACTGCCTGTCAACACTGGGAGAAATACATCCACACAGCATAATGCTGCCACCATCATGTTTCATAATGGGCTGGTGTGTTAAGGCTCATTTATTAATTTTCCTCCAGTCTGAGCTTCTGGTATGTAGGCCAAAAAGTTCAGTTTTATTGTTAATTGACCAGAGCACCTTTCACACGTTTGCTGTAGTCCCTTACATGGTCTGTTGGCAATCACTGCAGCTCCCCCAGAGCTACCATAGGCCCCTTAGCTTAGCTCTGGTTAAGGCTCTCCCTGCTGCATAGAGAGAGAATACATGCGGACTCTTGTGACCAAAATGTCAAAAAAAAAAAGTGAAATGGGTGTGACTCCTTTTGCAAAACAAGGTATATGAAGTTTCCATCTGTGCTGTGTTGTATGTACCCAGGGGAGGTAGACTGGTTGCATGTTAAAATCTGACAGAAAGTTGAAGCTCACTGGGAGAGCCTCAAACACTTGCCATAAAATCATCTCTCATGTCATGAATTAAACTTACAGCACATATCACCACCCTGCCTTTTCTCAAGGCGCACATACCACCTGAGTCCCTCCACTTCTCCATTCAGTCATCACAAACTGCAACTAGTTCTAACCTTCTGTTTTGGCCTCGCGTTAACCTTGTGTCCTTAATTCAGCTTGTTCATTTCCCACCTTAATGTTGCCAAATCTGTGCAAAGCGCTTAATATTGCAACATATTAATAGGTAAATTACTTATAAGCTTTTGTTTTAGCCCTCTGGGGCTTTCAGGCGCATGTTATTAAAAGTCACAGTGTTCTCAATCAGCAGTGGAATTGAAGGAAAATTAAGACTGTGGCTCACACATGCAGGTGTTTTCAGACAAAAGAGCAGACTTCATTTACTGCGTTAACATAGCCACCAACACATGAGCAGTAAAAGGAAAAGTGGTACATAATGAGAAAACCTATCCATACCGTTGTAGTGCTTTGCTGTTGTGTGTGTGTGTGTGTCAGTGATTCCCTGAGGAGTGGTTGGCGACGGTGTTTTCCCTCTGAGCATGAGTGAAAGCTAACTAAATGAGGGAACGTGGGGAGCTGCTGTACGGAGCTGGCAGTTAGCATTTTTTTCTGCCTCTGTCATGTTGTTAAGGCCTTGCAGAGCACCACATCAGCACTTTCTTCCCACCGCTGGGACCAGTTGTTGTTAGTGCATAGGTGAAGTAAATGCATTATGAATAGCTAATAGCAGGACGGCCACAAAAGCCCGAAGTATATGCTGATTTTTAGCGTGATCAGTTGGTTTCTAATAAGGCGGGTGGAGGTGGAGCACTGTTGATGTGATGCAGGCTGTAACTGCATTTTGTCGGTCCAAAGAAATTTTAGAGCTTGCCTGTATGCCTGTTTGATTAAGATGGACCTGCAAAGTAAAGAGATTCAGGCAGAGGGAGACTAGCTGTTTTTGCACCTTTGGAGTTTTTTCACAGATTACACAAGAAATAAAAATCATGACATAAAGTCTTACAGTAATGGCTCGAGGAAGCTATTGCCCTCTTTATATTTTAATATTGTTCTCCTTTCTGTGACACTTATGGCTGCATGTTTATCATATCAGTATGATTTTTATTCAGCAGTTTATCATATCCTGTTTCTTTTCTGCAAACCTCATCTTTTCTTTCCTCCTCATTTCTCTTTATCATCCTCCATACATTTTCCGTTCGCCTATTCCTTTCCCTTGCTTCTTCTGTCCTCACTTTCCTTTCCTGTCCTTGTTGCTTCTTCCCAGATGTTCTCGTAAGGACCGTTGCGAACGAGCAGCAGAGCCTCAGAGGTTCGCCTCTGACCAGAGGCAGTGTGTGGAGCTTACGGTTCAGCCAAGAAATATATCTGTCACCATGTCTGAAGTACAGGTATGTAAGCATTCCATTGGTTCGCACCACAACTGTGCCTATGTTTTATACATCAAACTAAAAGAAAAATGGCGCAAGGAGCATTGCACTTATGCAAATATTGGCTTTAAATATACCATTTCCTTCCCACTCCAGTTTCAGGTTAAAAAACAAGATGGTGATTCTCATTAAAGCATCTTTTGAGTCGCTCATTTCCCTTATGATTTGTCATTGATGCAGTCTTTTTTTTTTTTTTTTTTAAATCAAGGTAGATGTTAAGATCAGCTCTGCTACTGTAGATAGGAAAAATATGCACCAGTCAGTTCCCTTAGCTTAGCAGAAAGCTGCGAACTATCAACTCTGACACGGGAAGAAAAAGAACCAGCAGTCAGAGATGAGAACTCAGATCTGAGATTTAGTCTCAACTTGAACATAATAACAAAAACAAGAACTCAAGACACAATTTATGCTCTTAAAAACTTAAGATTTCAGACTCAAGTCTCATAAGTAATAGCTCAGTGCAATCGGGGTGAAATTCATCCTTTATGTAAGACACGGATCTGCATATTTTGCTGTTAAAGGGTACATTTAATTTTTACTTTCGGGGCATTCATGGATTGTGAGCTTTTAGTAGCTCATAACAATCTGTCTGTTAGCTTTAGCTCCATAATTATCTTCACTCAGTCTCCTCTCATACTGAAATCTGCATTAAATGACTTTATGGAAAGGGAATGAGTCTACCTCCGAAATGTTATTTCATCACAAAATAAAGGCACTTCCTGTAACATTCATTCTTTAATTTGACTACATTGAATCTTACTGTAAATGTTGTAATTTAGAGTGAACCAGTTTACAATTTAGACTTTAGCCATAGATTCCAAATGTACATTTAGTACAAAGTTTCCTAAAATTCTTGAAAACATTTAGACTTGGAGTAAAAAGAAGCATCCAAATGCAATCTAGTGCACTATACAGTAAATTAGTGAATAATTCAAGCATGGAGATTAACAGCTGTTAACAAAGGCACCGATTCTTCAAAATAAAAGCACTTAAAGTTTGTCTCAAATATTTTTAGCTTCTAGAATATTTACATAAAGATTCTGGTCTCTTCTGGTCCAAAACATCCAACAGACACCGTGTCTGTCTTTAAGAGCCCCCATTCTATCAAAGTCTTCTTAATGTAACCATGTAAGTTTGAGTGATTAGTTTCCATCACTTTCTGTCTGCACGTTAACACATACACATTAACCTCCCAGTATCTGCTGCAGCCACTGATGCACACACACACACCCATTCACACAAGCTCGCGCTCTTTTATTCCTCTTCCTGTCATGCATACCCACACCCAAGCCTCACTCCCCTTCTCTACAGCTCCCATTAACCCTCATGTCATATCTTATAACAATCCATGTTACACCATGTCCTTCCATTGATCTTGCGCTCATCGTCTCGCTCGTGCTCTCTCCATAGCTGGTCCTCCAGGCTCGTAATGTGCCCGATCTGTCAGCGGGGGTTAACTGCTCCTTCGAGGACTACGTGGAGACAGAGGGACGAATTCAGGGTGGACACATCTATTGCTTGTCTCCTTCTGCGAGGGACATCGCCCCCATCACCAGGAACAAAGGTCAGAACTTGAAAAGTCGATGAGTGTGAAGTCATGGCGTAGTGAGGTCACTGCGGTTGCCAGGGTGTGGTCATAGACATGTAGATATGTAGAAGTGTCTCAATGACAAACCATATTTGGAGAGGGTGGGGGCTGATCACTGAAAAACATTGGATTAGTCAATTTACGACCATAATGGATTTTTATTGTGGTTTGCTTCTGTGGAGACCATTAAATTCACCAGAACAGCTGTTACAGACCACAAATATATGCTGTCCCTTCCCTCACAGAAGAAGTCAAGAAGAAGTCGTCGTCACTGGAAATAGAAATGCTTTTGAATTCCTGATGTCAGTTTCAGTTTGGCTCTCTTTATGTCAAAATGGCTGCTTTTCTTGGTAACATCTTTTCAAAGCAGCAATTTCAGTGTGGTTTACCATCACAGATAAAAATATCCTCATCTTTATATATTTATTTTTATTCACAGAAATTATGCACTGGTTTCATGTCCAATTTTGTCACACCAACAGAAATTTAATCTTGCATAGTATTCATATTCAAAGTACTAAAAAGGTGTGCTTCGGGATTCTTTAAAGTGACAACTCAGAAGTTGTTCAGCCCATTATGTCCTGTTATGAGCACTCATCATTGCTGGCATCCGAATACTGATTGGAGCTATTTTTAAAGTCACCCTACTGTGGAGAAGTGTGAAGTGTGTTGCTATGTTTCAGTCTGTGTGTAATCTTTTCAGGTCAAACAATCATAAATGAAAAAACGTTGTGCTGGATCAGTGCTGAAGTTGTGTAAAAAAAAAAAAGATGCACCAGCCTATTTTTGTTGTTATTCTTACATGATTGTGTGACTGTTTTGTAATTAAAGTTAAACCATTTCCAAAAAATTGAAAGCGAGAGAGAACAGGGTGAATAGATTCTTATGTATTTACCTTTGAATGCCATGCAGGTGACAAGCGGGTGGTAAAGCTCTACCTCAAGTCCAAGGAGACGGGCAAAAAGTTTGCCAGTGTTGACTTTGTCTTCTACAACTGCAGTGTCCACCAATCGTAAGTGAGAATGTTTAAAATGTCGATGACATTCATTTTCTTGTATCATTTTTGCGTTGAAAAAATATGCATACTGTTTCAACGTTTTAGTCACATATCTGTATTACAATTTGGTTTTAAGTGGTAGTACAACACAAGTCGGTTGATAATTTTAAAGTGGAAGGAAAGACACATGGTTTTCAACATTGGGTCTGAAAATTGTGGCATGTATTTGTGTTCAGTTCCAATTAGTCAATATTTTCACTGCAATTGCAGCTGAAGGTCTCCATTGTTAAACTTCTAAAACTCAAGCTCAGTCAAACTAGATGAAGCAGGTCAAACGCAACCATCTATCTGACCAGCTTCGCTGTCCCTGATGGGGGGAAGCATCCCCACAGCATGATACTGCCACCACCATGTGATGGTGTGGTTAGTGCGATGTGCATTGTTGGTCTTCTTGGACACATAACATGTTGCACATCGACCAGTCATTCAGTTTTGGTCTCATCTAACCAGAATACCCTTTTCACATATTTGCTGTGTTCTCTACATGACTCGTGATAAACTGCAACAAGGCTCTGTGGCCTCACAAAGTAGCTACACACAGGACTTAATTTACTAATTGGGCAACCCAAGAAGGCAAGTGGTTGTACTAAACCGGGTTCCTACGGAGTGTGGGAAAATATTTATATTTCCAGACTTTATTCTCTCTCATCTCTGAAAGTTGTCCTTCCATCTTTGTGTAATTGCATTTTTTTTTTTTTTTGCTCTCTTGCCTTCCCTCCCTCTTTTGTCTTTTCATTTATGTATAAAACATTGTGTCCTTCCTTGATTTTTTTTTTTTAACCTCTTTTTGTCTCTTCTTTTTCCTCACCTACTTTTCTTTCTTTCTTTCTGTCTGTCTGTCCTGTCTTCCTGTCCTTTCTTTCTTATAATTCTGTCATAGTATTAGTATTTCCTATTTTAAGGAGAACAGAATTGAAAGTCTGGAAATGTTTTCAATTTTTACATAAAAATATTGTAGGAACCCATATATGAAATGAATATGAAATACATATTCACAGATTTTTAGTTAAAAAAAACTGAAGGCTATGTTTAGGTTTTCTTCCACTTCACAATTATATGCTCATGGCTGTTTCTCTAATAGTTAACATATATTGAAGTTAGTGGTTGTAATGTGAAAGAGAAAACAAGGGATTGACTTAACTTCTTTTCCTCCTGTTCCTCTGAGAAAGGCTTCTTTCTCCAGTCCTCCGATGGGCTCACTGTTGTCACACTTCATGAGAGACATACATTTGCTCACACACACACACACACACACACACACACACACACACACACACACACACACACAAGTCCACCTTTGACGACCTCCACTGGAAGCTAGTGCTATAGTCAAAGTGAAAAATCAAATGTGCCATACCTGAAAAACATTTGGATTTCAAGATGGAAGCTAAACTCTTTTTCATAACCCACAACACACTAATGATTCATCAGTGATTTAATCATTACACTGTTGACTGTTGTAATACCTCTCAGTAACTCACTCTCTTTATTTTCTTACTTAAAACAATAGACTTGGCTTTTTGAGCTTGTGGATTTACTGCCTTGCACTTATTAAAAACAAAAGTTGCTGCAACACTTAGTTCTGGCGAATAAAATCTTGTCCTTTTAATAAATCTTGCTAGATGACATGCCCTTAATACCGTGCCTTTAAAATCCACCACTTTTACAGCCACACCCCTGCTTTAGCTCCTAGATGGCCATAATGCACCCCACCATGGTAAACGAATCCTCTAGTTCCTCGACCCCACCCCACACAATACCATCTCTCCTGTCAATCCGTGGCTGATCCAGGGCAGGCAGAAACGTCTGGTGGGGTATTAGCCTTGGGGCAGCAGATGGCTCAGAGGCCCCTTGGGCGCAGGCAGGACTCCGCTCTGGCTTCCCCCCCTGGATGCTGGATGAGCCTCCTTCGAGGATTGTCCACAAACACACAGCAGCATAGACACATGCATGCACACCCACACCTTTCCCCACTGTGTCACTTAGCAGTAACTGACGCTGTGGATGTCTTAGACACCTAATCTGTTATTGTGACCTTTAACCCAGTCACCCCACTTCCCTGCTCTTGTAGACAAATCCTTTGCCTCAGAAAGATGATTAGCTCAGCTGGTTAAGGGTGTGGTGGTTTATGGTGTCAGATCATCATTAAATTATCTCCCATGAGGATCTCATTGTGTTTGCACTAACGCTTGAATACTGTATTTAAACCATCTAGAGTATCTCTCGTATCTGATGGAAACCCCATGATTGTATGTACTCAATTGTTAGAATAGAAATCGTATAAAAAAAAAAATAAATAAAAAAAAAAAAAAGTAGTTTCACAGCATGTTTTTTCAAGTGGCTTAAATTCTCACCAACAATAAAGAAATGTAGAACAAGCAATGCAGCAAAGAGAGTTGCCAATTAGAAGATATTCCCCCAATGAACTCTGATATGATCCGCTCCCTGCGCTGATCTAATACAACCGCTGAGTGATGTAATGGACGTGTTAAATGAAGTTACAGACAGGCCACGTCGCGTCTTCTCCAGTAACTCTGATAGTGAAGCGAGATGCGGCGATAAGAACCCCATTTGGAGCTGGCACTATGTCCTGCATACATGCAGAGGCTGCCAGGCCTTCGAAGTATGGAGTCTGATGAGATCAGACTGGTAATGTTATTGCCATAATGGCTGCGTGGCCACATGTACCGCTTTGTTTCTAGAATATTCTGTTGTTCCTGAAAGAGCTATGGTTACACTTAGAGCAATTATACTCAAAATACTGAAGACTTTTACTTTGTAAAGGAGAAAATCGTCCTTGAAAGGTATTAAAACTTTAATTCTGAAAATGGATCAGAACATTTCACCAGGCATGGGCCAATAGGAATTTTTAACAAGAATCTTGGGTGATATGAGGTTATTAACACAAAAACTTTAAACAATGCCTAACATCATCTGATTACTTTTATTTAACCAGAAAAGCAACAGTTATTACTACTGCTGCTAAAATATTTTAAAATGCTGAGTATGATTATAGATTATTATACCTGTTGTAGGCCTAACTGTGCCAAATATGACTGTGTAATAGTAAAATATTTAACTTTTGTTTTTATTTGGATTTGACATATACTGTATAAGCAATATTAAAACATGTAGAATTAATTTTTGCTATATCTAGTTTTAATTTTCAAGTCCTTATTTCAAAGAATGGTGCATTTTTTTCCTATTCTGCTGTTGAGTTTATAGGCACCTTAGGAGTTCCCTGGTGAAACTGGCAGTATCAATTGTCACCTTTAACACACACTGTGCACATAACTCTGACGGGCACTTTTGCCGGACAAATTTATGGACTTCAGCTGTATACAGGTATATCTCCAAAAACTAGTAAATTGTGAAAAGGTTTAATATTTTTTTGTCACTCATTTCAAAAAGTGAAACTCTTATATAGATACATTACACATAGAGTAAAATATTTTTTTTAGCCATTATTACATGTCATTTGATGATTATGGGTTGCCAATAATGACAAACTCAAAACATTTGCAAAAGTTTCCTGTCCCTCTAAATGGTATCTGTCCGATTCAGTAGGCTACTTGCTCACGTGAAAGACTGCTGACTTGACAGACGTCCTGAATACATTGACATCCTCCACAAGGAGGGTAAGCCACATAAGGTCAGTGCTTAAGAAGCTGGTTGTTCAGCGTGCTGTATCCAAGCATATTCATAGAAAGTTGAGTGGAAGGAAAAAGTGTAGTTGGGGTACCAGCAACCGATACTGAAGCTGTAGGTAGCACATCAAGAGCCAATACATACAGGTGAATCTTACACATGGGCTACAAATGATTCATTTCTAATGTCAAGCCACTTCTTGAACCACAGACATTATTTTAGAGCATTTCATGCTTCCTTCTGCTGTCAGGTTTTATGGGGATGCTGATTTTATTTCTCAGCAGGACTTGGCACCTTCCTGCACTGCCAAAGGTACCAAAAACTGGTTCAATGACCTTGGTGTTACTGTGTTTAACTGGGCAACAAATTCGCCTGACCTGAACCATGGGGTTGTGTCAAAGGGAAGATGAGATACCAGACCCAAAAATGCAGATGACTTGAAGGCCATTATCAAAGCAGCCTGGGCTTCCGTTACACCTCAGTCAGCTTCTTAACAGACATGCCACATTTAGCCTTCCGTATGTAGTTTTAAAACAGTTTGACATTAATAAGAGAAGTGGGTGGGGCTTGTTTACTTTCCACTTTAAGACTGTCCCCATTTTTCTCAACAGGACATATTTCCAAGCAACTAAATTTGTCTTTTTTGATAATGAATGGGGAGGTGTAGCACCCTTGTGCCTTCCACCTTCCAGTTAACTAGCAGTGCTCAGCAACAGGTGGGGGGATGAGCAGTGCTGCATGACTCTGTGAGCATTTGCTCTTGCAACTCATTTAAAGGACTTTAAATGGTCAGTATAGTGGAAACATTTTAATGGTTGTGAAATTGTAACCTTTTAAAGCTTTGGCATACCTTGACACTGGAAAGCAGCCATTGCCTGTGTATCATCCATGTTTTAAGTTGCATACTGTATAGTATGGGTTTTTGTGATGCCCAGTCTCTGGATCCTCCTAAGTACATGCCCCTCCTTCTTGTTTACTCAGTAGATTACATCGTGGCCCCGTTGCCTTAAAAAATGCCATAAATTTGCATAGTTGTATTAATCTAATTAGAATCCCCAGAGTTTAAGTTTAAGGGTTGCTGAGATTGAAATAGAAAATCACCCACGGCCATGATTACTGCTTAATTAAATATTTCCATATGCTTACTTTTTTTCATTCCACATTGCCGTGTTTAATAAAGATGGAGAGTCTGGAAATGATTTGAAGCTTAAGTGTATGCATGAGGTCATATGAACCACCTCTCCTCACTGTGGTTAGTTTGATTGAGACACAGATTAGATCATTTCTGATTTCGTGTTATTTAGCAGGCCGCAGAACAACTCAATTTAAATATTAGCTTTTTGGTAAAAAGGTATTTGAAAACATGAGCATAAAAAAACTTAAGCGCTATTCATTTTCTACCAAGCAGAACTCATTCATGCACTAATACCATTTTGTGCATGAATAATAGGTCCTAGTTTTTTATTTTTTTTATTTTTTTTTTATTTTTACTCTTGTCAGATTTTAAAATATCCAGTTATCAAACTGATTCCTTAGGAGAGTTAAATAATTCAACTCCTTGCCTTTGAAATGAATATCAGCCAATAAATAAGTAATTTTGCCAAGTGCAGAAGAGTCAGACATGCCTCATTGGAGGATGGCTTGTATTTAACTTTCCAAACTAACCAAGCAGAGGCGCAAGCAGGGAATCAGTCTATTGTTTGGCCTTGAAGAAACACTGCTAGTGTATCTCGATTAGCATCTGAATATGAAAGGCTTAAATTAACAATGCGCACATGGGCATACAGGGAGTATGTCTCCAGCTGCTCAAAGCCTCAGACTGGCTGCAGGCAACGGTAAAGAACATGAAGGAGCAATAAGGTGATGCTGGGGGGTCTGAAAAATAGAACCTGCGCTTGATAAAGAGAATCAAACACCCTCCAATGGCTCTGGGTGGGCTTTTTCTGACGAGGGGCGCACCCAGGCTGTAATAGAGCGTTTGAGATCCAATGGCAGCTCGTGACAGGGAGCCTAGCAATCGAAGAGCGAGCTGTAGGGGGTTGCTGCTGCCGGCCTTGGATTGGACGCATAATGGAACTTTCTTTTATTTCAAAGTTCATGCTTATAAAAGTAGAAAGAAACACAGGCAGTTACCTGCTGATATTTTTCTCATTATTTCAAAGTCACTGCTAGACTAACAAGCTTGATTTGACATGAATAAAAGATGTGAGCCGGATAAAAATGGTTATTATCAGGGTAATGCGACAGATGTGATGACTGATGTGGGCCGCTAACTATACATTGTACTGTTCACTGTTTGATTCGAGTTACCTGCTGTGTTAAGGTGGTGTTGAAGTGTATTTTGATGAACGTTGAGCCACTGAACCAAGCTTTTTGACATTCAGAATTGTGATCATTTCTGACGCTCACAAGCATTACAATGAGCCCAGCTAACTTAGCTGATGTTCAGTTGTTTCACCTCAATAATATCTAGGGGTGTAACAATACATGCTGCTCAAGAGCAAAAGTGTTGCCATTTTAGTGTGTTTGCTGTTGTTCTCGGTGACTTTTCACAAAATCAACTTGGAACAAGTCTAGTCATTTCTTTAGGTGTGATTGGAGACTGACTAATTGCACGTATCCTACATACCCCTCTTAACGAGTTGCTGCTGTTGCCATCGGCCCCTCCCCATCTCAAAGCAACAATAGCAGAGTCCTGTAGCAGTGGTCACCCACACCTGCAGTCCAAACAGGAGGTTGTCTTTTTGTTTTTGTTTCATTGAGATTCTGAATATAGATTTTATACAAAACTTTGATTAAAAATGTTAATGGTTTCCTGTCACATGATTAGGTTTCTAGGTAGCAAGGATAAAAACAACAGTACAAAGAAAAAACAAGTTAAATAATTAAAATAGTAATTTAGGTGAAAACAAAACATATCCCTTTTGGGTAATTTTTAACTTTTGGAAGGTAGATAGAGAAGATGGGGAGTTGGAAACACAGCAATACACAAAATGAGACAATAAACCGATCTATTCAGTTTGACTTTTAGTTGATGATTGCTATTTTTTGTGTTTTTATTTTAGGTCTTAGTTTTAGCACTGTACAGTATAATCTATTTGTGTAACTTTTTTCAAGTATATCCATTTTATTGTATTTTTTTTTTATCTCTTAATATTTTCCCATTTACGTTTTGAGTATTCTTTGTAGTCTTTAAATCTATTTTTAAATTTATTTCTTATCGTCACTTATTTATTTGAGTTACTCGTTTCATCTTTTTTTGTTTGCTTGGTTAGTTTGGTAATTTCCAATGTGTTTTCTATGTCTGTTTTTAACCAATGTAAAATACTTGGCGTTTCACTTGTCTGTCTGAAAGTTGCTTTATGAATATTTAATAGTAGTATTTTTCATAAAACGAAGTATCCATTTTTTGTATTCCCTAATTGATTTTGATCACAATTTGACTGCAACTTGGCTTTTAAATTATACTTAGCAAGTATATAACAACTTACTGAAGGTTTGGGCTAAAACTACAAAAAATGCCAGTGTTGCCAACTATACCCTGTCACTGTAAACAGTTTTCAGACCCTGCAGCAACTATATTTCAAAAACCAACTGGTAATAAGTCTAGTGACATTTTCTGTTGTTAATGGAGCCTCTTGGTCACTCTTGTGCTGTGGCAAAATGGTTCATCTCACCTAAAGTGTCCATTACACTTATTTGCAAATGGCCAATCATACAAATTACATAATGATGTTATTTAGCAATTTTTTTTTGGACAGCCAGTATCTACTTTTCTGAGTGAGGAGTGCCTTGCCACATGGACAGCATGTTGGGGGACAAATTTTACCTTTTCGAGAAATACCATGCAGTTTGATTTCTTTGGGATCTCGGTACATCCTTGGTAATGTTCTCATTTCTTCTGTATTGACCAGCCATCTGCTGTCTCTCATCTGTTCTTTCAGGACAGATCACTGGACTAAAATCCCCGCTCTGACTTAAAATCTGAGCTCAGCATGCTAACCCAGCATAGCCTAATCGCTTTTCCTCCATTTGTTGGCAACGTTGACAAATCTTCTCTTTGCTCTTGTGTGGTATTAAGAGGCCTGTTATTTCCTCAGCTGCACATCTTTTATTCTAAATGGACAGCTTCTGTCAGCACAATGCTAAATTGGTCAATTAAAGCGGCAGTGGGATTGAATTAAGCTCCAGCCTCTGATCTCGTTCAAAAGGAGGGGGTTTCTGGGCTAGAAATGATCACTTAAAGTGTGCACCTAACAAACGAGCGGCCCTAATTGATCCAAATGAATCCACGTCAGGGTTTGATGGATTCAGACGTGGGCTCCATCTCAGAGCTCAAGAGTTAAAGCCCTCATTTTTCATGCGGATAAGGAAAAGGAAAGCTGGCATTTTACATAGGGTTAAAACACACTCCAGAGCTTGTCAGGAGGGTGAGTGTGCTTTTTTTCACTCCAGACAGATCCGAACAAATTTACAGTTGGCAGATATGGTGAAATACAAAGCAACCTGCTTACTATCGTAGCTTTATTAAATGCAGTATTTCATTATTAGCCCAATAAACCATATGCTGACAGAAATTCCTAGCTAAATAAGGCACTGAGATAAAACCCTAAAACTGAACTGAGTAAATTGCTCTTTAGCAAGCTTTGCAACAGCATGAGGATGTTTTATTTGCTAAGAAGTAATGGCTTTATTAGAGTATGCTGCACACAAAGAATTTCTCTCCATTTATTTGAGAGACTGCATACATAAACCTTTGTGACTTTCCTCCTTCGGTTTCTTCAGATATGAGCATGCACATATAGATTCATAATCATCCTCAGATATCCCAGCTTATGTTTCATCTCTCTCCCATGAGACAGCCACCTCTCCACCTCTTCTCTCTCATGATATACACCTCTGTAAGGGAAATCCACCTGCTTTTGATGTGTCTCTCTCTTTTCGCCTCTCTCCTTTCTCTCGTCTTTCTCTTTCTGTCGGTCTATCGGCACCTCGCCTCAGCCAAAGCAGGTGAATTAAAACGGTAGAGGGCTCTTAGCCCCTTGGATGAAAGGGAGCTTTAGAGAAAAAAACGGGGACAAAGCAAATGGAGGGGATGTGAACAGAGAGCATAGTAGAGATGGTGAAACATAAGGGAAGGTTCACTACTGAGTGGATGAAAAGAACGTAAGAAGAGAGTAACAGTATGCAGATAGTTGGGCGGTGGTTGGAGAGGTCTATGAATGTGCAGAAGGTGAAAGCAATGGAAAGTTCAAGCAAACGCATGAATGAGAGGGAGGTTAAGCCAGGCTTTAAGCCTAAAGAGGGGGCGGGGTGAGAGGTGAAAAAGAAAGAACTATTTCACAGGTTGAACAAATGTAGAAAAAAGATAAGTAAAGAAGACTTTTAGGAAGATATTCTGTTGTAAGAGGGGATGAGGTAGGCAACGGCTGGTAGCAGATTCTCCCTGCAAAACAGCCCTGAGTAGAAATACTGCAGTTTCATAATACCTCAACATTTAAACAAAAATGTGAAGTTGTAAACTGTGTGACATAGGTTTTTAAAGAGCCAATTCCTCATCCACTATGTAAAAATGTTAGGTAAGAAAGTTCTCTGGCTGTACAAAGCAACAGGTGGGGGTGGGGTGCTGTGTTACTCTATGCTCCATACAGCTCTAGTCACTCTGGTACTTTCCTTGGTATCTTTTTAAAAGAACCTCAGACTGTAAGAACAAAGTTAATCATTTTATAACTAACAGTTTTTAAATCAGTCTATACCATGTTACTTGTCCATGAAAGTGCAAGATCACAAGATTTATAGGCACCATTCTTTCCACTTGCCATATTCTTGAAACTATAGAGATGTTTTGCAACCTCCCCCCCCAAACACACATACACACACACAAAATAAATGTTGACAAAACTTAACATGAATGCGTAATAAGCTGTCAAAAACAGCATCAGACTTTGCTAACTTCCTCCATGGTCTCCTCTAATCTGTGTTTCCAGCTGCCTCTCCTGTGTGAATGGCTCCTTCCCATGCCACTGGTGCAAGTACCGCCACATGTGCACCCAAAACGCCAACGACTGCTCTTTCCAGGAGGGACGTGTCAACAATTCTGAGGTAAGACCCCTGGTGTTTCGTCACACTCAACATTGCCGTCATCTCAGCAGCACGCATTTGTTTTCTTTAGTTCTTCTTATTGAAAAATAACAGAAAAATTGACCGTTTATTCCAAATGTGATAAAAATGGATATACTGCATTCATATAACTGACATTTTTTACATGTATTGTAACAAACACACATGGCAACATGAGCTGAGATATTAGTTCATCTGCACACATACCCCTCCATTCTGTATGTCTTTTGCCTCGGGGTTTCCTCCCATCATCCTGCTGTGTGTCTGCTGTCTGTATGTGTAATATTGGCTTTTGGCACAGTGACAACAGCTTGTGTACTGTGCAGCAATAATTCTGTCGTGGCCCATAAGGCCATAAACAGGCTGGGATGAATGACTTTCTATGGAAATACTGCCATGTTCTTACAAAGCCAAATGCTGCATTAGCATAAAAGCTAATATTAATCGTGCCAAGTAGCAGTGACTGCAGGCGTCATGTAAGGCATATCAAGCATTTGTCAAGTCCTGTAGTACATGCAGGCCTGGACACCAACCTGCATAGGGTGTTATGGTGATGTTCTTTATGAACACCCTCAGCAGAGACGGATGCGAACTTTAACAGATGTTATGAATTTCATATCTTCAAAATGAACTTATGGATTTGAATCAGTATTACTCCCTAGTAACTGACTGCTATACCTGCGCTTTATCTGTCTCAGGCCTTCCACTCACATAGGACTATTCATTCCTGACTCTTTATGTTTCTGGTCCAGCTCTCTGTGTTATCTACATGCAGATTAAAGCCCTCCCTCCGTCACTTGTTGGCAGAGTCTGAATAACTGGCCTTTATTAATTGCTCAGCCTTATAACTTATTGCTTTCCTCTTTATCTCCTCTCTCAACCGGAGCTGGAGCTGAACATTAAACACAAGCTTGCTAAATCACAGCTTCTGTACCCTAGAAGAAAGTGCTGGACAGCACATTCTGAACCGAGTAGGGTCAGAGCAGTAACAAAGGCATAAACATAGGGTTCCAGCATAGTCTAACTTAATATGTACATATTCTCCTTCATTCTTTTTACCTACTTTCTTCAGTTCTCCCACCTCTATGTCCGTCCTTCTTTCTTTCCTTGTCTTTCCTTGCATCCTTCTATTTTCTTCTGTCCATTCATCTTTGTGTCCTACCTCTCTTCTTTCTGTCCTTCCTTCTGTATGTCTTCCTTCTTTGCATTAGTTTCCTTCATTTAATCCTTGTGTCCTTCCTTTTTTTTCTTTTTCTTCCACATATCCTTTCTTCCATCATTTTCTTCCTTCCTTGTGTTCTACCTTCTTTCCTTACTTGTCCTTTGTTTTTTCCTTCTTTTCCTTTTTCCTTGTCTTTTATTTCTTTACTTCATTGTGTCCTTCCTTCCTTTTTTAAATTTGTTTTGTCTTTCTTCACTCCTCCCTTGTTTTTCCTTTCTTCCTTGTGTCTTTCTCCCCTTCCTGCATTGTGTCCTCACTTCTTGTTTTTCTTCCTCTTCTTTCTTTCCTTTATTTTTTTTTTTTTTTTTTTTTTTTTTTTTTTTTTTTTTCTACATGAAAAATATATAGGGACTCTGTGAACAGGAAACATGCTATCATTACTTTTCAGCTTTCTGCAGTAATACCATCCCTGTTCATTCACCTGCAAGACTTTTAGATTATAAAGTGGTTTTGAAGTGGGAGTAGGCTCACAACATTCTGATGCACCGGTCAGAAATGTCTTGGCGATTTTTGATCTGCAGTTTTTTGTAACGTGTCAGCCTGCCTGAACAAGTTTTCTCTTTAAGAACAGTTATAAAGCAAGATATATATATAAAAAAAATTACATTTTTTTTCACTTACTTGCTGGTAGGTGTAATTAAATAAAGAGATTCAGCCTTCCTGTTTTCTGCTGAAAGCCTCTCTCTCGCGCTCTCTCTCTCTCTCTCTCTCTCTCTCACTAAGGACAAAACAGATGTTTATGGGCAAACATGCATTAAAACTTATTATTGTAACTTCTTTCAATTACAGAGTATAAATGTTAGTTATTCTTTAAAACCCAATGATGTTTTCCAGGATACCAATAGCTCTAGTATAGGGGTATTTTTCTGCAAAAAGGATAAGTAAATAAGTATAAAGTCATCCTATCGCTGGAGATGAAAGAAATGAATAGAGAAGTTGATGAAGAGATTAAAGCAGGGGATGAAGGCAGTAATAGACCGAGCATCTGACAGTAGCATGTGTAGATGCAGAGACCTGTCCCTATATCTCATCTACCCAAGAAACCATCAACCACATGCTCTGATAGTCCATCATCTACACTCTCTTTCATTGACACACACACACCTACTATGCTGTGTGTCTTCCTTGCACAAAAGTGTAAACAATCTTACAGTAACCTGCATACACATACACACAAACGCACACACACACTCCAGTGCACCAAGTCATTTATCATCCTTTTCTTAGCTGCCATATCCATTAGTTGCGCCCTCAGTGCTCCAACAAGAAATGCTATTCCTGAAGGCTTGGCTTATCCCCTTCCTCCTGCTGCTCCTCTCCAGCTCCTCTCCAGGGCAGGGTCCATCTTTCCCCACCTCATCCTTCTCCACTTTGATGCTCAGTCACCTCTTTTTCTCATTCTTCTTCCTCTCTATGTTTTATTCTCTGTTTTTTTTTTATTTGTATTGTGAAGGAAAGGACAAATGGGGCAGAAATGTGCCTTTGTTTTTAGCACCTTCTGGCTTTTTTCCCCTCTGTTAGCAGGTTGTAGAGTAGAAACAGGAGGTCTTCTATTGGTGTTCACATATGGGTGCGTCTCAAAAAATTAGATTATTGAAAAATTTATTTACTTCAGTTCAATTCAAAGTAAACCTGTCTGAGTAGATACTACACAGAGGGACATCTTTCAAGTCTTTATTCCATTCCTTCAGTGTGTCTGGTTCATAATCCTCTCAAGGATGCCATTATCCCTGTTGTTTCTGTGCCTTTTTCTACCACATTTTTTTCTTCCACTTAACCTTCTGTTTTAATTCTTGGACGTCAAGGAATTATGTAACTGCAAAACTGAATCCAGTCTAGTTTTTGACAACTGGCCCATCTAACTGACCAAATATATTATCAATATGTCAATTGTAAATGTCAGATACTTAAAACATCATTCTTATCAAAAATTGTATCCAAGAAGTAATTTGTGATTGCAGCACTGCAGACACCGATATTGTGATAACTATTTTGATTCTGTGTATTGTGCAGCTTTAGCTGTAAGCCATAACCATCAAAACTAACAGAAAAATACTTTAGATGTGTGTATGTGAAATTATTTTGTAAAATATGACTTACTGAAATCAACCAACTAATTTCCTGAGATGCACCTATTTGTGTACACATTTGATTTTTATCCTCAGATGATCCTTTTCCAGTTTCATTCTGAATACAAACAGCAGTGAAATGAGCTCTCCAGAAAGCAGACGTTTCACTCAAACCTTTACTGCTCTCATCCGCAGATGAAAATAGTAGATTGGGTGGGATAAGGCTCATTGTCAGGCTGTGATCGAAGGCCAGATGGCATGTTCACTGAGGGCTGAGGAGTGAATTCTCCTCCTGTATGACTCTGTGGTCTGACTTGTGTTGGAACGACCAGACAGAACAGCTAAGATGAAAGAATGAAGCGTGCAGATGAATTATGAACATGATGAGCCTTTGCTCTCTTTCTGCTTTGCCTTTATTCACACATTTGTTTACAAGCATTGTAGCTCAATAAAATACAAAATCATGGTGTAATTATGTTAAATACAAAAGTAGCACATCCAAAATGTATTTGTAGTTGCTGTGTTGTAGCTTTAACTCATCTTTTTTATGTATACTTTTTCAAAGTTATTTATGTTTTTGTGAACAGACTAAAGACAGAGGGAAACAATGGGAAAGTCCTGGCTTGACAGAGTAAGCAGGGAGAAAATATTATGATGAGTGACATTTTTAAATCAAATTTGCATGAATCAACAAAGCCTCCAAATGGCACAACAAACAAATTCTTGAATTAAGGAGCAACGAGGCGGAAAATTGCAAGAGAGGAATTAAAGTTACTTTATCATAAAACAAAAAAGCTGGAGAGAGACCTAAGGAAGAAAATGAAGGACGCCAACCTGTTGACTTGTTTCTTTTCTCCTATAGTTTTACCCCCTTTCTCCTCTTTACCTCCTTACTGTTTTTGTTTCTTGATTGCCATCTCATACTCAACGTTTCCCCTCTTTACAGCCCTAGTTTTGTCTGAGCCAACGTCTTGATGAGTGCCAGGCAAAGTTCAGCCTGGCTGGGCTCAGCTATCCTAAGACATGCTTACGTGTTTGTTTTGCTGAAAAGCCAGGCTCAGTCTTACTTGAGCAATCAAAGCTCTGGATAACTTGACTGAGAACTGTAATGAAGGCTGCACCCTGTTTTTTTTTGTTTTGTTTTTTTTTCCTTCACATCCATTGTCACTCTGTACTATCCTGTGTTGTTACCATTGGAGTTTGTCTTAACACACAGAAAACCCTTGGTTGTGTTTTTTTTCCAGATTTTTATGAATGCTTGAGTGCCTTTCCACATTTCCTTTTCCTTTAAAATATATCCATGTTATTAGAAAAAAATGGTTGAATTTATAAAGGACTTTTTTTATTTTCTGTTTTTTCACTTCATTATTTGACATTACATTTGAATTTATAGTGATTCTGGATGTGCTCCATTCTCCTGTATTTTTTCTTCTCTTTCTTTTCACTTTTAAAAGTCACTGATCAGTCATCACGTTATGACAACTCACCTAACATCGAACAGACCCCCCCCCCCCCCATTGCTACCACAACAGCCAAGCTCAATCAGGGCATGAACAAACCAAAGAACACCTGGGACATGCAGTTATACCCCCATTAGATAAATATCTGATGAGTTTGGATGGCAGGTGACTGTTATTCATGATCTTTGGGGGGGCTCAGGGGAGGATCTTTGCTTTATGGACATTGTAATTGTTCTGGAAAAGTGTTTTATCATCTGCGATGATACCTCTCTGTGGAGCGGCTCTGTTCAGAGTACAGCGAGCTGAGAAATAGCGAACTTCAGTACATCTGCATGGGGGTGGAACATGTGAGGCTGCAAGCTATAAGGGCTTGAACTGATGTACCGGTGGTTGGGTAGCAGACAAGGTAGTTATCCCTGACAGAATTTATGTCCCCTGCGTCGGCACGACAAGCCTTGGTTTCCCTTGTAAGCGGGGGAGTTAAACTATACTTGTGCTCATTTTGAAACGCTTGGTTCTTCCTGGGTAGGATTGGGTTGTATTGATTTGAACTGGTTGTGAAGAGCTTTTGATTAAACAGATACAAGTTCCCTTAGTACTCTAAAGATATTCCACCTCTTTCATTGTCCTGGGACATCAGTTCAAGCCCTTATAGCTCGCATGTTTCACCCTCATGCAAATGCGTTGAAGTTTGGGGTCTCTCTGCTTGCTTCACTCTGACCATTGGCAGCCCCACTCCACAGTGAAAACCCCGCCCCCTAATTTGAATATAAGAACATGAAATAAAAGAGCCTGAAATTAAAACAGAATTTAAAAAAGTCCATGTAAAATAGCTTTACAAAGTAAGTGTCACAAAATAACACTATTATGAAATGAATAAACACTGAAATAAATAAATAGATATATAAATTAATAAATACATTTTGAAATAAATAAATGAAATAAATAAATATTGAAATAAATAAAAAAAATAAGGTAAAAATGTATTTTTTAAATATTCATTTTGGGGTTTTTTTTAAGGGGGACATTTATTTATTTAATGGACATTTATTAGTAATGTATTAATAACACTTTGTTTAATTTTGAATGAAGCTGTTCTCCATATGACATGACTTTAAACAGGCCATTCAAAAGCCAGAGTTAAAACTGTTATGCAAAGAAAAGTTCGTCCACAGGGATGTAGAAGACTCACTGCCAGCTATCATAAATATTTAATGGCATATTTTACTACAAAGTACAAGCAGTTATTAGGTTTAGGGAGGGATTATTTTTTTCACATAGGGCCTTATTAGTTTGGATAGCTTTTTTCCCTTACTAAATTAAATCATTGTTTTGTATTTGTTCAGGATTTTTGAGAGTAACATTTGTTTGCTTTGAAACGTCGGGGTAGAAAGCCAATAACGGAAGAAATCTGAGGCAATTACCTTTCACAGCACTGTATGTTAAATTTCTAGTTTGGTCAGAGGTGCCTACTGGATGTTGAGTACCTTTCAAAACTCCAGGGTCCATCAGATTGTGAACAGCCAAACTGGGTCAGCTGTATGTGTTAGTTTGTGTAGCTTTCTTAAACAAATCATGAATCACCCTCAACCACTAAAGACACTGATTAGAAGAGTTTCACAACAGTTTATTGCAGTATTTGTATTACTTCCTCTTGTGTGTTTTTTTGCCTACACCAGTAAAACAGCTGAAATAAAAATGAATCTAACAACTTTATTAAGTCTTGGCTCGAGGCTTTTGGCAAACAAACAGAGGACACTCAGAGGAGCAAAAACGTTTGAAAAATTAGGACCATTTTATTACATCTTTGGGTTACATGGTTACTCTTGGGAAGAAATTCAATATTTTTCCATTTTTGACAAGACCATGTTTTTTTTTTTTTTTGTTTTTTTTTGTTTTTCTTTTAAATACGCATACAAAGAACCTGTTGACTGCAGACAGTCTGTACAGATAAGAGTGCATATAAAGCATGTCTGTGGTTCTGGTTCCAACAGACTCATCCACACTCTGTCCCCTGACACCACATTAACAGGAGAGGCTCCATATAGACTGCAGTCTGAACAAAGCGTTGCAGTGCATTGGCTCATTTTCTCACGCACTGCCTTCCTCTCACACACTGTTAACCATGCGATTACACTTATCGCATGCGGCCTACCTCCTCATTCTCCAAACAGTCACAGAAACACATGGTCAGTGTTTCCGTCTCTCACTGCCTTCAACTCACACACAGACGCACACAATCCACGGCTGACTGGGTTATTTGTGACAGAGGTGTGAAGGCCCCGAACCATGACATTCTGGCCCACTGTGTTTACCCTGGCTGGTACTCAGACACTGAGCAGAACGCACACACACACACATTTTTCGTTATAGAAAAAGAACGCCTCACAGACTGCAGGCCAAGGCTGCTTGAGGGGCCCTTCTTTGAGTGTGGATATACGTATGTGTTTGACTGTACATCTTCAGTGTGTGTTTTTTGTGCAGCTGTCACTGGTTCTTATCAGGACAAAGCACAACCTGCAGCGCAGGGCTGTAGGGGGCATACGGGTGAGGGGGAGGGAAGAGTGGTATGGTGCTTGAATCAAATTCACTGCTTCCCATTTTCCCTTTTCTCCTTTTCTTTCTGCTGTCTGTATCTGTTGACATTTGTCTTCACTCACTTTTCACAGTTTCTGTCCTTTTTTGTTAGTTTATTTTCTCCTTGCCATAATGTAATCTTTCTTTTGACTTTTTTTTTTTTAACCCTTTTTTGTGGTTTTTAGATGCACTGATTTTGTTGCTGATTTCGGATATGCGATTTTTTTTTTTTTTTTTGACTTTCTGAAGCAGATTTCGATTTCAAAATAAAGGGGATTTTGTGGAACATCAATTGTTTTCATGTTTGCAAAGTATATGTCTCGCTTTTCATGCACCCCTGTTATGTATAGTGTATGTATACTGGTTTCAGGGGTGTGGAATACAGCACCACATACATAGCATGCGAGTGCTGCAGAAATCATGCAGAAATCGACATGTTCAAAAAGTCTGTAGCACCTTGATTTATCTTGTAAATAAGTATTGGATGTTAGTGCCAAATGCATATTCCCATTTCTTTTTCTGAACTATAATATAAAGGTTAAAAAGCATTCAAATATTTCCTGCAGAAACATAACTGGTTGAAGTTCCTTTTTTTAAAACCAGGTCATAATGAATAGAGCTGACATTTTAAGTTATCCTTGGCATTTCATATTAGCAGTAATAATTGTAAACATCAATCTTTGTGTATTTTGTAAACCCTTACCTTTGAGATGTCCAAAAGGCTACAAACGTGTCCAATTCCAAATTGTTTCATGGCACACAGAGGTTAAACAATCACAACATTAAAGCTGCGCAGTTTTGCTGCACTACATTCAGCCTAAAGGGCCCAGCATGGATTGAAATCGAACCGTCGATGCACGGTCATGTGGTTGCGGTACATTTGTTTTCGCACAGACCCTTCAAGTCCTGCAAAAGACACACCGAGCTGAGCTCCTGTGAAACCCCTCCTGCTGCAGTATATGTCATGGTGTTTTGGCATATGTGTGGTTTACTACAGTATAGTAAACATAGTGATCATGGCCAAGAGGAACGATTATTGTGAATTCACAAGTTCCTCCGGAGAAGAAAACGATAATTGATGAGCTGCAAAATCTGATTTTATTTTCCATGTTATCATAAGCCAAAAGAAAGAACAGAAGGCGCCGGTGGGAAGTCGGCCTGCTGCGTTGAACCAGAAACGAGGAGGAATGTTTTGGTCCAACATTACGTACTTCCTCACGGCCTTGGACAGTTGCTTTTAAAACTAACCAGGCTGCTCTCAGGCTGAAAAACCGGTAGTTGAGTAGTTGAGGCTGTTTTCTGCATAAACAAGCAAGCCCAGAAAATTCTGACCAATCACACAACAGTTTCACATGCAGAGAGGGCGAAAAGTTCACCATGGGGGTTGTGACAAGAAGGGGTGGATGACATGAGAGGTGATTTTGGCACTTTGGCTTGAACATGCAGGGCCCTTTACTGTTTTCTACTGGAAACTTCCTTTCACTTGCTCTCGTAGCCTGAATGAACTGCAGAAATATTGTACAACAGACCAATACCCTCCCATTTCTCATTCTAATAGCCTCTTGTATTTCACTGATGTTGAAAATAGCACATTTGAAATCTTCTTCATTCAGCAACAGCATCCGCAGCGATGAGTGCTTCTGTTACCAAAACTCTGTAGCGCGTTTGGTAAGTTCATCGAAAAAGATCAGATTTTTAGGTTTCCAAATTCTCAGGGCCCGTCAAGCTGAAAATGGTCTGATTTGGTCACCAGATTGTTTCTTGGTGTGCCTCTTCTTTCTTTTCCCCATTTGCTTCTTTTCATCTCACAGCTTACTGTTTATCCCCTTTCCTTTTTATTTTTTTATTTTTTTATCTATTAAATTTCCATAATTTAAACGTGCTCCTCTTAGCTTGTAACAAACCCACGTCTCCACTCATTACTTGCATGTACCATATTTAAAATAACCAGCCATGTTGTAAAGAGGCCTCAAATAAATCAAGAAAACCACTGGAGGTAGGATGAATTATCCCACATGCAGTTTACCAAAACAATAAACTCCTTCCAGTAAAGTATATATTATACAAGAGACAAACCAAAAATGTGCAAAAGTGCGTTATTTAGGAGCAGATGTAAACAAAAAGAGAAAAACACTGTAAAATAACAAAGGTTATATCAGGAAGGCAAATTTAAAAAAAAACTAAGGCCATAACAAGCTACAGATTATTTTCAGAATAATGCAATTTTCTTTTTTCAAATGCTCTAAAGTTTGGAGAAAAGACATCGAAAGAGAGAATGAAAGAACATAAAGAGGAAGTGGGGGCCATAGGATGAAGTAACTACATGCCTTCTTTGCCAGATGGATATAATTTCGACCGCGACCACAGAACATTTAACCTCCAGTTTGATTTGCTCAGGTGCAGCTTTTTTTATCTTTCCAAACCATTTCAACCGTGGAAACTTTGAAAAGTTTCTGTTCACAAAAATCTGCAGACACTTGTCTGATGCATCAATCACATTTCCATCCGTGGGAAATCAGTGTGGGATTATATCAGGTGCTTTGGGGAACTCTTGCAAAGTTCTATTTTGTTAACAGTGAGCAATGAATTAAGTAGGAGAGCACAAGGTCTTGGAGAACTGATATTAAAATGCAGCCATTTGTTAACATTGTATCTGTGTGGGCCAGGGGTTTTGTTAGTTTTGCAAGGTAATTGTACAGCAGTTGTTCTATTAGGAACAAAAAATAAGGTGTGGATGTTAGCCCTGCATGGGTTTTTTTTTTTTTTTTTGGTATGCATAACAATGATCTTTGAATGTATATATCGGGCAGTGAGTCTTAGACATTCACATTTCCTTATTTTTTAATTCTATTAGTTTATTTAGGTTGTGTGGTATTTCCCCTCTTTCTCCTACACCTTAGCCGTTCCCAAATGTTTCTGTGCATTAATTGTAAGTATATGGAATCATTGTTTTCCAGAGACATTTAAAAAGCTTCTTTAACAAAGAACAAAGGTACAAAGGTAAAGATTAGTTGAAACAATTCATTTACTAACAGGAATAACAAAAAGTTGAGTATAAAAAGTCTTGAGGGCAAAATCTTTGATCCGTCAGTCCTTCAAGTCACAAACATGTCCTAAAAAGGAGAAGGTTGGGAACAAAATGTATATCACATTACTTAATCGAGGAATTATTCAATAGATTATAGCGTTGAAACGATTAATCATGATGAATCGATTATGGAATTAATCATCAACTAATTTAATCATCAATTAAATGTTAACTGGAGTATTGAGACTCAAAAAAGCCATTTACTGTAAGAATAACATACTCAGAGCAGTAATTAAGACAAAACTGAATGAAAAATATAAACATTTTGCTATTAAATTAATATATATATATATATATATATATATATATATATATATATATATATATATATATATATATATATATATATATATCTTTGACTGTAAAATGTTTTACCCAGAACTTCTCAAGTGGCAGTTTTAGCTTCACCAGGTTCAAGTTCTGTAAAAAATAAATAAAAAATATCCTCCTCACACCTTTTGCTATCCAATTATTAATTGGTCAATCCAAAAAATAACCAACAGATTAGCCTGACACTATATTGTTAAGTCAAGCAGAAAGGGCTGAGCTTTTCACATGTTGATGTTGGAAGTATTTTCTTTGCAGCAGATGCTTCCTTTGCTACAAATGATCAAGTGTACACTAAAGGAATGCTATGTTATTGCATTTTATTCAAAAAAAGTTTATTTTTTTATTTAAAAAAGGAATTGAGTTATTTTTTACTTGCATCTTTTAATGTATTTCTAACAGTGTATAAAAAAAGGCTTAAATGAAAAATCTGCAGAATGTGCCATTTAAAAAAAAAAAATCTGGTTAATTGATTAATCCTCAGAATAATTTTTTAAAAATCAATTACTAAAATAATGATTAGTTGCAGCCCTAATAGAGTACTTGGATTTTATCCATTGATATCTTGGATTTAGAAAGAATGGTAAAGCGAAGGGTGTCATCTTTTCCATGTTTTCCAACCTCTAATTGTTGTTTCTTATCTTCAAACACCTGCTATAATTACTTTTGTACTTACTTTGTGCTTCGGTCCTTCACCAGAAGAAGTCAGAGAAGGTTGTTTGCCTTGTCTTTGAGACTGTGGTAAGACTTGGATCATAAAAACGTTGCTTAGTAGACAAGGACAGCTGATTGACACTTATGGAAAAGGCTGAGATTTAGCAACCTCAGCTTGCATAATATATTAACTTTATGCAGATTTGAAGGCCACTTTCTTGGCTAAATCGGTTAAAGTGCTTTGATTGGACATTAAAGCTTGTAGAGTTCAGTGTTGTGTGCAACATTGCTGCTAGGTTATTCTCTTCTCCATATATAATCCAAGCCCCATTAGTGCAGCATGTTCCACCCCAGTCATACCAACACAGTGACTGCACCATTGAATCCAGCATCAGCTAAGGTTTAATGAACAGCTAATTTGTAGCAAAGATGTCACTGATGGACACACAGGCCATTGCTGCAGGCTGTGCACATGGACACATCAGTGTTTGTGTGCATGCTGATTTGTGTCTGTGTTTGTCACAGTTCCCAGTGGTTTAATTATTCAGGCCGCTTTAAATCTTCATCTCCACAGCCTTCACAGCCAGCCTGCCTAATGGTGAACACAGATGAATATTGCATTTTCACCATCAAACTGCCTGTGTGTCAGGGATGGGAAAAAATAACTGCGAAGTCACTGAAAGAAAAAGCTGGGTAGTTAGAAAATAATTTAGCAGAATGGGGTAAAGGAAAAACAAACTCCAAAGTGCAGGCAGATCACAGAAGCATAGGCTGTGATTGAGAAACGGCAACCACCTGCTGGGATGGAGAGCCAGTGGCCAATCTCACAAGGCCAGCAAAGTGACTCTGTCATGTTTGGCTTTTCACCATGCTGTTTTCAGAAAGTAGCCCTCACTGATTTTTATTTCAGCCTCCATTTTGAAACACCTCTGCGCTTTCTAGGAAAACCCAAGATGGCCAGAAATCCACTACACAGTAGTCTCAGAGACATGAAGAAGGCAAACTTAGACTGTAACCGGATACTTCAAGCCGAATCGATCAGATGATCTGCTGAGTAAGCTGAACTGAAGCAGATACACTTGGAACAGTCAACGTAGAACAAATATTGGAAATATCAACAATGTAAAAAGCTTAAATAAATGTTTTTTTTTGTTTGTTTTTTTTTTAAAAACTCAATAGAAGCATACTGAACGCCAAAAGCTGAAACTGATATCAGCTGCTTCTGCTATTTTTGAATTCAAAGTAAACCAACCATGAACTGTTTGAAAAAGTTGAAGAATCAGCAGATTAGCCAAATTGACATTTACTGAAAGCTTAAAAAGTTAAATCAATTGACAAACTGTTAAATGGTGGTACATAGAGAAGATTTACTCAAGAAGCAAAAGCTGAAAACCACTAAGTGTAATGTTGTAGGGCTGCATCTAACGAGTATTTTAGTTATCAGTAAAGCTATCCATTATTCTGATGATTAATCAGATAAAAAAAAAAGATGTAAAAAATTTGCACATTCTGCAGATTTTTCATTTAAGCATTTTTTATACACTATTAGAAATACATTAAAAGATGCAAGTAAAAAATAACTCAATTCCTTTTTTTAAAAATAAGAAAATAAGCATTTTATTGAACAAGATACAATAACATAATATGCATCTTCTGTGAAAAAAAAAATACTTTTAAGTTCAGCCCTTTCTGCTTTTAACATCAGTACAGTGCATGGCTAATCTGTTGATTATTTTTTTAATTAATCAGTTAATAATTGGATCACAAAAGGTGCTTAATAGGAGATTTTTTTGTTTTTGTACAGAATTTGAACCAGGTGAAGCTAAAACTATGCCACTTGAGGAGTTTTGGATAAAACATATTGACAGACAGATTTATTTTTTATCTTGGATGCAAAATGTGTATATTTTTTGTGCAGTTTTGGCTTAATTACTGCTCTGAAGATGTTGTTCCTTCAGTAATTGGCCTTTTGTTTGAGTCTGTATACTTGTAGTATTAATGTAACATACTAGTTAATGATGAATCGATTACTAAATTAGTTGATGATTAATTCAATAATTCATCACGATTAATCCAATTATTTTTTCAGCCTTATAATGTTATATTAAAAAGATGTTAATATGCAAACATGGTAATTGTAGCATGTTAGCTATTATTAGCTCCTATGCTAAAAGCTTATCATGTGCCAGCATTAGCTAAACTACAAATCAGAAAACATCCAAACAGAATGTTTTCTGGTGATAGTGAACATTATTGCTCTAAATATAGATAGAATTCCAATATTAGGTCATATTTTCAAGAATGTATAGCAACACGCCAAGTTTGAAACCCTTTCCACTTTGTTGATGATGTTATTTATGGTTGCAGTGTAACTGGATGGGTAACTGTGCATATAATAATAAAATGAATGTAATTTAAGGGGTGGGAGATTATCTATTTTCCAGGCACATAGTGCCATTTTATAGCACAATCAAGTAACTATATTACCTTAAGTTATGAAAATGCTGTATGTATCAAAAACAACATGAAAGACTTATTGAAATTGGCCTCTGTCTCTTTAAGAACATCCTACCCTTTCTGACACTCCTGCTTCAGTACGTCGTAACAAAAGTGCTTCTCTATGTCGTCCAGTGATGCCTAATAAATACCTCTTTGAAGGCATTTATTAATCAAAGTATGACTGGACTGAAAAGTAGTTTGTATGATGAGCTCAGCAGACACGCAGGTGTTTGCTAATTACTGCTGCTCCTAGTCTGGTGGAGCTATGTGGGGAAGGCGTGGAGAAGAGCTGCTCTGTGGGGCAGGAGCGTGGCTATAGCATAATCAGGTGTTAAGTCACCCTCATATGGCTGCCACCAGAGATTCAAGGATTCCTCAAACAAACATGAATGCAACACATGTAGGTATGTTTTTAATGAGGGTAGGACATTATATATTAAATGGTCTGTACTTGTATAGTGCTGTATTTAGTCCAGAGGACTCCAAAGCGCTTCTCACTACATTCAGTCGTTCACCCTTTCATGCACACATTCACACACTGATGGTGGCAAGCTACTACGTTGTAGCCACAGCTGCTCTGGAGCGGTCTGATAGAATCGAGACTGCCATGCACCTGTGCCACTGGGCCCTCTGACAACAACCAGCGGGCAAGGCTGATGAAGTGTCTTGCCCAAGGACACAACAACTGAGACAGACGGAGTTGGGGTTCAAACCAACAACCCACCAGTTACAGGATGAACTCAACATGCTATAAAGCTTATAACAAGATATAAAGCTCAAAAAACTCGATTTTTGCATAAAAATCCGTTTAATGAGCTATCAGTGTAGTTTGGGTCTAATGTTAAGGTTAGAGCAAGGAGCGAGAAATATAGAGTTAGGTGTCAGACTATAGGTTAGGGTGTAATGGAATAGTGCTGGGAGTGCTGGGGCCTGAAAACAACAGTACTCCTTGATACTTCTCCATTTTTAACATTGGTACATAAAATAGGTTTAGTACCTGTTTAGCACCAGTACTATCTGTTTCTACTCCCACAAGCTCAGTTATCAATAACCTGGTGTTACCTAGTCTCCTGATTAAAAGCTGAGCCAAAGAAAAGAACCATTTTTGTCAGGACTTAGAGGCGAGCTTAAGTAGAACAACAAAATAACAAAATATTTTGATTTCCGCATGTAAAATTCTTACTTTTTTGTTTGACCTGCCTATTGTAGGAAAAAATGTAAAAGCCCAGGGCTTGAGCATTATTAAAAAGTCAGGTTTGCAGTGGAATAACAATAGTTTGCTGTCTCGCATCTTCCTGCTGTTTAATTTAACATCACCCACACGGAGTTTAAGTAGGTCATCTCCTGAACTGGATTACTTTTAAAAAAGATTTTTATCATTTTCATTTATTCAAGCTGAAGCATTTAGTTTGACATGTTTACAGTGACCTAATGACGTGGTTCCAAGTTGGCTCTATTGTTGTGGAAAACCTGCCATATGTAGGCACAGGAGCTGCTTTAGCAGAAAAACCCGACAGCAGAAGATTAGTTACCACTATGGATCTGAATGAACAGAACATTTCTGGTTGCTAAGTGGTTGAAGCAGCATAAAGAATGAGGAGTAAGTAGTTGGATGCCTTTCCTTCTTTGGGAATAATTTATATGTGTAAATAGATTTAACCTCTGTTTATCTCAAAATGAACAGTAATCCTTTAAATATTTGCTTGTTTTATAGTCACTAATCACTGTTTTAATAAGTGGCCATAAAATTGTTAATCTTCTGTATTTACATGGTATCCAGCAAACCTGCTCCCTATAAGTGAGCTATCTCTTACTGGTAAAATTCTGGTTTCACTCCAGACTTTCTGAAGTATTGTGGCGTCTACAGAGAAGAGCCATGGGCAGCAGATAGAAGAGCATATCTACCTCTGAAATCAAAGCTTGTCTTTGAAAAGCTGAAAAGCACAGGGTTTGATTGCTGCTGACATATCTGGGTTAGAATGATAACGGGGTGCCAGGCACCCGCACCCTCCCCCCCTCTACACTATGAAAATCCATAAGGAGCAAAAATGAAGAGCTTTGTCAAAAAGAAAAACAAAAATCACACATTTGTCTTTTTTATTGTCTTGTAGCACACTGCATCTTATGTGTTAAGGGGATAAACTACGTACGGTTGTTGGCTTGCTTGTAAAATAAAGATAAGGGATTACGAGATGAAATCAGAAATGTATGTTTGTACGATTTATGTATCAAAGCCTCAAGTTTGAGGCGGTATGTGTACTCTTGGAGTAAAGAGAGGACATGTATGTTAGATTCAGGCAAGCTTCAGGTCTGGAAGGCATTAATATCCCAAGCAATCAAAACTGAATAACATGTATTCAAGTCATGCATTCCTTCATTCATCTGCACTCAGAGTTCACCGTATTTCTCTCTCATCCTCTCTTCCTGCATCACCAGTCTGCTCAGAAAGAAGGGTGTGGGCAGACAATATCACAGTCCCTTTCAAGGTTCAAAGTCCCCTTTCTTCCTCTGCATGCTTTTACTCCTGCACTCTTCTACATGTTGCTGCCTTATTAAGTTGTTGCTCACTCTGTCGCTCCTTCCATCTCCCACAGTAAGTCTCGGTCACAGAACATATTTCTGGCTTTTGCTTCCTAATGAGCCTGCTTTACGTGGGCACACGTTTTTTTGTTTGTTTTTTGTTGTTTTTTTTTTGCTCTGCTTCTATGTATAATCTGCAGCACACATCTTTTATAGACATGTGCTTTTAGCTAATTTTACAACGTTGTAGTGTTTTTCATAAGTATATCTATAAACATCTTTCAATGTTTATTTAGCTCATAGTAAATAAATACTAAATGACTTTGAGCCTTAAACACTCATATACACATAGTGTGGACAAGGAAAAAAGCTACTTGCCTTTCTATCATGATTTATTTCATCCATGATATGGATCAAAAGCTTTGCACAAGAAAATGTTAATGTTCTAAGCTGTTTTATTGTTTTTTTTCATTGCCACTTTATAGTTCTGCTCAGAAGGTTTCATCTACTCAGACATGAAAATTGTTTGTTTTGGGCTTAAATCACGCTTTTGAGTTGCCCTTTTAATATAAAATTGTTGGATTAAAACAAAAAAAGAATTTGATACACAAGCCACACTCCATCTGCAGAAAGATGTTAATGCCAGATCACTCAAAGATTGAGCAATTTGGCCGCAATGAAGGGAATAAAATGGTAGGAAGATTTGGGGTGTGTCTTTCAAACCTAAAAACACCATAACAACTGTCAAGTGTGGTGGTGGCGGCAGCAACATGCTGAGTCTGTCTTGCTAATACTTGCTTTCCACAAAGTGTTTAGAATGCCTAAAATCAACAGGTTACAACATGGGAACAGTTTAGTTTTACAGTGGGACAATGGTCCCAAACATTCATACAAACTGGTTTTGGAAACAATTAAGCAAACGAACATTAAGCTTCTGATAGGCTCAACCCTGTTAAAAATGTGTGCAGTATGAATAAAGGTCCGGTTCATGTCAGGAAACCGACCAATTTAAATGAGCTCTATCAGTTCCAATAAGTCCACTTTTGCTGATTTTTACCCTGTCTGGATTGGCAAAATCCACAATAAATTCAAACATGTTTTTTAAAATCATTTTGTTTTATCAACCCACCTCACAAAAAAGTGTTTCTGCCTGTGATGGATGGATAAAAAAAAATCCAAAACAGAACTGTTATTTCTCTGTTTGGTAACTTGTTAGTTTGTTTTACTAGGTTAAAAAAAAACCCAAACATTTCTCTTCATAGCTAAAATAAACACAGTCCAGTTAGTCTTTGTTCATTGTAAAATAGTTATTTTTTTTCACTATTGCAAAAAAAAAAAAAAAAAAAAATCCACACATTAAATATTTAATAGGAAATTTTTGTGGATGCATCTGGACTTGCATATTTTATAGTTGCCACTAGCAATGCTTTGTAAAAAAAAAGGCACCCATTGCTAATGAATAAAGAGGTGCATAAATCTGGGTTATGATCTTTGCTAAGTTTTTTTTTATTCGTGCCACCCACCTAAATTTTAGAGCCATTTAGTTAAATTAACATTTGAGTAGTTGAATTATGTATTACATCATGCTGCTACGTTTATTACACAGCATTAGTTATGTGGCAAAAATGGGTTTCATCCCAAACATGGAAGGTCTTCCTTGTAATATAGAATAAAAATGACCCCTTATGGATTGACTGTTGTTACCATATGTACCATTGGCTGGGCAGCACTTGTGTAAAATCTTTGTCAGAAAACCTCAGACTACGAGTACAGGCAGTGGGGTGTATTGGGTATTCTTTATATACCCCTATTGTGAGCTCTTTGTGACACGCACACACACACACACACACACACACACACACACACAGCGTTCCTCTTATTTGTACCATTGTGTCCCTTTGGTCCTCTGTGACCATCGCTGCCATCTCATCTCTTCCCCCAGGCTCCCCATATCGCTTTACTTCATTATTTAGCATGTTATTTTTTCTTGTCCCTGATCTATAGTCTGCACATCACAGAAGCAGCTAATTAATTATGGATGTAAGGGTGTATGTGTGAATCAGAGAGATGAGGGGTACTTTAAAAAAAGAGAAAGAAAATGCAACGACCAGACATCTGCCTCATTACGAATGCGCAGTGTTTTTGGAGCTTTATTAATTTATATCTTGTCAGGCTATGCCAAACCTTCAGAACACTTTTAGCTCTTTTATTCCATTTATTTATTAATAAAGCATTCCTCTCCTGCTTTCTGCCTTTATCCCCCTCTTACTCCCACTTGTTTCCGAATCCACCCACAAACCCATCACCACCTAATGTCTTGATTTTAATCTCTCACCTTTCTACATATCTGCATGAACACACACATACATACTGACACAAACACTGACACATCTTCCCGCTGACTGTCTCATTATCTGCTCTTGGCGGATGTTAAAAGGTGCCTGGCCCACCTGCAACGCAGAGATTACCTCTTCCCAACAAACATTGGTTTATTAATGTCTGTCTTTATTTAGAAAGTGTAATAGTGGAAGTGGTGTAGTACGCATCTGAGCACATTGAGATTGACGAAAGAGAAATGTATTAAACCTACCTTAATCTGAAATGACAGTTGATCTCCTGTTAGAAGATTCATGGTGGCACCTAATCTAATTTGGTATCCGAGCGTTTACACACACACGGTTCCTACGCAGTCCTGAAAAGTCTGGAATTTGATTTCACAAATTTCTAGCTCTGATTAAATATAGAAAAATTCTTTTTTTTTTTTTTTTTTTTTTCATATTTTAACTCTAGATTCAGTATTTGAAATTCCCTGAATGAGTTGGTAAAAACATTTTCTGATTGCCTCAAATGTTTCCTTCCCCCTTGAATGCGATTGCCATAACATCTTGAGTTAGATTTTTTTTAGGCATAGCTACCTTTGAAAGCGAGATGTTCCATTGGCAGAGATTTTTCAGGGAACGGTACAGGTGAAGACGAGTTTAAACTTTGGGATGTTTAGAGTATAAACTGGAAAACAGCAGCTAGGTGTTAATTCTTGTGTATTTCTTAATGTACAGTTGAATCTGGCGAAGTATGGAATTTCAAAATGAAAACTCGGTGGGAACCCTGCAATTAAAAAATGATTTTTTGGGGGGATGAAATATTCCACTTTTCCGAAGTCCGGTTGTAGTTCTGGGGCCAAAACCTTCCCAGGCTAGAAGGAATATTATAGACCTTCTGGCTCTGAATTGGGGTCTTCCTACTGGGACATGCTTGTAAAACCTCCAAATAGGCATGCCCAATAGGCATCCTGGTAAGATACTCAAGCCACCTTTCTATGTGGAGGAGCAGTGGCTTTATTCCAAGCTCACTCTAGATGACTTAGGTTCTTGTCCTGTCTCTAAAGGGAAATGCACATTTGGATTGCCGTGGTACAACTCGTCATTGAATGTCCATCAATGAATGCCTTTAAGACACATTGGACTTTTTCTTGAAGCAAATTGAGACAGAATACATTCCTGGAATCTTGCATCGCCTTACCGGACATGGCAATGCTTCTGAAAAGAATGGATGCTCTTCCTTAGAGAGTTGGCTGTCTACCATAGTCGGTTGTTTGAGGTGTATGTTATGATGAGTGTCTGACATCCTTCCTGTGTATTGCTCTTAAGGGTGAGCCCAGCTACCCTACAGATAATGCTAATTTCAGCTGTTTGTATCTGGGATCTCGTTATTTCTGTCACAATTTAATATTCATGACTGGAGGCGAGCGTCCGAATGTAGACGGAGTGGTAAATGAAGAGCTTTGAGAGATCATAGAAATGTCTCCATTATTCCACCAGAGGCCCAAATCTGTTGAGCCCTCTCCTCCCCCATCCTATCACCACTCCCTACCTACTACCTTCCGGAGGAAACATTGAGTTTGGGCTCAATATAAACTGGGCATAGTAATCTGCTATTTTGAACAAAAATAAATGAGCATTTTAAATGTATTTAAGCTGTAAATTCATTCAGAACAAAGTAGTTTTTTTTGTTGTTTTGCAGAAAATAGAAAAAGCTGGGGAATCTGAAGGAATGTTTACATTTCCTGTTTATAATCTACATATTTATACATGTCATTAGAACAGGGAAATGCAGCACTAGCCGCAGGCAGGCTTGGAGGTATAACAAATATGCAGAACTAAAGAGACCCCTCTGGCTACTTGGAAATCAGCCATCACCAACAAACACTTCCACACACATCCAGGTATATATATATATATATATATATATATATATATATATATATATATATATATATATATATATATATATATACATATATATGCAGTTTAGCATATCATTTGAAAAATGAATTTTATAGCTACTAATGAATTTATTGTTGTTTGTGCAAAACTGCATTTTCCTATTTCAGCTTTTGCAAGTGTTGACAACAAAAATTTATAAAGATGTTTGAATGCAAAGACAGTTATCAGAATCCTAAAACTGAGCAGATGTTTTTGTGCTGCATTCTCTTGAAGACAAAACCATCTGTGTCATGCATTCTGTCATGCATCTCCTGCACATCACAGATGCACAGGTTTACCAGAAGCGCCTCTTGTCTGTTACAGTGTGGCAAGATGAAATGACCCTTGTGAAGCAAGCTGCTGATCTGTGTAAACAGTTCATAGTCTGGAGAATCTGTTTGTCAAGAAAAGCTTAAATTGCAATTTGCTTTTTTATTGATCTTCTGTGAGACATTTGACTCAATAGAATACCTTTAAGTGCTCCTGTTGCATTTATTATACACACCGTCTGGCAGTAAGCCCATAGGGTTGGAGTCGCATGCTCAAAAAATACACATGCACATTCCTTTCTCTACCTTACTGTTGGTCATTCTTTAGTCTGCCAGATGCTGTATCACATCTGGCAAAGCAACGTATCCGTCTTCACAGATGAATTGAAAGCTGAGAAGTCAGGAAAAGGAAGGAAATTTAAAAAAAGAAGAAAAACTCTCCTCTGGCTTCAAAGTATTCCCCTTAGTAAAATATTGTTTCAGTGTATTCTGTACTCTGTAGCCCTAATGCAGGCTTTGAACTGCTTTGGCACCTGTCACAAAGACTGATGAAATTGTTTCTCCCTGCACAATGGTGTTCTATTCATCTCTCTCCCTCAGTATCCTCCTTTGTTCCTTTCTTTTACCTCATGCTCCCCTTTAAATCCTCTGTTTCAAATGCAGTTTTGCAGAGACAGGGGCAATGGTGAAGTAGCATATCAGTATGCTTGTTAAATGTTCTATATAAACTGATGTAATGATGGTTCTCCTGCCACTGGCCTCTGTTACTGTAATATACTGTATTGCCAGAAATATCGAGAAGCCTGCCTTTACATATACACATGAATTTTTATTAGCATTGTTCCTAACACATTAAATTTAAATCTTGAGTTGGCCCGCTCTTTACAGCTATAACTTCAACTCTCCAGGGAAGGCTGTGTACAAGGTTTAGGAGTGTGTTTATGTGATTATTTGATAATTTTTCCAGGACAACATTTGTGAGGTAAGGCACTGATATTGGTTGAGAAGGCCTGAATCACATTCCAAAGATCTTCTGTGGTTGAAGTCAGGGATCCGTGCAAGTTATTCCACATCTTCCATGCCCTCATGGACCTTGCCTTGTACCCTTGCACACACATGTATTTGAAAGAGAAGGGGTCATCCCAAAACTATTCTCATATAGTACGAAGCGTTAAATTGCCCTTAATGTCTTTGTGTCCCACACCGCCAAGAGTTCCTTTGGCTCGAACTAAGAGACCAAGCCCAACCCTTAAAGAAACAACTCTACACCCAAATCCACCCTCTACCAGACTTTAGGCTTTTCACCATGCATTCAGGGAAGTACCATTCCCCTAGCAAGTTCCTGCTCCAGACTTGTCCATCTTATTGTCAGATGGAGAAGTGGTGGAACTCCAGAGAACATCTCCTTTTGCTTGATTTGTTCCCGACTTTTTTCAGTTTGAATCAGTGTGGTCCACCACAGGTTTTAAGAACAGTTAAGCAGTTTGTGCCTGCCATTAGAAAGTTTTATACCTGCTTTGACAAAAGCCATTTTCAATAATCTACTCAGTCTACTGTAAAGAAAAGTAGTATATGACTCCAATAAATAATACCTTCCAGCAGGTGGTTTAATTAGGGATCATATTATGTCATATTTTATTCATGTCACAGGGGCAAAAGGGGATCAGAACCAAAATAAATTAGAATAGAGAGTAATCCAAATTTTTGAAATAACATTAAAATAAATTAACGCAACATTTGATCATTTTTGAGACAATTTATCTTTAATTTTCATTGTCTTATTTATATATCTATATATTTCCTTTTGTTATTTTTATTTGATATTTTAAAGCTGTGTATGCATTAACAGTGAGAAGTGATTCAATTGAAAGGATACTATAAGGAAATATAACTGACCAAGAAGCGACAAGTAGACTGTGGAGCTGACACATAGCTGATAGACGGATGAATAAAACATCAGTTAGCAGCAGCATATGCTACAGGCGGTGCTAGCTTGCAATTCAGAGAGTTTCTTGACGTAGCAGCTGAGTGTTCAGACCTTTTTTTTTTTTCCCCTCAGCTTTTGACGTGAGCTTACAGTATCTTTCTGTGACTTGACTTCAAAAGCCACAAGTGCAAATCAATCTCTGTTTCCTCTTCTGTCGCAGTCTCCCGCCTCTCCCTCCATCTCTGGCCCCTTCCATCAATTTTCTAGAGCTGTCTGAGACTCCAGGCAGTTAATTAAGTAGGACATTGTCGGGGACTCTGTACACGATGTGGTTGGAGATGGATGGTTGGATAAATAGATTGAAAAGATGCAGGGGGATACAGATGTCCCACTTTGCCTTTTTAGTTTAAAATATAATTTCATTGTACATATAAGTACTTGTTTTTTCTGCTCATCGTCACGTTTGATGATGGCCCTTTTTTTAGTTGTTCAGTTGCTCATATTAACATCTGTTTCATTCTTTTCTCCTTCCAATTAAACTTCCCTTTTTGCCTTCATTTTTCCCTCTCATTTCTTTCCCTTCATTTTCTCATCCTCTCCTCCCTCCTCAGCTCCCTACCTTTCTCCTTCCTTCTTAACCATCCATTTTCCTGCTGCTCCCTTCCTCTGCTCACCCCGCCTCCCTCCTCGTTGATTATATGTCTGGTCCTCTGTACTCCGCTTCGTCTTCCTCCTGTAGTATTTCCCTCCCTCATTATGTGTTGGGGGGCGCTTGTTTGTGTGTGATCCGAAACACAAAGCCAGGGCTAAGCAGGCTAATGAACAAACTCCGGCATTGTGTTCGGGCCCCAGGGACGCGCTGTAGCTTCTAATGTACAGAAGCTACAGCTGGAAAAAGGGGGAAATTAATGGACCTCGAGTCAGATATGTGCTTAAAGAGATAGGTGAACAGGTGTGAGGTGATGTGTCTGCAGTGAATATTAAACAAGAATCTGGTCAAAGATCTTTTTTTGAAGTTGTAAGAGTCTGTTACACTGTACAGCTGGGACTCGTTGCTAAAAAAGATACTGCAGTACTGTAGGGGAATAATCGATCTGAATCTAAATGCGTTGTTTCAATGACCATTCTTCCCATATAAATAGCTGAGTGTGAATTCCCTTTCTCTCCATGTCTCTCTTTATATGAGTCAGTTGTCTCCATGTTGTAAATTGTGTGATATGTATGACAAGGTACAGGCTGGGATCTTTAGCTCATTTTGCAGAAAATGTGTCACCCACACCCTTGTGGTCTTTCTGTTTTTTCCGTTCTGTGTTGACGAGATCTGCATCCCGCTGCCAAATTATAGCGTGGATGCTGTAATGACTTAATTTCTTCCAGCACATGCACAAATTCACTTCTCGGAAAGTTTATGCTCCGAGCCGTCTGCCCCGTCTTATTCTTATCCCAAACACACTAAATTAATCCAAGTGCACATTGAGGGAGCTGTTTATCTCTAACACATCTGTGCAAGGATACATGCTCAAACACACACCCTGCAGGCTTTTGCCCCTCAGTTGATGGGGCGGTTTTTAGATGATCTAAACAAGCCTCTCAGATCTTCCCAAGATCCCAAACTTGCACACATACTCTAAGAAATGTGCAACAATCATAGAGCTTGTTATTTGATTTCACACATGATGGAACTGCATCACCATAACACTAGCAAAAAAATGCATAATGGATAAAAAAAAATACCATTTCTACCTTATACAAAGGGCTGTTTAGCTTTAAATTTCAACCTAGTGTAAGGCCAGAGGGAGTTCTGTGATCAGCCTACAGTGCCTTGCGAAATATTCATATCTCTTGAGCTGTTTCCCATCATTTCCCATCAGACTTCATACCATTTTATTTGGATTTTATGTGTTTGGTCAACAGTACATAACTGTTTATAACCTAAGCCTGCTTTAAATTTCCCCATGACTTTATCTCTGACCAGTCTGCTGTGTTCCTTGGTCTTCATCATGCTGTCAGTTCACTAATGATCTCTAACAAACCTCTGAGGCCTTCACAGAGTAGCTCCATTTATGCTAAGAGTCAATTACACACAGGTGGAGTCTATTGTCTAATAAGTAGGGGACTATAAGGCGGCAGTTTGCATTTGATTAGATTTTTTTGTGTAAAAAGTGTAGAAAACCATACATCATTTTCCTTTCACCTCACAGTGATATGCTGCTTTGTGTTGGTCTGTCACATAAAATCTTATTGTAATACATTGAGATTAGTGGAGATAAATTTTGAGTAATTGAACAGGGTCTCAATATTTTTGCAAGGCATTATATGTGGCTACTGCATCACAGAAGCAGTTCTTCGGACTGGAAACCAAATCTGCTTTAATGCTAAACTAAACAAATACTAGACTGTAACAGGTTTTCTGGTGACAAAGTTGATTTCATTTTTCCACTGCTTTTTAACCCTGCCATGTTTTCTCTTTTAGAGATAAATGTTAAGCATCTCCTTATTCTTGTGCTTCCCAGGATTGCCCCCAGATTCTGCCATCAACCCAGATTTACATGCCAGTCGGAGTCACTAAGCCAATCACCTTGGCAGCCAGGAACCTACCCCAACCTCAGTCCGGACAGAAGAACTATGAATGCGTCTTTGACATCCAGGGTATGACCAACAGTGTCCCTGCGCTGCGCTTCAACAGCACCTCCATCCAGTGCCAGAAAACAGCGGTAAGAACAGAGAGATTTTGGGAATCATGGGCAAATTGTGTATTAAAGGGATGGTGTTTTAGCACAGTTAACAGAGAACACGGGAGGTGGTGGTGGCATGTTCTTGATTCTTGAAAAGAAAATAACAGATTTAAAGTGTAAAACATCAGTATGCCAGCTGACATTTTTATATACAAAACTAAAGTTTTAAAAACGCTGGACTGTTTAATGAACTGCAGCACAAATGATGCTGTGTATTAGGTTTAGATTTAAAGCATTCTCATTTCTTTTGTTCCAATCAATACAGCTAGGTAACTAAATCATGATCCCAGTGAATGCATTGACTTTGTCAAGGTTAAATAATAGCCTTCAACAGCTAATGACCATTCTGGACATAAATGTGCTCACCATTGTGATGAATCGCTATGCACTCATTGCATACTTGCTTGGTGACAGTCTAGATATATGACCCAATGCTTATATGTTGCATTGAACTGGAGCACAAATAGTTGGCAAATAAATATTGTTGTCAAGTATTAAACTTTGAGTTAAGATGCATGTATATACAATGGGGTTTTTCCTCAGTCTTTTTATTTGTCCAAGTCAGAAGTGATTGCTTTGGGTTTTCTCGAACATGATTTAAAGTATTTATCAAGCATGAGTGAGTAAGGCTGTGGCATGGATGTTCATAGCTTGTTTTTTACAACACCTTTCAAAAGTGTTCATTAAGTTACATTTCAATGAAAAGTATATTTAATCAGAGGTGGGTAGTAACTAGCTATATTTACTCAGTTACATTTAGTTAAGTAACTTTCTGAAAATAAAATGCTTTTAGGAGTACTTTTCTACACTACTTTTACTTGAGTAATATCTTTATACAATATTGATCTGATCAGTTTCTCAGTACTTGAGTAGCTTTTTTATGAAAGACTTTTTTGCTCTTGAGTAATTTGGTTATTTTTTTTAGTTTAGTAAAAATATGTTGAACTATTGCTACTCTTACGAGAGTACAATTTTTGGGTACTTCACCCACTTCTGTAGTTATTGTAAAAATAGTTGAGTGAATTTTTTAAGCAAATAAAAATCAAAAAGTGTAGCATGCATTTGTTATTGGCCCACTTTCCTTTGATACTTCTACATAAACTCCAGTTCAACCATTTGCTTTCACAAGTCGCCTGATTTATGGACGACATGCAAAATGCCATATGTGGCAGAAAGCGAACTCCCTCACATCACCCTGATCCTGTAATCCACTATAAATTTGTCCGATTTTTACTTGCAAAGACATTTTAAAACTCTTTCCCTTTATCCCCTGCTTTCTGTACTTTGTGTTGGTTTATCAGACAACCCCAGTAAAAACACATTGATGTTTGTGGTGCTGAAGTGACAAAATGTGACAAAGTTCCAGGGGTATAAACACCACTGCATAGTACTGTATGTGCTCATGGCTTTAACTGGTAGCGATGCATATTAACTGGATTTCAGGCTCCCACATATGGGTTTTTTTCTGCTCACTGTCTAGTAAGAACCCGTTTTGTTTGTATATGTGCAAAGGATTTGCAGGTACGCAGAGGTATTTGTGCATGTGAGTCCATGCCTGTTTGGTGTTAGAATGTGGCTGTTTGTGCACGCGGATGTGTGGCTTCAAAATAGCATGACAGATAAGAGGTAGCTAGCGTCGCGCTTCATTGAGGCTGAAAATGTGGAGAGGAAGTCTCTCTCTGAACCTAGTTTGGAGCGGATTGATCATGTTTACACCTCCACTCTATACCTCTCCCTCTCTTTTCCTCCATCCGCCTGCAGAGTTCATCTTTTTCTCTCTGCCTTCCTGCTGCTCCCTGGTTTTGGCGCTCAATATTTCTCACAAGTTCACCTGCGCTTCATGCTTCTGTACCTTGGTGTTTCTATTTTTAGAAAAGAGATGATAGGTAGTGCTTTTAATTTAGTTTTTTTATGCAGGCTCTGCAGGTGTCACAGCAACAGGGAATAGTGCATCTGATAAATTAAAAACACTTAGGTGTGATTTTTTTTTTTACACTTCATAATCTAAGGTTACGTCATTTGCACACTTGAGCAGCGGTCCATACGCCATACGTAGCTGTAGATCTTGATGGATACCCACTGTGACAGTATTCTGTCCATATTGACGGATAGTCTACAGGTGTTGGCACATACTTGACAGTGAAGGCAGAGATAATTATGCTGCTATAGGGGTGTCTCTCCACAGAGATGTCTGTTTATTGACTGTTTATTGTATCTGGAAGGCCGGTGTTAATAAGCAGGAAAGTCCAGCTCTGGCTAAATGTTAAGTATCTCTATTTGATGTCCACCAAGCAGACATGCTAGCAGTAATTAGCCTCAGGCTGTCAACACTTGGTCCTTGTTTAGCAATTTGCTGCAGCAACTTGACTGCAATGCCAGATATAAATGGAGCACATGCATAGGCTTCATGCACCCGTATTTAGATTCAGGAGATGAAAAAGGTGCCAGCTGCATGAACTTGCCATTAAGGCATAATTCATGCAGACTTGAGATTATGAGTTTAATTATGTGTCATGAATTATTAGAATGAGGATCTTATTTTAGCAGAGGAGCAATATTTCACAAGAATAGGGTCTTAAATATTAGTTTATCCATTTATAGACCTTCATATCTTTAGTTTTCACACAGGCTCCTCTGTTTGCTCACGCTGTGACAGCGTTCAGTACTGACTATGAATCATGCATGACTGCAGTGGAAATAGACTTCATCTCCTATGCTGTGTACACATTGCTGCATCTGTTTGTACACACACACACACACACACACACACACACACACACACACACACACACACACACACACACACACACACACACACACACTCCCCTATGGTGAGAGGGGTTAATCACTGTCTGTAGGCACATTGACATGTGCATCTCTCAACATGGCTTACTGTGTGTATCCCATAATAGTCCTGTATGCCTCTGTGGATTTGCACTTCTCTCAGACCTCTGCAACAACACTGCTTTATGGCTAATCAGTGGGATGGCAAACCAGTAGTTTATCTTTGTGTTTGACTGACTCAAATTTTTCTCTAAAACCCATGTGTCACACTAACACATAATAACTGAGGACAAGCAGATGGATATGGATACAGTGATACATACAGTTGAGATTAATTTTGGGCTCATAAAATGAGAAGAGATGAGATTGTAGCAATATTTTGGGGAAATCTGAAAAATAATTTTTTTTTCCACAAATTGTGTTTTTAAAGAAGCTCTGTTCAGTGTGAAATCATCCAGTTCAAATTTGGTTTTAAGTTCTAAAGAAGAGAGCATCAATTTTGTTCAGACTTATTCAGAAACTGAAATAACCCTTTGACTCAGTATGACTGGAAGCTCTAAAAGAGATGCCATCTTTATGCTGTTTTTGATTTGTCAGGAAGTCTCTGATCTGGGATTAACATCACTCCAGAGTAGAGCACATTGGGACTTGCTAATTATTATGCTCAGTGACCAGTTACTAGCCAGTAAGAATGTATTTCTCTTCATTGTATGGTAATTGGCCTGTACTTTTATAGCACTTTATCAAGTCCAGAGGACCTCTTGGGAGCCATTCATGCAAACATTCACATGGTGATGGTGGTAAGCTACTATATTGTAGCCCTGGGGCAATCTGACAGAAGCGAGACTGTCTTACAGTCAGCCCCACCGAGCTCTCTGATAGTCACCACCAGGCAAGGCAGGTGAAGTGTCTTGCCCAGTGACAGAGGAAGACGGAGCAGGGGTTCAAAACGGCAACCCACTTGTTACAGGACGAACTCCTACTACAGCCGCCACCTGTTATAGGCATTCAAACAGTAAAGGAACATGCACGCTCCTAAAGAATATGTAGTATGGTGTGTTCCAAAGGGTAATGTGATAGAACCCATCAGAAGAACAAATAAGCAGCTTGTTCCTGCACCTTTCACCATGTTTTGTTTGTGCAGAGGCCATATTGAATCTTGGACTATTATTGGACTACAAAAGAGCTTCCAATGGGTGTTCTGTGAGGTTTTTGCAATTTTGAACTCACAAGTGAGAAATTCGCATTCAGAGTTCAAACCAACTGTAGGATTAATGTACTGAACAACAACTGTATGATGCTAGCTCACATCTTAGGTTCTGGTCGAAATCTACTCCCAAAAGATATAAACTAGTCTTTGGTTTCTTGTCACAATGGCTAAGGGTTAGTTAATGCTAAATTAAATTTTCTTGAGGCCACTGATGTGTGTTTTTGTTTTTTTTTGTTTTTTAAAAAAACAACAATGGCTTCCTAGTACAAACAGAATGCAGCACTGCCATTGTTAGCAGCTAACAGTTAGCCATTCGCTTGGTATCTTGTCATTTTGTCACTGTTCTTTTTTCTACAAAGTACAAAAGATGCGACTAGATAAACGTTCTACAAGTGACAAAGGATTCTTTAATGCTTTTGTAAACAAGTAGGGTTGCCTAGCCAAACAACAAAACTTTAAACTGTGGCTTTCAGTCCAAAGAGGCACATGCTGAGCTTGCCCTGGGAGTCAGTGGGAACCGCTGTGAGACTAGACTGAAAACTACACCCTTCTGCATTGTGTTCATTTCTAGCGGAGTGTACACAAAAGAAACTAAGTTTTCAAAGGAACAACAAGATAATGGCTATGCAAAGCTGCAATGCTTCAGCTATGATGATGCATTTTCCTCAACTGAACCTGCTGCAGTACGGGTTTTGTTCTTCCACATTGAGTGGCTCCATTCTGCCTGGTAAGGAGTACTTCGATGGATATTCTGTGTATGTCGGCTACTAGAGTACGCATCACAGCGCACAGCATCCAGAGTTCAACGCATTTCAACTTTGACGGTGCAGATATGTCACACGCGCCTCCACACCAATGTGCGTGTTGCGTTTGATTTGCACTTTTTCCAATCTAAGGCAAAACCTTTGTTTCACGCCCAATGCCACACAACTTGTGCTGCTTTCTTCCCCTTTAGCTGATTCTGTCAGTACACTAAAAACTACTTCTTTCTTATTTCAAAATAAAAGTATGAAACATAAATTTCAGGGCCCATAATAATAGCTGTGACGTGCTGACAACAACTGAATTTTACTTTGCAGGACAGGCTTCACTTTGACAAGAAATATGCTTCCATTTTTCTTTTACCTTACACCCCTCGTGTTGAGAGATAAATATTGAAAGAATTGGGCATCAGGAGTAGACAAGAGAAGACCAGGAGGAGCATTGTTGTAAAGGAAAAACACATAGAACCAGAGGACAGAGGGACTGATTGAGCAAGAATAAAAAGAGATGTAATGCCTGAGAGAGATAGTGACTACAAAAAATGAAGATGAGAGGGTGTTAGATGGACTAGGGAAACCAGAGCTTTATAGACAATTTCAGGTTACATGAATGGAGAAAAGTGAAAGGGTGAGAGAGATGTCGAAAAGAACAGAAGGGAGAAGAATCGAGATGAGAGCATCCGAGAGAAGAAAATCTTCTCCAAAGTCTCTCCTGAGGCCAGAACTCTTTCTCCTCTCTTTCATACAATATCACACCATCCAAGAGGAGACAACTTCACCACAGGATATTAAGGACATCCACAGTCAGATCAGGTTTAAACCCTAGTTTCCCATACTTTGCTGTTTCTACAGTGGCTATGATAACACAATATGCTTATGGAGTATCCCCTGGGAGGAGGCTGTCAATAACCAACTGTATATGTGGTACACAGGATATATGATATGCAGCTTCAGCTCTATACTACCCATGTTGAGTATTGGCTATCCATATGTACTCATGGGAGAATTCAGTGTTTTTGTATCAAGTTTCTACACACACCAGCTGATCCCAGTGGGAAAAGACCAAGTGGATTAAAGACCTGAGGAGAAGGAATGCGGGACTATAAAGGTTTTGCTTTTGCAAGCAGACATAAAACAAGTAGGCCATGTTTAAGGTGTTAAGACTTTGAAGATTCCTACATTTAGGGCGAGGACTATAAAAACTGCTCAAAGCGCTAAATTTTGCTGTGTTGAGCTCTCATTAGGTTTGTATTGTACAAGTAATAATTCATAGCAGGTTGCATATCTGACTTTTGAAGTTGGGCATTTTGCAAAAAGTAACAATTTTACAGCCTGGAAAAGTTAATGAAATGGCTCTCTTTCCAATGTCCACTAGCAAATAAATTGTTGAACCGCTCTCATCATTTTTGAGGAGATGAAGAGGAAAAACGTCTCCTCTTCATATTTCTTTTTGCCAGAAAAAGCCCACATTAATACTGACAAATTCACAACCATCAGCCAGACCTTATGGTGGAAATAAACTCTGGTCAGCAGCCACCAAAACAACAAGCTGGTGTCTGCATCAGAGCTGTCCGCTTTTCTGACCTGGAAAAGACAGCTTCCCGGTGTGTGTCGACCAATCAGAGGCTGTGGTTCGGGTGAAAGGGCCAATAGGATGCTGAGCTGGTAACTGTGAAAGCTGTGGTTGCACTGCCAAACGGGTCACAGGAGCAAACAAGCACTTGTACACACACATGCACAATAATTTCACACACACAGTGCCTTGCAAAAGTATTCATAGCCCTTTCACTTTTTTCCATTTTGTTTTCTGACAGTCACAAATTTCAGGGTATTTTATTAGGTTTTATGTGATATAACAGCACTGATGAGTGAAATGAGTGAACTGAGGTGAAAGGAAAGGGAAACATGGTTTTCAAAATATTTTTATATTTTTAGAAATAAAAATGAGAATTGTTGCATGCATTCTTAATCAGTCCTCTTGAATCTAATACCACTAAATACAGTTCAGAGCAAATATTGCCTTCAGAAGTCACATAACTTGTAAATCCACCTGTGTGTGCCTCAGAGGTTTGCTAGAGAACATTAGTCAATACTTTTAAGAATTGATCGATAAACCAGCTGGAATTACAGCTACAAGTCTTTATTGGTATGTCTCTACCAGCTTTGCACATTTATAGACTCAAATTTTTGCCCATTATTTAAAGTATTTTCCTGTCAAACAAATTAACTGGATAACTATCAACATCTAATTTCAAGTTTTGCAACAGATTCTCTTTTGGAGTTGGTCCAGAACTTTGAATTGAGCATATTTTAACATATGAATAAATTCTGATCTAAACCATTGTAGCTGTGGCTGTATGCTTACTTTTGCTGTTCTACTTGAAGGTGAGCTTCCTCCAAGTCTCTGAGTTTTCTTCCAGAATTACCGTACATTTTTCCTGAAATAAAGCCTTCCTATAGCATGATGCTGCCACCACCATGTTTTTGTGGGTTAGTTTTGTTTAGGGGTATCATAGTAAAGGGGGCAGAATTGAAATGCACATGACAAATTTCAGGTTTTAATTTGTGAAAAAGATTGTATAATTTTCCTTTCACCTTTCATCACTGATGTCACCCAACAGAGCACCTATGTTGTGTTCTGTTGAGAAAAATCCCAATAAAACACCTGGAAGTTTGTTGTGTAAAACATGACATGGAAAAAGTTCAGTAGTTTTGCAACACTCTTAATGGCAACACCGTTGGGTCACAGAGGCAGTGGAAGAACCATTTGAGATCATTTTGACACTAAGGCTGAAAGAAGGGACTCAAACTGTTGAAGACCCTTCTTAGCATTATGGGCCTAAGTGTCGTTAGCTTTTACTTCAGTTGCACGACTCCACTCGCCTTCCTTTTCCCCCCTCTTTAACCTTCTTTCCTTGTTTCTCCCTGGAGGGCAGGAATGAGAGGACAGATGATATCAGCTCGAGCCGTACACCATTACCTCAACGTCTGATAAACCAGTCGGCCACTCCATCACCCTCCTTTTTTCTCTCGACTCTTCACCAGTGAGGAGAAAGCAGACATGGGGTCAGGAGGAGAAAATCTAGTTTGGATATAAGATGTGGGTCTGTGTGTATTTTCTCAGCGTGCATAGAGAGCAGCTGTTTGTTGAAGAAGAGATGTGACGTTTTAGAGGTCCTGATGGCATCCAATTAAGGGAGATAAAATGATGATGAATTGCAGTCTGGCTGCGGAGATCAACACCATTGTGTGTGTTTGGGTGTGCTCACACACACACACACTTGTACAGCAAGACGGCCAACTACAAAAGCAACAGATTTGGAGAAAATTGTGGTGTGAGAAAGAAAGATGGGAAAGGCAGACAAATACAAAGGCAAGAAAGTTTTGATGGAGCGATTTGAGAAAGAATCTGAAAAATAGATTAGGAGAGGAGGTGAAAGATAAGCCCAGCTGTAGAGGAGAGAAAAACTAACCCACTTACTTCAGATGGGAAATGAGAAGAAAAATGGCAACCAAAAAGATGGATTAACAGATAATGAATGGATAGATGCAGACCAAACAGAAGTCTGGAGAAGGGGCCAAACATGTCTGCAGGGAGAGTGGGTAACACAGTCCACGCTTGTATGATAGTCTGTCACACATCCTGACAGTGTGTGTGTATGTGAGAGAAATGAGTCAGGGTGCCCATACAAACTTCACTCCTTTCACTTTATGGGATTTGTTAATATAACTAACCGGCTGCAATAACCAGAGGCTGTAAACCTTTCATTTTAAATGCATCAAAGCATGCACATATTTTCAGACATTCACGCCACTAAAAGTGTCAGGAAGGAGGCTAATGAGGGCCTTGGTGCTGCTCTGTGTAGGGTAGGTGCGTTGGGGCATGATACAGTCTGGCCTGGCATGGCCTTACACAGCTTAATGAGATATAAACAGTGGACCTGCCACCTCATTCAGCCATACCACACACTGATTCTGTTTTAATTGGCCTGCAGACTGTGTGTGTGTGAGTGTGTGTGCAATATGTGAGGGGGAACGGCTGAAATCTACTGTGAGCTGCTGCAAATTAAAGACTGCCATGTGATTGCTCAGATGATGCTAATAAGATTTTGATTTCAGGGGACTGCAGTGTTTTCAAGGTTGCATTTTTTTTAAATATTTTTCCTTAAAACTGGGTGGAATATTGGTACTTTATTTCTTCAAAAACATGTATTTCATTGATATCAATTGGAAATCATTTGAGTCATATAATTCTGGAGTGGGTGCCTGTTTATTTATTTACCCTGGAAGCTTATTTTCCAGTGATTCCACTGATTGTGATTGTTCACAGTGCTTTGCTCACAGTCCTTTACTGTCTTGCTCTGTTCTTCTTCTTTCTGCGTTTCATGTCAAATGCTCAATCTCTGAGCATTGGACTGGTCAACTTCAGGGTGAATTCATTGGGTTGTCCGCTTCTGGGCAGATTGGCAACTGACCTAAATATTAATAAATGTCCCTTTTAATGTTTCCCAGGCTGACGGGAGCAACATTTGCTAATTTAAGATGATTGCTGATGTCTTTCCGTCTTGGAATTTTATCAACACACATCTTTTATTCTCCAGATTAACAAACTGCAAAAACGTCCTGCTGTTTGAGAGGTGCGCACTGATGGGCTATTATTCAAGTAATTTTAATTATTAGCACCTGGCTGCTACTTTCCCTCTTAAATCCTATAGAAGCTCAGAGAGTGCGCTTTGTTTTTCTTGCACATTTTGGATACAGCTTTGAGAAATAAATGATGATAGTGTGGAATCCATTGCGTGTTTTTGTACAGATAGTTGGGCTTAAATGGTTTTAGAACCTTGTAAAGCCAATATCATTTTATGAGAAATCATAACAGAACTTCTCTCTCCATTTTAATTTTAAGTGTATGACTTCCTTTTCATGTCTGTCCTGTCTTCGGCTTGCTTTCTCGCCTCCTCATCTCTGACAGGTGACAAGCAGAACACCCATACTCCTGTCCTGGATAAATAAAAATTAATTGCTGCAAAGCTATCATCATACACCAACTGCTCCACCCGTCCTCCACCCCACTTTAATTATCTGTTTTTCATTTCTACCTATGCCCGCACATCCATTCAATTTGTAACCTTTATTCTACATATGCTCTGAATTTCACCAGTTCAATTTCTTCATGATTACTAGAAGATTAGCAAGAATGAAGTTTAGCTTCAGGGTCTAACAGAACTACCAGATTTGTTTTGTCAGCTTAAGCAGCTGTGGTTACCACACTCCATATAAAGTTTTCTGCCAGGAAGTGGCATCAACTCCTTCCTTCAAATGGTATACTAAATGAGACACCTCGACAGCAGGGTTTCAATGGAATCAAAGAAAGTCTAATATGGAAGTCTAGTATTGAAGTCATGTCAAGTTGATGGTATTTTTCAGGTCTAAAGAAGTAGGGCAAAAGAAACAGTATGAAGAAATACTTCTATTTCAAGACTTCATTCCAAGTCCCATTATTCATGTTCCATACACCTGTCTGTCCATCCATCTTTTTATACCTCTGTAGAAGTTTCTTGCACACATCCTGTTTGTGGTTTTAAATGAGCAAAAACTCTATTGAGAGCTCTGGATGTCTAAAATGTCTCTCGAATGTTGTCTTGAGGCACAAAAGAAGTCATTTTAATTCAGTCACACATACATTCCAATTGACCCTAGTTATCAAACAGTGCATTAAGCTCAGTTAATTATTCAAAATAATTTAAAAAGTTTCAGTATAAGGAAACCCAGCAGATTGCATCAACTTGACTTGCAGAATTCGCTCCTCGACAGAGTGAAGTCTACAAAAGACTGGAATTTTGACATGAAAAATGTGTAAGAATCTTTTACCAACTATGAGTTTTCATCTGTATCTTCTTCTTGACGGGTAAAGGGTACTTTATTAAAGTACTGGTCGTTTGATGAGTGAATGCCAAAATACTCTATTTTTGTACATGTGCTCATTTAGGTGTGCTGGCGTGTTCATGAGGGGACAAAGGGTGCCAGATGAATGGCATAAAGTTGACAGAGAAGCAAAAGGGTGACATTGAAAATATGGACATTTCTGCAAACTACCACATATGAGCTTTTTTTTTCCCTCTGTAAGAAATCTTGTAGCTTACACTAGCTTAATGCGTTGGCTGAAAAATAAGAAACATTGACTATGACAGCATTATTTTTCTCTCAAGCCAGCATTTTTCCTCCTGCTCCCTTCTTTCTGTGTTTCTTTCTATTAATGTAGAAAGTATTTGTCCGAGCCTGTGACTGTGTGTGCGTGGGTCTCTGTGCGAGAGATAAGCTGGCTAACTGGGTCCGGCCATGCTCCAATCCTGTTAGCATTAGCGATTAGCACTGGCTAACAGTCTCCTATTATGAGCAGGGAGTGATTCCAAGTTGCCTGACCTCACACATACTGTACACACACTCACACTCCCTAAGCTGTGGAAAGGATTACCACTTGATCCTTGATTAGGAGGCCATATCTGCCTGAAAGTTGACTGTGTGTGTATGTGTGTATAAATAAGTATGGTGATGTATAAATCTTGAATTAGACACTATGTGCCAGATCTAGATGGGTGAAGACTGTTTCAGATGGACTGTCAGTCATTGTCCTCTGTTTGTTTCATTGTCTGGTCTTTTGTGACATATATTATACCTAGAAGTATCTTCAGTTGATTGAAGGATGTGTTTGGTCAGGTCTGACTTTCGTGTCATCACCTTTTGAAAACTGTCAAGAGATGGAAAAAAGCCTGTCTTGTCTTATAGGTATAGACTTGCCCAGGGCAAGTTTGATATTTTTAGGTGTCCAGCTTCAGAATGACTAATTATCTGACTATGACCCTCTCAGAAAGAAGCAGTTGTTACTTTAAGCTTATTTCAACCATAGTCTGTCTTTCTTTCTTTCTTTCTTTCTTTCTTTCTTTCTTTCTTTCCCTCTCTCGCTTTCTCTCTTGCTTTTATTAATGAGTTAATCTAAAGTTGATTGATCTTATCGATCAACTAACGAATAATTGATAAGCAGCCATTTAAAAAAGAATCCTGAGTTTTGTTTTGTATCAAGAGGGTCTCTCCATAACATGAAGGGCTAAATTTGTTATATGCTGAATATAAAAAAAGCACATCATATATTTTAAAAATGTATCAGGTGTGATAAATACTGACTAAGCAAAAAAGTGGATTCTCACACATTATTAAACCTAGATATATTAATAAAATATAACAAAACAGGAATTTATTAGGTTGCTGGATAGAAAAAAAAATAAAAAGAATAAAATATGTGAAACACTTAATCCCCAATGAACAGAGAGATGTAAAACCCAAAATCTGGGTGTAGTGATGGACTCAGACCTGAACCTTCAGACACACATAAGGACAGTTACAAAGTTGGTCTTTTATCCCCAGAAGAACGTTTCCAAGATTAAAGGACTAATGTCTCAACAAGATCTAGAGAAACTCATCCATGCATTTATCTTTAGTCGCATTGATTACTGCAACAGTGTCTTCACAGGTCTGCCCAAAAAAATCAATCAGACAGCTGCAGCTGAGCCAGAACGCTGCTGCTCGCGTTCTCACTAAAACCAGGAAGATAGAGCACATCACCCCACTTCTGAAGTCCACTGGCTCCCTGTATCTCAGAGAATAGACTTTAAAATACTTCTGTTAGTTTATAAATCACTGAATGGCTTAGCACCACAATACATAAAAGATCTGTTGTCACTGTATTAACCTCCCAGACCACCTTGGTCTTCTGGTTCAAGAGTACTCAGCATCCCCAGAACCAAACTTTTAGAAGCAGCAGGTTTTTATGCACCACAGCTCTGGAACAAACTCCCAGAAAACTGCAAAACAGCCAATACTCTAAGTTCTATTAAATCAAGGCTAAAAACCCACCTGTTTAGAGCTGCCTTTGGTTAGTAGTAAGTGGAACATTGATCAGTGTTTTTTTTTATGTGTATTTGCTTAATGATTTTTATGATGGCGTTCGTCAAAATGTAATGTTCCTTGCTCGTTAGCTGCATGATGTTTTTATGATGTAAAACACTTTGAACTGCCTTGCTGCTGAAATGTGCTATACAAATAAATGTGACCTGTTAGTCGTAATTTCAATTCGGCGACATTCTTTTTGTAGCACGCATTTAAAAGGGTGGTTATGGTTGCTGTCGAAGGAACCATAACACGGCTGCATGAAGTGCATTAATTCACGAAAGTCCTCACCATCAACCCTGCTTGTTGGCATCATGTCTTTTTCTATGATGTTAGAATTTTTGTGGGTAGTGCCCCTCCTCTTTTCAGCCATCACACCTTTGCTTTCCTAGCATGAGTAATTTTTAGTTGAGAAATTGATGCTGCTCCACCATGCAGCAAGGCTGAATAAGCACTATTAAGATGATGGAGGTTGTCAAGTGTTTGTATTTAAAAACAGAACCTTACAAAGTGCATTTTGCATCCCATATCCAGCTGAAGTGGAAGTGGGATGCACTTCCAAACAGAGTTGGTCCAAACAGGTCCGATTCTGTTTGAACCTCTTTTCCTGTTCTGGGATGCCTCTGCCATGATTATTTTTGCTTACATCTGTCAACTGGCTCCACTTAAAGATGAGCAACGGTGCCCTCTTCTGGATGTTGAGAAGGTGGCTACACTACATAAACACTGAAAGAAAGTTCCTCAAAGCGGACATTATTAGTTAATTAAATGGAACTTAGTTTAATCTCATAATCCATTATTCGACAATTAATTGTAAGTCAATTATTTGTTGGCATCACTAGTTGTTATATTTCTGTAAAAAAAAAAAAAAAAAAAAAAAAAAATCTGCGTTTACACTTGAATTAATAGTGGGAATGGAAACATGTCTGAAAGGCAGTCGGGGTTATTTCTTTGTGTCTGTCCTACTGGTAGATTTAGTTTTATAGGATCATGTTGATCCAATAGCTGAAACTAGAAATATGCAAATATGAATATTTCCTCCATTAAGTTTTATTTAAACAATTTTCTCTTTTTAATGATATTTTCTAAAGCGCTAATTATTGGTTAATGTGAATATTAATACTTTTCATTTTGTGGTTGTGGTTGGTCTATATTGGGTGAATTGAGTGAATCTCGCAAAAAAAGTGTATGTTCTTTTTTCTTTTTCTTTTTTTTTTTTTTTTTTGCTGTCCCTGAAATATGTATCGTGCCACTGTGCTAATTTACTATAAAACTTTAATAAGCTTTTTGTTCAGTGACAGAAAATGAGCTTTAGATCATAACCTAACACCCTCTGTTACCCATTAAATGCACATACATGCCCAGACACACCTCTCCCTCACTAATTATTTATGCTTTTTTGAATGAAGACCCCAGAAAACCGTGTTTCTCCATACTCAGCACATGAACCCCCACCTCCCACCTCTTTGTTGATGTAGTACGAACACAGACAGACACCTCTACCACTGACTAAAAAGAAATGTAAAGGTTAAGCAGTGATGTTCTCAGCTGTCAGCAAGTGCCTTCAGCGTAGAAGTATGTGTGGTGCAGATTTTCAAAGAGACTACTTGTCTGGCTGTAAAGCAGGGTTAAGGGGAACACCTACATCCGTCATCTATTAGGTCCAAGTGGAGTTGGCTGTCTGATTCAGGTGGAAGTGGGGCATGTTCTCATTCGCTGCTCAGCAGAAAAGCTGCAGTGACAGTGAATGGTGGCTTGACCTCTTGTCCTTTACTGTAGCAGGTCATCTTTCCTGAGGGGATACAGCACAGAAGCACAAGGACACAGTTAATGATTCTGAAATACAGAAGTGGATTCAGCATAGAGCCATAGAACACATTTGACATTGGATTACCTGAGGGATACCATTTCCTTAGCCAGGATATTTGGTGTTTTTGACACATTGATGTGTTTGATGGGTTCACTGAAAATGTGCTAGCATATATCCTTCACTTCAACATTAATCAAAGATGATATTCATCATCCTTCTTTTTTCAAGTTAAACACCTCAGCTGGTCTTGTCCTAATTACAAACTTTTGTGTTTCTTTGAGTCTGTTTTAATGAAGATTAATTAGATTTAAGTAATGTTTTTTTTTTTTTCTTGGCCACTTCAGTTTCCAACTAGACTCTCACTTATTGAAAGACAAATGTGTGAATGTGAGGAAAAACACCTGATGGTGGTTAGTGTAAAAAAAGACTTAGTTAATAAATCTCAAACACCTTATCAGCTTTATCACCTGCCAAATACAGTCCATAAGTGCCTTGTATTTATGGTGCCTTGCAAAAGTATTTTTTTACGTTTTCACATTACAACCACAAGTTGTAAGTTTAGACCTTAATCTGATCTAGAGTCAGCAGGATGACTTGACGCTTGATGTTTACCTTCCAGTTTATTTCGCCAATAAAAACAGGCAAAAATGTTGGTCTCGAGATCTGCAAAGCTGGTTGAGCTTGGTAGATGACAGCGAAAAGGGGTTCTACAAAGTTCTGATTCATGACAGCCTAATGGAAATGCACACCACATTTTTTATATTTTTATTTGGAGAAACATCTATGTATCCATTTACTTTCCAATTCACAATTATGCACATTGTGTTGGTGTAGCACATAAAATGCTTCTTTAAATCATTTTTATGTCTCACCTTCTTCTCTGCCTTGCCAGGATCACCTTTATTCCTGATGCCTCATTTGTTTTCTTCTTTCATTTATATTTATAATTACATTTTGTTGTCTGTCGTGTGTCGTATCCAAACCTTCAGCAGTGATATGTCCCTGGATATTTTTCTCACTCTGCATGCTCTTCTGTCCCTTTGTCTCACACATTCAAACATACTACTCCGCTCTTTTCACCCCTCGCAGAAAACATCTTCTTGTTCTCAGGCAGACTGGGTGGTCTCTTGGTGGTGAGGACTGGGAGGAGGGTGGAAAAGACTGAAGAAATCTGTATGTTTGAACCAGAGAAAAAACAATAGCTGATGTCCAAAATGTGGTGTTGGTGTGGTGTTCTCTCTTCCTGTGTTTGCATGTCTTACTATATATCATTTATGTTTCCTGCTCAGAGTGTTTGAGTCTTTGGTTAATTTTCCGATAACTTTTTCCGGAAACTGGCCGATGTGCGGGATGTGTATTTTTGCATTTCGCTTGAGATGTTTGGTACATGCTATAAAGAAATCTGCTTCATATTTCCTTGTTTGACTGTGGGTGTTTTGAGGGCATGGAGCTAGACAAGAGAAAGTCAGACCGAGATTGATAGCAGGAGAGGATCATGCAGAGGTGTGGGGAAGGAATAATGAGAGGTAAAGGAAGAAGAGGGGAAGAGGCGGGAGGATAGGGAGAGAAGGAGGCACAGTGGAATGTGTGAATAGACCAAGGCAGACGTGTCAGAGAACAAATTGAAAATGCCAATTTCACTTTAGCCCCCACCAGTTCAAGCGCTTATAGCCTAGCCATGGCCTCTTATTCCGTGTGTAAATGAATGGTGTCCACGGAATAACACACAATCACCTCCCTCTATCCATCTTGGCCTCACTATTTCTCCTTCACCCCTGCTGTTGAATAATCTACTCTCTGCTCTTTTCCCCTTATTGGTGGATCAGGCTTCTTTTCAACAGCTTTTCTTGAATTTCACCCCACCTCTGGACTTTCAATAACACATAACAAGCATGTTCTTGTACACTAATCATTATTTGCTACATGTTAGTTTTTTGTTGCATTCTTCCTTATGTATTTGTTCCAGAATCAGTTTCTTTTCTGAATGCACCTTGATAATTGGTAAATATGGTCTCTAAACTTAGTGTACATACTTTGGCATCAACAACCTTTCATTTAAGATTCTGCTTTTGTACTCCACCACTGCCTGAATAAATCAGAGCTAAGATATACTTGATATCCCATCTTGGCAGGACTTCGTCTTTAAAATTAGAAATTACAATTTTAATCTGAGCTACATGCAGCCATGTTTCTTTATTCGTTTCCACCTTCAGGGCACACTAAATACAAATCATCCAATCACAGAGGCAAAGAAAGAATTAATCAGCTATTCACAAATTGCGACATTGCTATGTCCTTTCATTTTCTTATCTTGTCTATGCACATTTCTTCACCTCCCCCTCCCCCTTAATAAAACACATTTAAAATCACTATTATTACAGATGTTCAGATAAATCTCACAGTATCACTGTGAAGTGGGAGATATCACATAGTGGTACCAAGTTGTAGCTTGATTCAATCTGTGAGGGCCCTGTAGCCTCAGGACGGGGTGCTTTCACATTAGATTTTATCACCACTTCAGCACAAGAGAAGAGTTCTGCTATCTCTGCCCCCTGAAGCTACTGAAGATGGTGACCATAGCAGAGGAGGGGAAAGCTATCGGGCGCCTTCTGAGTGACAACGGTATTAGGTCGTATCTAAACTACTGCAGGCCATCATCCCTACATCAGGGAATCTGTTACGTATCACCATTGTTATGAGCAGTGGCTGCCACATTTATTGGCCCCCATTTATTGGCAATACATTTTCGCGGGGGGTATTTTTCTTTGCAGTAGTGTTGAACTGAAAAGTTTTAGAAAATTTGAACACTTAATCTGAGTTAATTTATTCATCTGGGGAATAGGGGAAGGGGTGTTTCATTAAGAATTTTTTTTTAACAAAGTCACCCTGTCTGTGCTTTGCTTGGCCTTTTTTTTTGCCAAAAGGATCGACTCTTCTCCTATAACATTTCACAGTGTTGGAGCAAACAGAGAGAAGGGCTTTTGACCATACCTCTTTGGACAGTCTAGATTGTCCAGACTCTTTGGTCCTCTTAGCCTTTCTTTTCCTCAGTTAACATCAAAGGACCCCGTGTCATATATATTTATATACCTCATGGAAACAAAGTCATGAATTACTGATTAGAAGTCTCTTGAAATGCTGATCAACATAAAAGGAAGTGTACATTTTCAAAAAAAAGCTACAGTTACATCTTGTTTAAGGAGACTGCTAGCATAAATGTGGCTGGCACTGCAAGGAGAGAAAAAGTGATAACGCTGCTTGTGCTTTCAACAGTACTGCTGGATGTCTTTTGAGAAGACAGTTTACCTCTGTGTGAATAACAGGGGAGGAGGTGTACCCTCTAACACTGCATTTTATTTGGGGGCGATAATTGTCGTTATTTATTTGTTAGGACGGGTCTCAAGGGAGCTCTTTTCTATGTCATCCCTTCAGTTCACACACCGCCATCAGATTACCGCTTCTGAGACTTGTTGTCTCATTTAAAGCAAATCCATAAAACTGATTATGCCGACGAGGAGTCAATTATGTTTCAACTCTTATTAGTTCAGGATGCAAAAATGAAATTAGATGAGAATATTATTGTTGGAGATATATTAGGCTTTTCATTCATCACTGGGATGGAATGAGTCATGCAGTGATGGGGATCCCAATTTCTTAATCAACTCCGCGCTCTGCCAGGGAGCCGTGGATGTGCCATGTGTGAAAATCACAATATAGCCTATCTCTCATACTTCATTTTTATGGCCTCTTTGACTGTGTGAGCGCTGTACCATATCACATTACTACCAGCTAGTAGCTGAACTCAGTTTCTTCTTTCTGATTTTTCTCCTACGTTTTCCTCATTTTATTGAACTAATGCATGTTTTACTCTTGTAAGAAAAAGTTTAAATGAGAAACTTGGTATTAATCTTGGTATTGATGTTGTTTTCTGTTTCAGTATAATTACGAAGGCAGCGATATCAGCGACCTGCCAGTGGATCTCTCTGTAGTTTGGAATGGAAACTTTGTCATCGACAACCCCTATAACATTAAAGGTGAGTTAGTCATATGTGATTCTCTTATGACTTTATTTACACTATTTAGCGTGTTAGAACATTATATACATGTTTATTTGCTGCTGTTCCTACCAGAGAGCGTAGTCCATTACCATCTGTATGTTTCATGTTTTCTGCTCATTGGTAGTGTATTTAAGCTGCTCTGAACACATGGGCATATGGCTGCTTTATTTTTTTTTCATAACGCTTTTAAGTAAAATCAAATTACAGTCACTTTTTTTTCTAAAGCTGATATGATCTATCACCTATACGATAAGGCAGGTATGAGATTCTCACGGTATAAGCATGAACAAAAGTACCCATTTTTAACCATATTTACCCAAACATTTAAATCAGAAACAATTTGATTGAATTGGTTTTCACTTAAAACAAAGAAGCAACTGTAACTCCTGCTGCTGTTTGCATGCTTTTATGCGTGGGTTCTCTCCAGGTACTCAGGCTTCCCTCCACAATTTAGGGAAATTTAGAGAGACCAATTATCCTTCGGTGTGATTGTGCATCGTTGTTTGTCCTGAGCTTCTCCCTGTTGCCTTTGGATGAACTGGAGACCTGTCCAGGGTGTATCCAACCTCTTGACCAATAACTACTGGAGTTAGGCACTATGTCCCCTTGTGTTGAACCTGTAAGGATAAGTAAATATACAAGTTGGTCTTACTTGTAAACTACAAGAAGGTGTAATCATCTTCATCAACCAGCTGACAGGTAGTGTGCAGGAAAAACGTGTGAAGGTTGCAGTAGTGCATTATACACAGCAGCAAAAAAACTCATTAAATTGTCATGGTTTGAGAAAATTTGACCAGTTGTGAAACTATAACTTTTTAAGATCTTTGTATACTTTGATACTTGCAACCAGCACTGGCCTAGTCAACTATTTTAAAAACTACAAGCTTTACCTCACATTAATTTTTTGCTGTTTTGACTATAAACTTGCTCGCTCTAGCCTGGTAAAAACCAGCCCCTTGTACTACTCTTTGCTTTGCACAAAGGGTCTGCCCTCTGGGTTATTGAGAAACGTTTGCTTTCTGGAGGCGTTTCCTCTGTTGAGGTTTTAAATTTTAACCAGTCACTGATGTTTGTCTGTGACATATGTAATGCTCCAGTTTGATGCTATGGAGCTTACTGGAAATTGCCTGTGCTGTAAACAACCATCCTCCACTGCGAAGAAAGAAGTGTCAAGCCGAATGAGATGGCTGCTGAGGTTAATTTAACATTTGGAAGTACGGCCAACATGGACCGAATGGCTTCATTCACTTCCTCCACTGCCATTACTAAAACTGCCAGCTGACTACAATTTTAAAACAGAGCAGAAAATCAACATGATCGTTCACAAAATTCTACTGGAGGAATCCAAGTTAGTCAGAAAAAGGCCAGACTAAGCTGTAAGTGAGATTTGAATTAAGTGGAATAGCACAGGAAGGTGATGGCCAGGCTAAGCTCGCTCTGGAGTGCAATCAATTTGGTCACAAATGTGACCAAATTTCTCAATGGTGCACCTGAAAAAAATCTCAGGTCACACTGGTGGAACCAGTCGTTAGGGGGAAAAATAATGTTTCTGTGACACTGAAAGTCTCTCCAAGGTTCACAACAGCCACACATTATGCCCCTACTATGGTCTAAACCAATCAGAGATAGTAAAAGATGGGATCCCCCTCTGATTGGTTGTGGTCCAGGTATCCATGTGTGAGTCTACATCTGTATCCTGCACTCAGAAGTGAGTAGGCTAGACTAGGCTAGCCAGGTAAACAGAGTGGAGATAGTGCATCTGAGGAGAGAAAATATAGAAAGAATTAAGGTCTGAGCCATCCGAAAAATCATTCCCAATGTTCTGACATGGAGCTGTCAACCTCCCAGGTCATGTCAACCTCTGGTCCAGAAACGAGATCAGATAACGAACCACATATGTTCGACTCCAAGCCAGAGCCACTGAAATTAAACGGGGGAGGTGTTTACGTTTTGAAGACACCGTCTTGACCAGTTTCCCTGGCTAAGATACAGTGAAGCCAGAAATATAATGCGAAATATAATGCGCTGCATTTACTGTAAAGAGTGTCGTGCAATAGCTGCACAGCATAATGCTACCACCCTCCTCTTACCAGTTTGGTGGTGTTTTCAGTTTGCATCCTTCTACTTTAACCTCCAAATGTAGTAAAAGTCATAATTGGCCAAGCAGTTCAGCTTCATCAGACCACAGGACGTCTCCAAAATTAAGGTCTTTGTACCTAGGTGTATTTACGAAACGTAATCGTACTATTAATGTTGGTTTCAGGGTTTAATGGTTTCATCCAAAAAAAACACCACCACAAATCTCTCTAATTATTCTGGAATTTAGCAAATAGAAATCATTTTGTTAATCCTAAGTGACCCAAAATGGGAAGAGTTTTGTCTGATTTAGCGTCAGACAGTGAGGAAAAGAAGGTTATAAATATTATACAGTGTATGCAAATCTCAGGTTACTGTGTGTTTAGGCATTCAACATTTGTGTAAACTCTAATCTGCATATATGTGTAATGTTTTGGTTTAAAATTCCAAATTGCCCTCCAAATAAAGAGCCATGCGGGTAGTGATTAAACTCATGCATGCTCTATGTACCACTGTGGGACAAGACAATGAGATCATGTCTGTTGGATATAATTACTGGTAAAACACTCTTTATAGTGCTGTCTTTATAATTATTGTGGCTTATACAGCACAGCAGGGGGACTATAACATTATCCCCTTGCTGTGAGCTAAAATAACCTCATCACTAGTGTTCGATATGGCTTGTGGATGTACTAAGAGTGGATGTACATGCACTCAGAGGGAGTGTCATTGTCTGGTTCTGGTTGTTACTTTTTGATGGTTGCAGACACAGCTAGACGCCGAGGGATTCTGTCTTGACATATTCTATATGTACTCAAGCTGTTTCATCTTTAATGCTGGTAAAGCAGTAATAGAAGTTACTTCATGTATTGATCAATCCCTGTTGTCTAAATGTACCAACCAAGCTGTTGTTGTCTCACATTTCACATGTTTCTTGAGCTGCGTCTGATGTCATGCGAGTGTGTCTGTAACATATACCGCATGTCTGTAGAAACACATTCAGACAGTATCAGCATCAGGCATCAGTGGCTCTGCGTTGTGTGTTATCACTAATATGAATCTCCTGAGTGCATCCAGAGGGCATCTACAGGACAAAGATGTCCCCCTACCATCAGGGTTAACATCTGGTGGAGTGTTAGCGATCCTTCTCCATCATAAATATGGTTAGGTTAATGTAATTACAGGAAAATCGTTTAGCTGCCAGTAATTGGAACAGGTTTTTTAAAGCTGCTCTATGACCAGTGGGATTTTGAGTTAAAATTGGAAAGAGGGAGAAGTGGTCTTTGAGTGATAGTCTTATGTCTTACGAAATACATTTTTATGAAAGTACTGGTAAAGTGAAATTAGTCCATTTCAAAATACAACTTTTTTGTTGTGTCTCTTTCTTGATTTGGCTCATAGTCATTTGAAGAAATTGTTGACAGCAGTGTCTTCTCTTGCCCTAATAATAATATAAAACACTTAAATCACACAGTTTTTGCTGTTCTTCTCATCCGCAGCTCACCTATATAAGTGCTTTGCGCTAAGAGACAGCTGCGGGATGTGTTTGAAGGCAAACCCCAGGTTCGAGTGTGGCTGGTGCGTAGGAGAGAAGAAGTGCTCCCTCAGACAGGAGTGCACTCCCACAGAGAGCATCTGGATGCACGCCACAACTGGAAACAGCCGCTGTGCACACCCAAAGATCACAAAGGTAAGCCCTAATTTCAGTAATACATAAAAAGACGTTAAAAGGGTATGTATAAAAGATAAATTATATCTGTCAGCACACAGTAACATGGTACTGATGTTTTACATGCAGTCACATACCTCATAAAACAAACAAACAAAAAATAGTGGTATTTGCTGTCGTTTTATTAAATCTTTTTCTTGCAATGATAGTGTTACCCAGAAGTGGAAAAAAATATATATTTTTCTTCTCAGCCTGCTTCATAAATGTGATGAAAATCAAATGAAAAAGATTTCCACTGTCACCTGACACCATAACATCACAGCAGGCTTGAGGTTGGTTTATAGTTCTGTCTAAAATTCGTATTATATGAACTTGAAATTGAACGAAATATATGCCGTATTTTCCAGACTATAAGTCGCATAGGAGTATAACTTGCATTTATTTTGAAATTGAGGAGGCTTTGTCCATGTTGATGAAAGGTTCCAGTGACACGTGTTCAGTTGCTTGTTTTTTCACAAACTCACGGAAACTGTCGGCTTTGGCTTGGAAGTCTTCTGGCAGTTTGTGACGCACTGATGTCTATTCTCTAAATCAGGGTGGTCAGGAGTGGCTCCACTCCCCTAGTGTTCTGACAGTCTGTGCTACCTCATTGGATTTTCCTACCGTAGCTAGTGACTTGCGGAGCAGAAACACCTTCGGTAAATCCAGGGTGATAGAGAGGCGGTTGTGTTAACTGAAGTTGTTGCACCAAGAAGGCTCGCCTGCAAAGTTGTATGGTCATCTCCTTGGCAACTATCAGAATGTGGAGACGTAACTGCATCGTCCACAAGTCTCACAGCATGTTATTTAAGCATCCGACTGTGGAGTGGTTCCTCCAGCTGTGGCAATCTTCCTTTCAGCCTGCGTTTAGCTTTCCTTACAGCTGCAGACAGTAATGTTTAATCCTTGGTTCATGTCCATCATGTCCCAGTATGAATTAACATTTAACAAATCTGTCGAAAAATGCATTTTGAAGCGGGAAAACCATATATATGCCGCATTGGACAATAAGTTGCAGGACTAGCCAAATTATGGTCAAATATGGTAATCGTTTTACAAATAGTCCTTTTTAACTGTTTTGACTTGTAGCTCATGATAGTTATATTGACTTCCAATACATTAATTTCCAAGAAGTATGTTAAGTGTGAAGGAAAGAAGCCAAGCATAAGCTCAGAATACAGCCAAAGGTTCTTGAAGAGTGATGACATTGCACTTGGAGCATGAAATTCAGTTATAAATGCATAACACAATGGTGACCCAAGACGAAACATAGTGACAGCAAAGTCTCCTGCTTTAATGTGGCATCATAAGGCAAGGAATCTTATGGTGATTTATCCAGTGAAAGAAGAGGAAGTACAGAGAAATGTTACCAGGGAGCAGCAGCTTAAAGACTTACCCAACCAGCACCCTACTCTGGAATATAAAAGCTCTCTCTGGCAAGCCTAGTGTGCCTGTAATTCATCACTGCAGTTAATGACAGCTTGCAGAAATAAAGTAATTTAAAAAAAATTCTTGCAGCATTTAGATGGACGTTATTTCTTCAGTAGTTTTAATGGACCTTGTTACTCTGATGCACAAAGGCAAAGGTACTCCTTTTTCTCATCAGAATACTTTATTTATTTTAGCAACAGGGCTGCACAATGTTAGAAAATCTTATGTTGGCAATAATATTGTTAAATATATTGATGACAGTACCAGTTATGATATATACCTATCATTTACCCTCTTTTTCAACTGTTTTTCCATCATTCTGTGAGCTTTAAGGTTTTGGCGAGTATTTGTATATGGTATGATCATGTGCTGCCATGAGACTCTGTCCAACTGGCTAAATATTACATTAGCATGTAAAATGCAAGTTCATAACACTTGGAACATATAGGCCAGGAAATTTTGCACTCCTAACAGTCCTTTGCAATATAAGTATTGCACACACTGATATTGTGATGATGATATATTCGCAATATACTGTGCAGCCCTAGTTAGCAATGCAATGGATCTATAAAACTTAGCCTCAGTTAATGGAATCAGCTTAGTGTCTCTCATTTCTACACATAATGACCCCATATTTTACTGTCTGCAGTTTGTCACATTTTATTTCACTCTAAAAAGTCACTTTAAGCTAATGCTACCACATGTGGTAGATGGAAGAAAAACTAAAATGCGGAAACCCAATCTGTCATTTATTTGGCTGAGAAACTGAAACACATAGTATCTGTAGCCTATTATAATTCCTAAACATCCATGACCATTGCAGAGAGTTTTGTTTTTTGAAATAAAGGCATCTTTGGATGTCAGCAAAAATTGTGTGCCTAAAAAGGCAAAACCACCTGGACTGAAAAAGTTATGCTCACATACAATACTCATGGTACCCTCAATGGTGACATTATTGATAAGAATTGGCACTCAGTTGGATCCATTTCTTTTTCGGTGGCATGAACTGTCATGTTGTTGTCCCTCAGGTTTTGGTTGTTGCTTCCATGACAGGCAAGTTTTCAATTTTATCATAATCCCGGGGCAAAAAGTGTTCTCTTCACCAGCTCACCCTGTCCTTTTCCTGTGTTGCCCATAAAGCGGCCACACTTCACTTGATTATTCCAGCGAGGTTTTTCTGTCAAGAAAATAACCTATTTTCTGTTTACAGCAACAGGTAATAGTGCATTTTCAAACTGCTTTTATATATACACTGTCATCATCCATACAGTCAAATTTGAACACGTCATTAAATATTCAGTTCTTTATTAAGAAATGTTCACATAATGATGCTTTACCTTAGTTTTTATTTACCTCTGGGGAAAAAGTGATTCAGTTGCACTTAAAAAACACAATGACTTAGTCATTAAACAAAAAAAAAAGTTTCTTAACTAAAGGAAAATGTTAGCATACCTTACCCCAAATAGCACCTTTTGTTCCCTTTGCTTTAAGTAAATCTGAGGAAACTTTGCCCCAATCCTCACTTTCAGCTCTTAAGCATCCAATTGGATAAGTATGTGAGCTTTAACTCTACCTAGAATGTTCAATTTCTAAGTTTTCAGTCAGTCCTTGTTAGATTTACTGGTAAGTTTTGAGTCATTGTCACATTTTAGGCTCCGATTCTTCTTGAGCTTTAATTTTTTTTTTTTAAGTTAAGTCTCACATTTTCCTCAAACACCCTTTTTGAACAGAATTCATAGTGGATTCAGCACTGATTAGCTGGCCAGATTCAGCTGCAGCAGAGCATTCTCAAACTTTGACACTAATGCAACTAGTGTTCATTTGGGAGGGATTGACTCCAAAAGCTCTTTTTTATTGTCAGAAAATTGGGCTTCCAAAGTAATCATTTGCTTTTGAAAATTTTTTTAATAATTTTTTATGCCAGTAACTTCATTATAATAACCAGTTTTTGGTTTTCTTGGCTTTTAAATCTAAAGGGTTTGCTCCATTAAAGGAAAGAGATTCAAAGTCCCTACCTGTACTGTGTCATTGTTGGCCTCACTTAATGAAAGGAACATCATACATGACAGGAGGCAAATCAGCAGACAAGATAGACAACTTAGAGGCCAACACCATGACTGCAGGCCAGCACAGATGGGCAAGGAGGAGGCAGTCGACAGACTAAAACTGAACACACTGACCAGATTACCAATGAAGACACACCTGAGGAGGCAGAAACAGTGGTGATGTTAAGGGGGAAGACAGGGGGGAAAAAAGTAAGATGTGGGGTTCTGCTTATTGTGTCCCACTGTGGGTGGCATGTATGTTTGTATGCTCTTTTGCACACATGCACATGCTAGGCTGGGGGAGCTGAGGCGTCTAAACACCACAGTGTAACCATCTGTTGCCATCAGCAACCGTGGTGGTGGTCCTCGTCTGACTGTGACCTGGGTCACTATGCCCACAGTGCTCACCACTGGTATGGACACACACACACAGCTCAGTGTGAAAATAACTCACTGGTCTGTGAGACATGTCTTGAAATTCAGCCCTTTCAGCTTCTTTCTCTTTTTCCCATTTTTATTTGTCATCGTTTTAAAAATATAATCATATTTTATAGTACTTTCAAAATAATCACCTTAGCTGAAATAGATGCTATTTTTATCATTTGAAAGAAGTGAGAAATATGTGTGTATGTATGTATGTATGTATGTATGTATGTGTATATATATAATTTAAGATGCTATTAATTTCATTAATGCAGACTTGTACTAGACTCCTTAGTACATTTCCTGTGTGACAGGGGCTGTTGCTTTGAATCCTTAATGGAGATATTGGATAATTAGAGCAGTGGCACATAGATAAATCCCTGAACTAATGCTCCTTCTCCCTTCATGCTCGCTTCAGTTATCTCTTAGAAACAAGAATACAGAGACACTGGGCTGTGTGTGTAGGAGAGAGGTGAGGGGGTGGTTTCAGGCAAGCATGTGCTCCTGTGTGCATATGTAGGGCTACATTTCACCCTCTGGGCAAGATGTTGGTGGCAGTCAAAAAGCTGGCACAGAAGAACTCCAGAATCAGCAGGAGAGGATACTGCTGGTTTCAGAGGGCAGGAGGAGAGACAAAGAAAAACAGAGCTGGGGGAGACATTGAAAAGAGGCATTATTGCCTAGCTCCACCACCGTCCTCTCCACCTATGACATTTACAGTCTGACATTTAATGCCAAAAGAACATCCGCAGATGACAATCTCTCTCTTTTCATTTGCCATTTTATTCTTTCAGCCAAAGAGCTTCACATCAGCCACACAAATTCAGTATAAATTTACTTTCTACCAGTGACTTGGTCAAGTCCACTTTTTGTTGTTTTTAACCTCCCCCTTATTTATTTCTAGCAGCTTTTTTTGATGTGCCACTATGCAATCTGCTCTGTGGCCTCTAATTTCACTTGGATTGGAGGTGTACATGTTTGGCCAGGAAGGGAACACCACAGAACATAGAACAAGTGTTGACACAGTTGGCTGGAGGCTTCAGAACAGCAAGTAGTGAACCTGTTTGTTGTGCAACTGCCCATTAGAAATGGCTTGATTGTGGTCAGTTGGGCACCGTTTCCATAACAGCTCTGGCACCGAAACAGCAGCTAATGTTAGGTGTTAAATTGTGATTTTTAGAAATTGAAAAAATTAGGACCTTAAGCTGATGAAGTCCTGACTTAATTTTTGCAATGTGTGTCTGGCCTTACTGTCCACCAAGCATTTACTAGTTATGTGAGAGTTTGCATATTCACTATTCAGTCCATTTTTCACGTTGTCATTTTCTGACCACAGTCTTCAATGTATTTCATTGGAATTTTATTTTTATTGACCAACATAAAGTAGTGCATAATTAAGTAGAAGGCATGGCTTTCAGTGTTTTTACACTTAGAAATGTGAAAAGTGGCCATATGTATTCAGTCGCCTTTACTCTGATACCAAATGAATAAGATTCATTGCAACTTGCAATTTGCCTCAGAATTATCCTAATTAGTAATTAGTACACTTTTTTTGTAATTCAGTCTAATCTTACATTCAGCTTTCTGGTGAAGACCTTGGTAGCTACTGGATAAACAGCATCATGAAGACCAAAGAACAATACAGATAGGCCAGGGATAAAGCTTTGGAGAAGTTTAAAGCAGGGTTAGGTTATAAAGCAATATCCCAAGCTTTTTAAGTCTTCCAAAGCACTGTTCAGTCCATTACCTAAAAAAAGGAAAGGGTAAATCTACTAAAACATGTCTGTGGTCTGTTGACAAGTCACCAGCTAGTTGTGGTCTCCATATATGTGGCATTTATGGAAAATTAACAAGAGAGAGCCATTGTTTAAAGAAAGCCATAAGAAAAATCACTTTTAAGATTGCCACAAGCCAAACAGAAAGAAGGCTCTCAGGTTGGATCAGACTGAATTTGAAATTTTTGGCCTGCACTCAAAACAATTGTAGACAACTAATGCCAGGTAGAGGCAGCATCATGCAGTGGGTGTCTTTTTATTGACCAGAGACAGGGTAGCTTGTCAAAGTATATGGGAGGCTGGATGGAGCTAAATACAGAGCAATCTTAGAAGAACCTTTTGGAGTCTCCAAAAGATCTGAGTCAGGGGTAGATGTTCACCTTCCAGCAGGATATCAACCCTTAACATACAGCCACAGCTAAAATTAACTGGTTTATATCTATTCATATTTATGAGTTAGAATGGCCTAGACAAAGTCCAAACCTAAATCCAGTGGAAAATCTGTAACAAGGACTGGAAATCCTTGGGCAAAAAATTGTGTTGACATGACCCTAAAGATTTGCTGCTATAACTGCATCTAGAGGTGGTTTTACAAAGTAGTGACTCAAGGGACTGAATGCAAATGCGTGCCACACATCTTATTTGAAAAGAGAAATTGAAATCCATGTATATTTGTCTTGCTCTATCACATAAAATCATAATAAAATACACAAGTTTGTGCGTAAGTAATAAAATGTGACTAAGTGTATGGGGGGTGTGAATACTTTTGCAAGGCCCTCCAGCTTAGGTGACCTGTATAGTGTCCTCAAGATCACGTTCAAAGTCACGCACTGTGTCTCTGTGTCCCAGTATTGAGCGGAAATGTCCCTTTACCGGTCCTTGATGCTACCTGGCCCACCATCATCCATCATCTCCTTCTTGCTTCCTCCTTTGGGACAGAAAGAGCATCACAGTGAGCCCTCAGAAACCAATTAAAATGGAGCTGGCCGTGCCAGCATGGGGACGGTAATGGCGCATTTCTAGTGCTTCTGCATGTGGCACAGTTGCGTGCTGTTGAGTTTTGTTTTTTTGCATTCTGTCAGCTTTTGAAAATAAAGTGGATTAAGTAAATGATTAGCTTTTTTCTGTGCAGAAGTGAAAATGTCATTTATGTGCATATGAAAAGCTGGTGATTTCTCTACCGTGGGCTATTAAGCTCCAAGATTTCCTGCAGCAGCCTTCTCATGTCCAGCTCACCTAATTCTCCTCTGTGCATCTTTAGCACCTCAAGTTTTCCTTTTTTCCCCCATCCACTTCCTCTAAATGTCCCATGCTCTTGTCATTTTCCCATCATTCTAGTGACCTCGGTCAGCACAGAGATAGATTCTGCTCCTTTTAGAGGCTTTTATCGACCGGACTACTTTGATTTGCTGATCGAGTTTTAGTGCTGAACAATGAGCCTTATTGTTACTACACAAGCAGACATAAAATGGACCAGTGGCGGTGTAAATGCTCGCAATTCCTGTCCATAAAGGAACAATTACAGCAAAATGTCAGCTGTTTACTTTTTTATGACTCTTAGAAGTGAGCTGGAATGTTATAATTGGCCTCAAATTGATTTTGACGTCCGACACATAATGTTCTTCACATATCTTCTTTGATTATCTTATAACATTCTTTACAAGCTGACTAAGTGAATTATTAATATTTATGCCAGTACCACCATCGGTTTGTTTGTGACTTCTTATTTTTCTGAGAGGCTTTCACACTGCAGATAACTTCAGCGGCCTTACGCAGCGTGCATATCATCTCTCAGTGCCCCCTGCTTTCTTCTCCTGTTCTCCTCCCCCTCCTATAATGAGCAGATGCTATCTGCGCTCTGCTGCTTAGTCAGACACAATGGGCCTGACACAAAGCCTTCAACACAACAGGACAAGGATGCTACAAAGAAGAAAACAGAGGCGCTGAATGGGCGTAAAACGTTGTGACGGCAAGCGGAGAATAGAGCGAGTGTTTAGGCTGGCGGCTTTTATCAAAAAGGCCCTTTTGTTTGTGCTGTTTAGCTGTTGATGTAACAACTTGTGTGTATGTGTGTTTGATAAGCTGCCACTTATTGAGAAAGAGAAGTTGATTAACATATCTAAAGATTCTGGCAGGGGAACTACTCTGAGCCAGTCATTTTGCTTTTAAAATGCACATTTAGAGCAAAATAAAAGGCGCAAGTTGGAAGAAACTTGAAAAGGTTTACTATCCACATATTTACATATTCACTATCACAGTTAAGATGATGTTATCTGTGCCATACATTGTTTTTATTCTGATAACTTGGACTTAAAATATAGAAATAAGGAATTCACAAAGAAGTCTTAAAATCTTCACACACAGTAAATTACTTCTTTTGGCTGTTTTGTCTTTGAGTAACACAAGTTTACTAAATTAGTATCAGCAGGTGAATTAGTTGGGGTATCTTTTCAGGTAGCCAGCCTGCAGTGGACTACTTAACAGCTGTAGATTTAGAAGTTTTACCTTAATAAGATTGATGGGTGGTTCTCCTTTAGTGTCCATACCATGATTCTTGGTGTTTTTTTTATGTATGTAAAGATTTCCAAACAGAAAATTTGTACCTATTACAAGTGAGGAAGAAGTGTAATAGCTTTATTTCAACCAGCTGACCAGCAGTATGCAGCACTGGCCTCATACAGGTGGAGCCAACCAGGTCACTCAGGGCACATTCTGTGGCATCGTCTTTAAAGGATTTTGAAATAACAATTTTAGCAGTTTGTAAACCATGATTTATTTATTTTTTTTTTTTTACAACTTCAGTGTATCATTGACGCAAGAGAAAGTCATTAAAGGTTTAGGAGGATGCTAGCCTGGTAAAAACCAGCCCCTTGCTCTACGCTTTGCTTCGTACAGTTGAGCTTAAAACAGCAACAAGTGCTGCAGTGAAGTAAGAAGTATAATAAAACATGTTTCAGAGGCATCCAAGAAAAAGCGAAGATGGTATATGCAAACGAATCTTAATGAAACCTTAAAATCTACTCAGTGGGTTTGGAAGAACAAATAAATGAAAACCAATGGTTACTTTCCCTGAAAAACAAAGTTCCCAATTATCAGAACATAGGTTAAACCCACCGCTGCAATTACAGAACAAACACATTTATTACTTTTTGATGTGATGAAGGATTTTTGAAATTAGAACTTTCACATATAATATTTACCCCACCCACATCATGACACCCAACCAGCAGCATCACCCCCATTCCCAACTCAGTCCACCCTTTCTCCCTCTGTGTTGCTTCAAATGACCCCACTGCCCTGTCATCCTCTAATCCAATTAGCTTTAGGCCTAATTGTGGTAGAAGTGACTGATTACCATTGTCTGCATATAGGGCTGGATGAATAGGAAGTGATTAGCGACCAGGCTGGCACTTGGTAGCTATTAGCACCTCTGCCTCACCTCTCACAGACCTTGAGGGGAAAGAAAGGGGATCCCTTGTTAAAGACTTTGTGAGTGTGAAATGCACAGATCAATCATCACGAGCTGAACGTGAACGAGAGAGAGAATGTGAGTCTGAGAGGCATAGGTCCAATGTGACGATTGGCAGACTGGGATTGTTTTACTGAACAGAGCTGGAGTTAATGGGGCTGATGAGGTAGCACTTCTCACACAGCACAATGACCATAATAATGTTCATCATGCAGTATAATACAGTCATTTGGAAAACTATTCAAACCACTTGAACTTTTTCCACATTTTTGACTTTACAGTCCAAATCTTACATGTATTTTCTTGGGCTTTTATGACAGAACAACACAAAGTTGCACCTATTTGTAAAGAGGACGGAGTTAAGAATTATGGCATTCATTGTGATTCTGTCCCCCCCCCTTCCTTAAATACTTTGTACAACCTCTTTTTGATACAACTACAACTTCCCAATTTCAAGTTTTTTGCTAGCGTTCTTTTAGGATTACTCTGTATTCAGCTCTATCAATCCTCCCATAAGCTCTGAGCAGCTTCCTGGTCATTCTGGAAGAAACGTATCCCCAGCATCATGTACTTAATGTAAACACGGAGTCTATTTATTAAGTAGATAGGTTCTGAAGGCAGTAGGTTGTTTTGGAGTTGTTCTAGGGGTGCCAGAGTAAAGGAGATTTTTTTCATTAAAAAAATCCCTCAGAAGCCATATATCATTTGTTCCACTTCTCAGTTATATATTACTTTGCTTTGGTCTGTGATATGAAATTACAAGAATTAAAAAAAAAAAAAAAATCATAGAAGTTTGTCTTTGTAAAAAGACAAAATTAGAAGAAGAAAAAAAATCCAAGAATAATACATACTTTTGCAAGAAGTTGTTTCATTTTTTTGCATAGGGTCATTTAGCTCTTTAATAACCAATTGTATGCATTGCACTTCCATTCATTTCTATGAACTAACTATCTATCTTATTGTTTGCTTGTCTTTCCACCAGCTCTACCCGGAGACAGGGCCCAGACAGGGAGGGACCATGTTGACCATCACTGGTGAGAACCTGGGTCTGCAGTTCAAAGACATCCAAAACGGAGTCCGCATCGGGAAGGTGACATGCAACCCTCAGGAGGATCAGTACATCAGCGCTGAGCAGTACGTCGACACTAAAAGTTATCTACCCATCCATTCATATTACATCTAAAACTCTCTACTTCCCTGCTTGTCCTAGTCCCATATCGATGTGACACTGGGCGTTAAGCACAGCAATCTCTCTCTGAGACCCTGTTTCATAAAACCTGCAAAGGTTAAAAGCTGTTTCCTCCTCTCTAACAGAGCCAATTCCTTTCATACCGCCCCAAGCTGTGAATGGTACCACCACGCTGCAGACGTGCAGTCCATGTGAATGTGACGGCAGCTAACAATGAACTTTTATTCTACAAAAAATGAGAATAAATAAAGTGACTCATGTAGCCTCCTACACTGGATTTATTTTTCCAACTACTCTGATTTTAAGATGTACCAAATTAATTGTATTTTGATATTGGAAGTGGGTGGTTTTCAGCCTATAAAACTGCCCCATAGCTAAAAGGTTGTCATGTGAACGCCTCCTCTCATTAAGTTATATTTACTGCTTTCTGGGAAATTCTGTATCACAGCGGGTGTCGTAGATTTAATTTAACTCTCATTTAATAACTGCAGCAGTACATTCTGAGAAACGTATTATTTGCAACAGCCAGAAAATCCCGCCGCTTTATGTTGAGGCACAATCTGTTTTGATATGACTGAGGACTTTGTTTTAACTGTGAAAGGTCACTTCATCTCTTCAGAGCTTTTTTATTTCAGATGTAAGTAATATCATGTGAGTCATTTATTACACTTCACTCACCATCAGAAAGATAAATGGTGTTCTGTTGCAACTACTCTGAAATATCTTAAGCTTCATTGTTTTTTGCAAAGCTTTTAATACGCCTTGATTTTTTTTTTTTTTTTTTTTTTTTTTTTTTTTTTTTTTTTTTTTTTTTTTCCACATTTTGTCACGTTATAACCACAGGCTTTCACAAATATAGAGATGGCACCTTTGCAAACTTATTCTTCATCTAACAATGGTTTTTCAAAAGTTTATTCTATGATGAGATGAAATAACATACAGATGGATTCTATTTACTAATTCATTAAGTTTTGAAAACTTGCTATTTGTAAACAATTTTGAGTAGGTGTCCTTTGCCTTCCATTTTAGAATTGAGCACTACTCTGTGTTGGTCTGTCACATAAAAATTAAACATAGCGGTTTGTGGTTGTAATGTGACAAAATGAGTTTTGCTGCACAGCCCCAGCTGACTTAGTTTTCTGTGTGCCGCCTCACTAAGAAGAAAAGGCAAGAAATGTGACTGATGGTTTGACAGTAAAAACAACAGAACGCAATTCTGCTCTCCCCAGTGATGACAGGTGTCGCCGAAATGTGTAGTGACATGTCAATTGTGATCTATAATTTACAAACTCTGATTTCGCTTTTCTGTCTATAACAGTGGATTCGAGAGGAAACAAGGTGACTTTTTCTCCCAGACTGCCTTAGTGAGACATAAGTGTAGCTGCATTTAACCAAGAGATGGACTGATCAGAGAAATCTCTGATCAGACCCACATCCGGACTGATCAGGGATTTGGTGACCGATGATTTTTGTAAAGCTCTGATCATTTTGACATAGAAATGATTCCCAATTCCTAAAAGCTATGAAAAAAAATCAATTTCTCAACTGTCCACATGAGTTGAATATTTCTCAAAAACAGCCCAGACTTAGCTACAGAGCTGCCTCTTTCTGTATGGAACAAAGGTGTTCATAAAAATAAAACAAAAAGGCTCTATTTTATGTTATTTTTTAGATTATTAAATCAATGACAGTATATATTATTTATAACTATACATGAGGCTTAGCAGTCTTTGACTTGACTTATTATTAGTTATTTGTATAGGGACTACAGCCTCCATCACAGTGTGTGAGATGCAGTAATCCAGTTCTACAGTTAATAAAATATTGATATTTTAAAACAAACAAACAAAAAAAAAAACATGACAGACATGTTAAACTATCCTTGGCATATATTAGCAATTAACATGTTTAGCTTTACTTACTGTGAACATCAGCCTCTTTGTGTATTCTGTGTGGGATCTTTTTGTGTTTGGAAGTCAAATTTTCAGAGTTTTTGGTTGAAAATGTGACAAATTCTTAATTTCGATAGTCTGCACGCTCGGAGTCTCCCTAACCCAAAATTTAGTATCCGTTATGCCTACCACACATATATAGTTTATTGATGGTGGCCAAGATAAACTACTTAGTAGCGCTTCTGATGGATTGTACCTGTATAAACCTCTGTCAGACATGACTAAAATAGTTTCGTTAACATCTTCCTTATGTGCTTTAAAGTATAAAACATAGTGAAAAATATAATTTTTGGCTTGTAATACTAATAGTAGTGCCTAAACAATTGGCGAATCCCACTGTTTTCCATCTTGCAACCAGTCCCCAAATCAGGTGTGATGTAATTCCCTGCTCTGACCTTCGTCCTCCAAGACAAATCAAACACAATATAAGCAAGATAAGACCAACTTTTGATCTCATGGAAAGGAAAATCACTTGTAAAATTAGCTCAAAAAACAGTATAAAGTGCAAAAAAATGATAAAACAGTTGATGAAAAGTAGAATATAAATAAAAGTATAGGGCACCACATGGCTCAGTGGTAGAGCAGGGCCACCATATACAGAGGCTACAGTCCTCGATGCAGTTGTCCCCATGTTCGATTCCCATCCCCGGGCCTTTTTGCCGCATGTCTTTAAAAAAAAAAAAAGAAGAAAGAAATAAAATAACAAATACAAAAATTCAAGAATAGACTATGTACATAATTACTTTTCATTCCCTGTGATGATGGTAATATATGTGTGTTATTTCATAGCCCCCTCTTAAATAAGGAAGATAACAGAATACATCTAAACTGTTGAGTTGGACAATTTTAGAGCAGTGAGAATGAAAGATTTACATTAAGTCTTTTGTACACTGAGGAAGTATCAATCTGACCCTGACAGAGCTGTCCAAAGCTTCCACTCTTGGTAGACTGTTAACTGTGAGACTTCCAAACGATTGCCAACATTTCCTAGTCCAGCAGGATTCGTGTCTGATATAACTGGACTCTTCAAAAAAGATAAAACAAGCCAAATTGGCTATAATAGTTCAGTCTCCTGTAACTGGAAGTAAGTTTTAAAACAGCTTTACAGATTTAGTGGTTCCTCTGTCTTAACTTCTGAAACACCTTACTGAAACTAATAATAGCTAAATTCTTCCCTCAGTAACACCATCTATGCTGAAGAGTGTTGTCAGAGTGACCGGTATGTTCACTGATCTTAAAATAATATGATTTTTACCAATCAGGGTTGGTAAAGCGTAATATCATCCAATTCCACTCACCAGCTGATTACTTGTGTGTATGTGTTGTTTAACCTTTTCAGCTCTGTGATGGTGCAAATCTGTTACAGCAGCACACTGAGGAGGAGGAGGAGGGCGTGGTAGGCAGTTAGGCTGTCATCCTAATTACAAGTGATGTTAGCCATATGGAGCCATTAGTGGCCTGGTTTCACTTGATGTTCCTGTAACCCTATCAGATCTGGAGAGGAGTCTTTAGGACTGACAGCACAGGTCAAAGGTCAGCAGCTAGAAAAAGAGATGGGCGGAGGAGGTATCTAACAGCTTGGCAAAATGTGAAGACATTGTTCTCACTTCCACTCTTCATCCTTTTTGTTCTACCGGCACTTGTACTTTATCCACCCTTCACCCGGTCTCTGTTTCTTTGGTTGAATTGAAGGAAATAGAACGTTGTCATTCATCTCAATCATTAAATAATTACAAGCTGGGTTTGACTTCACTTTGGGAAAAGCCTCTTGTGAGAAAAAGGCTATTGCTTTATTAGTAGTAATGTGTCACAATATGGCTTGTTTCATTCTCTACTATTTTACATTTCAACATATGAGATACTTTTTAAGTACTTAAGTGCCAGCTTAGTGTAGCCACCTGTCTTCTGTGCAGCACTGAAGCCACATTTCTAACTGAGAGTTGTCCAGCATTTTAATAGCGGCCCCCTGTCATACCGGGAGACCTGGGAATAAATGAAAGGGAAAGTAAAAACAATTGATGCGCACGGCATCAGAATGTGAAATTCATTGTCGCCACCGTGCCACAGTTGCCATGGCCACCTGTAGGGAGGAAGGAAGCAGCAGAGTTAACAACTTATCCCAGGGTGGGGAAGCTGAGGAGATGTGTAAGATATGAGCACGTTCAATTAATCAGCCTCTCTCACTTTAATGTTCTCTCCTTCTTTCCTGAGCTCTCTCTTTCTGTCTCTCTGGTCTGCACTCTCGCCCTTTCTCTCTGTCTCATTCGTTCGCTCTGGCTAATTAACAGTCAACTGTGTCTCCAGTGGTTGAAACATGAAGTTTGTGTGTATGTATGTATGTGTGTGTGTGTGTGTGTGTGTGTGTGTGTGTGTGTGTGTGTGTGTGTCCCTGTAGGCTGCACCACCACTCTTCTCGTTGCTCGATAATTTCTCCAGTGGATTTTCATTTGGCCAGCCAGCGCCCAAGGCCATGTGCTCTGCTTATGGTTCTACAGTACGAGATAATGCAGGCTTAGTGTACACAGGAGCAGAGAAAACTCTTCCATTTCGGATGAGATTTTCTCTGAACATTTGTTTTGTTGTTTCTATGAAGGACACGATGTAGCTACAGGAAAGACAGATTTTAGACTCGCATTGACGGATTACGAAAAATGCTCCTTTTCTCTTCAGAACATCATGAAGTTTACTTGAGGATCTCCTGGTATTTGTCCTCCCCAAAGTATTTTTTTTTTTGTTGCAAGTTGTTCTAAAATGTGTTCTTGGGGTTGAATTGGAGCAGTCACAAAAGATAGAGATTTTTGTCTTTTATGACAAATAAAGGCGTTCTGAAACTAGCATCCCTCAACAGGCATCCGAGAATCTTTTTAAAAATGATAATAAATAAGTTATTTATTATTGTTGCAGATACTGATCTCAAAGTGGAATAAGAAGAATGTCATAAATATATAAAAACAACCTACATTGCTGGTCTTGGAGTAAATGAACACTCATTTTAAACTTGAATGTTGGACATTTGAATTGTTCATGGAATGATGTTACAGCATGAATTTGATGCAGATTTTCATCTAATCCACATAGACTCAAATGTCTGCATAATTCTAACTTTTAATCTATTTAAAGTTTCTTAGCAAGTTGCACCTCAGCCAAAAGCTTTATAGCCATCAACAAGCTTCCGGCATAATTCTGGCTGGATATTTGTCCAGTCTTCTTATCAGAGATGATAGAATAGTTTCCAAGCCTGGACCTGCCTTTTAAACACAGAACACAAAATTTCAGTAGAGCTGTTCCAGAAGCCTAATGTTGGTCTGCTTTATCCATCCTGAAATCAATTCTGTTGTGTGCTTTGGATCTTTGTCCCTGGAGGATCAGTGGGAAGAGTAGTTATCTTGCAGTCAGAAACTTGATGCTTCCTCCCTCACCACTTGTCGATCTGTCTTTGAGCTCGTTTCATAACCCCATGTTGCATAACGATCTCTGTTTGTGTGTCCTGCTGGCTGAATGTGGCTCTGGTGCTGGGGTGCCCAAGTCCAGAGCTCAAGAACTACTATCCTGCAACCTTTGGATGCATCCCTGCTCCAACACACCCGAATCAAATGGCTGAATTCTCCCATTGGCATGTCATTCAGCTTTGCAGAGGCCTGGTATAAACTATGATGAAACACCAAGTCCATGCTTGGAAACCAGCCAATTTAACTCAGCTCTACCATTTTTTTATTTTTTTTTATATAAGAAGAATCGTCAAATGTCAAGCCAAAGTTATGTCAGGAGCTTCTTTGCAGCTATAAAAATAGTGATATTTCTCTACAGCTTGCTAAGGGACATTTTCCCAAATGTTGGTTGAGGTGCATGTATATATTTGTGCCTAAATTTATTTTGATCCCTTGAACCTTTTAAAATTAATTGCTGATCCAAGTTGTCATAATTTAAAAAATTAAATTCAAAAGCATCAATAAATTGTTTATCCATCCCTACAACGAGTGTATGTGAGGAACTGTTGCTGCAGTCTAAATGTGGTGGTTTTGTTCCTTCAAAGGGGACAGTTCCAGTTCTGCCAGTAAAAACACACACAGATCTCTGTTGGCTGGCTGAAATGAAGCACTGTCAAACTCCAGCATTCTTCAAGATAAAGAGAAATGAGACTGATGCATATAGACCGACTCAGCAAGTAACCACTTTAACTCCTCTCTCCATCTCTTCTAGGATAGTGTGTCGATTGAATGATGCAACAGGTTACAGAGTGCAGGAGGCTCAGGTGGAGGTCTGCGTGAGGGACTGTACCCACCCTGACTACAAAGCTGTTTCATCTAAGGCCTTCACCTTTGTGGCAAGTATTTCTAATTTGAAATACAGCTATGACAGCCAATTTTAGGATTAATTTATAATTGCACTGACAGCCATGTTAAAAGCACCTGACCTTCTGTACCCTCTGTCTCCTTCGTTAGTCTCCATATTTTACCCGTGTCCACCCCTCCGCCGGTCCTCTGTCTGGAGGAACAAGGATCACCATTGAAGGCAGTCATCTTAATGCAGGCAGCGCTGTAGCTGTGAAGATTGGCCTTCACCCATGCACCTTCGAAAGGTGAGAATATTTATTCTGCTTAATGTACTTTAGTTGAGATTTTGTTTTGAACTACTACCAATAATCTTTTTTTCACATAACACCCTTTGCGATAGGTTTACTCTGAGTTGATGTAATGTTGTTGCACTATTAAAGGGAATGTAATCACTCATTACTCATTTTAAGGCTGGATGTTCTGTGGTGCTGCTATCTTAGAGTTGTGCTAATTAAAGCACCCCTTTCATCAGAGACTGATGTACACTTGTCCTGACCGCTGCAAGACGCTGAAATCAAAAGTTGCTAAGGCTACTTCTGGAACAAGTGTTGGTGTTTTGAGATTGTTTTGGTTGGAGTTAGGGATACACAGAGCGACATGACTTGGCCATTTTTCAGCTTGACTTTCCCAGACCAGTCACCTACTGCTCGAAATTTCAATTATCTGATTTTCCCAATCAGAGAACCCGCTATCTCTTGGGATTACAGTTCATGCTAACAGTAACACTCTTCTGTGATGAGGCCACTGCTGAGGAAAGAAGACTCTAGTTTAGCTGCTTATTAGTATCAGTTAAGTGTTTAAAATTATGTCAGGGGAACCACAGAGATGCAAGAACCTATGTGAAAAATATAATTATCTGCCATGTGTCAAGATGTGTTGTTGTTCATTCTGGCTGCAAGAGAGCAAGACCTTCAGCAGACAACAGAAATGTTGAACAGAGAATAGCATAGTTGCTATTTTTAGTCCTTTTGAACTTTTAATCACTGTCTGTCATCAAACATGATGGATTTGGAAATGTTGGTGACCTTTTGGAAATCATAAAGAACTTGCCATCTCTCAGGAATACACTCGCAGACTGCTGTTTTAGCAATGGTAGCTGTCAACTGCACTAGCTTATGACATGCCCTTTTACACTTACATTGTGAGGTCACCTCTACTACTAATATAAACGGTTATTAATATCTTACAGACCTTAAAGAGAAATCAGAATCAGCTGAGATTGATACATGCAAATCAACACTTCACAAAAAAAATCAGTGATCAGAAAGTGGCCACAAAATTCGGAATGGTGCATCTCTAGTTGGATTTTTATTCTTATGTTTCTCAATAGACAATAACTAATTATGTCGTATGTGTTTTCCTTCCACTGTTTAGATTTAATCAGGCTTTCATTCTCTCCCTATATATGTAGTGTGCAATAATTATGTATTAGCAATTCCTGGTTGCTGTCTGTGATTTCCTTCAGGTCTGAGGAATGCAGCGCCTAAGAGGATGACCTGCAGGACTGTAATTCACAGCAATTTTGAGAGTGATAGTTTAGCTTTTCCAGAGGAAACTGATATCACTGCTCAGTTATGTTGTGAAAGGCTTAAGTGCAAAACCCTCATTTTGTCAGAAATATGACTATAATTTAAAAGCAATGATGTGGTTGGGAATGATTGCAGGAACAAATGTAGCTTGTGTTGAACCCCGGTCTTTATTTTTTTTTTTTTAAGAAATAGTTGTTTTGATTGATTATTTAGTTGACAGAGTCAACAATCGGTTTCATATTTTTGTTTTTGGGCTCGGTTAAGATGTGCTAGGATTGCAGAACAAGGAGATGTAAATCCAGTTACAAATGACCCATACATCTTGAGTTATTATTTGGTGTACCAATGAGCACGCAGTTATATATACAACAGTGAAAAAACTTTTAATGACTCTGAAATTTATTCCTACGCTCTATTTTTAGAGCCAGTTCTTTCTCATATGTGTTTTGAAAGTTGCTTCTGTCTCAGATACAACAAGTGACGGGTTGAGTTAATGAGCTTGGACTCTTCAAGATTTTTTAAGCACATCAAAAGAAAAAGTGGAAACCAATTTAAAGCTCTGTAGCACATCACCAGAAAGGTGAATATAATAGTCTTGGCCTTTCATTCACTGAGCAGCAATAACCTTTATGGCCAAAGTAATGACCTGGTTGAGTCTATCTTTTTAATGCGTCTTTGTATTCAGTGGGGCCTTTGCTTTAATCAAAGCCTATTTACCCCAAGTCACTCATCCTCTTATCTCCCCGTGCAACCCCCTTTTTCTTTCCTGCTCCTTTTTCTTTCCATATCCTCTCTTGGCTTCTTTTGTGTGGCAGCAACCTTGTCAAAAAATACGTTCGTGGCACCACAGGCACTCTCTACTTCGACGGCGTTGTGAAAATGGTTGCTATGGAAACACAGCACCAGAGGAATGTGGAAAATCTTTTCCATTTCTCTCTTTTTTTTTTTTTTTTAATTGTCCTTCAATTTTTGCTTTCTTTTTTCATCCCTTCCTCTGTCTCCTCTCAGTCTGAGGACATCGTTGTTGTTGAAACTGCCCCCCTGGGATGCAGCAACAACATGTTCAACAAAGCCGCCTGATAACCCAGTTTTTTGGTCAGTTGCCCAAACCTCGCCCTGTAAAACTGCAAGTTGCCAAGAACAGGCTCCAGGAATTTGTTTTCACACTTCTTTTCCTCCATCTTCCGTCTCCATTTTACTTTCACAGCAGATCTTGGAGGAAGAGTTGCGTACTGATCGGCTTGCTCTTTTCACAATCAGATTTAAGCACTGCTCCACACCAGTATACAAGCATCTACAGGGAAACTGAAGAACTTAACCAGATGACTAATTAACTTACAGTGTCTTACAAAAGTATGTATGTCCCTATTTATACACACACAAGTATTCACACAAATTTTAAATTTTTTGTCCCATTACAACCAAAACTTTAAGTGGATTTTATGTGACCAAGTACTCCATAATCATGAAGCAGAATATAAATGATGGTTTTCTAATTTTTATAAACAAAAATGAGAATTGTGTGGCAATTCTCATTTTTGCCTTCCGATTCAAAAAATATTAAGACTACTTTCTCTGCAATAACAGCAGCAAGAGTTTTGAGCCGTGTATCTTTGCGCACATAGAGACTGAAAAATGTGCATATTCTTCATTGCAAAACAACTCGAACTCAGTTAGACTGGATGGGGAACAGTTTTCAAGTCTTGCCACTGATTCTCATTTGGATTTAGATGTGGTTTTTGTCTGAGCCATTCTAACATGAATAAACTTCAGTCTGAACTAGCAGACCTGGAGTACACTGAATTTTATTTAATTGGTTTTAGTGAAAGGGTCTAATTAATGTGGACACTGCACTGTTTTTTCATAGATTTTTAAACTGTGTCATTTTCCTTCCACTTCATTATTACAAACTATTTTGTTTGTTTATAACATAAAATCCCCATAAAATGGGTGAAAAGGTTCAAATGCTTTTACAATGAAGATGTGTTGAATTACATTTTATGCGCATATATTCAAGCTTGTGTAAAACTTTTCCCAGTGATGCTTAAACTCGCCACTACAAACGGGTTGCATGAGGTTTCCCAGCTGGTTGTAGCTGGTTGTGTGTCTGTCAGAGAGAGGGTTACATCACTCTCGGAGACAACCAGCTAAATCAGCTATTTCAGATTTGTTAGCCAGACAAAGCACACGAGGGAAGGGAGAGCCAGAGAGACAACTTAGAACTTCACCACATTGTGGTTTTAGCTCTTAGTGAAAGATATTTGCTTTGTGGATCAGTAATTGTCAGCATTAAGTTGTGTGTGTGCACCTCTGCTATTTTATTGCCTGTGATAAATAATTTAAAAGATAAGGTTTTTCTTTCCAGTGTTTGTCTCAAACACAGTTTGTCTCTAGTCTGAGTCCTTGGAAAAGTAAGTCGAATCTTTATCTCATCTTTCCATCTTGTCCCCTTTCTTCTCGTCCAGGCGGAGCAGCAAGGAGATTGTCTGTGTGACGCCGGCTGGGCAGGCCCCGGGCCCCACTCCAGTCATGGTGGACATCAATGCTGCAGAGCTAAGGAACCCAGAAGTCAAGTTTAACTACACAGATGATCCCACCATCCTCAAGATCGAGCCTGACTGGAGTATCGCCAGGTACGGCAGCCATCACAGCCTTTCTGCAAGTCGTCTTCTTGTCCCAACTGTGAATACATAATCTGTGAAATGATTGCCACGGTTGTTTAGAGGAAATTTAAACAGGTTTTATTGTCATTAGTAAACGCATCATTTTAAATATCCCTTTCCAGTTTAAATATCTTCTATATGACTCAATCTTGCGCTGCTGTTCAATAAATTAGCATGGTATTTGATATTTTGTTATCTATAATTTACATCTGTACAGTGTTTGATCTCCAATTCTCCTTGATGTGCTGTACATCTGCAGAACACACACAAAAGCATCAATACATTATTAATTCTTTGAGGTGGTTAGACCTCCAGTTAAGACCCTTCTTTTAAAGGAGTATAGCCATCCTAACTCAAACACGAACTCTCTGTGAAGCGTGATGAATGTTTTATTTTGCCTGCACATTCCCTATCTGGTTCTCAAAGAAAAGCAAAGATTCCCTCTCCATCGTCACCCTCATTTCTCTTTCTTAAAGCGTGTTATTTATTCTGTTTATGTTTCAAAAGTAAACCTTTGAGAGCAGAACAGGGGTAAAAGAGGCTCCTGAAGCAGTGCACTGCTGACTGATGAGCTGAAACAGAGATGTATCTGTAAATATTACTAGACTTATTGCAATAAGTCTGCATAGCCACAGGAAGAGTTCCTGTGCAAACACAAGCTGACATGGAGAGGGGGAAAAAAACCAAAGCTCGAAGCTTTCACATCCTAATGGGCTCTCAAGCATGACCTAGAAACTCTTCTACTTTTTGCTTCTGAAGGGACACCAATACACACACACTTTCAACTCTAGTTGTTTTCAAAGTGGTATATAGCTAAAGGAAGTTCTACATTTTTATTCCTTTCTAAACTGTCAAAATAAAACTTGCTATTACGATTGCAAAAGTTAAGTATACAGAAATGCTAAGCAAAAGGCAGAGACATTTAAGACATACGAACGACTACTGTGAACTAAAGACGGTCTTGAAATGGAGTCTGTAAATATTTAGCATCTAAATGAGAGAAAAGCTGCTTGGTTTCCTGTTGTATGAAGTCCAGATTTGGTGCCTTGCAAAAATATTCATACGTCTAGAATTTTCCTCATTTTATTAAGTTGCATCCAAAAACTTCAGTGTATTTTATTGGGATTTTATGTAATAGACACAAACACAAGGAAAATAATATGTGAGTTTCAAAATCTTCCCACCAAATGTGACTAGTTTTTCTGTCCCTGCAGAAGAAAAGAATCCACACAGAATGATACTGTCTCTACCATAGTTTACCATGGGGGTTGCCTGTTAGTTTTATGTGCAATGTTAATTTTCTGCAACAGAGATTACTTGGCATGTAGGCTAAAATGATTCACTTTGTTCTCATCTGACTAGAGCTCCTTTTTCTATGTGTTTACTTTGTCATCTGCATGGCTTGTGGTAAGATGCAAGTGGGACTTTCTTATGGAATGATTTTAAAAAAAGGCTCTCTTCTCCTTGTCCTGTCAACAGATTCTCCCACCTGAGCTGTAGATTTATGCAGTACCTCCAGAGTTAGGGTCTGAGTTAGGGTCTACTTGTCCATCTTGCCAGCTTAGATGTCTTAGTCGTTTTGCAGTTGTGCCATACCTCTTTCATTTTCAGATGATGGCTTAAACAGTGCTCCGTAAGATGTTCAAAGCTTGGCTTTTTGTTTTATAACCGAACCTTGCCCTACATTTCTCCAGAACTGACCTGTCTGGTGTGTTCCTAGATCTTTAACAAATATCTGAATACAAATGCATGCCACACTTATTAGATTTGTTTAAAAATAATTTTAAATCCATCTGAAACTTGGACAAATTCAAGAAATATGAACCCTTTTGCAAGGCACCTTAGTATTTAACTCAACTCTGACTGGTGTATAAAGTTCCATTTTTTTATTTTTTTTTTCCACTTCAAATATTGTGTCAAGTGTAGCACTCATGCTCTGCGTTGTCACAAGGGGTTGAGGTGAAAATAAAAGCATTTAAAAACTCTGCAGGGAAGCCAACTCTCACATCACAAGAAATAGGTGTGAAAGGACGAGGGATCTTAAAGGGAGGAAATTGAGGGTTGAGAGTTAGAAAGTAGAATAAAGCACAAGTTCCAACCTTGAGGGAAATGACCTCAGCGCTTGGTTTGAGTTTGGGTTTTTTCTCTTGGTGCACCCAGGAGAGGAGTTGCATGGTTTTCCTGACCAATTAGGCCTTTTATTCAGGATGCTGTTTTTGTCACAGATTCTCCTTTGGCCTTCCTGTTTTTGGAGAGTATCAGCTACTGCTGGTTTATCCTTAAGGAGGAAATACTTTAACCGAAAGCACAGACACATGGCTCTAGTCATTACACATCATTACAGTGTTTTACTAGAAGTTGTTTAAAGTAATGGCTACAGGGCTCCTGCACAGTCTGGAAGAGTGTGGCATTTGATGTAACAGCTGTGGTTTCTGTTCTTTCACTGACAAACTTATAGCCACATGTAAAGCATTCTCATGTATTTCTTTTTCAACCTCATAAACCACACCAGCTAGCCTCCTCTCGGCCTTTTCCTCGCTCAGGCGATGTTCTCGACCTGCATGGTCATGGTCCATTTCAAGGCTAATTTTAGTAAAAGCTAAGCAACTTAAATCACCTTCCTCCTTGTAACAGCTTTGTTTGTCCCAAACACAACTAATCCAACTCAGATTGAGAATGGGCTTGTTGTATGTCTTTATTTTTTAATGCTAAGATCTGTGGCTTAAGGGTTTCTATGTAATGCTGCTGAGAACAGACCAACATGATCACTGACGATCAATCTTTCTTTCACACAATATAAGCTCAGATACAGAACATCTTTTTTTACGACACTTCTTTGCTCTGTTTTGAAATCATTTGAGCCAGAGTATCTTCAGCCAGTGCATCATTTTTATGCCAGTGGTGACTCACATTAGCTCTGGATTTAGATAAATTGTGAGCTAACTTAAACAGAATCTGTCAGGAAAACTCACATCAGATAAAGTTCAGTCTCACAGGCCAGCAGAGGCTGTCAATGAGGCCGCTCGGTGACACGGCCGTCTCGCCCACATTATCCATGTCCCTGCTAGTCAGCATCACATATTCCCTTAAAGGTCAAAATTGTGTGACTTGACACCTGTGCTTATGTGTATTTCCTATTTTTAAAAAACCCCAAAATGCAGCAATATTACACTGCTTGTATGTTCTCTGACTGCTGAGATGTAGTGAATAGAGGCCAAAGGCTTCTGCAGTCTGAAATAACTACATATTCACCTCTTTTTCACCCCTGCCTACATTTGGGTTTAAACAAGCTTTTAATATTCTGATGACGGTTGTAGTGTCACACTCATTACAGGAAAAACGGTTTCCATGAATAAGCATGTGAAAGTCTGCACATTACAGGTGAATCACCATCTGAAGGGTCCTGCTGAATCCCACAGAGAACAGATTTAGTCACTTTTATCTTTGCATAAAAGCAGCAGGAAAACACAGTAGGAAGCATACAAGCTTAAAAAAAAGTCTTGCTTTTCTTTTGCTGTTGAATAATTGTATTTTTCTGTTTTGTTTTTTTTTTGTTTTGTTTTGGTTTTTTTTTACTTCTAATAAGCAATTTTTTTTCTACATATGTATCTCTTATAGTGGAGGCACGATGCTGACCATAACTGGAACCAATCTGGCCACCATCAAAGAGCCCAAAATGAGAGCCAAGTACGGAGCTGCACAGTCAGAAAATGTGAGTTTCAGACTCTGACACCTGCACTTGTTTTTTGTTGACCAAACGAGAACAGCCACTGATTGGTTGTGGTAAATGAGAGAAGAAACACTCATACGTGTACATATTTTCTCAGTGCACATATTTTTAATGGAACAATAACAAATTTAATATCTAATGATGGGTTTAACATGTTTGGTTCAACTGTTAATTATTAACAGGCCTAAATGTTACAAAAATCATTTAAATCTTAACATAAAAACATCAAAATAAAAAACGGATAGTGTCATTTTTATGCATACCAATGTATTTAGTTTAATATATACTCACTAGCAACTTTACTAGGTACACTTTGAACCCAAAGTTGCTATACTGGTTTGAGATCTGCTGACTGGAGGTCACTGGAGTGCAGTCAACTCACTGCCATGTTGAAGAAACTAGTTTGAGTTGGCTTGAGCTTTCCAACATGGTGCATTAACGTGCTAAAACACTGTGGTTATAACGGTTGGACATGTCTGGCCAACAGTTTTCGTGCTATGATGGTTAAACAAGGCTCAGTTGGAATATAAAGTGTCCCCCACTTTATTATACCACCACCAGCAGTACAAACTTTTTATACAAAAAAGGACCGATCCATGCTTTCATGTTGTCTACGCCATCCTCTGACCCTTACCATTTGAATGTTGCTGCTGAAAGCGAGACTCTTCAGACCAGACAACTTCTTTCCAGTTTTTTAACTTCCAATGTTGGTGAGGCTGAGTGAATTGTGGCCTCGGTTTCCTGTTCTTAGCCGACAGGAGTTTCATCAGATGTGGTCCTCTGCTGTTGGAGCCTGTCTGCTTCAAGGTTGGACATGATGTGGTTCTGACATGGCTTTCCACATACCTTGGATGTAATAAGTGTATGTGAGTTATCATCTAGAATCTGTCTGCCCATTCTCCTCCAACTTCTAACATCAACAAGGCATTTTCTTCCACACAACTGCCTCTCTGGGAACCTGAGAGATAGTTGTGAGTGAAAATCACAGATTAGCAGTTTGTTTTATACTCAGGACATCCATTCAAAGTCCCTTAAATCCCCTTTCTTCTCCATTCTGATGCTCTGTTTGAACTTCAGCAAGTCGTCTTCACCATGTCGAGATGCCTAAACACATTGAGTTGCTGGCATGCGATTAAGTAGTTAAATGTGTGTACTTCATAAACTGGCCAATGAGTGTAATTTTCAAAAATGAAAAGATTAGCAAGTTTCTGTTTAAAGTATGCAGTAACGAGCAAAATCATAAGAACTATGTAATAAATTTGCCATCAAAACTGAGTTCATCCTCAATGAGGAACAAAAGAAAATTATAAGCAAGATTGATAACTTTTCACATTCGAACTGGACTGTGGTTGTATCTTCTTCTTCAAGTGGAATATTTTAACCACAACCTGATTAAGTGACAACGTGGAGGGGGAGAACTGTGGGTAACCCTAGGAAATGGGATTCAGTCTCCATCTTGCCCTTTCTTTGGAAAATCTAACTGTTCCATTATACATACTCAGTATACACACACTCATAGTCTTGACCTGTCGGTCAAGCTCCCCATTTTCTGTTTGTTTTTGATGTTGAATTTCCTTTTAGCAGTTTAACCTTTGAAATGTCAACTAGCAATAAAGCTGCTCTTGCAAATCCCCCTCTCCTCACCCTTCACCACGGGGCTCAACTAACCTTTTTTCCTCTCTTACTCTGAGCTAAAAGTAAAAGAAACATCCCACGTTTTCCTTTTGTCCCCCCCACATAACTGCAGAGAGGTGTATTTATTGACACATTTCAGCCTTTGTGTTTGCACACACACAGATGATGTTTCAGTTTGTGACACATGTAATACAATGTTTGGTGCCAGGCAAAAGTTTTCCTACTCCAATCACAAATTTCTATAGATTTGAATCTAAAAAGTTTGATATTCATTTGTAATTTTACCTCCTTTAGTTTCATAGCCTTAAATAAAATTCAATTTGCTTTTAGAAGTGTTCAAATTAAATCATAAAGTCCACCTGTGTGTAATTTAATCTCATTTTAGATACAGCTATCAAAACATTCAAGGGGTTTGAATACTTTTTCAAGGCGCTTTATAACTGTGGAAGTGAAACTATCCAAAGGTCACTTCTGCCATCCCGTGTTGCCGTTAGCAGCTATGAGCTGACCACTTCAGTTCCTCTCTGTCATTATGGGCTAATTTGTTCTAAGTGTCGAAACCCACAGGGTATATCCAGATGATATCAACACTGATTACAGCACTGATGTTATTAGGCCGCCTTTTCCTCATTATGTCGTTACAGACACATTTAATCAGTTGCATCACATAACCCTGTTTCAGCCCTTATATCAGAGCGCATGCTTGAGTTAACCTTTTATTTCCTCCTCCTGTGGAACTGCCTCCGAGTAGGAAGTAGTAAGAGTAGGAAACAGGGTTTCTCCTTTATCTTGAAAAGTCTGGAATTTTATTTAATGTTTTGGCGAGTCTGAATAGGTACAGATAAAAGCACTGGATGTAGATCCAAAAGATAAAAATCAGGTCTTCTGAAAAATAGATTGCTTTTATACTGATTCATATGTTGATAATGCTCAGTTTCTGTGATTTTTAACATTCCAACTCTAGTCTTTGGCCAGCTTGTTGATTATTTTGGTTTAAAGGTTTCTGACAGAAGCCAAGAATAAATTCACACCTATTCAAAGACACAAAATTATCATTTCAGTGTTTTTTGGGGTTTTTTTTTAGCCTCTCGACCCTCTTAGATGAGGGTTTTAAGCTAAATCCATGGTCTTTTAACTGTCTCATTTATCATAGAGATAATAAAGCCAAACTGAGGAAAGGTTTTTGTCTTTAAATGTCTAAAATTATTTTAAACTGTTGGAAATTTGTTCTTTACTATTGGAAATAAAATATTTTAAAACAAAAATTTTGTGGGAATAAAGCAGTAGCCTGTTTAATATGACTCAGGTCAGTTTGCCTCTTTGCCAAGTCGTTACCCTGTTTCATACATCGCCCTGCCCTTTCCTTCCTTCCTACTTCTGTTTTGTACTGAAAGCCTATCTTTTTTTCTTTGTAGTTGAATATTTTCATTGATTCTAAAGATTTTAACACATAATTGATTTTATTTTGTTACTTTCTAAGGGCATTGATCTCTTCCCATTTATTTTTGCCCTTCTGCTGCTCTTAGCTTGTCAGCTCGTATAAACTAAGACAGATTATGACCCCTGATCAAATCAAACTGTTCAATTCAGTTTATTTATTTTTGAGCTGATTCACAGCAAATGTTGTCCGATGGCTCTTTACAAATCAGATCCTATCTATACACAGAACTATAGAGTCAGTTCAATCCAATTATAAGACCACATGGCTTTCCAATAAATGATTATATTATTATAACACCATTATAATAAAATACTTTAGATCCTCTGTGATCCAGAACATGTTAGAAACAACTATAGCTCAAAGTATGAAATGGTGAAGGAGTGAAATGGCGAGCACCTGTTCATCATACATATCTTTATGTATCTCTGTTTCTCCATGTGTTTCAGAACTGCACGGTTCTCAACAACACAGTCATGGTTTGTTTGGCGCCCTCTGTGGCCAAATCTGACAAAAGCTTCTCTGAGATGGGCACTAGTCCTGACGAGATTGGCTTCATCATGGATGGCGTGCGCTCTGTGCTGGTGATAAACGAGACTTTCAACTACTACCCAGACCCAGAATTTGAACCCCTCAGTTCCACTGGCGTGATGGAGCTGAAGCCCAGCTCACCACTCATACTCAAGGTAAGTTGCTTTGTGCTCTTGACACTTATCTGTTATGGCCTTCTCTCTGTCTGTTTTTACTCTCCGTCTAAATGGTGTGTGTAATTTTTTCCCTCCATTTCTCCTCTCTGTGTCCCTTCCCAGTCAACATGTCTGTGTGGTTTTTCCCTCTTTTATCCCTCCGTGCCTCATCTTTTCTGTTTTATTTCTGCTTTCACTGTTTACCTGGAATGTGTGAGAGGAATATGAATGTATGGGTTGAGTTTGTTGTGGTTTAACATGAAAGCTGTTTTTATATTGAAGGTTGCTCTCTGAAGCTGAGGCAGAAATGTCTCCACACGCCAGGAGTTGAGGACAAAAGAAGGTTAGCTGAGTGTTAGCACTCAGCTGATGCACAGGAAGGGAAGCATTAGCAGACAGTAGGATTCCTGTAATGTGGGCGGTCGTTAGCCGTTTTTAACAATTAATCTTGGAAATAGAAATAAAAAAAAAATAAAAAATAAAAAAAATTTCTTTAATTCAGCTCATAGGATCCCGACAGTTATTTGAAATCATTTGCTTTTCACCATCTGTCTTTCAGCACAGCTCACTTTTAAATGTGTCTCAACCTTGAAAGATGCTATTTCTCCACCTGTTTTTCTTCAACGGGGGTTGAAAACCTTTAAGGAAAAAAAATTGTTTAAACCATTCCTTTCAAATCAGGTGCAAAGCAAGTCATGTTTTTAAAGTGGGTCCATGTGTTGCTGAGGCACCTGCTCAGATTTTTATCTAGGAACATCTGAAGAGAGACCTCACAGTTGTGTTTACTATGAACCACAGAGGCAGTGTGCATTTGTATACTGTGTACATTTGTCCCGCCCACCCACTCCGTCTAATGACATCCCCCTCCTCACCCCTTGAACTTCAAAGCCTTTTAGGAGCGAGGGGGAAATTATCATGCAATTTCATGGAAAACCAAAGCCTCTTTTTCACTGCAAATCAGGGAGGAGTTTTAGAAATGAAGAATAGCAACTCTCTCCTCTATATCTTTAAATATTCTACCACAATGACAAATTGTGATTGCCCCTCTGTGTTTGTGGTAAATACTTTCAGAAATGCACGGGAAAAAAATTAATCCAATAAATATTTTCTGGGAAAGCATCTGATTTTTTTTTTATTTTTATTTTTATTTTTTTTTTTTTTTCCTGTGTGAGAAGGTGAGGGAGGGGGGTAATTTCTCCACCTTTGAAAAGCAAAGTGAATGTGGATATGGAGAAAAAGTAGCTCAGAGTGGAAAGAAGTTTCTGTAAAATTTACTCAGTGTAGATTGTTTTGTCTGCAGTCAACAGTTCTCTGTGGAGTTCTTCAGCAGCATCTCATCAAGCAGAATTAATAAAATTGCATTCTCCTTCAGAGTAAAAAGTAAACAAAAGAAGCATTTTTCACATACAGATAACAGAATGGAATAAATAAGTTAATAAGGTAAATAACTAAATATATTAATACAAATGTGTCAATTAGTAATATATGCAGATTAAATTACAGCTATATATTTCAAAGAATAAGTACAAGTAAGAGGTTAATGTATTTTAGTAATTTGATTCAAAAAGAAAAACTAAAATCTCTGACAGCCTCCACAAGGATGCTAAGGTATTTCTACGGAAGTTGGATGTTAACAGAGTGCCGTATCCAAGGATGAAAGATGAGTGGGAGGAAAAAGTAACGGGGCAAACCACAGTCTTGAGAGGATTTTGGAAAAAAGTCCATTCAGTAGTTTGGGGTGGATTCACAAAGTGTAGACTTTAGCCAGAGTCAGAACTTGGCACCAACACACATTGTCAAAAGTACCAAACCCTGCTTTAATGACTCTCGTATCACTGTGTTTGGTTGGTCAACAAACTTCTCTGACCTAAATCCCATGGTGAATTTATGGAGTATGGTCAAGAGGAAGATCCATACCCAACAGTCCAGATGAGCTCAAGTGAGCTATTAAAGCAACCTGGGCTTCCCCACACCTCAGCATTATAATAATTCATGTAGTCTGGAATTTCAATGATAATACTCCTAAAAGGGTCTTAATTTCCACATGCTAAAAACTGCAGAAAGTCTGTGTATAAATGCTGTTACCCTCAACTATCTGAGCTGATGAGCTACCTGTGTGTCTGTTTCTAGGGTCGTAACCTAATTCCTGCAGCCCCAGGAAATTCTAAGCTAAACTACACGGTGCTGATCGGAGACACACCCTGCGTCCTCACCCTGTCTGAGACCCAGCTGCTGTGTGAATGGCCTAATCTGACCGGAGAGCATAAAGTCACAGTAAGTAAAACTTTGGCTTTTCTACTATGTGTTTTTCCTTTTTTCATATTTTGACCTGATTTGAGCAAAGCTTAGTGAGCAGCAGCTTTCAGGGGGGTTTAGAAAGAACCTGAAAACCAGCTTTATCCCACCCTGACTTATATTTCCCTCCTGTTAAGCAGCTGATATTTTCTATTCCCACTATTTATCAGTTTAACTGATGGAGCATTCACATTTCTTTCTGTCACTTTTATCCGACATCCTCTGCTCTTTATGCTGTTTTCACTATTCATCCCCTCCGATACGTCAATCCACTTCCTGCCTTTTCACTCATTCATCTAATTTTCTTCTCCCCGTCTATCCGACCCAAATACCTCAGATTACTCTACATTTTATCCTATTCAGATAGCTGCAAGCGCACGAACACACACATCCTTTCTCCCGTAACGTTGGCAGCACTTGCGACTGTATTTGTGTCTTAGAGGCTTTTGATGAGTCTGGTTTGGCTTGCATCCTCCTTGGCATTTGAAGAGTGTTGGTATTCAGTGGATACCAAAAAATGGCTAACGGGCATGAGAGGTCTGTGTCTATTTTTTACCCTCCTCCATTTTCTATTTTATAGACGTAAGCCTGTTAATGGGGGTGTGGAAGTGGGGGTGAAAATAACATTCTCGGGTGGGGGTGTTTCTCATGATTTATTTTATTTTACTTTATTCATGTTTGCAGTTTACGACTGTTTGAGGTGTGGTCCAAAATGTCCAGGGTGCATATATTTCCTGCCCTGGCTCAGACAAAGAGTTTAGTGGCATTCATATCTGTTTTTAGTTTGAACTGGCAGAGCTGTGTTTTTTTTTTCTTTTTTTAAATTGTAGATGCTTTACAGTTTTTCAACCTACTTTCCTAGACTGACATATTTCCAGGACTCGATGAGAAGGGAAATAGAAAATAGAGGATGGAAAATTATTTGTATTTCCAGACTGCCTTTATTTCAGATTCTGTTGTCTCAATGCTTTATCCAACTATCCATACTTCCTTATTTCCTTCCTCCTGTACAACTTTCCTTCCTTCTCTACAACCGTCCTTCCTTCCTTCCTTTCTACTCTGACCTTCCTTTCTTTCTGTTTGGTTACCTGTCATCGTCCCTCTTTTTCCCAATTCCTTCCATTTTCCCTAACATCTTTGCTTTCCTAATTTTTCCTGTGTTTTAACTTTATTTCTTTGTTCTTTTTTCCTTATTCTCTATTTTCTTTCCTTCTCCTTCGTCTTTCTTCTCTTTCTGACAAAAATTTCAAGAGAAAAAAAAACATTCATTTCATCATTCTTTTTCTTTATTTTCTCCCTCCCACATTTTTTTTCCTTTCCCTCTTCCTTTACTTCCCACCTTCCTTTGTTCCTTTTTCCAGTGCTGCTTTATTTTTGTATTCTTTCCTTGATTACTTCCTTCTTTCATTCTTTTCCTATTTTCTTTTTTCCTTCTTCCCATCCCACCTTCCTCCATTCCTCGTTTCTTTTTTTCCTTTACGTTTTGTTCCTTGTTTCACCTTGCCGTTTTTCTTGATTCCTTCACTCCACATTTCATTCCTTCCTGACTTCCTCCCTGTGGTTTTTGCAGTTTTTCTAATTAAAGCCTGACCTTGACAGACATTTCTGCAGGAAATTCATGGTGAATGTTTGTGTCTTTTACTTTAAAAATGGATTGAGAACTTTGCTTATTTGAGTTTGGAACAGTCTGGAGTTGGCCCTGAAACTTTGTAGGAACCTTGGTTCTTTGTTAATTTATATTTTGCAGCCTTATGTGTCTTTTAATTGTAGTCTTTTTGTTAGATCTGTATTACTTGTCCAGGTGTTGTCTGTTGAATAATATTCTTTCATCCTGAATCTGTGTACTTAAATGTTGCAGGCTACAGAGCTATAATTTTGCCAATGGCATCTTCTTTCAAACATTTGTAAAAGTTTCCCATGTTGCTGCAGTCAGTCTGTTTTTCTTCTGACTAATTTTTTTTGGTCTTTCATGAACTTCCTTAATTTCATTGCCAGGTCCGTGTTGGTGGCTTTGAAGATTCACCTGGAATTCTGCAGATCTACTCCGACAGCTTACTCACTCTGCCTGCCATCATTGGCATTGGAATAGGTGGTGGCATGCTTCTGCTGGTCATCATTGCGGTTCTGATCGCTTACAAGAGGAAGTCCCGGGATGCCGACCGTACCCTGAAACGATTGCAGCTGCAGATGGACAATCTAGAGTCTAGGGTCGCCTTGGAGTGCAAAGAAGGTGAGTGGTCAGTACGAGGTGCTTCCCTCTGCCAACTTACTCAGCACTCAACTAAATCCACAGTGTTGATGCTGGTATTCTTCTATGTTTCATCACGCACAGAATCTTCCCTTCAAAGCTGCACAACCTACTATTAACAGTCCTATCAAGTTGTTTGTCTGCTCTTTCTCCCCTGCTCTCTTGCTTTGCTCTCCTAGTCAATGCCAACACTCCCCTGCTGTTCAGTCACAGCAGTGTGTGGGTGTGCATGTTTGTGTGGGTGTTGGTGCGTTTCCAGAGGAGCACTTTGATCTGAGCCAGCCACCAGATGTTGGCTCTCCACCCCATGAGAGAACAGCCTGGCTGGCCTCACCATCATCTACACCAAGAAATGTTGGGAGGGGGGATAGAAAGAGACAGGGCATGGAGGTGGGAAAGTAAAGGGTTGTAGAGAAGGAGTGGTTTGGCAACAGCTGAAGCCCAGGGAGGGATCGAGTGAAACTTACACACCAGTGCATTAGCATATATTCATTTGGCAAGAGACAGCATGGATCCAGGGAGAGGCTGCTGATGCTGATCCTGGGCTGCTGGCACAGCAATGAGAGAAGCAGATGGGGTGAAGGAAAAGGAGAATACTGATAACATGATCATCCCAATATATCTAAAAGAGAGATCACTCCATTTGTTCCATTGTTTTGAGAGACTCAAAAAAGCTGTGTAATAAATACACAGTTTATACTGCACTGGTTGCAGCTAGTTGTTCAGGTTGATCTCGGGACTCTGTCTTGATGTGCTTATCAGAATGAAGAAGAGACTTCCAGAAAAACACCATTACATTGTACTCAAATCAAGCAGATTTATTGCAATACTCTCTAGTAAATTTCTGTTCTAGTTGAATAATCTTTTTTTTTCCTGGAGGTCCTCTAACCTTTTGTAATCACCGCCTGTGTTCAACCAAATGAAATGCCAAACAGTTCCAACTTTCTGTTTCAGAAATCACAAGGCTTTACATACAGATTCAGAAACATTTGTTGGCATCCATGATAAAGATGTATAAAAAGTTTTAAAATAAAATCATCTATTATTTCACACTGAAACTTTTTGAAAAAAAAACTGAGCCTTATTTTGAATATAATCATTTTTTCTGGTGGAAAAATCCTATTAAACAATTATTCAAAACAAAACCGGCCTTGTGTCATTATCCTGATGAAAGACCTAGTAGTGACCTATTTTCAGTTTATTGGCTGAGTTGCTCAGATTTCTGGTGTTTGAAAGTTTGTGATGCAATACACTCCAACAAGGCTCCATTGGTCTTTGGAAGAGAAACAGGCCCACAGCATCACAGATCTTCTACCATACTTAACAGTGGGCTTGCGTTTCCAAATATTTGTCCTTTGTTTCACACCAAACCCACCTGGAGTGTTGGTTACTGAAATGCTCAAGCTTTCTCTTATCTGACCAAAGAAAACATTTCCAGTTAAAGTCCCATTAGTTAAGCAAACTCCACGTTTGAGTCTGTGATGTCAGGACTGGTCAGCATGTAGATGGTTTCTAATGGTTGTTATAGAGACTTGATGACCCTAAGATGCCACTCTTTGCAGTCCTCCAACAGCGAGCTTTAAAGATTTCTGTACCATCCTGTTTACCGTGTGTGTTCATGAGATAAACTTTGCTTCTTGTCCTGCTTAGGTGCCAGTGGCTGAAAGAAATGGGGCTCCGTGTAATGTCAGATTTTTATCCCAGAAAAACAGAATGTTACACATTTCTTATTAGAAGTTTCCTAAAAGCGCTGATCAGTTTAAAAACTAAAGTGCATTTTTTAGAAATTCTTCAGTCATTTTAAAAGGATGTACCAATAATTGTGCCACCAGGAATACTGTTAAAACATTTTTTTTTTTTTAAACAGGATTTTTTTCATTCGATGTATTCAAATTAAAGGTTGTCCTTTTCTCTGAGTAATTCTGTGTGATATTATATTAATGTTACGGCAATAAGAGATTAATTTGTTTTTTCCAGACACCAGATTTGACAATAGATGTGGCCAACACAAAGAACTAGTTTTAAAAGTTATATATTGTGATTATTAGATTTAAGCAGTCAAGAAAGTAAAATTATAACAGTATCAGATTATGGAGTCTGGATCTTTAGCTTGATCAGCAACTCAAGCATGATACCAGTACTGAAAATGACGTTATCAGCAGAGGACAACACAATATTCCATTGGTGAATTTCAAACTCCAAATATGAGCTTTAATGCAGTCATAGACATCAATATCCTTCTGCATACCATGCTGTCTGATAGATGGCTAGAAAAACTGATAACCAAGGCAGACATTGCCATGATATGACAACAAAATCTATTTATAGGGCCAGGAAAGTACTGCTATATATTTAAAAAAAAAAAAAACAGCCTGGAGGAAGTTGAAACATCAGATTGAGCTTCTCAAACTGCATTAAAAGTGTTTGGTTGGACTGAAGCAGCTTGAGGCTACATGAGCAGATGCATAACACACTTGCAACCTCTGAACAAACTGCCTCAAGACAAGTTACTTGTGTGGGATCTAAGTGGCAGATTGCGATACTTTTTTTTTTTTTTTTTTACAATAATTGACCAAATTGGCTTTTAAATACAGTGGATAAATCAGGCTTTATTTAAAATGCTGTTTTGAAATTGTCATATGAAATTGTGAGGCTTTGGGGTTTCATACCCAGAGATTTTAAATGCTGTTAAAGACAGAGAGCTTCAGATAAAGACATCAACACCATTTTTTTTTTTCTTTGTGGCCACTTCACACCTCTCCCCCTGACTTGTATTCATTTCCTGCCCTTTAGAAACTACCTGCAATCCCACACACATATACACTCACACAGCAGGTCACGCTGTGATTGGCTGGGGTGTGTCAACAGTACGTCTACATTCCCCGGCCGTGTCTTTTCCAAGCTGTCACTGGTGTCAGGAAGGAGAAAGGTGGAACATGAACAAAGCGATAGATTGAAACGGGGAAATGGAAAATAATCCAAGAGGAGGTTATGAAAAATGTGTGGAATAGAAATGTTGTTTGTAAAGAAAGAGGTTAAATTGGAGACAGAATAATATGAGGAAAGGCAAATACAGTGATGTACATTTTTTTTCATGTCATATTTTAACCACAAATTTTAGGTTCTCTTATTGAAATTTTATGTGAAAAAACCAGACTAAGTTGGAGGGGGGAGTGGGAGAGGATGGTAGAGAGAGAGAGAGAAAGGTGTGTTTTACAAATGGAAATCTTAATATTCAGATTAGTTCAATTTAGATCAGAGCACCAACTGTAATCTTCAAGTACTTTACAGATTATGTTGGATTTTGCTTTTAGCTTTGACTATGCCATTCCAACACTTAAATATTTTTGGATACAAACTATTGCATTACATTGTAACTTTTGCTGTATGTTTACATCTGCCCCTGCCTCAAGTTGTTTTAAGCCTCTAACAGGTCTTCTTTTAAGATTACCCTCTGTTTAGGTCCACCCACCTTCCCATTAACTTTGACCAGCTTCTTTCTCCCTGCATGAAAAAGCACCCACACAGCATGGTGCAGCTACCACACACAGCATTTTGCATGTTGGCCAAACAGTTCAGTTGTGGTACCATCTGACCAGACTGCATCTTTGCTGCGTCCCCTGTATGGTTTGTGTCAAACTGCAAACAGGAATACTTATAGCTTCCTTTCAACAATTGCTTTCTTTTTGCCGCCACTCCAATAAGGCCAGATTGGTGGAGTGCACAATTACTAGTTTTCATGTCAAAAACCTCTCCCACCTGAGTTGTTGGACCTCATTACTGCTTCTAGGAAAAATGCTCTTTGCAAAACTCTTTGCTTGAAAATTATTTCACCCTTTAAACCATGTATTCCTGTGCTTTTCCATTATATTCTATTTGGTGTTGGTATATCACACAAAATCCCAATAAAACATATTTTAATTTGATGTTGTCAAGTGACAAAATGTGAAAAAGTTCAAGGGGCATGCATGGAAGACTGTGCGTTTTGCCACAAAGCGATAGTGGGTGAAAAGCAGTGAGGGAGGTAGAGTGCAATAGCAATCTGAAGGGACAAATAAAAGGAAGATGGAGAGATTTAAGAGGTAGAAAGGTGACTTTAAAGATGTCACATTGATGGGAGGGGAGAGGGAGAAAGAGAGATGGGACGGGAAGACAGGGTGACACAAGCCATCTGTTTGTCTGGGCTTTGGTTTATTTGGTTGCCTTACGTATCAATGTGTGTGCTGTATTTCAGATGAGGATACAGAGCACACAGACACAGTTGTCCTTATGCCAGAGTTGTATATTTTCTCCTCAAGGAGTTTTCTATATAAAATACTCTTGAGATAGTTTGACAAAAGTTTTCCTTTCTGTTCAGTTGTATGGGATATGTTTGAGAGATTTTTCCCTATTAAAGGGAGTTGAGTTCACTGAATGGGGTCAGAACACACGCTGTCTGGGAGCTGAAAATGTGCACAAACACTGACACGCTTTCACATAAATCATCTGGGCACAAGGGTGTATGCTTAGCTGTGGGCCAAAGCCGAACAAGTGTGTGTGTAAGAAGAGTTTGTGAGGTGGCAGCTTGTAATGTGTGGGTTCTAACACTGATGTTCTTGTGGACTCCCCTCCAGCTTCCTAGATCTAGACCACTTTCCGCTGTTCTACCTTTTCTGCCACCTTTTCCCTGTAGCTTCTCTTTTTTTTCTATTAGAATCATCTTTGGAGCTTTTTTCTTCTTTGAAACATGAACAGTATCAAAGTCCAATTACTTCTTCATGAGAGATGGTTTATAAACTAATTTATAAGCATGTCTAAGCAATGTTCCTTGCCCTTTTTGCAGCCTTTGCAGAGTTGCAGACAGATATCCATGAACTGACCCAGGAGCTGGATGGAGCAGGAATCCCCTTCCTGGACTACCGCACATATGCCATGAGGGTCCTTTTTCCTGGGATTGAGGACCATCCTGTACTCAAGGAGATGGAGGTACGGGTCAGTAAAGAGCGCTCTGCATTTTTGCACATACACAACAAGTCGTGGATAAATGAGTGAAAGTTTGTATCGCAATCACCTTATCCTAGTGACTTGGAGAGAGTTCATTTAAATTAGTGAATTAGAGGTGGATCAGATTAAAGATGAATTTTTGCAGTTGCTGCAGCTAAGCTTTTAAAAAATAAAATAAGATTATAATTGATCTTTTATATAAGTTAAAACATTGAAAATTCTCCCCATTTTGTTTTCACAAATAAAATTAAGTTTTTATTAGTGTGTTTTAAAGAAACGCTGTTAATCATAGAGTGATGCAGTTCAGATTTGCTCATCCCTAAATATGTTTAGATTTCAACTTGGAGATGATCAAATGCAGTTTAGATTCGTTAAAAACAATAGCTCTTTAGTTCAGCTCAGATAGGAAGTTACAGAAGCTGTCATATAGCAAGGCTTGATGTTCTTCCAGTGCTTACAAATCATTTATGTCTCATCTGTAACTCTTATTGTTATGTTTTGAGTACCTAAAATGTAGGACAACCCAGGAACTGCTTCCTTTCTTTCTTTAAAATAAGAGTCTTGAACATAGAAACAGGGTGTTGAGCTTAAAACACAAACCTTCGTATCTAGCTTACACTTATTGCACCAGATGCTGATAGCAGCTGCATAGCACTTTACGGGAAATATTGTATTTAATATCCTGAGATACCTTTACACCTCTGTTATTGACTTCTTCGACAATTACCATAAGTCAATGTCTGGGGTCAGGTGTAAGGGGCGTGATGACATATCTTGGGCTTTGCAAAGCTGCTGGTTTCTGACTTTTACAGTGCTCTATATGGGAGAACCTAAAACCTTTATTCTGATTTCCACTATAAATATTGCTTTGACAATAAATCAGGCTGAATGCAGGAAAGGTCAGGATTAAAGAGGAAGTCCTCCTAAAGTCTATAACTGGTGATTCCTTTGATGATTACATAAACAATTACAAATCAAAGATGCAGTCAAGGTGTTGTTGTAACACCCTGTTTTAATGTTTTGAGTCTGAATCCCAGTATAGACATGATGCTTGATTTAGGACTGGTGTTAACATAACATTCATGTTTTTTGGATTGTGGCAGGAAGCCGGAGTACCCGGAAAGAATCAATACAGATTCCAAGCAGAAAGACCATAGGTTGGGATTTGAAGCCAGGCCCTTCTTGCAGCATTGCAACAGTGCTACAAACCGTGCCACTGTCCAGACTCCATAATTTATACACATTTGGAAAATAGCTGCAGGGTTGCTGCTGTAGGAGCATGCCTTTGAGACGTTCTCTATCTGCTTGTGCTATCAACTGTATTCCAAAGGGATAGTGTAACACAGCATTGGATTTTCATTTGTATGGCCCAGGCAATCCCAGGCCACAGTGGTACACTAGCAGGCAGATCAATTTCTTATTACAGCATGAAGCTTGCATTCTCTCTTCAAATCTGTGTTTGTGGCTCTCACAAGGGGAGGCCTGGCTATCGCTTTAAGACAGGAGGAGAAAAAAAGGGTAAAGGGAGGCATGCATCTGATGGTTTAGAAAAAGAGGGTTAGGAGGAGCATGTGCAAGGCTTCAGCACTTTGTTTTGAAGATAATTTCACACATGTGTGTAAAGGAACAAACTGAAGGTTTTTTTCACGAGTGTTCACTAATTTTCACACACACCCCATTTCACAACTATACTTGACAATCAGTTCTGTTCTCATTCTACTCTGGTTGTTTTTCTATTATTGTCTGTGACCTTTTCCAATTACTCTACACCTTTTTCCACCTGTCTTTGTAGTTTCACATCCTTCCTTCTTTTTCACATTCTTCTGTTCTTCTTACCAAAAACCTGCTTCATTTACACCACCTTCATCTTTTTGAACTCTAAGAATTACTTTTTATGTCCCACAGTTTTTTCGCTCCTCTTTATTTTCGCTCTCTCTGTCTCCCCTTTCCACCAGGTCCAAGCAAATGTTGAAAAGGCCCTGACGTTGTTTGGCCAGCTACTGACCAAAAAGCACTTCTTGCTGACATTCATTCGCACACTGGAAGCTCAGAGGTCCTTTTCCATGCGAGACAGAGGCAACGTGGCTTCTCTCATCATGACAGCATTGCAGGGGGAAATGGAGTATGCCACAGGTGTTCTCAAACAGCTCCTGTCTGACCTTATTGACAAAAACCTGGAGAGCAAGAACCACCCGAAGCTGCTTCTCAGGCGGTAAGAAAAGGGGGTATCAACAGAGGGTGGGAGAGTGGCTAAACGGCACCAAAACATGTCATATGCACCAGTGGTTCTTCCAGCGGAGCTTCAAGTTTATGCCCTGTGGAGCACACTTGTGGGATCAAGCCTTTGTGTAACAAACTCTTTACACTTTTAGAGAATCATTCAGGAGAGGCTTCTTAGTGCAGGTTAGCACTAATTGGCTAAATCAGAGGTTTTCAAAGTATGGAGGAGCTGGCCCTCCCTTAGAGAGAAAATCGACTTCCCCCCCCTTCCCCACCATACACACTCATACAAAATAGGAACTCAAGGTGTCCAACGTCCAGAGAAAAAAACAAACAAACAAAAAAACCTGACCTAAAGTAAAAAGTGCAGTTAGCAATCAGCAGTTTACAAATCAAATACATAGTTACCAGTAACATTTCACAATTCCATCCAGACATCCTAGAATTAAATTATTAATTTAAATTTTAGATTAATCACAAATTTGCTCATTCAGTATTTCATTAATCATATGTTGCGCAACAAACATCAAACCATTCGATAAAAATACATTCAATACACTGTTAGCATAAACCAAAAATGAACCCAGGCATCATAGGCACTTTACTAACAATGCCACAGCCATTAGCATTTCAAAAGATGTCAAAAACCATATAAAAATAAATATATGGGTCAATGGAAGTTTAGCTGAATTGTTAAGGACCTATAAAACGTTAACCAAAAATAATCAGTAGCCCAATTTTAGACTCTCAAATAGCTTTATACACAAACTTATCAAAAGTAACCAAACTACACGATGGAGTTCTGTTCCGTGAACGCGGAAATGGTAAAATAGACAAAAATGGAACCCAAAAATGGATCCTGGCAGAAAAATTAACAAACCTCGACAAAAGAATCCAAACAATCTGAAAATCAAGCAACTTACTGCTGAATTTGGTAACTGAAGTTTTCATTGAGTTTTGGGATGAAAAAGGCAGACAGCTCCACTCCAGTCATGCACAGCCAGAATTTTTATTACAGCGCCCACAGTGGCTGGATGAACAGGTTGGTGAAGTTGGCTAAATGTCTGAAGTTACTTTTGTTTTGTTTTTTTTCCCTTGTGTTGCGCCCCCCTTGAAGAGCTCTGGCGTCCCCCAGGGGGGCACTTCCCACACTTTGAAATGCCCTGGACTCAATAACATTTTGTTACTTCCTTTGTTACTAAATTGATAATGTATTTACAAAGTATTCATGTGCAATGCCTTGCTATGATATTCATACCCGTTCAACTGTCAGATTCCTATCATAAATGTCAGTGTGTCACAAAACAGTGTATGATTGTGAAGTGAAAGGAAAAGGATACTTAAGATATTTTGTTTGCAGTTTGCTGCAAAGCATATAGGAGACACAGCGAACCGGTGGAAGTAGGTGCTCTGATAAAATGACATCAAAACTGAACTTTTTGGTGAATGTGGCCATTTTAACACTGAGCATTTCCCTGAACACACCATCACCAAGGTGAAATTTAGTGGTGGCAGCATGATGGTATGGACATGTTTCACTTCAGTAGGGACAAGAAAGCTGTCAGAATTGATGGAGATAAATGTGGAGAAGGCAAACTGAAAAAACCTTGAAATCAAGGTTTATCTTCCTGTAGGACAATAACCCTGAAGATACAGCTGGAGCCCACAGTGGAAAGGTTTAGATTATGGGTCGCCATCATGGTGCCCTCGAAGACCGTATGAGTAGCCCGCGGAGCTGTTCCAAAATTAGAAGAAAAGTGATATAATTAAAGTAAACTGTGTATCAATTTGGTACCGCTCCGCATCACTTAGTGCCCATAAAGTAGCTCTCAGCTACAAAAAGGTTGCCGACTCCTGGTTTAGATCAAAACATATTCATGTGTTTCAATGCCTCAGGTAAAATTCAGGCCAAAATGCAACCGAGAATCTGTGGAAAGACTTAAAAATTGTTCTTCACAAACTTTTTCTATCCAGTCTGACTGAGCTTGAGTTATTTTGCATAAAAGAACTGGCATGATGCCAGACTTTAGATGTGCAAAGAGGGTTGAGACATACACCTTACAGCAGCTGTAATGTGGTTCAAAGTATTCACTCAGGGGAGGTAAATACAATTCCATGCCATACTTTTCAGATCTTTAATTGAAAAAAAAAAACAAAAAACAACCATGCATCTTTTTCCTTCTTCTATATTTATGTATTAGTTTGTGTTGGGTGTATCACATGAAACCTAAATCATTTACACTGAAGTTTGTGGTTATAATATGGGAAATGTGGAAAAAAAAATGAAGGGGTGTAAGTAGTTTTGCAAGGATATGTGTTTGGGTTATTTAGGATGATAAAGTCAAATGAAAAGAATCCTGTCAAAAACAAATGATAGTTTGCTGTGAGATTGTCAGACCAGTGATTTTCCTGTCCTGATGGCCTATGCTAAGAGAAGAGAATGCAAGGGACAGTGACTGTGGGTTCAGAGGTATTTGTGACTGTACCTTGTCTCTATCTCTCAGCCCTGTCCCTGTCAGAGAGGATTACACCCCTGAGCACACATGCACTCCCATCGGAGCAGCTGCGAGACAGGCCGCCGTATCCCCTCTCTTGCATTCACAGCGAGAGACATAGTTAGGGAAGGAAGTATGAGAAACAGAGCAGGTGTGAAGAACTGAGAGAGGAGGGCTTTACTAGGGAAAGGAGAGAGATGAGCAATGGAGGAGAAAAAATATGAGAGGTGAAAGAGGAAGAGGCAGCACAAGAAAGGTGGATGGAGCTCCAGGGACGCAGGGAGGTGGTGATTGACAGAAACAGAAGGCAAAATGTCTACAGGGAGATTTAAGCTTGAGGGAAATTGATGGGAGAGAAACATATAGGGGGAGATGGAAGAAGAGTACGGCTGTTGCACAGAAGAGCCGTCCAATATGGTGAGAGAGGCAAAAAGTAGGGAAGAAAAAGGAAGTTCCGACAGACAGCCATGAAAACATACACATAGTTAAGGAAAGACACAATCAAAGAAATGGTCTGTCTCCAAGTAAATTGAAATTAGACATTTAATGATAAAAAGCTACTTTTTCCCTCTCGTCCGCCACTCCTCGGAAAGATATTTAATTAAAAATCTAATCAAGAAATGACTCCGAGTCCATGTGAAGCTTTTTTCCAATCTGCTCCTGGGGCATATAGTCACAACACACTGTCCCTGCTAACTACAGCTGCACCAGGAGCTGGGCTCATTAAGCTTGTTAAAAATGTTTAATTCTAAACATTCTAACAGATATGCAATGTTTTTAGTCATAGGCATGCATGCAGAAAATTGTTTTTTGAGTTAATTCTATTTCTCATGGTAAAATATTCTCTTGCTTTGGACATATTTATGGCTTCATTAAAAGTTGAGACCTGTGGGCATACAACCAGGAGAACATCACCTGCTGTTCTATTTAAAAGCCATCAACCAATCTGGTGTGCATATGAGCTTCCTGCTGCGAAACTATACCCAAAAAGCATTCTCTGTCCCTGTTCACTGCCCTCTTTCATCCCCAGTACCTTCATTTCCCATTGCATCTCCTTTTATCTCATAGTTTTCTGACAGATGAGTATAAAAGTGACATACATCAAACAACACCTACCAGTCCAACTGGGAGACTTCTAGAAGTGCAGGAGTTCATCTCCAGTTTTTTCCATAGGTTTACACAGATTTCACTCCAATACTGGCCTACTTCTGACTTGTCTTCCAGTTTTTTTTTCTGTTTTTCAGTTATCATGAAAAGCTTTCACTTTTAGTAGAAGCTTGAACAGAAAATATGTTGTATGGTTCTGCATATTAACATGGAAGACAAGAAATTGCAAATTCATTGTTGAATATTGGAAAGATGATCCTGATAGCAATTAATCTAAATTTTCTTACGTTAAGACTAAATAAAAATATTAGAAAAAATACCATAGAAACATAATAACAGGAGCATAGCATAACATTTGTTCTATATCTGTACTACGAAGCAGCATTAGTGTTTTTCTGAAGATTCTAGAAACGGTTTCCAGATTACAGATCAAGACTCTGAAAGCACATGTCTCAACCAGTCACTGCAAAGGAAAATGAAAAACATAAACCTCTTAACCACCAAGTTAATTGTTTTTTTGTGTTTTGTCAAAAATCTCAGCAGAATTAATCCTTACGTGTCCAAAGCATAGCCTGGTTACCCTTAAATTCGTTCCTGTCAGAAGCTGAAGATTAAAAAACAATGTTAAGATGGTTTCTTCCCCTGAAAAAAATCCCCAGATAATGAAATGTGTCTGGGCACATCGTACTCTCCAAATTGCTACATATTCTGTGTATCAATGCTCAAATTCATGACTGCATTTTTCTTTGTCAAAAAATGAAATTTTAAGTGTTTAAAAATATAAACCAACCACTAAATGTTTAATGTGACATAATGTACTCTGAATGGCCACAAATTAACAGCCTGCTGAATCATTGATTGATGCACAAAAATTAAGACTGATGCTTTGACTGATGTCCAACAGGTTAAACACGCAGTGTTAAACACATTAACATTTGTAATGACAAAATGCTAGTTTTAATCAAGCTTTAACAATTCGGCTGCCAGATAAATAAGTAGATTATTTTGCTCATTTCCTGGCTTTTTCTTTTCCTTTTAGCGTCTTTATTTTGATTGGTCCACTTATTCTAGCTCCACTTGCTTTACATGAGCAAGACCTGAGACAGTAACCCTGGGGTGGCTTACTGACTTAATAACCAGCTTCATAGTATCATGTAAGCATGATCATTAATGTTAGGGGCTAGTTGAGCCAAATTTCTTAAAGAAGAAAACTTGAATTAGCTAAAACTGCTCTCAGGTGTTCAGAAAGTTGCACACAATACATCTGTTAAATACGGTCCTTTAAATTGCTTTCTTTTTCATTTCATATAGCGGGTGCTTCTGTTGTTTACTAAAGAAGTAAATGAGCAGATGTTCTCCTCATAGCGTTGCAAATTTATGATTAACAAGAGAGGTGATTGAATTATACTAATTGGTGTTTTTATAAGTGGGTTTGCTTGAAGTAAACCCACTTATAAAAAGAAAAGAAAAGCAGGAAGGGGCTTTAACAATAAATGAAGTGCAGGCATTTGTTTTGCAAAGCAGTTTGATTTTTAAAGGAGAGGAGAGAGTAACTGCATGAAGCCTGATTATGTCCTGCTGTATCTGATTGTACATGTTGTTCTATGGGGACAACATATACGATCAACATGTAGCTGCATGTGCATATAAAAAAATGAGAACAATAGAAATAATTGAAAAGTGAATTCATAGATTCATTACATACAGAGTGTATGTTTCAAGTTCAGTTCTGTTGTCTTTCATTTGCCTTTCTCAGAGAGTTAAAACGTTGTTTCGGACCAATAAACAAATATTTTTGATACAGAAATGTTGGGTTATGGGCATACTATGGTCTACACAATCATGGGGAGGACGTCCGACTTGAGAGTTGTCCAGCAGACAGTCATTGACATCTTACATAAGAAGGATGAGCCACAAAAGATTATGACTAAAGAAGTTAGCTGTATACTGCCTGCTGTATTGAAACATATTATTAGGAAGTTAAGTGGAAGAAAAAACTGGGGGAAAGATGCACCAGCAACAGGGATAACTTCAGAGGATTGTGAATCAAAGACCATTCAAGATATTAGAGGAGATTGTCAAGACTTGGAGTATGGCTGAAACCAGAGCTTTAAAGGCCATGACACACAGATGTATCCAGGTACCTGGGCTACAACTGTCGCATTCCCTGTGTTAAATCACTCCTGAACCAGACACAACAATAAAGGCATCTTACGTTACCTTTAAATTACATTGACAAAAGTACCAAATCTTGCTTTAATCCCCATGGTATCGTTTTACCAAAACACTGGTCTGACCTAACTGCCATACAGAATCTGTGAAGTATTATTAAGAAGCAGAGAGGCACCAGAACCAATGATGCAGATGCTGTTAATACATCCGGAGCCTCCGAAACACCTCGACAGAGCCACAGGCTGACCACCTCCATGCCACGCTGGTTTGATGGAGTAACTCTTGTGAAAGGAGGCCGGAACATGTATGAGTGCACATATTCTACAGTATATGGATGTACATTTCAGTAGGCTAACATTTCTGCATTGAAATCCTTACATTTATTGGTCTTATGTAATATTTTGAATTTTCTGTCAAATAAAATGTTTTGGCTTTTACTAGCTGTAAGCCATGATCATAAAATGAATCAAAATAAACTGCAAATATATCACGCTTTGTGTAACGAATCTAAAATAAATGTTTTCATTTTGGAAATGAATTATGGAAAAATATTAGCTTCCTAATGATATTCTAATTTATTGATGTGCACTAATATGAGCTGGGGGCGTGTGTGGATGTTTAAAAGTATCTTTTAGCTTATTCTCTTTACATTATTCTGCTCACACTCCAACCAATCAGAGCATTGTTTCCTTCTCTCTCAGGACGGAGTCGGTAGCAGAGAAGATGCTCACCAACTGGTTCACCTTCCTGCTTTACAAGTTCCTCAAGGTAAAACTGTCACAAGGTTACACACAGAACTTCTGGAGCTGTAGCAGCTCTGGGACTCACTCACACACATGCATGCACAGCTGCAGTGTAAGAAAAGAAAGCAGAACCACACCTTGCTCTTTCCTTTGAAAGATTCCTCTGTTTCCTAACTCAAGTCTCTTCAGATGCGGTCGGCGATCTTTATAACTTGTTCTCCCTTAGAATATAGAATCAAATGTCTTTTTCTCAATTCTTTCAGTCTGTGTTTTTTTTCTTTGCATCTTTGAATTATTCCCTCTGATTTCATATGAGAGCGAATCACTAAATGCTGCTTAATTCATCCACAGCCTCCACTCAAATGTTTCTGGAGCTAATCAGTTAGCAGTGGGGCTTTAAAAACCCTGTCAGGGCAGCCAGTCTGCTGGACAGCAAACCAGCCAAGCCCCAAGGGGTCCCAGTTAGCATCTGTGTATGAGAGTGTGTCGGGCTTGGATCTTGCGCGCATGTGTGTGTCTTGGCTTCAAATGCAAGACTGGACAGCCGGAGTGGAGTTCAGTAAAAGGAGAGTGGGTTATGAGAGAAGCTGTTGGGGATTTATTCAGCAGCTGTGTTTATGAAGTTTAGACAAAACTGAAACAAAACTCGAAAAAGGTGGAAAATGTTTAGAGAAAGGAAGAGTTTAAAAATGATTCAGAAGAGGTTTTAGAAGCTGTAAAGAAAAAAAGACAGAGAAATGGAGGAGGATGGAAATTGGAATGGAAAAAACACGACAGCTTTTATCCAACCTTTGCAACTCGTCTTTCTCCTGAGTTTTCAAGGGTCACGGAAAAGAAAGGCCCGGAACAATTTCAAGATTCAGCCAGGTGTGAACAGAGATGGGTAAAGGTCAAGTAGTGTTTCAGTGGGGCAGACGAGATGGAGCTTTTACCCATGAAAGGGAACATGGAGAAGAAGAAAAAAAGAAATTTTCAATCCATTACCCTGTTCTTAAAGTTCACCTGTCCTCTTTTCCCTGGCCTGTTTGGGAGGGTCAGAGACCTCATCTTTTTGTTCTGTGTCTAAACCTGATATTTCTGCTTGTTGCTTTTGGTAAAATCACACATAATTGCATAAAATTGGTTTTGTTTTGTTATTGCAAAAAAAATCCCAACAAGGCAGAGGGTGCACTAAAGCCTGTACAGTCAGAGCTGCCCATGTACACTGGCACCGTTTGAAGGAGACAGAAGGGCTGAGATTCATATGCTGCGAGAAAGAGAGGACGTCTGCCGGTGTGCTGTGTTTTCACCGTTGGAGGCAGGCGGAGCTCGATGATCCCACAGAGTTCATCTTATAGCTCGCCAGCTTGGCTGTCTTATGTTAATGCATGAACTTGCCTGGTTGACGGATGCAGGATGAAGGATGGGGACATACAGAGCCTTGCAAAAGTATTCACATCCATTGAGCTTTTCTGTATTTTGCTGCGTTGCAGCAACAAACTTTAATGGGCTGCACAGTATTAGATAAACATGAAATGTCATAATGTTGGCTAATGTCACAATGATGTGAAGTCCTGTATTTAGATAAATAAATACTGAACCAGACAGTGTTAATCTCTTTCTTCCAGTATTCATAGTAAACATTAATATCACATAAGGAATAGTCTATCCAGCTAACTGGGAAAAAAGATGTCGTTGTAGCCATGAAGCAGCTTAGTTATATTTTCTTAAAGTCTTTACCTGAGTATCTTAATAATCTTCTCAAATTAGTTTTCTCCTGCATTAAGTATCACCAAATATATTATTGACATGGAACATCTGAATGGATGATAGTTGTATAGTTAGCTAATATTCATTGCAGTTTTTTCCAAGTTTGATATTGCATATAGTGTCAATATATTTGTGATCACAATAAACTTATCATACATTGTGCATTCTTAATGTACTGTTTTGCTTTTTTATTTGAATAAATTTGGGAGTTGAAAATAAAGGGAGAATGCAATGACGGTGGATTTCTATTCAGTCCCTTTTTCTCTAATACCCTTAAATAATTTCCAGTACAATCCGCTAGACATTGGAAAAACATTATGCATTACTCCAAGGACAAAATCCATTGTGAAACATGGTGGTAGCAGCATCATGCTGTGGTGATGTCTTTTGTCATCAGGGACAAGAAATTTGGTCAAAGTTGATAGGAAGATGTATGGAGCTAAAGACAGGACATTCCTGGAACCAAAGTTGCTAGCGACTGCAAAAGAATTAGGATTGGGGTGGTGGTTTGTTTTCTAGAGGAGCGATAACATTAAAAATCCTATTGAAGGATCTCTTCATCCAGTATGACTGCACGTGAGCTATTCTCCAAAGAATGTGCAAAATTTCTGTCTCTACATCTACAAAACTGGTAGAGATGCACCTCTAAAGGCGTGCAGCTATAATTGCTAGGAAAGGTAGTAGTTCTACAAAGTATTGTCTGCACATGATTTTATTTAGGGTTCTTAGAGTAAAAGGGTTTAGATATTTTATAACCCTCTTTATAATTATCTTCTGTCCTTGTATTGATAAATTACTTCAAGCAACAAAATACTGTGCTGTTTTTAGTCGTAATGTGACATATTGACAAAATTCATGAATGACTGCTTTTGCAAGGATTTCAACACATTTGCCTCAGGCTCATAGCTCCATTTTGACATAAAATTAGGCATAGTGATTCTAGTTGGAAAGTTAATCATACTAAGAACATCTGTAAATATGTTAAGAAGATGCTGTGAAGTCATATCTTTACCTAAAGTTTAGCTTCTGTCTGACTTTGATTGATTTCAGTCATTTCCATCATTTCCATCCAATGATGGTTTGAATCTTTGTGATCTAAACTCCAAAGACTTGATGTTTGCATTTAAAAAAAAAATACAGCTGAACTGATAAGTGAAGTTTCCTTTGAGAGTGTCTTAAGATCTGAAATGATTCAGTGTTTTAGAATCAACTCGTATACCTGAGGTGGTTATAATCCTGTCTCCCCTACTGAGAGGAATTATTATATAAATAAGAAAGATGCCTAACTTTGCAAGAAATAGGACCTGATTTCAAGAAGTTGTGTAGCAGGCAGTGCTTAGCTGGCAGGGTCAGCCGAACAACTGGATGAAAAGAGGAGAAACTGAGCAGGGAGGGAGAAGGAAAGACAGACAGGGGGCCCCACATCCCAGCGCTTGTTGCCTGGCTGACATGTCTCGCACACCAAAGTGCTTCTCCAAGCGTTTTCCAGCCCTGAGTCATTAACCTTCTATTAACTCCTCCATCAATTGCCACTCAGTCTCACTCACACTTTCTCTGAATCCTCCCCACCCCCCATTCAGTCGGTCCCTCACACACAAATAGAGATTTTCACAGCGTGTGTTTTTTTTTTTTTTGTTTTGTTTTTTTTCCCCTCAGAGAGGAGACTCTGGGGAGAGTTATTCTGTCTGTTCTGTGCTGTTTGCCAACACGGGCCATGGCCTTGTCCTTTCCTGCTCTTCCTCTGCTGCCCTTAGAGAAGATTAGAAATATAATTAGTGGATCACTCAGCAAAATGACCTCTGTATCTTTTTTGCTAGAATGTTTTTGCAAAGTTGCATTTATATACAAGTTGCATCTGTTACTATGTTTCCTATTTTTCAGGAATGTGCTGGTGAGCCTCTCTTCATGCTGTACTGTGCCATGAAGCAGCAAATGGAAAAAGGGCCAATAGATGCAATCACAGGAGAAGCCCGCTATTCCCTCAGCGAGGATAAACTCATCAGACAACAAATTGACTACAAAACTTTGGTCAGTACTCATGCAATCTTGTAAACAGGTTCTTTTGCATGATACCGACACGTCTTATTTTTTGCTTTACACTGGAATCCATTCTTCTAAATTAGCCAGTTCCACTTCCTGGTCCATATTTAAAGGGTTTTATTTATTTTTTTATTTAGACACTGCACTGTGTGAACCCAGAGAATGAAAATGCCCCTGAGGTGACGGTGAAGACCCTTAATTGTGACACGGTGACTCAGGTGAAGGAAAAACTGCTGGACGCTGTGTACAAGGGGACCCCGTACTCCCAGAGACCGAAGGCTTCAGATATGGATCTTGGTGAGGACTTACATGGAATAAAATACTGCAAACACTTCAAGTTAGCACACTTGACAAAGATGTATTTCAGCGGGGGGGGGGGGTTGAAGAGAGAATCTTTTCAAGTGCTCTCTGAAGCCGGAGGGTGCCCTTCAGAAAAGAAAAGAGAATGCACACCTGGAAGAAGAGAAGAATAAAAGAACATTTCAACAGTTAAAATTGTTCCTTTTCTTCAACAAAAATATCTAATATTCTTGTATGCATTGTTGTTCAGGAGTGGTAAATTGGAGCAAACATGTCCTTGCCTTGTGTTTGATTCCTTTTATCTGCTTTCTGGTGTCTGACAGAGTGGCGGCAAGGCAGGATGGCACGGATCATCCTTCAAGACGAGGACGTCACCACAAAGATCGATAACGACTGGAAAAGACTCAACACCTTAGCTCACTACCAGGTACCCAGCTGGATAGATCCTCCCTAAATACAACTGTATGCTTCTTCTTTTTTTATCAAAAAAAGGGTGTTTATGAACACTGAAATAATTGGACTTCTTCAAATGCAATAGAGCACAAAAGACTTGATCCAGCCCTAATTCCCTTATGGATTTCAACCAGGAAACCAAACTGTATTGTAATCTTTTAAAGTGCTTTTTAGCTCATTTTCAAAGGAATGCTGTCTGCTGCCATGTTAGTCTGAGCTATGAATTATTTAGACAGGAAAGGCTTTTAAACTCAAATAGTAAACAGATGTTAAGTCTAGGGATGTCCCGATCTGATCACGTGATTGGAAATCAGGTCCGATCGAGTGGTTTCAGACTTAATCGGAATCAGGCATTACATCCTGATCATGGATCACATATGTATGTTATTCTAAACCCAAACAGGAATAATAACAGTATCTACTGTTATGTGCTGGTACAGATTCAGACTTGTCTCGAAGCAACACATGCGCGGCACTTTGCAGCAGTAACGCAAAGCAGAACACGGCATCAGCTTGAAGTGGGAGCACTGTTGCCAAACTTGGCAACATTGTCGCTGTATTTAGAGACTTTTCAGTCCCCGCTAGTGACCCTTTCTTTCAAAAAAGTGACTAGTGACAAATCTAGCAACTTACTGTGGTTTATTGGAGACTTTGGCGACAAAACGGGAAAGCACCAACAGTAGTGTAGTTGCAGTGAGAGCTACCGTGAGCCCCTCCCACCTCAGAGGCTTTGCAGGCGGTCAGTCTGACAGCAGGCTCGTCTTGCAGCAGCCTGCAGTAGAGCAGAGGGTAGACCCAGTCCATTTCGTTTGCACATTGCAATGGAATTATGCATGGTCAAAGCTGCCAGTGATCCCACTCTTGATTATGGTAAATATAAGTATTATTTGTGTTGCATATTTTTATTTTTTATTTTTTTTTTTTTTACCAAAAGTGTTATAACAAAATTAATACCTGGATTTTATTCACACAGCCTAAGTGTTCTGTTAAATGATGAATAAGGTGGATAAAATAAAAAGATAAGGGACATCCTAAATTTGTTTCTTCGCTCTTCATTTTTTTGAAACGTATTTTTGAAGTATCAGATCGGGTCTCGGTATCGGCCGATACTCAAAATCAAAGGATTCGGATTCGGACTTGGGGGCATAGAAACCTGATCTGGGCATCCCTAGTTAAGTTTACTCATACTCATTTATACTCATTTTTGTCTTATTACTAAGACAAAAATGAGTATTTAGCCATCTCGCCTTGAGCTGAAATACCACAGTTTTACAACCTACACAGTGGTTTACAACTCAAATGTAACATGATCTAACTTGATCTTATTATTTTTCTTAGAACAGAAAAGCAATTATTCCTCCTCTGCTGAAATAATATAACAGGGATGTTGTTTTCTATAAAAATGTTTTGTTTTGATACTAAGACTTAAGCAAAAACACTTGCTAAATGTGTTAATAGTCTACAAGTACTTTTGCAAAATGTTGCACCTTTTGTCGTGTTACACAAATATAAGAAGCTGATATTTGCTGGGTTTTTAGTTGGCTGTCTGCTGTGGTCGCTAGCCTGCAATTAGCTGCTTGACAGGTTTCCCAGCTGAAGTTTTCTACCTTGAGAAGAGTGATGTGTGGTCCTGTTATTGTTACCCAAGGAAAGGAAAACATGTAGCACTAGCCTTTCTTCATGCCAATGAAAACCTTAAATGGATCACGAAGACAACTGATGAAGGCCACGTTAAGTCTGATGAATTGGAAGTAAATTCTAGAAAACATTTGGGGCGGTTAAAACCAGTACTGTGAAATCATGCTGGTGGGTATTCTGCTGTGCTGTGAAACTGAATGTGGAAATCCATTTGCAGGTGACAGATGGCTCAGTGATTGCCCTGGTGCCCAAACAGAACTCGGCCTACAACATCTCCAACTCCTCCACATTCACCAAGTCCCTCAGCAGATATGGTACGAGAGAAGGTGTGTGTGTGTGTTATGTGTGTTTGTGTATATTTATATATGCCTGTGTGTACAAGTGTATCTGGGTTTCATGTTTGTTGGTTGTCGCTGTCATGTGTGTAAACAGTGTTGTATGTATAAACTGCACCTCCGCTGTAGAGAGGATGTTTGATGTGTTTGGTGGAATGGCTACAAGATAAATGATCATCAAAACAAGTTCAAGAAAATATGGTTACTTTTAGATACATTTTCGATAAGATTGTGTACATGGAGTTCAACAGTTTGAACACTATTACAGAAATGCATAAATCATCAGATGCCTTTTTGATGCACAGTTTTTCTTTTACTATTTACCTGTTTGCTCTTTTGTCTGTAATAACACTCTTTCATGCTTGCTGCATACATCTACTCTCACACACCCCATCACCTTTACTCTGCCCGTCCCTGGGCCACACTCTCACCTGACTTTTCAAACCTCTCAATCCTTTCCTGCTTTGTCATGCAAGTGACAAGCATTCAAAGTGAAAGCATAATGCTCTGTGTCACAAATATGGGATCATTGTCCGATAAATGGAGAGAGGGAGGAGGTGGAGAGTGGCAAACATTTTTATTCAGGACTGAAAGAGTGACACAGCTGTCACCTTTCAAAAAGCTTTTAACTTCACAGAAAGGTTTACTGTTTGCAGCTGCCTCAGACTTTTTATTTCTGACTTTTCGTCCTGTGGACATGTAATTTGTTCTTAAATCAGAGATTTTATACAGTATGGATCATATTTGATTAAAAACCAAGGAAGGGACCATGTATCTATTAAAATACAAATGTGGGACACTTTAGCAGGGGTGTCTTATACACTGATATAAGAGGACAGAATTATACACTTTCTTGCAAAGATGGTGAACTTTTTCATATCTTGCCACTTTACAACCACAGTTATATGTGATAGAACAGCAGCAGTAATTAAGTGGAACAGAATAAATATACTATTAGTTGGACACTTCAAGAATGGTGTCTTTATGAAAGAGTGAAAAAAGTATGCCAAGTTTGAAAGAAAGTTATAAGTTCGCCACAGACCACAAAGAAAACAAAGCAAACATGCCTTAATGCAACATGCTCTGTGTGGCAGAAAATTAAGCCAGAGGTAAAACATGGGGGTGGCAGCATCATGTTGTGAGGTGCTTTTCTTAAGCAGTGACAAGGAAGCTGGTCAGAGTTTATGTGAAGATGGATGGAGATAAATATATCGCAATACTGGGAGAAAATCTGTTAGAGGCTGCACAACATTTGAGATTAACCTTCAAGCAGGACAATCAAACCATAGCCATGTGTTCAAATGGCCCAGTTCAGATCTAAAGTGACTGAACTTGAGCTATGTTGCTAAAAAGTTTGTTGATCTAATGTGACAAAATGTGAAAAAGTTCTTTGGTATATTTATTAGGTCAGTACATTAAACAATCCTACCCTCTCCACTAGAGGACACTGTTTTCTGCACACAAGAATTTAGTCTTGCTGAAGTGATCATATATCTCTCTCTTATTGAAGAACTAAAAAAAAAAAAAAAAAAAATCCAAGTGAAACTCCTTATTTCTCTTTCTACTTCCTATATCCCACTGTGCTTTAACCTGACCTTCCTTTAAATGTCTCCAGAGAGCATGCTGAGGACAGCCAGCAGTCCAGACAGCTTGCGCTCCAGAACGCCTATGATCACCCCTGATCTCGAGAGCGGTACCAAGCTGTGGCATCTGGTGAAGAACCACGACCACTCAGACCAGAGGGAGGGGGACAGAGGGAGCAAGATGGTCTCAGAGATCTACCTGACCAGACTGCTTGCCACTAAGGTAACGAGAAACCAATCCTCCGCCTTTGACACGAGCCATGTCATGTAGTCCATTTAAACCTGCAGTCTCTGTTGACCTTTGTTTGGCGGTGGTCTCAAAACTCATTAACATTTTTCATAACCTTTTCCACAAAGACACACATATGTACAGTCTTAATTAGGAGGTTGACCTTTGACTATTGAGTTGTTAGCTTGGTGGTACTGGGCCCTCTGTTGGCGGCGGCCTCTGGGCTTTTAAATCCAGGTCTGTGCTATTATTCATATTTCACCATGTCCTCCAGAACATAAACATACACACACACACACACACATTGTGAGAGCTGGTAGTTTTTATGCAGCCTGTTATTTTTAAATGGAATCGGCATGGCTTGCTTAGATGGTAAACAAAATATTGAAACTACTGTTTTTGGATAAGATACAGATTAACTACCCCACTCAGCCCTACTTGAAGGGACAGTAAATTATTTTCTTAACTCAAGAAAAACCCAAATCTCATTTTTAGTTAAGTGGGATTATGCTGAAATAATACTTAGAGCCATGAGAGGAAAAATTAACTTAAATGTGCAAATCTTCCAAGATTATTTGCCCTCATTCACACAAACGCTGGTCTCTTGTTCCTTAACAGCTGATTGAAAACTAGTGTCCATCCAAATGAAAAATGCACAAACATATTTGCTGTGAAAACAATGAGAAGATCCAGTCGCCTCATTGTTCCTCTGTTCCTGATGGTTCATGGTAGGAAAGTGGAAGGTTAGCTGCATCACTACAACCACACGTGATTGAGGAAGAAGACGATGGAGGGAACATGAAATTTGCTTCTACTCATTGCATCCCCCACAGCCTGGTGTGTTTAGGAAGCTGATTTGTTAATGCGTTGTTAATGCAACTTGAATGTTCTGTCTGGTTTGAATAAAGGTTTCCAGAAGGTGGCCAGGTTGCTTGAAGGAAAGCCTCGTGGAAAAACTAAAATAGTTTCTACTTTAGAGAACTTTGTAAGGATTCTGGCTCTCCAGAGTTATGTAGTATAAAAACATGGTAGAGGAGCCTTAGGCTGAACTCCCACTGAACCACTTCCTGAATACAGTAAAGACTACTGAGCACTCGCCATCATCACAAATTCTCAGGAAGCTGAGCATTGAAACCAAAGCACTGTCATTCTTAAAAACCTTCTTCTGACAGGTTGCACCTGGTAGCTCGATGGTGGAAGCAGATTCAGCTCCAACACAATAGGTTAAACTGGAATACTTGTTTTGCGTTACAGTGACTTATTAAATTTCAGGGGCCTTTAATTAAACACAACCCAACAGAACCTCTCACACAATCACTCCCAGATACGGATGTGATGGTATAAAAAATTTAGTATTATAGTTGTGTGCATATTTATCAGAGTTATCAATATTTAGACCGACATAGTCTGTAAAGCCTGGAAGTTATTTTGAGTTTTTTCCATGTCTGAATAATTATGAAAAAAAGTAGAATATGAATAAATACTTGTTTCTAGAGTTTATTCTGAATCTTATCGTTAGAAGTTGGAACAATCCATCTATGTGTCCATCATCTGTCCACCCATCTGTTTGTCCATCCATTTGTAGACAAAATGTCTTCTGTATCATAAAGTTCCTTCTGTAATCATTTCATCACTGCCTCCCAACCTGCTTCACCAACCAGGAAGAACACTGAGTGATATTACAACCTGGTGTTGGTTCTCTTGCTCAGGGTACCCTCCAAAAGTTTGTGGATGACTTGTTTGAAACCATCTTCAGCACAGCACACCGGGGCAGCGCCCTGCCACTCGCCATCAAATACATGTTTGACTTCCTCGATGAGCAGGCGGACAAACACTCGATAACAGACCCTGATGTACGGCACACTTGGAAGAGCAACTGGTGAGGAAAAAGGCAGCAGTGTTGACTGTCCTCTTACCCTCTGTGCCTTTCTTCAGTCTTAGTGTGAATGGTTTCTTTGAAGTATGCTCTCTGTCATGTGGCTCTAACACTGCATTTCTTCCTTTTCATTCCTCCACCTCTGCCTTGTTTTCTCTCCATCCTTGTAGTCTTCCACTAAGGTTCTGGGTGAATGTGATCAAGAACCCGCAGTTTGTCTTTGACATCCACAAGAACAGCATTACGGACGCCTGCTTGTCTGTGGTGGCTCAGACTTTCATGGACTCATGTTCAACGTCAGAGCACAAACTAGGGAAGGACTCTCCTTCCAACAAGCTGCTTTATGCTAAAGACATCCCCAACTACAAGAACTGGGTTGAAAGGTGGGTCAGTTAGTTGGAATTCATGGTGATACTTCAAGATTATTTCCAGCATTTCTGGATGTAACCTCCTTTTTGTGTTTGCTCAGGTACTACTCAGACATCTCCAGGATGCCCGCCATCAGTGACCAGGATATGAGTGCCTACCTGGCAGAGCAGTCCCGGCTGCATGCTAACCAGTTCAACAGCATGTCGGCTCTCCATGAGATCTACTCCTACATTGTCAAGTACAAAGATGAGGTCAGATTTGATGTTTGATAACTGGCAAATCAGGAACCAGTTTTAGACTGACAAGCAGGATGATTATTTTGGTTGCGATCACTCTACTGTTTCCTCACTCTTTTTTGGGGGTTTTTTTTTGTCGTCATGGTGTCCTTACCTCTTTCAATGAGCTTTAGCATCTCTGCCACTATTGTTTTATATATAAATGGACATAAAGAGCAGTAAAAGACCATCCAACCAGCTATGTGGTTTCTGCAAGATTTTAAGAAGACCATAAAAAGAACTGCAATTCCCCAGGTTTATATTTAGATAAGAATAAATTTGTACAAATGTCATCTCATTGCTTCTGTTTTTTGTTTGTATTTTTAAGAAAAGCGTTGTCGGGATTTGCTCTATGATTTTTGCTCCAGCTGAGGAAATTTGGATGTTTTGGGTTATTTAGAGAAGCAATCAGTGCTATCAAAAGGAGTGCCCCCCAAATATTCAACTTTCCCCACAAACCTGCAAAAAACATTATATTTGAAACTGACTTATATGTTTAGGCAATTAAAATCCAAAACAGAGATTTTAATGTTTTGCTTGTTGGCTGGTTATGAATCTTACAATATATTTTTTACTGTCAAAGTTATGACACCTGGGTTTGAAAGCACTCATGTTAAATGCTAGTTTAATTTGCTTGAGTTTTCAAGCAACTTAAATATTTTAGTTTTCATAACTTTATTTTTTTTTAAACAGAAAATAATAAGAGGAAGAAAAATAAGCCACCACCTACATTGAGTGGTGCTCTAAGCAAGCAGGCTATGCATACCAAGGTGGGAATAAATATATTTAAAACCTCAGTTATTGTGAACAAAATGGTGCCCTGCAGGTCAAAAACATTTATCAAGTACAAAACTGATAGGCATCTTTCTAGTTATGAAAACAACACAAAACGGTGCTTGATTTAAATAATTTGGCCTTAACCTTGTGCATTAAAAAAAGACTGTTGACACAATGAGATAAATTGCCACCTTGTATCTCCTAGAGAGGGGAAGGAGACCCACCTTAAGCTGCTGGAGCACCTTCCTGTGGCAAAAATGCCATATATTTACTAAACACTCTCCACTGCTGCTGTAACTGGTGACCTGAACTCTGCACACTGTAGAATAAAAGACAAGCAAGCATTATCAGCTAGTCTTGCAATAATTTGGAGTGTTGTCACATAGTAGCTTACTCATGTTCTGCATGTGTGTGTCCTTTACTGAAAAAGAGCAGTGATCTGCTGTGACAGGCATATTCCTTGTCTAATTGCATTGCACCCACAAGTGAAGTCTGTATTGTAATGGATTATAGTAGTTTCTCTTAGTTCGAGTTTCATCAGTGCTGAAGCAATATTTCAGAGGAATGTGGCTTTCTTTTCAATATTCAGTTTGGTTCTTAAACAGCTGAAGGTTTGCTGGTATCATGACAGTTTTCTGCCATGATAAAAAGAGAAGAATCCAGGAGGTTACCTGAAAACAGGCTTTCATTCAACATCAGCCTTCAAAAGACTGTAGATGCTGTGAAAACTAAGGTTGATGTATGTGTGACATTGGCTGACTCCTCCTTTCTATTTTCAGATCTTGTCAGCTTTGGAGCGGGACGAGCAGGCGAGGAGACAGAGACTGAGGAGCAAGCTGGAGCAGGTCATCGACACAATGGCCCTGGCCAGCTGAGGACAATCCACGTGCTCCCTCTCCTCACTACTCGTCTCCATCTGTTGGTCTGTCTCCCTCGCTCTTCTCAGACAACAAACAAACAGAAAAAGTCCAAACCCCAGAAACACGAACTGCAAAAGGACCGAAGCAGTATACTCCAGACTTGGGGTGGGGTTCGGCGGAGGTGGGCGGGCCTGTGTACGCTTACATGTGTATGTTTGTGTTCGTCTGCAGCCCCGGCGCAGCGTGTGGGCTTGTGTCTGTGTGAGAGACTCGGACTCCAGACATTTTCACACACGCATACATGGAGAACAAGTCTTTTACAGCGTTTGATTATCGTGGATGTTGGTGTTTGTGGTTTGCTTGAGTTTTTTTTTTTTTTTTTTTTTTTTTTTTTTTTTGGATTTCAGAAGAATTAGTCATTATGACACTGATGATGATCAGGAAAAATGACAGAAGCTCAGACACTGAACACATCGTCATGAACAGAGTGGACCAATCTGTTAGAGCCAGTGGAGAGTGGCTCTGAAGGTCATGTGACTCACAGTTGTCACGCTTATTTTTATTTTTTATTTTTTTTTGTATAAATGTAATCAACTGCCCACTCTCTGATCTCTCGCCACTTGTATTACTGCTGAATTTGCACAATTTACAGAAAGGTTACAAAGCAAGACTATATAGATATTATATATATAAATACAATTTTTAATGAAAGATTAGGGAGAAAACATTTTTGTGTTCTTTTTCATTTAAACCGACAAATACAATAAAAATGAAACCGTGAAACATGATTTGCTATTTCAAGTACAAAAGAAAATACTCAAAGTAGGCAGAAAATGAATGAAAAACAAAATAAAAAATTCGTACTGTGCCATGTTTTCTTTGAATGTTGTTTAGTGCAAAGACATTTTGTTAGATGGAATGTGATACAGTCTGATTTTTAAATATGAAAATTGCCTCGTGACTGAAAAGAGCTGATTGAGATCATTGTTGAACGTGGAAGTAAACATAGCGACAGACAAAAACTTCATTAAGATGCTGTTTTGATTCAGGCGGTGCAGTCTGTTGGTTTTAAAAAGCCAAATATCCCATTGTTGTTATTTCATCGTTAGCTTCTAGCTCTTCAGCTGCTTTTGTGTCAGGCTCAAAATAGCGACAGCTGATTGATCGCCATTTAGTTACTGAACAATGAAGTAGCTATATTGCACTACCTAAAATATTTTACTGGAGTTTTCCCCGATGCATCATAGATACCATACAGTTGCATCTCAGTCAGTTAGAGCATTATTGAATAATGATAATCAGTATTTCAAAAAAAAAAAAAAGTGAAGCTCATATATTATAAAGATTTATTACACACAGAGTAATGTTGTCCTAGTGTTTTTTTTTTCCTGTTAATTAAGATGATTCAGTTTATGAAAACTCAAAATTCTATTAAAAAGTATGTTCATGTACTGTGCAGTATATGAGTCAGCACTTTGTTGAGGCTCCTTTTGCAAAAATCACTAGACCAACCACCTGGAAACATCTGTGTGAAGGCTTTTAAATCATTTGCAGTCCATGCCCAGACTCCTAAGTAGGCTTTGTTTCATCATCCTCTCAAGGCTTCCTGTTCCTGGTCCACCTTTTTCGATCAGACTTTTTTTTTTTCTTCCACTCAGTTTTCCCTCAGTGTGCTTGGACCCATCACTGATCAACCAGCTGCTTTAGCAATGACCTTGTGTGGCTTGCCATCCCCACGGAGGGTGTAAATGGCAGCATTTCTGCAGTCTTCCCCATGACTGAAGAGGCAATAAAATTTAATTTCTGTATTAAAAAACATTTGTATTTGATTATAGGTAATATTATTTTCTGAACACCTGAATGATTGGTTTTTATTAGCTGTAAACCCTGATGATCAAAATGAACAGAAACAAGCCATTGAAATATATGACCCTGCATACAGCAAATCACTTTTTGTTTTGAATTATTGAAATAAATGAAGTTTTCAACAGTACTCTAATTTACTGAGATGCAGTAACAATCACGACTCCACCGCTCATTAGTTTCTGTTTGCCCTCCCTTAAAGACATGCTTTTTCCTTAAAAAAAAAAAAAAAAAAAAAACAAACACAGCCAACTCTTGGTGCTTGCAGACTACTATAAGGAGTTCAGGTAGCATTCAGCTTAGCTCCTTAAAAGTGAAGCTCAGTCAGAAAAGCTGTTTTTAGCCTCCAGCCATTATTCCCCAGCATCCCTCAGTGTTAATACCCAAAAAAAGGGCATGGAAAAGATCAACTGAGCATTTTTCTCCACCTCTAACTTCTAAATTTGAGATATGGGTTTTAGCTTTTTATCCACACTGAGGTTGTAGAAGGAGCTCTGTTCATTAGCCACATCAGGCTGAGTAATCCTCTCCTCAGCCTGCAGCTCTTGTTTTAAAACTAGCCTATTGCCACGTGTGGCTTAAGCTTTTTTCTATTGCTTCTCTCTTAAGAGGATTTCTGTTTCCCTTTTTCTTAAAGTCTTGACGTCATAGTTTTTGACCTTGTGGTAAGAATTTTTTTTTTTCTGCTTGCCGAGAAACCAAACTGTGGTATGTATAATGTTTTTGTTAATGTTTCATTTGTAAATTGTATACTTTTTCATAATGAACTGAACAAATCCAGTTCATTTATTTCTGATTTTGTTTTAGTTTTTTTTTTTTTTTTTCCAACATGTAAATTGTACATTTTTACGGTACATGGAAGAGAAAAATTTCCTTCAGCTTGCCGGAAGTTGAAGTACTTGACCGAACTCCAGGTTTTGTTTTCCTGATCTGAAGGATTGGAGTGAAATGGTTCCTCAGGTCGGATGAGCCTCTGTGTCGTTTTGATGGAAATGTGACTTGCTGCTTTAACTCTTGTACCTTTGTTTTTCTATCCAACATTAGGGCTGTCATCATAAATGCTGTCGCTGTTCAACCCAACCACTTTGTTTACCATACATGTCCGAGAACTGACATACATAGGAACCTGTTTTTAACTGGAAACTTGTTTGAACTTGATTGTTTACCCTGTAGACTGAAAACAAGCAAGCCTGTCTGTGCAATAATGGAAAATTCTTTGTCTTAAATCCAAATGTTCACTTCTGTGTCTTTCCCGTTAGATGGAATATGGAATAATGAAAAACAAAACCTACACAAGAATCAGATTTGTTCAATATACTTTGATTTCAGAAGTAGGTGCTATTGCTATGGACAATATGGCTCACTGCCCAGGATGCCCTAATGTTAGAGGGCAGCACAAGCTATCACAAAAAAATACTGACCTTAACTTTTCTTTTGCCTTTTTTCACATCCAGTCAGTAGGGAGTGTGTGCCCCCTGTGTTTGTGCAGAGTGTAAGCCAGTGGTCTCAAACTGCATTCCAGAGGGCCAGAGTCCTGCAACTTTTAGATGTCTGTCTGCTTCAGCACACATGGCTTCAATATGAACTCATTAGCAAAGCTCTGTAGTGCTTGACTGCGAGTGAGGCAGTTTCACCATGTAATTCGAGTGTGTAGGACAAGGGACACATCTAAAAATTGCAGGACTCTGGCCCTTGAGGACTGCAATTTGAGATCACTAGTTGTAAGCCCTGTACTGAAATATGGTGCCGCCTTGTGGCCTGTTTACAGGAGTAAAGTTAGTCTTTTAAGGATTCTGGAATGCATCTGTTCATATCAAGTTCAAACTTTAAAATCACCAAGATGGGCTTACCCAGGGCTATGGTGGCTAATTTAACCATGAATCTTCACTGTCTGTTTCCTCTGACTTTTTGCTGCATTCTAACATTTGGTGCTCTTATTATATAAATCACATGGCATAAAAATAGCTTGCTCAAGCCCAGTTGTGCAGTAAAGGACCCTCTGTTGACTGCTGTGTCTGAGTTCAGGGGACAGAATCAGCACACTGCTCAGTATCCAGCTGGTGATCTATCACTTTTTAAAAATAGTTCAACCTTCTCAGCTCTCTTTATTTTGATTCTGTTCGTGTTATCCTGGTTGAATACAGAGGTCAGATTCATTTATCACTTTCATGGTTACTTGCATTTTTAAATTGACCTGCTTTGCAAGTCTAAACCATTTTGATGGTTCTCCTTCTCCATCTCTCATCTTGCACTGGTTAATATGGCCGATGATTTGCATTTACTGTAACTGAGGTGGAAGAATGTTTGTCTAAAAGTATTTATCATCTGAAGGCACCGCCATTAGCAGCTAAGTTATAACTCTTCACAAGAAGCTCACTGTTTTTCTATGTTGCTGGATTTTATGTTGTTTTCAGTCACATCAAAACAAAGAACATGCCTGATTTTATAGCTCTGCTTTCAGGGTGAGTGGAGTCAGCACACAGTGGTGTATAATTTCTTTCTCTTTGGTCATTTTTGGCCTTTTAAATCATTGCTGAATCAAAGTAAGATCTGGTTTCCAGTTGGTTTTCCTGCTTTCCTCTCAGTCTGGAAAAGGCTTTTTCTTTTTTTTTTTTTTTTTTTTTTTTTTTTTTTTTTTTTTTTTTTTTTTTTGTCCCAGAGTGATTGTTTCTTAGAATCCATGGAAACACAAAGCAAATGAATTTCAGATAGTCGGCAAGAGAATTTTAATACTTCAATTACTGATACTTTTTTAGAGTTTCAGACTTGAAGCGACTGTCACGAGTTTGCAGGTTAACACTCATTGTGTAAATATTATGTTATTTCCTATTTTGCAGATTTACTACTTGTAAATATACACGCATCAAGAAGAGATTAAACATTTTTTGCTAAAGTTGTGGCGTCGAGTTTTTCTTCAGAGACATTGCTTACACAGCTTGCCTACAAAGCCGCAGTTTGGGTTTCTTCATTCCTCAAACCCAGAAACTGAAAGCAATCTGACTGAAAATTTAATTGAATTGTCATAAAAGGAGTCCAGTAACTCATCTCTTCAACCAAACAGCAACCTGATACAATTAGACACATATGGATACATGGGAACAAAATTTTGGAGCTAGTATGTACCAAACATTAATAGGTGGAGTTTGTTCAACTCTACCTGGACTTTTAACAGGAACCTTGTGCTTTGGTCATAGTCCAGCATAAAATAAATATGAATATGTGGAAAGTACTTTGCACTTCTTGGTACGGCAGAGGATCTGTGATGCTATGGGCCTGTTTCTCTTTCAAAAGTCCTGGGAAGCTTGCTAGAGTGCAAGGCAACATGAACACTCGAACAGCAAACTCATTGATATCAGTCTGGAACAGGTTACAAAGCCTCTCTTAAAACTTTGGCATGCCAGTGAGTCTCCTGCAAACCGATAGTCTTTATAGTCACAGGATCTCAATCCAATAGACCACCTTTGGAATGTCGTGGAAAAATCTGAGAAGTGTGGTGTGCATTTATATTCTGCCCCCATTACTTTGTCTTTTGGAGCATATTTCTAGTTTGGCACATCTAAAGACTAAACTCTTTGCTCATTCCTCTTTGCAAAAAGCTCAGGCTCAGTAAGATTGGATGGAAAGCGTCTGTGTACATGATTTTTCATGTCTTATCACAGATTCTCAATTAGATTTTGGTTTCATGTATAGTTCTGTTTAGAAAAATTTCTCACTTCGGTGTATGCAACAAGTGTAGCCTCCACATGGGCTGAATCATTCTCCATCTTTTAATGTGAAACATTTTCAGTCAAAAGGAACCCTCTTGTCAGGCAGCAGTGAGATAGCAGTCTTCTTTCATACCATGATCAGCATCGTTAATCATTTTTACAGAAACGTGCTCGGCTGGCTGCTGGGGGCTTGTTCGCCAGCAGAGGTAATACTAACACATTTAGCTTGTAGCCATACATCATGCTTGCACTGCCCTCAGCTTATGTGTGCACTTGCATGGAAGAGCAGCTCCGTGTGTGGAACACAGCGGAGTGTCAGTCGGCTCAGATGGGCCATGCTGCTGACTTTCTATAGCACGTATTGTTGCTGAACAAGAGGAAGAGATGAAGCAGAGGGAAAAAAAGGGACCAAGAAGAAACAACTGGAGTAACCTACCTCCCCCCCCCCCATATCCTGCCATGAAACGTCAGCACTCATCTCAATGGATTCAATGAGGCTAGATAGAAAATGTTATCGTTCACACCATGTGTAACCAGCCAAGCTAATTCAATTAAAATTCCATCCAAGAAAGAACGCTGAAATTGCGTAATGGTCGTGGGAGCGCTGATTCTCGTAATGATCCTGTCAGGAGGCAAATGATCTCATGGCTCAAACATTATGATGAATTCCTTGCAAAGCACACGTTGCTTGTTTCTTTGCCCTCCCACCCTCTACCTCTTCTTTGCATGTTAAATTCTGTTGCTGTAGTTAATAAAGCTATGATCTATATTTGCCTCCCTTATTCTCTTTCCCTTTTTTAATCTCGTTCAGTCACAATTGGAGTGTTTTCTGTTTTATCACATGCAGTGAAATTGAAATTGTCTTTTACTCTTTTTGGTGTCTGTCACAGTGTTTTGCATCAAGTGTGTGGCGTATCCAGCACACCATGACTGGCAACGGTATCTATAGGGCCACTAAGTCCGCTGAGCGGTTGAGTTGCTCCTAGCAAGGAAAAGATGACAGGCGTGACTCGTTGAGGGAAGCTACAAGTTGGATTACTGTTACCTCTTTAACTTGTGGAAAGAAAAAGGCTGTTTGGAAAATGAGGAGTGGGTTTTAAGTACCAGTGTTTGTCAACCTTCAGCCTACGACAGGCATAAACACTCATATTGGAGCACTGTTGGTATTTAGTAACCTCAGATGAAGAAAAATATGATGAAGTTGATTCAATTCATGGCCAAATTATTCTCTGAGAAGCAAATCCAGGCAGAATTAAAGTACAAAAAGAACATGTTGGAGTTATCTGTACAGCTTTCCAGAGCCCTTAAAGGACAATTCAGGAGTTTTGAGCTGAGGTTCTATTAAAAGATTAGAAGCACTTAATTTCTTAGATGCAGGAGAAAACTTGGTCCTAAAGGCTGAAACCGATGGCCCATCTGAGAGAGACCAAGAGTGGAACCAACACTTCTACTGTCAAAAAAGAACTCTAGATTTTAAAACGCCATAGCAGTTTATACAGTTGCTGTTTTATTTGCCTTTATGTTTGCATGGTGTGATTATTTACACAGAATATGAGAGCTGAGTCTCGTACAATCTTTGATCTGCCTATGTGAAATCCACATGAGCAAACATGAGGTTTTTTCCAATCAGATTAACAACCTAATAGAAAAATGAGGGATTGTAAAAAAAAAAAAAACAATGAAATAGTGTTCATTTAAATGGTTAGCATACTTCTCTGTTTTATACCACTTTGATTTTATATCAGTTACTCTGTCCAGAAATGCTTTCCATGCTCTAAATTAATACATTTCTCCTACCATCGGGTTCAGCACGAATAATCATCTAATATTCATGAAACCGTATTCACAGATCCTGTGGCTGTAAAACAACCCCAAATCATCATACCTCCACCAAGCTTGTTTGATTTTTCACTGTGACATAGTGCTACCTATTTTGTCTTAAGGCTCTTCTATAGTCTCATCTGTCCAAAAAACATTGTTCCAGAAGATTTGTGGTTCTGGTGCTGCTTTGCAAACATAGGTCATGCTTCCATCCTTATTTTAGAAAGAAGCTTGCAGCTGGAAACTCTTACAAACAGGTTGTTGAATCTTTTATCTAATTTTATTGTCACAAACTGTGTGAATTAAAATGCTAACTGAGGCCTGTAGAGTCTGAGATGCACTCTTCTGCACTGTCTGACATTGGGCTAAGTTTGCTGGAATGCCACTCCTGGGAAGATTGGTTCGAATAATCATTCTCACTGTATACTGGTGGAAATAGCTTTATAACTGTTCTTAGATCTCTGAGGTTATTGCTGATGTTTTTCTTACCTGCCATTGTGTTGATGCACACCATTATGCTCCAAAGCAGCAAACTTTTGCTTTTATAGAGGTGGTCATTCATGTTAATGATCACTTAAACAACTACATTTGAATAGCAGCGTCTGACTGTTACTTTTACTCTTCATTCCCATAGAACCAGCGGAGGTGCACTTAATTTTTCACATACAGCTTCTCGATTTTGGCTTCATCTTTATTCACCAGAAAAAAACCCAATGTATACTGTGAGTATTTCTGCTGCGATTTTGTACACAATATTAGATTTAAATAAATTCAGAACCTGATAAACACTAGGTTATTTCTTATGTCCCATTGCAAAACCCTAGGATTGAAAGAGGATGTGCATTTTACTTTCCATAACTTTATATGCAACAGACCTTTAGTCCAGGAGGTTAAATGTTTACGAACTGCTCATACTTGTAATGAAAGCTTTATAAATATCAACTCAAGAAGAATTTAAAAGGATACGTTCACTTCATATCAGAGTCTTAGGGAATCAAGCTTCATTTGCTTCACTATTTTAGACTGGATGTTTTTCTGGTCTGACTGGCTTGTTAATTTCTCCACAGGTAGGGGCCATTATGCACTCCAGCTCCCTGTCAGAGCCAGTGAAAATCCATTCCCTGCTCCACTGACCTAAAGCGTCCTGATGTCTGATTAACACACATGGGATAACAATCTATACAGAGTGTTCCAGACCTCTTAAAGACCCCATCTATAGTGTCCTCTGGTTCTAATCTGCAGAACACAGACTCCGGATTGATAGGGCTTTATGATTTAATGGTCTTCTTAAATTGCTTGACATATATTCCCTCCAATTTCTTGGAAATTGAAAAGCTGAAAACTTTTAACTGCCACCTTCTTCACCTCTGATTGAGCTTCTCTTTCTACCACATGTGCATTCACTCAAAAATACTCCTGACAACCCCCTTCCACTCCTGCTGTGAATGGTAAGAGGTCTGTCTGATTTTGCTACCCCACCAGATTTGCGTCATGCACCCCAGGGAGTCAAAGGAATATGTCCGATTAGCGCAACCAAGCCTCATGCCCTCACTCAGAAATGAGGCTGCTTGCATGTACACAAAATGCCTCTACATGCAGATGTTTTATTTTTCAGCCTACGTGAATGGCTCGCATGCAATCATGCAATCTGTGAGGTCAACTGCACACATCCCACACAGGATGCCGTCGGTCAACTCAATCACGACTCAACAAGCTGAGTGTGTGCAGTAAATTGATAAAAATGGTTTTTAATGGCTTCAGTCCACACTGGCTCCATTGTCTCTCTCAATCTCCTGTGCTCACATGCAAATATACATGCAATCCAGCCCAATGTTTTGATCTTCAAATGTATATCTCTGGCTGCAGGATTTTATTTTTTTTTTTTTTTTGCCTTCCTCCTTTCACTTGTAGCTTCAGTGAAACTTGAAAGGCCTTGCTTTTCCTCAGAGAAAAGACCGATTCTCTTTCGGCCTGTTGTGGCGTGAGGCTTTGAGCATGAATGACAAAGAAGGCAAATAGTTTTGTATACATTTTTCAGATGCCTATCTGAATAGAGGAATTCCTTACAGAGAAAGAGTAATTCTATCTCTTGCTTTCCTTACTAAGTAATTTGCTACTGTGTATATTACAATGTAAATGAATGGGAACAAATAAAAGGACATCTAAAAGTTTCAGTGTGGACAAAGATAAGTAAAAAACACATGTATTAAATGCGTTTTGAAAATGCTTACTCTCACCATATATGACAAACGGTGCACCGAGATATAAAAACCTACTTTGCTAGCACAGCATGACATATGGAGGGGTCATGATTTTCTTCATTCGCATCCTCAAAACCCTGATCTTGCTTGATTACTTGATTATTTCTCAAGAATATGCCAAAATATTTTGCTACCAAGTTTGTAAGCACATTAAGGAAAAGTAGAAACATAGACAAACTGATCAGTAGGCTATCTGTCACTTCTTCTGATGGTGAAGCAGAACCCTTTCACTTCTAGTATTGATTAATCCATCCAGTTATTTGTTACTGTCATTTGCAGTCATAAAGGACAGAGTATAGGAGCATGCTGTAAGTACCAGCTCTGTTCCAGGTGACCTCAGGCTGTTTATTTAGATGATTATGTGTCATTTCCTTTTGATGACTTTTCCCCTTAAAGCTACAGTATGTAACTTTAATTTGTTTTTAAAAAAAATCTACATATCTGTTGAAACTGTCATTATATCATGACAGTATGCTATGAGACAGATAATCTGTGAAAAGGCGGGTCTTAGCCACCGTGCCTGTGGAGCTGTTAATTTACTGCCCTGTCAACGCTTGTATCCTTAAAATTTTGACTCTTTTTGTCACTAATATTAGGATTTCACAGGACCTTTTTAATTTTTGAGAACTTTTAATACTTTGAATGGTTTTAGGTTTTCTTTTTTTATCATCCTACCACAACAACTCTTCTAAATGTGTGTTGCAGCAATGTAAACTTAGTCCAGCACTGCTGATATAGAAAGATTTTAGCAAGTCAATTTTTTCTTAATCAAACAGCAATGACGATCAAAATACATCTCCCTTACTTAAACAGCATTTTCTCTTGTCTTCCCGATATAAAAGTGTAAAAATAAAAAATAGCCTTCAAACTGTTCCAACTGCATGACCTATCTCTCTCCTTTGGCCCCACAATGAGAGAAATTAGAGGTAAACAAAAAGATTTTGGTCCTTATAAAGGGTGAACAGGGACAATCAGATAAACTGCAGAAGAAAGGAGCAGTATTAGATGTTTTCATTGCATTTTCACCCAACTGTTCAGCTTCTTTTTCACCAGTAGAAACAGTCATCCACAAAAAATACCCTCTACTGCAAGATCCAGTTCTGTGGAAACCCTCAGGAGAGCTGCAGATTTTGATCACTGCTCCAAACCTCTATTCATAAGACAGAAGTGTTGATCCATGTCCAGAGGAAAGTACTTGTTGTTTGACCCTTCTCTCCTTTCAACTCATCTGAAATTTTAAATCGGAACTAACGGGTCACATCCCCATCCACTTTTTTGGCCATTCGTACAGGAAAAACAAGTTTGAAGATTCCAACAATTCACGACTAATGATGTCATAGGAGGTATCCGTATTTTTACTGGTATTAATGTATCACTTTTTTGAAAATATAGGATAAAATATGAAGTGTGAGTCTGTTATTGTGACACTAAATTCACTGTTTTTTTGCCATTGCTGTTGGAGTGAATGAGCAATTCATAGTAATCTTACTAAAGGTGCTTCATGACAGAGTTATACCTGGGGATTATTAATTTCGAAGTCAAAAAGACCAAGAAATTGAAAGAAACTGAACCCGAACAGGAGCATAATGAAAAGAAAACAGTGTGGAAATGAAGAACAAATCAAGAAAACAAAACCTGTCACATCCTATAAAACAGACAGCACACAGAAAAGCAAGTCAGAGAACCAAATGAAAACTACAGATAAAGCTGGCCAAAGAAACCAATAACATTTCTTCAACCTGAAATGTACAAGGAAGGAGATCAGTCTTTAGGATACTTGAAACTCTGCCTTGAGTACTGTGTCAGTCTGTCCAACCAATTCCTGACAAAGTCAATGTCATTGACCCACAATTTAGTCCAAAAATTTTTGTACTTGGAAAAAAAACGTGTAAGCAGTATAAACTGGGTAGAGGATGGGGAAAGAGAGATGGAAGGTGTTCAGAAGTGCTCTGTGATTGGTTCAGGAAGAGATGTCAGAAACATCATCTGTCAGAATCGTCACTATGCAAAAGAAGGAGAGGATGAACTGATGGTCAGCTACTGGATATTTGAAGTTGAGCCTGGTTGGAAAAAGACTAAAAACCACTGACGACAAGCTGGAAATTACAAAACTGATTGCTGAACAGAACAAACCTGGGAGAGAAAGTTACACAAACATTTGAGATAACATCCCAAAAGCAGAAAGAAAGAATAGCATCTTCTTTGTGAGAAACCTTTTTATAGGACAGAATGCAACAAAGCCCCCTTACACGGTACTTTTCCTCTCCTGGTATTCTATTGCTTCAGTTATATCTGAATCTGCAAGAAATTTCCGAACTTTTCCATTGATTCTCGTGGCCTTGGATTTGGATAAGAAACATATTAAGGGGAAACCAGATTTTTTTGGTCTGATGAACATCCCATGGCAAGGAATTTAAGTCAAATGGGAACAGGATATGGAGAAAAATCTTCAACTCCTGAATCATGAGGAGGTCAAATTCAGGAAAAAAAATACCCTACAGCCTGTCTTGTTCTTCAGATATGATGCTGGTGTTTCATTAGTGTGGAGATTGACAACTTGTTCACTCAAAAATTAAGCTGCATGGAGTTTGTGTTTTCCAAATATATGTTGTTTCTGCATTGTTTGGCTTTCATTGTTACCAGCTAAGGAAGAATTCTAATGTGTAAAGCTGTTTCCATTCTGTGTAAATGTCAATAAACTTCTTTTTCCACCTACTTCCCAGATATTCACTACTTTGTGTCAGTTTATCACATGAAACTGCAGTAAAATACATTGATGTATGAGTACAATAAAAAGTGAAAAAGTTTGAGGTCTGAATACTTTTGCAAGGCATTGTGTAAAGAGATACAGACAAGTGGATCATAGTTATTTAGCCCAAATTTTAAGATTAACTATTTATGCTAATTAGCTGTATTAGTGGTTTTCATGTGTATCCTAAATCCCTCCAGTTTTTCCTTAGTTTTGCCCTTTAACCCCTCACATTCAGCTCGCCAGTTGGTCTCAATGTGGGATAAACAATAAAAGGCCCTAACCTGCTGTTTTAAGCTTTTGCTTCCTTTCACCTCACACACTTTGATGTCAGAGGGTGTTTTAACAGCTGACCACTTATGAATTATTGAATCACTCCACTCGGAACGTCTCGAACACCACTGTTTGTGATCCAGTGCATTGTGGGATTGAGATAAAACGTTGACATTCCCTGGCAGAAGAACTAACAACAGGGGCCTTAATTAGTTAAATCTATTAACCAGAAAGCTGAGAGTTTGGAGGGCTGGGGGTCGAATTTAAACTGCAGGTGCATAACTGATCATGAGGGCACTGAGTAAAGATGAAAGAAAGAATAGAATGACGTTTCTGAGGACCAGAGGTCTCCATGACGCTCCCTTACCGTCCGACTACAGCAGTAGTACAATATTTCTTATTGACCTTTTAGTTTAATAACTATAGATGCCACATGGGATGATGTGAGATAAAACTCAAACCCCACTCGTGAACTTATTGCAGTTTTTCTGCCCTAATCTGCAGCTGAAGGTGTGTGGGTGTAATGATCTGGGTGTCCTGTGTGAGTTATATCCTGTAAACATTTGACAAGTTTGGTCAATAGTCCTGGCTTTAAATATAATCATTCCAGGCAGTCTTTTCAATAATAACTGAGAAAGGGAGACAATTAGCTTAGTTTAACATTCAGTCCAGCCCAGAAGATTATTATTATTATTATTATTATTATTATTATTATTATTATTATTATTATAAAAATTGAAGTTGTTTTCCTCTCCAACTACCTGCTCAATGTGTATCGCAGCAATGTAAATTTAGTTCCTGGTCTAGGATGCAGTTCTAGTACTTTTGAACTTTTAAGATAGTGGTTTGACTGCAGATATGGAAATGTTTTTGCAAGTAGATGTTTTTCTTAATCAGAAAGTGACTTAGGAAGGTCGACACACAACTGCCTTGTGAGCCACTGAACATCTCCTGTTCAGACCCTTTGACTTGAGCTTTTTTAAAAGGGAAAGTTTTAAACCTTGCTTTAAAACTAGACTGCTTGTCTGCCTCTAAATAATATGCCACTGCAGTAAAAGATGAATTTAAGGTGATGAAGGAAAAGGCTGAACCTGTTGTAGAAAACTGATGACACAAGGCGAATTAGCAGAAGTCTGAGTCGCCAAGTGAAGTGGTCACAGGCCAGAATCGACTAACTACTGTAGGGACAAGCCGGCTTCGTGCGTCAAGGGAACGATGTAGAGATGACATCTAGTTTGTGTGACCAGCAAACAGCAGGATATACAGTCATAAACAAGACTCAGAACTCATGTTCTACAAGATAAACAAGAAGGTGATATATTTACAAGTTGCTACAGTGAATTTGTTTGTCATTATTGCTTTGAAAATAATGGTATGAGGAGACTTCCAACACAGATGTTATATGAAGTGCTGCCACCGATGTTGCATGACACCTCACAGCCAGCTATATTTTTTCGATGCTCACAGCTGTGTGGAATAAAACCATCACTTGTGATCTATGAATGGTCGGAGGGAGCTCAGAGGAGGCTTGTGTTTGTAGGTTTAAAACCGAAATGTTCTGTGACAGAAAATGCTGCAAAACAGATGCATGGAACTATAAAATCCCAAATTGCTACAAAAATTATGCCTAGTGGAAGATAATAAGTTGGGCATTAGAAAAAACATCAAATCAAATTCATTGCAAATAACAGTATGGTCTAATCTTTCAGATTCCTTTAAGTAATCTCACTTCTGAAATTTATTTGAATCTTCTAATCTGTTGGTGAAATTTAAAAATGACTTTTTTTTTTGTCTTTAAGCAACTCAGATTGTAATGAAAATTATGCAAGTTCAACCAAACCCTATAATGTGGATGTTTGGATTCAAAATGTAAAACTGTTTGTGCTTTTCTTTTCTCATCCCAATGTCTTTTAAAGTGGACATCAGCTGAAATTTACTTTACCATCCTCAACATTTAATATCTAAACACACACACACACACACACACACACACACACACACACACACACACACACACACACACACACACAAAGATCATCTTTTGAAATTTCGTCTTTGAATATCTCGCTAAAAAGGAAAGACATTCTTGCACACGTTTGCGTGAAGGGACACGATTCAGCAGTCCACAAATCAAATAAAGTAGCACAACCTTTATTCACGCCGCTGCTTACTTTACACTGCAAACTGCTGCTTGAATTACTGCCTGATATGAAAATTCTGCTGCTTCTGCTATTCCACCAACCGATCCAGCTGCCAAATGGTCAGATATGCTTTTATGTGCTGTAGCAAGGATATTACAGCACATCCATCAGCTTGAGCCGAGAACACATAAAAATGACCACTATGAAAGACATCTTGCTGTTCAATTAGTAAGAAGGAATAAATGTATTGGCTGAGCTGCAATGACATGACATGACAACACTGCAGAGAAAAGTGAGAATTCAAGAAGGATCAATATGTACCTCTGTGTGTTTGTATTTTTAACAAAAATGTATGTTACTTCCAATTGTATCAAGTTCAGTAAAATTCTGAAAAGTGAAAATGGTCCAGACATGAAGTTTTCAGTGCACAGTTCACACGTCCAAGTCTCACAGGGAGTTTGTCCTGACTATAAATAATTTATAGCCCCAGTTGCTTGTTGCTGTCTCTCTCCTGCCTTTGTGGACTAATTCCAGTTCTTCTGGTGGCAGAGCTTTCAAAAAGCCAGCAGCCTCGACCTTATCTTCCCTTTTCTGAATTAATGGCACTTGTATTGGAGAGGGGAGAAAAATGATGGAAGGCAGGGAGGCAAGGTTAGTGCTTGCCATGGTGGAAGCAATTGCTACTGCACAGATGGATGAAGAGGTCCATTCGGTGTCAGGTAGTCATGGTAACCTATCAGACAAGAATCGTCACTTTTAAGAGAGTTCTCAGTGACAAAATCCACTGCTTTAACCAATTTCACCTTAGATTTTACCTAAGGGTTACAGATAAATATGGAACTGTGTAGAAAAAAACTTTGGGAGACACAACAAAAAGATGCTTAAAATAAAAAAAATAATAAAAAAAAGAGAGAAGTCCATCCTATTGGAAGGAAATAAGAAACTAAGCCAGGTGAAAGACAGAAGAAAATGACATCAAAACGGCAGCAGGTGTGTGTCTCATAATGACTGGGTGGAGAAAGCTCGGCTCTGTTTCCTTCCATCACTCTAGTGTGTCCTCGAGGGTGAAAGAGGCGACAGTAGAGGAAAGAGAGGTGGAAGGAAGATGAGAGGGTCCAAGAGCCTGGGAAAGTGTTACTGAGATGGCGCTTGTTCTCCATCTCTGCCGCACCTTCCAACTTTTCCTCCACCTGGGCTCTTGATGACTCCAGGCTCTTCAGCCAGATCACTGATTGGACAACTGGGGAACAAACACGAGCACCAGCCTGCAACAGTGCTGCACTTAACCATTGTCATCAGAATTAATAATAGTTTTCCAGTATGATCTGAGGCTCTCTTTTATGTTACATAGTCTTCATATATATTCTTTATATTTGTATTTAGTCCCCTTTACTCTCATACGTCTTAATAAAATCTATTCCCACCACCTTCAGAAGTCACCTAATTAGTAGAAATTGATTCCACCTGCATGTAATTTAATCCTGGTATAATGCTGCATTCCAGTTACCTTGGAAGTTCGAACTCAGAGCTGGGTTTGATGTCAGACTCGAGGTAACAGCATTCCAGTTAAGAAGCTGGGATTTCAACATGGTGACATCCATAGACATTGTTCGCAGTATCTCTTACAACCATTGTTTTAAGCTTTACTTTCCATAAGTAAACACCACTTTTAATCTGTTCAGTTTAGAGCTGCAGGTGCCACATATAAAATTGGTTTTAGACACACTGTTCCATGTGTGTCTTCTAAAATAAACATTTGCACCATAGCTTACTATTGTCGATGCAAGGAGCAGCCATACTGAAACACGAAGTCGGCCTTACAAGTTCTAACTGGGGGTAGTCAGAGTTGCTCCCACTCTCCCAGTGGGAAATCTGACTTTGATGAGTGGTGGGTGTTCCAGTTGATTTTTCCAATTGGGAAGTTGGAATTTCCCAGTTCTGAACACAACTGGAACGCAGCATAAGTACCGTTGTTCTGTGAATGTCTCAGATGTTTGCTGGAGAACATTAGGGAAGAAAGAGCATCATATAGCTCAAAGAACCAAGCAGACAGGTCAGGGAGAAAGTTGTGGAGGCATTTACAGCAGGATGAAGTTATAAAACAATATGCCAAGCTTTGAACATCTCACAAAGCACTGTTCAATCATCTGACAATTGAAAGAGTATTGCACAACTTCAAACCTAAATTCCCCCATATCAGTCCACCTAAACAGGCTGGACAAGGAGAGATTTAAATGGAGAAGCAGCTAAGAGGCCCATGTTCACTCTGACAAAGCTGTAGAGATCCACAGCTCAGCTGGGGGAATGTGTTCACAGGACAATTAGTAGTCATTCACTCCACACATCTGGTATTTATGGAAGAGTTGCAAAACGAAAACCACTATTGAAGTAAAATAATAAGAAGTCCCATTTAAATGTAGAGAACACAGCAAAGGTGTGAAGAAGGTGGTCCAGTTATATCGGACCAAATGTAAACATTCTGACATACGTGCAAAAAAATGAGTGGTGGAAAACTAACAAACACTAATCTCACCTTCACAATTATGCATTTCAAAATCTCAATGTAAAACATTTAAGTTTTTGGTTGTAATCCAACAAAATGTGAAGTTCAACAGGTGTGAAAAATCTTTTGAAACACTGCAAATGCAGTCAGTATATTCTAGTGACAAAATGTGTATCATGCATTGTGTAACTATATTGTTTCATCCACCTGTGCTACACAAGTCATAGTGTCCATCATAGATTTATTTTGCATTGACAACAAACTCACCACCTGTTAAATGTAGAATGTAGAAATCCTCTTCCTCTGCTTATTCTATCTTATCACACGAACATTTTCTGTTTGACTAACTCTCAATGAGTTTCCATTTAACACAGTGTACATATTTGGTTTTCTGAAGAGGAAAAAAAACTATCCAAATTTTTTGCAAAACACTATGACATGCCATGTTACCACTTTATCATAAAAAACTACATTCAAAATAGTACTATCAAAACAGCAGACCAACTTTTTACAAATTAGAGTTTGTTTAGGACTTCATCAACTGAAAATCACATGCAAATTATACCCAGTTCAAACAAGACTGTGTAGAAAGCAGAGGTGATGATGGAAGACCTTGAAAGTTCTGCTTTACTATCAAAGATTACATGCTATTTCAGTTTGTCAAATTCTCCTAATAATGTTATCTGTTCTGTCGGCATGTGAAATTAGTTTTTTGTGGATCTGTGAAAGCCTTCAGTTATCAACTTAACATACTGTGATCCGCTTTCATATTATGAACAGTAATGGAGAAAGGCTCTTTATTAGACATTCTGCAGAGTTGCATACAGACATTGATAATTTTCGACCGCGCTATTTAGATACCATCCCCACTTTAATTAGCTATACCAGTCTCACCATGTTATGCTGTAAGTGTGGGATTTCGTGGTGAGCTCCAGAGGTTGAGAATCCTCAAGGAAACCATTCATTTATTATTAATCTGTTTGTCACCAAATGTTTATTATTCATTACCTCACAACAACCACTTGTGCTTTAATATTTTCCTGCAGCTTAGTTATTTAATAGAATAGGTTTTAACTTTTTTTTGGACAAAGTGAGCTGTCTGCCTTTCCATTTACTACCCTGAAGTTGGCAAAAAAAAAAAAAAGATCAGGTGGAGTTTTATTAAACTATGCTCATCATTTATGGTGAATATTCATCATACCAAAAGGTTCTAAAAACGATTTGTGACCATATCCTTATCACCTGCTGCCATGATCAATGTCATTGAAGAGTTATTTATCAGTGAGAATACCCCAAGACCATGATAAACATGGTCACTAACTACAAATCAGAACATGAATGGTTGAGTAAATGGTTTATCGAAGCCTACATGCTATCAGTTAGTTCAATAGTCAGGGTATTACAATGAGTACACAGAATATCTGAATATCCATTCTCCGCACACAAAGTCCAGTGAAGTTTACGCTGTCATATTTTAGGGAAGAATCACTTTGATTATCCATCTTTTCATTTAAAAAGTGGTACTTTTTAAGGTCTGTACATTCTCTGCAAGAACAGAAAAAATAATTTGCTCACCCAGAGCAGCAAGAAGACAATCCCATCATCCTTTTCTTTCTTGGTTTCAGAGTTCTTGCAGCTCAAGAGCTCAAAGTATTTTCTGAAACTTACCACAAGACATGCACACACTGATATTTTTAAATCACACTCACTTCATTTGTCTTTTAATTGATGACTTAGTGTTCACATAAAGTATTATATCTGTGGTGTAAATTAATGTGAAAGAGCTATATGTGCCAAGCAAATGTGACTTCCAAACTGTTCACTATTTATGCTCTTAGTTACGACACTATATCTAATGCAGCTTAACAGCAAAAAAGATTCAATAGACTGTGAAACATGTGGGCTTGAACTTTATAAAAACCAGTTGAGCTCATTTATATTCTTGTCAAATCATTGTTCAATATCTTTGTGTGCTTTTTTATTTCTCTCTATAGATGTAGCTGGCAGTCGACAGTTCTGTTCGCTCGGCAGGGTGCTCCTCTGAGGTTCCTCCACACTTTTGCTACAGACTCATGTTTCCTAAATATGTTTGAGTTTGATTTTTAAGTAAAGAAAAAAACTGTAACATTTTTTGCTGCTGTCATAAATCTCGAAAGATGTATCATTATTGAATTTTTTAAAATTTAAAAAGAACGAATGACAGTATTGCAAGTCTTTGGAGAAAATACATAACAAATCCAAATTCTGCTCCTTTGCTACATTTTTACCCACACAGTAACAATTTGTTAACTCTTTTCACATCCATTTTGTAGCCATTCTGAACCATTATCCATTAGTTTATCTTTCTTGGTAGTTAGGTATTTTGATGAAATGTACAGAAAATCAACTAATAAAAACATATCTTTTCCTTTTTAATTGATTTATTTTTTATTTATTCAGTATTAAATCCCATTTATTTTGATTATAGTTCTGATCCCACATGGTCCAGTTGACTCTTATAAAATATGACCGATTTTACTCTCCAAATCGAACCAAAATAACTGAGTGACCTTGTTGGAGTCATATAACTTTGCCCTTACAAACTTTGAAAAGATGACTTTAAATGATCAGTTAAAGCAAGGATGAAATGTCCACCTGGAGGGCAAAAACTGATGCATGCATAGTACAAAACATCCCACAGAAGACCGTTTCTCCACAGATCTGAAAATGTACATGTAAATGTAACCAGTAGTCACTGCTGGTTATAAGGCTGAAGGAAGTGAGGTTTATTGTTTTTTGGACATCACTAAGTTGGTGTTTGGTCTTGATCTAGGTCTCAGCCTGTGGGGAAATCACAAATGGGAGAATGGCATCTTTATTTAACATTTACACTGCTTGAAATTATTGTCTTAGCTCCTGCACATGACTTTTTAAACATTTGTAGACAGTAACTGTCAGTTTTATCATTTTAAATAGGGTGGGTCCATGATACATTTAGGCTTACTGCAGAGTAGATTACAGACAAATTCAAGTATAGAGCTTGGGGCCCATAGCCCTTTTTAAAAAAAACACTAATAGTTCCATTTTTAAAAAAAAAAAAAAAGGTGAAGTCTTATGTTGTCGGTAAACAGCCATGTTTGTGTCAGCTACCGACACATTTCCTACCCAACTAGATGTAAATTGGTTGTGTGCTTCTTAGACAACACCATATAGTTCTCTGTATCAATGTATGAACTGGCAGCTTCAGCATCATAATTCAGACTATGTGTGCTATTTGGCATCTGGTATTGCTCTAGTCCATGAAAGATGTTTCTCATTTTAAACAGTTATCTTTCTTTGATAACTGTTTACAATTCTTGATTTCTCCATTATTCCTCCATGTGTTGCCATGCCTATGCTGGTTATTTGTTTATTAAAAAATAACCAAAAATATTTTTGTGTAATGAAAACACCCCACATATGGTTTATGGTTAACACCTAGCAAAATACTGTCCTAATTTCTTGTTCCAAAACACTCAATGGTAAGCCAATAATGTGAGCTTGACTGCTGAGGGGCTTAATAGACAGCAGTCTACACTTCACAATTAAATAATTGTGGCAAGAAAGGCAACAGAAGTGTAAAGTTTAGTTTTTTATGTTATAGACTTTAATTTATCGATTTTTAAATATAAGAGCTAACTAATGAAAGTTGTGCTCAATTTACTGAACAGTCTGGATGATTTGTTGGTGTTGTCTTTGCTCTCAACTGTAATCTAACTCTTGACTTTGAACCATCTGAAAGTGTTGAAACACTGCAAGCGACTTTGACAATGCAAAGCTGTGCATCCATTATGACCCAGCATGTGCCAAGAAAATTTTTGAGGAAAGTTTATGTAAGCTGGGAAAATGAAAGCAGAAGCGATGTGTGAGAGGATGAGTGAAAAACTCAGTTTATAGAGAAGGCTTTGTTTTGTGTCATTGCAATGTTTTTCATTTTCCCAGGGTGGGTTCTGGTGGTGTCACACTCGTTGACAACTCAGTGCTGTCTGCCTTTATTGTGCATGGTGCTTGGCAGATATGATGTTCCTTCTACCCCGTTGAGCCCCCCCAAAAAAACACACATACACACAAAACCTTCTATAAAGTTTGTTATGTATGCTTTCATTCAATGTGAGAACAAACAACAACAACAACAAAAAACCTCTTGCAAGGTTTATTTTGAAAAAGAAAAAAAGTTCATTGTGCTTTCAGCTGAAGACAGGAACAAGTTTGTGACTGAGGAGAGTGAAAAAAATTAGAACAACAGCACTATGATGGATGGTACCGTACAGGCAATTACGGACAACATACCAGACAGTGCACACACACACACAAACACACACACACACACACACACACACACACACACACACACACACACAGTCAGAAATTTACAGTGGATATAAAAAAAGTCTACACATCAATGTTAAAATGCCAGGTTTTTATCATCTAAAAACAAAATTAATCATTTTAAGAATGTTTTTCACCAAAAATAATGTTGTTGCATAAGTGTATACACCCTCTCATAACTGGGGTTGCACATATTTAACCACTACATTCAAATTCATGTTTGATTAGTATTATATATATCTGTTGTACATGTGACAATATTAGCCTGTATTATTCATACAGGGCTGTGAAAAAGAATTTACCTGCTTTGATATAACTGTCTGTTACTTTGTCATAGTGAAATGTTACAAAATGTCAAATCTTAATTTCAGACAAAAATAACCTGAGGTGAATAGAAAATTCTGTTTTTAAATGTTGAATTCATCTATTAAAGGACAGAGGCGATCTAAACCAACATTGCCCTAAGTAAAAATTGAATTACCATGTTGGTTAAATCCTGAAGAAATCTGTGAGGAAGCCAATACTTATTCAGTACTCAGCATTGGAAAACATTTGAACTGAGTTACATAAACCCATATGTGCTGTGTGTTTTACCTGTACTTTGTACTGGTAAAACAATTTTGACCCATTTGGATCTGGATCTGCGGAGTGTGAAGTTGTCCTTTGATGTTTAGTAGAACTTCCACTGCGCTCCAGAGAGTTGCGGAGGGCAACATTCATGAATCGGAAGTGATTTGGCATCTGTGGGATTTGAAGGGAAGGCTTTCTCTTTGGGTGTGCTCCTGGTAAGCCTGATCCACAACCATATGTGAGTGGTTTATGCATCAAAATAAAATACAAATGTTTCCCAGCAGAAGGCATCATTGTAACAAGATTTCAGCTCTCCCTGGTTTTAATGTTTTGGCTGATGAGAGTAAAAAGCAGCCATATCTCTTGGAGAAGAAGAGAAAATTGAAGCTACCATTTATCCTGACTCCAGAAATGGGTGTGACCGCTGCTTCATGAATTATGTGCTAGCAGAGTACAATCTCTTGTCATTACACAAGGCTATTTTGTTCAATGATTTAAGACGTTCGCGAGTCTTGTATATCAAATGTGGTACTGTATGACAGCATGTTCTCTCCCCTCCCATCGCCTTCCAAAGCTTTTTTATTCCCTCGCATTCTTCATTCAATAGTAATTCTCTTTTTCTCTCTGACTCTTCCCCTCCCTATATACTCATCTTTTCGCTTGTCACTTTCCTTTTATGTCAATTACCATCTCCCTGCACTTTCTCCTCTCTTCCTCTGCCTCTACTGGCCCTCTCCTGCACCTTCTCCATTTGTATCCCACAAACCCTCCCTTCTCAATTGCCTTGTACTGTATTTTTCTTTTTATTCTGCATGCACAGCTTCCTCATTCTCAGCCACATAGATTTCATCTTCCTACAGGACTTCTGACACTCCTTCCATCTTGATCTCTCTCTCTCTCTGCCTGTCCTCTTCCACCGTATCCTACACTCTCCATCTTCACTTCAACATGCACATTCTTTCTTCTCTTCTTTCAACCCATCTGTGAGTGAGTGACCTGAATCTGTCTCTTTGCATTACAGCCTTTCCCTTCTGTGGTTCAGGAACACCTTCAAAAACCAATAGTGCAGGTGCCACCTTTCCTTGGACACCTTCATTTGTGTGTCTAAGCATGAGTGTGAGTAATTGAACCTGGAATGATAAGGTAGAAGGTCTTTGTATGCTGAGGCTACAAGTGCTTCTTACTTGGCTGTAGCTTGCTTGTCTAGCTTTCTGGAAGCCAGTTTAAAGAAGGTGTTGTGTACTCTGTCTATACAGTATGTTTATCAGTATGCATACTGAAAAACAATTTTCAGAAAATAACTCAAGATTATCTCATGTTGTCAGTGTCTTAAATTGGCACACATATAGCGCCATGTAGTGGTATGGACAGACATTTTGTGAGGCAGGTACTCAAGTGGGAAAAAAAGGCACCTTGTGCAGCACATGGAACTGTAGACTGCCTTAGTAGTGTGAAATTTTTTACACGCACAGCTTGAACATCATCTATATGCCTATACCTATTTCAAAACAGTAGCCATATGCCAGCTGATGCAGATGTTTGATTATGCTGACCCGGGAAAAAAAATCAACTCCAAGCAAAGATGAATTTTAAATGTATTTTATAAAATTCTTAGGATTAATAAAACAACATAGTTATTATGGGTTTGTTAAAAGGTAGAACACTGACTCACAACCAGCCTTTAAGCTGGACTTTATGAGTTGAATTTGAAACTTACATTACCCTTAATTTTTTTTCTTTTTACACACTGAGCATCATGTGTTTGTCTTGACTACATCATTCTGTACTTTTATCACTAAATATCCTCTTTACCATAGAGCCTTACTAGCGTAACCTTTTTCTAGCGTATGAACCGTATGTTACCCAGCTCATTTGGCCTAATTTATGTATTTAAATGAAATGTTTATTAGACAGAGATAACTTGTCTACCATAACTGCAATATAAAAGACCTGAGACAAATAGAAGTGATCAGTGACCATTATAGCAACTGTAATAACTGCATCTATGAAATATATTTGAATTTTTTTCTAATTTAATTTAAGCGCTACATTTTTAAAAAAAGCATTCTCCTGGTGGCAGCCGTAGAAGACGTAGCGGGAAAGGGTATGAAATTGATTCACTGCTTTATTTACACAAAACTGAGGCAAGTGAACTTTCATCTTTCGCATCAACCCCAATTCACACAACTCAGAATGAACAGGTGTTTTCTACAGTGTGCTTAAAAAAATATGTAATGTGTGAAATCCTGCAGTGGAATGCCACACTTTTATTACATAACTTTAAATATATTTGTGTTCTTCTGAAATCACAAAAATAAACACACATCCTTGGTAGAGGTGCAGAAAAAAATCGATTCTATAAAGAATCACAATTCCTTGTCTTGGGAATTCTGAATCGATTCAAAATTATTAAAAATTGATTTTAAAATGTGTTTAAGTTGTATGTCTTTGCCGCTCCTACTTGCGAGAATACTGCATATCGCTATACACATCCATTTGGCCACCGTAGAAGGCCGTCTTGCCCACCATATAGTAAAGTAGTTAGCAGCTAGCTCCCTCTGTCTGAATGGAGTGCACTAGCATGAAGCATGAGGAGAATGTTATTCAACCTACCCCGCCGTTGTTAAAAGCCAGTGTTTGGGCACATTTTGGATTCTACAATGCCCCAGGGAGAAGATAGCTTGACACGAGCTCAATAGAGCTCTGATTAATGCCTTAGAGTTGCTCTTACGTGTGACTCATGGACTTCAAGAGCCACAGAATCGTTCATAACATTTATGGCACACTTCATTACAAAAGACTGGCACATGAAGTCCTGTGTTTTGCAGACCCAAGTGATGAGCAAAAGCCACAGTGCATTGAACCTGAATGCAATGTTTCATTCTGTGGCAGAAGAATGGGGGCTAAAAATCAACATCGTCTTTATCACCGATAATGCTGCAAACATACTTGCCGCTGCACAGCTGGAGAACCTGTCTCGCATCACGTGTTTTGCCCATTCACTGATCCTTGCTGCTCAGCGAGCTCTAAAAGTGAACACTGTGGCACGACTTCTTGGCAGGTTCAGGATAATCTGTTCATTCTTCCACTGCAGCCCACTTGCAAGTCGTGTGCTGCAAGACAAAGAAAACTTTTGGAAATGCCACCACACAAGCTAAAATCTGATGTTGCTACAAGATGGAACAGCTGTTATTAGATGCTTGAAAGATTTCTGGAGCAGCAGCCTGCTATTTGCGCCACTCTCCTTTCACCCCAAATGAGAAAATGTGAACATGCTGATGACATTTGCACTCTCAATGAGATTGACATCACCCATGCTGAAGAAATAGCCATCTCAAGCCTATGAAAGATGCCACCAACATCATGTCAGAGGACTCCACACTGATACCGTCAGTCATTGCTCCATATAATAGTCCATCGGTTTTTGACACAAAGGCAGACTTCTGTGATACACCAGTTGTCTGCAAAGTTAAAAAAGCAATCAACAGAGATCTGGCCTTGAGATATACCAGTGAGCAGAGTAAGACACTTCTGTATACTGCTTCTACCTTGGATCTGAGATTAAAACTCTGCCATTTCACACTGAAGCTCAGTGTCAGGAGATCCATGGGAACGTAATGGATGAAGCTGCGGCTCAAGAGGTAACTTCCTTTCTCTCACATTTATTTATTACACTTCTATACAAAAAAGCTTATGATGATTTGTCTTTTAACAGGCTGAGGAGAGGACAGATGAGATACAACATCACCAGGAGCTAGAACCAAGCCAAGATGAAGGTCCCTCTGCAAAAAGAAAATCAGCACTAGTTAACCTGTTAGGAAAGACATTTATTAAAGTCAGTGCCCTCCATAAATCCACCAGGACCACAGCTGAAGAGGTGCTGAAGAGGTGCTGAAGAAGTACCTGGAGGTTCCTCCTCTGCCTCTTTCTGAAGACCTTCTCTAGGGGTGGAAATGTCATGAAGGAGAGTTTCCTCTGTGGTCTAGAATAGCTAAACGCTACCTATGCATCCCTGGTGCCAGTGTTGCTGCTGAATCAGTGTTCTCTATAGCAGGGGACATTGTGACTGCACAGTGTAGCAATCTTCTGATCATGTTGATCAGCTCCTTTTTCTGCAAAAATATCTATGCAATACTGATTAACACAAGTTCTTAATACAATTTGGGTGATTCATAAATCAGAGTTCAGAAGTGTTTTTGTCCAGACTTGCACAGAGTGACATTTTGTTCAAGATTTAACAAATATAAATGCACTTTGGTTAAGACCGCATGTGCACTATGTATTTTATTTTCAGTCAAAGGTCAATGAACTATGGTCGACTGAAGTCTGCTTAATTTTTGTAAAACTATGTTTTGAATAATTCTTTGATATTTTTTTATTTAAGAAAAAGCCAGGCAGCTAAGCTAACCCTAATACTGATCATTTAAGTTACAAAATTTTATGCTCAATCCTGTTTTTGTTTAAATATAAACTGATGGATTTAACGGATGGAACCTTATAGAATTATTTTAAATAAATGTTCTATTTGTTTACACAGTTTTTTCTTTTGTCAGTCACATAATTTAACAGAATCTCTAAACAGTTTGAATAGAAAAATTGGTTTCTGAATCAAAACTTGTTTCTGAATCGAAAATCGTTTCTGAATCGAATCATGACCTTGAACATCGGAATCGAATCGACTCGCTAGACACTGAAAGATTTGCGTATCTAATCCCTGACGTGATGAGACACTTTCTCAGACATGTACCATGACATGTTCCTTTGTGTGTGTTCCTGTCTATCTGGGAGGAGCTGTGACCTCTGGCTCTCCAGCAGAAAGCATGAAGAATCAAAGAAGAAGGGACAGAGAGATGGATATGGGGTTTGATGAATAGAGTGGTGCTGAGAAAAGTGTCGTGGCAAAAGAGAAGAGGAATGAGGTCATTAGCGCTGTACTTACTTGTGGCCTCAAGTCCACACACACAAAGACGATCACATTCCACATTTCATCAACAACAGCAGCCCCTCTGCCCCTTTCTGCTTCTTTTTCACGAACCACTTTTCTTTGTCAAACTCTGCTCCGGCTGAGCTCTTCCTCATTTTCTGATGGCTTCTAGGATGATTTCTTGAAACTTCCTCCTTCCTGAGTCATCTTCGTCTCTCAACCCCAAACACTGATTTATCTGTGTCCCACGTTGCTATTATAGCTGCTTACCCCATTACAGGCCAACTTTTCCTCCCTCCCTCCCTGCTTTAGAGCACAGTGGCCTGTAAACACACCCAGTGAACCATGATCACCCTTTTCCTCCTCTTCCTCTTCTTCCTCCTCTTTGTCTTCCCTCCTCTTCCCTCCATTCTCTCACTTTTTTGCGAGGCGGGTCATGCCTCTTGAGGCAGCGGAGCAGAGAAATTGCCTGTTATCGAGGGTCGATTTTTCATGCGCTTGTAAATTGCTTTGTATTGACACTCTGTCAGAGCGGGGTCGTCACACCGACTCGGGCCACATGCCACCCGGAGGTCATGCTTCTGATCTCGGGGTGCTTCCACTGGAGACTGGGGATGTACAGGAGGGGTGTGAGGGTGTGATATTTTCACTATATGTCGGGAGAGATTTATAAGGCAGTTGTGGAGAGATTTTTGTGTTTGCTAATAGGAACTGTCTTGTCATTTTACTGTTGAGCCTCACTTTGAAGACTATTACCAAATTAAATGTTAAATTTATCAAAACACCTGTATTCTGAAAATAGCATGTTTTACATCTTCTTCCCAGACCTGCATTAGTTTCATCTTGGATTGTTTTGTTGCTTTCATACTTCCGTGTTTAGTGTCACAATGTTTTCCCTCAGTACTTCAAAGAGTCACTGAGTCCCTGGTGACTCCTCCTTAGAGCTAGGAAAACATTACATCTTTCAGGGCCTGTTTTTAATTTAGCAGAGCACATTATTAATAGAAATGAGTGGGATGAGTTTACCTGGTGTATAGGTGCATTTCAGTAAATCAGAATATAACTTTAATATAATTTATTTCATTAAGTAAATTGTAAAAAGTGTAACTAATATTGTATGTTTGTTCTGATTTAGGTGAGGCCAGTTTGGTTGTCTGTCAAGCACAGTCATACCATGAAGTGAGTTCAGACTTATATAGTGCTTTTCAGGACCCTCAAAGACACTTTGCAATGAAATCCGTTATTCCCATTCATTCATACATTCACACGCTTATGATGGCAAGCTACTGGACTGTAGCCACAGGTGCCCTGGGCTAATCTGACAGAAGTGAGGCTGCCATGTCATGCCATTGGCCCTTCTGACTACCACTCAAATGATCACCGTGGCCATTAAAGCAGATATTGCTACTTTTGGCAGTGGCACTGACTCTAGCTGCAATAAATTTGCTCCTGATAAGCTAAATGTAAATTATGTTTTTACTCTGAGTTACCTGAAGGAAGCTCTGTGGTTCTACTGTTTTCTGTGTGAGGTGCTTGGTTCCTTTCCACTATGAGGCTCGATATGGAATCAAAACACAAGCTATGAATAAAACTCTTTAGAAAACACTGCAGCACTGTGTCAGAGTCTGAGAAGAGCTACTGGAGATATCTTTTGAATATTTCACCAAAATTTGTCTTTCAATTATAAACTACTTGCTGTGAGTTTGAATAAGTTGCTCTAAAATGCTTTGCAAAGAAACTTGGAGCAATTCTCAGGCTGCTTTCATTGCATGTAAAAAGAGCAGCGACCCAAAAAACATGGCAGATATAGCTGGATTGATTGTTTTTATGTGCCATCAATATCTAAATGACGGCGCTCATTTTTTATGTAAACCCAAAGGCACATTACAGTTCATGCATTTTTATTGTCCAATATTACATACCTAATCAAAAAATTGTGCATTCAAATCACTGCTGAAACGGAACCCACTCTCTGTTGGATGAGATAAATGCCTGATATAACTGTAGAAATCAACAAAAAATATGACTGTTGTGGTGAAGACGCTAAAATGTAAGCACATTTTTATTGTTATACATATTGACTCATGAATTTTTTAGTTTACCTTCTTGTCTTGTCTGAAAAATTGGCTATATCTTAATTTAGTTGAACAAATCTCAACTCCACATTCAATAAACTAATAAATAGTTGTCAAATGCTGAAATTCTCCTGTTTTGTTTAGATTAGGTATGCTGAATCACAGCTATTACCCAATTCCCTAGAAATAGAGGAAGCAGATGTCGATGTTGTTCATTAAAACAATAAATCTGACATTGAACCAGTTATTTTTAGGGTTATTCTCCTGCTGGAGGGTGAACCTCTGCCTCAGTATCAAGTCTGTTGCAGCTTGTAATAGTTTTTTTCTTTGGGATTGCCCTGTGTTTAGCTCCATCCATCTCCCCTTCCCCCACAGGATGATATTGCCACTACAATGTTTTATTCATTCATTTGCAAAAATTTCAAACATTGTTTGCAGTCCACCAGCTGAATTGTGATAAAGGAACTGGTTAAAATTAAAGAACAATCTTCACCATGCTGCCTGCTTTGTCCAGATGACTATGGATTTGGTGAAGCAGATGTATGATCTTCATTTCCAACTGCACGACGATAAGCAAACTGCTGAAAAACTGCATTCCCACTCCTTGTTAACTGTTGTAAAATTGTCACATTTTTTTCATGTAACAAACATTAACATTAATGTATTGCAATGAGATTTTGATGTGATAAACCAAAACAGAAAAGTTCTGAACATCCAAATAATGATGCACAAAGCTGCACTCAGTTAACCAGTTAGTTGATGTCCGGAGGCCATTGGTTACACTGGATTTTATTTGGAGTATTGGATTAAAGGGGGTAGGGGAAGTTAATGTAAATTATTTAAAAAATGTTTAGATTTGTATTTGTAAAAAATGTCAAAAGCCATGTATATTTTTTTCTTGGTTAAAGCTGAGATTTAGGTTTAAAAAAGTATTGTGTTAAGCTATTCGTGAACTTTATTGACAATGCATAAGTACAAGTTTCACTTTGTGCTGAAGAAATGTTACATAAAGGCAGCGAAGATAAGCTTTAGTGGGGGATAATGAATTTTATAGTGTTGTGCCAATTTTAGTGATCTTTCTAATCTGGTAGCACCAGCAAGTGTTTTATGTGTGCACACACTGCAGGATCATGCCACAGACCTAAGCAAGCCAACACCAGCATTTATAGACAGCATTCCAGAGTATTTTTATGACCACACACAGCATTTCACAGTGTATCAACTCTTACGTTAGAGGCCTGTACTGAGGATGACTGTCAGAAGGACAGACTGTGTGTAATCCCTCACAGCTGGCACAAGGATGGGAGAACTGGGCTGTCCTGCTGGCCAGCCACAAACGGTTTGAGACGGGGATTTAAATTCAACACTTACAAGCAGGCCGACCTCTGAACGGAAATAAATGTAGTTTTCACTGTTCTGACCAACATTCCACAAAATGTAAATGTTATTATATGTAATTATATTTTGATTGAGGAAATGAATGTGTTTTTTTTCAGTTACACAGCTGATTTGCCTTGAGCATTAGCTACACTCAAGAAAAATTTTCATTACTATAATCTTTTTAAAATTTATTTATATCTGACAAAGAAAACAATATATTACAGGTAAGTACCAATAATTAATCTTCTTTTACTCATTTAACAAAATATATCCATAAAGTGTGTATTCTGAGGAAAAGATCAGGACATTCCTCCCCCTACTGGAATGAAGCAACTACTGGTGTTACTCCCTTTGGTTCAGAGAGACATGTTTTTTCGCCATCTAATCTAATGTCTCTGACATTGGTCTGAGGAAAGTTTGACTCACTTCTCACTTTCAGCTGTGAGATATCTAAAGGGTTTCTTGCATGTAAAGCCTGCTTCAGGTCACCCCATAGCATTTCAATAAGATCACGATCTGAGTATTGACTCTACCCACGGATTCCTATTCCCTAATTCTCAGCCAGTCCTTTGTGGATGTACTAATACACTTTGGGTCATTTTCATGTTGCAGGGTACAGTTCTGCTTCAGCTTAAATTTTTTTTTACAGATGGTCTCACATGTTCTTGAGTTAAACTGAATTGATGGGAAGATTGATAGAGTCAAATATAGGACAATCCTTAAAAGAAAACTTGTTTGAGGATGCAACAGAATTTAAGACTAGGGTGGAGGCTCACCCTCCACCAGGACAATGGTTGGACAGAATGGAATTCAGTGCAATGGTTTAGATCAAGTCTTTTCAATGTGTGGAGTGTGCTTCCCCTTGGGGGCACCACAGTTCTTCGAGGGGGGGCACAACATGAGGAAAAAAAGAATACACCAGAAAAAGCAACTGTGAACACCAACTGTGAACATCTGTACACTGGCCTCATGCGCTGTCGCGTCGCCTGGTCGTGCACCACCAAATTCTTCGGCGCAGATCGCGCACACCACCTTTCACTCAAACTGGATGACATGGAAGGTGCTCTTGCAGAGCAGGTCCCCCTGTACCGGCACTTATGTGATTCCTTTTTTGAGGCGTCATTTTCAGAAAATACTGCACCGACGTAAGCGTCACACACTTTCAAAACTCCTGCTTTAGATCAAAGCATATCTTTGGCAAGACTTGAAAACTGATGTTCACAGATGTTCTCTATCCAGTCTGATTTTTGTATTTGTAAAAAAAATTGTAAACTATGTATAATTTTCTTCCACTTCACAATTACAATAGTCTGTATTGGAGTAGCACATAAAATCTCAAAGTGCACGGACGTTTGTGACTGTAAATGACAGAATATAGAGAAGTTCAAGGTATATTAGCAGACTGTCTATGACCGACTATAGTATAATTGTGGTAAAACTAAGGATGGAACATCAGGAACCTTGTTGTTGTAAAAGCGAACCAAAGACATGCGCTTTTGTAAGTGGGTGGCAGCAGACATATATTCATGTTTCTTTGCAGCCATCGGCATCAGTGTGGTGCCATCTCTTTGGCAGGCTGTGCCGATGTCTGTGTTTAACACCCACTCTCTTGGTAGGGTGGTGCAATCTCGACTGCACCAGCACAGATCTTGAGCCAAGCTTTTCTTCCCTTTTTGAATTTATGGAGCAATGAGGAGATCTTTAAAATAAAGACAGAGACACAAGTAGAAAGAAGGTGCTGAGGAGAGATAGAGGGCTGTGAAAGAAATGAAAGAAGAGCAATGATGAAAAGAGTTCTAGGGCATACAACGCCTGGTCAGGAAGGAGAAACAGAGGCAATGTAAGGAATCCAACAGAGCTGAAAAGGGAAAGAAGAGTGAGTCCAGATGCTGTGTGAAAAAGGGGTGGAGAGAGCGGAGAGTGAAAAGCCAGAGACTGATAAATGGGTAAAGAAAATTGCAGAATGCCTTGGAGACTTTCTTTCTTCCTTCTGTTCTGTCCGATGTAGAGCCAAGCCAACCCCCCTGGCAGATGCCTCTACCTCTCCACCCTGTCCACCCCACCTGCCTTCCCTCCCTTATCCTCTTGCTGTCCTCCTCCTCTGTCCTGTATGCCACACAGCTGCATAACCACTCCCTGTGCGTTACAACTCCTCTGCCATAAGCAAGTCCCAGAAGAGCCCTTCAATCTGCATCTAGCTTGTCTCAAAGCACATTAAAACTGCACTGGGCAAGACACTCCATGTGAAAATCTACAATTTATCAATCTAACTAACTGGGGCTGCTGCTGAGCTGAGAATTCCATCCCAACTAACTGACAGCCAACAGCCACACTGTTTGCCATTGCTTCATTCAAAAGAAACTGCATCATCTTCACTATTTGCAAAATGAGCGACAGGTATTTTCTCAATTTCTTTGGCAAGCATTTGATTCTTCTTCAGTAGTTCATTAGTACAACAGATTACTATATTTCAGGGGCAATGTTGATGTTGGCAATGTTTCTTAACTGCAAGAGTATGAGATTGATTTTATATACAAGTCCAGCTTGAGGCCAGGATTGGAAGTTTCTCCCAGGTTTCACATACTAGATTTTATGGATGTACAAAAGGGAACAATTGCTTGGTCAATGTCTCTTTATTTCTGACAGGGTAGGGGGAAGCATATAAAATGAAAATAATAATGTGCCGATTATCGGGCCTTGGCATATATTGGCTCATTTCTGTCATGTCCTTACTTCTGATTTGCTTACATCTTAACATTTCCATTTTTTTTCCATTTTTTATATTTTCATTTTAAATATATATATATATATATATATATATATATATATATATATATATATATATATATTACCTTTAAAGGATGGTTGCAGTAAAGACCAATTTCAAAATGATAGTTATCTGTTATGGGTAGAAACAACATTAGTCCATCCCTTAAGTTTCTCTATCTATCTATCTATCTATCTATCTATCTATATATATATATATATATATATATATATATATATATATATATATATATATATATATATATATATATATATATATACCTTTGAGGGAAAGTTACAGTAAAGAGCCATTTCAAAGTGACAGTTATCTGTTATGGGTAGACACAACATTGGTCCATTCCTTAAGTTTAAGGACTTTTTTTTAAGAATAGATCACTTTGAAATCGATAGCTACTGGACTGAAAACTAGTGAAAGAGCAGCCGTGAAAACTTAGATAGACCTAGAAAGTTTAAGCAAAGACAAAAAAAAAAAAAAAAAAAAATAGGATAAATGAGTTTTAGCACAATGAGAGTACAACATGGAGCAGGGCAGAAGGATTGAACCCTTCAAATTTAAACCTTTGAAAGGCAGCTTTCAAACGAACAACAGCTTTGGAACAGCTTTCAAACAACAACCATTAAAATACAATGATACAGTCTGAAGTATGAATTTGGCTTTGTGTTACTGAAAACCCCAGCTCTTCCCCTTAGTTCCAACAAAGCAAATTATTAGAGTGGCACAACAACTTATATAACCTTCCCCTGCATTTTAGTCAGAGCTCATTGTCCACAGAGAGCCGGATTTACAAAAAGCTGAGAATGCTGCTGTGGAGATTACTGTTCAGCCCACATTAACAGACCAAAAATGAATGAATTATGTCTGGAAGTTTAACTATAACACATTACATCATTTTGCAGTAATGAGACTATTTTAAGTTTTGTGAAATCCTGGCTGTTATCTCTTGCTGACTGGGGACTGCAGAATTGCAAGCTCAGCTTGAGGGGTTTTAAAATGTGCAAAAGTCACATTTGTTTATGTAATTCCCTTAATGCACAGGTTGCTGTGCTGAGATAAGGAACATTAAGCTACTCTGGGACTGAGAAGTGATGTGTAGTTCAGATTCTGCTAAGTAGAAGTAGTTTACTGACCAAAATCAATCTACAACTCTGGTGACACATTTGATGGTGAGAAACAATCTTAGTTTTTGTAGTTATACAGATCATTGTTGCGTTTGAGGCTGCTGTGATACATTCAAGTGTATGAAGTGTACTTCTTAAGGTTAAAATCAGATACATGTGATACATATGTCAAAATGACAATTATCTTCTGCTGTTGTACTACAATTATTGAGGTTGTGGTCATTATTCTCCATCCAACATTCAATTTTCTCATGGCCCCATAACAAAGTGTATAGTACAAGAATAGGTATTTTACAGATGTTAGAAGTCTGAAAACTATAATTAATGGCAGAGTTAATACAGCAGAATGGAGGTCATGTGAGCATTAATTGTGGAGAGGTGAAGGGTCCAGAATGTAACCGATGAAATAAGCTTCATAGCAGGACATCATCAATTACCCTGAAAAAATTCATTATAATCTATTTCAAAATTTGGTCACCTATAATTTCTCTTTTTTAGATTAGAATTAAAACCTCTTGTGTTAGGCTTCTAAGAGAACATCATAAACTCCTGGTTATTCTTAGATTTGATCCTTTTAAAGGGGGGAATTATGTATTTTCCTATCACATAGGGGCATTTTATAGAACAATCAAGTAACTATGTTACCTTCAGTATACCCCATATGGCTTCCACAGGAGTTTCAACACACTGGTTTTGTGTTTGACGAGGGAATGACATTATAATATGATATAAAGCCCCAAAAAGTCGACTTTGCATAATAACCCCCCTTTTAAATATTATCTTAACCATTCCTTTCCCATTCATTAAAACTGCCCTTCAGTTCCTAGTTTTTAAATAGAATTAGCTTTTTTTGTGTTCATTTATTAGCTGTGTATTTCCTTCTTTGAATGTGTTGTGTGAGAATATTTCCCCCCATTCACTAAAGAAGGGATTTCCTTTCAAATCTATTGGGGTAAGAAAAAAATACCTGGTTTTTCACTTTATTTGTTCAGATCAATACATACAGAATACAGGTATTTTCAAATTAGGTTTTGTCTTTATGTAGTGAGTTAAGAGCTGTGTTAAATTATATTAATGTACAATCAATCAGTCTTATTTATGTATCAATATGTTTTTTAATCTATTAATCAATCTGAAGGGAGTTCCACACCTTTTCAGTGGTTTATTCCTAATTCACAAATTAAACAAAGAAATATCTGTTCTTATTTCAGATTTATTATTAATGATTAAAACATGTCAGCTAAAATTATAAGAAAATCACCAAGAGCTACTAATGGAATAATAGTTTAAATAAATAATAAACCGACCTTTTACATGATAAAGAATGAACATTCAGAAATCATATTATTCATTTCACAATCTGAAGAGGTAGATGGTCGTATGGTTAGCTAATAGAAGACTTGTGGCAGGAAAGTCTCAGTAAAATGCAAAGCATTCATTTTCTTTTGCAGTTTGTGGGAACAACAGCCTCTCTCACATCTGTGAGTCAGACGCAGACATGAATCAGACTTGAAATTCTTTTTCATGTTGCCCCTTTAGCAACACAATCACTTATCCTTTAAAAAAGGAAACATTTCCAATAAGGTGCCAAATAATCATGCATGTATTCAAATTAGATTTCTCTGTAAGGTAAATCTAAAATACCCAAGGTCTTGCATTCTTACTCTACGAAGATAAGAACTGTTCAGGATAAAAATGTAAATGATGGCATTTTGAACATGACCTCAGGAAATTATTTAACAGATTAAATGTCACATCTTGAGAGGTTGGTACTAGAATAAACTTTATTACAGCATTACATATGCAGCTTGCATTCTCTTATTCTGATAAGCATAATTGCGTATCTAGCAGTAGTTGTCTTTAGTGTTTTTGTTAGCTCTTATGCAGCCACAGTAATGGCTTGGAAAAACCAACACTAACATTTGATTTGATTCTGACTATGTAAAGGAACCTGAAGAGGATGTATTGATCACAGAAAACAAAACAAAAAAAGAACAAAAACAGCAATTCAGAGCAGTTCTGGGCTCTGTAGTTTAACTTAGATTTCATGTCATAGTTACAGAGCTCATTTACACAGAAACAATTCAAATTATAAATGAAACTTGCTTTCAAAAATTTAATCATGATCTCTCTTTGATTATGTGCACACTTTGATTACCTTGTTAACATACACAACAAAGGGGGTATTGATCACATGGACAATTTTATGCATGGATGAATATACACAAAGGCAGCAGCAATAAAAAAAACAAGCTGAACTCTTCAGGGAGGAGAGAAATACCTTGCGCAACTTCTGATGAGCTGGCTCATGTGCTGCGAGCCCCCTGCTAGGAACAGCAGGAGAGCCTCTGGTAGTCTACAAGGATGTTCCCACTTGATCGAGTTTGGTTCATTATCTAGTTCACATACATATACAGAAGAGTCCTACAGTCAGATACTGGACTGACCATCTGCTCTGCAAGTGTCAGACAACACAGTGGAGGTGCTCCCCTGTGGGTGGTTAAAAAAAACTTTCAGTCAAATCAGACGAAGTTTACAGCATGGTCCATTTGTGTCTTTTCTCACAGTGAACAAAAATTAATACTTGTCAACAAGGTTTTGTATTGTTCTTCCATATGTTAACAAGCGGAGAAGCAAAATAGATTTCCATCTTAATTTTCTACATCAATTTACTGTAAAATTTCCACAGTAAAAATGGCAAGCAAGTTTATTTTAACCTTCGAAGTCGCATGGGGATTTCCACTGCTACCCTGCTTGATTTTCTGCCCCCTGAAAAATACTCACTTAGCTTTGTAATGCGGCCAACAAATAGGTACAAAAATCTATAATTCATGGTGTTTGCTGACAACATGAACCCAGAATTCCTTAAAATTCTCCACCACTACTGCATGAGCTGCCTTTTTATTCAGCTGTTCAGAGCTTCGGGTGAGAAGGAGAGTTTGTCACAGAGGTGACATTTAAAGATGACTCAGTTTCAGCTTATTATGTTTGGACTGCATAACCGAAATGTTTATGTTCATAAGCTTTACTTAACACTTCATTTATTAAATTCACAGAGATTTGCTTTAATCACCAAACCAAAAAACACAGTTGCAGTTCTTGTGTTTTAAACATTTGTGTAAGTCTCTGTCAGAATTGAGTTGTGCATATAAGACATTAACAAATGATAATAAAAATATATAAAATCTTGCAGTAATTTACTTCATCAACAAGTGTAGCAACAGCCTCAACTCCTGTTGGGCTTGCATGCTGCAGGTGAAGTTAAAATATTTCCAAATATATCCAGTTTTGAATATCATTGACATTTTATTGCTAATGTCATGATTAAACAAAAACAAACTAATAATAAAAATACTCAAAATAGAAGATATGGAATTTTAATAGCAGGGAATCTCATGAGCATTATTTGCCACATAACACTCTTACCTTTAGAGCTTTAGATTATAAAATAAACAAAATGACATTAACAATCCTCAACATGCCCTTCCAAATTTTCATACAATTGGCATTACTACTGTCTACTACTGTCTACTACATACAATTGGCATTACTACTAAGCATTTTATAGACAGTAGTGCTAAATGTTCTGCTAACACCCCCATCACACCATTATCTGTGTATCTGTCTTGTGTTTTGTGGTGAATGAAAACATGTGGCTTTACTTAAACTACAATCTGGTATCACCTTTTGACATCTGATACTGTAACTGTCAGAACCTGGGTTGTTTTGGGGTTTGATTCTTTTGATTATTATCCTGTGTTCTTTAGTTTCTTATTTTGATTAGGTCAGCCTTGTTTCTGTTTTTAGTTCTGTCTTTTCTTAGTTATTCTATTTTAATTATTTTTATTTATTCCTTGTGTTTAGGTATTCTCTGTCACAGTTAGATTACTTTCCTAGTTCCCCTGTTTACTCTCCCTCGCCTCTTGCTGCCATTCTCTCTCTCTCTCTCTCCTCAGTCTGCCTTCTACTCTCTCCTTCACACCTGCAACCCATTAGCCAATCAGCCCCACTCTATTGTTTCAGCATTCACACTCACAGTATTTAAACTCCTCTCCTGCTCTCACTCCGTGCTGGACCCTCCCGTTATCTCCCTGGTTCACCCTGCAGTCCTGGCACCTGGAGTCCTGTGTTTTTGTCCAGTTCTGGCTCCCTGCATTCCCTGTGGTTTTTGTAGGTTTTTTTCTCAATTTTTTTTTATTACAATTACAAAATCTACTCGCCAGGTTGCATTTGGGTTCACTCAACTACCTCCACAAACATGACAGTAACACACCTACTATGATCTCCAGCTAAGCCACACTGATTAAGATTTTCTGACAAGTTGAAAGATTTTGCGCCATATAAGCTACACATATGCACCAGTGCTACAGACTTCACATTAATAACACAGAAATGTTACAACAATGTTCTGTATATAATAATATCTAACTGTACGATTTTCAGCACTGATGAAGAGTCGCTAACGATGATGTTACAAAAATAACTTACTTTGTACTGATAAAGTGCAATCCTCTGCGTTTTACCCCCTCCATCATTATTCGGACACCATGCAAAATGTGGCACATCATAAGAAATACATGTACTTCATATATGTGAGGAGACCTCATATTTTACAAAATATACAGCAATGATTTTACTGTCCTGTTTGCAGTATGAAAATACCCAAATCCAGAGACTGACAGAAGTTAAACAGAGTACTTTAATAACAATAAAAGGAAAAATTTACAAGGAAAATTGCAACAAGTGCAGGACATGGAACAAAGACAGTGTAGTGTAACAGGCAGTGTAACGGAAGAATCCAGTAGAGACCAATAAGAACCAGTGAACTTGGATACTGAGGAAGTAGTGGAGAATGACATTAGATGCAGGTGACGGAATAAGGTGATTGGGAACAGCTGTGGAATTACTGCAAAGTAATGTGAAAAGAACAATACTGATTTAGGACAACAAATTCCATTTGCACAAACAGCAGAATAAGCTAAGAAACTAAGCAAAAAGGAATGTGCCCATATGGCAACACCCTCCAAATAATAAATACAGATAAATGAATATGGCAAGACCTAATGAATATAAATAACAAGGAAATGCTCAAAATACAAACACAAGTGAAAACCAAAACCCAAACATCAAAGGATCATAACATATACATGTGCTGAGACTCTCTCCATCAACAGGATGTGGGAAATATAATAAAAGCTGCAGCACCTAGCAGAGCTATTCAGTTATTATGCTTGGCATCCAATGTCTGATTTGTTTTAGATTAGCTGAAATATTTCAGGCTGTTCACAAAAGCATTTTATTCACAGGACCTGATGAAATGCAAATGTGATTTATTTTTCTTTAATTACAGAACATACAAACAGCCATGAGGTCAAATCAGATCAGTTTGCATAGTCTTGCTCAACTCATGATGGTTTTAGGTGTAAAATATTACAAACTGGGAATAAATTTTCTTCTCAAACTACATTCTGATGTTTCCAAACAACTTGCTGAGACAAAAAGTTTTACGATTTAAACTATATATTTTTACCTGTCAAATCCATTATCAATCTCTAGATTATCTATATAGCACCTTTTAACAGTCATTGTTCCAAAATGTTGAACAGCAACAACAATAAAATTAATACCATGAAGAGCAGTAAAAACACAAAAAAGGCTTGTATTAAACCAAATGGATAAAATAACAAAGCAAACAGAAAAATGCACAAATAAAAATTAAGATATCTAACTCTTATTTAATTCAAAGCCATGAATCATTCTAAGTAACGGTTTCAGTTTCTTACTCTGGATTGTGATACCACATTTTGGTGAGGTGGACAAAATTTCTCATGGCCATCTCTTTTAGAACTTAGCTGACCTTCAAGTTTCCTTCCCCCTGTTTTGAACAAGCACTGCTCTTTTTATACTGGTTACTTCCCAGTACAATATCGTCACCATGTCAGTTCAATCGACCAATGAACACGCTGAAACTCAGGATAGAGAAACAAAGGAGGCCACACACAAACACATAAACACACACACTCAAACTTCATAACACGTTATTTATTTATGTTTTCATTGCTTATGAATGCAGAGTGAAGGGTGCAGAGGGAGCATGAGAGGTGGCGGGGAACCATGTTTTTGAACAGGTTGCCGATGATCACAGAGTCTGAGGGGCCAGTGTTAATGACTTATTCATGGACCCTTCTGGCCCCTCGTTGCCCCCGGGAATACACCAAACAGATGCAAGTGGGAAACAGAGGAGGAGGAAGAGGAGGACGGATGCAGGTGAAAGGAGAACTGATGCGAATAAAAGAGGAGATGGGATGCGTTAGGGTGGAGTGAGAAAAGCGGCACGATGAAAGGGAAAGAAAAGAAGCGGTTTTCAAAAAAGAAAAGGAAGGAATGAATGTGAGGAACAGATTGATAAGCCTTAATCTTAATATCATACCTGGGAGACAAGACACCCAAATGTGCTGGAAGGAAAGGAGCTGGCTAACTGAACTGCTAACAAATTGTTGAACAGAAGCTTATGGTCATCTCAGTCTTTAAGTGAATCCAAAAAACATAAGTGAAAGAGAATTTTTGCAAACTCATGAATTAGTACAATGCATTCCACTAAAACTCCTGAATGTAAAGTATTCAGTGTCCTTCAAAAGGAATTGTACCCCTTAAACCTTTTGTTTAAAAAAACATTGAAGTATTTTTATTCGGATTGCATCTGATAGGACTACACAAAGTAGTGCACAACTGTGATATGGAAGGAAAAGGATGTATTATTGGATGGATTTTTTTTTTTTTTTACAAATGAAAACCAGTGAAAGTGTAAAATCTTTATGCATCCACCCAACTTTACTCTGATACTACGAATTAAAATCCAGTCCAACCTATTGCCTTCACAAGTCACATAAATATTTAACTGTAAATTAAGCCGTTCAATGAAGGCCTCAAAGGCTTGTTAAACATTAGACAACAAACAGGCTTTTTTAAAAAAGATTTTTAGGACTCTAGTGGCCTTTATTGAACAGTGAATAGACAGGAAAGAGAAGGGGAAGATATGCAGCAAATGGCCCAAGACTGGGAGGCAAATAACCATGTCGAGGACTATAACCTTACATAGTGCATGCCAGCAACTGAGCTACACAAAGGGCCATCCTGGAAGGAAACCTGTCAGAAGCTGCAAAAGACTTTAGACCAGGGTGGGGTTTTATCTTACAGCACCAGAGTGACCCTAAACTTACAGTAAAAGCTACATTGGAATGATTTAGAACAAAGCATATCCAAGAGTAAGAATGGCCTTGTCAAAGTCCAGGTCTAATTGCAAGCCTGTGGCAAGACTTGAAAAATTCTGTTCACACACTACTCCTGCCATTCAGTCTGAGATTTTGATATTTTTTATCAGGGAATAGCAAAGATTTCAATCTCTAAATATGCCATGCTTGTGCATACTCCAAAAGACTTGCAGCTGTCACTGCAGTGAAAGGTGGCTACACAAAGTTTTAACTCAGGTGGACCTAATGCAAATAAATGCCAAACTTTTTAGTGAATTAGCTTTTTAATCAATGTGGCAATAAAAAAAAAAAAAATTAAAGTTTGTGGTTGTAACCCGACAAATGTGCAAAACTTCAAAGGATGTTAAAATTTTGCAAGGCTGTGGTAGACCTCAGACTTAGTTCAGAACTGCCATCTAATGTGTGCAAGAAAACTGTCATGGCAGGATAATTAGTAGCAGAGATATTTCTTAATAGCTCCCCGAGCTAAATCGCAGTTTATGGAGTGAGCAGCTATACACGCAGATGTTGTACTTCAAAGATCACAGAGCAGTGGAAACGATTGTGTCTAATCATTGCTTTCTTGCCTTTTGCCTCATTAAAATCCAACCCTAAAATAGTAACTACCTGTCTCATTAATCATTCTAGACAGGAATGGATGCATTTGAAATATTGATCAAAAACACTTCCTGTTCTTTTTCCTCTCCTCCTGACTCACAGCAATGAGGTGACAGCGGTGATTATCAAAAAAGGCTCATGAAATTTTTGAAGCTCAGTTGATGTTTTGAGTCTCTGTAGAAATGGAGACCTTGTGATGTTTCTGCATTTTCTGTTCAGACGCTTGTTTATAAAGCTCCCTCTCCACATTACCTCAGGTTGTTTATCCAAGGCATCTGAAATCTCTGTGCTAATCAGAGTTATGTTCAAAGGTAAGATAAGGGCTTGCCAAATCCTTCCAAGCGAGACACTTCACAGCTATTTGCCATGTGTCTTGTGCTGCTCATAAAAAGATGAATGTCGCAGCCTTGATCGAGTGGCAGATATCCACAAAGAATTGCAGTCTTTGTTTGGTACAGGAAGATGAAATGTCAAAATATTTGAAGCGTGTGGCAAATTTAGAATCCCTGAGATCTTTGTTGAACGATAAAAAAAAAAAAAAAAAAAAAGTCAGATGAATTATTTGGGCTTGAAACTTGGCCCAGAATTTGCATAATTTAGATTGATGTTGCCCTAGTTTTTGCAAACTCTGCTTTTGACCTCAACTTAAATGCGATGTTATGCCTGGTAGAAATGTGACTCCCTCTTCTGGACAGAATAATATTTACAATTTTTTCCATTTCACCCCCTGACTTTTTTTTAAGTGTTCATTAGTGTACACAATTTCTCTATGAATTATCAAATAATATTTTTTTTTAAAGATAAAATAACTGAGTGTAATCAGACTCTCCACACACTTGTTCCTACCTCTTCATCTCTGCAGCGACTTTGATACAAATTCCTCAAAAGAGCAGAAAAGGTGGTAAGCTGTGCATCACCATAGCAATAAAGACTGGGAGAAATTCATTTTCATAGACAGACATTGCTTCTTGGCCAATGCATGCAATGTGAAGAGAGGGGAGAGCCAATGGGAGAACCAAACACACTCAAATGGGCAAAAATCTGACAGATAAAGCTCCAACTGTCAGCTGCCTCATTTGGCTCACTGCTCTGGGTGTTGCAGCTGATGATGGGTAGAGAAGTGCATGGGTTCAGTCACATTGTAGGACATTGAGGTCTTTAAAATGATTTGTCCTCATCTGGTCTTATTATGAAGCAAATACAACCTCAACAAAAGAACATGACATAATTTAATGTGAGGTTGTTTATGTGACAGAGGCTATATCGAGAATGAAAAGCGGTGAAAAGAAAATTACTTACATGGCTCAATTTTTTTATTTTTTTTTGCTATAATTTTTCGATTTTTGTACAACCATAAATTTACAATATGAACACCTTGGGAAAAAAAAGTACCTCCTAAGTAGTGGGCCCTTTTCAACTGTTGGGTTGTATTTAGATTTCAGTGTAACATATTTTACTAGGGATGCATCACTTTGACCTGCCAGTACTGACTTTAGCTGATTTCTGTTCAGAAACTATAACACAAAGAACTATAATATACTATAATAAACAGTATTTATAAACAAAATTCTAGCCACAGTGAATGGTAATTATTTATTTACATTAGGATTAGAGGAAAGGTCACACTGTGTGTGTGGGTGAGCAGTCACTATAAAATCTTTTTTAAACTAATGCTTCAAAATAAAGACAAAATATTTACAGAGATGACATTTTAGGATCTTATATTAGCAATTAACACTTACTCTACACAGCTTACACAGCTTACTCTACTAAAGCAGCCATCTCTCAGTATATTCAAGAAAATCTATGCCCTTACTTTAATTCTAAGATTTCTGAAAGGTGGTGTTTATGATAGATAGAGGCTAAAAGCTCAAAAGAAGAAAACAGAGCAATTTTACTTTTTTCCGTTCCCCCCTCCCTTCCTACGTATTCCTAAAGGTCCAGCACACTCTATAGCTCTCTAGCAGCCTATATCAACCACATTTCTCTTTTAATTAGCTTCTTACTACTTTGTGCTTCCTCTGACTTCATTTTTAAACACCTCAGTGATATTGAGAGTTTCTAACACTGAGTCGTTATCACTTAGTGACAGTCACCACACTAAAGAGTGTTCAATTGTCATTGGAAAAGATTCAATTTTTTAGTTTCTAACCAACCGACCATAGTTACAGTTAATCAAAATGAAACTCTTCTGATTTTGGCCAACAACCAGTTTCTAGGTTCAACTTTTTTTTTTTTTAACTGTGTTGTTTTGTTCATAAATGCAATGGTTTGCTGTTTTTCTCTTACATTGTACATCAGACATAAAATTACTTTAAAACTGCAGACCATCTTGAAGTTCAAGATCACAATATCAGGTTTAAATTTTAAGAATACCAAAGTGTTTGCAGACACTTTAAACAATATGTATTGACAACCTGAGTGCAATTTTGTGAACTACAAACTAGAAATTAAGAGGAAAATACTTATTGAACTAAAGACTTTTGTAATTCTTACTGGAAAGCTGTAGGCATCCCCAGATCAGGCTTTGTTTGTCTTCTGTAGTTTATTAAGTTCTGCTCAAATTACAGTTCCTTTGTACATGGGTGCTATAAACTACACAAATGAAGTGTACTAATTAGGATATAAACTGCAATTACAAATTAAAATCTGTGCAATGTACTCATTAATCTTCTTCCATCAACTTAGTTCAAACCAATACTAAGTTGCAAATTAAATCCAAGCCATCAAAGACAACTTTAGTATTTTAGATAAAGAAGACAGTTAACAGCTACATACACAATACTCATGTCTGCATAAACCTACCATTAACTTCTTTCCACATTTGTTTTGTAAACATGCACAATCTTATAATGAATTAGCTAAATACAACTGAACTTAATTATTGGTCATTTTAATCTAACATATGATAAACTCTTAAATGTTATTTACTAACAGTTAGCTGCACGCACACACAAAGTTATCTTGAGCAGCTTAAACAACTTGAAACTACTAAAAAGTCTGTTTAGCTCTTGCACAGTCCTCTTGCACTCAGCTTCTGTCCTGCTGTTACTCTGCAAAGTCCCAGAATATTGAGGCTTTGATTCGCTGCTGTTAATTATGATTGGCAAGTGGGCCAGCCAATGATGGTCTAGATCAACCCCCAATGCAAGGGCAAGCAAATTTCCAGTCTTTTCCACACTTATATTTTGCAATGAAATTTAAAACCAGTGTGTGAAATGGTAAGCAGGCTGCATTCATATTGTTTGTTTCTACCATCCTGCACTAATTTTCAGATCAGCAGTAGAGTTCAGGGTTTTGCCCATGGACATCTAAGATTTTTGGAGCAGGGTTCATTCAAGATTCAATTTCCACCATTGAGATAAACGCAAATTTTGACTAATTTACCATGTCAGCAATGTTAGATAGTTTTTTATTGCAAAGTTACTCAGGGGTTACAATGGTTTGTTTTGCAACAATGAACTGCATGGCAAATGAAATCGATTGCATTCTGTGTTCAACTCAGTTTTCAGTTAATCAGTTGATGTAGAATTAACATGATATACCCCCCCCCCACACACACATTTTTATTTCCTTTCATACTATGAGCAGTTACTTTCAAAATTTTTAAACTGTACATAAATACTGAGTTCCCATATACTCCAAATGTAAACACACACACCAATGTAGCTGTTAACACCAGCTTATAGACACATTAGTTTTGCATGGGTACCTGTGCAATGAGTGTAATCCATCATGGGTTGTGCCCACCCTGATATCACAGCAGCACTACATCACAGGCCTGCAGATGTTGGGCACGCTGCCAGGCAGAAATGATCCAAACAATCTCCCCCCACTGCTAAACAAATACTGCCTCCTCCTTGCACTATTACGCACATAACTGAACATTCACAGGCAGATGCAAATTGCACGCACTCGCAAGCATAAAAACACTTATAGTAGGTACACATCCATTCATACATCCATTCAGCTCATCCTCAAGGTGCATGAGCCTGAAACAACAGATGGGTCTTTATTTGTTATTGTTAGTTTGCCTCTGTTAAAATGGAAGATCACTTTCTGCTATTAATTAACTTATACAAAATGTCAGCGAGCAAGCATTGTTTTCTGGATCAATAAAACCTTTAAATGCAGATAAAGATGTGTTGTAATTGACAAGATGGAAAAGATGTTTCTTTGGATTTTGTTTCGTAAACTTCAAAAAAAGTTTTAAAATTACAAAGAAGTTTATTAAAGTGGCTCAAGGCTTTTGGTCATTTATTTATGTATTATATGTGTGTATGTGTGTGTGTATATATATATATATATATATATATATATATATATATATATATATATATATATATATATATATATATATATATATATATATATATACAAGTAGTCGCAAAGTTGCTCAGGGGACAACTGACAGATAAGATATATTTTATTTTCTAGTTCTTGGGTGCCCCAATCCTTTCTAATACCGCCCTGAGTAACTGCCTATATAGCACCTTTCAAAAACTGCCACTGATGTGCAGTGAAGAACAACATCAGCATAAGGAGCTGAAGGTTTTCAAAAAATGAAAAAAAGATCTTTCTCTTAAAGGGATAGTTCTTTTTTTTTATAGAATTCTTTTCAAAACTTGTGACCAGTTACATCTTCACCATAAGTCTCTTCAAGGACTTTGTAGATAAACAACTTGAAAACATGGTCACATTCATGCATGCATTACAAAACTAGTGAAGCCCCTACAAATTTGCAACATGTTGGGACATTACAGCCACAAACTTCATGTATATTATTAGAATTTAAGGTGAATGACTAATACAAGTTAATGTCTGTGAAGTTGTAAAAAAAAATGAATACCTTTTTTATCTTTACAAATTAAAATCTGAAAAGTATGATGTCTTTTTTTATTTCTTTATAAAGAATCAGGTTTCACTGGAATTATAGCCTGTGGGTCTTTTGGAGGCATACAGTATCTCCACCAACTTTGGACATCTGGACATTGATTTTTTTTTTTTTTTTTTTTTTTTTTATTTATTTTTTTTTTTTTTTTTTAAAATTCAGTCAGACTGGATGGATAGCATCTCTAGTCAGCAACTGTCAAGTCTTACAAAGATTCTCAATCTAATTTAAGTCTGGACTTTGAATAGACCATCCCAGAAATTTGCCTTGATCTGAACCATTTCATTGTAGCTCTGGTTGTATGTTTTGGATGGTTGTCCTGCTGGAAGATGAAACTCCAAATCCTTTGCGGCCTCTAACAGGTTTTCTCCATCCATCTTCCCATCAGCTGTGACCAACTTTCCTGTCCCTGCTTAAGAAGATTATCATAGACTAATAGTTGTCCTTTCAACAGATTTTCCCACCTGAGCCATGGATGTCTGCAACTCCTCCAGAGGTACCTCAGGCCTCTTGGCTGGTTGTCTGATTATTGCTTTCTTTGGTCCTTAGGCAGGCGACAATGTCTTGGAAGATTTGCAGTTGAGCCAGTTTTGATAATGGATTCAACAGTGCTCTGTGAAATGTTCAAAGTTTGGGGTATTGTTCTTTAGCCTGACCCTGTTTTAAACTTCTTCACAACTTTCTCCCTGACTTCTTTCTCCCTTCCAGAACAGCTATAGTTGTACTGAGATCAAGTTTCACAATCGCACTCAAAAGTAGGTGACTGCTGAAGGCAATTGGTTGTACTGGGTTTCATTTAGGGGCATCAGAGTAATAGACGCTGAATTCAAATGCACCTCACAATTTTTAGAATTTTATTTGTAAAATAATTTGAAAATTGTGTATAATTTTCCTTCCACTTAATAACAATGCACTACTTTGTAATGGTCTGTCTAAAGAGTATAAATATTTTTGTGAGGTGCTGTACAATCCTGCTCTGCACTTATAATGGATTTCTTCTGTTATCAAAGGGTGAGTAAAATTTAATTAGTCTCTGTCTCAGTTATTTTTTCTCTGCTTCTCCCTGTTCTCCCTCACATTTCCATGTGTGCAAGTGCGAACACGCAAACACGCTGACACACAACTAAATTTGCAGTGCCACCCACCAGCACATTGGCACCATCTCTTCCCATGCATATGAACACAGATGCATGTCCTCCTCCGTGCATAATCATTTGTATGCAAAGTATCTGGCTGCGATGGGTTGCTATGGCTGCTGTTACTAGGTTATGTGACAGAAAGTAGCAAGTTTCTTTACTTGAGCATGCTGGAGTAAAGGGGTGAGAAAGCATTCTGCTGATCTGAACACCCAACAGGAGTTGGTTATCAATGAAGGGAAGATGAGAAGGAGAGAAACAGGGCTGCACATAAGGAACACATTAAATGAAATTACGAGTATCAAAAGAGTTAGAGAGCTTAAACATAAATAAATCAGACAGCAATCAAATTGTTGGACCTCTGTCAGTCACTTATGAAACTTAAGAATGCAGAGTTATGAGTTTTGCCAACTAAATAACACAGCGCTAGAAAGGAGGATACATTTGATACAGAAGCAACGTGAAAAGCTCAGGTCTTTAATTCCCTCCATGAGGTTTGTTAGTATTCATATGTGTGTGTGTGTGTGTGTGTATTGAGGCAAAGTGAGTTTGTGTGTATGCTGTGTATGCATTCAGCATGTTTGTGTGTGTCTGGAGCAGATAACACTGACAGCTTAAGGTCATAAAGAAGGGAGGAGCACATCTGAAGGCAGGGGATCTTTGATGTGTGTGGATGTGTGTGTGTGTGGGTGAACCTGTGTGTGTTATACATGGTGTAGATAGATGGAAGAGTCAGCATGTGTGTTTATGTGGTTTATCACGCATGCTTGTGCATGTTTAATGCATGAAAAAGTTGCCGTTATGCGCCCATGTGTGTGAAAATGGGTAACAGCATCTTAACGCCAAGCTTTTCTCAGGATTTTGGGAGATGTCTGGGCGCATATGTGTGCAGTGGTGCAGTCAATGCTGACTTAAGTTACAAGGTTACACATTCCTTTGGACGAATTCCAGGGTATTCTCAGTTTTTCCGCTGCGTATTTGTGATGACTGACTTGGGTGCTTCTTATCAATTTTACATACAATGGTATAATGGCAATCATAACTTTTGATGTGGGTAAAAGAAAACAATCAAAACTATGCATGTGAGTATGTCTATGTGGCACTTGTCCTAATGGAAAATTCGACTAATTGGCTGAATCTTTCCATAAACTGTCTTTGCCCTCCCCAGCTTCTTTATCACTCCTTAATTGGCCATTGTTGTGTTATTACCAACTCTCTAGGGCTCCACCATCTGCTAGCTCCAACAGGTGAGTTGCAAGAGGTTCATGTAGCTTTACTAAAATCTTTCTTAAAGTTTGTACATCTACTTGTACCACAGCTATGTCAGCCACAAAAAACAGCATGAATTTGATAAGCTGCATTATCATCATTAGGTGCAGTTGCTGACATCAGAGGAGATTGCACTGGGCAGAGGAAAATGGAAGAAAAAAGTGAGAGGAACTACAGAAGGAGAGTCATTTATCTGCAGTGCAACAGTGCATGAAGCATTCTGACTACAGCATTGTTGAAACTCTCCCTTTCATTTACCTTATTATCTCCTTATCTTTCCGCATCATTATGGCGGATATAACCTGTGTGATGAATAGCCTTTTTCATTAAGGATGCATGCTTCCTTTTAGTTAACATATGGACTTAGTTTAGTCTGTGCAGCTGCACTTAAACCTCCACCACTTTCAGTACCATGATTCACTGTTTGCTCAGGATGTACAGCGTTTTTCTCGAATAGCTTATTATATACATAGGCAAAATACGTAATTCCATATTAGTTTCATTTGACCGGAGCACCTCCCTCCACATGTTCTGTTGATGCATCACCTCTTTAAATCTGCAAATTGTTTTCTTTCAATAATAAATTCATTTATACCACATTTCTATAAAGGTCAGATTTATGGACTGTACTAATAGTTGTCACTTCAACAACTTTTTTCATTTGGGCTGTTGATCTCTGAAGATCTATGGGCCTGCTGGCTGCTTCTCTAATTAATGTTTTCCTTGCCAGACTTGTCATTTTATGTGGACATCCATGTTTTTTTAGACTCTTGTGGCCGTTATTGAACAGGAAATAGGGAGGAGAGAGAAGGGGAAAACATGCAGCAGATGGCCCAAGACCAGGAATCGAACCCAGGACAACTGTGTCGAGGACTACAACCTCTCCATGTGGTTCATGCACCCTAACAACTGAGCCACCCAGTGTAAGTTTGCAATCTTTTCTTTTTAAGAAGAGGAATGGAACTGTGTTCAGTGAGATGTTCAAATCTTGGGATATTGTTTGTACCCTAACATTGCTTTAAATTTCACTCTAACTTTACTCCTGATAAGTTTGCTGTGTTCCTTGGTCTTCATGATGCTCTTGGTTCTCTATTGTTTTCTAACAAACCTCTGAGGTCCTCACTGAACAGCTGGCCTATATTCACCTATTGGGTTAATTTTGAAACAGCTTGTCGCGCTAGACTTTATTAAGATAAATAATCAAAGTGATGTGGCCTGACCCACGGCATACTTGATAAATCACAGATAATTTTCCTTTCACTTTACAATTTTGTACTACTTTGTGTTGGTTTGTCAAATATAATCTCAATGAAATACAATGACGCAGTGGTTGGAACATGACAAATATGGAAAAGTTCGAGAGGCACGACAACTTTTCCAAAGGCACAGTAATCGTGCTGAGCCTGGTGTGAATGTGGAAAGAACAGGTTGTTTAGAAAAACCGTTTCCATTCTTTCCTTCTGTGTGAGGCTCAGCCAAAACATGCATGCTGCTTCTTTGACAGGTTACAGATGATGAGCTGGAGAGGAGCTGCGCTCACTAGCCTTACTGTAATGAGTGCTAGCCGCTAATTAGCTTGTTGCTGGATGCCAGATATGGTTGGAACCAAAGCCCTGTCACTGGAGCAGAGCAACGAGAAGCGAGAAGAGCTACTCTAATGAGCCCTCAGCGGTGTGTTTACTGTTAACCAGTCATGGCTTTACTCTCAATGTGTCATCTCTCTCTCCTTGTGGTGTTCACACAAAGATACACACAGGAATACTGATGGTTATTTGGCAAAAAGTCGATGGGATATTATACAACTCGTGCAAACACATATGGCATATTAAGACATAAAGGTATACATGAAGAGAAACAGCAGCTTAAGTTAATTCAGTCGGCTGTGTTTCCCTCTTACGAGGTCCTAATTAATGTGGCTATGCTAAAACTCTGTGCTATCTTTAACAAGCAATCTCCACTCTGATATGATAAGCTTCTATCATATGGTGCTAAGCCGTGGATGGCTGATACTAATTTAAAAGACAGATTTTGCTCTCAGCCTGTAAGAATCTATTTTGTCTGTCAGTTGTGTCTTTGTTTCTACTTTAGAGGAGCTGCACCTCTTAACAAGGGCAGACAGACTGACTTAAAGGGCATAGCCGCAGCGTTGTTTACCTTTTTCTTTAAGATTGATCACCACAGGAGTGAGGGATACCAGTGTCACCAACTGGCAGGCAATTACACGTTCTGTGTGTTAGATGGTATACATGTGCAGCCACCTGCTTCCATCCACCTGGTCCTCTGCAGCCTTCTAACAGATGCACAAACAGATACACACCATATATAGCAGGCTTTAGCTAGTTTGTTTTCGGTTTTGCCTTGAGTCATTTGGAGCAGCCACTAGAGGACTTTTGCACAAGATGACTGGAGAGTGAGTGCTTGCAGTGTTATCCCCTCTAGGTTCATTAAGAATACAGACCTGTCAGTTTGAAGTCTTCCAGGATGGATGAGCTTAACATGTTCACACTTCATACTTTATACACACAAGCATCTAGCTCAGATACTCACCATGACTATTGATTTTTATTTTATGTTTTCCAGTCAGCAGAGATTCTCTGAGGGAAAAACTAGCCCTTTGGTTCAGTCTATAGAGCAGGGGTCACCAGCCTTTTTGCAACTGAGAACTACTTCATGGGTACTGAGTATTTTGAAGGGCTACCAGTTTGATACACACAGTTTACTTTTAAATATATCACTTAATGATAAATGATTTTTTTCTGTTTTTGGAACAGCTATGAAGGAAACTCATGATCTTTGAGGGCAGCCGGGTGCCCATGGGATCGTGTTGGTAACCTGTGACATAAAGGCTATTTGTTGAGGCTTTTAAGTTTGTGTGTAGGCTGTCAACAAACTCTTAATGATATATTCAGCCAGCTATCATTGATAATTAAGTCTAATTCTTCACTATTCTTATAAATTAATATTTAATTTGCTAATAAATTTTTAAATGGGCAGTATTATGCATTTTCCAGGCACATAGAATCATTTTATAGCACAATCCAGAAACTGTTACCTTCAGTTGTTACAAAAATGCTGTATATATCAAATATGACTTAAAGCTGCAGTATATAACCTTTATGAAAAATATATTTTTTACATATTTGTTAAAATTATCATTATGCCATGACAGTATAATGTAAAACAGATAATCTGTGAAAAAAATTGAGCTCCTCTGCCTTCTCCCAGTGTTCCCACTACTAACAGCAGAAATACACCACTCAGTCAGAAACAACCAGTCAGAGCCAGGAGGAGAGTCTTAGCACTGTCAATCACCCTCATGTAAGTGCTGCTCACACATTCCCCCTTGCTCTCTGGTACGTTACAGCTGGTCCATCACAACATAGCCTGTCAGTAATGCTAAGGCTAGTTAGCACGGCCACTGATGACAGTGTACAAATAGTTTTCCTGGAACGGTAAGTTATTTCCTCACCAGTAGCACATTTAGCAGTGTGTCTACGAGGGTGACTGACAGTTTTAAGACCCTCCTCCTAGCTTTGATTGGTTGCTTTAGGTCGGGAGGGGTGAATTTCTTTAGACAGCAATAGTAGCTCAGAGAGGAGATGGAGGAGCTTTATGTTTTCACAAATTATCTGTCTCCACCATACTGTCACGACATGGGGCAGTTTTAACAAATATGGAAAAAACATATTTTTGTAAAACTTACAAACTGCAGGTTTAAAATTTGACTTCGTAATTTGAAATTAGGCCTCTGTTTCTTTAAGAAAGTCTGCTCTTTGTGAAACTGCCTTCAGGAAGTCATCACAAAAGCTGGCCCTTTAACAACGTTTTTACCAGCTTTACACTGAGAAGTAGCTCTTATAATGAGCTCAGCAAATGCGCAGTTCCACCAGGTGTTTGCTGATTGCTGCTGGCTAGTCTGAAGGAGCTGAGTGGGGAAGTCATGGGGGAAAGTTGCTCAGTGTGGCAGAAGCTCAGAAGCTTAGAAACTGCAGCTCTAAGGAGGTGCTGTGTCTCAAAGGCGGCGTTAGGTCCATCCAGGTATTTTGCACAGCTGGATGGCTGCCATGGGAAATAAAAGGATTTCTCAAACATGCAGGAAAGAATCAAGCAATACTCTGGGTATGTGTTTGATGAGGGAAAACCATTATAACATGATGTAAAGCTCAAAAAAGTCAATTTTACATAATACTTCCCCTTTAAAAGCAACGCAGCTAATTGTAAACAACTGTTTTCACAAAATCATTACCATAGCATTTAGCATGTCCCACTGAACCTGTAACTGCTGTGTTTAGATTAAAATGGAGGGATGATGTAGTACCCATGATTTTTCCAACATTTAGTGTATCATATGATGTTGTTGTACTGTGTGATAGTACAACTACATTTATGCTATAAACTATACTATTTATGCTATAACTTTTTTATGCTATAAAAAAAGTATTTGCCCCTTTTCAGAGTCCTTTTTTTTCCACACTTAAATGTTTCACTTCATTAAACTAATTTTAATATCAGCTTTGGATTGTTGTCCTGTTGCATAAACAGGACAACAAGTGTTCTTCAAGGTTTATGTTGAGGTCATAAACCTAAGGCTGAACAGTTTCAGTAGGATGTATGGTTCCATCAAGTCATCCACGTTCTGAAGGAGCAGAAATAGTTTTGGGATTATGTGCAACAGGCCTTTGTGATGTTTTTGGTCATTCTATTGTTGCAAAAAAAAAAAAAAAAAAAAAAAAAAAAAAAAAAAAAAAAAAGTAGTTTAATAAATCAATTTCAATACATGCACACAGAACAGAGTAATCTATAGTGCTGGGTCTTATGCTTTTTAAAAGCAACCCAACTATACAATGAGCATTAGCAGCTCATAGGTTAAAGCGGTTTGTTTAGTAATACCAGCTCCTTTTTTTACATTTTATAAAATTTGTACACAAGTTAAATACAAAAAGTTTACATTTTCACATGTAGCAACATGAATACTATGTTTAATCTCATGTTCTTCTCCAGTATCAAGTTAAAAGTGTTTAAAAAACCTCAGATTACCCCCTCTGCCACCAAATGTCATTCACATTTTTGGCATTATTGATCCTTGCTGGGTTTCACATTTGTTTCCTTCCTGCCATGTCCCCAGGTGGATCAGGACTGATAAACGTGCTCAGTTATTCATGGGGCTGCTGAACATGGTGACTTGTAAGTGCCACAGGCAGCTATTGGAAATAAAAACAATATCGATGGAGCAGAAAATAAGGCAGACAAAACAAAAAAAACCCTAACACCAATGAAAAGGTTCATTTTATGACAAACTATCCCAACATTATAATTTCTTTTTTTTTTTTTATCTTTACTAATTTATTTACATTTTTATAACTTTAGTTTATAATTTTAGCTTTAAATCTGCAATTCCATATTTTGAAACCCCTGTGATCCAATTCATCAGGACAAAGAGCCACAGTAAACCCTCTCCCCATATTAGCATGTGAGCCTGCAATGTTTAAAAATGTACACTGAGGAATTTAAGTATTGACTACCTCAGGGTTTTTCTCAGTTAACATATTTCTAATAGGGATATTGATCCGAAATTCACACCAGATGTTGGGTGTGAATTTTGTGATTAATAAATACATCTATAAATTAAGTTATATGACCAAACTATAATCTCTCAGTATTTCATTTACTGGAACATTCAAAAATAAGAAGCATCTGTATCCAATGCCATTGGTATGTTTTGTAACAATAATTCAGTGAAGGTCCTCAGAGAGCTCTTTGCTCTACCCATCACAATATGCTTCTTCTCCAATAATTTAGCAAGGAAAAATATTTTTATAGTTGGAACTTAATCTGATTATAAAATTTTGCCCTGATAGGGGCTTTCTAAATGCTGACAAATCTCAGGGGATATCTTGGCGTTCTTTGACTTTTTGTCTTTTGCTATTGTTCATATCTTCTATGCTTCTTCCCTGTGGCATTATTCTTCATTACACAAACCCTAATTTTTGGACCTTTTTGTTTTGATTTCTGTTGCATTGTGGATCTCTTGAAATGTTGCTGACATCTGGTGTGGATTTCGTGTCAATAGTGCTATTAGAAATATACTATTAAAGTATTCAGTACCTGCTTTCACTACTCTACATGGTCCCCTCACAGCTTTTAGCAGTGCTCTCTGGCATCTGTGTGCAAGTGATTCAGTAAGAATCAGAGAGAGAAACTAAAGATGTATGACCTGTTTTTCATTGTTTCAGTTCTTAAAGTTGCAACTGATGTGTTTCTATGTTTGTATTTATGCATGTGAAGTGTGCACATGCTACACATATCGCTGACACTTCTCTGGACTAGAGGCTGCTTCTTGCTTGTTTAATTTTGCACTCAGAATGTTTGTGCAAGCTCCCCTCCAACTTAGTGTACATCCTGCTCTTCAGCTGGCAGTCTAGGACCTCATATGTTTCAAGCCAGGTGTTTGTGTGTGTTTGCATGTGTATATGTGTGTGTGCATTTGTAAGACAGAAAGACAGACGGAACTCTACTTTGGGCTCCTTGCTGTCATTGAGGAAAGCCGATTATGGGACATGCCAGGGTGTCAGGAACACCCCCTACTAATATTATACAGACTCACAGCTTTTCCACTCATCTGTATGGATGCTTCTGCGACGTTCCATCTCTTCTGCTTCCTGATGCCATCTGGGGATTGAGCCAAGTGTTTGCTCAACAGCTTGATATGAAATTATGTAGTCACTGCCTTCATACTATATCTCTAGCTTGGTTAAAATTACGTTCATTTGGCACTTCCAAGCTTAAAATAAGTATCTGTTATCAAGGCTCAGTTTTCCCGATCCAAAATCAAATTCAGTGCTCTAGAAGTGTGAATTCCTGCATTTAATCTAGACCTGTTGTATGTCTTCAGAAATTCTCAGAAAATCTTGAATAGAATTCACTGATATTCTGAATGAATCAATGAATAAAAAGTGAAGACTAGTTGCCAATCAGTGTACAATGAGAATGCATCCAGGAGTGACAATGAAAGCTCATATATCATCTTAAAGGACGCATATTTCTCTACTGTGACCAGATCTAAAACCTAAAAAGTATCACGGAATATTACTCACATCAGTCTTAAGACCTTCATTATTAACCAGTCTGTGTTCTTCATGAATTCTGACATTCAATTTCAATCTCTAAAAAGAAGCATAACAGGCAAATTGATCACGTACTTTGATGTGATGATGATATCGAGAAGGCTAAGGTTCATAAGCACCCCCCAAATCTAAATAAGGGTTGTTTGGTTGTTTAGTTCCATAAAATTTTAAAGCACAGAAACATTTAACTGTATTTCACAAATTTTCTAATTGTTGTTAGATTTTTTCCAAATTTTTTTAAAGCTAGAATTAGCTTTAAATATTAGGCTGTTGTTCTATTACTATTCTTTTGTATTTTGTCACATTACAGCTACAAACTTAACAAAGTAAAAAGGAAAATGATAGTGCTAAAGACTTGATACTGGGATGGAGGTACATCTTCCAGCAGGACAACAGCCCTGAGAAAGAATTCAATAGAGAGACTGAGTTGAAAAAGTCTGAAAGAGTTGAAAAATGAGGTTCACAGGCACTCTGCATCCAATCCATTTTAGCTTAAGTTGTTTTTCAAAAAAGAATGGTCAAAATTTTCAGTCTCTATATGTGCCAAGTTGGTAGAAACAAACACTAAAAGGGATGCAGTTATGGTTGCTGGAACTGATGATTCCCCAAATAATGACTCTGGGGAGAGAATACAAATCTATACTACACTTTTTAGATTAAACTGGTGTATCCTTTACCTTCTACTAAGCAACTATGCACTACTTTGTGTTGATCAGTTACATAAAATCCCCCCAAAATATAATAGTTTCTGGAAGAGCTGATTAGATGTAATTTATCTCTTTTTTTCCTTCTTTGTGATGAAATTGTTCAAGCATTCAATTCAATTCAATAGTACTTTATTTATCCCTGAGGGGAAATTACAATATCAGTACAACGCATCCAGGAGACAGGTGACTGAGGCTCCGCAGCCTACACGAGAGGCACTGCCCTTTCAATCCATGTCATAGAATAAAAAATACAAACATCAGAAAGTTTATTAAGTCTAAAAAGAGAAAAAAAACCCATCTTTATAAATCTTGGAAAAAGTAAAAGCAAAACCCAAATAGATCTGACTTGGGTGACAAAACTTATACCAAGTGTTGACTACATTTCAGTGACAGAGACTCACTCAGAGAATGTACAGTGGAGCTCTCTCATTACAGATGCAGTGTCATCTGTGCTGCAAGGGACATTTGGTGGCAAAGTGACCAGGCTCCCAAGAGTATCCAGTCCACCCAGTACTCCTCAGTACTTGCTAATTATTCTTCACACCTAATCTGAGAAAGAGAAGGAGGAAGGGCAGATAAGAGTGGGTGAAGATGAAGAAAGAGGAAACAAATAGGAAGAAGGAGAAGTGCTTGAGGACCAGTGGGACTTGTTGTGTTTTCTTACAGGAACAATGAATCACATGTTGCTGCCACCTGTCCCATGTTGTCCCTTCTGTTGCTCTCAGCATTGGTGATAGGACGACTGTTTGTATAGTATCAAGGCAGCTTGGTTGGGAGTGGTTAGAATGCCTCTTAACATGGAATTGATAACAGATTGGACTACCCTCAGCAGGGCAATGTAAGGATTAATTCTTTATATTCAGGATTTTCACACAGTTGGATTTATTTTTGTTGAGTTCCATAATAACATTTTTTCAGTCCAGTGGGTACCAGCAGTTATGTCTTTTCTGCATCTACCTCAGCTCTAAAACATGTGCAGATTCCTTATAAAGGGCCTGAAAAACCCTTTCAACATTTTTCTGTTATTAATGTGACATGTATACTGTACAGTTTACACCTGCAATCAGTTACAATAGATCTGATTATCCCGAGATAAAGCTCAGTTTTTCTAGTAGGAGTCTCCCTCACATACTTTACCTAAACACATAACTTTGCAGAGGAGTTACAAAGGATGAAATGCAGCTCATTTTTCAAAGGTACAAGTCAGGAGAAGAGTATAAAATGATACTAACATGTTGCAGCCACAAACGTCAGTGTAGTTCATTTAATTCATCAAGCTATTCATTTGTTTATGTCTGTGTTTTTCATTATAGGAAGGTTGGTACTCCATAACAGACCAAGACAGAGTGGTGAATAATTGTGAAGCAAAAAGAAAGTTATCTGGCATTTAATGAACCTTGGTAGAACCACCTTTTGTTGCAATTACAGATGGAGGTAATTGGTTTGAATATGTAGAGACTCAAACATTTGGCTCTTTTTTTAGATAAGTGAAGCTTACTCAGATTAGATGTAGATCATCTATGAACATCAATTTTCAAGTTACTGTCACAGATTTTTGAAATTGTTGAATAAATACATGTATAATCATTAACTTAAACCACTCCATTGTTGCACTGGTTGTATATTTAATGTTGTTGTCCAGGTGGAACGTGAACTCCAACCCAGTCTCTAACAGGTGAATTTCCTCCAGGATTACCCTGTATTTAGCTCAGTCCATCTTCCCAACAAATATGAGCAACCTCCCTGCCCACATACCTGAACAATGCAGCTTCCCTACTTTTTAGAGTGGAGAGACAAATATGTATTTGGTTCCCTATTTTTTGTCTCAAAAAATGTGATGACCCCCTGGAGTGCAACAAATTTATAAAATCTCTCTTTAAATTCACAAAACAACAACAACAAAAAAAATCAAAATGACTGCAAAACTTTAGATCCCCTCTCTCGATCACCTCTTGAGTTAGTGAGATTCACTATGTGCGTCACAGTCTGATTTGGAAATAAAAGTCTTGCAACATGACCAGCCCAGTCTGACAGCCAAGAAGTTGAAAAGCAAATGAATCTGAATTGGTCTGTAAGTGTTATACAGTAACTGTGCCAGTACACTTTGTGGATAGGTGATAGAACAGACACAATATATAGAATCTGTAGTTCTCGAAGCAGATGAGTTTGGTTCCGGATCTTCGGTCATTTATTGCATGTCTTGCCCTTCTTCCTGTCAAGATATTGAAGAATAAAGGTCAGTAGCACCACAGAATCCTGGGAAAAAGGTGTTATAACAGTGCAGCTTCTCTCTCACTAGTCATAAATGGGGTAAAATACAGCAGAACACTTTGCAAGAGAGCACTGTTCAGGTGAAAGCTGCCAGCAACATGTGAAAAAACTCTGGGCCAGGCTCTCTACTTGAAAAAGATATCCCCACAGCATGATATTGCCACCCAAATATTTTGCTATGAGGATGGTGCGATAGTGGCCAAAGAGGTAGGAGTCTGCTCTGTTACTGGCGGGCTGCCGGTTTGATCTGCCCCAGGGCAGCTGCGGCTACAGTATAGCTTACCACCATGTACGTGAATGACTGAATGTAGCGTAAAGTGCTTTGGAGTCCTCTGGACTAGATAAAGTGTTAGTGGCCATTCACCATTTGTAATTTTAGTTTTTTGAAAGGCATTGTATTTTGCATGTTAACAAAATCACCTTCTTGCTTTGTCCCCTACATGGATTAATAATAATGGCTCTCTTCTTGGCACTGTTCCAAGTAGGCAGTGGAGTATATTACCAGTAGTTTTCTTGTCAACAGTATTTTCAACCTTAGTTGTGTACCTCTGCAGTTCCTCCAGAGTCATAGGCCTTTAGTCAATTCCTCTGATGAATTCTCTTCTTACCTGGCCTAATAGTATAGGTGGATAACCATGCTGGTAGGTTTGCAGTTGTGTTGTAATCTTTCCATTTTCAAAGGATGGATTGAACAGAGTTCTTTGAGATCTCCAGAGGTTGCAATCTTGTCTCATAACCTAACTCTTCTTTGGGGTTCGGTGAACCTCACCTTTCAGTATTTATGGATTCACCTATTCCCAGATTTTTCTATGGTCGTAATTCTAAATTATCTGCCTATTTGCGGATTTTTTTGTAGAGCATATCTAAAATATTGGAAAGAAAATACAGCTTAGGAAGCTGAGATGCTGAGGTGCAATTCTACTTAACACGGTATTGGCTGTGGTTTCCAAAGTAGCCAATTCAGGAACGCAATTTATTTTCCTTTATTTCCCGAAGAGTGGAAATAAGGAAGACTGTTTATGTTAGCTTCTGTGGTAGTGCTAAGATGGTTTCTGCTCTGTATATTTAGGTATAATCAATGTTTGAACTATTAAAATATGCAGAAATAAGTGTTTTTAGTGGAGCTCTAGGGGATTTTAGCTATTCAGGGACAGTTCTGGTCCCTAACCCCCACGAATACTGGGGATCCACTGTAGTCCACAAATTTCACCCTGACCTGTCTGGTGTGTTCTCTGGTCTTCATGATGCTGTTTGTTACCTATGTTCTCTGATAAACCTTTAAGACCTTCACAAAAAAGTGGTATATGTACTGTAAATAAAATGAAATACACAGAAGTTTTTAGTATGCCATAACAAAATATGGAATAGTTCAGGGTGTTTAGAGTGAATTCGTTAATTAGACACTTTATTTTACCCAGGAGGCACCCAAGAGTGAGATAGCAACACTAAAGGGTCCCATGTACTTCTTCCGAATTGCCAAAATTGTCCCTCATTGATGTAGACGTGTGACGTAAATTGCGTCATTTTGTTCGCAGAGAAGCATCTGCCTCCCCTTCTTGATACCAGGCTTGGGTCGAACTATTTTGACAGAGCTCTGTGCAAAGTGTTGTGTGATTGATGAAGAAATGCACTTGGACAGCGATGTTGATATTTCGCTTCAACTGGTATCCAGTTTTTGGATCTGGAGGAGACATGAATGCTTTTGAGGAGCATTTATCTGATGAGGTGAGGAATTACATACATTTGTACAATTCTTCACTAAATATCTACCATAATAATAAGACTGTCAAATGACTAAAAGCTCTTGGATGGAAATTGTAATGTCATTGTCCAAGGAGGAGGCTGTCTGTGGAAAGGTGTGGCGCTCTCTGTGACAGCAAAATAGTGGATGCAGAGAGGGAGTGGGAAACCCCGGCAGGTAGGGGCATGATGTATACTGAAGCAGTAGGGGTGTCTTCCAGGTGGTCTGCACCGTGTATAAAAGGTGTGTGTGAATACAAGCATCCCGAAAACCCGTGACCGCGTGTTGACTGTTTGGCTTCGGATGACGTATATGGGAGCCTTAAAGGAGCTACAGGAAATCCTTCCAAGTGTGGTGCTTTACATGTGGCAACAATCTCCTGCATTCGCCTTAGTGTTTCATCGGTTTAATCTATCTATCCATCCATCCATTCGTCCATCTATAAAGTGAAAATATGAAGACATCCAGCAATGTTTTCAGCTTCCTATCTGATGATGTAAGAACCTAGCAGATAAGAGCTACAATCAAAGTGAAAAAAAAAATAGTCTTGCCTATTTCAAAGTTTTTTTTAAAGAAAAGCTTGACTTAATAAAAACCCTTTTGATAACTACATGTTCAAATTCTGTATATTACCTGATAAACAACAACACATTAAATGAAAAAATAAATGTTTTTATTGGTTTCATGCATCTCCCCAATGACACACTCCATCTCATTCTGGGAGATCCTAAGGCATTCTCAGGCCAATGGATATATAGTCATTCCAGAGAGTTCTGGGGTTTTCTCCTTGTGGTATAACCCCCCCCCCAAAAAAAAAAAAAAAAAAAAAAAAAACGTCCAGAGTTTAGGGCCCAGAAGACATCGTGATCAGCTAGCTCAACTACCTCAGCTGAGTCCTTTCCATTTAAAGGAGCAGCAGCTTTACTCTGAGCTCCCCAAGATGATGCATTTTTTTCACCATGATAGACCAAACCAGCACCTTCGTTATTGAAGATGAAGCCCAAATCAGTCAATCCATCTCCTTACTCTCATGCTGGCCACTTAACATCATCACCATATCATCATTAGCAAAAAGCAAAGATGAGACCCTGTGGGTCCCAAACCAGAAACCATCATCTTTCAGCTTTGCCTTGGTATCCTGTCTATGATCACCACAAAGTGGATTGGTACAAAAGACATGCCTGGCAAAGTCCTGGAACTGCTTAGAAGTATAACACATAATAATATATTTGTATGAAGACTGACAGAAAAACATAGACTGAGAAAATTCTACATGTTGTGAAGATTTGTTTTTCTTCTTATTGCTTGAATTCTTAGAAAATATCATTTCTAATTCTTTGAATTTCAATTTTAGATGTTGTTTTCTTTTTCAAAAAATGTAATATAAAATCTATTTTTTTTTACATATAAGACTACTATTTTGTTTGTCTGTTTAATTGGTAAAATGATCAAATGTTATATTTTCCCAATTTTATCATTACATCGTGTGGTGTAGATTCATCTTATAAAGCAACTCGTCACTCAAGCTTATTTAGGAAAATGTTCTGTTTTTAACTGTAAAGATGTATAATTTCCTATTTTTGCATTTTATTATGAATAAAAGGGAAAGAAAGGAACAGTTGCACCTTGATGTCCCAGCAGCCTGTTTCTTTGGTTGGTTGATTAGGATGGGACATTTTTGCCTCATTCTGTTTTTTTTCTTCTCTGCCAGAAAGCAACAGACACTCACAAGGCCTCTTTCTCTTTGTTCTTCTGAGATTCTGTTTCGGTCTGCTCAACTTTGGAACGATCCTAAGGTGGTGGGAAAACTTGGCCCAGGTGAAATTTCCTTTCAGAAATTTCCTCCATCTCAGCAGCATATGGGTACATGCTTACTCTCTGCCTCTCCTGTCATCCCTCATTCTGCTTTATCCTCAGTCAGACCAGCAACACTCCTACTTCCACCCCGTGACTCCTGAGGAAGCCATAAAACATGATTGCAATTACAATCAAGAATGCAGGCCTCCTCTGCCATAGCCTGTTCAGCAACAACACACAGTTGTCTCTATTGATTTCCTTGCTGTCCATGTGACATTGTTTTTCTTTACTCAAACAGGTTTGTTTCATTTTGGAGAGGAGATGTGGTCAAAGTATCTGCAAAACATTTTATTTACATGGAAGAGAAATGAAGTATTTAAAAATGATACCTAGAAACTCTTACACAAGTTGACTAGACTTTATAGTTTTCACCAGTGCTTTAAATTCACTTGAGTACATGAAGTTATACAGATTTAAGTCAAATTGAAGATTGTTTCAGACATAATAATGGCCAGGATTTCATTGTTTCTATAGCAGGACCTATATCCTGAATGGCTTTGTGTTTGAACACACTACAGTGACAAGCATGTACATATGACCAGTATGGTGTAGGGCAGATAATGACATCATATCTTCACAATCAATAGCAGACAAATCAGTCCCCCCCACAATATTTTTAAGACATTGAATTAAAATCCGTTGATCAGAAGTATAGAAGGCTTTGGACAGATCCAAAAACACAGAGTGACAGAACTGCTGGTCATCATAAGCTTTTCTTATGTCATCAATTACCTTTATAGGAGCAGTTATTGTACTATTACTTTTGTTACAACCTAACTGATACAATGGGAGAATCAAATGAGAAGCTATATTCTTTCATATGTTCACTGATCATACATCCAAGAACTTTTGCCCAAACACAGTTTAGAGAAACTTGTATAACTATTTGAAAGTCCTGGATCACCTCCTTTCAGAGGAAAGTACCAACTTGCTCTCAAACAGCCAAGATTGAATCCAAGAGTATTTTTACCAACTAAAGAAAGATGTGGGGTTAAGACAGCAGGAGAAACCAGATAGGAAGGAAGGGTTTTTGAGGATGCCTGGGTGGGGTGCTCTAGTATTAATTAAATTGGAATGGATTCTGTCGTCTGTGGACAGCGGCGAGCACTCATGTCTCTGCAAGCTGCTGCTGGCCATGGTTGGGGTACACAAGCAGCTGATGCCTGTATGGTGCTGGCCATGTGGGGCTGTGCGGTTTTGACACAGCTTGTATCATATAGCACAGTATTTAATGTCAAGCTCAGGCATGTTTCCACAAAACAAAAGTGGATGAATGTGATTAAATGCGGTGTAAATTTTGAGCAACATCACAAAGTGAAAGTAAACTGATAGCAGATTATGTCTCACTCCTGAACTCATGCATAAATCTGATGTCATTTGTTTCCTTAAAGCAGCCAGATGGTGTGTATTCAAACTGCTTTTTTTGCTTTATGATGCTGGTTGTAAGCTTGTTGTTTGTGCTGGAGTTTAAGTGTGCAAGTCTATTTTACATTAAAAGCTTCTACAATGTATAGCTAGCTTTCATGCTTATCTGATTGTGTGCTGCAGTCATCTGTAAACTCCCAAAATACTTAGGTTTCTCGGGCTTTGTCTGCATCTATTTCTTTATATTTAGGATAAAAACAACCCAACCATGCTGTGAAAGCACAAGGTAGCAGTATACACAGAACATAAATCCATTCCAGCACCAGTAAAGTCATTCGCTGCTGTATACAGACCTCTGTTTTTCTGCAAGGAGGAAGAAAAACACTTTGGTTTATGCTGACCCAGGCCTGATCAGAAATGATGTATAGCGTGCAGAACTAGCAGAGAACTATAATCGCCTGCCCCGGGCTTTTAATACGATTTCTCCCTTTCAATTTGGAGGTCAATTACCGGCAGGTTAAAGACATCATTAAACTGGTGTTTCCTGAAGTGCCTCTTGCTCCCTGTCAAAATAACTTATGATGCATTGACAGGATTGATTTTAAATGGAGACCAACAGCGTGCCCAGAATGCCCTGGTACAGGCATCTATTTTCATTATGCATCATGTTGCGTCTCCAACAAATCTTTCTCTCTCTGGAACGAACGTTGGTGATTTGTCATTGTGGCTTCCCCCCCGCCCTGTTTTCAGTCTTACATTTTTCACAATCTGGAGACTCATTGGTGGACCAGGCAGGAATTCAGCTGGCACAGAAATTTTTGATCTAGAGGAAGGTTTCCTGTCCAATTATCTGCCGGTGGTGTGTGTCTCTGAGTTCACTTCTGTGTGTGTCTTTCTGTGAGTCACGGAGTGTTTATCTATGCCTCTGTGCAAAAACAACCCAAAGCATTAGAGGCCTATCTGTACATGACCCCCACTGTGCAGTGGTGACAAGAGATCCCACCAATAGGCTAACCCATAATCTGCCCAATTCTGTGAGGTCATCCATGATGAGCCAGCTTTTGAACCATGACAATGAAAGGTTGGTCAGTACAAGTGTTGCACTGTCATTTTTGATTTTAGTTTTCTTTTCAGCCCTGAAAGTGTAAATCAAGTTGGGTTCCAACTTACCACCAACAGACAATTTAAATACATCGCATGACTTGTTCAGTTTACAAGCTAAATTTGACTGTTTAGTGAAGCTTTAGCAAGATACCAAGTTTATGAAGCAAAACAATACATGACATTGGACTAACAAGACAAGTTAAAAAAATTAGCAATATTTTTAAAAGAACTGAAAATAATTTTTTTTTTGGTCTGTTTTGTTTTTTGCTTGTTTCAGGTCTGGATTTCACCAGTACAAAAGAAAATGAATGCATTTGTGACTGATAACCTAAAGCAAAAACCTAAAATAAAGACAAGCTAAATTTAATAGTAGTTTTTAATGTTCAGAATATTATACCTTTTGCCATTCTGCTCATTTGGTGCATTATCATTGTACTCATAAGTCATATAAATCAGATTGCCAGGCAATCTGCTCAAGGAGAGCCTGCTTTTTGTTTTGTGTTTTGTCACTTCAGAGACATGACAATTGTGTCTTGCCAGCTGTAGTTTTTAAGTAATAACACCTTAATAGGAGTGAGGGGTGGCACTACTCTAGTTTCCATGCCATGGCTGTCTTTTGTGAACAGAAATATGTCATGTCCACACAGCTGAATTTGTCTTTCTTGTTGGCAAGGAAAAAGTGGAGGGGCCTTTTTTCAGCCAGCTGTGCACAGAATTTAGAGAGGGAGGGGGAGTGTTACTACTTAAAGACAGAGAAAACTTCAGTAACTGACAATTTCTCTAGCATCTCATTAAAAGGCCTGAAAACTGCAGAAACAGTATGACCTAAAGCTTGGTCAAAGGTTGTGATATTGTTCTATTTTTCTGGAGTCCTGATGCACAAAAGCTCTACATAAAATGACTCCAACACAAGAAATCATGAAGCAAATGCTAATCAACAGAAAACACTTATTTATGCTATTAAATGCAATTCATTACAATTGTAGACTCACAAAGGGTCATTAGGATTACCACCTCTGCATGAATTTAAAACAGAAAATTGAATCTTTTTCCCTATGCAGAGCAGATGGAAGCGTGCCTCATTAAAAATGGCCATGCGTGGCGGCATATGCAGGGAGTTTTTCCAATGGCGGCCATTGATCCTTGACTCTGGCAATAAAGAGCAGAGCTTAATGAATTCACAGAACAAAGTGATTGTGATAAGAGAGCAAAGGAGAGAGAAACATAAACAGAAAGAGATTCTAAAAAACAAGGTAGCGTGAGAGAGAGAGTAGCATAATAGGTTTTGGGGAAGCAGAGAGGATGGGGCTAAACAACAGAGGGATGACATGGTATTGTTCCTCTTTTTCCTTCTGGGAGTTTTTGTATCTTTGTGAAGCTCTGCCAGATCACTGAGCCCAAACAGTGCATGTGTGTGTTTGTGTGTGTGGAAAACAGGCAATACAGAAAGTCTATGCTAAAAGACAGAATGCAAAGATTTTTGAAGGCAGAATAATTCCTTTGTGTGTGTCAGAGGACAACCTTAATTATAATTGCATAGCAGCTCAAAGTCGGGACTCAAGCCAAGCTCAAACCAAGCCATGCTGAACTAGACTAAACCAGGCTTGGACCTCCTCCACTCAACATGCTTTGAGCTTTAAGCCCTGGCTAATTGGGCCAAAGGCAAGCAAAAGCCCTTTCCCAGCTGTGACGGGCACTGGACTGGAGAAAGAGAAGGATAGAGGAATAAAGAGCAATAGAGAAAGAAAGAAATCTTTTTTATTGATTAATTTATCTAAACTGTAACCAGACCAATAGCACATTTGAATCTTCTTCTTTTCTGAAAATTCTTTCTATTCTGTATGCACAACTCTACTGGTTGCAAACCTCAAATGTTGCATTTGCCCAATAGATCTCCCTGAGCTAAAAGGGATGTCTAGACACCATCAACAACCAAGCAATCTGGCCAGCTGAATAGGAGGACCATGTTGAGAGGCCTTCACAGGTTATTGCAGCGTGTATTTCTGTCAATCTGTCAATTTAAAGATAGGGATTGAATGTCTCAAGTCCACCTACCAGCTGTTTGTAGCAGCAGGGGCCCAAGTAGTCTTGCCACAAGGATGGCGATTGGAGTATTAGATGCAAAATAATTGCTTGTCTGCCCTGCAGTGCCTTGATTTACATCCTCCCGATTGCTTCTTGTGGCTCCAGTTTTTATCCCCTGTTTTGATCTAATTTGTGATCTTCCTACTGTAGAAAGACACTCATAAGTAATGTGGCATAACCATATTCAATACTTGCATTGTTAGTTAATGACACTGGAGTCAATCCCACATATTTGGTTGTATAATGAAGGAGCACTGTAGCTAATTCTGGCATTTTGGATTTAAGAGGCAGCAAATATGATGCTCTGAGTGGACAGTGGTTTTAAAGCTGAGTGCGTATTTTCTGTGTGTCTGAATGGTCTTTGTATGTACATATGTGGGGCTGTGGAGCTCAGGAGGGGATCCCCTCAAGGCTAATCGTCAGCAGCCTAATGAACACACACTAGATGCACATATGTATTCACTGCAGGCACCCTGCTTCTTGCTGGCTGATTGACAGCATGAGCTTCTCTATTATTCACCAGCAATAGAGCAAAAGAGGAGAGAACAGAGATTAAAGGTAACAGAAAAATTAAGGGACAGGAAATAAAATAGGTTACATTGGACTCCAGAGACTGTTTTCTAAATAAAAAAGAACCTGTCTATGTATGGGAGTAATGCATCTGATCTCTGAAAAACAGAAAAGAAGAGACAAAAGAGAGATGGAGCATAATGTATGATAGAAAATGGTGATGAAGAGAAATAGACAAATGACAAAACAAAGAAGTCCAAACCCAAAAGTTCATCAGCATTACCACTTCTCTATTCCTCTGTCACTGTTTTCTGTCATACATGTTTCCAAACAAAACATTGTTAGGAGTTTCTAAGGAAATCAGTGTCAGTCAGTGATCTGCAATGTCTGTCCATTGGCAATGTTCAGTCTCATGGTAACCAACTTCTCTGCTGGCCAACGGATGGTGGTTTTCACTATTTCTATTATTGCTTCAAATTTAAACCCAGATATTTACCACAGCAAGAGGATCCCATCTAAACCAGCAATGATCAACCTGTGGGGCTAGAGAGCTTCCTGGGGGTGGGAGGATAAACAAAGCTCTAATCCTTAAGAGACTGCTCATACTTTTTGCACATATGCAAAAAAAATTATAAAATGATAATCAAATATTTAGATTAATGCAACTGCATCAAATTGCTGCTTTTACACATGTAACGATAGTGCCTTTTTCAGAGACTTTTTATTATTAGAAGTAGAACTATATAAACAATAAATTCAATGTAACAAAAACATGCTTCAGTCACATTTATTCTATTACAAACAGGAGAAAAAAGTTGAAAAAGCATCACATGAGTTGCAACAAGGTGGATTATAAATCTCTGTGTGTGTTTGGGCGGGGAATTAATGCCTCCTTGTGCACAGGCTTGCAATATCTAGCCATTTAAATTAGTTAGTGGCAGGGAACACCCTTGGTAGGTCACCGGTTAGATTTACATCATGGCTTCAAAACGCTATAGATTTAATATAAAATCAAGTCTTGTTATACTGCAATTTGTACAGACTGCCTACAAAAACGAGTGTGTCACTGAGGATATACAAAAAAAAGGTTAATGTGATAAACATAGCTACTTACAGGTCAAGGGACAAGGTCAGACTGACTGATTTCAGGTTATTCCCTTTTTCAGAACTGCTTACATGTAGGAGAAGTCAACTAATTGTCACAATAAAAACAAGCCTGTAACATTTCATCCATGGATAGAGGGGCAAAAGATCAAGGTCACTCTTTGTTTGGATTTTTTTATGTAAAAACTATTTTATTGATAAAAAATTGTAAACTTTAAAATTTTCTTTACATACATACATACATACTTACATGCACATAGATGCTGTTTGCATGGGAGCATGCATTACTGTGCATTACTAATATTTACAGTCAACACAAAGGAAACTAAATGGGACTTCTTAATTGACTACTTTGCAAACGGTAGCCAGTAGCATGTCAAGTAGCATTGCACCTAGTTATTTGTAGCTTCCCAAACTGCATTTTCTTTTAGTTATTTTGAATGTGAAAAATCTGTGGATATGCAATTTTTTTGCTAATAATTTGAAGTTACGTTCCACAGAAAAATCTGTGAGTAACTGAATTAAAAAATACTGAACCATGAATAGGCAGGAGTCCTTTGTACATCATTGAGACTTACTCTTACCCCCCAAATGAAACAAAAATCCTTGCATCACATTGCACAGAGAAAAATAAACATACAGGCCACTGCAAGCAGCCATTTTCGAATAGCAACATGTGTTTCTGACAACATTTGACACCTAACAAGTGATTCCCAAGATCAAGTTGTTGGTTTTTTTTTAAGCAGAGCTTTCAATATTTCTGACCTTCACTTATAATGAATTTGAGGCTGGAATGGAGCTCAAGGGGCAGTTTATGATGTAAAAAGGTACATTATAGCATAATTTGATTTTCTATTCTCAATAAAAATAAAATGAGGTCGATATCTTCATCTGATCTAATCTCACTGATGTGGATTGTTTTTAGCTACATTAAGATAAAGATTTGTATGTCCTCTATCAGGTGACATTTAGTTTTAAATGCTTTAGTCCTGATTTTGGCTACTCTTTTTTTTTTTTTTAGGAGTTTGGAAACAATAAAAGGAAAATTTTGGCTTTCACAATTTAAAAAAAAAAAGCATCTTTCCAACTATTGTTACTGGTGAGAAATATTTACTATCATCAACACTTGCTTTGTCTTTTTGTTGACAATCCTCTGTTGTTAGTACTGGCACAGCTCAATGAGACTACTCGTCCAAGTTGTCACTCTGTACTACTTGAGATCACATTATCAAATACCAGAAACCCTTTTTCTGCATATTTTTTAAACCTAGAGTTTTAACACTCAAAGGCTATGTTTTAAAGTCAAATAGCATTTTTCAAATAAAACTTACAAAGAAATTTAATCAACTAAATATAACCCAAAGTTGTTATGTTAACTAATCTTAGCAAGAGAGTAGACAAAACGGAAAAGGTAGCTCGAGTAGGTAATCATTTTTGGGCCTCCTTCACATGCATTGCGGTTAGGATTACACTATGTTTCCTAGGAACTCAAAGAAAGTTGGAATGGTGCTTCATCATAACAAGCTTTGAAAGCCTCATTTCAGTGTGAAGGCAAGCATGACCCAACTGTGTTCTTAGTATTCAGTAAACTGTTTTTTTGTTGTTGTTGTTTTTTTATTCTTGGTCATCCAACTACAATGGTTTTGCCACATGTATCTGAGCCCACTATTATTATTATTACCATTACTATTATTACTATTATGAGTTGAATGATCCAAACACAATAACCAAGGATCTAAAAAACACAAAGATCCATGGATCAGTATATTTAGATTTGATCAATCCTGTAAAATTTTTATTTAGAGATGATCAGTTTACACTCATAAAAAACCCTATGAAACTTTTTTTATATTTAACAGTGAAGCAGATACCCCTTTTTATAAAGGGGTAGTATTATGTATTTTCTAGCACATTTCATAGCACAGTCAAGTAACTATGTTGTCTCCAGTTGTGAAATTGGCCTCTGTCTCTTTAAGAAGCTCTTGCTCTTTCTGACATCACAACAAGGTTTCTCCATTTTGCCATTTACAATCATTCTTAGGAGCATTGGACTGAGAAGTAGTTCACATAATAAGCTCAGTGGACACGCAGTTTCACCAGGTGTTTGCTAACTGCTGCTGCCTTGAGTCTGGAGGAGCTGTATAGGGAAGGCGCAAGGAAGGTGTACTCTATTAGGCAGAAACTTGGCTGGAGACTGCAGCTCCAAGGAGGAGCTTTGTGGAAATAGGCAGCACTTTGTGAGCGCAACCATTTAGAGACCCTGAATAGGTGCTACGGGAGATTCAAGGATTTTTCAAACATCCTGAAAGAATCAAAGCCAAACTCCAGGTATGTTTTTGATGAGAGAATGACATGAGAACATGATATAAAGCTCAAAAAAGTTGATTTTACATAATATACACACCTTTGAAAAAAAATGTCAGCCAACTCAAAGAGAAGTCTTTACGACATGAATTGGTAAACACAGCAGGCAAGTCAAGAACTACTTCCTTTATTACTTCAAAATAAGGGTCTACAACAATGGTTCAACTACCTTCATAATCAGGGCTCATGATATTAGCCTTAACTTCATCAAAAAAAGACACCAACTACATTGCTCTTCGGTATGCAGACTTCATGGTCTTTTAATATCATCCAATTTCAGCCCCGCATGTTAAAAGTACTTTCTCCTAAAATAAATTGCAGAGTACCATAGTTTTATGCATAAAACTATGGTACTTGCTTATAAAACTACACACAATATTAACAAGACAAAAGGAAAAACTATAGAAAACTCACTAGTTTTCTTATTGCCAGACGTCCGTCACCTTTGCTCCCGCACCATTCACTGTATTTTAATTATTATGCCTCTATTTAACTTTATAAAACAACCACGGACCATTTATAGTAAACATTGTTTGCCTGAAATAGACGTCTGTGTTTCCAAAAGGCCATTTTATAATTGTGTATAATTGAGAACACTGTACACAATACATTTGTATGATTTCATATTAGACCCTTTCAATACACAAAGCTCAGAGTCTGAGTGGTTAAGATTGGATCTGAACAATAAGCCCTACTCTGCTGCGTTGTAATTATGCAAATGCATTGCGTGTTTCAATCAAACTGTGTACATAAAGTATACTCATGATGATTTGGAATTAATCACAAGCCATTTAGGAAACTTACAGCAAATTATTGAGTGGAGTGAACAATGATTTTGGTGATGGTATGTGGAATAGTTTTCCCAGTATAATCAAAGAAACAAAACAATGTGGCAAGATTAGTTGACAAGCAATAAATCTATTCACTTCTGCCTGATTGCTCCTTATCATCTCATCTAAGGAAAATGCATGATTTGGAATATAAGAAGAGGTTAAACATCGTCAGTGCAGAGCCTTTTTGATGGCCTTATTATATCACTTATGTTTAGCATGCAAAGTTACAAAAAACGGAAGATAACAAACTTTGGATCTTAAAACATTTTAATTGTTTGCCATCAAGAATTGATAGTAGCTTATTTTGAAAGAAACAAAACTTAAAAATTCAAGAAGACTAAAAACATCTACAAAGTTCTAAACACAGTCAGCACAAGTTGTTCTACAAAGACTAGCAAGCTGTTCAGAAAGAATAGAGCATTTTCTTCAAGGAAAATCTGCTATTCAAGATGCAGTAACAATCATAGTTTTAGTCCTGATTTGAAAGAGCGTGCAGTTCTGCAAAATTCATATTTTGCTAAAGTTGGTTTTTGGAGCTGAGGAGCATAAAAACAAAATTTTAGCAAGACTTGTGACTTTAGAGTAAATCCCCAATTCTTTCATTTGCTCATCTCACAAATGTTCCTGCTAACTAGTTCTGTTGTCATAACAAATCCAGTCTATCCACCTTGCAAAGCAGCACATCAAGCCTCAAACCATTTTGGTATGCCAACATAAAGAGCTGAAAATCATATTAATGTGTTTGTTTTCTGTGCTTCAGTCAAGGTGACTGACATCAGATATAGGTAGATCTTTTTATTCTCTGCAGAGAAGAAGAAAACATGGAAGTGAACTCCTCACTGACTGCACGTGCATAAAACAAGCAGAAAACTTCTTCAGTGGATAATAGATATATCTATTTTTTTTATAAGGAGCTTGTTAATTCCCTCTTTCTAATGCCACCCTAGGCAACTCCCCATATTTAAAAAAAAAAAAACAAAAAACAACGCCGCTGAAAGCCACCCTTTAAAAAAAATAATAATTCAGTCCAGCAATGTGTGTCTACTGCACAAATTAATTTAAAATTAGGAACAGGCTATAAGAGCAAGAAAAACCCCTGTAAAGGGAGCAACAAAAATTCTCAGAAACACAAGTGTTCCTATGTTTATGTTATGGAAGCAGTTTATTTGATATTTCCATTAGGAGGTAAAGTTATGCAAGTTTTTTTCTCCAGTGTGACAGTAAAAGACAGGTTAATAGGTATTTAAGGAGCCCTTGCTGAGCTGTGGTTTTCATTATAGATGTTCTGAGCAAAAAGCAATAAAGATTTATTGATTTTTTTCAGTACGTCAATCCAAAACAATAATCTGGGTGGTTTTGCTTTTAATTAAGACTCGGAATGTCTCCTGTCGCAGAGGGAAAACATGGAACATAAGATGAGTAAAGGCAGAGATGTCTGCTTTGGCATTCGCTGATTTGATGTTATTTTTTATGAGAATTAAAAACTCTCTTTAGTTCTATCCACAGTCTGCAAAACCATCTGTTATAATCCTATGAAAACAAACTCCTAAATGGTTATCGTTATAGTTTTTTTTTTGCCTCCTGGGTTGGCTGCTGGCTTTGGAGGCTTTCAATCAATGCATCTAAAAGAAATATTTATTTAAAGATTAAAAAGTTGTGCTGCTGACAACTTTATGTTCTCCTTCTCCAAATGCCCTTGGCCCTGTCTTTCAGTGTTTAACTCTGTCTCTCCCCCAGACATAGCCATTGGCTGAGCTTTTACTGTGACTACCTGTATATGCTTTCTTTCATTATATAGACATGAAAACTGGAGATCTTATCTGTGAGCTGTGTTTCTCTCCTAGATGAAGCCACTCAAGGAGCTACTACTGCCATTAAATTTTTACTTTCCTTCAACATAGAAAGTACCCTTGGATTAGCGCTTCTGTGTTTTTTTTGTGTGTATGCTCTGTCTTCTCAAACCCCCGGTCATTTGTAGTAGATCACACTGATCTAGGTTCCACTTGAGGTTTCTTCCTGTTAAAGGGGAGTTTGCCTTTCCACTGTTGCTACATGCATTTTCAGTTTGTGGGACTGCTGCACATTTGATGCAATGTAAGTGACAGTCTGCTGTTCAGGAGGAGTGAATGCTGCTAGTCAGTGGCTCGAAATAATCTGCTGGGTTTCCATTGATCAAAAACTTTTGGACCTATTTAAATAATGAAATGAACTTGGCTGCACTGTTTAATAACGCAGATCAGTTTATATGTAATTGACTTGGAATCTGACAAAAATGATTGGATTAAATTGACATTTCTGTGAACTGCCTTGAGACTGTATGTGTTCTGAACTGGTGCTATATAAATAAACTAAATTGAAACTGAATTAAATAGCAAATGAAAAATAAATGTATTAGCAAGGTAAGAACCAAACAAATGTAGTCAGAATTTAATATTGGTTGTCCAAAACTAAAACAGATCGGCATAAAAGTTGAGCTTCGGGTAACATTGGTAGGCTTTTCATTTCCTTTTCAAAGTTAATGTAGCAAATGATAACGGATTGCAGCTGGTTTCACGTTAAGCATGAGCAAAAAATACAGCATTTCTGAGATATATTCACCCTTAAGTGACAAATGTACACAAAGTTTAATCACCCTCAGCAACGACCTGGAGAGACATGGACCCCAAACTCACTGTATTGGTTGGGCTTTGATCTCAGGTACTGTGCTGCCTTCATGGTATAGAGCAGCCTTTAAATAGTTCTCTCCAGCCCCATCGAGCTGCCTTGTGAAGCATTTATGAGAAAAACCAGCTGTTGACTGGAATCTGACAATTTCCAGCTTGCTCAGCTATGACTGCTGACCTGCCTGTCAGATACCTTTTTCCATTAAGAAAAGACACGATCCCTTAGTGCTGCTAGGTCACACTAATGATGACATGTTACAGTGTGGACACTTATACTGAGTGAAGAAGCTTTAATGCCTGCTATTTTCTGTATCACAGAGGTGTTTAACAATGTCATCATGCAGAGACATGTCGAAACATGTCTGAGATTTTTGAAGGCTGAAGGTGAGACTTTCATAACCCCAAACATATTGCAGCAAAGTTTCTCTATTTCATACATTTGAGTTTTCAACCTCAGTCTGTTTTGGAACATGTTGAATTTGAAAACAGGATAATTTTGCAAACCTGCTCATTAAGGTAAAGATCTGGAGTTTCCAGAGGATTTACACAGTCTGCTGTTTTAGTAATGCTGAAGGTGCCAGTTACTAATATAAAATGCTAAAGACAGTTCAAAATCTTAAAGTGGTGTGTCTGCAATATACTATTCAGAAGTTTTAGCACCTCTGAAATAGAAGTTGCATGTATGCCAACCACTTTTTGATTCCCACACCTAATATTTGGTTCGTTTGCCTATTGGTATTGCATATGTCATATAAATCATATAAAGCTCTTTTTCCTTAAAGGAAACTTTCTTCCAAAAAACGTAAAATTGCATTTCTTGCCCATCATTCCAGCTTAACTGAGTTCTCCATTATTAGAAACATTCCTAGGGGGCATTGACTGGAGTTTGACACAGTATTTACCCTTGCAGACACAAACAAATGAGCTCATGCTAAGTATTTCATTAAAATGTGGATGTGAGTCTTTCAGTTTGACCAAGTATTCTTAATACCAGCGGCACTGGAATCAATGCTTCTAATAAATAGCAGCTTACAGAGCTTGACCTCGAGGTCTGAGCTGATGAGCGTATTTATCTGAGGAAGGAAGTAGATATAGGGAAAGCTCATTTCACTGTCATCATCAGCGCATTGAATCAGATCAACAAAATAGGCACGACAGACAGAAAGAGAGAGAGACACAGAGGAAATGAAGAAAGAAGACTATGGGTATTCTGCCTATTATTTACAGCAACTCAAAACCGAGAGAAATGAATGCTGCTATGCTAGAGTGACCATGCATAGTACTGAATTTTCTTTTTGTGCTCTTTTATGTCAGATGCAATATACTCAGAAGGCAGTGGAGTCACTATGAAGATAATGGAACCAATGCAGTATATCCAGAGTAAATGCTCCAATTATTAATGGCTGGATATGTGTTGTATCTTCAAGGTGCCATCAGAATAATTTGAATGAAGATGGGAAAAAGAGTCAGTTTCAGTCAAAAGCTGAGAAGAATTCTAACAAGTGAACAATTTTCTTTTAAGGGTAAAATACCAGTCCAGTCAAAATAGTTTCAGTTTACAACACTGAGTAAGTTATCACTGTTTTGAGGCGTTTATGTCTGGAATGTGCAAACCTGTTCAACTTAATAGAAAATAATGAAAACAGAGTTTAAAATCAAAATTTTCTGTTGAGATAATTAGATTTCTGCTGGAGGATGACAGTGGGACAATAAGATATCAATTTTCCTCTATGGGTCACAATACTCTTCTAGTCATAGAGTACTGTTTTGGCACTTGTTGAATGCTTAGTCCAGTCTATTAATTTTGTTTTAAAAACAAAGAAACTGATTGAAAGCCTGCTGAAGGCTTTGGTGTAACGCAGTAAAGCCTTTGCTACCAACAAAGAGCAAGCTAGTCTGGATCCAAAGAAACAGAAACTGATTTGGTAGATATTCAAGGCAAATTTTAAAAAAAGTGTTACACTTAACTTTCTCCTAACAAAGAATATATACTGTATTCGCTCAGTTGCATCATTGCACATGCAATTACTTTCAAAAGCCTATGCCTCCTTAAAAAAATGAGAGATGAGAAATAATCTTAAACATTTAATGTGACATTTGCCCTGTGCAATCTGATTGAAAAAACAAACAAACATTTACTTTGTTGAAGTACTTTTTGATTCAGCTCATCCTATCTGGATGCTACTTGTCAATTTTTTCCCACTTCACTTAGCAAAAGTTCTCCAAATCTATTAGATTGTGAATAGATCTCTTGTCCTCAGCTATAAAGTGAGCCCACTGTTTTTCTGGGATATTCAGTTTTGGACTCAGAATAGGTAGGCCATTCCAAAATTTTCATTTTATTCTTCTGAAGCCATTCCTTTGTAAATATAGACCAAGCATGAGGCTGAGGGCACAGAGCTGTTCTCAGTTTTATCCACCTTGAAAAGAACTTCAGTTACATCTGAAGAAAAACCCAATCCAGAATGCTATGACCACTGTGTGGTTGCCATTGTAGACATGGTGATCTTTCAATGATTAGGGCTGTTTCTTTGCCAAACATACCTTCTGGAATTGTGGCCCAAAAGATCCAGTTAGGTTCCTTCAAATCATTTCACATTCTCTTACAATGTTCTGGGAGTTTTTTTGTCAGGCCTGGATGTTTTCTTTGAAAGCAAAGACTTCTGGCTTCAACCTTACTTCATAGTCCAGACAAGAATAATACAGCAGACAGTTGTGTGGTGGCTGCCCTGGTGGAGAAGAAACAGAGCAAGATGCCAAACTAGCTCATCAAACTTGCTAGTATCCATTTGGTTGGATTGTGGGAAATGAAGGAATTTTTCACGAGAAATGTAGGGAATCAGTACGCTTGACAATGAAGTGTCACCTGTCTGTGAACAGTGCATGGTCACAGAATACATGCAGTACTCCTAAGTATGTGGGAACCGTTTTATGTTCTGCCACCACACCCCCATAACAGCTTAAAGATAAAAAAAAAAAAAGACTTTGGTGGAGTGAAAGGAGAAAATGAGTACAACAACTCAAGAGGAATTGGAGATAAAAGAAGGAAGGTCACATCACTTTTTCAGACATTTCACCCAGCCCTAGTATCTACACACTTATTAAACAGTTGCATCTATTTTAATTTTTACCCTAACGGGCTTGTTTGTTTTTCAGTTGAATTTTACAGGATATATATCATATTGAAGGCAAACAAATATTAGAAAGTATTCATTGTGATATCATTTTTTATATCTTGGGAAAAAATGGAATTTTAACAGGGGTGTGTGCTGTTTTGAGATCAACTTCATATGACAGGTGTATATTTTTGATGTGTGGCTAGATACAGTGAGAAAATAAATCCTATCTGCCAAAATCTACGATAGTCTTTTATGTTAAAGAAAAACTTACACAAATTTCCTAGCATGCATGTTGTTTTGGACTGTGAAAAGAAGCTGCAGTCCCCAAAGAAAACCCATGCGTGTACTGTGAGAACGTGCAAACTCAAAACAGCGCGGCCACCAAGATTCAAACCAAGGACCTTCTGGAAGTAGTAACAACCACAGTGTACCCCTTTTCAAATAGAACAAACATACATAAAAAGAGGTTATATCTTAATATCAAATGAAAAAAATAAGTAGAGCATCTGTTTAATTTGTTTTCTCAGTGATTATTGTAAATGCTTGTGCTTGTCATTGTTCATAGGAACATTTTGCTTCAGATAAAATATTACCACTCAAATAAACAAAATTAGCCTCTGACTATCAGCTATCGACAACTTAAATAGATCTCTCCCTTGTGCCTGGTAAGCTTTTGAAACATTTTTCATAAGGCTATTAAGAATATTTTCTAAGACATTAGAGAGGCTTCTTTATGATTCCAGCACCCACACAGCTTCCCACTCAGACATTTTATTTAAGATGTAGCTTCTGAGGGTATCTTACATAATAGCTTGTGGCTTGCAATTACCACAACAGACAAATGAGAGGGTATTTATAATAATGTTCCAAAAATAATAGACTTAATAACTAAATTGAAGATGTGGCACATGAATACTTTTTTGTGCTTTAGAATACATTGCCAGATTGAAAAAAGGAAAATGCATCATCTATTAAATATGAAACAAGAAAAAAAATCCTTTTTTCTCTAGATGTGTAGGCTTCATGTACCTTCTAGAATTATTGGATCTTCTTGCAGTGATGTGTAAAAAGTCATAAAATAAATCCATTTTCCATTTCAGTAGCAATCACTCCATTTAAAAAAAAAAAATCAACCTTTTATTTAGGTGTATTAATTCAGTGGGTGGGAAAATCTGCTGTTAAGTAATAATAATAATAAATCATAATTCTTTACAAACCTCAAAATTCTGATTTCATATATGATGGGTCTTTATAATTTATACTATTATCCATGATTTCCTGTTTGTCTGGGATAGAAATACGATGTGACACAAAGCTTCAATTCTCCAAGCCACTGTCCGAAAGGAGAAAGACAAGAAAACATAAGTCAATTGAGTGTTGTTTTAATCTTCCATCCAGTAATGATTACAAGAAAATAGCTACTCTCCTTAACGTTTAAATATCTACAGAAAGAGCAATAATTTAGAACAAACAAAAAAAGCTGATTAAGGAGCCATATTTATCTTGCCACTACACAGTGAGAATGATGATACAGGAGTTAAAAATAACTCCAGTTGTCCTGTTGGCAAAAGGAGATTGAACAAAGTATTAACACCAGGGATGACAATAACTGTGACACCTGGGATTTTGTTAGAAACAGTTCTTTCTTAATGTGGGAGTTTTTCCCTACAACAAAAATGTGCTCAAATTAAAGGATGGCTTTTCAAACACACTTAGCCATGTGGGATTATATGACTGCAATTAAATATATATTCATAAGAAAATTTACACGCTTACTAGCGGTATCAATAATTGCATATCGTGCTGTATGGACGGAAAATTATATTTTTGACATTTTAAAGCATGCTTATGCAATTAACATGATTGACAGTTGTTCTGTTCAACTGTTCTGTGGACTGACAAGTGTGTGGATTTTTCCCCCTTCAATAAAGAAAACCATCATGTGAAATCTTCCTTTTGTAGTTGCCCAGAAAATGTATGCCTGATTAAAAAAAGTGGTTTAATGATCTGAAACATTTAAGTGTAACATAAATGCTAAAACAGAAGAAATCTGTGAGGGAGCAAATATTACTATATCACTGTATTTGGACCCCAATACTGAACATTATTTCAACTGCAAAAGAAATGTTCTACTTGTAAAATTGTACAAGCGAATCACAAAATTAGCCCTTAATTGAACATTTGAAAGTCTAAAGATACGTTTTTGTAGTTGGCTGTCAGCTGTCAACAGTTTAGCTTATTTTATATTTCATGACTTTTGAGCAGTATTATACCCTCAACTTAAAGCTCCTGCTTGTAAGTGAGGTTCTGAAATAATAATTATGTCAAAAATGGCAGATTAATTAAAAGAAAAGCGAGAAAGAATAGTTTTGTTCCCCTGTAATTGAAGTGATTATGTCTCTCTAATGCCTGTCATCATAAATCTTTGGCATTACCAATTCTTTGTTATAATGTTAGCAGTTAGAAATGTCCTAAATCTGCCCTTTTTGCTCTCAGCACCCAGCCACCATCTCATTTATCTGTTTGAGAAATCAAATGTTTGCACAGGAATAACTTGTGTGATTTGGATGGATTTTGAAAGATAAATCAGTTTTCAGATTTTAATATTTAAGAGAAGCAAGGGCACAGGGCCCTGTTGAATAATGCATTTGGTTATTTAGAGTTCGAGACAGTGGGGGAGTGCGGACTGGCACAGAGCCAGGAAGATGTGAGAGCACCGAAAACAGTCAGCTAATGAAAAGGGGAGATATCCCTTTGCCCTCTTGTTAGAATTTCATAAAGCAGCAACACACTTTGCTGCTTTTACACGCATTGTCTCTTCTTCTCTTTCACACAAACACACACAGCCTGCATTTACTTATAAACCAGCTTTCTATTTTCATTGGCTCTCAGTCATACTCATTTTATATTTGACTTTTCTTGGACAGTAAATTCAGTAAACAGCTAAAATTGAGCTTCATGGTTTCATGCACAGCTAAGTAAGTAACTGTCACTTAACTGAGAGCAAAATAGTTTCAGTCATGGCATATTTTAATACTGTATCTAACGAACGTGTTAGGTATTTTTCTGAATCATGTGGATTAAAGTAAGATGTATTTTTTAACAACATTGTGTTTGGATTTTTTTTTTTATTTCAGTAAGTGTGAGGGTTCATTGTACATATATAGGTTTGACACAATAGCCATAACACAATGAGTTTTCAAATCTTTGTGTCCATGTTTTTGTTTGAGTTTTTCAGTTCTTTACACGTCTGTCTAAACCTATTTTTATTACTATCTAAACTATTGAAATTTACTGAGCCCACCCTGTACTATTATTATTATCCTAAATTGTAACCTTCATTAGGTAATATAGAAATGTCTATTTATGAGGTATAAATACTGTATGTCAGAAGCTCTGTGGGATTCTGCAACACCTCTTCAACCTTAGCTTGACCCAAGAGAAGGTACCACTGTTGTGGAAGACATCCTGTCTGGTTCCGGTACCAAAGAAAACTCACCCATCAGTTATCAACAACTATAGACCTGTTGCCCTGACATCCCACATCATGAAGGTCCAGGAGAGACTCCTGTTGGCACCACCTGAGTAAGCAAACCAGCACATATCAACACCCCCTGCAGTTTGCTTATTGTCGTGGAGTTGGAGTTGAAGATGCCATTATACACCTGCTTCAATAAACCCACAGTCAACTGGACAAAGCAGGCAGCACTGTGAGGATCATGCTGTTTGATTTCTCCAGTGCATTTAACACAATTCAGTCTGATCTGCTTCGTCAGAAACTCCAGAAGACACAGGTGGAGGCCTCAACAATTGCCTGGATTCATGACTACCTGACAAACAAACCACAGTTTGAAGGATTGTGTGTCTAACCAGGTGGTCAGCAGCACAGGAGCACCACAGGGGACTGTACTCTCACCATTCCTTTTCACTCTGTACACTTCAGACTTCCAGCACAAGTCAGACTCCTGTCATCTACAGAAATACTCAGATGACTCTGCAGTTGTTTGGTGTATCAAAGATGGACAAGAAGCTGAGTACAGAGAGCTGGTGGATCACTTTGTGTCATGGTGTGGAAACAATCATCTTATGTTGAATGTGAACAAATCAAAGGAGATGATTGTAGATTTCAGGAGAAACAGGGTCAGATCAAACCCTATTTCCATCATGGAAGAAGAAGCAGAGGTGGTTGAGGAATATAAATACCTCAGTGTTCATCTAGATAACAGACTTGACTTGAGACTCAACAGTGAAGCCGTCTACAAGAAGGGACAGAGCAGACTGTACTTCTTGAGGAAGCTAAGATCCTTCAAGGTTTTCAGCAAGACGTTGCAGATCTTCTATAAGTCGAGTGTCATCTCCTCTGCCATCATCTGTTGGGGCAGCAGCATCAGAACCACGGACCTAGAAAGGCTCAATAACCTGATAAAGAAGGCTGGTTCTGTTCTGGGGGCGATTGTGGAACCTCTGATGATGCAAAGAAGGATGTTGCATAAAATTAAGAAAATTATGGACAATCCTGACCATCCTGTTTATGAGACTGTCATTGGAAAACAGAGTGTCTTCAGTCAGAGGCTTCTTCTGACTGTTTGTAAAACAGACCGCTACAGGAGATCTTTCTTGTCCACAGCCATCACCATCTATAATAACGTCATAATTAAATGAGTTACATATACATTTAATTTCCCTTTGGGATAAATAAAGTATTTTTTAATTTGAATTTGAATTTCCACTTATAGAAATATAATGTATTTTGCTACTATTTGTGCAAAGTCACTGTTAAGTTTCCTCCCTGTGAAACAGAACATGGCAATTTAACAATACAGCCTCCAAAATCTAAAAACATGCTTCATTCCTAAGTTAGCTTGTCAAAGTTGTGTCAGACCTACATGTATATGTGTAATTATGTGGAGCCATCAAAACAAAAACATTTTTAGTATACAGACAAGGTCCTCAGATGTAATGACACTCCTATTTTGTTCCAAGAACAAACATGGATTGTTTATTTTTGAGGTTTTTTTTTTTTTTTTTTTTTTATGAACTTTTCAACTCTTTATACTGTCCATATTTACTTCTTCAAAACATTTTTTTATCACAAAAATAAAGACAGAAAGCAACTGTATTTGAAGCCAGAGCTCAGCAGTTTACTCTCAGTCATCTTTGGTTGTTTGGAAGAGATTTAGTTGTTCGTGTGATTACATTAATCTAAAAACTCCAAGTCTGATGCTGTCACAAGTGTGGAAAGTTGAAGGCATCTTGCACGACTGCAAATGCAGTCGGGCAGGGATACTTCTGAACTTTCTTTTTAAGCCTTTGCAATTACAACTTGACAAGGGACTAAAGATGTGAATTAACGAAGACTAAAATCTGGGACAGTGCATCGAATGGTGACACTTATGTTTGGGTTGTGTATTGTTGATTTTTAACTAAAGATCAAGTCCAAAGATGGGTGAGACATACAGCAATGGATACTATATTTGTAACTTATTGTGATGGCTGCAGTTACAGCATCACAACTTGGATAATGTCAAATCACCACCCTCCTACAATAGACCATTGTATATTTCACTACACTTTTGTTTCTTTAAATATGGAATTTAACTTAGAGTAATTCTAAACCAAAACCAATTCTCCTTTAATTTACACAGTTGTATAACACTGTATCCTAAAATAAGTGCACACATTTTAGTTTACACTGTTATGTGAGTTTGAATTGATTTATTTTTTTTTTCTTTTGAGTTACCTTTGTGCCAGCTGCTCCAGTCCTCTGGGTGAACAAAGAGGTGGAAAAGGGGTGGAGGAAGCCAATATGGAGACTCGCAAATTGGTTCATACTACCACTTAGGTTCATGGGGGAGAAATGGGATTTCCTTATGTTAGTTTCAATTAGATTGTTTGTGTGTTTTCTCCTTTGTGTGTCTTTGTGGGCTGATCAGCCATTATTTAAGTTTCCCCTTTGTCTCATTTTGGTAGGTCGTCAGTTTGTTTGAGTTAGTGTTTTGTTGCCAGTTTTTGAGTAGAGTTTAGTTACTTTGACCTCTTTTATGGGCTCAGTATTGTTGTTTTGTATGCTTTACCCATGTTTGTTTTTTGGGTTAAATGAAAAAATCTTTTTTGGACTTTAACCTGTGCCTGACTGTCCTTTTACTGCTCGGTCCCTCACACACTTATCTTACTATACTGTTCTCACCCTACATAGGGAGGGTAACCCATAAAGGATGATAGCAAAAAAAAACCTTACAGAGTGCTGGATCCAAGTATATTAATGTAAAGTTATACCAGCAGACAACTGTTATCACATCATTAAAAATAGGGGTAAAATCTGGTCTCTTTGTGTTACTCGTATTTGTTTTTTAAAATTTCGTCTTGATTTGTGATGTGTGCAAGTACTAAATGTACTCACAGCTCTTTTGGTGGAAGGTAGTTTACATTTGGATCACACCAACAGTTAATTAGCAATGTTTCTGCTACCTTAATTAGTATAGCTGGTGATTTTATCTTGTTTTAAATGACTACTATATTGCAGGAAGAGAACGGCTGAATTATATACAGACACAAAACTTAGGCTCACAACAACAAGCTAGAAGACAAAGTGCACCACACAGAGCTGAAAATATGACAGTATAGTTGTCACATTTGCAAGGCGGTGCATCTCTCAGAGGAGGTTACTGTCATGTTAATGGAACTCAGTTTTGTTTCTCAGCATGTATCCCCCTTCTCATTTCTGTTCCTTCCCTTTATCTCTCTTGCTGAATGCACTGTGCAATCAAATATGCAATTGTTTGGGTTTTGCTTGACAAAAATATGTTTTTAAAGAAGGCGGCAGCCGAAGAACAATCCCAAGAAAATTAAGCTGTTGTATTTTAATTGTTTCTCTTCTGCTTTAGTGCCTGCAATTTACCTTGGCACTCCCTTTAATTTAGATACCATCCTTCTTATTATGTTGCAGTAATGGTGGTCACAAAAATTAGACTGATGTCCTCTGACCCTCTTTTTTGAACCCTTTCCATACTTCAACTAATTCATTATATTAGTTCTGATTTAGCATGATATTAAATGCTTGCTTCATTTTTTTTTTTTTTTTTTTTTTTTTTTTTTTTTTTTTTTTTTTTTTTTTTTTTGTGGACATGGTGAAATTGGAGCTGAGACAGATCCACAGTGTGTTGTTAGTTCAGATTCTGTGAGATCATCTATTTTGAACTTTATGTTATATTGTTCTCTCATATTGTCCAGTGGGCCTGGTTAATGTATAGCCTGCAGAAAAATCAATAGGCATCTTGAGAAGCCCTGCAGGAAGAAATGTTGCTATCTTGGGGGAGTGAGAATGAACAGTCTTTGGATTAGTAGTGGAAGGATGTGAGTACAAAACTCAATTACTATGTTACTATTAGTTCAATACTAAAATTGTTACTTTCATACTGCATGTTTTTAAGTGTAGGTTAGAAAATGAATAAAGCACTAACTCTATACATGTAGAAAATTCTTCAGTTAATTGTAGCCTATGCATTTTTGACGTATCTAGTTCTAATTTTGCATTTTAAGTGTTGATATTTCTTTGTATACAAATCATGTTAAGCAAATAAGTATTATGGAGCTTTAAAACCCAGATTCTACTACTGTCCACTATGGGTAAAAATATCACAACTTCTCTTTATAATGGTACCTTCATAGAAAACTTAAATGAAAATGTATCACATCATCTACTTGCGTTTGTTTAAAAAAAAATACATATATCAATTTTTTTGCCTCTGTGCTCTTAACATATTAACACAAACATGACAAGTCAGTTAATTAGAATGTATTACATTTGCATAATAATGCCTTAAAGCCATTCATAGCTTGACAAGTGTAGTTTTAAAACCTCCATCCATCGTCTAGACTCACTTGTCACAGCAGAGCTGGTGCCCATGTCCAGCGGTCATTGGGTGAGAGCGGGGCATACTCTGATCAGGTTCCCAGCCATTGCAGGGCAACACAGAGACTCACAACCATGTATGCACACACTCATACCTAACGGTAATTTAGAGAGACTAATTATTCTAAAACCAGTCATGGTTGAATCCCGCCCTGGAGAAAGACTCCAGGGTGGGATTCAAACCAAGAACTTTGTTGCTGCAAGGTAACAGTGCTACCAACTGCACCACCATGCAACCAGTTTTTAAATAGCATTACCTTAATAAAAGATGGGTGGTACATCTTTAGTTCCTACACCATGACACTTACTGAACAGGGCACAGCTACAGGTGGGGGAGGGGATGAACTGGTTTACAATATACTTCATACAGTTGGAGAAAACCTTTAGCAGTTCTCTGGACTGTCATTGATAAGATCTTTAACCATAGAAATTATCTGATGGAAAATTATAATGGATTTTAAAAACCTCAGTACACCTTGATATCAATAGCCAGCCTCTTTGAAATATGTAAAGTAATTTGGCCTTAGAATAGAACTCAAGAGACTAAATCTATATCTATACAGCTATATAGTAGCTCTGTTTTACAATATCAACAGGATTTCTACAGTGATTTGACAGGTGGTGCAGAATTGTGACACAGTCATTTGGACACAGGAAGAAGGTGCAGTCATCCATATATTTGCTACAGATAAGCTGGGTGGGGGGTGTCCTGGGCTTTAAAGTCAAGGAAACTGAACATATTCTCCACATAAAAAAAGCACACTAACATTCAAAAAAGGAACAACTTTAATTGCATACATACTACTTTAACACTTATATGTGCCTGGTACTTATGTGTTTTATATGAATGTGAATTAAAATGTATCTTAAAAATCCAAAGACATTTAAGTACAGTGTATTTAAATGGAAATATTCCTTTTTTTCCAAATATCGCCATTTTCTGCACAAATATGGCATGGCTTTCTTTCAACAGTGGCTGCCTTTCTACCACTCTTCCATGAAGGCTAGATTTTGTAGGTCTAGAAGTTCTTATCAACAGATTTTCCCACCTGAGATGTATATCTCTGGAACCCCTCCAGAGTAACCACGGGCCTCTTGGCTGCTTATCTGATTATTGATCTCCTTTGCCATCAGTACAGCTACGTCTTGGTAGGAGTACATTTGTTCCATAGTCTTTTAATTTTCAGGATTCAACAGCGCTCTCTGAGATGCCTAAAGTTTGGGATATTGTTTTAAAACTTCACCCTGCTTTAAACCTCTCCACAACTCTCTACCTTACCTGTGTGGTGTGTTCCTTGCTCTTCACGATGCTGTTTGTTCACTAAACAGCATCATTGGGGGTTGTTTAATCTGTTTTAGTTCCAGCAGTCATGCACCAGAGACCCTCCTGGAGCGCTGTCTGCAGGAGTGTGGAATCTCTGGCAGGTGTGCAGCTGCACACCTGCAACTCATCTACCCTCATCTAGAAGAAGTTAAGAGGAGTCTGCTGCCAGTTCTTTGGTCCCTGAGTGTTAACCTTCCATGGTAATGTCAAGCGCCTCTAAGTTCTGCTCTGAGTTTCCTGTGCCTTTCCTTGTGTGATTACTTACCTCATCTTGTGCTTCTTTAAAGGTTACCCTATCAACAGAATGTATCAGTTCCTCTGTGACTCTCCAGCTCATAGCGATCATCTTCAAATTCTTAATCTCATTAATCCACCACAGCTGGCATCTTAAGACTCCTCTTCCCACTCCATCGTCAACCCCTGCATAACCTGTCCGCCCTCCAACACAACCATCATTCCTGGCTCCATCCTCACAACCTCTGGGTTCAATCTTTCACCTCTCACTCAACTATTTCCTGGACCCATCTCCACTCAGACCTCTCTTACCCATATCCCACTCACCTCTCTGTGGCAGACCATCATCACCCTCACATGTTCCCAATCGCCCTCATCTCCAGAACCATCCCAGACCAAGATCACTCCTTTATTGTAAATAAACATCTTAAAACTGTCTCCTGGGAGTGTTTGCATGTAGGTCAGACAGCTTTCTAAAACCATAACAGTAATAGCCTGGTAAAAACCAGCCCCTTGTTCAATGCTTTGCTTTGTGCAGAGGATTTGATCCCTCAACTATTGAGTAAAGATTGCTTGCTCGAGGTGTGGACTCTGTTAAGTTTTACATTTTACCCAGTTACTAATGTTTGGCTGTGACATATGTAGTTGCCAGTTTGATGCTATGAATCTTACCAGAAATTGCCTGCGCTGTAAACAAACATCCCCCACTACGAAGAGAGAAGTGCTGAGCCAAACAAGATGGCTGTTAATGTTAATTCTGTATTGGGAAGCGTGGCCAATATGGACTTCATTCATGTCCTCCACTGCCATTGCTAAACTACAGGCAGACTACAATTCTAAAACAGAGCAGAAAATCGATGCCATCGTTCACAACTCCACCTTCTGTTAGCTCATTGGCCCAGTTGAAATTCTACTGCAGAAATTCGAGCTCAAGGGGAGAAAGCCAAGACCGGGCACTGAAGGGAGATGAGAATCAAATGGATTTGCTTACGAAGGTAATGGCCAGGCTTGCACATCTGTTAGGTAAGAGTAAAGGAAGCTGAACACAAAATCACACCACTCTTTTCAGGTTTGTTTGTAAAATGTATGCTTCTTGTTCCACTTCCCAATTATACACTAATATGTGTTGGTTCATGACATAAAATTGCAATAAGTCTTTCAATTTTGTAGTTATAAAAAGACAAATGGAAAAATTGTTTTCATTTGTAATTTGTCTCTGCAGTGTGGTTACCAGTTGTACACCTTTTATTCTTTTTGATCGTCAGACCTCTCATTAATGAGCTTCATCTAAAGTCAAATACGTGTCTCTGTTTAAGAATTAGAGGAAGAAAATAGATGATTTGAGACAGCCATCCATCTTTTGTCGATGTGTCAACTGGACTTTTGCATCTGACACATCTCTCTCCCTAAGAGTAGGGGGTTACTGAGGGCCATGGACAGTGAACACATAAAGACCTTGCTCTTCTCACAATTTGACTGATCTGAAGTCCTAGGTGAGTGCTGCCAAATAGAATAAAGTTGAGGACATCACCAAGTGGGAGTTAGGCTGTCTGAAAATGGATTAGCAGCCGTGTTTACATAGTATCTGATTAGATCTGATAGAGCTGCTCAAGAATGATTTATTGACAGCAAGGGACGCTTAGTTGGCCATATTAGAAAGTGTGATGCAAAAGATATAGAGAGCTACAGAGTGAGGATAAGTTAGGTGTGTCTGAGAATGTTTGACAGAAATGAGGGGAGAGATTGTAAAACAGCCACAGGAGTTTGTCTGCATGTGGCTGCATGTTTAATGTGCCATACAGATGGTTAGTGCTGGTACACCGAAGAAGACCGCCTGTTGCTCCTGTAAAGCAGAAGACACAGGGGATCCAGAGATGAGGATGAGAAGAAGTCAACCCAGATCTGTCATAAAAACAGTCTACGCCCCCAAATACTTTACCCATCAATCGGTGAGCCTTTCAGGGTGCACAGAGCTGGAGAGGGATGATGGGGGTGGATGAGTGAAGCAAAATAAAAAGCAAACACCTTCATCCTGATTCTCTGATATGTGACCTTATTGTGTGGAGCTGGTAACAGGCTTTTATAGCATATCAGACAGAGAATCTATGACAAGTATTTGGTGTGATATGCATAGGCTCTAGATGAAAGCTGAGAGCAGTAAGAAGTTGACTTTTGAAGTTGCGTAGTTTGATAACTTCATAAAAGAGTTTTGAATGTTATCAAATTCTGAATTTTGAACGTGTGCAAATTTGCTTAAAAGATCAGATCAATACTATTTAGGACATTACATTGTGACATCAAAAACAAGTTGCTCAGATCTGATCACAGAAAAAAAAAAAAAAAACCTTTAGAATGTGTTGTGGTCCATTATTTAGCTGCTGTTTGGGCCACTTTATAAGACAGCACTAAAACCATCCAGAATGTGGGTGGTCTTTGTAAGGTCTTGGAGGGGTATTTTGGGAAGTACAAACAATGCAATCAGCTCCCTATCACGTATGATAAAACATTACAGTTCTCCAACAGTTTTAAGCATGCATAATACTTCCATGGTGCAGTGGTGAAGGAAGCAGTGGTAGCTTATCAATGATGTGTAGCCATTGCACAACTGGGTGGTTTGGTCATTGAAGAACTTGAAGCTGAACTAACCACAATGGACTTTACCAGTTTATCAGACCAACACCTCGCTGGTAGCACTCCAGGCAATTTAATGTAACACTCTTTGCACTTCAACTGCTATGTGTCCCGCCATTGCACTAGCAGCAGGAATCTTACCAAAACAGTCTATGACCTACATGCAAATAATTACAGTGCTGATGATCATGATCGAGCTTCTGAGACGGAGATATTGATATACCCTGTTCTCCCTCTTGAATAGGGCTGCCCAACTGTAGTCAACAGCAAACATCTCTAAATTGCGCGTAGACAGGCTGCTGGGAAGGAGATTTTTAGACTGCAGCTCAGTTGCAAAATGTTTTTGTCCTGGTATCAAATATGACAATGGATTTAGTGATCAGGGAGGAGAAAAAGGATGACAAGGAAAAATCTTCAGTATTTCCCTTCTAGAGTTTAGATAGTAATGAGGCTATACAATGCTTACAATGTGATTCATAGGAACAACTTCAGAGTCTCACTGTGATATGCATACAATTATCAATTAAATCACAGTTTTTGGATTTTCTGTGCACTTTTTCTTCTGGCAGCACTTGCTGATATCTGCCAACACAGCGCTACACCAGGTAAAAATTATTGCACAGGATGGGACACTGTGATGCACAGCACTCAGTACTGAAAACTCTTTCATCTGCATGCTCTCATGCTGCTGAAAAGCTAATGAAAAGCCTGGTGGGCTTTACTTCTTCAAAGTTAGGCTAATACTAACAGTGGAAGCACAGAAATTTCCTTTGTTTACTGACGAAGTCTGCAGATTGTTTGGAAATATCGCATGTGACACCAGTAGTAGAAGCATTGTGGTTGGTTTGAAAAGCAGAAAAATATTTTTTTCATAACGAAGAGCATAGTTCTGTCATGACTGCTGTTATATTAAATTGTAGAAATTGATAGATATGATAGATATTGATAGATATGATTGTAGATATAAAAAGAAACAGAAATAGGTCAAACACTATTTCTATCATGAAAGAAGAATTGGAAGCAGTGCAGTATAAATACCTCAGTGTTCACCTTGACATAAGACTGGACTGGAGATTCAATTGTGAAGCTGTCCACAAGAAAGGACAGAACAAACTGTACTTATTGAGGAAACTTTGGTTCTTCATTATTGGAAGCAAGATGTTGCATATCTTCTGTAAATCTGTTGTGGCGAGTGTAATCTCTTCTGCCATCATCTGTTGGGGTAGCAGCATCAGAGCCAGTGATTTAAAAAAGCTTAACAAGCTGATAAAGAAGGCTGAATATTCTGGGGACTGCTCTGAAACTTTTGTAGATGATTGTACAAAGAAGGATTCTTCATAAAATTAAGAACATTGTGGACAACTCTGAGCATTCTCTTCATCACACTGTTATACAACAACAGAGTGTTTTAAGTCAGAGGTTCATTTAGAGTCGTAATACTGACTGCTACGGGAGATTCTTCTTTCCCACAGCCATCACCATCTACAGTACAACCTTTGAAGGAACTAGTATAATAAGAGTTACAATACCGTTTACTTACCCTTTGGGACAAATACAATATTTTTGACTTAAATTGAATCAGCAACAACTCAGCCACGTTTGAAGGGTCTTGGAGATCCTGGAGGCTGCAGGGTGTTTTTAATGGGGTAAAAGGAAGGCAGCAAACAACAGAGAAGTGATAAGATATGATTTAAGCCAGAACCTTTTGAATTCTGAAAATGCATACTCAATACATACAGAATGCATCATTTCACAACAAAATTCTCTATTATTAAGATGTCTTGTGGTAGCCTTTTGGCTTGAGTCAATCGCATCACCTGCTGATGCTAAGACTATGCCTCATTAGTAGGACTAATACACCACAGTTCTATTAGAAAACAGGGGAGAACTGTGCTACATATGGGCTTTGCTGTCTATCTCCTGATGACTGATTTAATAAGGCACACTGACTATGATACAGCTGGAGTAGAACTTCTAGACTCATCGCAGCACTTGTGGTCTTTCATTTAAACTGTGTATAAATCTGATGTAGTTGGTGTCAAATGCAAGTAGCCAATTTTTCTTAAAGAAAAATCTATTTTCCTCTAATGATGGCAGATAATTTTTGGCCCATTTGTGATTTTTTTTCTGGAAAGGACGAAACACACCTATACTGGACCATTTACAAGTATTTATTTGTGCACCACTGTATAACATGGCCTGTTTTTTTCTGGAACTTTGTGGTCTCTTTCCCACAGTCTAGAACAGGGATGTTCGCTAAGCTGTGGACAGACATCCCATTTGCTTCTTTTGTGTGGCTCATAACTGCAGTTCAATAATAATAATGATACAAGTTTGGCCCACCAGCACACGTGCTTAATGCAGATGTAGATTTTTTATTTTCAAGAAATGCAGAATTATTACAGACAAATTATAATGCTTTTTGCATTCTCTTTAATTCCAGAGTAAATAGGACAACATCTATCCAGTGACTTTTCCTCAGAAGCAGACTTTGGTGGTAATTAATTTATTAAATTTGTTTAAATACAGCAATCATTTTCAAAGAAAAGTGACCCAAATCCTTTGCTCATCACTGAGAATAAACTACATTTTTTTCAATCAAGCCCAATGCCTGGATGCCTTACTTCTAATAAGGAAAACGTGAAAAACCCTTTCTCGGTTTTGGCTCTACAGTTATTTAGACATCCTTTTCCTACAGGAAAACTGACAACTTTATGTTTTTAATTATTATTTTGCATGCTTATTTATCATTGAGTAGGTGACAAAAAAAATCACAGTATAATTTTGTTTTATTTTAGTTTTTTTATTATTATTTTATTTTTGGGCCCTCAAGTACTTCTGACTTGATGATTTTGGCCCATGTGACAAAAGGACTGGACACCACTGACTTAGAGTTTACTTTCTTGACACTTTCTAGATACAGTTCCAAACTCCAAGTACAAATTGTTGTTAAAGTTTGCACTTTTTCACCTGGAGGTTACATCTGTGGTTTGGGTCAGACTGGCCAGCCTGAGCACAAGTAGGAAATTTGATCCTGCAGGGTACATCTGAACATACATATTTAACTAACATAATTTTTCTTTAAGGCACTGGCTTTGATTTCTGATCATCTCCATGGCAACCTGACTGAAACTAAATAAGATTCTTTCCTTGTTAAACAAACACCATTACAGATCTTAATGTCCTCAAAAACATGAGCATATTTTGTGTTTATTATAACACGTTCAAAAAGGCGACAGCTTTACTCCCATTTATCATCTTCTACAGCACCCTGGGCTTTTTAGTTGTTGTTACATGTTTCAGATGGCCCTAGTACAAGCCTTCCTCTCTCAAACACACGCACACCTTTTAGCAAATTAGACCGTTTAATTAGGAAAGGCTCATTTGTATCAAGTCATTTACATGGTGCAACAGCCTTTGCCAGAATATTCTAATTGATTATTGTTGCCCGAGGAGCAGCTCCCATGTGCGGATGTGTATGTGTGTGTTTTTATAAATTAGTAGATTACTTCAAAATTATGCTATTAAGGCAGAATTTTTATCAGTTTAGTGACTATGATTATGCATTTGCATACAACAGACTAAAACCTATCTTAATTTAGTTCAAAATTAGCAAAATGGCAGTCTAATATATCTGCAAATTTGAGTTTAAAGTGGCTTACAGAAATTATTAATTAAGTTTAGGTAAGCATGTGAATTTATTTTCATTTGTGACAAATTCTTCCAAGGGAGACTGGTTGTGAGGCCAAGTTTCCCTGTTTGACATAAATTTGTTTCAATATAAATAGCTTTCCAGCAAACTGTTCTGCTGGTGTAGATTATTTATTCTCTTTAACAAACAAAGTTGCCTGATTTCACAGTTTGCTTTCATAAAGCTTCATTTAGGAGCATAACCATTTCCATTGTCACCTAAAAACACTTGCATTGAGCCAAACCCATTAAGAGGAAAAAAAAGCAGGCCTACTTCCCCATTGAGACTTACAAATGACCCTTTGATGAGACTGCTCTTTGACCCTTTTTTACAAAGCCGCGTGAACAAGTGAGAGCTGGATGCATGAGGCTTTGAAGGATACCGGATAAAAAACAGAGGAAAAAAAGATGACAGATTATTAGTATTCAACCAGCGGTGCAATGAGCAGTGCTGCGTTCATCCTCCTATTCAGCACCCAAACAACAAAGACACATTAAGTTACAACTAAACTGTTACCATGACATCAAGCAATGGCAAATGTTTTAAATTTCTTTTCTTTTTCTTTTCTTTTTTTTTTTTTTTTTTGCATCATTGAAGCTTTTTATAGACATCATAATTATTGCAGGAAATAAGAGATATTAAAAAAAAAGACCAGTGACAACTTTTTTCTGACCTTAACCAAAGGGGGTGAAGGACAGCATTTAAAACACTTACATTTTCTTTTAATTGTAGATTGGACTAACATATCTGGCTTGATGTAAATATCATTTAGCTCGATGGCCTCAGGATATGCTCTATATGAACAACCTAAAGTAAAAGTAGATTTAAATACAAAAAATGTATATTTTAAACCATCACTATTATAATGCCTTAACATCTTTGTGTGTGGCAAACAGTGGTTCTCTTTTGAGGTAAGAAAACTGTAAGCATAGCAGCTCTTGTTACATACATGCAAAAATAAGAGGTTAAAGTTTTAGCAGTTACTGTTAATTCAGCAAACATTTATTGCAGATGTTAATAAATACTTTAGAATGGCTGTTTCTGCACTGCCTTTGCAATCATGTTAATATATTACATTAAGGGTGTTCAAAACTAAAGTTACAATAAAAAGTCAACAGGAAGCAAAGAGTCCTATAAGTGTGTTGCAGCATGACTTGGCAACCTCCTGTTATACTCTTGGTTGACCTCTGGTTGGCAAAATAACACCACTTGTACTGAAACACTGCATGAAATACAGAGAAAAATCTATAAATAAATGTAAACAGTTGAAAAACAGACAAGTTATCATGCGCATGCACAAGTCAAGCATTCATTTTTGTATTTACTCTTTTCTAGAAACACTTGTTCAGTTGCTTGGTAACACAAATTGTAAATCAGCAAATCACACAGCAGCAGGTCAATGCAATCAGGCACCTGGATGTGAGAGAAAGACAACTTGCCAAAGTTCAAACTAAGCATCAAAATTAGGAAGAGATGGGATTTAAGTGACTTTGAACATAGCATGGTTTTTGTATTGAATGGACTGATCTAAGTATTTCAGAAACCACTGATCTGTTGGTATTTTCACACACAACCATCCAACAGGTTTACAGCAAATGGACAGAAAAAGAGAAGATATCCAGTGAGTGGCAGTTATGGGAACAAAAATGCCCTACTAATGTCAGTGAGAATGGGCAAACTGGTTTGAAAGGCAGCGGTAATTCATATAACCACTTGCTGCAACAAGACTATGGGGAACATGAAGCAGATGCTACTGTGTGAATGTGTGTGTGAATGACTAAATGTAGTGTAAAGTGCTTTGAGGTCCTCAGGACTTGATAACATGCTGTACACGTACAGGCCATTTACCATTTAGACTGGCTACAGTAGCAGTGGATTACACCAGGTGCTACCTCTGGCAGCTAAGAACAAAAAATTGAGGCAAAAACTCCCTAAAATTGAAAAATTAATTGAATAGAACAATGTCATCTTGTTGAGTCTCAATTTCAGCTGTGACATTCAGATGGTTTGGACAAAATTTTATAAGGTTATCCATATGTGCTCTTGGCACCAGGACACCCTCGGCTGCAGTTTGATTATCGACTTTGTTGTCATCTCATCTGATCTGCGGTCACATGTCTTGGACACTGGGTGAAGAGAGGGGCGGAGCTGTCCACTGACCACCACTTGGTGGTGAGTTGGCTCCGATGGTGGGGGAGGATACCAGTCAGACATGACAGATCCAAATGTATTGTGACGGTCTGCGGGGAACACCTGCAAGAGTCTTTGAGTTTTCTGTGAGACAGAGCTACAACTCCCACCTCTGGAAGGGGTTCGAACACATTCTGGGGGAGATGGGGGACACTGGATTGGCAGACAGGGGTGGTGGTCCCCCTATTCAAAAGGGAGGACTGCAGAATGTTTTCCAACTACAGGGTAGTCACACTTGTAAACCGCTGTGGTAAGGTCTATTTAGGGGTTCTGGATAGGAGGGTCCATCTCCTGAATCTCATATTCAGGAAGTGTGGTTTTCGTCTTGGCCATGGAATGCTGGACCAGCTCTACACCCTCAGCGGAGTCCTGGAGGGTGGATGGGAGTTTGCCCAACCAGTCCACATGTCCTTTGTGGACTTTGGAGAGGGCATTCGACTGTGTTCTTTGGGGAATCCTCCTGGGGGTACTCCAGGAGTATGGGGTGTAAGGCCCTTTGATACGGGCTGTTAGGTCCCTGTATGACTGGTGTCAGAGCTTGGTCTGCATTGCCGGCAGTAAGTCGGGCTCCTTTCCAATGAGAGTTGGACTCTGGAAAGGTTACCCTTTGTCACCAATTCTGTTCATAACTTTTATGGACAGAATTTCCAGGCGCAGCCAAGGTGTTGAGGGGATCCTTTTTGGTGTCCTTAAGATTGGGTCTCAGCTTTTTGCAGATGATATGGTCCTATTGGCTTCATCAGGTTGTGATCTACAACTTTCGCTGGAGCAGTTCGCAGCTGAATGTGAAGTGGTCAGGATGAAGATCAGTGCCTCCAAATCCGAGGCCATGGTCTTGAGCTGGAAAAGGGTAGAGTGCCTTCATCAGGTCAGGGAGGAGGTCCTGCCCCAAGCAGAGGAGTTCAAGTATCTCGAAGCCTTGTTCACAAATGAAGGGAAAATGGAGCTGGAGATCAATAGACAGATTGGTACTGTGTCTGCAGTGATGTGGGCTGAGTTAAAAAAGTTCCTACCCTCATCTATGGTCAAGAGCTTTGAGTCATGAACGAAAGAACATGATCATGGATACAAGCAACTGAAATGAGTTTCCTCCAAAGGGAGTCTGGGCTCTCCCTCAGAAATAGGGGGAGAAATTCGGTCAAATGGGAAGGACTCAGGGTACTGCCACTACTTCTCCATGTTGAGAGGAGCTAGTTGAGGTGGCTCAGGCATCTGGTTAGGATGCCTCGTAGAGGCCTCCCTGGTGAGGTGTTTCGGTCACGCCCCACTGGGAGGAGACCCAGAGGAAAATCCAGAACACGCTGGAGGGACTATGCTTCTTGGCTGGCCTGGAGATGCCTTGGGATTCCTCTGGAGGAGCTGACCCAAGTGGCTGGAGAGAGGAAAGTCTGAGTCTCCCTGCTGGGCTGCTGCCCCCGCGACCCAACCCTGGATAAGCGGAAGAGAATGGATGGATGGATGGATGGATGGATGGATGGATGGATGGATGGATGGATGGATGAACAAAATTTCACATATAAAGCACTCAAAATACTTGAGAATTGTTGCTAACCATGTTCATCCCTTTACGACCACAGTGTGCCTGTCTTCTGATGGCTACCTCTAGCAGGATAATGCAGCATGTTACAAACCTCAAACCATCGCAAATTGGTTTCTTGAACATAGCAGTGAGTTCTCTGTACTCCAATAGCCTCAGCAGTGACCAGATCTTGATTCAAGGGTACATTTTGACTGCAGTAACCTTTTCCAGGGGCCAAAGCAGTTGTCTATGAATATTGTTTATGCCCCTCTATTTGTACTGTATTTACCAGCATAGAAAAAGTAAGCAGGGTAAGAAACTACTTCAGAAAAGGTTATGGTAGGGAAGTAGTTATTTTACCTTTTCCATGGACTTTTAGGGCAAGACAGAACCTAAGCAAATCAAATGGAGACATACAAGTGATAGAAAACACCAGAATTATACAATAAAGAAAGAGAGATAAATAGCTTAGAATTTTTAAATTAACCCAACTGAAATGCCAGAAGCACATGTATTTAAATATCTTCTTCCACTTTCTAAAAGCGGAGGTCTGTGTTTTTATCTTGTGTTAGCCTAAAATGCAACAATGTTTAGAAAATAAAGTAAATTTGCTCTTCATTATCATAATTTTTATAACTGTGGAAGCACTGGATGCATACAGCAAGACACTTCTTCCTCCCCTGCATTTAGCTGCTGTTTAGCTCTGCAAACTAAATCTACGCCAGAGGAAAAATAATTCCTCAACACTCCTAGCAAATCGGAGAAATGACAACCAATTTCACTGTGCCTCCAGCTACTTGGATTTACATGCAGCATCAAATAATAAATACTTGGGGAATTGGTGTGAATATTATGGAATTGCATGGCAAAGTTTAAAGAAATGCCTCGTTCAGTAAGGTCCTAAATTTGAGTTGAGTCAAGAGACTTTTTATTCTCAGATGCTTTTGAAGCTGAAAACTGTTTGACTGCTTGCAATAAATGAAACTGTAACAGAAATGCTATCACACATTGATTAAAGCAGAGGAATAGGATTTACTTACACTTAAACATACTGGTCCATACATCAACAAACAGCCATGTAGTGCAGAGAGATGGGAAGAATCACGAACAAAAATATGTTCACCTCAAAGTGTAAAGAAAGCTAAAAATGTGTCAATCATCACTTTGAAATTTTTTTTATTATTACTGTTTCATCCACATATTTTAGTGCTGATAGTCTAGATGCACACCTTTAACTCAAAAATTCATCAGATTAACCTTTTTGGCCTTTTGACCTAATTCTGAAAAGCCTGCTCTGACTCATATTTTAGTCGTTATATCTTGAACCAGTGGATTTGTCTCTGTTTTGCACTTGTGATCAGATTATTCAGAACAAAGATGGACAGAACAAAGCTCCCTTTATAATCATTGCCATATCTTTGTCTCTTGTTGTCTCAAAATGCCAGAGCCAATATGCCAACAAATCCTTTTTTTCCTCTCAGTGATCCAGCCCAGACACATCTGTAGTCAGATGAGTCAGAAGGAGGCCGGGTAGATGGAGAAGTGCATGAGGTTCCTCTGTCGTTTGGTAATAGGCTGGGTGATGATGAAGGGAATGGAGATGGCGATAACAGCTCTGTTGTTAATGATTATGAAGACAGATGTGAGAAAATTCTGGGTTCAAATAGTCAAACATCAGAAATGAAACAGTGTTGACTTGAGATGTAAATAAAACATCTAATAGAGTTCATATCAAAGGCAAGGCAGGTTTCCAGATTACTAATTGAATTTTGCACAAATGTGGTAAGACTGCAGAAGGAGGAGGATAAAACCAGAAGAAAATACACAGATAAATTAAATATGTTTTCAGACAATGAACTTTCATGCGAGGGGGACAAAAGAACAGTTTTTATATATATACAAAAATCTATTGCACATAATATAATGACAAGGATTTGTTTTTGTTCACAGAAATGCATTTTTGACATATCCAACATTTCTCTAAAATACAAGTCAAACAGAAATCTAAAAAGTGTCGTGTGAAATTGAAATTACCCTCCTTTACTCTGCTACCACAAAACAAATTATAATGCAGCCATTTGCCTACAGAAGTCTCCCAATAAGAGTAAGAATAAGAGCACTTGTGAATAATTTAATCTCAGTAAAAATACAGCTGTTCTGAAGCAGCTGCAGAGATCCACAACTCAAGTCTTAAAGGGGTGGTGACATCACTGTATAAACTATTTCATGTAATTGATTTTGCTGCATATGTCAATTTTTCAAATAATTTCAGCTAAAAAAAAAAAAAAAAGCAAAAAAAAAACAAAACAACTCACCTTTTTGTTGGGGGTTATTTTGACAGGTCAGATTTCCCTCCTTGGTAAAATGGTTGGATACTGTAATGATATGTGGCTCTCCTTTATTGACTTCACTCTGATTGGCTACAACCATATTTGGGAAACTGTTCAGTAAAATGCGCTGAACATTGTCTGAAATTGGGATTATAATTGTGTGGTACTTCCCCATAAATGAACTTCAGCCACTCTTCTCTGATTTTCTCATCCTTCAGGAGTAAGTGGAAACTTCCAGCTGTTTTTGAGCTCCCTGAGATATAACAGCTCTGCTTTTTAGTAGCCATCCTCTTCTCAAGTGGAGTAGCCAGACATGCTAGGGTGACTTAGACCTTAAATTAGCCGGTGTATCAGCTGGGGGGAGGAGGGAAGGGGAGGGAGAGGCCTGTTTGCTTGATGGTGTGCTCTAACTAGAGAATATGAATTGCGTAGAAAGATAAACTGTTCTCTGATTCGTCCGTTTTTGAGCAAAGAAACAAAGCTGACCGTCTATGAGCAGGACTTTTGATACCAAATCTTGACATTCACATGGCCTTATCAGTGCACAACAGATCATATTATACCCCCTAAACCACAGAAAAGTCATGACCCTTTAATAGAAGAATTTTAGGAAGAGAGCCATTGTTGAAGAGAAGCCATGACATATGCTGCAGTGCAAGAATGCCCTTAAATCAAACAGGAGAAAACCTAAAATTGCTGACCAACCTGCAAAATTAATTTCATGACTGAAAACTAACATTGCACAAACCATCTCAACATGATGGTGGCACCATCATGATGTGGGGATGTTTTCCTTCATCAGGGACAGGAAACTGGTCAGAACTGATGGGAAGGATGTATGGAGCTAAATAATGGGCAATTCTGGAAGCAAACCTGTTAGAGGCTGCAAAAGACTGGGTCAAAGGTTCATTATCCAGCAGAAAACCAACCCTGAACATGTACCAAGAGCTCCAATCAGGTCATATTCATATGTTTGACTGGCCCAGTCAAAGTCCAGACCCTACTGAAGATATGTGGCAAGACTTTTATCCATCTATCATCTATGCTTGTTTATCAATGCAGGCTGTAGCTGGTGCCTATCTCCAGCAGTCACTGGAAAAGAGGCGGGGTACACCCTGGACAGGTCACCAGATTATCACAGAGCTGTGGCAAGACATAAAATTAAGAAATGCTCTTTATCTAGTCTTGCTAAGACAGAGCTACATTGCAAAGAGGAGTGAGCAAAAATTTCAGTGTCTTGACGTGTAAAGCTTGTAGAGAAATACCCTATAAGACTTACAGCTATAACTGCAGTGTAGCGTGGCTTTACAAAGTATTAACTCAGAGAGGCTGAATTGAAATGCACTCCAAGCTGTTTAGATTTTTATTTGGAAAAAATATTGGAATGTATCCTTTTCTTTCCAATTCACAATCTTATTCTAACATGTGTATCTATCACATACAGTAACATCCATCTAAAACATAATGAAGTCTGTGGTTGTAATAAGGAAAACTTTAAGCGGTATGAACACTTTTAAAATGTACTGTAAATGCAGACATGCAAATCCCACACAGAAAAACCAGCCAAAGTTTTAGCCTTCTAATTGTGAGGCAACAATGCTAACCATTTCACCACTGAGAAGTCTGGTGAAATGTTTAAATTTAATCAGAAATGCTAAATCAGATCACTTTATCTGCAACCATGTAAACAAGAGTAAATTTGTTAGTAGAATGATTTCAGTTTTTCTGCTGGTAAACTAAAACCAACTGCACATGCAGAAGAAGAAAGTCGGAAAAACGACTTTAAGAACCTCCAGCCCATCTTGACGAGAAAAGATCCTATAGCGTAGGTAAAATAGCCACAAACAAACCTGCCTTAGAAAGTTCTTTAAGATCGTCCACACAATTAAAAGAGTGAAAATCTACCCACAGTGCTGCAACTCATCTTTGGAGCTCAGTGGAGCAGACAATGTGGGCTCACAGGTCAGAAGGACAACAAAACATAAGTGAATATTTCTGACTGGCCCTAAATTCCTAAAGAAGCACAGAAGACAAAGAAAGTAATATAAAACCTGCATTAAGTTATGTCCTGGAAGGCATCTAAAGGTGATCAGTAAAAATTGTTAACCACAAATACCCGATTTCCTTTTTCATTAAGACACCAAATATCACAAAGCAGTTTGTGGAGGGGTTTGGGATGGATTGAAAGGTTTGCTCTAAAGAAAAATCCCCATGTCTGTTCTATTTCTCTGATCCTATTTCTCAATGTAGGAATTATTTCCAAGATTCATTCGACTCCGAGGGATTTAATGTTCAAACGCGCAACAGGTCTTCTAGCAACTCTCCTTCCCCGTGTTGCTCTTTTTCTCATGGACTGACAGCAGAACAGGTGATTCTCTGCTCATTGTCATTCGAGCAGTCAACTGTGCGTGAAGGTCAAGACAAGGAACAAGCCAATCAGAGGAGAGAGATGAGACTGAAGTGTGATTGACTGACTGGGTGTTTGTGGAGGAGCTGTTAGGTGGGTTTGGGGCTTTGAGATTGGGGTGTGTGTGTGTATGTGTGTTAGGAGGAGGTTTTATGTAACAAAACAGTATATGCATACCCAATGAGAAATTGGTAGATGAAAGGGCCCTGGTTGCCATGACAGCACACCTGGTAGGATGGAATATTGGGCTGACCTTGATATGTTGGCATCGAGGGTTTTAGATCATGAGGATTTGAGTGTGTGTGGGTGTGTGTGTGTGTGTGTGTGTGTGTGTGTGTGTGTGTGTGTGTGTGTGTGTGTGTGTGTGTGTGTAAGACACAGCCACGGTGACTGTTGCCCTACAGTGCCTTGCACAGGTTTTCAAGCCTCTTGGACTTTTCTGTACGTTTTGTCACATTATGGCCACAAACTTTAATGTTTCTTATCTGGATTTTAGGTGATGGACCCACACAAAGTTTCGCACAATTGTGAATTGAAAGGGAAATGATACATAGCTCTCCCAACAGGTAAAATCTAAGAAATAAAAATCTGAAAAGTGTGCCATGCCAAAATAAAATTCAGTACAGTCACCTGGCCGTAGAGGATATGTTATTTGTAAAGGGAGTCTGTTTGTTTGTAATTTCACCTCAGTATAAATGCAACTGTTTTGTGAAGGCCTCACAGGTTTGTGAGTTCACAGCATCATGGAGACCAAGGAACAAAGCAGACAGGTCAGGAATAAAGTTGTGGAAAAGTCAAACTGGGGTTGGGTTTTAAAAGAATATCCCAAACTTTGATCATCTCAGCCATGTAGTAATCTTGAAAGAAACCCTGTTTAAGGGTCCAAGAGTCTTGAGACTATAGTAGAGATTTACCTTCCAGGTAGACAACAATCAGTGAAATGGCATAGGTCAAGCGTGTCAAACTCCACTGCCTGAAATGCCAGTGTCTTGTAATTTCTAGATGGTCAAGCACCTGACATGGTCAGAGCCCAGCAAAAGAGCTAATTTTTTTTTTTTTTTTTTTTTTTTTTTTTTTTTTTTTTTTTTTTTTAATTTAGGTGCGTTGAAACAAAGAAGCATCTAAAAGTAAGATGATGCTGCTCAAGGACTGGCGTTTGAGACCTCTGGTTTAGATCAAAGTGTATTCATGAGTTAGAATGACCTAGTCAAACTCCAAAACTAAACCCAACTGAGAATCTTTGGCAAAACCTTAAAACTAATTATCACAAATGCTCGCCATCCAATCTGATTCAGATTGAGCTTTTTTACAAAAAATATGGGAAATTTTCCCAAGCCTGTAGACAGCTTGATATAGTATCTACTCATAGAAAGTTGAATACAAATGCAAATAATACGTTTTCTGATTGTTGTAAAATTTCTGAAAGCTAGGTATCATTTATCTCCCACCTTGCACTGATGTACTAGTTTTTGTTGGTCTATCATATACTTTCCAAATGAAATACACGGATGTTTGAGGTTTTTGACTTATCAAAATGGGAAAAAGTTAAGTGGTATGATTTTTTTATTTATTTATTTTTTTTGTAAGGCACTGTATTTTTACAACAGAAAAAAAGTTGGCATAAAATCCTATTTTCATTCTCACATTTGTTTTAACTTTTCAATTCTTGATTGTTGACAGTTTTTTTGTTTGTTTTACACCCAACAGTGTCATGAATCTCACGATATGACATAGATAGATGCTCACAAAGTTTCACTTTATGAGATCATCTCCAAAGAAAAGCTTGAGGGCAGAGCATATTTCCTTCTTACAATCTTGAGTCTGTGGAGTAATTGGTTAGATTATCTAAATTGAGTTGTCATTTATTTGATGTTTAAATTGTCAGACTCTTTTAGGAGAATACAAAAAGCACAGACCTATTCCAGGGTCCGTACCAACTTATCCTACTTGTAAATCCAGCTGATAAGGATATGATGTATTAGTCTGGTTTGCATCCAAGTACATTTTCTTTAATCTTCTGGTAAAATAGTGCACTTTTTAAAGATACAATCATCCATAAAAGAAATGATGTAAGACTGATTTCTGATATGATACAATACAGTCAAATCCTTTTTGAAGCATTTAAGGTTAATTATCCTATTAAAACTGTTGCTGTATTGTCAGCTAATAGCCTGGTCAACACTAAAATGTACAGATAAATGACAATGAAAAAGAATGAGAGAGTTTTGACAGCCATGGGAGAAAAACAAAATATATTAGGAGAATACATGACTTCTCTTCCCTATGAGACCATATGGAGACCTTGTGGTTGTCATCCTCCTCCTACACATTTCTTCCCGTCTCTCCCTCTCTCATTTATTTCAATTTGTCATGCTTTGCTTTTCCCTTAAGAGAGCGCGCTTGCTTGTAAGTGGCCCCATATAGGCCGCGAAATTGTGTCTGCGCTTTGGCTGTAATGAAACATTTAGATGCAGGGGAGAGAGTGATGGTTGTGCATTAATACTGGTGTTGATGTTGCCAGAGCAAAGCCTCTGTTTCAGGCTGCTAGCTCAATTTTTCTATTCAAGCTGTATGGAGGGGGAAGATGCATCATGTCAAAATGGTGATGCTGGTTGTAGCAAAGAAGAGGTCAAGGATTTTGTGCAAAAAAAATGTAATAAACATGTTTTGTATTGCCCATAGACCTATCCTAACTTGTTTAAAAGGAAGCATAATAGGTCCCCTTTAATTTTAATTCAAGTTGCATGTATACTTTAAAATTGGTTGGTCAAAAATCTTTTTGTTTTTCCCTTGTCCTTTGTAATGTACAAGGGGTTATTAGAGTGACTTTGAGGAAACAAAATGGTAGATGTTTTTAGGTGGCTTTTTTATTGGTTCAGAATAAAGCTGAAATTTCCAGAATCAAATTATAATTTGATTTCAAGAATAAAGTTGAAATGTTGAGGGGAAAAAGAAATTTCTATTTCATGATTAAATTCAAAATACTAAGAATATTTCTACATTTTTTAGCTAACTTTCAATGCGTAAACTGGATAGAGTCTCAGACTAAGGTGGTGTTGAGTCTCAGAATTGTGTTAAATGTCTGCAGCTATATGCCATTGAGAGTATTTCAAATCTTTCGCCGAGCACTGCTTTAGCCATTTTTTTTTTTTTTTTTTTTTTAATGTAGATGTTGTTAGTGTAACATTCTTGCCATCTGCTGGAGCAGAATAGATATTGCAGGATGTTTTTGAGGCTGTAGATGTGGTTTTCAAAAACAGAAGAAACAAAAATGAGAAATGTCTGGAGTAGTGTAACTGGAGTTCCAGGGAAATCTGTTGTGCTCAGTAAGCAGGCTACCTAATAGTAGTACTATAGGAGAATAGCAATATCTTCTTTGCATTTAATGTATTCAAACACTGTAACATCTTTAATGGGACATAAGCAGACAGAAGTACAAATCAACAGATTATGAGGTTTAAGCAGGCTAAAACAAGCTAGTGAAACACCTTTCTTTAATAATATTTGGTCATGCACAGGGAATTATGACTTAACATGACATCATGCTATATGTTCTAATGAAATATCACTTTAATCTTAATTAGCTCTTTGTTGCAGTTGTTGATGAAATATGAATCATACCAACATTTTAACTCATCTATTTTAACTTCAAAGGGAAAACATGAAAATAAACATAGCTCTGAAAGAATGCTGCTCATGAAGCTTAATTAACCTCTGGCACCTCCAGCAGTGTTAAATCTATCCTTCAACCATGGAGCTCCACAATCAACACTTCAGCACATGTTGTTCAGAGTCAGCCTGTTGTTAGAGTCAGAGGTGTTAAAATTTTAAAGAAACGTATCCTTTTGATTCAGAGGCTTTAGTCTTCACATGCTTGCTTAATCTTGCTGGGGCTAGTTTGTCTTTGGCAGCCAAAAAGAAGGAATGCATTATACACAACTTGCATCTGCTTATGTGTAGATGCTATGTAACTCATCTAGATCAACAATAAACATATACTCTGTGAATTTAAAAGGCGGAACATAATTTGAGCGTATGTGTCACTCTATGCACATGGAGGAATATTCAAAGTTTATATTCAGAGACTGATGTTAATTCTCATATAACAGAAACATAAAATGTTCACCATATTTAAACTCTGATGCATTTACCATTTTCATGTCCACAGGCCTCCTTTGAGAAAATAAGCTCTCCACATTGTTCTGTTTCATTCAATATTTTATTATTTTAAATAAGCAAAAACTAAAGGGATATCTGGTAAAGTTGAAGGTTCTTTCTCTTTCCAGTTCAGTGTAGGCTGTGGCTTCAGGCAGACACACTTTCTTCATTATGCACACAGCTCCAATGAGACTCTGCACACTTTCTGCAAGCAAATCTTTTGTGAGTTTTTCTGAATCTGGTTAAGGGTCATAGACTTGTGAGACACAGAGAGAAGGCATTTGTATTGAGAGATCAAAGTCGGGCAAGTCTTTGTAATTTTTTTTTCTTTTTTTTTTCTTTTTTTTTTTTTTTACATTTTCCATGTCTACCTCCTAAGTGCTACTTTGAGCTTTGAATGAGATTGTTGCGTTTTGCAGGTGAGAGAAAAACACAATGACAGAAGGAGAAATCATCCAAAGCCTTTTACTCCCTGTTAAGTGCTTGAACTCTACCAGCCTGGTTCTCATAAACTTCTCCCTGCAAAACAACACTCTCTGAATTCACTGTTAAATTCATAACTGGGCAAATATTTACAATTGTTGATATTAAGAAATTGTTTGTCATGATCATTTATTCCCCAGACCAAACTGAAGGAGAAATGTGAATAAAGAAACTGAATTATGTATTTTGATTTTAAAGAACAAGCCAAACAGTAAACAGTAGTTTGGGGTTTTTGATTAACCCAGAATAGTGGGTTAGGTTCTAAACCAAAAACAATAACTCCAGTGGGTAATGTATTATGTTAAGGCAACTAACAAGTGTAGAACATTATTTTTTAAGTCTTGCCACAGATTTATGATTGAACTGAGATCTGAAACCTGTTTTGAACATCTCTACAACTTTATCATGATCTGTCTGCTGTATTCCTCGGTCTTCATGATGCTGTTTGTTCTCAAACAAACCTCTGAGGCCTTTACAGCTGGATTTATTCTAAATATAATTTATACACAGGTCAGTTCTATTTTAAATAGGTCACTTCTGAAGGCAATTGGTTGCACTGTTTTTTTTTTTTTAGGGGTATCTGAGTAAAGGTGGCTGAATACATAGAGAGAGCACCCTGTTACAATTTTAGTTGTGGAGATGTTTATAACAGTGCATTGCTTCCCTTCCATTGGACAATAATGAACTACTTTGTGTTGATCTGTTGTATAAAATCACAATAAAATACACTGAAGTTTGAGGTTGTAATGTGATAAAGTGTGACAAAGTTCAGGGGTATAAATACTTGGCCAAGGCTCCGTATATCCAAGGTCAAGACTAAAACAGAGAGTAGCTTAACATCTGCCAAAAAACAAAAGAGAAACTGGCTGAATTATCATTTGATAAAATAAGGTAAAAATAAGCCTGTCAGACATTATCCAGTGTAACTAATGTTTAATAGTGGAACCAGTCAGATCCTTGACCTCCAGCCATAGAATAACTTATGTTTATACATTTGCCTTATAGGTTCCCAGAACCAATTTAAAAATGGCTCAAATCCTTCCTGCTGAGTTCATTTATTGGACTATGAAAGCAGGCTGACAGACTTATGACACAGTCATCATGGCTAATGTAATTAGTCTGTAGTTATAAAAAGAATGGTGGTAATGAATTGTTTAATTCTGGAGCACGAGTAATCCTTTTTCCTGCTATGCTTTAATATCTCACTGTAGCACGTCCTCTCTGACATAAGGCCTGCTTGTTGAATGATGTACTTGTGGTGTCCAATACTTTGGGTAAATCCTGCTTTACCAGATAAATTTGGAGTGGTATTAACAGTCATAGAACTATGCTCTTCTAGAAATAAGCCAGACACATCATAACTCCCCATCCCGTTGGCCCTGTCAGTGTGATGCCCACCCCAAAGCAATGAGAAGGGCAGAGGTTGAAGGACTCTGAGCGGGAGTGCCTCAGGTCTTCTACCAAGGGTCCAATACAGACTCAGCTGTCTGCTGGAGGGTGAAATAAGTATGCTGAGCAGTGGCTCATGTCATAAAACCAGATAGGAGGGTCTTCCGGCTTTAGCTCTCCTGCATGTTTTCCAGCAGATAAATTGCATATCTGGTCTGGGCAGGAGGAACGGAGACTGTCTTTCGATTTTTTGACCCAAGGGGCACTCAGCTGGGGAAATTGTAGGATGGCTGTGATGTTACTGGTGGTGGCCATGGAAGTGTCACTTCAACATTCACTCAGTCACTTGCAGCAGATTTATTCCTGGTCGATAGTGTGTTGCTCAAAGAATCTATAGACCTCAGCACAGAAGCATGACTGTAACCAAATCCTATTGCTATTACACATACACACATTAGCCACAAAAATAGCTAATGAAAAGTAGAGTGAAAGAAACTGGTAATTTTATTACGGACCAATGTTCTAATGGGAAATATTAAAAGAATTCACAAGGTGAGCTTACTAAAAATATCAGTCACCTTTTTATTCTCTTAAAAATGATCAATTACATGTCTTTTGAACTGCTACTACAGTCTCAACAATTTATTGCACATATTGTTTTAAACTCACTTCTATCTCTTTTTTTCCAACTAGGGGTGGATCCAGAAAGTTTTCAAAGGGGTGACCAAATGGGGGCCATTCACAATCTTGATGTGGCACACAAATGAACGCCAGAATAAAATTTCAGGAGTTTCCTTAAGAAGCAAAATAACATAAAGTTGCAATAAAAAATAAATATTGCAGCTGATTCATATAAATAAAGGACAGCAAATGTATGAGGATGACTGTTATCCCCTTACTGTCCCTGGAAGTTAAAGCTTCGGATTCACTGTGTAGAAACCTGAACTGGAAATACTAAACATGTCTCTAAATTGCTTTGTTTTTGTATTTTCCTTGTATCTCAATGGGACATAGGATGCTGTTTTATCAGATAATTTTGAATAAGAATTAAAATGGGGTGTTTATTTTACTGAATTGGTTTCTAACAAACCTTGAACAAAGAGATTTTAATATCCTTTGGGTGTAATCATGACACTGGAGATTTAAAATAGTTCATCACATATTATTAATCGTGGATACAACATTCAGTTTGTATTACAGAACAAGTTGTTTGAAATTGATTGCAAGGCTTTTAAAGTACTACATTAAAAAAAAACAAAAAAACCAGCCGTAATAAAATTACAACACCCTGTGTAACCTTCCTTGAGGACTGACTTTAAGTCAGTCCTCAAGGAAGGACTCAAAGTAGTTATCAAATACTCAAAGTTTCCCAGTGTGTGCACAACAGCTGAGCCGCACCTATGCAAACACAAACACACAGCGGTCACCAGGCTCTCCTCTTTAAGGGAAAATCCTGCAGTTCTTTACTGCGTAAAGTGTGAAGATTTGGCCATGAAAACCACGGTGTACAGCTCTGTTCATCCTCATGTCCTGATGCCAGGATGAACTGTCCTCCCTTCAGCTTCACCATATAAAAATGCACTATTGTTCTGTTCAAAGTTTTTTAAAAAGTAAGCAGCACTCATAAACAGATTAGCAACTTCACCATACACAAACACAACAAAGATGGGGAAGGACTTATCAGGACTAATCTTTCACAAAACACTTCAAGTTTAGACTCACATGCCAAGATAGGTAAACACGTAGCAGCTGCTTATTTTCCATAAAAGTTTGTATCCTCCTGTGTTGTCTGCATCTAAGCAACAAACAGCACTAAAATACAACAAAAAGATGAGGGGTCTTTTAGTCATGAGGGTTATACCTTTATGGCTTAAAATGGATCAGAGAAAACTGTTTCTAGACATCAACATTAATCTTAGGTCAGTGTTTACAGTTCAGTTGTGTGTCGGTCTGTTTACACTTTCAAACCTGAGATGGGCTTGGAAAACAAGTAGGTGTTTTTTTTTCACAGCCTAATCAACAATCCATGAAGATGTGCCAGAACAAGCGTATTGTTCCATGTTTTATTTAGAGAAGTGTGTTTAAGAGCACCTTATAATTTTTTGGTTAAGATTTGCGGCTTTGGTTGCAATACATAATAAATAAAGAGTTTGGTTTGAACCAAAAGGCAAAATTCTTTTTTTTTTTTTCTCTCTCTCTTTAGACACAAACTGAATTCATTTTGAGAAAGTGGAAATCATGGTATAGCAACTTTATGCAGCACAATAACTTGTGAAACTTTTTGCTATTTATCAACTCAGTGTTAATCTCTATCCAAAAGCAAAATATAAGACCTTTCATCCTATGTCTTTGATTTAAATGCAAATGGTGTGCTCACACATGGTTGAAAATGACACTTGTTTTCTGTTTTCTTCTCCCCCCTCTTCCCCTCTGTGCACTACTTTGCAAATTAAATGTAATGTCTGTGACAGTTTGATGCTGGTGGAGGCAAAAGCAGGCAGAGCTTTGGATAGAAAAATGTTCCCTTAGGGGGACAGTCCTGGTTTGATGTTCTTAATAAACTTCAAATCTGACAGGCTGACAGAGGCAGCATGCTGTTGTTTATTTGTCTCCCATTTCCATTGTGAGATACAGGGCCTTGTTGAAATGAGAAAAGCAAAACTTAAAATATTTTAAAGAAAGGGTTAGCAAAGGAAGGTATGTATGATCGTAAAGACATTGTCTAATTCGTTGTGTTTGAAAAATAAGTAATAGAAATGAGTGCTAATGGAGTGCATATATGTAGTTATTAGTCTTTTAAATGTACATAATCCTTTTATGAACAAGTTCTAAAATTGTTTACATTTTCCATGTCCACATGTGTAAAAAAACTGGCACCTATATATGCAGACTGCTTCTAGAAACATTTAGTGAAAGAATGGGTCACTCTCAGTAGCTCAATGAATTCCAGTATTATGCCACCCAATCAGCCATGAAACTTTTGCCACTAACTATTCCACAGTCAATTCTGAGTGGTATTATTCCATAGCGGAAGCAAATAGGAACAACAGAGTTGGGTACAAAGTATGCTAAATTGTACAGTTTGAGGAGGTTATCAACTTTCTGTAGTCAGTAGCTACAGACCTTCAAACGTCATGTAGCCTTCAGATTAGCTCAGGAACAACGCATAGAGAGTTTCATGGAATGGGTTTCTATGGCTAAACAGGTGCATCCAAGCCTTACATCAGCAAATCCAATTTATTGTGTTGGATGTAATGACATGTTTTCTGGAGTGGTTAAATCATGCCTCTGTCTGAAAATCTAATGGCCGAGTCTGGGTTTGATAGTTTCCAGTAACTGACTGCACTGTACCAAATGTAAAGTTTAGTGAAGTGGGATTATGGTGTGAGGCTGTTTTTAATGGAGAAATAATTTTTAATCATGAAATTATTTGTCATTTTAAAGCACAATTTGTTAATACTTGGCTAAAAATGGTTAGATTTTGGTATAATACAAGCTGTGGTGGTTTTTTAGAACCCTGGTGGCATGATATGCACAGCCTCTTTTGAATAATAACAAAATATTTTCACTTGCTTTAAAACATGCTGGTTCAGCTGTTATTTTTTTCCTGTATTCATGAGGAACTGAAACTGTATTATCACGTGCAAGTTGTTCTAATAAAGACACAGAAAGAGATGCTGATTTGTAACTTGTAACCACACTCTATAGCAATATATTTCCTGTCTCCACCTTGCTATACTATGGCTTTGAAAGGGAACATCTTATGTGACTCTTACCAGGATACATTAACATATCCTAAAGCTGTATCTTCCACTATGAGGAACAGGTTGCATTAATGATTTTTTTGTTTTGTAAACATGTACTAGGTTGGTATGTAGAGTGCAAAAGCTACCAAGTAACCATGCATTATTTTTAGATCTGATTTTGTGCTATTTGGCACAGAAGGATGACACCCTATGTTAAATTCTTACCTCAATCCTAACATTTTTCGTGGCATTGAAAACAGCTGGAAGGCATAATGTGCAAAATTCCCCACATTGTTTTTCTGAAGTGATACAGTGTTTATACCATATGTCAAAATAATGTTATCATTGGACCAGAAATACTGTCATCCATGATTTATAGTGCTTTCATCATGTTTGGGGTCATGGAGATTTAGCAGCTTTACTTAATGGGACCAGGTGAAAAACAAGGTATTTTTCCTCAGAAACAGACCCTCACCATCTCACCAGGCACACTTGCATACCTGCAGCAAATTCAAAAAATATAAAGTTTGGACATCAAACTGCCAAAATTTTGAACTATAGTGTAAAAACCAAGTTTAGAGAGATCTCATAGTTGTATCTAAAATTATTCAACCCCCCAGTGCAAATTAGGTTTATTGGTAATTATCACAATTGTTCAGTTGTTGGCAATAAACAAACTGCACAGAAATCATTTAAATAGTTAAATTAAACTAAAGTTGCAAGGATTTTATCCAAATTTGGTATATTGATGGTGTTTCTTTGCTGGTTAATATATATATATATATATATATATATATATATATATATACTATATATATATATATATATATATATATATATATATATATATATATGTGTGTGTGTGTGTGTGTGTGTGTGTGTGTGTGTGTGTGTGTGTGTGTTTATATAAATATATTTAAATACCCTGTTTTCAACCTGGTCCTATCAAGTAAAGCTGCTAAATCTCCATGACCCCAAACATGATGAAAGCAGCACTATAAATCATGGATGACAGTATTTCTGGTCCAATAAATACCAGAAATACTGGTATTTATTGGACCATATATATATATATATATATATATATATATATATATATATATATATATATATATATATATATATATATATATATATATATATAAAACTAAGTTCAGAAACAGTTGAGAGAATAAATATTTTATGTAACAACGTAAATTACACAAAACATAGCAAAAATCATTAATTTCTTTAAAATACCGTTGGAAGCATATTTCACTAGTTTAAAGTTAAAATTGCAGTGCTTTAAAATTAAAGCAAAAGGGGTCTAAAAGTAAACTTTTTTTTTTTTTTTAATGAAAATGCAAGTTTTAAAAGACAAGTTTTGAGCATTTAAAAAAAACAATCACACATGAAACCACAGATCTCAAGCTCAGGGGTAGAGTTCCAGAGTCTGGAGGCAACTGTTGCATTTAGCCTTTAGCCTGTTATGATGCAGTGAGCCCTGATCAGATGACTTTGTGAATCTGCTAGAGACATAAGGATGCCAAAGTTCTTGGTGCTTGTCCATGCAAAGCTCCAGAAGTCAAAACTAGTTTGGTTTCACAAGATGTCCTGAAAGATACTACTGCAGCCATACCAGTCCCGAATCAAGCTCTGCTAAAAACCTGTGGTGGAATTGATAAAAGGTGGTTCCATTAATGAAGTTGATGCCTTTTGCCCTTGAGGAATGGGCTAAGATTCCTCAGGAACACTACCAAAAACTGATCTCTGGATATGAGTCACTTTTGCAGAAGGTTATAATAATTAAAGGATGTTCTACTACAGCGAGTACTTAAGATGCTTGTTATGAAGGGGTTGAATAACTTCAAGAGTGTTTTTTTTTGTCTTTGAATAAACTGGAAAAACCGTTAGTAAAATAGTTGTGTTGAACTATTTAAGTTATTCTTGTTTGGTGTGTTTTTTGAAAAAAAAACAAAACAAAAAAAAAAAAAAAAACTGCTAGTTTGTGTATTTTGCTAACCTAATTTGCAGTAGTTTGTTTTAAGCACTACTACACTGTAAAACATTTGAACCACATTTAGTTGTATCTACTAATTTCTACTCTTTAAGTCAAAGAAATTTTGCAAGTTTTAGATTTGGAACTCAAATGTGTGAGTTTGTGAAAGATATACTTACAGTAGTAAGTTGTGTTAACTTTTGATTATTTTTGTCATCCCTCCAAGAGTTGAGTAAACTAGGGGGTTTTTAAATTAACACTTAAAAAGCTGACATATGTTAATTTTAATGCAACTGTGAATTTGCAGTGGTTGAGGATATTGTCCTGTTCAAAATAAATGTTTTTGAGCCAAATTCATTGTGATGTTTAATAAAATCCATTCTCAGATATTTTATTCATACAAGCTGAATCAAGAATTTAAATTTTGCTAACTTAAAGTAAGTAGTTATTTTAACTTGATAATGTGAGTAAAAATAATTTTAAAATGTGTTCTTGTTCAACTAGGTGAGGGCAGTTTTCTTGCATAATGTGAAATAATTATTTAGTTTAAATTACAGCACGAAGTTATAACAACTCACAATCAAAGATTAATGAGCTATCAAAACTTAAAAAACAATGTTTAGACAACTTTTCTCTTGTAGTTAAATCAGCTTGATGAACTTTAATTTCTGAATAAAAACCACAACAATTTTCTAGCTGACTTTACTTGCATTTTCAATGCAGCAGGTGAATCTTTATTTTCAAGTTTAACCACTTTCAAACATTTTACAGTGTATGCAAAAATTAGACATAAATGACAGGCAAAGATCAGATTCACAACAGCATTTATCTTTTACTTTATCTTTTTGAAAATTAACTGAACATGTATAAGAACTCCGGCATTCCTGGAACATTGCCTTCAACTCATTAATGTGTGAAATGCATGAATAAAATATAAAGTATATAGCATGTAGTGCTATAAAAATGTAATTTGATTTCAAAGTGTTTCTACTTTAGACATTTGTCAAGTTTGGATTTGCTAACAAACCTCTTTCTATATCTGCAAAACCTTCTTCCAACTCTAAATTTGATCGACTGAGCTAATTCTCAACTAAAAACCTACCAGGAGGAAATGCCATAACATAATCCTGCAACATCTCTCAGGAGCTCCTTTTAATCCCTCCCCTTATAAATTAAAGCAAAAAATTGAATTAGGAGCTTTTCTTGTCCAATAATTCCGATTTAGAACAAAGTATCAGATAGAGAGCAAATACCTAGTTTCCTCTATTCTGACATCCTCAGAAGTCTAATCTCTCATGTACGTGCTGTTTGATGTCCAATTAGCTAGAATGGACACAACTGAATATCCCATTTAAACCCTATTATCTCAACAAGAGAAACACTCACAGCTACCTCAGAATTTCCTGTCAAAATGCCCATGATCTGCATTTTCAGTGATGCCAAGCTTTTTGAGAAAGGATAAGAAAGAAAATAGATGAGACAGAATAAAACAGGCATTTATAGATTGGATAAAAAGTAATGACGAACACAGTGGCTTTAGCTGCATCTCCTTTATGTTGAAAGCTAATACACATGCAAGTTTACACCTCAGATGTTTGTGATATAGAAAATAGATCATGATATATTGTTTCAAAACTTTTTTTTTTATTATTTATAGGACATATATCCTGTAAAATTCAACCAAAAAACATACCACATCTTGACTTGACATTTGCCCACTTTTCTTTGCGGAAATTTTCCAACTCTATTAGACTGTAGGGGCATCTCTTGCCCTCTTCAGGTGACTTTACAGAGTTTCTTTCAGATTTAGTCCTGGAGTTTGGCTTGGCTATTCTGAAGCTTTCACTTTCTTATGGTGAAGCTATTGTTTGTTGATCTGGATCTACACTTGGACTCACAGCTATGCTGAAAAACAAAATCCTTCTTCATCTTCAGCATTCAATCAAACACCTGAAGGTTTCAGGTCAAAACTGACTGGTATTTGGAACTGTTCATGATCATATCCACCTTGATAACAAGTCTAGCTCCATCTGAAGATGAGTTAGCACAGAGCATGACAACACCACCACCATTATATTTCACTGTGGGTATGATGCTGTTTTAATTATCTACTAAGCTGTTTTTATGCCAAGTTTAACTTTTGAATTTGTAGCCAAAAGTTCAAGTACAGTTTTATCCGACCATAAGACAGTCTTCTTCAAGGTCTTTGGATTTTTAACCATTTTTAGATGTTTTAAATGAAAAAAACAAATGTTTCATCCCTACTTCTTTGTCCAGAAATATACAAAAATAATAAAAAAAATATTTTTTTTAATGCAGAACACAACCAGTCCCGGATAGAGATTCCTGCAGCTTCTTTAGTGTCACTGTCAGGCTGTTAGTAGCCTTCCCAGCCAGTCTCCTGTCTTTGCATTATTTATTGGGAAATGTCCAATTTTAGTAATGTCACTGTTTTTCCATATGTTCTTCAATTATTGATGACTGTCTTCACTGTGCCATGTTGTACATGTGATGGTGTGTTGTTTTATTGTACTGGTTTCTAGACTAATGCGCTTGTACAATGAGATCATTTTGGTCCTTTGCAACCTCACAGCCAATCATGACTTCAGCTGCTTTAGCCTGAAGATGCAGAAAATTAGCAAGAAAACCCAACTAGGTGACAGAAGTATTATAGATTAATTAGTATGCTGATATGAAAGGCCCTAAACATAATTGGGAAGACCATAAAAAGCAAAGGAAAACTGGAAGATAGAAGCATCTGTTTGAGTTCTATTTTAGTCTTATTTTATGTCAGTTTTAAAAAGAAGTCTTAATAAATAAATGCAAAATCTAGACTAAAAAAACTTGGGAAAAAAAATCATTTTGTGGAAAAAGTGTCAGACCTCTCCGTCTCAGATGACACCAAGGATTCAATTCTTACTTTGGTAAATTCAATATCTCTTTGTGTCCATTTGATAGGTTTGATAAGATCTGTAATCTTTTCTTCACTTATTTTCCAAGTCTTCAAACTTAGTGCTGCGTCTATTGCATTGTGATGAGATCTTTTTCATATAGATTTTGTTGCCATGGTAATGCACCCAGCTACGCTGAGATTGGCACCAGGTGGATAAAATGTGCTAACTTTCTTGGATGCTGAAACTGTCTCAGGTAGCAGCTTACAGTATATACAGACCTGTTGAATAAATTAGAATATTATTGAAAAACCCATTTATTTTAGGAATTTTATCACTAAGTGAAACACATTATATAGATTAATTACACAGAGATGGATGTTTGAAAGTCTTTATTTCTGTTTTGATGATTTTTAACTTACAGTTAATGAAAATATGCCATTTAAAATTAGAATATTACACCAAAACAATAAAAAGCTTTTTTTTAAAAAAAAAAAAAAAAACTGTAATATGAGCTTAATGAAGAGTATGTTCAATGTTTAATACCTGCTCAAAGGTTGTTATTTTCAAAAGGTACTTATAATCTAACAAGCGAGACTCATCAGGACATATAAAGCATCTGATATATTAAGCTTTTCATGTGTTGGATTGGGATCTGTTGTTGTTTTATTTTGGTAATCTGGTAATTTGTTCTTTGACTTCCTGTTTCTTTTTAACACCTCTTCCTGCATTGCATTGTCATGTCCATTTTTGGATGTTTTTGTTACTTTGGTCTTTTGTACAGCTTGGTTCTTTTTTACCTGATCCTTGTGCTCTTCTTGTGTGTCCTGGTATTTTGTCGGTTCTCCTCTCAGCTCACTCAGCTAATGCTTAACCACATCTGTTCTACATTATTCAGTCTCACCTGTTCCTACTCAGGTAATCACTCCTCCCAGTATAAATGCTCACTTTAATCACTCTTTACCAAATTTCCATGTTGCCTTTCTGCTTCTTGCCCTGTTGTTGCTGATGATTTTGTAGGTTCAGCTTCTCTTGTTTTCCATTAAACATATCAGGATTCTTCCTGCCTCCTGCCGAAATTTAGGTCCACTAAAAAAATTTTCCTAGCAATTTTTTAAAATCTTTTTGATCTTTGATAAAAAAAAAAAAAGATCATTTTCCATTTGTTCTTATCTTCCGACACTGTTTATTCTGATATCTGGTAAAATTTCACTTTGATATTCAGTTCTGTTTTTGTACTTCATTCTTTTTTTAGATTTATTTCCCAATTTTATCATCCCAGTAGTTTCATTCAGTCCTCCTTTTCTTGATCTCTGTCATTTCAGTTGTAGAACCACTATTGCATGACATCTCACATGTTCACCTTTACTTTACAAGTCCTTTGCGGCTAATCTTTACTGTCGTTTGTCAAATAATTCCTTGTCAGCCATCAAAGATGGGGATAGATTTTGCCAGATTTTGACTCCTGGCTTTGGAGACAGGTTGGCCTTCTCCTTAGGTGGTATTCAACAATCAGTGTGTAGCAGCTACAAATTGAGGACTACATGGAATGGTTGAAAGAAGAATTTAAAGCATCCCACTGACCCTTCAGCTCGCTGCTGCACAGCTTCTACAGGGAGGACATATCTGCAGGATGGGGTGCCATGAGCCTTGTACACCTTATCTAGTAACAGTGTGTGTGTACTTTCTAATAAGCTCCTGAGGGACCTCCATAAAAACAGCTGCGTCTACATGCAAACCATCTAAAAAGCGAAATACCAACTACTTTTAAATGTGTGTGTGTGTGTGTGTGTGTGTGTGTGTGTGTGTGTGTGTGTATTTGTGAGTGTGGTTAATATTCATGGTTATAGACTAATGATCCAATACTGTGCTCAGTTCTGGGCCTGTTTGATTTTAACACTTGTCCAACATGATTTTATCACACTGTGTATAAATAGTGCATTGCTAGCAGCACATGTCACGTCATTTTACTGCACTCACTGCAAACAACAGGCTTGTTGGAAAGAGTTGCACCAAGGATTCAGAGCAGAGCATCATTTCTCATGAGGCAACACATTTGGCTTGTGATACAAAGATGTTGATAAAGATAGTGGTGCTTTCTTCTTCATGGAGTCATGTCACATTAGGTCCTTTTTCACTCCTTACAATATATTCAACTCTGCCTGTGGTCTCCGCTGTTTGGCAAAAAAGGGCAAATCCTGCTTGTGGCGGCACAAGGGTGTTATTAATTTTCTGGGGCCTTGGGCCTAAGCTTGATATAAAATAAAAAGCAAGGCTATAGCCTTACTTTTTTATTTTATATCAGGCTCAGAGATCTTGGCCTTTGCAGCTTGTGTTTGGGCTGCAGGGTTCTCAAACCTTATCGTTAGTTGTTTCTTATCTCCAGCTTGTCCGTGCAACCTGACTGTTGGAAGATTAGCTCCTTAACTCCTGTCAGCTCCTGATTTTTCCTTCTGTGAAGACAGAAACGAGCCCCACAAACTTAGGGGGGTACTACGTGTACTTGCAGTATCTTTTCAGAGGTCTTTTGGGGCTGTGGTTGTAATAATAAAACCTGTTCAATTTAAGAAAATTCTTTTACAAAATTCTTTTATGCATGTATAACAAAAACATGTTTATTTGGACATACTATGATGCTGGACATATTAATTGGCACCAGTAATAAAATATGGGTAAAAAGACTTAAAATAAATTCCTCTTTTGTTTTAGTAGCATGTTTTTAAAAACTGTGTTTACTAAAATTACTGGTGGCACAATCCACTTTCATACTAGCAATGCCATAAATTGTAGTTAAGATGGACCCAAATGTAGAGCGGAGGACAGCACCTTCATATTGAAGATGAATATTTACTAGATGAAGACTTACAAAACCAAGGCAATCAGCATGGAAGACAACAGTAGGATCTGACAAAGAATCAAAGAACTCGCGCAAGCAAAGACAGGCCTGCTAAATTCAACTAAACTTGTGATATTAGGTTCATGTGTTATTTAAACAGCTATTCAGTTACTCAGAGGCAGTTTAAAAAAGCCTGCAGGTGTAAAGAGTTCTGTTATTATGCGATGAAGAGATTGAAAAGAACCCTGTTTATTGTGAAGACCCATATAGCACAAACCTAACCTTCTAATACATATATTCCATATTTTGTTAAATGTTTAGGGTATTTGTGGTTTAAAATCCATCAAACTGTGATTGCATATAGTTCATACTTTATGAATCGAAATGTCACAGTCTGCTTTTTTTAATGGTTTTGTATGAACTATAAAGTGTCTGGATAGGCATCACCAATCCAGCTTCTGCGTTCTGTTATTTTCAATGGTAGAGATCATAGAAGGTGTTAGTTTACAGAACGGAGTACAGTGGACCCTTGGATTTCTTGAGATCCTCTCGAAAATGCTTATAGGCACTTATTTTAATAATTCACACATAAAATATACTCAATATAAAAATATGCTTTAATATGCAGAGTGGAAACTACCATAGCACTACTGCAGAAGCTAATATCTACAGTTTTCCTTTCTGCACTTGGGGATACACCCAATCTGTGCCAAAGAAAATAAATGGTATTCCTGGATTAGCTGTTTTGCTTTCCAATGAGAGTTGGACTCCGCCAAGGTTGACTTTTGTCATTGATTCTATTCATAACTTTTATGGACAGAATTTCCAGGTTCAGCCAAGGTGTTGAGGGGATCCATTTTGGTGGATTTAGGATTGCATCTCTGCTTTTTGCAGATAAAGTGATCCTATTGGCTTCATCAGGTCGTGATTTACAACTTCTGCTGCAGCAGTTCACAGCCGAATGTGAAGTGGTCAGGATGAAGATCAGTGCCTCCAAATCCGAGGCCATGGTCTTGAGCCGGAAAAGGGTAGAGTGCCTTCTCCGGGTTGGGGAAGAGGTCCTGCCCCAAGTGAAGGAGTTCAAGTATTTTGGGGGTTTTTTTCACGAATGAGGGGAAAATGGAGCTGGAGATCGATTGGTGGATTGATGTTGCATCTGCAGTGATGTGGGAACTGTACCGGTCCGTCATTGTGAAGAGAGAGCTGAGTCAAAAGGTGAAGCTGTGATTTAACAGTCGATCTATGTTCCTACCCTCATCTATGGTCACGAGCTCTGGGTCGTGACCGAAAGAACAAGATCATGAATAGAAGCGGCCGCAATTAGTTTTCTCTGCAGGGTGTCTGGGCTCTCCCTTAGAGATAGGATGAGAAGCTCAGTCATCCTGAAGGGACTCAGAGTAGTGCTGCTGTTTCTCCACATCAAGAGGAACCTGTTGAGGTGGCTTGGGCATTTGGTTAGGATGCCCCCTAGACGCATCCCTGGTGAGGTGTTCCGGGCACGTCCCACCAGGAGGAGGCCCCGAGGAAGACCAGGACACGCTGGAGGGACTATGTTTCTGGGCTGGCCTGAGAATGCCTTGGGATTCCCCTGGAGCAGCTGGCCCAAGTGGCTGGGGAGAAGGAAGTCTGGGTCTCCCTGCTTATGCTGCTGCCCCTCGACCCGACCACAGATAAAAGGAAGATAATGGATAAATGGATGTTCTATGAAAAAATCTGCGAATAGGTGGGTTTTCCACAAATAATTTGAAGTTACGTTCCACAGAAAAATCAGTGAATATGTGAATTCAAAAATACTGAACTGCAAATAGGATGGGGTCCACTGTTTTGCCTTTTTTTTTTTTTTTTTTTTTTAACATGTCCTGTCCAGCAGTGTGGCACTCAGAACTTTCACAAGCGGAGCATTACGGCTTTCACCATGATGTTCCACTTCATGTGAAACTTTATTATAAATTGCTTTGGGTCTATTTCAAATGTAATGGACACAGAGACGAAAGAGACAGGAGAAAAGAAAGGGAGGAAGGAGAGGGAAAATGTTTAAAGAGAAAGAAGGAGAAAGGAGTAGAAGAAAAATGAAGCATAGAGAAAACACAAGTCAACACCCTTGAAGTCTGCCTCTAGACCTGCGGAAAGAAAAAACACAAAACTGAGAATCCACAACAACAAATGCATATATAATAATAATAATACCATATGCATATGTATTGCTTAAGTTCAGTGTTGGTTTTCAGAGCAGCCATTCAAGCTTTGACTCTCTTTGCTGATCAGAATGCTGAAGATGGGTCATGGAAGAGTCTTCTAGCGTGATAACAACTCAAGATGCTCTGTAGGACTGCAATAGAGTGGCCACAGAAGAAACACATTGAGGTCATGGAGTGACCTGGTCAATCTCCAGATTGTACTCCTACATAAATCTGTAGAGGAAGCTAAAGTTTTTTAGTTGTCAAATACCAGCCAGGAAAGCTAAAGGATTTAAAGAGTTTATGCAAAAAGGAGTGGATTCAAACTCTTCCTGACATGTGTGAAGAGCTGGTGACCAGGAACAGAAAAGGTTTTAGTGCTGTGTTTGGCAGTAAAGGTTTCTCTACCAAGTTTTAAGACATACTTTGATGAGGGATCAAATACTTATTTAACTCAATGACATGCACACCAATTTTTTACTTTAATGCAATGCATTTTTTCTGAATTTTTCATTTATATTCTGTCTCTCCAAATGAAAATGAAACTACCATAAAATGTTGGTGGCACTTCTGTGAGTAAGAGTGCAAACCGCATATACCACCCTTGACCTGCAGAACTGCAGCATTATCTGCCACAACTATTAAGAATGATCACAAAGCAAACAGATTTAGTATGAATCCAGTCAAACCAGTTAGTCCCACTATTTCTGCAGCACAGCCTCCACCATCACTATCATTCCATCCAACAGCAGTAGGAAGACGAAAGAACTTTTTCAGGTCTCTGCAGTTAACATGATCAAAAGTTCTATATTAATTACAACATATAGAAATAGCTGTTGGAGTATATAAACAAGTGAACATTCTGTCATGTGGCAAGGATTGAAAATTGTGAACTCACTTTAGCACTCAAGCATAATTAAAGATGCCAAAGATGCGTTGCATGGCATAGTGGGCAAAGCGGCTGCCCTGTATACGGAGGCTATAGTCCTTGTCGTGGTTGTCCTGGGTTTGACTCCTGACCTCGGAACCTTTGCTGTATGTCTTCTCCCCACTTCTCTACTCCTTTCCTGTCTACCTGCTATAAAAAAAATGGAAATAAGACCATTAGTGTCCAAAACAAGCATAGAAAAAAGAATAAAAAGATGCAGAATTAACTGTGGACACACCTATAAATTCCTGATGTTCCCAATCACCATCACCATGAGAAAAACACAAACACATGAAAGACTCATCAAAATATAAAGAAATGGCTCATACAATGGCTCATGATTCATGGAAATCACATTGGGGCTGTGTACATGAAGTATTGGCCTGATGTAATACCAGCAGGGTATGGATTTTACAAGTGGCAAACATGCATTAGCAAATAAAAACAATCAATTATTAATATAAACAGGTTTGAAACAATTTAAGATGTGATAATTAGACTCATCACCATTTTCTTCAGCCTCCTCATCATTAAGACATCACAAGCTGTATCCCCAATGTCAACTGTCAGTCCCCTTTTGACATCAATGCCCTGAAATGTTAACTATGAAGAAACATTTTCTTTTGAAAAGCTCTACATATTTGTGTTTATGTTTCACATCTAAACATTTGACAGTTATTTACAGATCCCTCTTCACAATAATTATACAGTTTGTTTAATTAAAATATTCCCGACTGGGAGCCTTTTTGCCTGGAGTTTGCATGTTCTCTCTCTCCGTGTGTTCCGTCTTCCTCCCACATTCCTGTTGGTAACTATTAGTCATGAGTGTGTGCCTACATGGTTGTACATTTATGCGTCTCCCAGTGATGGACTGGCAACCTGTCAAGGGTGTACCCTGCCTCTCAACCAATGACTGCTGGAGATATGCTGTAAGGTGTGCTTGTTCAAATGTTCAGGCAGCTTCAATGGAACGATGGATAGATTATCGTTCAGCAGGAACAATAAACCTGCATGGCCCATATGATAAAAGGTTTGGACACTGTTTTTGGCACTTCTCATTAGTAATCCATGACATGTCAGAGGCCTGTTTATTTTATCCACTGGCTAGATAAAGACCCATGCTTTTCTTACCACCATTCATAGTGATGAAGATTGTAAGAAATCTATACATGGGTTGGTTGTTGAGCAGCAATGCCAGAAAAAAAAGTATTTTTCTGTCCAACCATCACAAATTAACTAAATGTGCAGAGTTTGTTATATTATGCTGGGACTTAACAAGATCTATGTGCTTTCCTCAGATGAAGCTTAGTTTGGCCCTTTCAGCTACTTAAGGCACATTTTATGTGAAGTAAATGTGTGGAAAACCCCTTATGCTCATTTTAAAGTTTGGTGTAGGACCTGTAATGCTGTGAGCTTGTTTATCATCTGGTTATTCTGGGGACGTTGCAAGAGTGAATTACATTAGGAACTCTTTGAAATACCACAAACATAAATAAAATCTGGTAGCATCTACCAGAAAACTGAAAACGGTTCAACCTTGGGCCTTTCAACAGGATAATGATTGAAAGCATATAGCTACCAGTAAATGTTCTCAAATCAAAGGTGGAATTTTTTATTTGTTTTTATTCTGGAACTATACTACTGCAACAAATAATGAATTACTCATCTTTACCAGAGGGGCTAACAATGTCAGGACTCTGTATGGTAACATTCTGTTTCCTGAAGTGAGGCTTTAATAAGAGGAAAATGTACTCTGTCTGAACTTACTGTTATGACCAGTTTTACATTATTGTAGTTCTGGGTGAGTTTTCGGCTGTGAGTTGTCACAATAAGAAGCTCAAAGACATGAAGAAGTTGAAGGCTCCGAAGACAAGACCTTCTGGGAGAGATCACAGGCTCAGCCAATTAGAAGCTGAAAGGCTAAAGCTGAACTCTGACCCTCACTGCTGTAGTCTTATTCAACAGGGACATCTCATTTTGTTCATTAAGGGCAGTATGGTGTATTTTATGCCATCTCCAGCTCACAATTACTCAAGCATCAGAGGCGGGTCAAGTCCACAAATGGTCCAATTAAAATTTCACTTTAACAATCTGACATGTAATTTAAAAAACATTACAAAAACCTTCTACAAAAGGCTCTTTTGTAAATCTTTCACTGTTTTGCTTCACCACCCAATTAAATTTATTACACCAAAATGTAGTGGAGTTTACATTAAAGTTTTTACACTATACGGAGATTCTGTAGTTCCCAATTTAGAAATTGTTTCTAGGGGATTTAGCGATTTTTTATTTTTTTCCCTACAAAGGCATTATCAAGCTCTTTACTATTCCTATATGAAACTCAAACAGAGTTCAACTGTTCCCATTTTCTGCTCTTGCTTGCTTCGAACTTGCTTTTGAATTTGTAGTAATTTATTGTGCAAATGTGTCAGTTAAATTAAACCTGCAAACCCAAAGCTGTCTGTCTCTACATGCAACAAAACAAGCTGCAGAAGAACTGTCAACACTAATTGTTAAGATTTCTGACTAGTTCTGTAACTCATGTTTGCTTTTCAGTGTTGATGAAACTGGGTTCTTTTCAATTACTGTAAATGGAAATCCATGCACATCCAGATATTGTAGTGTGAGGGTAAAGGCTACCAGTATTTTTGGTATATTGTTATTAAGTTTCTAGGTGTAATAAAACTTTAGCTACTGAGATTTCACAGTTTTACATGAACTGAAGTAATTCTGACACATATTAATTATTGTATGACCAGTTGAACACAAAGAGGAGAGACTACGCAACTTTTGAAAGAGTATATTTAAAAATTTTAATGGTTAATTTTTTGGGTAAGTCATAACTGCAGAATGGAGAATACGTCTGGACGCAAGCATCACTTTTACAGAACCTTTGAAAATATGTTCCTGTCCTTTCCAGATCTTGTAGTTGTTTGAAAAAAAGAAATCCAAACTAACCCTTAATGCCTTTCTTTCAACAATTTAACAATCTCGCCACTCTTCCATAATGGCCAGATTTATGGAGGGAACAACTAATGGTTGTGTTGACAGATTCTGCTACCTGAGTTGTGGATCTGTGCAGCTCCTCTAGAGTTACCATGAATTTCTGAATAATGCTCTCCTTGCCCAGCCTAATAATTTAGGTGGATGACAATTTCTTGGTAGGTTTGCAGTTTTGTCATAATAGTTTAATTTTCAGATGAGATGACAGCAGGACTCATACTGGGATTATGTTATATACAGGGGAACATCTTAAAGTTATGTTTGTGCTGAATTTTGTTTAGGGGTATTGGAGGAAAAATGCTCGATACATATGCATACAACACTACTTTGTTTTGGTCTGTCACAGAAAAAAAAACTCAATAAAGTATATCTAAACTTATACTCTGCATTGTATCTTATCTTTATGACTTGCTTTATAAATGTGTTTGATTCAACATTTTACATGTCAGATATGGAGGTTTTTTTGTGCAGCACATGTGTGTGTTATCTAACTTGTTGCTGCTATGTAAATGAGGACTGTACTGCTCCATCAGAAAATACTTGACCATCTGCAGGCGTTCTCTGCACCCTCAAAGGAACTTAGACAGTACAGCTCTGACTAACAGCCAGCCTGCTGTGTTTGCACAAGAACTAGATCTGAAATCTGTTGCACTTTCTGTTGCTACTTCAGAACTGCAATGCTTTCTCACCCTGCTGATGAGCTAAGGTCTGCTCCTGTTATGTGGAGGCTTTTTTATGTTCTATTTAAAACTGCTTTGTCACTGCACCCTCAATAAAAATTAACCTGGGCTCACATAATTATCAAAAATAATTCAGCAGTAATATCTGCTGCAGTAAATGAAGGCCACGATAAAGTGCATACATCAAAACATATGGCTCTATTTCGGAAATAGAAACAGAAGACAAGTTTGGGATGATTGACAACTACTACCATCTGGGAAGGTGGATAACAGGAGCCTGGGATATATATTGTCAGAGGAACACTGGTGCCTGTCATTGTGGTTAATTAAAAGGAAGCCAGTAGTGTTAATGAGAAAAGATTAGTGAACATGATGCAGTGTGCTCTTATTTCTGTCAGTTTACCTTTAAATAAATTGTCAGAAACGGAAGTCTTTGTGATCCCAAAAATGGTGAAAGAGAGAATTAACTGACTCACAAAGATCCTCTCCTGAATAAGTGATAAATAAAACTGGCGACATACTTTGCAGATGGACCAATCTGCAAGTATAATGAAGATCTAATTGTACATGTGCATGCATAAATCTTAGTCATGGAGTTTTTTTGTTTGTTTTTGTTTTTTTACAATCTTGCAGGACTTTAGTTGGGAAAAAAGATTCATATCCTCCCATTTGGTCAGTGTACTTTATCAGTCCTTTGTGTCTTTGATGATAGAAGTGCGTCTTCCGAATGCTACACACACAACAGTTTGTGTGACTAACAATACCATTCTGGTCAGAGAGCTGGTAATGATTGCTGGCTAAGAGGATGTGAGTGCAGCTGAAATAACAGAAACATCCCTTTGCCAGGGATTCATATGTTTCATTTCTCTTGGCTCTGTGGTAAAACCTGATGAGGCAAGGAGTCTGGAAAGAGAAGTTACAAGCCTTACTGCATTTGAAAAAACAAAGATCCAATGTGCGATTATGTTTTTTTAGAATATGCAGCCGTACAAAAATATTTTGAAACTTTGATTTGAATTATTTTTGGGGGGTTTTAATCATAGAGTGCCTTACAAAAGTATTTATGCTCCACATGCTTTTTTTTTTTTTTACCACAAACATCAAGATTAAGTGTGACAGACCATTACAAAGTAGTGAATATTTGTGAAAAGGAAGAACAATTATTACTTCTATTTTTCAGTTTTTTCAGAAATATAAATCTGAAAAATGTGCCATATATTTCTAAAAACTCACTTTTTCTATTTTACCCCTACATAAAACCGAGTACAATCAAATTCCTCAAAAGTCACCTGATCGAGTTTGTCTGTGTAATTTAATCTTAGTATAAATCCAGCTGTTCTGTGAAGGCCTTAGAGGTTTGTTAGAGAACCTTAGAGAACAACCAGAATCACAAAGACCAAGGAACACAGCAGGCAGGTCAGGGAGAAAGTTGTGGAGATGTTTAAAGCAGGGTTGGGTTGTAAAACAACATCCACAGTGTTCAATTTAAAGTCCAGATCTAAATCCACCAGAAAATATGTGACAAGTTAAAAGTGCTTCTCACAAATGCTCTCCCTCAAATCACACTGTGATTGAACTATTTTGCGAAGAAGAATGGGTGAAGAATCTCCAGATGTACAGAGCTGGTAGAGACATACCTCCAGAAAACGCACAGGGATACTTACAAAGCAGGTTCGACAAAGTATCGATTCATGGAGGCCGGATACAACGAGACTCCACATTTCTCTGACTCTTGGTCATGAAGATTTTAGAAAACCATGTATCCTTTTCCCACATTGACAGTGTTGAAATATACAAGGGGTATTAATCGTTTGTAAGGCACGGTAAATGAATACAAAGGTAACACTTTGATCTCCAGAAGACAGTGGGAAGAAATTGTTTTAGTTTCTTATGCACCACTGTGCGAACCAGATAATTGCTTAACTGTTAGATAAGCTCATTAGGAAGGCCAGCTCCGTCCTAGGATGCCTCCTTAACCCAGTGCAGGTGGTGGGAAACAAAAGGACTCTAGCTAAAATAATATCACTGATGGACGTTTCCCACCCAATGCATGAAGCTGTTGCTGAACTGCAGAGCTCCTTCAGTGACAGACTGCTGCACCATAGGTGCACAAAAGAGCGTTATCATATGCCCTTCCTTCCAGCAGCTATTAGACTCTGTGACCATTACTGCTCCCAAGAAACTCAAGCGTTTACGTCCCTGCTGTTATTTCCACATCCCTGTGTCAGCTCCTGGTTCTTTTGGACTCTTGCTTTTGTTGTTTTTTAGTGTTGAATTCTTATTTTCCACTTATCCTAGTTTATTTCTTGTTTGTCTAGTTCTTAGGTTGAATATTTCAGTTTATTTTAGATTATGTTTATTCTCTGGTGTATTGATTAGATCAGTCTTGTTTCTGTTTTACTTAGTACACTCTTTAGTTATCCTCTGCTTCTGTTAGATTTTGCTTCTGTCATTTCTTTGTATTGATTTCCTGTTCTCCCCAGTCTAGTTTGTCCAGTGCTTAGTTTGAGTATTTCAATTACTTTTAGATTATGTTGATCATTTCAGACTTTTCTTAGTCATCCCAGTTATTTCCTTACATCCAGTTTTTTCCTTGTATCTTGTCATCCTGTATTTCTTATATTTATTAGATTAGCCATGTTTCAGTTCACTTTATTACAGACTTTAATTATTTCCCTGTGTCTGGTTGTCCTTAGTTACATGTAGATTCTTTTCCTTGCTTCCGTGTTGCTCTCTCTCACCCCCTGCTGCTATTCTCTGTCCTCAGTCTCCTCTCTAGTTAATTCCCCACACCTGCTTTCATCCAGTCACCAGCCCCAGTCTTTGTTCCAGCATTCACTTCCCCAGTATTTAAGCTCCTCTCCCACTCATTGCTGGTTCCTTCCATTTATTACAAGTTATTCCTCCTGTTAGCTTGTTATTTTACCTGTCTCCTTGCCTGATTCCTTCCCTGTTCTGCTCCTCATTTGCTCTGTGTATTCATGTTTTGTTTAGCTCTGGCTTCCTGTGTCCTTCAGTATTTTTGCAAGTTTTTATTTTTTCAATAAATCTTCAACTGCTACTTGCTGGATCTGTGTTTTGGTTCAAAACAACCAACCACACATTATGACACCCTGTTTTTTTTACTTCTTGTCAATAGTCTGCTGTGGTTTTTTGCATACAAAGATATATATACACTCTTTTTACTACTCAGTTGCACATTTCCTTGAATCTAAGTATGCCATTTTAATAACTTCAGAGTGCAGTAACTTTAGTGTACAGCATGTTTTTCTTACTGTTTTTATATTTTTATTTGTGTAAATCTAAATGCTTTAACATGCCTATCACTTTATGGATGGTACACCTGAATTTCCCCTCTGAGGGACAATAAAAGGGTATTTTTGTACGATTCCATTCAATACTTGACTGTCACATATACAAAGTTTTACTCTGAGAGTCAGTGGCCTGGCCTGCTGTGGCCATAAACTACACTTACAAAGAATCTGTTGGTGACAGGTTGTTCACGATTATTTTTAAATGCATAGGTAATATCTTTATTGAAATTAAAAACTTTACCATTTAGACCATAAAATACAGATTTTACATCTACTTGACAGACCCTACTAAAACTTTCAGATAACAAGTAAACATATACTTGTAAACATTGAAGCATTATTGTGGCATATGTCATCATAGTTTTTGTCTGACTCAAATTCAGGCTTGGATGTTTAGAATTCATCAGGTAAGGATGTGGCCCCAGATCCAAAGTGCTCATACATATCACTCATTGTTATATTCCCGTAAAGCTGTTGGATCTTCTCTCGTAAAAGGTCCCGTTCTCTTTCCAGCGCCTGATACTTCACCAGCCACATGAGCAGGTTGTTGCAGCAGAAAGAGAGCTGGGTTGAATTCTGCTGCAGCTGCTCATTCTGGCACAAGCCCGTGACCAAGGAGCTGTTGAAAGCGAACGGGTCGACATCGGCTTTTGTGTGAACTGAAACAAAATGAAAAATTGGTGGAACATCATGCAGTCATGGTGTCTTGAAGTTGCACTAAGTTTCTTTTTGTGGCAGAACTTACAGGCAAGTCGGAGGGAGAGATTGAGAGCGGCTTGTATGATGCACAACAATGCTAAAGTTAAAAGTCCCAATCTGAAGAGTCTTCTCTCTGTGAACACAAAATACACACAGAGGTACAACTCGGTAAATTAAAATATTTTTTAAATGTTTTAATTTATTTAAGTGATCAGCTTCACATTTTGAATTGAATTACTTAAATGGATTATAAAATAGAAATACAGTGCATCTGGAAAATATTCACAACACTTCACTTTTTCCACATTTTCTTATGTTATAGCCTTATACCAACTGTATTAAATTAATCGGAAGCGAAAAAAGTATAACTAAGGGCGTGTTTTGTCACTAAGAGTATATTTTGAATGTTCAGTTTCAAATAGCTGTAAGTCATAATTATCAAAATTTACAGAAAAAAACAGTTGAGATAAACGTTGTGTCATAATAACTGAATCTATATATAGGTTTCTCTTTTAGAACTGAATTGGTGAAATAAACTAACTTCTTAAATTCACAGAGATGAACAAGTTTATACACAGTACATATAATGCTCTACAATTTAGAATAAAAACTACAGTATATACAACCATGTTAAAACAATGGTTAAAAAGATATTTCTTGCTAAAAATGTATTTGAAATTAAGTTCTTTAACTGTACCTGAGCAGCAAATGCTGCCATTGTAAAGTATTTCATAAAATACAAATATATGAACTGCTTTTCCTTTTGCATTTTACATATACTCATGCTCTCACCTGATTTTTCAGCTCCAGCAACAGGTGTGTTGGTTGCCTTGAACCCCTGAAGCTCATATGTATTGATGTAGACAGAGAGCTCCAAATCCTCAGCCATGATAATTTACCCAAAGTGAGAAAGTCAGAATTTTAATTTTGACCCTGCTCTGTGTGATGTTTGAGTTTTTATGACTTCCTTCATATGTTGCTGAAAGGAAGGAAGTTGGTTATTTTGCCTAACCTCTGTCTCGCCACCTCTGTCTCGCCACCCACACACAACATTGAGAAAACGGTTAAACCAACTACTTCACAGCCTTAACATCACATTGTAAGGGATTAAAAAGTAGAATTTAAAAGCTTGGCATCTTGACGTAGTTTAGTGACAAACTAAGTAGGAAAATGTTTGTTCCGTTCAGAAACAAATCTGTCAGATTATTGATTATTGCGTCTTATCTTGGTTGCGTCTTATCTCTGTGTTGTGATCTCAGACCACACCAAAGTCTTTAGCTTTTTCAAAATAGATTTTGTCTTTTTTGGTCTTAAGTTTAAGTTCAATAATGGTTGTCATTCTTTTTTTGTAGGGATATTATGTTATCAGACTAATGACAGCGGGATTACTGTCCCACTCCATGGAGTTCCCTGGTCGAAAAAAATCAAGCTGGTTTTCCCTGCTTCATTCACTGCTTTGCCACAAGTGTCAACCTCCACCAAGTGTCAGCCTTTGGTGGTGGAGGGGGTGCTGCAAAGTCAATGAGTCGATGCAGTCAGCTGGGCTTCCTTGGGTCAGTAACTTTTTACCAATTGGCATTATAAACTAAATATGATCATATTGTACTATAACTAGGATTGAACTTGAATGCATATAACTGAATCTGAATATGTCTTTGTAATTAGGTTGTATTGAACTGAACTGAACCCAAACGTTCACATCCACTATATAAAACACATTACTTTTTTTTTCTCCTTGCCTGACATTAAAACACACTAAACATTTCCTGTTTTATGCCAGCTAGGATTACCAAAATTATTTATTTGCTTAATCCCAAGTCATTTATTTTTTATTTTCTTTAAATACACCAAAGAAAAGATGGCTAAATGTCTCTTTTGGTGTCATCTGTCTAAAGGATGTTCTTAGGTTTTGTGGTTTGTTCAGATGCGAGTTATCCTGCAATATTCTTAGATTGAAGTAACTTTTCTACAATGGTCTTTTTTTAACTGTACTATCATGAACTTAAGAATTTCGCATCTTGTTTTTTATTTTTGTAGTATCTATAAGCATTGCATGGTCTGACCTTACTCTTGAGAAGATAAGCAGCTGAGTGTTATTTTACACTTATAGACAATCATTCATACTGTGGAATAATGACAACAATGTTTAGAAATGACCTGAACACATTTTCCATATTTGTGGACAAGTCATTGCTGATGTCTTTTCACATCAGCATAATGTTTAAACACACCTGTATGCATCAGACCAGCAAACTCCTGAAACTCCAGCAACGATGGAATAATAACTTTTCACATCATGTAGCACTTTTTTTTATTTATACTATATACATAATAGTTTTTATCCATTCAAGTGATTAAACAACAGTAGTGGGGTTTTTTATATAGGCATAATGGCTTTCTGCCCAGGATGGCAAGGCTTGGTGGAGACACATTGGTGCAATAAAAAAAGAAGAAAAATGATGTTATTTGTTGCCTCAAGAAGTTTTCTATTGCTAATGGGCGAATGCTTTTCCACAGAAATAACACTGTAATTGCCATCTGATTTGCAAGTTATGATCTGGTGCTCAATTAAAAGGCTAGTTTCATTTTTTAAGGCTTTTTGTCTGCATTTGATCATCCCTCATTCAAAATCTTCCACATTTAGGCAAAGCATACCTCCACTGAGTAATGCTAAGCTGAAGAAGGATTGTTCAAAACACAATTTGACTTCAACTTTCTATTTCTTTTAGTAATGTTTTAATATCCAGTCTTGATTTAACATGTCTAAATCCTTCTGTGTGATGTATTGACAGGATGTATAAGAGACTATAAACAACGATTTCACATTCAGAGAACTATTTTCAGTTGCACCCTTATTACATCATGTAATGTTGTAATGTTCAATCAAATACTTAGCTATAACTACCTTCAAGCATCTACAGGGAGTTCAAACATCTTTCAGCTTTGGTATTAATATAAAACAACAAACATATGAATTTCACATGTCCTAAGGCTCCTCCTAACTCCCGTGTCTGTTCATCTTACATTTATGTATGATCTCTGATCCGCCCAATTTAATATTTTTTCCCCAGAGGTGAAATCCATGGAAGGAAGATATTAATATGTCACCTGAGCATGCTGCAACATTCAAAGCAACCATTTTATCATTTCAAATTAAAGCCTTGGCTATGCAAATGATACAGAGTGGTGACAATGCTGCACCACTCCCATATCCTAACAAGCACAGGGAAGTGATACATGATAGAGATGTGGAGTTTGGTGAGATAATGGAAGCGCTTCACAGTGCAGAGGTGGATTACAGGAGGCAACAGTGCATTCTAGAGGACAGAGAGGGAAATCACAGGGAAAGTTTAAAGAATGTGCTTTTAATGGTGCAAGTTTGAATAGTTGGAAGTGTTCACAAATAAAATCTGAAAGGTGTGTACTCAGTCCCTTTTACTTTAATACTCCAAAAGAAAAATTCAATGGAACCGATTACCCTTAGTAATTTCCTTGTTAGCAATCTTCAGAATACATACAGGTGTTTTGTGAAGGCCTCAGAGGTTTGTTAGAGAACATTAGTGAACAAACAGCATCACAAACACCAGGGAACACAGCAGACAAGTGAGGGATAACCTTGTGAAGATGTTTAAAGCAGAGTGAAGTTATAAAGCTAAATTTCAAGCTTCAGTTCATCATCTATAAAAGAAAAAAAAGTGAATGGTAGCCATGCCTTACCTAACCTGCTAAGTCATAGATGTCCACCTAAATTGACAGGCTATTCAAGATGAGCATTAATCAAAAAGTACCCAAGAGGCCCATGGCAAGTCTTGTTTGCAGTTTGCTACAAGCCATGTAAAAGACACAGCAAACACATGCAAGAAGGTTCTCTGGTCAGATGACAACAAAATGTAACTTTTTGGTTTATATGGAAAACCCTATGCGTGATGGAAAACCAACTGTACGAACTGTACATCACCCTGAACACACCACCACCATGGTGAAACATGGGGTGGCTGTGTCATGCTTCATCAACAAAATAAAGCCAGAGCCACAATGGGAAATTTAAGATGAAAGTATATGCATGTGTTAGAATGGTCCAGTCAAAGTCCAGGCCTAAATCCAATTGAGAATCTGTGGCAAGATTTGATAATTAATTTTCACAGATGCTCTCCACTCAGTCTGACTGAGTTTGGGCCTTTTTTGCAAAAAAAAAAAAAAAAAAAAAAAAAAAAAAAACCCGACTGTAACAGCAGAGAAAGGTGGTTTTACAAAGCATTGGTCTAACATCAAATTGCAATAAAATACAATGAAGTTTGTTGTTGTAATGTGACAAAGTTCAAGTTGTCAGGATACTTTTCCAAGTCACTGTGAATAAATTACAACTGAGATGGTTTAGATGGTTAAAGAAAGGAGTTTGTTTTTGCTTACTTGAGGAAAGGCAACTGTTACGAGATAGGACCCATTTTAATTTGCAGCAGATTATGTAATGTTTGTCAAGATTCAATTTAGGCTTAACCCCCAAACCCACATGCTAACAGACATTTTTTCCATGAGAATAACACCATAACAAATAATGGGACAAGATTTTAGCGAATGTGGTTTGGAAAGATAAGAGCATATCTCTTGTGCTGTACAGTATTTATTGCTTTTGTCCATCCATGCAGCAAAACAATCCCAAAACCAGAACCACACACATGAAATACCTCCACACATGGTCACTGCACACATTCACCAGAAAAAGAAACACACCATTCATGCTTTCATCCCCTTTATCACAATTCCACGTCATGCACCCATGCACACACGTTCGCATTCAATTATGTGAATTCAGACAAACTCATGCACAAAGACCCATACATGCATCCATCTGCATGCAAACAGGTATTTTTTATTGCATGTTTGAAAAGGTGTTGGTGGAGTTTCTAAAAATAAAATATTAATGAAGTTAACTGACAACAACAAGAAGCAAATGTTCTCTGTGTGCATAGAGACTGTGCTGTCAAACGGGTTTTGGTTCAGTACAGCTAGAAGGAAAATTATCCCAACATAGAAAAAATATTATTTAATGTAATATGAACAGATCTCTCCAATAGTTCGTTTTTTTAAAGATGTTCAACTTTCCTCTGTTGCACGATGGCACCAGTGGTGTGGTCAGTGTGGAAGAGGTCATTCTGAACAAAAAGGCTTTGTCTGCGATTAAGTCATGCAGGATGACCAGAGATCCATCTTTGCAGAAGGAAATGAGCCAGATGTGACATGTTGTTTCTCATTAGTGGCATACAGCTCACTTTTTTTCCCCCTTTTGTTAAAAGAAAAACTCTCAGCTTTGAACGCATATGTGACAGCTGGAGATGAGTACTCTGCTAAGTGGAGGAAAATAAATCAAAGCACTTTCCATCTTTTTGTAATGATTTGTCTAATTCTTGTCTGCCGTGTCCATGGAGGAGGAGAAGAGAAAGAGGAATAGAAGGAGGGGGAATTGAGGATGGGGAAGATATTGAGGAGAGGTGGGAACAGAGCAAGTCAGAGAGATGGTAGGGAGGGAACTGTGTCTTTAGACCAGCTGCACAGCAAATCTGTTTATTCTGCACAATTTGGCATCAAACACAACAGACTGCTGAGTGCTTGCTTCTGCTTGTGGCGCCCCATTAAAATGGAATTTATTGCTGCCTTAAGAGTAAGTCCAAATTACACATTTTCACCTCTCTGCTCCATTCCTCATTTGCACTTATTCTTTTTCTCCATCTGTGGTGATGTCTTGTAGTTTTAGCCCCCCCCCCCACCCCCCAACATAGTTCTGGCTGCAACTGTCAGAGGACTTGTCAGGGCTGCTTATTACAGGCCGATGCAGGCAGTCGTGCCTTCATACAAGTCACCCATCAGTATCATCTCTACTGTCACCTAAATGCCACTCAGGCTGAGACTATGGTGTGCCATATGAGACCACCGTTTGAAATGAAACTGTGCATCTATGAATGTGGTGGTATCTCATGCTTACACTAAGCCAATCCTATGACTTCCATTTATCCATTACCCGTATTTGTGAAATAAAGGGACAATTATAAATTATTTTCCAAATGTTTTTTACAGCTAAAAATCTGAAAAGTATGGCATGCATGTGTATTCAGCCTGCCTGAGTTATATTTGGTAAAACCAATATCACTGCAATTTCAGCAGCAAGTTGTTTGGAGGATGTTTCTTCAGACTTTACACATTTAGTGACTGAGATTTTTGCCCATTTTTTCTTGCACAGTTCCTCAAGATCAGGTTGGATAAAGAACATTTATACACATCAATTGTAATCACTTGCCACAGATTCTTAACTAGATTTAGGTTTGGACTTTGACTTGGCCATTCTAACACATGAATATGCTTTAATCTGCATGTTTAGGGTCTTTGTCCCGCACCCACCCCATTTTCAGGTCTTTGCCAACCTAACATTTTTTCTTCTAGGACTTTTCCTGTATTTATCACTATCCTTCTTCCCATCAGCTCTCACCAGCTTCCCTGTCCTTACTGAAGTAAAGCTTCCCCACAGCATGAAGTTGTCACTACCATATTTCATGGTGGGGATAATGTGTTTAGACAGGCGTGCAGTGTTAATTTTTTTTTTTTTTTTTTTTTTTTTTTTTTTGGACACATACAATGGTTTTTTCCATGTTGCTTTAAAAAGTTTAAATTTCAAATTTAGTCTCATCTGACCAGATCATCTTCTTCCACATGTTGATTGTTTCCCCTACATGGCTTGAGGCAAACTTTGGATGGGGGGTGTTTGTGGCTTCCTTTCAACCATTCAGCCAGATTTTCAGATGACATGTATCTCAAGATGTTCAAAGCTTGAGATATTGTCTTATAACCTAACTCTGCTTTGAATTTCTCCACAACTTCATCTTGGACTTGTCTGCTGTCTTGTCTGCTTTTTGGTTTTCATGATGCAGCTTATTCACAAATGTTCTTTACCAAACCTCATGGACTTTAACAGAATAGCTGTATGTATACTGAGATTCAGTACACAGAGATGGACTTTGCTTACTACTTACTTACTTCTAAAGGCAATTGCTTGCACTAGATTTTATTTAGGGGTATCAGAGTAAAGGGGCTTGAATACATAGGCACACCACTATGTATCATTTTCCTTCTACTTCACATTAATGACAAAACTGATAAAAATCAAGGGTTGTAAAGACTGGTGCAAGGCATTGTAATTAGGCAGTTTGACAACCATTTATTTTACAAGCGTAACCAAAACTTTTGGTGTAAAGAGAGTATGAACTCTGGGCCCACATCTCGCCCCATAAATCTCCTCAGCCATGATGAATTCATATTTAATGACCACAGCCATCGTCTGGGAAGGAGGAGCATTCTTTCATTATTGCCTCTTTCCCCTGCTGCTTGGTCGAGATAATTGATTTCTCTGTGGTAACAAGGTATCGACTATCTGCGGCAGCCAGCTAAGACGGCGGTTCGATTCAAAGGAGGGGCGGAGGGGGAAAAAAAGAGTGGAACGACAGATGAAACTGAGAAAAGAGAGCAAGACCACTGAAAGCTAACAAGGCATACAATTATCTACAGTTTAGAAATACTCACAGGTTTGAGGTGTGTATAGATCAGGCAAGACTTTTTGTCTTTTTTCCAAAGTTTTAGGGGTAAGTGTGGTTTGGTTTATTTCACCTGTTGACCTATGTTGAGTGATCAGTGTCAAATGCAACTGAGATGACTCACATCTCATCTGTTCTTACTGAAGACATGTGTTCAAACAACAACCTACCAAAGATACATCCAAGATCTGAAATATGTAAGATAAATATTTGTAGAGCTAAATAAGTGTGAGCTGTCATTTGATTTATAAACTGTATTTTATGTTGTTTGCAGAAGTTCAGTGTCAGCTTAGTGCATGATCGCTTTCAAATCAGTGGAGTCATAACTGGTGTAAACCTTTTTGGGGACCCTTGAACTGAAATATGATGATTTTTACAGAACAAATGAGATTTGCAATGTTTCCACACAAAGATAAGAGATTGGTGACTGCTGTGGGGGTGCAGTTAAGACCCATTTTGCACACGTTTGTCTTTTTTTCCTGAGGCCCATTTATTGTATATCTTCTTTCACAAAATGGTGGGTTCATACAGCTGCAAACAGCCTTCACAAGCCCATTTTTATTCTTGCTCTGGCTGTTTATAAATCATCAATTAAGCCAGTTATCTCCAAATCACACAAGAGCTTTCAAAAATCAGGCTGACATGAAGCTACCAAAGAAGGTAAAGAGTGAAACCCAGAAGAGGTTCTAAATAGTGGAGTATGAAACCTTGTCAGTTCAATTTTTTTTAAACTTCAATGAAATTAAAGGGATGGTGACCCATGCAATACACTCTCATTTCAAAATCCTGCACCAGGACACATGGCTGCATTGCAGTCCCAGTGTGTACTTGCCCTAACTCTTTCAGACAGCTGGTTGCACTGACTCATTGTCATTAAAAAGCCTTGAACTACGAACCTGGCTAACCCTTACATAAGTCAGCTGCTACCGAGCTATGACTACAACACTTGGTCACTCAGACCAACAGACGACAACACTTAACAGCGGTGGCTGGATTCAACCCACTTGCCATTTCGGTTCTGTCAGAAAACACTCTGAGATGTCTAAAGGGCTGTCAAACTCCCGTTTAGCCTGACCAACAGCCTTAAAATCTTTTTTTTTTTCCCCTGTTTCATCAAATTCTTCAACTCTCCCACTCAGAGAAAGGAATTGCAACTGAAGCAACAGAAAACAGAGGGAAGGGGGAACATTAGGTATTAAATCTGATAAAAACTGATAAGTACCTACACCATAATGGATTCTCCCTATGTATTATGGTGGTGTATCTCTACTGGAATCTTAATCAATAAACTAACTAACTAACTAACTAATTAACTAACATCCCTCCATTCATCAAGAATCAGGGATAAACAATACTAAGACACTTATCTGTTCAAATCGGCCCTAACAGCCATTTTTCTGCTGCACATTTCGAGCAATTGTGCTGCATCATAAAAAGAGGAATTATTCTGGTCAGATTTTACTTTTAATAATTAAATGATCAGGTGGGAGGCTTCAAATTACACTTATTGAGCTGGTATCTCTGTGATGCTGCCAGTGTTTGCCCTGAACTCAAGCAGACACCCAGTTCAAGCTCCACAGCAACAGCTTGACATATATACAGTGTAATTTCAATGAAGTCAATAGCTGCAATAATTAACTTTATGACTCGGGTAATTATTGATTGCATTCAGGATCCAAAGAAGGTGCTTGCTCTGATCTCCTCTTTGGCACATCTGCCTGTAGTTCACTGTATAAATAGAGGAATTAAGCGAAGCTCTTGTTGTTACACGTTTACCAGCTTACATTGTAATTTATTTAAGAGCTCTTAATTGGACTAGTTACTCATTTGGCCCTCACTGGTCCCACAGCAGAACGGAGCTCGATCACTGCACGCTGGGGCATGCTGGAATATGGAGCTACAGAGACACACTGTACACAGCCAGCTGTTTGATGTCTGCAGCATGCCAGCGTATGCTGTACCACACAGCATAAATAAACACAAAAATCCCCTGGTGAGAGGACAGATCGACACACAGGAGACCTTATTTCAGGCTAATCAACTATTAATGTTGATTTGAAATTCAGTTTCTTTTTTTTTTTTTTTGGTGCAGGCTCTTCTCTGCAGTTATTCCTGGCTGAATGGGTGTTTTAAGCAGGAAGAAAGAAAGCGAGAACAGACTCATTTGGATGAAACTGCGCCCCATATTTTCAACATCACATCTCCATGCACACATGCTTGCACGCTAGCCCCAAACAGCTGGACTTAGATCTCAGAGGACCAAATGGGTTGCTATGGCTCTGTATTAAATGAGGCCACATAAATGTATGTCAGTGGGTTCTGCCTGGCTTAGCACTCTGCACAATAAGTGCTAATGGAATAACTATAAGATGTATAAATGATCCTTGCTTTAATTCATAATAATGTCGGACCTCATCGCCTGCCCATTCAGCCCAATAGATTATGGAAATAGCTCTAATGACTATTGGAACAATGAGCTGAAAGGCATTATCATTCAGGGACACGTCAGCTTTGGAATAGCTAGGACTGTGCTTTTGCCCTTTCACTGAAGATCTGAAATACCAATGGCTTGCATTCAATTAAAAGAAGAGAAATGAAGAATTACACCCAGGCTTCATGGAACATTAATAACACACTTTAATGTGGTAATAATTATCTGCGTCAAAAGGTGCAAAAGCCTTTTGTTCAGGTTGAATTATATTAAATAAAAACTAACATCTCCTATTGTGTATACTGAGACAGCCTTAAATCTGAAAGCTGCCTCCCCCAACAGACCTATTTCATGCATGAAGACAAAGAAACAGGATTATAATATTTATTTTTAGCTTATGGATGCAGAAACAAATGAATATTAACATTCAGCTGTGAGATCTTTGGTAAAAGTTATTCCCTTAAACAATGTCAAAAATGAATAAATGCATAAAAAGGGAATAAAATATTTGCAAAACACCACTATGCAATCAGGGTCTCACATCTAATATAAGTTGATTTAGTTTTGAGTTGCTTTTATGTATTACGTATGCTAAACATCCCTACAACACGTTGAGGAGAAAATAAAAGCTGCATGGAGAGGATGTTTTTCATGCAGAATAACCCCCACCCCCCACATATATAGCATAACACTTTAGTTAAATATGTATGCAAATAAATTTGATGTCAAACAGAGAAGATGGAGGTTTCACTTTAAGCGCAAATGAGTGTGAGGCTTTGATTTGCAGAAAAATACCTATGAAAGTAACTCTGAGTGGTTATGTGCAGAATAAATACAGTAAATCCAATTCAGCGCTGAAGGATTGGATATCTATACTGGTGCAACAGCACCCTCTAGTGATCCAGGTTACCAAGAAGAAAACGGCATGTCATTATTAGAAAATTATAGCATCAGTAACTGATCTAGAAATAAAAGTTATGATTGTTTATGCAGCAAAACACATCAACAAAGAAAAACACAAGGTGTTACATATTTAATAAAAAGAAAAGATACACTGGCCAATAACAAAATCCGTTCCTCATTCATTTTTTTAGCTGTGTATTTGATGTGTGCTGGTTTGATGTGGTTACAACCACACAATCACAGACATTCATCAGCAAACACAGTTTCTCAACATCTCACAAAAAACAAATAATAATAATAATAATAACAATAATAATAATTAAAAAAAAAAAAATAATAATAATAATAATAATAATTAAAAAATCACTGGTCTAATTAATTTGTAATTATGGAAACGTCAAGTCTTTAATAACCAAGCACCCATTTTAAACAGAGAAGATATCAGATTTTTTTTTAGCAATAAAATATTAGTGATCAAAACTAAAGACTAAAAGTTAGTCAAATTATATTTTTGAAAGAAAAAAAAAAAACAACTATGTGGAAAGTTATAAAACTAAAAAAGAAATAAAACAGAATTGTCACATTATACGATTGCACAGTAATTCCCCTACATGATTAGAGAAAAGTATACTTTGTTTCTGCAGTCAGTAACATCCAAATACATCAAAACTTTTTGGCTTTTGTGCCTTTACTTCAGCTGCGGGGAAGCGAAGAAGCTTCCCTGGCGGTTAGAGGCAGATGTGGCTTTGCTCTTGCTCCCAAATCTAAGAGGAAGAGGTCAGAGTTAAAAAGAGGGTAGGCAACATTTGCAGTTTAGTATTAAAAATAAATAATGTAGTGAGGTACTGCACAAGAAAAAAAAATTAATACTACGAATAAATGTCAGCTGTTTTTGGTTCAGTGCAAATAATGAAACTGTTTAGCTTTAAGAAAATTCAGGAATTATGCAATAATAGTTCACAGAACTTGTAAACTCAAATATACTATTAGATCATAAAAAAGGTCAGTTATGTTTTAAACCTTTCCACATTTTTCCAACTTACAACCACAAACTGCAAAGTGACTTATGTGATAGACCAACATAAAGTAATACATCATTGTGGAGAAGAAGAGAAAGAATCTGGAAAGAGCTGCATTCATATGTATTCAACCCCTTTACTCTGATACCCCTAAATAAAATCCAGTGCAACCAGCTGAACCTTTTGGTCTGGATGCAAAACACCATGTGTGATGGAAAACATCTCATCCTGACCATTGCAGCTATCTACAGGGAACAGCTCAGAGTTGATGGAAGATGAATACAGCCGAATACCAGGCAATAGTGGCAGAAAACAAACCTGACTTTACAATGGAATTGTTTATATGAAAGCATATGTATTTGTTCCAGTCCAAAGTCTAGACCTAAATCCATTTGAGGATGTGTGGAAAGACTGTTTGCAGACACTCTTCAGCCAATCTGACTGAGCTTGAGATGTTTTGCAAAGAGGAATGGCCAAAATGCTTAGTTTCTAGATGAGTAAATCTGGTCGTGACATTCCCCAACAGAGTTGCAGCTGTAATAGGACTGAAAAGTATTTCTAGATAGGGCTTCTAAATACAAATGCACCCCACACTTTCCAGATTTTTATTTATTATAACTTTTAAAACCCATATATCATTTTACTTTCACTGTACAATTAAGTATTAAATAAGGACATCGACATTTGTGACTGAAATGTCACAAATGTCTGCCAGGCAATGTTTTTTGGCAGTAATTTTTCCAAGAGGAAAAACAATGTATTCTCTGTGTGTAAAAGAGTATGCGTGCTTACATGGCGGTACTGGTGAGGGTCTGCATCACCCGTTGAGACAGTGAGCTGGAGGATGGCGTTTTGGACAGCATCTGGTGTTCTGGAGTTGTTACTGGTCCCAGTATGCTCACTGGAAATTAAAACAACAAAGAGTAAGAACTGGTGTCAGTAACAAAGACCAACTCTCTGCATAGCACAGAGAAAACTGGTGTTGAAGCCTTAGAGCTTGACTGTGGTTTTGTGAGTTGGTTTGCATGCTGATTGTGCTGAGGAAGTGAAAACAAGAACATGAAAAGCTTACTTGATGAATTTATAGCTGCTTTGTGCTGTCCCAAAAACTAGGCGGAAACGAAGGTTCCCACACTTTGCAATACGTAGCTTTTAAATTTAAAAAAAGGCATTCTCTTTTTTGTAAACAAATCATTTTTTCATTAGAATTTGGCCAGGTGTGAGTCAACATGCTCTTTTTAATGTCTCTGTTCTATTTTCTGAGTGTTTATGTTTGTCTTACTTTTAGGTCTTGTGTGCAGTACTTTAGGCAAACTTGCTGTTTTTTAAAATGTTTTTCAAAAATTGGATTTGGATCTTTTCATGTTTGTGAAAACTGCCAAAACTCAGGAAAGCAAGGAACATTTGACACAATATAAGCTAAATGGAATGTATATGAAAGGAACTACACTGAAGAGCCAGGTACTCATAACTTCAGATAAACTAAACTAGTAGATTATATTTTACCAATTGCATACTAAATTGTGAAAAAAAAAAAAAAAAGTCCAAATCTGGTAAGCTAAAATCTCTCAAAACTAAAGAGTCGTGTGCCTTTTCTTTTTTTTTTTTTTTTAGATGTTCCCATATTCCTCATCAATGTGCAGTGATCCACCTTTTTGGTTCGGCGTGTCAGTGTTCTGAGCAGTCTCCATGCCTTCGTTATCGGGATGGGCAAACCGGCTCCAGTAGCTCCCAGGAATACTCAGCAGGCGCTCTACAATCTATGGAAATCGACAATAAGCTGCTTTTTCAATCCCAAAACTATCTGAGGGTCACAACCAAACCAAAAGCAAAAATACACATTACCTCAAGTACAACCCTTCTAAACTAAAGAATAAGGTTCTGAGTATAGTTATTGCCCATTCACTTTACCCTTGGTTGTCTGCTTGTGTCATGGAGAATGGTCATGGGGTCTGGGTCAGGAACAGCATGACCCACCAGGGTGGGCCCAAAGACCCTGGCCAGGTTGTTCACGTCCATCTTAGTGTCCACACTTTGAGACACCCTAGAGATTAAATATGCAGATTCTGGTAAATGTATCGTTAGTTATCACTTCGGTTTGTGCTAACTGACTAAATGAAGCTTTGCACGCTGCTGAAACTCAAAAGATTAAAATTACTTGAGCAGGTGAATCATCAGACAAGCCAGTGTGTCTCGGTTAGGAGGAGGCAGATCACTGATGGCCTGATACAACAGCGCAAGACTGTTGCCATCGTCCTGTATTTCTACAGAGAAGGACACAAACAGTTCTCTTCAACTGCTAACCAGATACGGCAACCAGCCAGTTACTGTTGAAAATCTCAAAAACTCACCGGCTGCTTCCATGAAAACTTTGTTGAGACGAAAGGTGAGAAGTGGCTCGGGCAGATTTCTGAGGAAATCTTTGAGGACACCTGTGATGACATTGATGTCCTCGACTTTATTAAGAGGAGGCAGGGTCTTGCCTCGGATGAGCTTCTCCTTCAGCTCCTTCACCTGACGCTCATGGCCAGAGACTCTGTAAAGGCCGACCTGCAGCAGCGGGAAAACTAGCTGTATATCAACTTGCATTGCGTTCAACCTGCGATACCGTAACAGCACTCAGGACCAACAGGAGAGGAATCATTGCTATCGGGAGAAAATTACAGTGGATCTGGAAGCTATTCAGTGCTCAACTTTTTCCTCACTTTATGTTACAACCTGATTGCAAAACAGGTGAAAATTATTTTTCTCCTCAAAAATTCTAAATGCAAAACTCCATAATGACAAAGTGAAATTTGTCCCCAAGTATTTCCAGCTTTTGCTATGACACTCTTTCAGGTGTATCTTGTTTCCACCAAATTTACCTGGGGGTAAATTCAGTTCATCTAACATAATTTTTAATACAACATAAGAATAGTCCTCGTTTTTCCAAAATCCCTTTTTTATCCAGTGGGTAATGTGATAAAGAATATAGTCTGGAAACTAAAGGACAACATTGGATTTATTCACCTATCTAATGTCAGAATACAAATTCTCTGGTCCTATGAGCTTAAAATCCAAGCATCACGTCTGGAGAAAAAACTACTCATCACCGTGGTAACACAGTCCCTACTTTGAGACATGGTGGCATCAGCATCATTTTGTGGGGATGTTTTTCTCCATAGGGGGTAAGAAGACAGCAGCCAAATACAGAGAGATTCTTCAAGAAAACCTGCTCTGGAACTAGGATTAAAGCAACAAATTATCTTCATACACTTAAATCCAACTAAACATCTCTGGAAAGACTTAAGAACGATCGCAAAAAAATAATAATTAAAAAAATGCGCTTCAACAATATACTGAGCAAAGGATGAATCCTTTCTCATTTTTATTCACTTTTCAAAAATGAGAAATTAACCTTTTTTATCATAATGATGATTTGTGTGTTGAGAATTTTAGGGAAGTTATGGTATAAAATGGATTACCCTAATTTAAAGTGAGAAAAATTGAAATGCTGGGAATACTTTCCAGATGCAATGTAGTGCGAAGCACTGAAGGTGACAAGTACAAAAGCAAAAAAAAAAATTTAAACCTGTCTGACCTCATGAAGGCCTCTGCGTTCAATCTCTTTAATGCAGAAGATAACCAAGGCTGGTATCCTTGGGGAGGTGGTCGGAACAAAGTCAGCCAGAGTAGCCTGCACAGAAATGACATCTTTTAATGAGTACATAACCTGAAAATACCTGTCAGAGTTCATTTATCAAATCAGTCTGTATTTATATACAGTATCACATAAACTTTATCAGACTTTGCTTTAAGAGTGAGGTATAAAATAATAGGAATTGACAGACCACATAAAATATCAGATATGAAAATAAAAATACTGCAATAAACTTCCAAGATGCCCTTCTCAGCTGGAATTAAAAGCCAGGAAAAAGACATGGGTTTTGACACAGGTTGTAAAATGCGCAGCTCTCAACGGCAAATTTAGGTTGTTCCACGCAGATTTGGATCCACAACCAAAGAGGCTCCTTGATCTTTGGTTTAGAGCCTGGATCTGTAAATGTTCAAGAGTATCTGTCTGGGGATCTCAGCACTCCAACTGGAGTGGGATGGTGTAGAAGTTCGGACTGATACGGTTGTGCCGTTCCATTTAGTCTAGAGAAAGAAGGAAATCAACAGCTTGACCGAGTCTGACTGGTGATGAGTCAGTTGGAAACCCCCCCAAAAAATCTGTTTTCTGGTCAGTGAACCCACCGCAAGCAGGATCTGGTCACGCTCCCATTAACATTATTTGGTGTGGAAGTTATTCCTGAGAGAATACTCAAAGTTAGCTGTTTTCACTGTCAGCGAGGAGTTTATGGAAAAAGTCAGAAGAAGCACAAAGATTGCAAGAAGCTAGAAAAGCAAGTCCTTTTCTGCCAAGGCATGTCAGATGTTCAATCAGGCTGCTGGTCAAGGTGTATTTTTTCAGTTTTTGTTGTTTAGTACATGACTTTTTTTGTTTAAAAGGCTGCCAGCCATAGGATGGCCATTCATACCCACCTTGGGGATATTTGTTGTAAACAGACCAAGAGTCAACTTCAGTAAATACAGGGAAGACTGAACATGTAAAAGCCAAGTTGCTCCTTTACTCTCAGAGCGGATTTAGAAATGTTGGCAGACTTTTGGAAATCTCAGAGTTAAGGGAAACTAGGAAAGTGGCACAGAAATACAGTCTGTCTGAATTCTGGAATATAGGCCTCAACCTGACTGAGAAGCTTTAGCCGACTGCACCTGCCATCGAGAGGAAACATGAATGAAGCAATCAGAAACATACCTCGGTTCCCTTGATGGGAGTTTCAAGAGCGGCTGGATTACACGGCTGAGGACAGTTATCCCTGCACTCCAGATGGGTCACAATCCTGCAGTCCTGGCAGCGAAGACAGAGCTTGCCAAACTTGGTTCTTCTTCCACAAGGTGCACAGAACTCAGACTTGATCACCTGATAGATGACAAAGGCAGTTTATTAAAAAGTTGGTTTTAGAATTAAAAATATTTAGTAAATAAGAACTGAGTCCAACCGTTTTGGGGATGAAATGGTGCTTCTTCCCTCCTTTGGTTCGGGGAGTCTGGAGTTGGGCAGGAATTTCGGAGACCGGCACGCTGGGGGCTTCGCTAGCAGTCTCAGAGTGGTCAGTGGTGGTTGTCTCAGCCAACACTGGAGACATTCATTTATTCATTTGTTGGTCAAATGCCAAAAAAAAATCAGCCACAACAAGTTTAACCAAACATTTTGCGTTCATTGATTACAAATCACATTGTAAGAAAAACATGAAATAAAAAGTCCTCACCACTCCTCCTGCTGCGGGTCCAGTCAGGCACAGTTTCAATGGTGGAGACGGCCTCAACACCGCCACTCGCAGGCAGAGTGATCGTTGTTTTGGCCACGATAGACTCATTATTCTGAATCATATTAAAAGGAAAGATTTTATGTCGACTTAATCAACAGCATTCTAAACTTTTAAAGAACAAAAACAGGCTGTTTTTAAAATGTTGTGAACACTAGAGGGCAGCATTACCCTAGCTGATGTACGCCCTGTGGAGCGGAGCTTCTTCACTGCTTGTGGAGGACCGTCTGTGAGTTTTCTAGAGGAACGCTGAAGTTTCAGATAAAATTTCAAAAACCAAGAAAATAACAGCAAATCAGTCAGTGGACTGAATCGAGAACTGTGTTTTAGACCTCAAACATAAAATGTCCAAACTATTAGATCATCAGTGTGACCAAAGAGGCTTGTGTTTAAAACATGAGTAATTACATGACTCACTCGTTTCTGCCGTTTGTGGAGTCTCACATTCTTCATCGCCGAAGAATCCCAGTCCTAAAGGAGACACAGTGAGAAAACATAGAAATGCTGAGCCCCTTTATTAATGAGGTCGCTAAACACAGCTACTGTAACTTAACTATTAGACACAAAGAAAGCATACCAGAGAGTCATCCGTTTGGTCATAGCTGATATCTGACAGGAAAGACGCTGATTCCTCAATTTTAGTTAACCTGTAAAATAAAGCCAGCATCAGTCAACAAACCAAGTGTGGTTATGGCGAGTTAGAAAATGGCCACATTCAGTTTTAAAAGAACACAATTGTACCACATTACAGCTGATTTACATGGTTATGATGCAGGATACACTATTTGACTTATAAGTTTATCCACAAAGTTAATAACCACTTGATCATTGCACGTACAGTGCCTGGGAAAAGTATGTACAGCCTTTTAACGTTTCTGCATTTTATTACATTATAATCACAGACTTACTGTGAATTAATGTGAGAGAGCACCACAGAGTAGTGCATAATTGTGAAGTGGAAGGAAAAGAATACATAACCTTACATTTTGTGTGGTGAGAAGTTGGATTCTTCTCAAAGACACTTAAGGCTATAATTGCAACAAAAGGTGGATCAACAAAATATTGACTCAGGGGAGAACTGGATACCCTTTAGATTTGTATTTCTAAAAGATTCTAAAAGATTTTGAATTTTTGTGTTGGTCTAATACAAAAAATAAAATAAAAACACTGAAGTTGGTGGCATAATGTGATGAAATGTGGAAAAGCTCAAGGGATATGAACACTTTTGCAATGCTCTGTAACTGTAATTTGGGATTAAATTAAAAAAAAAAGAAAATCAAACCTCCCACTCGGTATAATAGCAATATCTTGAATGCTACAAAAATCTCCATTCCTTATCATCTAATGTTAGCCTCTACATTTAGCCATTAAATAGCAATATGTTCACTTATCTTTTCATGCAAAGCGAAAACAGCTCAGCCATGCAGCAAAGTTTAAGACCAAGTTTTGTGAGGCTGACCTTCGGCTGGAGTTGAGGTTGGCTTTAGCACCTTGTGCTGCCTGCGAATGGGCGCTGAGAAAGGCCAGGGCTGACCGCTGCTCCTCACTTAGGTGAACACTGCAGCCATTAGTCTCTGAAATCAGTAGCTCCCGGATCAGCTGGAGCTGCCGCTCCTTTTACACCCACAAAGCAGCAGAGTGACAGGGACAAGTCAATGCAGATGAATTATTTTGTCATGACAGTTGTCAGTATATGTGACTCTGGTGTTTATCTAGCCTTTTTTACATTTCACAATAGCCTATGAAGAACTTTGCAGACAGAAAAACTCATGAAATCAGTTAGACACCAACCAGTTTTTCATAAATGGCCTCTGCATTCTGTCGGCGACGGATCTCCACGTCCACCTGGTTTCGAGCGTGTTTTAGTTTGACCTCCAGTGCCCCCCTCTCCGTTTCCACTTTGGTCAACATTTCTTTGCAGGAAACCAGCTCTTCACTTGCCAACAGCCACTTCTTACGACAGTCTTCAAAGTTCACTGCCAACTGGAGATACTCTGCAGTAAAGGAGAAAGGTGGAACAGATTCTTGCAAATTCACCTTCCATAACTGAATCACAGTCATTATCACAATGGTAATATGCACAATGTCAAAATTGCAAAGGTCTGATTGGATGGAATTTTTAAAAGGCTTTTATAGCTTGGATTTCCTTCATTTATGCTCTGCAACCCAATGCTAAATTTGGCAACTTCCAAGGACTTTCTCTGCCTTTGATATCGAACTCTGTGAAGCCTACAAAGAATGGTGTCGCATTACAATGACGGAAAATAAAGTTTTGATGATAATGTGGGTTGATGCAGCAAAACATCATAAATATTGCAACTGCAGTAAATAAATGATTTATAAAGCAATTCACAGACAGATGTACAAGAAAAAAAATTCCTCTTTAAAAGCCAAAGCCACCAATTGTCAAAGGAAACTATAAGAATACATTAGATAGTAAATCTAAACAAATAATATTGGCTGAAAAAAACCTTCACAAACTGGTCCTTCACTGTTTTTTTTTTTTAAGAATCCATGAATCAACCAAAGGCAACTGTGAGAGAAAGTTGTATCCCAGCTGGCAGGCTCAGTCTCCTTTAGTTATTAGTTTTGTATACAGATCAATTAACAAAATTAGATTGAGTGAACCAAGAAAACAAGAAACTGTATGTTAAATTAGAAGATTAGGCAGATATATAGCTGCCTGGTCATTCATTACTTTATATTTGATTAATATTCCAAAATGAATTTTGAAATAAGCAGGAAGGTGGTGTATTGATTTTAAAACAGGAGTTGTATGATCTTGCCTTTGAGAAGCATTCTGTCTGATTCAGAAACACTTAACTTTGGCTAGTAAACAAAGAATTAAAATAATCTAAATGTGAAGAAGTAAACATGTGAACACCTTTTTGAAGTTCATTGGACAACTCAACAGGTAAGAGTTTCTGAATGTCCCTCAACCGAAGCTAGACTGTGAGACAGATTAGGCTGGAATCAAGTTACACGCATTTGGATAAAAATAGTATGAGATGTTATCAAAAGACTAAACAATACCTGCTAGAGGAAATATATAAAAATGAAAATAACAGTTTGAGTATTGAGCCCTGTGGAACCCCACAGGTCAAGTACACTTTTACATAAGAGTAATCATCAGGTTATACAGCAAAACTCCCATATTGTAAATGTAAGGAAACCACTGTGAGCTATGGTATCAAATCCAACACTGAAGTCAATGAGCACAAACTACAGACAAAAGACTGCAGAAAACGAGTGATATACAGTACACAAATAATTTACTGTACTTGTCTACATCCAAAGTATTCAGTTCTACCTCTATTTATTGCAGTGACAACACAACAAGAAATAGGAAAAGAGAACAAACAAGAAATCCTCTGCATTTCCACCATGCATACTAGAGACGTTTACATTACCATAAACACACATACCAGGAACATAGGTATACTGCTTCTAAACTACTAAGGGGTTCTACACATTTTTCAGGTCAAAATCCAATACAAGGTATAGCCTTTGAATAGTTTAAATAAAAAACAAACATTTACTGCTGTAACACGAAGCAAACTAAGTACACAAGAGAGGCGATAAATACCACACTGAGGTCTGGTGGTAACTTACGTGGTTCAGTGCTCTCATTCAGAGCGTCCAGCTGAGATCTGAGACTCTGAAACTGGTTGTACAGGTTCACAGCAGACATCTCCATGCTGTCTCACTGCAACTGTTAGCAGAAAGAAATGAGTTAGTGATCTAATACTGGGTCCTTTGCTGTGTATGTGTCATCAAACATTGTTTTAAAGCTATAAATTAAGCCTGGACACGTTTGTAATAGAAAGCACCATTTCAAATACTACTTTTATTTACAGTTAAAACGCGAACTACACCGTAAAGCTCCAGTAAAGACACATTTAAGGCAGATACAAACTTTTAGCTCGAAACCCATATGACTAAAATAACAATCAATCAGGTTTAACGCTGGTAGTGTGCGTTAGCAAGCAGCTAACAGTTTATCCGACATGAATTAATGACGTAACTCAAAAATCACGTATCAGTTACCTGTCCAATATACAGCCCGTGAGATAATTAGGTGGACATGTATAATATTTGCGTCCGAATAGCGGAGGTCTGGTTGTGTGTTAGCACAGCATCAACACAGCCACGCCTGACGGAGCTTCCACATTCCTTTAGTTCAAAATCAGCGCCGGTTTCCTTCTTCGTCAGCTAAAAGCAGATATTAGGGAACTCTGCCGCCCTCACACAACCAGACTTGTACTGCACACAAAAGGGCAAGAGAAAGGAACAGTAGATGAGCAGTATCTGAAATTCATGTCTATTTAGGATTTTTTTTTTTTTTTTTTTTTTTTTTTTTTTTTTGATGTAAGGTTCTGTTAAAAGCTTATCAATAATAAATATCTTACCTGTAGTAGGTAAGATTTTAATTTGGTTTAATTTTAGTGGGTCTTCCACACCTGGAAAGGTTTACCACTGATCCATGCTTTCTACATTTGTGGGTTATGGGGCTCTCACTGTTGACATTTTGAGGTTTTATTTATGTGGTTTCTTGATAATTCAAGTCAGGCATTTGGCATGGTTGTGACCAATAAAACTGTAAGAAAAATATGGCTATTCACATATGTGCAGGTTGGTTTGACTAGCTTTCTTTCTTTAATATATGAAATCCACATTTGATAACTGCAGTTCGCAATTACTTGGAATATCTTTTGTATGTGTTTATTTGATGATCTGAAACATTTTAGTGTGACAGAGAATTTAAAAAAATACTGTAAAGTGACTCTATGTTAAATCTAGTTCTTTTTTTTCACTTGATTGTCTTGATTATCAATTCGCTTTATACCCTGAGCATAGTTTAAACATTAAAAAAAACATCTTTAATAATGCTCTATTCTATCTGCAAACTCTTTAACAACCCATGATGAAGGGTTTAGATCAAATCTGAAAACAAATGTATAATATAAATAACTCTAAATACTAATTAAAAAAGGTACTCTTGACCCAGATGACACAACTTTCTTTATGTGCTTCCAGCCAGGTTTATGCATTTCAATGTAAGGAGAACTGTAGGGAGAAATTATGCATTAAATCCTTTAAAACAGTCAGTATGTGTGTGCCGTTGTCTTCGTCCTAGCTCTTAGGATGCACAGGGGAGCTTCATTCATCAGCCACTGCTGGCATATCTGGGTGAAGCAGCCACTTTGCTGTGCAGCATTTAATAAGAATAACACTCTCACACACATACAGCGAATCAATTGTCCAGATTTACATATGTGTCCAGTAAATCATTTGAATAACATGTTAACAGACTACAGCTATTTTTTATGCATCTGTTTGATTTTTCCTGGCATTGCGCAAGTCATCTGATTTAGCTTCATACTGTCCCCTCAAGTACTGCATACATGTCTACTGAGCAGTGCAAGTCCATTACTGTTGATTTGAGATAATAGGATCTGTCAGTCAATACAGCCTTTCTGTTTTTATCAATAATTCATGTCTACAGGTATATTTCCTGCAGTCAAGGATCATTTAACTCCTAACACTTTGTTTTACACTAGTCACTGCCTGGCCCTTCAAAACTGAGAGGAACATTTAACTGTCAATATGCAGTGCCTTGAAAATGCATTCAATACCCTTTATTCTGATACCCCTGAAGAAAATCCTGTACAACCATTTCTCTTCAGAAGTAATCTAATTTGTAAATGGAATAGAGTCAACTTATGTGTAACGTAATCTAATTCTAAGTCCAGCTCTTCAGGTTAGAGAACATTAGTGAACAAACAACATCACGAAGACCAAGGAACACAAGAGACAGGTCAGGAAGGAAATTGTGGAGATGTTTAAAGCACAGTTAGGCTATAAGACAATATCCCAAGCTTTGAAGATCTCCCTGAGCAATGTTCAATCCATCATCAAAATATGGAAAGAATTTAGCACATGTCCTGTCACATCAAGTCCACCTAAACGGACAGACAGAGGAACAGTAGATGAGCAGTATCTTAAATTAAACAAAGAAGCAGTCAGAAGGTAAATGATAACTCTGGAGGAGCTGTAGCTCAAGTGGGAGAGTCTGTTGATAAGACAACTATTAGTCATGCACTCCACTAATATAGCATTCATGTAAGAGCCATTGTTGAAAGAAAGCCAAAAGAGGTCCAAGTTTGCTCTGTCTCCAACAAGCCACATAGGGGACACAGGTGGAAGAAGGTGCTTTGGTAAAACAAGACCAAAACTGAGCAATTTGGTCTGCATGCAAGACATTTTGTATGGTGGAAACCTAACACTGCACATCACTCTGAACACAGCATCCCCATGAAGAAACATTGTGGTGGGAATGCTTTTCTTCATGAGGAACAGGGAAGCTGGTCAGACTTGACAGGAAGCTGAATGGAGCTATACAGTAAATACGGGTTTTTGAAAACCTTATTTAGCTTCATCTGGCTTACATAAAAACTATGTATCAGTTTTCTGTCACTTTACAATTTTGCACCACTTTAGGTTGGTCTATCACATAAAATCCTAATAATATCCTAATAATCCTAATAAAATACATCAAAGTTTATGGTTTGAGTGTGCAAAATAGTTGCAACCTCTGCCAGTTTTATGCAAATAGATATAGTAAATCAACATACTTACACAAATTTATAAAGCATTGCAAACCAGGAATCTTTACTGCAAAGGTACAGTCATTTTTCGTTTGTGTTCCACTTACATGTATAAAAAGTGCTCGTATATAAAAAAAAAAACTTCGTAGTTTCAGATCAAACTGTTTCAACTTTTCCAGCGGTGTAAAATGTAGCAAGATCCACTAATGCATGGAAGTTGGAGTGGAAGCACCTGCAGATTGTGCTGACTCTTGGGTCTGCCCTGCTCAATGGAACCATTGGAGGGGTAATGGATCTATAAACAGCCTCATGGGTAACACTCGGCAAATATACAGCAGAGCTGCTAAGGAGTGTATATTGGAGCACAACACACCCTTCTAACATACTTGTGTGTGCACACAAAGCACAGAAAAAATCTTTAGGATATGAGAAACAGTCAATACATTTCTTCCTGTACTTACTGGTTCTATGTGCTATTGTTTCTTTAATGAGAAAATCGCAGAAATGTGGGTCAGTCTAATTTTGCAGTTTTCTATAAAGGGGTCAGAGCTCTTGATGAAACAAAGTAATTAATTACAGAGGAAGCAAGGAATGTAAATCCACAAATAAACTGCGTTGTCCAATCTTTGAAAAAAGTATATTTTGTAACATAGAATACAGCGTTTCTGTTTCATTTGGGCATCATATTTTGACAGTGCAGAATAGAAGCAAGCACATTAAGTCAAAGCCTTAAAGTTCAGTTAATATCATGGACTTCAACAAAAACTAAACTACACACCATTTACAAAAGCAGCATTTGTTTTAGAGTATTAAGTTTGTATAGCAAGTGCCATCCAAGTAAGTAATAAGCCTTCCAAATACCATAACAATGACATAGATTTTAAAACAGCCTCAGAATATAACTTAAACTTTCCAGCATAAAGTGTTGTAAAAACTAATGAAAAATGAAAAAAAAAAAAAAAAAATACATCTGCATGATTTGTTGAAGGATGCGATTTAATTGTGCATTTCGCTTTTCTCAAAAGTTAAATTTTTTTGGTTTGTACTTGGGAAGATTAACAGAAAGATCCCTAGAAGTTGAAAATAGCTGGGAAGGTTGCAAGTTTCTGATCAACCCTGACCTTGGACAAAAAAAAAAAAAAAAAAAAAAAAAATACTATTTCATAGCCACAGAAAAACTAGTTTATTTTAGGTTCTGACATTTTGTGTCTCATTTTATGTTTCACACATGCACTACTAAACAACCTCCTTTTCTGAACATGTTGCTACACTGTTTGAAAGTGCAAACTGCAGAGAAATGCATTGCTCTTAGCTTGAATTGCTAGCAACAGTTAACCTGGTTCCCAAAAATGTCAGTAAATTTCATTGCCTAAAAAAAAAATCAGACAGCAGCAGCTGATTCAGAACACTGCTGTTCGCATTTTTACTAAAACCAAGAAGAGTGACTTAGAAGTTGTTCCCAGAGGCAAATTTTTATTTTAGAGGTCCAACAGATCCCAGATGTGCTGTTTTCATTTGAGAACTGGAGACTGTGGAGGCTTTTGGAGTATGGTGAATTCATTATGGTTCAAGGAACCAGTTTAAGATTATTTGAGTTTGGTGAGTTGGTGCATTATCTTTCTGAAAACAGCCATCAGAAGAATGGTATACTGTGGTAATAGAGGGGTGGACATTATCAGTACCAATAATCAGGTAGGCCATGGTTTTTAAACAATGTGTAATTTGTGCTAAGTGGCCCAGAGTGTATCAGAAAAAATATTCCCCATGCCATTATACCACCCCACCACTGGCATGAATCATTGATTGACTCCATGGTTTAATGTTTACTCCAAAAGTAGACCTTATTATCTGAGTGCCACAGCTAAAATAGAGACTTATCAAATGAAGCTTTCTAATCGTTTATTGCCCAATTTTAATGAGCCTGTACAAACACTAGCCTCAGTTTCCTGTTCTTAACTGATGGGCTCTGCACCTGCGCTCTTCTGCTTCTGTAGTCCATCTACTCCAAGGTTTAACGTCCTTTGATTGTAATAAGTGACTATTTGAGCTACTGTTAAAGCCATCCTTTCCACCTCTTGATGTGTACATGCTTTGAGTTACTTCCATATAATTAGCTCAATCACCATTTGTGTTAACATAAAATTGATGTGTTGAATATAGTTCTTGGTGAGTGCATATATTTGTCATCTTGCCCAACACATTTTACATCCTGCTTTCATAAGTTAACCTTGTGATTTTTTTTGCAATCAATGGAATGTGGGCCAACAGGTCCTGTCAAAGGGTAATGTACACATCGGTGCACTTCTGCCTTCCCATCTATTGAGTTGCAAGTGGAATCTCCCACTCAGAGAGTGTTTACTGGAAAAGGCGTCCTCTTTCCTTCACTGCTCTACATCCAAAGCATCATCAACAAAAACCATCTTTGACTGTTGAAACCTGACTCCTGGTAAACACCCTGTATCCCAGATAAGTGGATTAAACATATTACATTTCCTGTTTGAAAGAAATGGGAGAGAACTCTATAAAAATAATATTTTTATTGATTCCAGCTTGTTTGAAGTGTGTAACGTAGCTTAAAGGAAGTTCAAGTACATTCCAACTAAAAGAAAACAATACCTCCTGTACACTCTATCCAGTACTACAAATCACCTAAACTCTCATCTACTGATAAAACTCTTATCTGACATAAGTGTGAAATTAGCCCTGGATTGTTCTCATAGGCACAGCAAGAACAAGTCAGGCAGTGCTCAGTGCTGAATTACAATGCAAATGTTGAGAAGTGGATACAAAACAAGGAAGTAGGTAGAAACAGATGCTTGTCAATTGGCTCAGTGTTGTTAGCGTCAATATGTCCAACCAGAATTGTTCTCATACTTAATGAGTTCTGCTTTGCAGCCATCTGCAATGCTGATAACATACATCAAATAAATCCCAGCAAATGGGTTAAAAAAATGGAATGTGAAATAATTTTCAGGCTATTTTTTTCAGTCATAATAAACCATGGTGCATCATGCTAAGAAGTATAAGTACTCAGACTTTATAAACTGCCAGTCTAGTTTTAGAGTCCAAGTGTCAGAGTCTCTCATGTAATAATCTTCATTAGGATGCCGTGCAAGTTTCTGAGTACATGACGTGGGTGCTGAAAGTCAAGAAGTAATAAAAGGAAATAAAATAGGCAACAGCATAGATTCTCTGTGAGGGTGTTCATGTACCCATGGTGCAAATGAGAATGACAATGATGAGGATAATAGCCACAACAGTGGCAATGAGGGCAACCAGCTTGCATATCTTGAGTCGGCGAAGGTTAGCCTCTTTACGCCTGAGTAGAGCATCGTAGCCTGGAGTGTAGATGTCATCCATCCAGAATTCCATATTGTTGGGGTTCAGAGACTCCTGACCCTGAAAAACAAAATGCCATTTGTTTTCTTGATTGACAGACCAACTTACTGATGGTACTATATAAGAAAGAGAATATTGAGAAATGCTTTTAACTCTTGTAGCCCCTATAGAGTCAACGTTTCCTACCTGTAGGTCCAAAGGGGAGATTCGTGCCTCTCTGTCATCTACTGTCCATATGGCTCTCCCTCTTCCCTCAGCCAGTCTGGGGTCAATGACCTTCCCAGAGCCAAGCCCCCCTGATAGGCTGCTATCTTTGTGACGGAACAGTGACGAGTTAAACACTTGTTCCACCATGCTGGTAGGCTTTTGGGAAAGCAGGTTAGTAGTGCTGTCTGACTGATCTTCCTGGATTAAAATAGACCAAACATAGATTTTACTTAAATCATAAGCAAAAGCATTCCATATTTTCAATTTAACTTGTCGCACATTACATAATGAAACCTGTATACTCTGGAGAATGAAGGAATAGGCATGGATGCAATACAGAAATCTGCAGATTATGCAAAAATAGTAATATTACAATTGAGAAACTTTACTGAGATGCATAGATTGCATCATGATGTATTGTATAAACTCATTACGAAATAAAAATTAGATATGTTGACTGAAATAAGCAGAAGTTCTTTACCTGTCCAATTTTCCTTTGCGATGCTTTACCATTTTTAGTTTTTGAGAATGACACCGACCAGTCTCTTGCAGAATTAGGGATGTTCAGCTGTTTGGTATCAGAGAGACTTTTTTCTTCAAGCTGGGTTTTGGAGGCACGGCGAGACGATGCGTCCTTCTTCCCTTCTTTCTGCCCTTTGGAATCCGTTTGACCTTTGCTGCTTTCCGTTTGATCTCCAGTGGTGTTCCATCGGCTCCAGTCCAGGCTACTTGTGCTAGTCCCTGGAAACAGATGCCCGGTTGCAGACAGAGGCTGAGGCTCTGATGAGTCAGATGGAGTTATAGGGTGGCTCATAAAAGAGGAGACACCACTGAGAGGCTCAAGCCATCTACCACCTGTGCTTTGGCCACCACCAAGAACAGGCTGCTGAATCTTTTCATCCAATCGCTGTAAAGCAGAGAGTACCTGAGAAATCTCAGCCTTCACATCATTCAGTGACTCCAGTTGTCTTTCTATCTGACTCATACGAAGCAACAACTTGCAGACGCTGGCCTTTAGCCCATCATCACTGCTCTCCAGGGAATGGAAAAGTCTTTGGAGTTGACCCAAGCGACCACGTCGGGCCTCAGGGGTGTCCTGGTTAGCAGTGCCATCATTGGGGTGCAGGACTCCTGTGGATCCACACATGCTTATGTCATCTAAGAAACGAAAGATTGCACTGATGTCATCCTCACCAAACTCAGGGTCATCTAATGAAGTCATGAAGGAGAAACGATCAGCGTGAACCAGGCTCCGGAGTCTCCTCGGATCCGGTGGGTCGGTCTGTGTTCCCTGAGCCTTCAGTCTATCAGTTCCACTTGACAATCCACTGTCTACACTCTCACCTCCTGAGGACCCACTTATAACAGGTGTAGATCGCCTTGGAAGTTGTGCTGTCTGTGATTCCATTCCCAAATCCATGCTGCCAATGCCTATCCGGTCCTCCAGACTGTGACTCTTATTACTCCAGATGGCCCTCTGTGTCTTGGGTGGTCGAAGGTGTCGGGGAGATGGCTCTGGCATTGAGCCTGGTCCAAAATAAGTCGAATCCTGCAGATCATCAAAACTCTCATGTTTAGCTTTAGCCCGCTGTTCTGGTGACATATGAACTGCAGTAGGCGATGGATAAGGATTTGGGATCATTTCAAAGCTGTGATTGTCAAAGCCTGCATGCCCTGATTTGGGACTAGGAGACTCACTGCTGACAGTCACCTGTGGTATTAGAGGAGGCTGGTTGTGGAAGTCTTTCCTAAAGGCACTTCTCTTCTGGTCAACCGTTGATCCCGGTTCAGCTTCAAACACCTCCATTGCCGCAGATTCTCCACTTGACTCACTGTCTGTTTCCAGAGGCAGGTAGATATTCTTCATTACCTCATTGAGATTTGGACTGCTGGAGTATGAGTATGTCGTGTGAGGCAAGTCAAAAGACACAGCCCTCGTCCGGACGGGAGGGGAGGACACAAATGAAATGGGATCCGGGGGAAGACTTCCTCGCTTGCGAGCAGAGTAATTTGATTTTGGAAAAAGCAAGTGCTGGTCGATAGGCCTCCCACTGGTGTCAAAATGAGTGTGTGCTCGTTCTCGACCTGGAATGTTCAGGGGGTGTAAACCAGGGAGACTGGGGCCAGGGGACTGGTCGACAGGGATTACTGTCTGGGCTCTCATTGGATGGCTTTCAGATACCCCACCTGTCATCTGAATGAGATTGAAGATAGTCACGATGTCTGCAGCGACCCCTATGGGTGAAAGTCCTTGGCCTCTGGTGGAAACCCGATCTCGGAACAGAGTGGCGGGGAAACAGGGATCCCTGCTGGCAGCAGCAAACAGCAAAGCCCTGAGCTCGACGAGGTGGTCGAGATCGAAGCGGGTGCTGACCATGCGACAAAGGTCCTGGAACGTCAGCCACTGCCGCATGTTGGCCAGCTCCTCCAGAATGCCCAGGAGGACGACAGGATATTCCTGCTGCAAGTCAGCCATTGCAGCTCACCTGTCAGGGAGAGCAAATAGTAAGCAAAAGATTAATAGATTGTAACTTAATCTTGAAAGACTTATGACTTGCCCTTTAAAGTGCTTTAGGGTAACTATATAATTATAACAAGTCCCTTTTGTTTTAAATGACAACCAAAAAGAAGTAGCCAGCAATAATCTGTTGGTTCTATTGAGAGATAAAATTCTCTATTATTTAGTTAGCATTGTTACAACAGGTTACCTAAAACACATAATCAATAGAACATTTAATTTCCCTACTCTGGAAGTTTCTTATAGCTATAATGCCTCAACTTAGAGTTGATGCTGCAACCTTCTAAGCATAACTGCAGGAAAATGCCTTTCTCAGAGTGAAGGAGCAACTCTGAAGCGACCTTATTTTGTGGTCCTAAAATAACTGGTCATCTGATTTAATGACGCCGTCACACTGCGCACATCTTTACCTCTCTGGACATCTTTATTCCACTCATCTCCATTAACAGCTTCAGGCCATAAGTGCCACTTTGCAAGTACACCACATGTTGATGATGATTATTTGATAGGTTATTTTAAAGACTGCATAAATTTAATTAGCATGAACTCATGACAAGCTATTACATCCAAAATTTTATGAAGGTACATTAACACAATTTTTGTTCTAGGACACCACTGCAAATTCAATATGTGTTGTAAACATACAGCAACTCTAGCTCCATTTACCTGTGTCTATTTTTACTCACCTGAATCTACTGGCAAAGATTTAAAGCCACTCTTGGATCCATCAACAAAATCCACACTAATGTGTTTGCATATTCCAAGAAGCTTTAGCTGGGTTGGCTCATCATCCCCTCGCGGTCCTTTCTCAGGCTTTCTCCGTTTGTGAAAGTGAGGAGCCCAGAGCCCAGGCAGGAGAGGAGAAAATTAGAAATCAGGTCATCTTCCCACAAGTCCCTGCAGGCCCCTGAGGGACCTCAGAATACATCCAAACGGTTTCCCCTCATCACAGATCAGCAGCGACGACACTTGCAAAGTCGATAGTACGAGCACGTCTAACTGAAAATGCACAGATAACTTGGCAGGTCAACCCAGATGTGTGAGTGGATCCGGACCATATTTTCTCAAGGTACCATAACAAAAGCTGGTTATGGGTGCAAGCTTAGCAATACAATTAAAGGGGCAGATTAAAAATTGATGTTTGTTAATTGACACACATAAAACATCTGCGCTGACAGGAAACCCAAGAGTCTGGGCTAAAATTTCCCACTAGATTCCTGCACACAGAAACGTCTGCCAGACTCCCAGACTTTTCAACATTACTCTGCATTATCATCCATAAGGGCTTGTACTTAAAACTCCATTAGAGCAAGAAAAAGGGCGAGGCTTTCATTGTTGAGTAGCAGCACTCTGCTACAATCAGGAAGGACATCTCTAATTCATCTAACAACTCGCTGAGAGGGAGGGTAGGGCATCCATCATCTCCATGCACTCAAGAATCAATGCAGTGAATGAGCCACGGTAGGGGTGTGAGTATGGCCAGTAATGCATTACTGTCAAGTCCGCTGTATTGCAGTTTTAATCGCAAGTTGAGAAGAGGAAACAGAACTTAATATCAGTCCACTTCATTATTTTTGATCTTTATTGTTCCTTAGTAGAAAAAAAATGCATCCCAACAAAGGTTAAACTTCCATGAAACAAATTCAAATAAAAAAATTCAGTCCAGTAACATAGAAATAAAAATATAAATACTCTGATTGTCCTTTAGAAATTTCAGCTGAGATGAGACTCTCTCTCTTCTTTCTTCTTCGGCTTTGATTTCACCACAGGAGTTGCAAACAGTGGAGTCAAAGATGGATTCAAGGCTGGATCTAATGCTGGGTTCAGGGCCAGAAGGTCAAGTATCGCAGCGCTCTGTTCACCTGTTGAAAAACATGTGATGAAGAACAGGAGATATTGGTCGGTCAACAGTTTGACATTTGGACAAACAATTCTGAACCTTTACTGTGCTGTGGTTGTAAATACATTGGCCAAAAAACTTTAGATGCATATCCATAAATAATCATTCTTGCTTGAATTTGTTTCTGTATTTGGCTGAAAGAATGTAAATTCTCTCAGAGCGAGAATGGTCTTCTATTTTCCTACTCCTGAGTAAGATTGCTTACCAGTGTTGTCCTCCTCACTGCTGGACTTCTGGTCTGCGCTGTGGACAGAAACGCGGGCTATAGCTGCCAGCTCGGTTATGAAGCTTTCTTCTGCCTCCTAATGGATGCAGACACACATTGCTCTCAGTAAACATAGCTATAGGTGTAACATGAACAGAATTGCTCACCTGCTATCATATAGAGAATCGCAGTGGTAAACCAACCATTAATTGAGTTTGAATCCTCTCTATGCTTTGGTCCAGCGCTACTTTTTTCTTCCTCAGCTCCTCGTAAATTATCTCCTGATGCAGATGACTTTGTTCAAGGAGCATTTTTTTATTTAGTTCAACCCTAACATGTATGAAAACACAAAGAAAGAATTATTCTTATTTACTTAACATAGTCAATCTAAAATTGTAGCTACTGCTATTTCTTTTTACAGTGCCTCCCAAAATTTTTAGTCACTAGGGATTTTCTTTGTATTTTATCCAATTACAATGACAAACTTCAATGTATTTCAGTGTGATTTTGTGTTAAAATGTTGCTCTATCACATATCATTCCCATAAAATTCAACATGATAATCTTGATTAACAGAATAATTATTTTGCTGGACTCTGTACCGTTGTTGAAACTCTGCAGAGGCGGGTCTCTTGCCCCAGTTCACAAGTTCTCTCAGCAAAGCTCTGCTCAGCTGGCTCCTGTCATCTTTCCTCTTGTTAATCTCTGAAAAATTTAGCAAAAGTAAAGTTAATTGAAGTAATCGAGTGATTTTTTTATTTTCTTTATTTAGCAACAGCATTTTTACATATGACAGCCTGCGTATAAAAGCAGAAAATCATTCAATATACAACAGCCATCAGAACATTTAGGTCAGGAAGCTAAATATTGTGCTTGTAAGTAAGTTGTGACTTACTTATCAAATATAAAATATAATTATACCCTGGTTTATGTTTGACTGATCTAGCTGCAAACTACTAGAAATGTCTCGTAGGTCAGAATAATAGATCTGAACCAACGCCCTGAGAGAATCTTTGGTCAAGTAGACGCTCTCTGCGGCAGCCTCAGTCAGGTGGTGCTAAAATGGGGAAAGAAATTGAAAAACTGTTATGGTCTGGATTTTGGTAGAAAACAATTACTCATACTCCCAAATTAAGACATTCAAACAAGCCCCTACTTTCAGGCTTAGGTCATGTTTAGAGGAAGTCTGTGACTGTGTGGGCACAGCCTCCATCCTGTGATGGATGGCGTGGCTGAGGGCGTTGCCTAGTGCCAGCTGTGCATGGCTCTGAAGAAGCTCCGTGCCTGTTTCCAGCTCAGACAGGAACTCCTGTTGGAGGTTGTTCTCCAGTAGCTTGCTTTCTGGACCCAGATGCCTCTCTGAAAGGCTGGCCCTGCTGTTCTGTATGGAGACATTAAGGGGAATTAACAGGGTGCGTTATCCCACGGGGCACATCTGCAACAATAGGTGGTTGAAATATTTCAGATAGCAATGCACCAAGGGATCGATTGGTGACAGCAGGCCAGAAACTAAAAATCCTATTTTTTCTCTGTTCACTGAACACACCATACGTAAGTGCTACCAGATTGTGCTGATAACAACACTTTTCTGTGAAACCTGTAAATGAGGCAAGCCAGCACATTATCAGCAAGGTTTTAAATAACTAAGTCTGAAGAATGAGACAAAAAATGTTGGAAGGAGGCAATTTTCTACAGAGGCATGTTAGCCATTTATTCAGGCAGCCACAACATTGTATGAGACCTGAGCAGGTAACAGGAAGCTGAACATATTACAGCAAAGTTGCATTGCTTAATTGTTTTGTGGAATTTTATCTGTCAGACAACATGCTGGATCAGTCTTTTGGAAATGAATGTAAGAATCCACCAATTCCCCAGGGAATTCACACAAAGAGACACTGTGGCTTACAGCTACTGATGCTAACTGGGCTAATCAATCTAAGATCCTAAAAGGAGTTTAATATGTCAACTATGTAATCATGTTGTTGTTTTGAACCATCCATGAAATCCATCTTAACTTCAGAGCCTTTAAAGCTGTGTAACCTCAACTGCTCTCCCTCACACAGTGTGACATCACCACTTGTCCAAAAATGAATAACTTAACATCAATCTCAATAGAAAGGCATCTTAAGGCTCCTGTATAGTTACAACAAATTCATAAAGGATTTAAAAATCTCACACATATCAGTAAATCAGACCTTTTTTTCTATCAAGTTGTATACAGAGCCTATTTATTTAATTCTGTACTGTAGAAAATATATGGTGGAATCCCTCCATCGGTTGGTCAGAGTCACAAAATTGGTTATCAGAAATTGGCCACAAAATCTGTGATTGGTGCATTTCTAATTTCAGAAGCATGATTATTGCAACACAAATTACATTAAATATTCCAATTAAAGCTGTAAGCCTTTAGATAAGCACTTGGGATTCAGCCCTTTTATCTATTTGTTTTTGGTTTAAGGTTGAAGGGAGTGCATTGCATAAATTTTATTTAAACATGTATTTTATTTTTGTATTGCTATGCTTTGGGATTGGCTTGTTTTTTGCATACAAATCTAAACGAATAAATTCCTTGCAGTGTTTAATAAAAATAAATGTTGTTCATTCATTCATAAACACCTTAAAATCATATTTCTGTACATCACTTTTCCTACCTTGAAGGTTGAATCAACACAGTGCTGGGTTTTACTGGGATCTTCCACTAGCAGAGCTCTGAAATCAGTCTGAGAGAGCACCTTCAGTTTGGAGAGCCTCATCTCTTTCAACATCAGCAGACTGAAGTGCCTGACAACGAAGGACCTCTGCACCAGCAGCAAGAGGTGCTTGTGTTTCTTCTCTATCAGCTTCCTTTTGTCACTGAGAGAAAAATCATTATGCATCATTTTCTGATACAACTACAAGAAAATTAATAAGGTAACAAAGTTACACAGAAAAAAAATCTGCTGTTAATTTAAATGCGATTTTATTTAGATCTAAGTGTGGTTGCACTCCTGACATATTTTTTCCTCAGCCATCACCTGCTGAGAGTGTAGCTCTGTCTGGCCACCATAGCACGGATGATTTCCATCTGCTGTTCACCCAGATGTTTGAGACAGGACTGCCCCAGAGCCATCCCTTCAATCCACACCTACAAAAAGACGGGCTGAGTTTGAAACGCTGTGAAGGTGTGAATTAAGATAAAAACACCAAACTAGAAACATAAATTACTTTCTCCATAGGAATCCAGCTAAGAGACATTTGATTCACAACATGGTGTGTCTACCTGCTGATCCTTCTCCAGCTCAGTCCTGATGTCCTCCAGCTGCTGCCTGGCAGTGCTCTCTGCCTGCTGCAGCTGACCAGCCAGCTCCTGCTCCACATCTAGCCATAGATTCTCACAGCGTTCAGCAGTGAGGTTCAGCTGAGTGGGAACACAGGCGAGAAAGATGTCCCTGGCTATCTCACCCAGCCTGTTCGACCAACAGGCCCGAAGTTTCTGGAGATGCAAGACTTCATATCAGCATAGCACTTATGTACAAATAAACAGAGCAAGTAGGTAAACTGGGTTACATATCTGAACCTATATAACATCCTAAAAAACCATCAACACTGACTTGCAACAATATACAATTACTATGCATTAGAGCCTTTTTTAAAATTGTTTCATAAATGTGTATATCTAATAAGCACAAATCCCCATAAAAAAAAAAAAAAAAAAAAAAAAAAAGAGTTTGAGTTAATATAAGGAATTTTTCCCCCCTTTGTTATGCAATTTACAACATGAAGGACCATTTCAGAGTATTTATATTGGTATGATGTATGGTTGAAATAGATTAGAAATGTATCAATCAGAAGTATTTTTAGCTGATTTCTAAACTCTTTTTTTGTAAACATTTTGACCTGCCGATAGCGACTTGTTGCATATTTTGAATAGTCTTTACAAACACCATTCAAAATATATCATTCCAGCTTGGTGCTGTGAGCAGTCATTCAATATTTAGGAGCAGAGGTGATGTCACACTGTGTGTGTGCATAAGAGGCCAGACGCTGTAAAACTGTGTTTTACTAATATTTAAAAAACTGAGAGAAAATATGTACAAAGTTCACATTTTAAACTGACTTTAGTGTCATGCTTCCTTGAGAAATTGCTTCCTTTTAAATAGCTTTGTACATATTTTCTTCTTGTGACAGCTTCACACCTCACTGATCTTGAAAATGGCGAACTTGAAGTTGTCTTCCCTCAACGCTAACTTCTGCACCAAAGAGAGCTGTTGTTGCTAACGTGGTAACGTTAAAAATTTTGCTGGAATGCACATGCGTTTGTTCATGCCATTTGTATATTTTGCATATGCATAATAATTGTCCTTTCTTCAAGCAGTGTTCAGGCCTCGAGGTACAGCTGCTTTTATATCGCTCAGTTACATCATGGCTACCTTATAAACTGTAAACTGTTCCTGAGTAGCAGTAAGTTATCAAGGGAGAAGAGGTTAGTAAAGTAAAAGGTACCTGAAGAGCTTTAGTCAACCCTTCATCACCAGAAAACAACTCAGAATTGATCTGTTTTACCTTCCAAAGGTTGCAGAGGCCCTCTGCAATTTTGTTATCCTGATGCAGCTCCAAATCAGAGATCTGCTTCCTTTGTTTCATCAGTAGATCCTGGTAGACCTGAGGTGAGAGTTAGCTCAGACTCAGCTACAAGTTTCAATAAATACAATTAACGAAACAAACAAACAAACCCAACAGATAATTATAACTCAGGAAAAATGCAAAGTGTTCTAACAGAGGTTTGCTCTTGTAGGTCACAGTGAGCCTGTCCCAGCTCCAGAGCTCGACTCCTCTCACTCATCTGACTCTTCTGAAGCTTCTTCTTTTTGGACTCCTTTTTGCGGCACTTTTCAGTCACCAGCTCCTTTGTCTTCTTTGTGCATTCTGTCAAATAGAAAGTGAACCTGTAAGCGAACCCTGTCGTAATGATTATACCTAAAACAATTTGTATAAATATGGCATAAAAAATGTGAATAAACAGGTTTCAATACAAGTAGAACACAGAAGTTTTAATAGTGGCACAGTGTGCCTTTTAACTGAGCAATTAGTAACCACTCCACAGTCTATTGACATCACCCATATTAATCAAATCTGATTAACAAAGTTACGGAAGATAAGTGGAAGAATAAATAAATGTTAAAACAAACTGCTGGTTGGGAATGTGCTTCAAACACAGATTATATTTAAACACTGTTATTATTTCATTGAATACACATAAAGCCTGCAGGACTGTTTTACAAGAGGCTGCATAAGAAGACATTATTATGAATGACACTGTGTGCTCTCCTAAAATAACCTGGCCTTATTGGAAGAGCTAAAGAGGAATCCCAGAAAATGCTCTATTTTAAAAGAGTAGGTCCTCAAGGTTAGAAAAGTGGGCTGAATGTTGAGCTCTGTAAGATGCTGCCAGAAGGGAGCTGAAAGGCACACACATTACGCTGATAGAGTTATCATTTTTTATTTGATTTCCTTAACAACAAAACCACTCCTCTATGGTCCGTTTAGTTTCTGCATCTCACCCTCAGTGCTCCGCTGAAGCCCTTCAGTCAGAGCGGCCTGAATCTCTGCGAGTATCTTTTCCACGGGGTTAAGCTTCAAATTTTCAGCGCCCATCAGCTGCTCCAGTCTTGTGGTGATCAAACCCAGTCTCAAAGTCACTTCCCACCTCAGCAAGGCGGGCTGAGACTGAACGAGTCCCAACAGTTCCTCCCACCACAGCAACCTCTCCAATGTTCTCTAACAAATGTAAAAGGATTTTTCACACACGCTGCCTTGCAAAACTCTTCATACCCCTTCAACTTTTTTTTTACATTTGGTCACATTACAATAAACAATCCTTATTGTATTTCATTGGGATATTTTGTGATTGGCAAGAAGAGCAGCAGAGAAGAGAAGCAGCCAAGACAGCAATGCTAACTCTGAAGGAGCTGCAGAGATTCACGGCTCAGGCTGAAGAATGGATAAAACATGTGAGACGTATATAGCCCCAAAAAAACCTTCAAATGTAACAGCAGCAGGTGGTTCTATGAAGTATGAACTCAGTGGGGCTCAATACAAATGCATGCCACACTTTTCAGATTCGTATTTGCGTAAAAAATTTGAAAACCATCAATTATTTTCCTTCCCCTTCACAGTTATATACTAGTGAGTGTTGGTCTCTCTCATAAAATTCCAATAAAGTTTTGTGACAAAATGTAAAAAGTTCAGAGTATGAATACTTCGACAAAGCACCGTAATAATCTGATCCCAAAAAATAGGAGACAAGAAAATGAATGACATACAGATCAAAAAATGCTGCTTTACCTTCAGATCAGCTTCCTGTGACGTCATCAGGTGCTCCTCTACCGACAAGAGAGTCTGAACGACAGAGAGGATGTCGTCATGTGCTTCCTCAGGAGAGAAGCCGTTTCTCCTCCTCAGCAGAAGCTGGCACAGATCCTCCAACTGTGAGCTGAAACTTTTGGACTACGAAGACACATTAATGTGAGTCACACTCCTCGGGGTACTTTCACTTATCTAGCAGATTTACAACCCTTTCTGGAATACAGAGTTTCAGTTACCGTTTGAAGGTTGCGCTCAAGAAGATCTTTCTGTGCTCTCTCAATCTCCTCCAGGGAACAGGAAGCATCATGGGTCGTCTCTTTGCCGGTTTGGTCCGTTGTCAGCGGTTTCCTCAACTCATTCAGTTTCTTAAAATGATCAATTAATTTAAAAGCAACTAAATGAAGGCACGTGCATTCTTACAAAGTGCCACAGATATTCTGTTTAAATCTGCGTGTACCTTTTCTTGCATTAGAAGTGTATCCTTGGCGAAGTCTGCATCATTTTTATCTTTTGGAAACCGGGAGCTAAATATAACTTTAAGCATCTGCAGAAAAATCTGAAATGCGCAGTAAAACAACTGGGTAATTACCATTATTTGTACATGTTCATGATGCATATCGCCCAATTAAGTAACCATCACATGCTCACCAGATACTTTTCTTCCTGGAACTGAGAGCTTTGCTGTTGTATTTCCTGTAAGGCCAAACAGTAAAGGCTAATCCTGCCTTCAAAGCTGCAAAGACAACAGATAGGTAACAGTTACCAAGGATGTGATGTTGTTTCGGTAAAGCGTAACCTTCAGACGGTGCGTGGCTCCTACCCGGTTTGTGTCAGCGTGTGGGGGTAGTGGAAGACTCTGGTGAAACTCTGGTTCTGCAGGCTCTGAGGGAGTTCCATGTTGGAAATAAACTGACTGCTGTCATTGTTGTCCTGCTCTTGGCTGAGAGACTCTCCATCGGAGGAGGAGGAGTCCTCATCAGGCATCGGCGGCAACTTTGAGTGCTCGTGAAGAGACGGGTTTGACGCGCCATCTGCTAAAGGCTGACGAGCACATGGGGAAAAGGATCAAAATTAAACTGTGGATATGAACTGCCATTAAAATGCATGCTATTCCTTGGAAGTCATTCGTAGTACTTGTATTTTTCTCTTTTTTTCATATTACAACCACAAACTCCAGTGTAATTTAATGGGATTTTTTGGGACAGACAAAGTAAAGCATAATTGTCCAGTGGAAAGAAAAGGATGCATGGATTTGGCATCTGTTTGTATTCAGGTCCCCTTAACTAATACTTTGCTGAACTACCTGTTGCCATATTTACAGCTGCAACCACCATTCACAGTATTATTTTTCTACTAAACATAGTATTTTGCATGTAAGCCAAATAAGTTTAATTTTGGTCTGATCAGACCAAAGAACCCCTTTTCCACACGTTATGTCCCCTTCATGGTTTCATGGTTTGAAGTTGTGCTATACACTTTCAATTTTTGAATTGTGGGTTAAGCAAAGCTCAAACAAGCTGACAAGAGCATGTAGCCAAAACACGTCCTTCTTTTTTTGCCCACATTAAACCTTTATATATTTTTTTTTGAATGCTGTTTTTTTTTTTTCCATTTTCTGTATTTTCCAAAGCTCTGTATAACGTAATCCTCCTTTGAACTTCTCCACAACTTTCTCCTTGCTTTATTCACTCTTGTTTTCTAACAAACATCTGAGGCCTTCACAGAACAGCTGGATTTATACTGAGATTAAATTACACACAAGTTGAATTCATTGACGAATTTGGTGACGTCTGGATGGAGCTGGATGCTCTAATTTTTTTTTTAGGGGTTTCAGAGGAAATGGGGGAGGAATCCAAATAGACGACACACAGACGTTTATTTGTAAAAAGAAAAATTACAACCATTATTGCATTGCCTTGTGTTGGTCTGTGACATAAATCCCCAATGAAACAACATCAAATCTATGGAAAAGGTTTAAGAGAGATCAATATTTTTGCAAGATATTGTATGTAAATATTACATGTTGTCTTTCAAAATCAGGTTTTGTGCTGACCTGAAACCCTTTTTTCTGTATTGTCTTATAAATTAAAAATCACCATAAAGAATAAATTGCTGCTTGGTCTTAGCAAACTTTACTATCAACAAAATTAACATGTAGATAAATGTTTTCGCCCCTTAAAGTTGCAGTATGTAACTTTTATAAAAAATATTTTTCTACATATTTGTTGAAAGTGTCACTATGTCGTGACAGAATGGTATGAGACAGATAATCTGTGAAAAAAAAAAAAAAAAAAAATCGAGCTCCTCTGCCTTCTTCCAGTGCTTCCAGTGTTATCTAGAAACACTTAATCAGAGCCTGGAGGCGGGTCTTAGCGCTGTCAATCACTGTCTGTGTGGCGCTGCTCCTTCCTCTTGGCTTTGATTGGTTGTTTTAGGTCAGGAGCGGTGCAAAGTTACATACTGCAGCTTTAAATACCACCAGTAAACAATATTTTCAGTTCTCTCTGTTTCACTGTTAATGTTGTCTACATCAAAACTATGCTATTCCTTAAAACACATGTTGCTTAGGCAGGGCCAAAAGAGTATTTTGGTAAAAAGTGGGGATTTCAGCCATGTGTGAGAAGAGCTGGACTTACTCTGTATTTCTGGTTGATTGGATAAACCACCTTGGCTCTGGAAGCAAATGCAGCCACATCACTGTTCATAGGAGGCCGCTTCTTTTCCTGCTCAAACATAGCACATCGCACACGAACAATGGGAAGGTAACACTTCTAACAATGTAGATATTTATGCTAGCTATGAACCAAAGGTGAGCAATATGGTATTAGATCGTCATAGATTAGAACACATCGACAACCTGGTATTATTGTAGTATTTATTGTAGTATTTTCTACTGAGGTTCCCAAACTTTTCAGCTTCTGACCCCCCAAAAAACACTTGAAACCCTGACTGTCAGCTGATTATAAACGCAATAACTCTAAGTCAATTACAGAGGTATAATGACAATACTAGCAGCAGAAAATATTAACACATTGCTGTTTTTCTTTCTAAATACTGTATTTTTCTTTTGTAAGATTTAAAATATAAATGTGTGTTGTTATTTCCTCTGATTTCTGAAGAGAAGCCAGTCTGAAGAGTCACTTTTATTTTCATCCCTTTCTGTTCAGAAATGCTTAAAATAAACAGGACAGGATTATTGCCATCTTTTATACAATCGTTTAAATCTCAGCTAAAAACTCATCTCTTTTCTCTGGCCTACGACTGATTATGTATGAGACGCTTAATTGTTAGTTTTAAATCTTAACTCTGTGTTTTATTTTGCTTTTATGACTGTTTTTATTCCATCTACTGTTTTATGATTGCGGATGTAACTGTGCAGCACTTTAAATGTGCTATATAAATAAATTTGACATTTTATATATCAATACATAGCACCCACCCCTAGGTTAAACTATTTTTACGTTTCCAATAGATATGATATTATTAAATATTATTATTATTTACCAGTGCTAAGAAACATTTGCAGGGTTCCTTGAATGGATGGATGGATGGATGGATGGGGAAGATTAGGTCAATAGACTATGCAGTGGAGGGCAAAGTGTTTATATTTTCCATACTCTAATATGCTTATCCAGATCTGGAAAATACAGAATTTTAATTCCCTACTTTTCCAGACTACGTAGAAACCTCTGTAATTAACCCGAACGTGTTGTTTGAGAGGAAGCCAGATAAACACCTTGTCAGCGGCGGAACCACTCGGGGCCTCCTTCTTGGTGTTGCTGACACACTCACTGTGGTTGTTGTCAATAATTCCAACATCAGGTTCCAGCAGCCTCCTCGCGTTGTGAACCTGCAGGAAGACGGGTAAATGAAGCCTTTATGGTTAAAGGAAATCATTAAGGTTCATAATGCGGTTCGATTGATGCTCACTTGTCTGGTCAACAGCAGAGGCTTCATGCAGAAGACGTAGAGGAGAGCTGCAGCCAGCATACCAGACAGTCCTCCACACACCACAGCCGCTGCCAGCAGTCCTGGATACACATGCAGCGACTCGGCGACACTGACCAGAACATCGGTGCTGCATTCCGGAGACACTTCCGCCGCTGGCATTTCAGACAGATTTAATCTATAGACAGATAATGGCTCCTAACTGGTTTCATACTGCAACGCCTCCAAAGATCCGTAACTTCTTCTCGGAAACTGAAATCCTCGAATCCACACAGACGTTTTCGGCTCCCATGTTCTTTGAACTCTTCAAATTACTTCATAACCTGTTGTTTCTATTTTCTAAGCAACTTTCAAACCGATGAGAGGACCAGATTCATAGAAGACGTCTCTGCGTCGAGACTCAAAACCCAGCAAGTTAGGTCAGAAATCTTAGGTGTGTTTTTTCAAAATAAAGGCACAAACAAAAAGTTTTATTTTGATGCAGTGTATATATATATATATATATATATATATATATATATATATATATATATATATATATATATATATATATATATATATATATATTTGAAAAATGTGAGAAGTCAGTCATGATTACACACTATTTATACATATTAATGAAATAAAATTACAATAGGGATTTAAATTTAAATAAATCTGTGATTCATTAAATACATCATTATATAATTCAATTTGAAAAGCAGTATTAGATGATTTAATTGTTGCTTTTGCGGCAGTACAGCATGAAATCATTTGAAACTGTAGCCTATCAGTTAGAATAATCTCTGGTTGGTTTACTCTTCCATACAATCAACTTTTGATCACGTATCAAACAATGTTAATGTAACCAGTACAATGCATTTACTGACGCTGAAGGATATGCTGACAAATAAAATAAATGTATGACATGCTGCAGCATGTGTGAATTAGAAATAATTGTAAATGCTTTTTGTAAATGAAATAAATATTTGTTTATGGCATATTTATTTAACAGTTTTAACTAAATATCCACAGAATAAAGTAAGTCATTAATGATGATTTTTTTATTATTATTATTATTGAATTGTGACAATTGTGATCCCATATGTAAAGTGCAAACCCTATAGGTAATAGCTGTACACTGCAAAAGCAGATGACTTTGATATTGGAATATGATTAAGGCTTTTAATTCCACGGTAATTAAAAGGTCTGTTTACAAATTTTTAAATTAGTCTGGACTGCATTGGAGCATCTCAGATCAAAATCGTTAATACTAAGACTCAACCAAAAAAATTAACACAGAGCACAAATTCTTTGAACTCCATTAAAAATTTAAAAAACCTTTTATTTTACACACAAATCAGCATGTTCAAAGGATTCTTTTTGCCATTAGAAGGGGAAGTCCCTGGGGACCATTTATGCAAGAGCCACTACTGATAAGAGACCTGAACGCTCAACCTTGCTTCAATAGATGTTGTACTTTGAAAGGTATAACAGGAAGCTTCGTGGTGTACTTCGTTCCATTGATAATTCTTAAAGGAGTAGTCCGTTTTTTCCATGTTTTCTAACTTTTCCAGACTTTTTTTTTTTTTTACCTCCCATCTATTGTGTCTATGGCGAAGTAAGCTACGGGAGTGACGACCACCATCCTGCGTCATTAGATTCAGACATCAGGAAACATATACTAGTGCACTAGACACCCGTATACATTTAATGCGAATGAAGTAAAGTTAAGGAAGAAAATCGAGGATTTTAACCAAGGCACAATGCAGAAACAAGACAGGCAGTTAGCTAGCCGCTGCGCTCGGTGGTAGCACACTGAAATACGAATGTTTCGGGTACTTATAATCGCAGAGAGGCGCACATTATGCTCGTTTTTCTTGCATGTCAAAGTTTTGGGTTTGTTTTCGCTCTTTTTGAATGTCGGCTGCGGTCACGTCGTGAAGCTGTGCGCCGGTGTCACGGAGGACAATGATGGACATTATTGTTATAACGGTACCTCTGTGGGTGCAAAATGGGACAGAACACCTCTTTACTCAGGGACATATGGCGTAAGTAACTTAACTGGTTGTTGTTGCTTGTTTGTGTTTACTTTTTTTTTTTTTTTTTTAACCGTGTTGTTAAAGCAGGAGTATATACTGGGATGCGCAGTATGTAATTAGTTTATCATTTAATCAGTACAATGGATGCTCTAGTTTTATGATGAAGTGTTGTTTTGTACTAAATCTACACTAATCAGTATGGCCATAGAGTATTGAAACGCTTACCCTTTATAGACACAAACTAATTTCCTCCCATTTTTAACAACCTGCCTTTAATATAGAATTGGAGAACCCTTTGCAGCTTTAAGAGCTCCAACTCTTATGAGAACCCTGGGTGTTTATGTGAATATTTGACCATTCTCCCAGGAGAGCATTTGTGAGGTCAAGCACTGATGTTGGATGAGAAGACCTGGTTTGCAGTCTCTGCTCTGATTCATCCCAAACATGTTCTGTCAGGTTGAGGTCAATTTCCTCCCTGTCAAACTTATTCATTCATGTCCAAATAAACCTTGTTTTACACACTGATGTACAGTCATGTTGGAACTGGAACGGCCACCCCCAAACTGTTTCCACATTGGCTGCAGCATGAAATTGTCCAAAATGTTATTGTATGCTCCTGTATCTTTTGCTGAAGTTAAAAGACCAAGCCCAGCTCCAGCAAAACAACCCAAAACCATGTGGAATGTTTAATGGCAAGGAAATTTCACAAATGCACTTCTTACACACATGGCATCTTTTCTCGGTATCCAGTTTGAATTCATTGAGGGAGCCATTCTTTCCCATGTTTTCCCATGAGAAGCAATCTCCATGTCTAGTTCTTGAATTTTATTCAGCAGTAGTCATGGGAATGGATGGAAAACCTTTGTTTAATGATTTGTCTGAATACTTTTGGTACTTTTCTGTATGCCATGAAGGTTTCTCTGTTATTCAGCTACAAATTTACTTAATTAATGTGTAATAACTTTTTTTTCCCTATCGATAGAACCTTTGCACTTTTCACTCAATGCATCATGACCAAGGAGAAACGTCAGCTGGCCTGACGATGCTCAGGATTAATGGTTTGTGCAAGCAGTAGCAGACAAATACTGACTCTTCATGCATTTGTAAACGCATTTTTGCATGTTTAATATGAGACATTAAAGCTTTTCTATGAAAATTCTTTTGTGCACTGGTAAAAATCTAAAAAAAAAAAGCATTTAACTGAGTAATGAGACTGATATTATAAGATATTTGTATCATCATTGTTTCATTATTTCAGACATTTGAACAGTTATTTCAAGTGTTTTCCAACACCCTCTTCTGGTCTTACAGATAAAATAGACAACGCGCCCCTGTATGTTTATGGATGGACCCCATCGTCGTCCTCAGCTCCCGCAGGGCCGTGGGGACACTCTTTTTACTCCTCCTTAACCTACGTGTCAAACATGTTGCGCCTCAGACAGAGCAGAAGCACACTCATCAGACACACCCCACACCAGCCTCCTCCTCAGGTCATCTCTATGCTTTTGATCTGAGTTTTAAGATTAATTGATTAATTTAATATACTGTTAGAAATAGTCAGAAGTTAAATGTTTGGATTGGTTCCGCAGGTTCAAAGCGTTGCGCCTCCATCTTCATTCGGGGTTAGATTTTATAAGTGTGCCCAGGTACATCAGCTTTATAAATAACTGTATAAATTTAGTAAACTGACATTTGTTCTTATTTCTTTTGCTTGTCTATGAGCTTTATTAGTAGAAGACGATAAACCTTTCCTTGTCAATCAACTCGACCTAGGTGAATCTCAACACTGATCCCCCTCAGTTGACGTTCTTCCTGCTGATCCACAATTTGGGCCCCCTGGGTGGGACCAACCTATCTCAGGTGGCCATACGAGACTCCATATCTGGGATCATGCCCATCACAACTGAAGGCAGGGTCGTCGAAAGAGGCTACCAGACTTTTGCTATCGATTCACTGCTGGGTGTGTCACTGCATCAGAATGTTCTATGAGGTTATTAAATAACATTTAAAATGTGTCTTTTCTGGGATCGAAATTGATCTGGTTTATTTGATTTTGTTGATGTAGCCGGAGCTCATGTTCTTGTTAATTATACTGCTCAAGTAAAGAGTCACAAGAATGAGCTCCTTGATCTTCCTGCTTTCCTGACCTTCTCTAATGCATCACAGGTACATCTTTCTCCTTTTCTTTAATCATATTTTATTTCCTTTAACTAGTGTCCTTGCCTAAACCAACTCTTTCAAAGTCTCAATATTTGTTCATAGCAAGAAAATAGGGGTATTCACTTCAGTCTTACTAATTATGTTTTCTTTTTTTTTATCCCCTTTTACCCCGCAGAATGACGTCAGTATGTTTGGGCCCCTAAGAGCCAATTTGACAATGAAGGTAAATTCAACTGATAGGGTAAGTTACCAAAATGTCTTATTTTCTTTCATACTTAAGCATTTGTTTGTGAATGTTCTTTAAGTTTCTGCTTTATGAGGGTAATAAATCGGGTTCTGTTGAAACTCTGCTTGCCTTCTCAGATTTATCCCAATCACGGAGTCCATTTTGCTGGATTTGTCGCTGGTTTCTTTGTCACATTGGTGCTGCTGTTGCTGGGGGCTCTCACCATTAAATTCACTCACCCCAGAGAAAGATATTGCCTTCTTCAGCAGAGGGTATCACAAATTCAAAATTATTAATAATTTATTCATTCATTTATTACTATTTCTTATTTACGGGTAAACTGTCTAATATGAAATGAGTATTTTGTAGAATTGCCTTTTTAAACTATATGATTAGGGTCAAATATTTTGGCTTGCAACCTTCTCTCTTTCTCCTCCTCATGTAACTATTTTCATTCTGTCCAAACAATTGAGTTTTACTTTCATCAGACCAAAAGAAGTGTTAGGTGTGAGGTGTTGTCTTTCAGACATCCACAGGTGAGCCTCCAATGAATTAAAACATTCTAAAAAACAGAAGCTTGTAAAGCCGTGGCATCATCATCATCATTCCCACACTGTTTAAAGACATAGTCATCGTTGTAGACAAACCTATGAATTCCTTATTCTGACATTTAGGAAATGCAAATCATTTTGATAATCCTTACTGACCTAAAACTGTAAAAAAAAAAAAAAAAAAAAAAAAAACTGCTTTATTGTCAGACAGCAAGTGAAAAATAGAGTGTGTCTTTTTATGCTGTCCATATTCAGTAAGTATGGTATTACAGCTGTATTTATTATTTGTGATGTATTTGTGAGATACGCATATGTTTTTATTTACTTTCTGTGAAGGTGTGATTTTTTAAGGTCTGCTCTGTATTATTCATGCACTCATTGTATTTTTTACTTTAGAGAATCAGATGCAATTTGGACCCTGAGTATGCGGAGTGTAGCATGAGTGATACAATCAAAGATGAGACTGCTTTTGAAGACAAGATGGTGGACGTCATGGTGCTTGAGGAGCCACAGAACATGTACCAGGCTTTGGATAAGTCAGTAAACTAACCTTCTGTTAAAAACCTCAATTTAACCCGCCCAGAAGAAAAACAACCTGTTTTGCTTTTTCTGTTTTTGTTTCTGCAGCCTTGAAACGTCTTCACTGCTACAAGCCTCCAGTAACCTGGAGGCCACCCGGATCCAGGTTTACAAAGACGTGATGTCCTGCTTGCTCGGGGGATTGCGATCGCGGGGCCAAATTAGCGCCCAGGCCCAGCAGAGGCTGCTCAGTGTGGTACATGGGCAGCTGCTCGGAATGGAGGGGCGCCTGAAGGAGGAACGAGGTGCCCGCATGGCTGCCCTGGCCGGTCAGTGTAACCTGGAAACGCATGAAGAAATGGAAGCAGAGCATCAAAGACAAGCGGCTGAAAAGGCCCAGGCCGAGAGGCTTTGTCAGCATGCAGACCAGCAGGTAGTGAGAATGTGTTTGATTGGAAAAATTACCCTCAGAATGACGCCGTGTACAGACCTTCTATCTGTGATGTGGCCAGGAGTTTCTCCAATGCAGCATCCTCCTGGAGAAACTGCACAAGTTGAGCCAGAGTCACCTTCGGCGCGTCCTCTTGGTCCGACATGAAGATGCTTCAGCAAAAGTCCAGAGAGAGATCGTCGAGTGGCGGCGGGTGGAGCTGCACAAGATCTTCTCAGAAGAACTGGAGGAGGCCACGAGGATGGGCGAGTTAGAGAAGAGCACAGCAAAGAGACTTCAACATGAGTACTTCACTTGTCAGGTGAACATCTTCTAAGTTTTTTAGCATGGGGTTAAAGTTTCATAAGCATGCTTTTTAAAGTTAAATCCTGCTATCTTTGCATTTTTAGATTACAGTTGAGCATTAATGTGCAATTATAGACTTCAAATCCATTTTTTACTTTAGGAAGCTTTCTCTTTTTTTAATTTTTGCTTCAAACAATTAAAAATTTTGATGAAAACAAACAAAGGAATTAAAAAAATATGAATAAAAGTCTCCAGCAGAATATACATGGCAGATTCAAAAAAAAAAAAAAAAAAAAAAAAAAAAATTAATCACAGCGTTATGTAACTTTTTCTGACCAGGATCAGCTGGAAGAAGTGCTGGATGTAGTTGTTGCCAATCAGCGGTATGTCCTGGCTGAACGCAGCGCTCAGAGGAAGTTCCTGGTGCACAGCCTCCACAGCCTCGAGGACCTGATCTCTGAAACGTTCTCCAGCACCTCCAGTAACTTGGACAGCTGGTTCGCCCACATCAGGAGGTTGGCATTGCATCCCGCTAACATCAGTATGTTCACCCAGTACAGCTTCTCAGATGCTTTTTAGATCAATAATGTTGAGAGCATGACATTTGGGTGAGCATGATCATTTTTACACTTGGAGTTGCAAAGGTGGTTTTTATGAATGACTGTAACGTCTCACATAGAGAGCCTCTGAAACTTCTTAAAATTGCTTTCCCACATATTATATATTTACAGATGGGTCTATTTATCCATTTTCAACATTTGTCATAGCTTCCTTAATTTCAAAAATACATTAAAATCACTGTGGACCATAGACGTTAGTATCCCATTGGAAGTTGTTTTAATTTGCTTGTATCGACCACCAGGGGGAGCACTGTATCTTCAGAGCAGCTGGATCAGCTGCAAGAAAAGGCCCAGAAGGAGCTTGTTATGGTGAGGCAAAGACTGGATGAGACACTGACCCAAGAAAAGAGAGCTATGCGCTGTGGACTGATCAATAAGAGGAGAGAGCTCATCTCAAACATGGTGGGGAGATTAAATAAAGTTACTTCATTCATTTCATTCAGTCGATTCATTTGGGCAGAGGCAGGAAAACCTGTTGTGAAGAAAACTATTTCTAAAGTAGCACTGCGTTGTTAGTAATCCCCAAGTTTCCTCCTTTATAGTTGAGGGTACACAAGCAGAGGCAGAGGGATTTATCCAGCATTACCAAAAGTCTGGAAGAAAAAATAGATGAAGTACAACATCTGGAGAGTTGGCAGAACTTACTGACAGCTCACAGCCTGGAGCTCGCAGAGCTCATCAACAATCTGGATGAGGAGGCTGCTGCCGATATCCGCAAGGTACTGCTCTGACAATAGACGTTGTACTGTAATCGGGCTGTGAGCTGAATGAAAATACAAGCTGAAATATAAAATAGAGCTGAACATTTTTTAATTCATCTGCAAGTATTGACCTTACGCTTTCTCTTTAGGTGACGATGCGAGGGATCCAGGGAGTGATGGCTGATGTGAAAGCCATTCAACCTTCTGCGGCTCAGGCCGTGCTGACGCTCCTGCCGCCGGGAGCTAAACACCCCATGCTGCAGGTGGAACCCGAGGTGCGGTCAGGGACGGCTGCAGGGCAGGGGAGCAGTGCTCTGCTGCAGGGTCAGGAAAGGCTTCATCAGGAAGGCAAGGCAGCACTGCGGACCCTCAGCTGCACCAGGGAGTCTCTGCAGGAAGGCATGGAGCAAGAGCTGCAGGAGCAGAAGGAACTGAGGGCTCACTGGAGAGATTTCTTTAGGTCAGCGATGTAATAACATGAATCATGAAATCTAAATATAAGAAAAACTGTCCATTAGTCACTGCATTTAAAGAAGATAAAGAGAAATATTTTGTATGATAGATTTTCTATCATATTATCATAATTTAAACCACTATTTTCCACATTAGATATTGAGAAATTTTCCAGTAACTGCTGAAGTAGGTGAAGCTAAACGATTGACTGTCTAAAACAACAAATAATGGAAATAACATTATTTATCGTTATTCAGACCAACTGTCAAAAAAGCTTTTGCCTCATCTGTATAAAGTTTTAATGTTTGGCGTGTCTTTGCGTTCCTCTTAATTTCCCCCTTTCCCGCTCTGTCTTAGGTGCCTGTGTTCGTCTCAGCTGACACTGTCTGAGGATGACAGGCTGAGGATGAAGCTAGAGTTTCAGAAGAGTCTGTCTGTAATAGACCGCTGTCTGGTGCTTCCTCACGCTGTCTCCAGAACTAAACTCCACGCTGCTTTAGCTGCATGGAGAACAAAACATGAAGAGGAGATGGTGAGTAAATAATCACATGTTACAGTCAACAGCTTATGTGCTTCTAAAGACCCAGTTTAAATTTGTTTACTCTAGTGACCTCTATTTTCTCAAAAAATATATAGTTAAGCAATAATCTGAATTTAAGTTCCAACAAATATCAATGTTTAAGAGCCAGAGGACTTAAAAATCTTGAAAGAATGTGACAAATAAATAGCATACGTAGTTTTTCTGAAACACAAAAAGCTTTTAGAGTCAGGATCTCAAACCAGAATTTGCACTTTCATGCATAGTGAAACAGATGGAAATCTCTTATGGTAAACAAGGAACTGATTTGTTTCTTGACAAAAAATATATTTTTAACAGGAATATGTTGAATGTGTGTAAAGTGGAGTAAAGACTAACAAGATCTGATTGTTTAATTGTATAATCACCAGTATAGATCATTAGTTTTTTTCTCTGTGTCTGAGCCAAATGAAGGAGAGAACATTTAACTGCAGCTGCATCTTATTGTGTTCCAGTATTTTAACTTCCCTTTCATCCACCTTTTAAGGCCGAATAACAAGTTGCCGTTAGGAAGCTACGAAATGGGGTGATGGGTTTTAAGTGATCTGACAGACAGTGTCATCATAACATTTTCAAAGCTGCATGACTGCAGGAACATGCAGTAAAACTCTTATGAGTTAAACATAAAGTGATTGTATGAAGAAAAGCAAGTCTTGTGCAGCCACTGCATGGCTCCCTAATATAAGGTTCTAGTGACACAGTTGTTTAGAGACGTAAGAGTCCTGGAGCAACAATGCATGTCAGAACCGGAGCAGAAACTATAATGTGTTGCTTAATGTTGCAGTTTTTCTTAAATTAAAATTTCTATAGTCACTCAATGAAATAATCAATTTTTTCCTTGATATTTTCCATTAAACCATTTCATTTAGACTACATGAAAAGAAGACTCTACCTTATGCTGTTTTAAATAGATGAGAAATGGTGAGGGGTTTACCTTAGGAGTACAAGACAGCTGTCAGGCCTAGTACTACGTGGCTGCTGGATGACCGCATGTTGCTAAGAAATTAAACATGACTTACAGGGTGGTTTATATATCTAATCACATTGTAACCCTCCACCTGGAGTTGTTTCCCAATAATACTTGTGGATTCTGTGGGGGGGGGTTTCAGAAAAATATGCAGTCCAAGGGGAAAACCACAGAGGCCAGAAAGAAAACAGATACCTCTGAGGTGGTGTGTTTCCAAAAAAGACTCCAAGACAGAATTCAACTGTTTGAGAAAGAGAGGGAGATGGAGAACGGTGTTATGAATAAGGTAGTGCCATCTTCTTTTTGATTCATTTCCGGGTACTTTTACAATTAGTTTAATTCGAGTAATATTTATATTAAATGCACTTTGTCAAACCAGCCCATGAAATTTATTGTTTGTGATTTTGGTAGGTGATGGAGGAGATGCAGAGGGAGAGGAAAGACTACCTGCTTTGTCAGGCAGACAACCTGGCAATGCAGATGGCTATAATCGTCTTTCAGAAGGCTGAGAGGTGGACAAAAGTGATGGAGACATCCAAGGCCATGGTCACCCTGCAAAGCCAGCTCATTCAACAGCTCAGGGAGAGAAAAATCTCTGAACTACAGGATATGGCTCAGAGCATACACAGCCACTGCTTGGTAGGTAGTTCTTGTCTTGAGAATAAGCCATTGTATCATTGCATAGCTTTTAAACTAAAGTGCTTATTTTAAATGCAACCTTTCTTGCAAAAGAGCCTAGAAGAGGCAGAACAACAGCTTCTTTCAGAGAGGACAGAACTGGACAGGCTCGGAGTACCGTCACATAAAATCCATAAAGAGGGCTATGCGGGAGAGGAGGCCAGTGAGGAAGATAATGTGTTCGAGCTCCAGCCTGATTGCAGCATGACGTCCATTCTCCAGGAGGCACTTCACAAGAGTGAGCAGGTCACTGCCTTGACGTTTGAAAGGTGAGCCATCAAGCTAACTTCAAAATATTTTTCATTTTCCCCAGGCCCAGACATCTGAAGCAACCAAACATCTGTTAGACGCCTAATCCTTTATATTACGACTGAAAACATTCATGTTTATAGCAGCTTACTCAATAAGTTTTGGTTTTGATCATGTCTTAGTTATTTGTTTCAAATTAGCATTCGACTGTGTCTTTGTAATCTATGCTTAATTGTTTTAAAGGGGCAGTATTATGTAAAATCGACTTTTTTGAGCCTTACATCATGGTGTAATGTTATGTTATTATCAAAAGCATACCTGGAGTGTTGCCTTGATTCTTTAATGCATGTTTGAGAAATCCTTTAATCTCCCGTGGCAACCATTCAGCTGTGTAAAATGCTTCGGTGGGGACCGAGGCGAAACTCCTCCTCTTTTCGAGGCACAGCTCCTCCTCAGAGCTGCACTTTTTAAGCTTCAGAGCTTCTGCCTCACAGAGCATCCCTCCCCTGCGACTTTCCCACTCAGCTCCTTCAGACAAGCCAGCAGCAATTGGCAATCACCTGGTGGAACTGCGCATCTGCTAAGCTCATTATACAAGCTACTTCTCAGTGCAGCGCTAGTAAAAACGTTGTTAAAGGGTTAGCTGTTGTGATGATTTCCTGAAGCTTCAGAAAGAGCAGGACTTTCTTAAAGAAACAGAGGCCCAATTTCAAGGTCAAATTTCTTTTTTTGGTGATATTTGATATATACAGCATTTTGTAACAACTGAAGGTAACATAGTTACTTGATTATGCTATAAAATTATTTTATGTGTCTAGAAAACACAATGCTGTTCCTTTAAGATTTTTATGTTTTTCTTGTTTTTAATGCTTTTTTCTTTACCTTTTTTCTTTATTTTCCTGAAAAGAACTTAAAAGTTACCATGTGTTTGGATGGTTCTATACAAACAAACTTACTTGCCTGTGTTATTAAAAAGGGTTAAGGTCCAACAGAGGTTTTTGACATGCACAGTGTTGAAACTGTTCTTCTCTTCAGGTTTCAAGAGATTACCACCAGCGATCAAGTCAAAGAAGAACTAAAAGAACAAATCGAGCTCAGAAGGCTTTATTCAAATTGTGACCAGGTCTGATTTTATTCCCTGTCAATTTCTGCAGTAATAAGCAATGAAAATCTTATTGTTGGTTACCAGAACATAAAGAGAGTCTGTACTTGACAGGACCTGGAGTTTGCCTCTCAGCTGGTAAAGCAGAGTCACGTCTCTGTCGATGTTCTCTTGGAGGTTCTGCGTCTCCTCCTTCCAAGTCTCCCCGAGAGTGAACTTCTTTCAATCAGTGACGCCCTCTGCCGCAAACAACATCATGTTTCAGCTTTTGCAGAGCAAGAGCGCTCTGGGTAAGAAGAGAGTATGTGGTTTATTATCTAGCATAGACAACCAACGTCTTGTTTGGGTCACGTTCTTTTATGATTTACTCATACTGTATTGGATCACATTATGAGAATAGGTTTGATTTATTGTGAAGCTCACTCTAGTGCAGCCTTTCTCAAATCGTTTTTGGCAGTTTGATATGATTAGTCAACTCCAGAAGAATTCTTTGTTTTTCCTTTTCTTTTTCTATTCCCTTGTTTCCCTTAAAATCAACCTTTGCTCACCAAATCTGTGTTGCTTGTCAAAAACTGGATGGGAAAAAAATGAAATACAGAAAAAAAAAAAATGAAGTACGAAATATATGGACCATTTGACCTTAATCTTGATACACAGAAATGATAATGAAGTTCTTGAGGGTGTTACTTAGTAACTCAGAAACGTGAACTTTCTGCTGCAAATACAGGTGTGCGAATATTAGTTTAAGTTTACAAAATGATTCTAGAAGCAATCTACGATTGTCAAAGATCCTCATTTAACCCCTATAAACAGGGGCCCTAGCCTTTGGAATACTCTCTTGCTTTTTCCAATTTCTTAAAAACTCATCTTAAGATCTTCCAAAACAAAAACAAATGATTATCATGAAAATAAACCTTAAGTTTATCTGGAGACTTTCTCGAATTCACATTATATGAGCTTAATAGAACCATACTGGAAAGTTTAAACTACATGATAAAAGTATGGATGAGAAAGCTCTGGGGAGTTTAAAAGCAGCTTTCTTACTGAAAATGGTGCCAGCGTGTTGTTTCTTTCGCTTCATGTTGTCACAACAAACCAGCATGAGCTAGCACGCATCTTTGGATGAGTCGGCCGCTTCATGTTACCTTCTGTTTCTTGTAGATTGTGGTAGTTTTTACCTCAACTCGTCACCAGTTAAATCTTCAGCAGCTAAATCTCAGTGTTAGCAAAGAAGCTTGTTGAAACACAGCCGTCTCCAAGTATTATCTTTAATTTCTATAAAGAATACCGTATGTATACAGCTCCTCTGCTGTCCTTTTTCCATGAGCTAAGATGAAAAGATAAATTATTTTATTCCTCATTTCATTTTCCTCTCTTCCTGATAGCCTGGAACACTGTTTTCTGTCTCCTGCTGAGTTTGGATTTCCTTACTGATGAGGAATGCCTCCAGCATGAGGTGGCTTAGTAATCCAACAGAAAATAGTGTGTCAGGAAAATCATGCATATGTTGTTTTCTCTTTCTAGGTCTTTTTTCTGTTCTTTGTGTTCAGAAAAAAATGCCAGTCGCCATTTTATAATCTTATTCAAGAGACGTGACTTGATTAGTAGGGTTTAGTGCTAAGTGTTGGAGATGTATAAAAGATCAAATGGAGATTCAGATAGTGTCTCTTTATGACATTATATAGCGTTGATCCCCTGCTGACTTTTACATTTAGTATGAGCCAAACTTTGTGCCAGCAGAAACTGAATTTGAAGTTCTGTTTGAATTTATTCTGCTCAGATCAAATCTGAAGGACTCAACTAGAATAAATGCTTTTAAAAACTGAATTTGAATTAAGCGCCACATAAACAAATGATAGTCTAACAGTAGCTGGGTTTAACCTGGGCCAAACTATACTAATTTAGCGTTTGTTTACATGACGTTTCTTCTTATACATGTAATACGTTTATTACCAACTTGACGAATGACATCTGACAACTTCATTTGTGTCAGAAAAAGTTTTAGGGGTATGAATACCTTTGCAGGGCTCCATATGCATACGCTTGTGCCTTCAACTGCTGTTTAGCAGGTCACAGTGATGGGAACCTATTCCACTGGGCTGTGGACAAGAAAAGCATCACTAACAGCTGGTTTGTATGCTGTTAAAATTTGAGATGAATGTTAAGTTTAAAATCATGTAGTTCATGCCTCACTCTGGCAGTGTGAAGCAGTCTGAAGGGTTTAGCTTTAAAAGGACTCCCTGAAGTAATCTCTGAATGAGAACACTGTTTTTGTGGAAAAGGCTTCAGACAGTAGAGGCATGACATTACAGTTTTTGATGCGAAGCCATTGAGTTGCTTTGTGATGATGATGATGGCTCTTTCTGCAGATGTGCTGGGGAGCAGAACAGAGCCATTCCTGTCAGACTGAGAGAAGTTGTGGTACGGAAAATCATTATTAATATGCCAAACAACGCTGTGGAAAGAGAGAGGTGGGTTAAACATGTTTCTGTGATTATCAGCTTTGCTTTTAAATAAAGACCTGATGTTGAACTACCAGCAGTTCTAACTTACACCAACATCATTGACAAATCCCAAATTTAAATGAAACATGGCTTTGATCAGAAGAATGTTTGTGGCTTGGCATCAGTGCCCACATGCATGAGGTAAGCACCGAATTACTCCGATCCAGCTAACAACAGCCCCTTTGTCTTCCAAATCTGTCAGGCTTCAGGAAAAGAGGCGGAGTGTGATGGAAAAGCTGCTCCCCAGATCCCGTCTCCTGCTCCCAAGAGATGCCGGACCATTGCTAGCTGAGGACAGAGGAAAGCAGGATGTCTTTACAAATGCACCGCAGCAAGTTCTAAAGCCCACTGTGCTTGTTTGGCAGCTGCAGAGCGACACAGTGGATGCTGTGAAGGAAGCAGCGCACGGCCCTGCAGAGGAATGCATGACCTCACACTCTGCCTACGGTGCACTGGGCAGCCCGGTCACCGGAGAGCACTTGTTTGTGTTTCGGGATCTACCAGAATCCAATAACACTGTTGTTGTCCCAGAAAGGAAAAAGAAGAGGAATTTTCTCAATTTCAAGAAAGGCTCAGTTGCTCCTGCAACCTGAGACTCACATACAATGCTTTTTTAAATGTTTTTATTATGTTGTAAATATATGATTATAAGAAAATTACCAATAAGTTCATAGTTTTACTTTGGAGGTACAACTGCATATTTTTGTACTTTTTAACATGTATGTAGTATTTCGCTTTGTTTCAATTAAAGGCAGCTGACTTTTTACAGCTTATGTCTCTCTTGTTTCAGACACTGGAACATTTCAGTAAATTAGAACATCATCAAATTGTTAATTTAGTTCAGTAATTCAGTCCCAAAAGTGAAACTGTGTATAATAAATCCATATACAGAGTGATGTATTTTAACTAGTTATTTCTGTTTGTTTTGATGATTATACTTACAACTTATGATAACCCAAAATTCTGTTTCTCAGAAAATTAAAATAATAAGAAGGGAATTTTAATATTGAAATGTGGGCCTTCTGAAAAGTATGTCTGTATCATACAGTATCTGCATACCATACTTGGTTGGGCCTCCTTTTGCATTAATTACTGCAGCAGTGCGACGTAGCACGGAGGTTGCTTTGGTAACTGCCTCCAGCTTGTCTGCATTGTTTGCTGGTGTCTCTCATCTTTCTCTTGACAATACTCCATAGATCTTCTATGGCAGGGGTGTCAAAATCATTTGGGCCACATCAAGACCATGACTCCTAAAATGGGCCAGTGGTGTCAGAATCTGTTGATTAAACTACCCATTAATAAACACTTAAAATATAAATATATAACAGTCTCTGCATTCTACGAGTACTTTTTAAAATAATACTGAACATCCTTTCACATTGATTTAATTTGACACTATACAAATAAAAATTGATTTGATTAGATTGATGTAATAATATTTAAGTACACAACTTATCTTGAAGGTTCTATTTATGTGGCCCTCTGGAGCCTAGAGGGCCACATAAATGGCTATGGCGTGCCAGATTTTCCCCGCGGGCCTTGAATTTGGCACATGCTCTATGTGGCTTAGGTCAAGGAAGTTTGCTGGCCAGTCAAGCACAGCGGACCAACACAAGCAGATAAAATGACACCACACTTCATGAACTTCTCTGTCTCTCCGATTTTCCTCCAGACTCTGAGACCTCGATTTCTGAATGAAATGCTAAATTTACTTTCATATAAAAGAGGACATTGGACCACAGTGCAACATTGCGGTTCTTTATCTTCTTAGCCCAGGTAACATTCTGTCATTTCTGTTTCAGGACTTTCTTAAAACAACAAACACCCATGCTGAAGCCAGTGTCGAGACATCAGTTTGTAGCTCTTGAAGCACCGACTTCAACTTGAATGTACTAGAAATTTCCAGAGAAGCTGAAAAAAAAACTTACTTTTCAATTATGTTCACATTTGCTTATATGTTCTTGTATGCAGTGAAGTCCTTGGAGGGTGAAGAAAAAGATCTTGTCCTTTAAATGTTTCACACTATGAATCACTTCTGTCAGACTGCCCCAGGGCAGCTGTGGCTACAATGTAGCTTCCCACCATCAGTGTGTGAGTGTGTGCGTGAAAAGGTGAATGACTGAATGTAGTGTGAAGTGCTTTGGGGTCCTCTGGACCAGACTAAATTTTATAATCCCAACAGTTGGGATTACCAAGATTGCATCTATTTGCTAAATGCAAGAATAATTCACTTTATTCAAATTCAAGGAATACATATATTTTCTTTTGGTGGAATTGCCTTTCAAACTGTAGGACTTTAGTCAAACATTGTAGACGTCCTTCCACAAACTTCTCTCATTCCTCCTGACAGAACTGGTGGACCTGAGTCAGGGTTGTCAGCCACCTTGCTCACACACACCTTTTCAGATCAGCCCACAAATAGTCTATGAACTGAGGTCAAAGCGATGTGATGGCCCCTTTGGAATACTGACTGTTGTTCTTAAGCCCCTTTGTATCCACTTTAACAGTATGGTTAGGGTCATTGTCCATTTGGAGGACCCTTAGTGCCCAAGCTTTAACTTTCTGGCTGATGACTTAAGATGTTGTTTCAATGTTTCCATGTAATGTTCTTTCTTCATGATACCACCTAAATTGCGAAGTGCACCAGTCCCTCATGAAGGAATTTATTCCCGACAACATTTGCAAGCTGTAACCTGACTTTTATGCTGCTGTTCCAATACTGGCTTTTTCCCCCACTGAAGGCCTTTCAGCCCATGTTGGTCTCATCTCATTTCTGGATAGTGATCTTCTCTAACCAGCTTCAGCCAACATCGTCACAAGATCTTTAGTTTTAGTTCAGGGATTGATTTGCACATTTTGCACCGAAACACATTCAACTCTGAGAAACAGAACTTGTCTCTGAACTGTCTGATGACTAGACTTTTCCATATTGTTCCAATGATGAATCAGATTTGTGGATGTCTTGGCTGATTTTCCCATGATGTCACACAAGGAAGAAGTGTGTTTGAGATGTTGCCTTACATTCAATGCTGTGCGTCCATTCAACTCAATAATTGTGAATTAAACTTTCAGAACGCTGGAAATATTAGAATCTCTAGCTTTTTAACATATTACTAAATTATAATTTTTTTTAATTTGTCTGGTTACCTCTTAATTACAGCCATCAAAGGCTCTAACTGAAATCTGTCTTTCTTGTTTTAAAAAAAAATATTGGATCTGCCTTTTGCAGGGTAAGATTAACTCATTTTTAAAGCTTGAGTGATTTCCTTTCCAACAGTCCCTCAGTGTTTTGTTTTTCCCCACTGAGTCTTCCAGTTCTTCCACGTCATCCTCATTCTCCTTCTTCTTTTTTTTTTTTTTTTTTTTTTTTTACTGCCTCTCCATCCTTAAAAGTGCAGCCAGTAGTTCTTTGCAGCCTACTTGTTGAACTCGTGCACAAGCAGCTGAACCTTTTTGGAACTGACAGACATGAGGCTGGGACTGACTGCTCTCCTCTGCTTCTTCAGCGCCGTGCTTCAGTGCGACTGCAATCCTCCGACCTGTTACTCAAGAGCGCTCACCCTGAGCAATGAAATTATGACGCTGCTGGATAAGATCCACTCTAATTACCGCACCGTAAGAACTCTGTAGTTTTCATGTTAGGCTGGCAGCTTTTACTTCTTCTAATTCTTATTGTGCTGATTGGTTTGTAGAAAACGTGTGCTGAAGTTCTACCTGTCATCCACATTGATGTGCATGTAAGTTGGAAACAATCTTAAAGCATTGTGGGGGAACAGGGGAGAAGAAAAGGAATCTCTTATAGAGGAAACCTGCTTTTTGTCATTGTTTACAATTTGGTATTAAGTGCTGTTTCAGTTCAACATGAACAAATTCATTATCAGATAAGAGATACATTTAATCAAAACGTTTGTTTTCTCATCAAGCTTGAACACATGTTCTAATCAAATGAAGAATAGTTGGAAACATCTCTGTGGAGAACCTGAGAGGAGGACTAATGATCATTTAAAAATCATTGTATTATCTCTCTAGAACGCATGCATCACCAATAAACTGCGTGACATTCTCTACGTGGTGCTGAACCATCCCAACATGAACTGCAAGGAGAAGCCCAGAATGGTCCTGCTGAAACAGAAACTCCAGAACCTGTACACCATCATCACCAGAATTTGTTATCAGGTGAGAGCCTCTCAGCCATGTTTTTCTTACTTTTAAGCTGGAGCCTGTTGTCCAAATATAAACCTGCCTTTTTCTCTTGTTTTTGTGCTGGCAGGACTTGGTGTTTTTCACAGATGACTGTGAAGCTATTGACACTGGACGCAGCAGCCCAAACTTAGCAGAAGACAGGCTGCAACTGCTGCAAGAGGACAGATGAGACAGTTCACAATCATTTATATATGTATAAATACCTTAATAGAAATCCATAGTATCCAAATGTAGAGCAGTAAAAGCAAGTATTTAACACCAAAGACAAGGCTGTTTAATGTCCTGCATGTCAGTGGACACAAGTGGTCGCATTCCAGCAGCAAGCGGAGAACTTTCCACAGGAAATTAGCTGAATGCCTGTCATGCCGATGAAAACCTTAAAATAATAAACCAGGACAAGCTGCTTGAGTGTGTAGCCTGACTTCTGTGTATTTAACAGGGCTGATCAAAGGTTTGTATGCCATTAACAGAAATAAGTTGTTACTGAGAGCTTTACACACAGCGGTACGACTGTGTGGCATCCTGTAAACAAATGAAGGCTTTGAACATGGATGTTGAACATGTTGGAGAAGAAATGGAGCTTTCTCCTCACTTGTACAGTTTGTAACTCTCTGAATGTTCTTGTGTAGATTCTGCATCCAAGGTGTTGTGATGTTTCTGCTGCTTTGTTACTATGACTATGAAATATAAGGACTGTTCACAGAAATATAAAGTCTCCGTTAGTTGTATACGCTCACAATCAGTAAAGGTTGTTATTCCCTTAAAGTAATAAAAATGTTCTTATCAGTTTCTGCATCCTTGATTTTTTGTTTTGTTTTGTTTTGTTTTACATTATTCTGCACAGTGTATCTCTAAAGTACACACCTCCATTAAAATGTCAGGTTTTTGTTACTGTAAAAAATTGAGACCATAGTAAATCATTTCAGAAGATAGAAATTGACAGACTTGGTAGCTGTATGACTTGTGGCATGTGGCTCCTTTTTGTACCCAAAATATTTGGCACAAAAGCGCCGAAGTATGAAATAGCAAAGGGGCAAAATGACCTGCACTAATTTGATAGACAAACAATTAAAATTAAGTTAAACTAAACTCATTGTTCATGGTTTACTCTTCACTTTATTGTTCCCCCAACTGAGTTATAAGTAATTTTGGTCACCTTTAAGTTCTTTCATACCTCTTTGTCCATTTGTGCCACTCACTCGGACATCAACAAGCACGCAGCACAATTCATACTGTTTTTAGCTCGGTTGAAACATCATGTTGCCTTTAGAGATATAGTTTTCACTAAAGCCTTTTAGAGGGTGATAATGCATTGATTTGTACTCCGAGCTGAAATGAAAAAATAAAATGATTGCTCACCAGAATATCAAGCAATTTTTTTAAATCACTGCTATCCCTAAAAGAGAATTTCTCCAAACAAAGAAAACAGCAGATTTCTCCTCACTGGATTTCTTAAAAACAAGCGCTGTGTTTTTCTTCTTGTGCTCATGATCTGACCTGTTGTTTTCCTTATCAGCTGGAATCTAATGGGTGGGTACAGATAACCAAAGTTATATCACACATGGGTTTGAGGTATGAATCAGGCCTTAGGTCACAAGAGAGCATCAGGTTCCTCTACAGATGACCACCTAGACCCCAACATTTATTGATGGCATTAATGAAGATTAAACTCTCCTTTAAAAGGTAGCAAAAAAAAAGAAAGAAATGGCAAAGGACACTTGTTTTGACAAAATATTGTAAGATTCCCTGTTGTTCACATTTGGGGAATATGTCACTCAGAAACTACAAGAATACTATAACTGTGTTAAAATACTGGTGGGAAATTAGTCAAACTTATCTTCCTGTCTTTGAATAAATAGCAGATAAGCCAATGCATTAAAACCCACTGATAGGTTTCATAGAAAAACAGAAGAATTGAAAATGGTACAAACACAAGCATGGTTGCATCCACAACATTGAGAATGGGGAGCATACAAATCTTATCAAAGCCTTTTTAAGTGAAACTGTTCTCTTTTTTTGATTCAATGTCATTTGGTTGTAAAGCTCCAGATGTACCTGTCATGGTTTGGTGGTTGTGGTCATGGACCCAAATGCACACAGGCAGAGGCGGTGAGTAGATTTTGTAATTTTAATGAAAAAAAATGGAAAACCAAAACTTACAAAAACCACAAGGAATTCAGGTAGCCAGAAATGAACAAAAACACATGAATCCAGCAGCTAGGACAGTGGGGTAAACAGGGAAGAAACGGGAAGATAACGTGAGGGTTCAGCCAGGAGTGAGAGCAGGAGAGGAGTTAAAGTACTGTGAGACAATAGACTAGGCCAACTAGCTAATTGTTTTCAGGTGTGAGGGAAGAGAGCAGAAGGGAGACTGAGGGGTGAGAGTGAGAGAGAATGGCAGCAGGGAGTGAGGGAGAGCAAACATGGGAGCTAGGAAAATGAATCTAACAGTAACAAAGAAATAACTGGAGAGAAAAAAACAGCAGAAGCAAAAGTCCAAAAGAACGAGGGATTATGACAGTACCCAGTGTTTCAGAACAGGACAGTCCTTGCTTGGTATAATTTGACAATGTAGTTTGACATTTATCCTGCGTGATACAACTGAAAAGTGAACAAATTTTTTAGAACAAAAAAATATTGAAAAATGTGCTATTACCTGGTTGCATGAACACCATTAAACTACTTTGCTGAAATGCCTTTTGATTTAATTTTGGTGTTCAGCTCTTTTTAGGGGTCTCTGAGCATCCCACTTCGAGACATTGCCCACTCTGCCTTGCCAAAGTTCTCCAAAACTATTAGGTTGTGATGACTTCTCTCATCTACAGTTATCTTAAGATGACGTCACAGATTTTATTTTAGATTTAGCTCAGGACCCTGGTTGAAACATTTGAAAATTTGAATTTTTCACTCATGAAGTCATTCTGTTGTTGATATGGATGTTTGCTTGGCCTCAGAGCGATGCTGAAAAATACAATCTCTGGTCATCTTCAGCAAAACGTTTTGGTTCAGGTACTGGGTCAAAAAGGACTGGTATTTGGTTATTTTCATCATTTCATCCATCTTCACATAAATCTAGTTACATTTGGAAAAAAAAGGAAGCCCAAGAGCATGATCCTGCAACCACCATGTTTTGCTGAGGGTATGGCCATTTTCTGTGATGCGCAGTGCTGTTTTTGTGACAAACAAACCTTTTAGAACCATTGGCATTAACTTCAAGCTCATTTCAGTCAGAACATAAAACATCTTCCTACAAGATTGTGGCCCTACTCTAGCCATATCTAGAATACAACAGTTTGTTGTATCTAGAACACAAACATCACTGGATGGACAGTCCTGCAGCTGCGTCAGGGTTTCCATTGGCCTGTTGGCAGCCTGCTTGACCAGTTTCCACCTCGTCTTTGAAAGACTGTTGTCCCACATTTTGTCCCCAACAATATTGTAGGTTAATCAGATTCAATGTAATTGATAATAGATGTGACCCAAAGAAGATTAAATACTAAACATTGAATCAAGCAGTGGTTCAGAAAAGTATTTGTTCAAGGTTATTGCAGGTTTTTTTTTTTTTTAATTTTCCCCCAACAGAAGTGTTTCTCAGTCAAATATTGCAGAACAAATGTCTAATTTTTTGTGGAAAAAGTTGTGAAATGGCACTAATGAATTTGTTATTATGAAAAATAACTTGGTTTTACTGAATAATTAACATAAAAGATAGATATATTTTTACAAACTACACATAAGTTTGTACTTGATTCAGGGATAAAATAGAACTTTGACACAAAACATTTCCCAAAGTTATCATATGGCACTGTTGTCATTTACAAGTTAGATTTGTTGATTTCAGTCCTATCCTTTGCTGGCCTCTGCTGTCTGAACTGCGTTATTGCGTTCAGATTCACTGGAAAAAAACATAGGAGCCTGTTCTGGACAAAACTAACAGATATGTTATATGGCTTTTAAGTCAAGTCAAGTCAAGTTTATTTGGATAGCATATTTCAGCAGCAAGGCAGTTCAAAGTGCTTTACATCATAAAAACATCAATCATACAGCAGAATCATCAAAACATCAAAATCATTGATCAAAATCATCAAAATTATCTAGCAAATACACGTGAAAATCATCTGCAAAAACATTGATCAATGATTCACTTACTTTATTTAACTGATTTACACTCAAACTTCCACCCTTTGGAAAACCAAGCTTATTTTACCCAGATTTGTTTGCAGATTTATGGTCCAGACTACTAATCAAAGGCAGCTCTAAACTGGTGGGTTTTCAGCCTTGATTTAAAGGAATTTAGTGTTTTGGCTGTTTTGCAATTTTCTGGGAGTTTGTTCCAGATTAGCGGTGCATAAAAACTGAAGCCTGCTTCTCCATGTTTGGTTCTGGTTCTGGGGATGCAGAGCAGACCAGGACCAGAAGACCTGAGAGGTCTGGAAGGTTGATACAACGACAGCAGGTCTTTAATGTATTTTGGTGCTAAGCCATACAGTGATTTATAAACTAACAGAAGTATTTTAAAGTCTATTCTCTGAGCTACAGGGAGCCAGTGTAAGTTTTATCAGCTACTTTCCTTTTGTCATGATTTTGGTTCATGCATGTCAGAGCTGACCCTAGGCATAACCGAACTCAGCCACTGCCTGGGGCCCTCAAGCCATCAGGGGCCTCCCTAAATTAATGCATTTTTACATAAAAATTGATGAACTAGATGAATTTTTAGATTTGTTTATTGAGAATGTGAATACTATATTACATTTAGATTGATGGTTTCAGCATAGATAAATTAAAAGATTTATAATTGTTTAACATTTTTTTGATTTAAGATTTGAAGAATTTGCAAGTTTTACTTTATCATTTAAGTGCAAAAGAATAAATCTTTATTGTTTGATTACAACCAAAAAAAACAGTTAAAATCTGTAACAAGTTGATCTTTTCTTTGTGTTTGAGCTCAGTTTGTTCTCAAATACAGCAGTTAATTGATTTTTAAACTCAGTAGATTAAATTTGGTCCTCTTTCCCAGATTCCACCAAGTCTATTGAAACCCTGTTAGTTTTGGGGATCTTCCTAACAGGAAGCGGGGCCCCAAATCACAATTCTGCTTAAAGCCCCAGTCAACCATTGTGTATGTGTGAGTGGGTTTTTTTTTTTTTCTGCACAGCAGATATTCACAGTCCTCTCATTAAGACGTTGTGGATAGAGGAGCAGCGGCATGACCACTCTTCGCTGATGATCAGCTGGTGTTGTAGAGTCAGGCCCTCCAGTGTGTTTTCTTGCTATCTCTGACTTTTTATGATCTCTTCCAGTCAATTTTACCTCCTTGAGTTTTCCCCTGTCCACCTCTAAGTTATTCACTCCACTGTATCCTCTGTGTCTCCCGGTTCAAGCTAAATGTTGAAAGCACTTTTCACACTGGAACTCAAGAGCCACATCCTCCTTGTGACATGCTGCCCACTCTCAGTGTTGCTTCTCTTGGAAAGACCTCAGACCTTCCCTTGATTGCCACACACATCCCCAAGGCACAAGCTATCATTTTCTCCCTCCTCCAGAGTTAAACCCACAGGCAGAATTAGTGAATCCCTCCTCTGTTCATCCATAGATGCAACTTTGGAAAGGATTCCTGATCCTCTGCAGCACATTCTGGTCAAAGGCTGTTAATGGTTCTCCTGAAACATTTTTTGACAAGGGATAAATCCTTTAGAACAGTGGCCCAAGGTTTGTGGAATGTATTGCCTCCATCTTTGCGCTGTCCTAAATCTGTTGAGTATTTTAATAAACCAGCTGGAGACCTCATTCAGACTGGCTTTTAATTAGTTTTGGCTGCATGATTTTTCTGTTATACTATTTGTGTTTATCTCTACTTATATGCTTTTCTGTTATATTCTGTGTTAATGTTCTGCCTGTTTATCATGTAAACCACTTTATGGTTGTTTGAACTATGAAACGTACTATACGCTTTTTAATAAATTTAACTAACTACTACTTACTTAGATAGTCACATATTTTCTATTGTAATACACCACTTACTGTTTTTCATTCTGTGTCACTAAGTGATTTCTGTATGTTGGTCAAGAAACTTAACATGGATATGCCAGACCTCTCTTCCAATGCCTTCCTGGGCAATGGCCGACATTGTCCATTACACAAACCATCAGTGGAGTCAGTTTCACTGATGCTTCAGCTGTTTTAAAAATGTCCTGACTCATCATATTGGTTGTAACAGAAATAAATGCTGCAGCTTCAACAGTGCCGTGTTCTTCCAGCCTAAAGAGTACTCTACCTGCCATCACGTTAACCTTTGGTAATGATTCTAACTAGATTTATCTTTCACATGACCTACAAATGCACGATATGAAAACTGAGCTGATATTAATATCTGATATTAATATTGCTGTTATGGCTGCTAACCAAAATGTATGTATATATATATATATATATATATATATATATATATATATATATATATATATATATAGTGACCTGTCACAGTTTCTACTTTTTGCTAAATGAGCCATGAGTTATTTATTTTATATTGACCTCAAGTTTTGAAATGCTGACAAGAAGAGCATGTTGGATAACTCAACTTAACAAAGTTAAAGTTTCAGTTGAGTTACGTATTTATTAAATAACAGAAACTATTCGAGTGTTTCTTCTATAGTAATGAATGATTGATCATCTGACTGATGTCATTTCAGGAAATATGCAATCATTCCAAAACTATTACTTTTCTGTTTCAGTACTTGTATTATTGCTTCTGCTGTGCTTTGTCTGGTTGCCTTCATTCCTGCAAATAGTTAACTTTAAAAAAAAAACATAGTTTTATCTTTAAATATAATTCTTTATTCTGACCTGAGTTTCCATGGTTATGTTTCACCAGTGCAGTCGATTCATTTAGTCAGCTTGAGTTTGTGGTTGCTGTAGTCATCATACAGTTGATCCACTGTTTAAAGGTTAGTATAATGAGGGGTCTTCAGGAACAAGCAGAATTATAGTGATGGTCTTCATTTGGCAACACAGCTAATGTAGGGTGCTTGGGTCCATCAGCAAATGGTGCTAGTTAACCAGGTACCACATTAAATAATTACAATTTTTTTCCCTCAGTTTTAATGCTTTAGTACCCTAAGATAAAACTTTATTGATTATTCATCCTCTCTGGCTATGTACAGTGCCTTGCAAAAAATATTCACATTCTCTAAAGTTTTTCACATTGTATAAAATAACCACAAACGTTAATGTATTTTGTTTATATTTCATGTAGTAGACCAAGACAAAGTGGTGCATAATTATGAAGTGGATTGAAAAAGATACATGTTTTTTTATTTCACATAAATAGAAATCTGAAATTTTTGGCAGCATTTGTATTCAGCCCTGTTGACTCTGATACAAATCAATAAAATCCAATAAAACCAATTGCCTTCAAATTAAATGAGTAAAAAAAGTCCACCTGTTTTTAATCTATTCTTAGGATAAACACAGCTTGAAACATGGTAGTGGCAGTACCATGCTGTGGGGTTTATCATGGGCTATCTAGGGATGGCCAGGTCATTATATGAAGGGGATCATCCTTGTTATCTTTCAAGTAGCCACAAAACACAGTTGTATCATTTTTACAATCTTTTTTTACAAGATGTTAATTTTCTTTTTAGATTTTAACATTGAAAAGGGGCTGGGGTGTAACTTCACTGTAGGCTTAAGCCAAAACAACAAACAAAGAGAAAATAACAGAAATATTGACCAAACTAACCCAATCAAATGACAATAACCTATAATTACCTCCCTAAAACAAACCTGAGAAAACTGGGGTCAAAACAAAAGGCAGTCCACCCTTAACAAACAGCATCTTATGAACGCCAGTGGTAACAGTTCTGTGTTCTTTTCATCAGAAACACAGACAAGGTTGTAGAGAAGATGGATGGGGTGAAACGCAGGACAATCCTAGAAGGAATCCTGTTGGGGGCTGCAAAGGACTTGAGACTGGGCCAGATGTTTGCCCTACAATCCATTGAAATTTGTGTTTGCATGCTGACTAAGAGGGGGAAAAATCTGAATATATTTCAAAAGCACTGTATATTTCAGTAATATCATTGTCAAATTTTATTAGTCCAATTTTTATTCTTTTCAAAAAGTTGATCATTTGTTTGACACTATAATCTATATCCAGCAGGCAGCTTGCCATACTGGAAACTGTTTGCTAGGAACAGAAACTGAGTCACACATCTGCTCTGAGAGGAATCCCCAGAATCCATGAAACCAATTTTACATCGTTCCAAGTAGACCCTGCTTCTGAACCATCATGTCTGAACTCCTCGAAGCTATAATAAACTGACCCTGAAAGGACCAAACTGTTAGTCAGCACCATGTGGGTTATTAGGAAAACTGGCCCACAGTGCGCTCATAAAGCATAATTGCTGTTCTTATTAATCATAATTATAGGGCCGCACAATGCACCTACTCTTAAAAGCAAAACTAGAACAGAACATTAAAACCGCAAGCGGCTGTAGCAATATATTGTTCAGGTACTGCACCAAAAAAAAAAAAAAAAAACAAAACAAAAAAAAAACACTAAATGCTGTGCAATCAGTAATCATTCTCTGCTTTGTTAAAATAAAATTCCCTCATAAAGAACACATCACAAACTTATTCACATTAAAGTAGCGGCTATGCAGTTTGTGATTCCGATTCGTTTATAGGGTTTTCAGGCAATTTTCCATCACATTTAGCGCTTTTATTGCATTTTTTTTTAGAGAAATGTTGCCTCATTAGTGCACATAAGGAAATGTTTCCCCCCATAGATGACAGGCACATTCTCTACTCTGTTTATAATAATTGTGTTGGTTAGTAAAGCAGGGAATTGAGAGGGGCTGTGTTGTTGTAAACCATTTTGTCCTCCTGAGTACACTAAATACACCTTATTAGGTTGTTGTTTTATATACTGATAAAGGCTAAGAATATATTTTCAGAAAATGCAAGTTACTCACAAGACTTTTTCAGTGTTCACCTTATCTTACAGTAGAGCCTTGCTAAAGTATACAGCCCTTTAACTTTTTCACTTTTTGTGACTTTATAACAAAGTTTCATCCATATTATTGGGATTTTAAGTGAAAAGACTTCATGGTTTTCAATGTTCTTACAAAAAGATCTGAAAAGGGTGGCATATGTTATCCAGACACCCCCTTTAATCTGATATCACTAAATAACATTCAGTGTGATCAAACTGTACTTAGATCAAAGTGCATGGTGAGTGATCAGAGTTTTTTTTTTTTAATGTTAACAGATAAAATGAATGCCAGTGAATGCAACTACAGCTGCAAGTCTTTTAGGGTATGTGTCACCCAGCTCTGCACAACTAGAGACAGAAATGTCTGCCTATTTATCTTTGCATATAGTTGAAGCTCAGTCAGTTTGGATGGATAGCACCTTTGAACAACAATTTTCAAGCTTTGCCCGAGATTTTAATTTGGATTTAGGTCTGGACTTTAACTCGGCTCCTCTAAAGCATCACTATGTTAAACCAGGGATCTCCAGTCCTTGAGACCCACTGTCCTTCCACTTTTAGAGGCATCCAGCACGTCTGAATCAAATCCTGTCATTGCTGATGAAAAGTACCCCCACATAATGATGCTGCCACCACCATGTTTCACTACAAGAAATGTGTGGTAAGGGGTATATTATCAGTTTTCCACATTTTGCATGTAAGATGAAATGTTACCTTTTTGTGTCACCTGAGCAGAGCCCCTTGTTCCATGTGTTTGTTATGTCTACACGGCTTGTGACAAACTGCAAGGGTTTGCCATCCTTCCAAAAAGGCCAAATGTGAGGAGTGCTTGGCAAATACTTTTTGGTTTGTTTGTTTATTTGTTTTGGTTTTTTGCAGATTGTAAACTGGGCTTTGGCTCTCTCTCCCTTTACTTTGATGCCCCTAAATTAAACACAATGCAACCAACACATGATTTATTATTTAGATTTTTTTAGGAGGGGTTCAGGTAGCTTTCCATTACATTTGGTGCTTTTATTGCAATTTTGAGAAATGTTGCCTCAATAGCATGCATAAGGAAATCCCACATTGTTCACATCATTCCCCTATTTATACCAAACACACCTTATTTGGTTTTGGCTTATATAATGATGAGGCAATAATACATTCCATTTTGATATGGTGTTTAAGGATTTAAGAGTTTGCCGTTGAAGGCTTAATATAGTTTCTGCTCAGAGCACAACTGGGTGATGAGTGCAGAACATTTCAACCTTTCATGGCAAGGAGACGAAGAAGGTGCTGCCCTCTAGTGGCACACATTAACTCAATTTCTCATCATTCCAGTAATGTTAAGTTTTATCAGCCTATATTTTTTACCACATAATATGCACCATCATATCAAATAGCTCGTGTAGCCTATACACTTGAAATAATAAAATAACTATACTGAGTGTGTATTTTAAAATGTTTGTTAATAATGTATTCATCCGCTTCTTCATCCGATTTATTTCAGCAGCCGGACCCCAACCCCGCAAAGTTGTAGGTCCATTTACAGCTCTCCTTTCTAAATATGATCTCTTTTATTTCCTCACAGCTGACTCCATGGTAAGCTTATTCCGAGTTTTCATTTCTGAAAACATACACTGTGATATTACTGTACATTCCCGTTAAACCGTGAACATCTGGTTTTCTGCAGGAGGCAGGTTTTATTAGCCTCCTTGCTTTTAGTGGAGAGACATCCGCAAGAAATTGCCGATGACGGTTATCTTTGAGCTATGATTTATAGCGTTCATGTGGTATTATTATAGGTTGCATATGGCGCTGGACAGGCGTGTAGTTACATGCATGGACATAAACAGGCAAAACTGGCTCGCTTATGTTTTTTTTTTATTCAAATTATTTTATTTTGCATTACAGATAAGTTATTATATTAGTTTCAATTGTTTTATTTTGCTTATAAATAAACGTAATGAGATCAAAGAAGAAGGGCTTCTATTTGTGCACCTATTTACATTAACATATAATAATCAAGTATATTAAAGGTAGCCAATAAAAATAGCAAAAAATGTATAAAAAAAAAGTATCTTAAGAAATAAAATTAACCTTTTAGTGGACTCGTGGTTCCACACGCGTGTTTTATTGCTGAGCAGTTTGTTCTCTGTTAATCTGACTGTGGACAGAAGGGGGTGGTGTGGGATCTGTCATGGACTCGGTTCTTAAGGATGTTGGTTAGTTGTAAACCAGTTCAAGGCCAGTTCTTTTCAATAATGTGGGAAAAATGGTTCATTTTTTGATATCTGGTTGTTATTTTTCTGTTATTTTGTAGAATAAAGTAAAATCATTAAATATATTAGACTGATAATATAGGCAAATGTGGTTGCTCTTTTCAGAAGCGAAGCTTGTTTTTCTAATGAAAAAAAAAAAAAAAAGTCAGATTACATCGACATACGTGGCTCCTTCGCCAGTTCGTACCTCGCTGCTTCCATTTCGTACTTGTCAAACAAAACTTAAACCACTATCAGGTGTTTTTTATTTGTGATTAAGCATTTTGATGAATTGTGGAAATAAATGTTTTGTGAAAAACACTCAAATCTCACTTATAATTATTTTAGTTGTATAATACGAGCCTCTTATTATGGCTTATAATGACCGATTTTCAACCTTATGGGGGTTGATAGGTTATTATGCATCTATGGCATGGTGAGTCACATAAATAGATTTCGAGAAAAGCAGCATTTGGTTTGTTACTATACACATAAAATGTGTATAGTACGCCTAAGATACAGCAAAGGAGTTAAATGAAAAGCATCATAATAGGCTTTTCAAAAAAAAAAAAAAAAAAAAAAAAAAAAAAAATCAACGGCTCAGTTGATGACTTTCTGAAAGAATGTGACATCTTGTTTTATTTTTCAGCCTCTTTCAGTTTTTTCTTTTCTTTTTCTTTCTTTCTTTTTTTTAGTTTTAAATCTAAAAAAGCTTAGCGAGAAAGCAAGCTTTTAAGATATACTCTGGTTACATTTACAAGTTAAAATTGTCCCTAATATCCCCTCCATTCAAAGGTTAAAGGCATCTTCTTTTCATAATCATTTATCCAAGATAATAACTTATTTGCCTCCTTAGGGGATCAAGAGGTTTTACCACGAAATCAGAAAAACCTCCTGTGATCTTTTCGACGAAATAAACAAGCGACTTTTGTTTTGTGTTTGGCCCCTGGCAGGATAGAGAGCGGTGGGGGACAAAGGAATGAAAGGCTTCAGAAGAGAGTACTGGTCCCCTTTGGCTCCTTTGTGTCAAGTTTCTACTCTTTTCAGACGGAGCGTCCATCCGTGTGATTTGAACTTATTGTCGGGGATTGTGTATTAATTCATGCCTGCATGAAGACGGAGCGCAGATGATCTGAGGAGTCAAGTCAAAGAAAACATTTTGAAATTAATTTAAATGGCAACTAATAAAAGGATAAAGGGATTGTACCTGAATAAGTGAAGAGGCTTTGCTTTGCTTGCTTGTTCGGGAGGAAATCAGCGCTCTGAGTTGAGAGTGTTGCCCGTCCCAGTCCCCCGTTGACATTTTAGGAATGATAAAAGTTCCGCCTTGCCTGGAGCTACAGCCTCGCTGGAGCCGGCCTCTGTCTGCGGCAGATTGCCTTTGCTCATTACAGCAATTATTTTACTCCAGTTTAACCCCTGCCTGAATGGCAGGAAAGTCCGGAGAAAGCCTTTAAAAGCGCCGCGGAGTGGTCTGTAATTTCTCCCCACCCTCCTATCTGATCCCTCTTCTCTCATCCAAGCTACCCCCTGATGGCAGAAAACGACTTTTAAGTGTCTGTTCAGATATTTTCTGCCTGCGTTACTCCGGGTCGTCAAAAACCTTCTCCAGACTCACACCAAACATGGCTCAGTTCACCTCACGCTGTAATGAATTGTCACCTGGCTCACTTTACACCCTAAACGCGCGTAATGACAGTCACGCGGATTGTTTACAAGCAATTTCCCGGAGAAGCAATTTTCAGTATGTATATGTATGGTTTGAAGTCAGGAAAAGTGATTGTCCACCACCCCCTCTTCCTCCTGCTTCCATCTGGCGCCATCAAAATCTGGGTTAGAAGTTTCACTACCAAAAACACACACCCCCACACACATATAAGAAAAGACTCCGCAAATATAGAGATGTAGCGATCAGTTGGCTTTAGATCAGACGCGGCTCTGATCTGTGATCAGCAGGTCAAATGTTCAATGGATCTAACCTCACCACCGCCACCATTCTTTAAATGCATCAAAACTAAGAAATCCCACCACGTTCAGCCTATGAAGACATCAACCAGCAGCATGCACCTTGAAAATCAGAGAAAGATTTGCTTTGATGCCTAAATGTTAGTGATGTTGAAATTCCTTCATTTTTTAGTTGGGTTCAAACTACTACTTCCACTTGGAGCATATTTTTTCTCATTTATGCATTGTAGAAAAAAAATTTAATTGGTCAGAATTGGAAGAAAACCAAAAATTGGAATAGGCACAAAAGCCTGATCGTTGCAACTTTACTCCATAATAACATGGGGCATGATTAAATCCACTTCACACCAACGCTGAGTAATGCCCGAACAGAGAGCATGAGAGGGTTCAAATGAGATCAGATATATTAAATTATGCCTTCTTGTGATAATTTAATAACTCATTCTTACAAGTTTCTTTTCAAAATCCACCTTGTTTTCCTCTAATCGGTATTTTTCCTCAATATGTTGGAATTTGACCAGAAAAAACAGGCCTCACCCTCCAAACTGCCAGTCAACAGCTTTATACAAGTCTTATACAAATCCTTTACAAAAAAAGTTTAAAATTTGCCTTTTTTCAGTCCATAGCTCTTGTCCAATTTAGTTGAACATTTACTTTGAAAGTCAGGTTTGGTTATCCCATTTGAAACAGCCCTACCAGCTTCTTTTAACCACAATCTCCTCTCTAAAAGCTATAATACCAAACTGTTTGGAGCTAAATGCCTCTAAAATATATTTAATGAAGATTTTCAGCTGTTAAAATGAACAAGCGCCATTTAAAACGAAAAACATGGGAAAAAGAATAAACAATTTATTGTTAAGTTATGTCACAAATATATTCAGAATATAAATGAGGATATTTTTTTTTTCAAATATACATTACTTTACAGTACACGTATCCCTTCCAAAATAAGGGAATCAATGAAACAACAGACAATGCTGTTATTAAAAATAAAAAAATAAAAAATGAACAAATGCTGGTTCTCCAGATTTCATGGACTAAATGACACGCCGTGGTTGCGCATTTATATGAAACTAAAACATGAAAATAAAAAGAAAACACAAATTCCAAAGGTTGTGGATTTGTTGGTTTAGTTTGAGGATGTCTTTTAAGCCCAGCCAAAGTTTGATGGTTAAAAAAAAAAACAAAAAACAAAAAACCCAAAAACATGTCAAGCTGCGCCTTGATCTCTGGAGGGAAGAAAAAAAAAAGACCTGTCACCTTTCACCTGGCTGTCATGGATGCCCTGTTTAATGTCCACTCTTGACTTTAAGGTCAAAATATGTTGGAAGGTTGCAAGTCATCTTTCACATTTGCAAACAAACAAACAACAACAAAAAAAATCCGTCTGCAAAGAATTTTGTCTGACACATCTGAGATTTCAGATTAAATGGCACACGCTGTTGGATTATTTCTGCAGTGTGGGAAGGTACTGGCCAGGTCAAAACAGAAGAGAAAACAACGTCGCCAGTGTGGGTCCGTTAGCACGCCTTGCTCCCACCCTCCCTGACCAGATGAGAAACTGACCTCCCCACCTGGATGCTTCATTTTGTCGCATCACTGGTCCAAAAGGGCCCACTCTCTCTTTAAAACGTAGTCCTGTTGCCCTCTTTCTTTGCGTCCCCCCTGTCAAGCCAGGGTGGTACATACTGTATCCCACATGCGCGGCGTACAGTCCTACCGGAGACACCGGCAGCGAGTGCCTCTGGAACGGGTGCGACCCAGCGTAGGACGCCGGGACGTGTGCGCCGAGGGGGAAGGAGATCCCGAAAGCCGGGGGCAACATGGGCTTCGCTGCCATTTTCAGTTTTTCCAGCTCTGCCTCCTGGAGGCGCTTGGCCTTGGCTCTTCTGTTCTGGAACCAGATTTTGACCTGGGTCTCCGTGAGGTTGAGGGAGCTGGAGAACTCTGCGCGCTCCGCGATGGAGAGATACTGCTTCTGGCGGAACTTCCTCTCCAGGGCCAGCAGCTGGGACGTGGTGAACGGAGTCCGGGGCTTTCTGTTTGTCTTGTGTTTGCGTAGCGGGCAGGCAGGAGGACTCAAACGTCCTGCAAGAACACAAACAGACCCAGCTGAATAATAATAGTAATAATTACATCTTAAAAACGGAACCTTTTTCGAAAAAGTGGTTCTGGCACATTTAGGTGTCTTAAACTTAAGCGTTAATCTTACATCTGAACACAATTTAAAATCTACCCGTGCGTAACTCTCTAACAAGCACTTTAAATGGGACTTACTTGGGGGGGGTTGGAGAAAAACGTGGACTTTGTATCCACGAAGTCCTCTCCTGACTATCCGGGCTCTCGGGTTTAATCAGCACATCATCGGACATGTTCATAATGTCGCCCACAGAAAACGCAGAGCTCATCGGCAAGGCAGAAACGGAAGCATCCAGACCGGCGAAGGCGCCCATCCGCGTCCCCTTCCCCAGAGCCTGGGACGTCCCGGCCGCGCCGTCCGGAGATGGCACCTCTCTGCTGGGCTTCCTATCAGCCATCAGCGCCTCCACGCTGAAAGGCAGGATCGCGACTTTTGGCTTCCCGGTCTCCTCTGCTGGGCTTAGGCTGGTCTGCATTTCGCCTCTGTTTACGAGCACCGAGCGGGGGGGAGAGGTCTTCGCTTTTCACGCCGGCGGTCAGTGCTGACATTGCGATCGATGGGGCCATACAGGTCCCGACTGGAACAAGTAAAATAGGGAAAAAGAGAGACGACTTTTCAAGTCTCTACTCTGACTGTGAGTCGTGGGAAGAGGAAGAGTTCTGTTAGAGTGACGGTATCCTCATGTTTATGCTGCTAGATTGGAGCGTCGAGCTGTATAATAAAGCAGGCGTGGAGAGGTAGGCAGCCAATCAGCGGGGACATGGGCCGGGCAGAGTGGGATGTGGGGTAAAAAAAAAAAAAATAAAAAATAAAAAAAATCAGGCAGAGGAAGTTTAGCAATATGACCAACTTCAAATACACATAAACAAAACAAAGTCCTAATGATTCGTGGTTTAATCAAGAGTAAGCGCTCCCAAATGGCGCTTTAGTCCTAATTATAGCGTCGAATTAAAAAAATAAGTTTTTTACGCTGCTAAAACGAACTGTTGCAATTTATCCAATCATATTTGTTTACCAGTGTGCATTCACTTGCTTGGTTTGATCTTAATCAAGGTTTCTGCTGCAGTTTATTTACAGCCAATTGTAAAATGTGCTTACTGAGCTAAATTAGTTTCATTCTAAATAATTATCATTTTTGCACATCCGGTTTGTCAGGAGTAAAAAAAAAAAAAAAAAAAAAAAAAAAAAAAAAAAAAAAAAAAAGAATTGATTAGTGAATGAGACTAAACTACTTTAGCCATAAAATGTAAGTAAAATAGTCATAAACTTTTAAAATCTATTCCAAGAGGGTAGGATGTGAAGATTTTTCCTGAACATCAGCTAAGTGCTACCTGTTAGAGTTGTTCAAGCTAAGAAGATCACCTTGCAAGCAAGTTTGACTTTATCATTCTTTTTTAGTGTAGAGATTTGGACAAATTTCTTGGTACCCTTTGTTAAAATGTAAAATAAATTCAGTGGTATAATTAAGCACTTAAAATTTTACCTCTACAAAATTTGGTGTGAAAAAAAAATTCCACATGAGCAAATTTTAACACAAGCAACACTGGCAAAACTGTTGGTTGCCAAGTGTTGGTGTGCAACCCTATATTGCCAGTAGGACAGCGCTTTGTCCAGTTTACAAGGTTGGAGCACACATCTCCAGATTGTCCAGAAAGCATGGGTCCTTAGGTGTGGGGACGAAGGTGGTAGTGGAGGAAGCCTGATTTAGCCTGGTAATTCTGTAATAAATGTTTTGGATAAGTATCATAAGTATCATGTTTAAAGACCAATGATGACCTACTTCCAGGTTTTTGGTAGAGCCCACCAGTTTTTGAATTGAAATGAAAGAGGGTTTTTAAAGATTTCTTGACGCATTCTAACGAGGTTCCCACGGCCTCTGGAATAGAAACAGGCCCACAGCACCACAGATCCTCCACTATACTAAACAGTGGCCATTGGGTTCTTTTCCACATATCTATTTTTGTTCCGCTCTAACTGGAGTTTTTGCTGCTTGAAAATCTAGCATACAGCAAAGTCTACATGTTTGCATTTGTGATGTGTGATGGTAGGACAGAAGATGTTTTTTTCTTCCCATCACTCCCAAACAAATGGTTAGCATGTAGCTAGTGTTCTGTAACAGTGAGCTTTGATTAATTGTTTTTGCCTATCTATCTATCTATCTATCTATCTATCTATCTATATATATATATATATATATATATATATATATATATATATATATATATATATATATATATATATATATATATATATATATATATATATATATATATATAAGATTCCTTGCAGTGAAGGCAGGCACAGCATATTTACTTGCGTCAGTTCTCAGCTCAGGGTACTGCGTCAGCACCGCTAATTACCACGCATAAACAATCTGTCACGATTTGTCAGTCTCCTTAATGGGCAGACAACTTATGTTATTTTTAGGCGCCAGCAGCGGTCCGGATCAAAGGGCTGCACTTTTAGGGAGACTATTTGGGGAGGACGGGACGGTTTCGCTCGCACCCGAGAGAGCGCGGTTCCTCCTCCTCCTTCTTCTCCTCCTCTTCCTCTGTCCGCCCTAACCCAGGGACACTGGGCCATTCAGTCTGAGAAATTAGCCCTTTCTCAGCTGATCACATGCCACTGCAGTCTATTCAAATGAGCGCCAGAGTCGTATAATGTTAGGCTGTATGGGAAAAGGGGGTTAGCGCCCTGCAGGTTTGTGCGAGCCCCGCGCTGTAAAGGATTCCTGGGGGCAAGTGTTTCCCAAGAAAGATAGACATAATATTTCCACGCCGCTGACCTGTGGCTGTGGATAGACGGAGCTGTGCCGGTGAGGCTCTCCTCGATCAGAGGACTATTTACCTCCCTTTTTGGAGACACGCTGCCTCATTAAGTCTGGGCTTGTTGCTGTGGTTAAAATGGTTAAAACATTAAAAGGCCCACTTCTCAAAAAAAAAAAAAAAAAAAAAAAAAAAAAAAAAAATGCAATTAACATTCAAGGTGACACAATGATTTGCGATCAAGGCGCCCAGCCGACCTTTTTTTTTTGTACCGTAATAAAGATATCCAGATAAGGTAAATAATCTGCTATGTCGGAGAGGCTTGTCGTGACCGGTTGAGAGGGCCATGAAAACCGATGTCAGTATTTAATGAGAACTTGACTGCTGAAGTCAAGAAAATCAAACCAAATTCCCCTTTTGACACTTTTAATGCGGTGATTATTGTCTTAGTTTCAATCGTTCCCTCAGCTACACATCCTACATTTGCAGATGATGCATGTGCTTTGTGCAGCTGTGCGTTTGGAAACACTTAAAACCTCAAACATGCAACATGGAACACTTTTAAAAGACACCCGATGATCCAGGGTTCTCACAACCCACAGAAGCCCCTCTGCCCGAGGGCTCAAACACTTTACTGGTCCTCAGTGCAGGAGTGTGCCTTTATACCCATACACAAGACGCATTATTAACTGGCACGTTGGTGACTTTTGAAGCTCTGGATCAATTGGCCCCTGCGCCAGTTTGTACCCCCCATTTCAAGTTGCCATTTCTAGTTTATTGTTCTCTGTAGTTCTAAGAATTATGGAAACACGTTTTTATAAAAATGCTTAGAAATTACTATTATAGAATTGAATCGTATGTGATTTTCTTAAGACTTTCTTACACTATTTTCATTTATTGTGCTTTTGATCTCTGTTAGGGCCGATTGACCCTTATGAAATATAACAGTTAAGACATTGTGCCCCCTGATTAATCATAACTAACGCTAAGCGACCCCATGCTGATATTTAAGAGTCATTAATCAAATTTAATTCCAATTCACTTGCAGAATCCAGAAAATTACTTTAATCCGTCGACAGTTAGAGTGGGTACGAAATGCCCCCCATGCAGCTTGGGTAAGAATTAAGGCATAGTCGGTACGAAAGGCTCATTGCTAAAGTCAGGTACTAAACGAGCACAACTCCAATGGCACAAAGGGGCGAGATGAACAGCAGAAATGGAAATAGGGTGTCGTATAGTTTTTAAGTAGTTAGCGATATAAATAAAATGAGATTTAAGGCTTTTATGACAGAAAAGTCCCATGATTTATTAAACTACTTAACTAAAACACGGTACAATGGGTTATTTAGGGGTGTCAAATGAATGCGAGAAAGGACAAAAGACGACGTGTCTATATTAATGAAGGGTACGAAACGGCCAAGGGGCGAATTACTCCAGAGCCCTTGACAAATGTTCGGCACGAAACATTTAGACAGTTCATATTTGTGCCAAAAAAGTCAGATACGAAATTGTATGTTTGTTTGTTTTGTGACATTGTAAACATGTCAAGATCAATTTACTTCTTAATTATAGAATTATAAATAAACAATAAGTTCTGCTTCACGGTCAAATATTCTTCATTCATCACTATAGTGCGATTTTATCAAATACACGTGCATTTAATGATTTTTATTTTTATTTTTTATTTTTTTTAACTCCTAACCACTTTACTACAGACTTCTGTATATTTTAGCTTTATGTGGCAACAGCGGGGCTTTGGTGCCATTCCACACCCCAAACTCTGGTCATTATAAAGAGACTGATGTGCCACGGAGAAGACGATTACCATCCCATTTTATTTAAATCCCGGGGCAACAAATGAGGGCTGAGTTAAGTTACAAAAAAAGCTCCAAGGCCCGTTCGGCCTTTCTTTAACTTCATAAACTACCTTTGATTCCTCCTCAGGGGGCAGAGGCTGCAGACAAAGGCCTCATTGTTGCCGCCTCCGAAAGTTGTCTTAACCCTTTTCATGCGAGCTCTGTCAATTTAAACTGTAAAGACATGAAAGGAGAAGTGGATGTAAAAAAGGGCTTTTTTTTTTTAAGGTTAAATATTTGCTCTTCGTGCTTGTAGGTGACGTTATTCGGGGACACTAACACCCACGCGTGGGTAGGTATAATATCTTTTTTTTATTATTAATGAGAAGATTCAAGTGTGTTCGAAGATCTAAGAAAGACCACTTTGTGACTTACTTACATGATTATTTGAGTGGATTTCGCTTGGTAAGTTTCCTCCTGCAGAGAGATGAAAGCAGCAGCCTTCAGTCCGGCCCAGTGTCTCCATAATTATACATAATGGATCCTGTTTCAGAGCAATTAGCGCAATCAGGCGGAGCGGGCCACTTTGCTGCCACTAAGCAACAATGCCTCTCGGTCATTTAAGCTTCAGGATGCGCTGCAGTCAGTCAGCTTGGCAGGTGTAGCTGTACCTGTATAAGCACTGCGTGAATGTCCAGCTACAATTTTCAGTTGAGAAAAGGGTCGTTCAGGATTAGTTGGTACATTTTTTTTTTTTTTTTTTTTTTCAAATTCCTGGATTAATTGTTCATCGTTTCAGTGAGCATAAAGCAAATCGTAAGGTGCCTGCTTAAACTAGGTATCCGTTTTATATTGCGAATAATTGTTACAAAAAGTAGAATACAATTAATGACACTCTTTAAAAAAAGTATAGCCCATACATTTTTAATGTAAAGAAATCAATACATTTAAAAATGGAAAATATACTTTGCATTTAATTAATATAATGTTAACTTTTTTAAATAAATAAACAAGATATGAAATTAGCAAATAAATACATTTTAAAAAACAAATTTGACCCATATATATGGCTAAACTGATCATCGCCAGTTTTGTGTTTGTCTCACAAAATGAGCAGTGTAATATGGACCGGCTGTCAGTTCAAATGTGCTATAACAACATTATTTACAGTTTAATGTGATAATCCAACCCCTGCCTACCATTCTGTTTAGGTTTATAGGGAACGTTTTTACTGACTTGGGGTTGTGCTTAGGATCCAATTTAAGTAATAATTAAATGGTTCACAAGTAGTCTGCATGGAAAATCTCAGCTTGAACAAAAAAAAAAAAAAAAAAGAAAAAAAGAAAAAAAAAAAAAAGAAACATCAAATATTAAAAATGCCTAATTGGTCCTGTCAGTTCTTGTCAGTGTGGCTGAAATTGCATGGCTCAGTCAAGTCAAGATGACAACAAAGGCATAAAAGTTATTGAGTTGATCCTTTATGTACATATTTGAATGGTACAGATAATAAATCCGCTGTTTGGTCTCGCAGAGTAGCAAACGGCAAGAAGCAGAGAAATAAAGTCTCAATGTGAAGGCATGCCGACGGGAATCAACGCTTTAAAAGCTTCTACATTTAAATGCCTCCCAAAATAGAAAATCAACACATTTTTACCACCTCATATTATTAACTCTCTAAGTCAATTAAATGCCCCGAGAATACTCTGAAATTTATTCTCCATTTATCTTCCCTCACCTTTTCCCGGGCTGACAGGCTGGATGAATGCGTCCCTGTGGTGATGGGGGATGATAAAAAAAATCCCTCTCAGCGCTTCAGAGGAAAGGAAAGGAGGAGAGAGAGAAAAAATGTCTCTCAGCTTGGCTGTCGCCAGACTAGCGGGGGGCATATTGTCTGAGGAGAGTCTTTGCAAAGAAATATGTGCCTGCAGAATCAGGATGTATACGGTGATTTAAGGAGGTCTGATGTGATACAGGTGGAAATGTGGGAATTGTATCCAAACTTTGGTTTTTTGGTTCATGGTTTTTAGAGAAACTTCACTTCTCTGTCGTGACTAGTGCAGTCAGCTGTGTTTAGATTTCAGCTGATCAATGAAAGGAGGTGCTGGCTTCAACACTTCTTTAACTGTTAATATTTATTGACAGCACTCATATGCGGCCTGAGGACTAATATTTGTGGTAAGAATTCGATTAAAATCAGAAGTGACAACAAACATTCATCAGTCATTGTAGCAACACTTAATTTTGATCTTGTAACTTGTGGTTATTATTTTAACAGCAGTGACGGTTCCTGTATGCAGTCCACCCTGGGCGAATCCCTTCTTCACTCTGTGACAAAATGAAGAAGGGACGCGCCCACATTTTTCAAAACAAAGTGCTGTAACAATGACTGATCAGTGCTTGTTGTCAAGAGCTCGATCCATACAAGCAAACCCCTTCAAGCAATTTCTGGGCATAAATAAATAAAGAAAAACATTTTTCATAATGTAACCCATCAGAAATATAAAGTACTTGTAATATTGATCTAACAACTGGTCTAAATGAAAATGTTGGAGAAATTCCCTCGTTTTACACTTTTCACAAAACGTTTTAAAGCACTCATGATATCTGTTAATAATTCAGTCAAGGTTTGACAAGTCTATTCATTGAGCTTTTTTATGTTTTTCTAAATTATTATTATTGTTATTATTATTATTATAAGGTGGTCCTGGTGCGAAATCGTGCTGAAAATGCTGCTGTGTTTTTTACGAATAGACAAAAGGTTCTCAAATTGCTCTTTGAAAGAAGTTCTGTGAAGTCTAAATGGTAAGATTTTTATCTAGAGATGGCCAGAAAATATATTTTTTAAATATTCGTTTGTTTTGTGTACATTGTTGCAGTCTGCTGCCCTGGGCAAAAAGATGTCACCTATATTAAAAACAGATTAGCATGGTGTATTTTTGCTAGATCAGTCTCTAATCATTATAATAAAGATCAGTTCTCTATATTTAAATCCTTTTAATTTTTTCAGTCTAAATTATGTGATCAGCAACAGGTTTGTATGTTTTTTTTTTTTAGAACAGTACTGATTCAACTAGGAATATTATTTAAATATAACTCAGTCTTAACAAAATTATTTTAATAAGCATGAAAAAATTATTTAAAAGCTGTAAATAATTCCTGATGTTTGACATTTTTACTTTTTACTTCCCTCCCCCCAGGTCATGCCGCCCAGGGCAGAAAGCCACATCACCCATTTAACTAGTCTAAATGATCGTTTAGGTGGTAGACCACTTTTCTTTGTATAAATTGTATGATTGTCGTGGCAAAAAAAAAAAACAGATTTTTTTAAAAATATGTTTTTATCCAACATTATTTTCAACGTATTTAGATTACTATAAAATAATTAAAATTAATAATTATAACAATAATAATATTGGTCAAATAAAATGTCAGGAATTGTTTTATTCATTTCAGTTCAGTTTGTTTATATAGCGCCAAATTACAGGTGATGTCATCTCAAGGCACTTTACAAAGCGGTCCAATTAATATGCAGTTGTATAGAATACAGTTTGGTCCACATTCATTTCGTAACAATTCAGTTCAATTCATAACAACAAGATCAAATCACATATACATTCAGTTAAAATTAAATGCCGTGCAAATCGATCTTTTGGCTTAATTTAAGGTTTAATGATCATATGTGATCTTATACTGTATATTCAGCTCTTTGTGGAGAGGTTTGGATGTTGTATTGCAAGACCATAGGCTCCATGTCTCTTCATTATTCCAACATCACTCACACACTCTAGCTCAGCTTGATAGGATCAGCATCCCTCACGCTGTGACCCCTGTTTGACTTCCAAATCAAAATTATTTTACCGTGCCAGCAGCCGTATCACTCCCTGAGCCTGCCGCTCATTGCTCTGTAAAATCCAGATAAAAACTGCTGCTTTTTTAGATTTACACCATTTCATCGCTCAGCCAAAGAAATCTCAATTACCCGCGGTGCAGCTTTTGGTGTGAAATTAAATGATCGCCTCCCTCTTTATTTCTCTCACGCCATTAAACATCCTTGCACGATGAAATCATTTGCAAACCACTGGTCTGGCTAATATGATATCTAAAATGGATTGATTAACTAATGACGAAGCGTTTGATAACTCCATCATTTCGGTGGGGGCCCTCAGACTCGGAGTGCGCTTGTTGATTAGAAATCAAATTAGAGCTAAATGCTTAATAAGCGCGAAACAAGCAATAGTTGCAGGTAGCAAATCATCTCAGTCATTGGTCATTAAAAAGATGCTCGGTGATTGGCTAAATGAAGTGGAGCGCTGAAACACCACCACGCGCATTGCCGCATTAAAAACAAATTGTGGAACTAATAAAAACATGTTCAGGAATATTTTAGCTGAGAAATATAGCTCCAAATAATGTTCAGTAAGCCTATTATTGTTGTTTTCACTGTTGTTGTGTAAATACGATGTACCAAGCGTTATTTATCAGTAATTACTTAATAATACAATAATACCTTACGATAAGAAGAATTTTTTTTAAATTAAAAAGGGTAATTAGTTATTTATTTTACTGTGTTTAGAAAACCTTGCTAGCAGCATTTAAAATAAAGATTATATATATATATATATATATATATATATATATATATATATATATATATATATATATATATATATATATATATATATATATATATATATATATATATATATATACACAAAACTTTCCTTATAAATTAATTTCCTTCTACTATAATAATAAAAATAACTATAAAAATAAATGTAGGAGATTTTGGGGTGTGTATATTTTCTGTGGTCAAAGATATTTGAATATAGTCATAAGGATTTGAAATATAAACACCTATTTTATAATAGCTTTCCTTGGCCATCTGTTGATACCATACGCACAAACTACTCTTCACATCATGGTTACTGTTATTACCATCGTGGCCTGTTTGCTTTTACCTTGTGGATTTGGTCAAAGGAAAGCAAATCAAAGCAGAAAAAGATGGGGGGGTGAAATCAGGAAGGGGGAGGGGAGGTTTGTCTGAAAAGTTTAGAGGTTGAACTACTATGTGCCTATGTCTCTCTGACCAGTCTGTAGCAGACGTGGCTCCATTCTAATCTCACAAGTCTCAACTGTCTGCAACTCAAGTTTATCCAGAGGGGTCGAGGTTCCCGTGTTACCCCCCTTCCTAATCACCACCCTACCTTACTAACTCCTGTCTTCCGTTGACCGCTTCGAACAGGAACACACAGTCAGTGACCTTTTACTGACTCCAGCTGCCTAATCTTTTTAATGTGGGCAAAGCCTGAAATGATGAGGAGCTGTTTTTGTTTTTTCATACAGGTGATACCCTTCTGTGTCCAGCAGTATTGTAGCCCTGCAAGCCCAAGACATCCTCTGCTTGGAAAGAGTAAGTTTCACATCTAAAAACGTGCTTGTAGTAAAAAAAAATATTCTGAAATCTGCATTTCAAATTGTTGCAATGCTTTAAAAAAGTAAAACAATATCAGAAAGTTTTGTCATGGAGTACAAGCCATCATCCAAAACTGGGAAGAGAACATGATGGTGGCAGCATCATGCTGTGGTTGTGGACAGGGAAGCTGGTTAGAGTTAATGAGAAGATTAATGGAGCTAAATACAATGCAAAGTATTATGCTGTGTATTATTTTTCTTAGTTTAGTCCAACACATTAAAGCGCATTAAAATTTTTGAAATTTGCAATTTGTAAAAAATATAGAAAAGTTCCAAGGGTCACTCTTGCACTGCATTTTATATTCTGAGATGGCAAAGAGAGTTTTAAAAGTAAACCTGTTGACTCGAAGAGTCATTGATTGGCACACAAGCAGTGAAACTAATGCCACCCATTTTCAGCATTTTAACAGTGTGACTTTTTCTCAACTTAATCTAATTTTATTTTGGTTTACTCATATAGATGATCTGTTCATCATCATGCATTCCTGCAGAAGGAACCTGCACTAAGAAGGCTAAAAACCAATGCTCCACACTAAACATGTTCTCAGGACTGGAAAAAGCTATTCTCAAGCTAATAACACTTATTGCAATTTACATGAAAAATTGCACAAGTCTGGTAAAAATAAAAGAACATGATATTGTTAATGAATACGCCTTTTACATTTTGCCATCTATGAATATTAGGCATTTTAAAACACACCTCTGCTTGGTTTGATCTCATATCAGTTACTGTTCCATGATGCACACGCAAACTGGTGATGTCTCAGTAGCCCCCTCACAGTGAGCTCACTCAGGCAGCAGCACTTGTACTCCCTTCTTTCCCTGGGCCCCAGTCCTCTCCTATGGGAGACATATTTAATTTAATTAAGGCCTGTCAGCGCTATTGATTTTGGCACTTTCAATTACAGCCCAGCCTTTTATGGGCTCTCTTGGCTCTGGATCTACTGATCTGTGATGAGGGGGCCCTATCAGTGCTGGACCACATGGACGCGGAGCCTCTTTGTCTTCCTTATGGCCCTGCGCTGTCTGCAGGAGACACTGACACATGGCTGCTGCTCCAACCCCTCTCCCCTCCCGCTACCCATAATTAATCCCTCATTAGACAGGTCTTTATTGTTTAATTTGTGCAGTTCATAATCAAATTGGGCAGATTAATTGCTACAGAATTTAGAAACGTGGTGAAAAATGAGAACTTTTAATTGCCTTCAGGTTTTATAGAAGAATCTTTGCAAAGCTTTCACAGGATCAAGGGACAAATATTTCACACACTATAGAATTTTATCAAGAGCAGATTTTGACTGATGAGCTTTATTTTAATTATTATCACTGTTTTCTTGAAAGTGTTTGTACGTTACTGAAGCTCATTAAAATATTATCTGAAGGTATATTTTCCCTTCCAAACCTAATTGCAAAAATCAGCCTTACAAATTCTTTTGTTTATTTATAGGTTTGGCCTTCTGCTTGTGATCTGTTTGTCTGCTTCTGTATCCTGTGTGTGTGTGTGTGTGTGTGTGTGTGTGTGTGTGTGTGTGTGTGTGTGTGTGTGAGTGAGTGAGTGTGTGCGTGCGTGTGTGTGTGTGCGTGTCTGTGTACACTTATATAGCTACCCTATTTAGGGCCATTTCTGGCATATTTACAAATCTTCTGAAGACCGATGGGCCTTATGGGGACCAAAGCCTGGTCTTAATATGGTGGACCCCCTTGTTTAGGGTTAGTGGTTACGTTTAGAGGTATGGTGTGAATTAGGTTTTGGTCATGGTTAGGGTTAGGGAAAATGACTGGGTTAGGCGTAAATGCAGTTACCAAACTGAATGGAAGTCAATACAAAGTCCTAAAGTGGATAGAAATACAAACTTGTGTGGATGTGTGTGTGTTAATGTAAGTTAAAAAATGAGAGAGAAAAAGTGGGATAATATTAATAGCAGGATAATAATCATTATACCAGTAGATATATTTGTGTTTACTGTTTTTGCCTCTCATATTGTAGAGCAAAGGTGTTAGGTGTGACAATAAACACAAAATGAGTGATTTGCTTGACACATTTTTACTCCATAAGTTTAAGTGGTGATTAACATAACTCCAGCTTCTAACACATCATAAAAAAACTTTTGCACGCTTTGCAAAAGCACCTTGTAAATGGCCTTTCAAGCCCTATTTAAGTGAAAACAGAAATGAATATTGCTGTTACACTGCTTCGGCTTAGGTTAAGATCTGCAGAGTTGAATGACTAAAACGAGGGTACGCCTTTGTTTTAGGAGCCAAAAATCAGAATCTGTGCCAATATTTCTGATTTATAAAGTTAGGGACCACTGGTAAAGATGCACAAGTGCTTTTCAAATCAGTTTATCTATTTTTTAAATTTTATTTTAATTTAATTTAATTTTTTTGCGTAATCTACAGCCTCTACCAATTAGCGCTGTAGGATTTAAGTCTGATGGTAGAGAGATAGTCCTGGAAAAGGTTGGTTTTCTGTCAGGTGAATCCTTTCTCTGCTGGTTTAGCCATATATCATATATTTTGGATCATAATTCTGCTGAAAGACCCTGTAACAACCTGTTTTGAGTGTCCTGAGTGTCCACTAGATTCTTATTTCTAAAAGTATTTCAGAGTGCAATCTTCCCAGGGCCTTTGGAAGAGAAACAAGCCCGCAGTATCACAGATCCACCACTGTATTTCACAGAGGGCATGAGATGATTTATTTCTTACTCCTAATGAAGTGCTTGTTCTTCAAGCACTCCACTGGAACTCTTTCTCAGGTAATTTAAAATAAAATATTTAATAGGGTAAAAAAAAAAAAAAAAAAAAAAAAAATGGATGAGATGGACAACTATCTACATATCTCGGTCTTTCTCCAGTTGGCATGTAGATAGTTTTGTTGTGGAGACTTGGTGACCCCAAGATGCCACTTTTGCTTCCACAGTTCTCCAACACAAGGAACTTCTCCCACTATCTAAAACTTCATTCCACCTTCTACATTCTAACGTCTTACCTTTTGTTGTTCCAGAATATAAAAAACCTGTCCAGCACCATCCAAATGTATTCATTACCACCCTCCTCTTTTGGCATTGTCACAAAACAATCTTTGTTTCTCATCCAGCCTTGTTTGTCACTATTCCAGTTGTTTAAAGTTTTTGAATTATTACTCTGACTGCAGATATTTTCATGTGTAGGCAAACAACTAAGATCTGCACATCACGAGTTGAAGGACTTCGTGTTTATTTTAAGGCTTTGTTTGTACTTTAGGTTTTTGTGTGGTATTTGATGGGAGTCTGTTGTGGTTTCCTTTTTATTTTGGTAATTTAATTTTTTTCTGCATACTGTTCTATTTCCTTCTGTTTTTCCTATAATACCCATTTCTGAGCTGCTTGGTCACTTTTAGTCTTGTATTTGTTACTTTAGTGCTTAGTCATGTTCATTTTAGCTATTGTACGCTGGATCCTTGTGTTTACTAGTATTTTTTATTTCTGCATTTAGCTCTATTAGTTTAATACTCCACTGCAGCTTCTGCTCAATCAGTTAATCAGCTTTGCTTGTTCCTTCTCCATTAATCACTTCTCCTAGTATATAAACTGCCTGTTTTCATCCTTGCCCTGCAAGATTCTCCTATTGTTTCATGTCATGTTTCCCATTGCTGCTGGGCCCTCACAAGCTCATGTTTTTGCCTTGACTTGTTGGATTCCTTTCTGCTTGTTTCCTCAATGTTCTAAGTTTTGGACTTTAAATAAATTGTGACTGAGGTTCAGTGGCTTGCAATTCAAAAGTCGTGGATATGATTGCAGCTTCCTCCTGTCGATGTGCCCTTGGGCAAAGCACTTAATCCCATGTTGCCTATCGATCTGTGTTTCAATATATGAATATGTGTGCATTTATGAGTGTGACTGGGTGACTGTGGCTCTAGTGTAAAGTGTTTTGAGTGGTCAGTATGACTAGAAAGGTGCTGTATGAATTCAGTTCATTTGCCAGATAAACTTCTCATGTTATTCTGCCTGCATCCTGCCTGCATTTGGGTCCTCCACCAATACATTTAATGTCGCACTACACATCTACCTTAGGTCAATGGTATGTCTTCCTATCTTTTCATTTTTGAAGAGTGCCTCATGTCCATTGGATTAAATTAAAGTAATATTTTAGTACATTTATTGTATAAGAATTGCTAGGTCCTTGTAAATAATTTCTTAACACAGAATTTGGTTTCGTGTGAAATAAATGGATTCAAAACAAACTTTCTCAGATTTTCAGTGTAATATTTTGCAAATATAATAAAAAGTTTATTAGTTTTAAAGCTTTTGGAGTGGAGTTTGTCATATGATAAAAAAAAAAAAAAAATCTGTTATTCTTTTAGTTTTATAAACTTTTCACACTATACATGCTAATAGTGACTTTACCAGAACTGATGTACATCTAAAATATTTGTTATTAACCAAAATAAACAAATAAAAAATACACTGTGAAGCATCAGTTTTTGGATTCCCAGGCAGGCAAGTACTTCTATACCTATCAACCCCTTGCATGGTCAGTGTAATAGGTGTGCATACAAGTGTATAATAGGCAGGGTGGCTGGGTGTGTATCCAAAGCATCACATTTCAATGACATCATTTAATGAGAGCATTGATGTCAAAAGTAGGGTAATTGCGTCTGTTGTCGTGTCACCATACACCTTGGCAATTATGGTGTCACTCAACGATTAAGGCTCATTATCTCCGCGAGAGGCCAGCAGACCAAACAATGGAGTCGCACAAACCTGCTATACTAATTGCTAACAGACACAAGTAGATTTGTGGAGCCAGCTGAAGTGGTGTGTATTTAGCTTCTGTTGAGTGTGTGTGGGGGAATTATAAGGGCAAGTTACACAAATATGATTATTAAATTTCACCTGATGGACAGATGAGCATACTGAGAGCTACAAGTGTGCTATTTAGAGATGAATAAGGCTGTTAACTGCAGTGTTGGGGGACAGGATTGGATGGCTTAGTGGAAAATGCTAAGAGCCACTTGAACGGTGGAATTAAGGGTAATTTAAGAGAAAATATTAACCTCTTTTTTTTCTTAAGTTGAAAAGCTGGTTCTACCTTGACTTATTCAATGCAGACATTGGGACCCAAGTGAGGCACTTACAGCAGAAACTCTTTTGGATGTGATTTTATTTATTAAACTCATTGGTTCTACATTCAGAGAGTGAAGTTTTTCCCATGCATGTATGAGCTGGTACTGTCCACTGATTTGTTGGCTCACTAACCCTCTCTGCCCTCTCTCATCACTGAAGACCTTATAAGGCTGCATGGATTCCTCTGGGTTTTAGGGTTCATATTATTCTTCTACCCTCCTATTCAATATCTCTGATGATTATCTTTGCTGAGGCCCATGACTTCGGCTTTGGCTCTTTTATGTAGAATAGGATCTCGGTTCATGTTTTTTGTGTCATAGCGTAACTGTTGTGCAATTGGTTTGGATTCCAATAGATGATTGTTGGCTATAGCTGTGAACTAATTCAAACTTTTTTGGAGACTTGCAGATTTAGTTACAAAAGGTACAGTTGTTTTACAGAAAAATTGGTTTTTAAAACTATGATTGTGGAAAAACCAGCTCAGTCAGCATCATTACATAACTGTTATCCATTAAAACCTTTATACAGCAGAACATCATGATGTTCACCTCACTTGGTATATATTCCCTCTTAGCATGTGAAGGCAGTTTATCAAAGCAAAATTACTGTTAGTAACAAGTTCTGCTTCCAGAAAAGTTGTGAATTATTTTGATGGCAATAAAAACTGAAAGTTGTAACATTTAAATATATTTAATTCTTTCTTTACCAGTCTGAAGTGCAAAAAACATGAGTCTTCACTGACCAATAACAATGTGTTGATTAAATATAACCCTAAAAAAGATGATGCTTGAAACACACTCTTAAGAAATTGAGATAGAGAAAAAGAAAGACTATGAAGCTTATGTAATTTTCAAGTTACACTGTTAGTAGAATAATCTTGACAAGTGAAGGGGGCAGGACTGGGTATAAAAGAAGCATTTGCAAAGAACTCAGAACTATACTCTTTCCAAGAATATATTGTGGCTCACCACTTTTTGCCAAATCCTGATTGACAACTCTGTTAGTGAAAACCTGCACACTGCAAATCTGAAAAGTACTTAGGAATTTACATGAGAGGTTATAAACAGTCAGTATATCACCTGCTGTGGGTAACAGTCTAAGTGTCTTAACCTTAATGAACTCAAAATTAATTTCAATGTTGACAGCTGTTCAGAAAAAGACTAAGAGCAAAGCTGATAAAACATTTTAGTGTTTGAATTCAGTGATTATTTACATACAGTGTCTATAAGTCTTTAAAGCACTATGAAAAAGTATTTGCTCCATTTCCTATTTCTGTTTTAACTTTTTGTCACACGTTTATGAACATGAAATAAAAACATAATACAAGACATAGATATCCTGATTAAATACAAAATACAGTTTTCAAATTATGATGCCATCTATTAAACACACCTGCCATGTGTCATGTACATGCATTTATTAACTACATACTTTGAAAACCTAAGCTCAGTTTTACAAGCTACACAAGGCCTTACTGCCTGACCCATAAACTCAAGTAATAACTTAAACAGAACTTGTCTGACAACATGAAGTAGGTAAAGACTTTCAAGAACAGAAGAGAAACAAATTAGTTGTTTATCTGTCAGTGTGGAAAGGGTTACAAAGCCTTTTCTAAGGCTTTGGGACTCCAGTAAAACCCAGTGAGAGCTGTTATCCACAAACAGAGAAAATATGAAAGTGGTGATCCTTCCCAGGAGTGGCCATTGAATCAAAATTATTTTAAGATTTCATGGACGACTTATCCAGGAGGTTAGAAAAGAACTCAGCATAGAAAGCTCTTCAGATCTCACTTACCTCAATTTAGGTTCAGTGTTCATGATTCAACAACAGGAAAGAAACTGGGCCAAATGGTATCCATGGGGTAGTACCAAGGCCCAAAACACTGCTGAATAACACACCTCACATTTCTCAAGCAACATCTCGACGATCCCCAAAACTTTGGAGAAAATATTCTGTGTACTCTCAAGATAAATGTGAACATTGCAACCTGTCCCATGTAGAGTAAAACTAAAGCAGTATTTCAGAAAAAGGAGACCATACCTACAGTCAAACACAACAATGGTAGACAACTTTCCATAATTAATGAAACCATAAATTCTGCTCACTAGCAGAAAATTCAGTCAGTTCATGACCCTTAAGCTTGAGCACATCTGGGTTATGCAGATGTCCAAAGCACAACAGGAAGTCCAACCATGAATGGCTCAAAAAATGAGAGTTTAGCAGTGGCCTAGTCAAAGTCTGGGCTTCATTCCAACGAAGTTGCAGTGTCATGATCTTAAAAAATCTATTCATGCTTGAAAATCTTCATATTTGGCTGAATTAAAATAATTATACAAAGACGAGTCAGCCTTAATTATTCTTCAGTGATGTTATTCCCAGTTACTGGAAACTTTTGATGGTAGTTGTTAGAGTGATACACGAGTTACTAGGTTTATGGGACTTTTTACGTTGGGATATTTGTTTTATTTATTTATTTTTTGTTTGTTTTCTTTTTTTAAAACTGGTTTGTTGATGTGAAACATCTAAGTGTGAGGGGAAACAAAACAAGGAAATAAAACCTGTCAGGGGTCAAATACTTTTTGATAGCACTCTAGTAGAGACAGTATGAACAGTATGAAAATTCCTAAAAAGTGATTTTTTTTTTTTAGCTCTACTACTCTACTGTACAGGAAATATGAGGGAGAGACAAGGGAAAGACATGCAGCAAATGGCTCGATACTGGGAATTGAACCCAGAACAACTGTATCAAGAACCACAGCCTCTGCACATGGCGCACATGCCCTACCAACTGAGCCACCCAGCACCCACTGATAAGGGATTTTAGTTTTGATTATTCTAAATAGTTAGGCTTTGATATGGCTAAAAATACATAGAATTTTGTCTAAAATAGTCACAAATAGTATAAAAATTTAGCTTTTTCATGAAAAACTTAAAGTGGAGACACATTTGGGAGCTTGAGAAAACACGTAGGCTTCTTATTAGATACAGTTGAAAAGCTAATTGTTTCTGTGCAAGGCTGCGTTTACGAAGCCATGCTCCTTGCTGTGTGGTGGAGCCACTGAGGCTGCACAAACATCTCCTTGGAGGCCTCTGCTCCTTGTTTAATGAAACCTTGCAGGGGCCCCGCGAATGCACACAGAGAGGCACAGCACAATCTGATGGACAGTGTCACTGGGGCCATGCCAATTATGTTTTCAGTGAAAGCCCACCAGCCCCTCTCCTTTCCTTTAACTGGAACCCGCTGTCCCACACCTCCTCCTCTCTGCCGAGACATAGAATAACAGGACAGAGATATGATTACTAATCTGGCCCCCAGAACCCCAAACACCAAACAGAAAAGATGTTGAGGATTTGTTTGTTCAGTCATCAAGCAGTGTTTTAAACTAAAGAGGGGGTCTGAGAGGATGATGGTCTAATGAGGGCTTGCTGCTCACGATGTTTGTTTTTGTTCTGATTGGATTGCGTGAGGCTTGATGGGTCTCTAAGTGCTCACTGGTCTCATTATGGGTGGAGCGATCTACTTTTAATGCCAGCAATTTGTTGGGTCTTCCCAGACTTGGTGTCATAGGCTGTACTCAAGATCACAAAGACTTGCTTGGTTCTGGACAAAACAATGAAACTCAGTAAACATGTTTCCAAACTGGGTGGCTTGATAATCTTCCTTTTTCCACAAGATCTGTCTTCAGAACCAATAGGTTAACCACTTGCTCCTCTGAGGTGTATCTGCTACCTTTTTTTTCATGCACATAATGGTGTGATTAAATGTTAATTTCATGATTCTTTCAGATTTGAAACTGAATATATTTCATCACCAGATAAGAGCTTCCCTACTCAAAACCTTTAGAATGACATAAATGAAGAACAAGACAGGGGAACAGGAAAAATATCAGGCTGAGAGGGTTTTCACTCCTTAATAAAATGTGGATATGATCACAAAAATAGGAACCTGCTCTAATTGAGCAATGTCAGCAGTGTGATCATTTTTCGATGATACCGAAAGGGTAGGGAAATACATATGTAATATTGGTAAATATTGGATATCGGCCATAAGAGCAACATTAATATCAGATATCGTTATGAAGTTTGCATATCGGTGCATTCCTAATCAACACATGCATAAGTAGCCAAGGCTTATCATGTAAAACAACTTTGAAGGTTTGGTTTACTTCACCAAAAATCCTGTTTGTTAAGCCTTAAGCCAACCAAAGACTCAGGATAAACTCCGAGATGCTATGTAAGCTGAGATGAAGTTACTTGAGTTTGGTATTATGTCACTGTTATGAGTAAGGTTGCAAATCAAAAGGGTAATATGAGTTAATAAATAAATGTTGCATCAGCTTTATTAGAAATTAGACAAACTCATCTGTTTGAATTAAAAGGTTCACGTGAATAGCTTTAAATATTTACACAATACCTTGCAAAAATATTCATATCCCCTGAGCTTTTTTAAAATTTTTATCACATTATGATCACAAACAGCATTGCATTTTAGTGGGTTTTTATTTGATAGAACAACACTAGATTAGTCATTCCTCTCTCAGTGTCTAACAGGCTTTCTTCCTGGACTGTCTTTTATTTAGCTCCATCTTTCTTCCCACTAATTCTGACCAACATTTATGTTGCCGCTGAAGAAAAGCATCCCCACGACATGATGCTGCCATCAACATGGTGTTTTAGGGTGATTTGCAGTGTTAGTTTACTGACTTACATAATGTTTTGCATGTATTCCAAATTATTCAGGGTCTGTGTCATCTGACTAGAACCCCTTGATATACATGTTTATTGTATTCCCTACATGGCTTTTGACAAACTTTGAGCTGGAGTTCCTATGGCTTTCTTTCAACAGTGGATTTCTTCTTACTGAAGGCTTGATTTGTGGAGACCAATATTAATAATAAAAAACACCACATTTCAGAGTGGCAGATTTGGACATTTGTGAACAATATTTGAGAGAAACAGTTATTTTGTATATATAGAAAATATTTTAGATCTTTGAGTTCAGCTCATGAAAAATGGGAGCAAAAACACAAGTGTTGTGTTTATATTTTAGTTCAGTGTATTTTTAGGATGATGGATTGAACAGAGCTCTGTAAGATAGTCAAAGTTTCTGCACTTTTATAGTTTTAGATTTATATTTATGCCCAGATATACAAAGAAAGTGAGTGAAGTTATGTCTCAGCACCAGTAAATCAGTTTGTGTCGCTGCTCACAAACTGTCATGATGCACTGTCTGCTGTGTGACTGAGTTACATTCAGTTTGTTGAGGACCATACTAAAACAGAGAGAGACAATGCAACAATCAGAAACTGAGGGAAGGGTCGCGCCAAAGCCTTGGAGACCATTAACTTTGACGATACAAAGCACTGCATGAGACTGTCATTAGTCATGCTTTTAGCAGCCTATTTCAATGCACCTTTTGAAAGTTGTGGATTGGAAAATGAAAACGATAACAAGCCATGTTTTCTTGAAGTTTGCTTTCTGACTTTTTTCTTTTTACTAGAAATATGCATTTGAGCAAATTACAGGTCATTTTGTAAATTATTTCTGAAGTAGTGAATGTGTTGCTCACTTTGTTGAATCATCAACATTAACTCAACAAGTAAACAAATAAATAGAAATTTCTAGGAAGATGAACTTCTAAGACTCATTATTTTGAGTACAAATCTGGGATCTATCTATTACTCGGATATTAATCCCTGGTTTTTAGTAAAACTTTGCCTAACTAGTACAGATTATAGCCCACTTGGATTCCTCTGTAGGAGCTATGGAAAAAGGTTATGAGAACTGCATTCAAAATATTTGTTCTCACCTTCCTGTCATAACTAATCAATCATTATTTATATCAGGAGCCAAGTCAGCCTATGTTAGAAAAAGGGGTTACCAACAGGGTTGCCAGCAGGCACCAAGATGCCCCAAAGACCATAGAAGTTGTCCACAGAGCTTTTACAAAACAAAGATAAGTCATTAATAATTAAGTTATATAATCAAAAGTAAACAGTCCGTACCAAACTGGTAGCCCTTCTTTGTTACTCATTGCCCATGAAGTAGCTCTCAGTTGCAAAAAAATCGATGATGTAAGGTTAAGGCCCAGGAGGATCCAAATTTTAGAGCCTTACCTTTTTTCAGAGGCCCACCAACATGTCAAAATCCAGCATCTTGAATGACAGACAGGTTGAACGCTCAAAAAAATAAGCTGTACTTCCTTCAGCCTTCTTGTTTTCTGCTGAAGTTTTGCTCTCTGTCACTATCTCACAGCCTGATAGAACCACATAAGTCTCCAGATGTGTCATAGGGAATACAATTTCCTTTTAAATAAAATATCTTAAAATGTCTACTGTTCTTTGCTCAGTAACAATTTCCACACCAAAGAGTGTTGTTTTTACTGCGACCTGTTTGACCATTTTTTTCTAGCCCTCCTGGCCTGAGTAGTTTGCAATTATTCATATTAGTGACAGTTTCCCATGTTCAGTTCACCAGTCATAGCTGGAAATGGACTTTTCAGTGCAAGTTTATTGGATAGCATGTTATGATATTTGCCATCAAAAGCAGGTGTTTTCCTTTGCAATTAGGTTTATATTTTCTCCTTTCTGTTCTTATTCTCTTGTGTGATACAGCAGGCCAGCCACTCAGCCAGTAATAAAGGATGAACCTATGCATCTACAAAGGCAAAAAGACCTTTGACGAAGCAGCACAGGGGATCAGAGTGGAAGACACATCTTTATCTTTGTGTAACAGGATTATTGAGTCTGTGAAAGGCGTATAAAGTGAAACTATTAGAGGTGGTGTCAGTTTCACTTTGCAGTTTACAGAATCCCCACCCCTCCCATGCTGGCAGCACAGCTCTGCCTCAGAGCCACAATCACCTCGTCCACTTGTGAACTCTTTAAGGTGTATTTTCCTGTGAAACATGGATCCGTTCATCCCTCCCACCCCCTGCGGTACACAGCTCATTGGGCATAAGAAACACAATTAAATTCAGCTAAAGCATGACCACTGACTGCTCAGCTGTAGCCTAATAGGCTTAAGAGGGGGAAATAAATCTAATTGCGTGTTATTGGCCTGAAGTTAATCCCTCATGGCTTGACATTAGGGTGAATTTCGGTGGATGAGGGGTCCTCTGTGGATCAGTGACAGCTAAGGGGGGATTTTATTATAACAAAGCTAAAGAACCACGCTTGACACCTGACAGATGCTGAAAACCACTAGAAAGCCTCTTAAGTGGTCACAAGTCTTATCAAGTGCACACTCTCGTGTGAAGAGAGCGCCCTGCGAAAGCTGACGCATAAGTGAAGTGATGATGTCAGGACGACAGCGTTGATGGATATAAAATTTAATTTGTGTTTTCATTTACGGTGCTGAGGACTGTGAAGGTTTGGCAGCTTTCCATCGCCTGCAGGCGTGGGAGGTTGGAGGCAGGACTGAGTATTAATTGTTTCATTACACAGTTTTGAAACATATTAGTTGGGATTAAAATGTAATTACTCTGTTTGCTAATAACACCTGATTTCAGAGAGTTGTTCTAAACGAGCCCATGCAACAAAAAAAACAAAACAAAACAAAAAAAACAACAAACACTTAACTTGCAGCTTGGTTTGTGAAATTGTTTCCAGTTCTGTGAACAGATTGCAGTTTTCCCAGCATAATAGGCCTCACTTTTGCCCTTTTGTACATGCTATTAAGTTGTTAAAACTATCAAGTCAGAGGTTGGGCATTTAAGCAAACAACCACATGCATCGATAATCTCTTTTCTATTATTTCAACTAAACAAGACTTGGCCTCTCTCAAGGTTTTTCTCCATGTGTACAAATACCTTTCATCTGTGCACACGGTCATAAATGTGATGGTGCGAGATGGCTAATAGCTCGCGGTGTAAATAGAACCCAGACGGCTGAGCTCCGAAGTAGATGGAAGCAGTTTTCTATCTTATTTACTTTGGAGCGAGCAGGAAAACCACCTATTTACTCCCAAGTCCTTCCTCCTCAGAAAATATAAGCCTGCCTTTGATTTAGTGAGCACTTAAAAACTCACTTTTCACAATGAGTACTAATGGTTTACCCCTGGATGGCGGCCCAGTGGTGGTGGAGATTTTCAGCATTTTGACGGCTTACAGACACACCAAGCAGACAAGAAGGTTAACCTCTGCTGAAGCCCAATTTAGCCAATTCAGCTGGTGCTTATGCAGCCTGGTGGACAATGACGCATCCAAACAACCTAAATGGTTACATCCCAGTGGTGATAGCACGGATCGGTTGGTGGTTTGTAGTTATTTATTTATTTAAAAGACAAGTAATTTTGGCATTCTATTTATCAAGCAAGACCAGTTTTCTTCTTCTGACTTGATTCCCTGAGGGCATGACGAGAGAAAAACACAATCATTGTCAACCTGTTCACTAATTTCTCCCAGCGAAGAAGAAGGTGAAATAGTCTGAACAGTCCCTTCTTGCTTTCATGACAAAGATGTGTCATAACCTTAATAACTAGACTTTTTTATCACTTGCCTTCGATATTTTATGTTACATTCCTGTTCCAAATCAAAATTTCTAAAACATATATTCAATTCAATTTCAATTCAGTTTATTTATAACAAATGTCGTCTTGAGGTACTTTACAAAAAAAATCATTTCAATTCAATCATACATACATTCCAATTGATCCTAGTTATAAAACAGTATAGTAAGCTCAATCAATTATCCAAAGTAATTTAAAAGGTTTCTATCTAAGGAAACCCAGCAGATTGCGTCGAGTCATTGGCTTGCAGCATTCACTCCTCACTCAAATTTTTCCTTTGGAGAAATTTACAGTTTTTGTAAAGTCACTGTTGTCCAACATTTTCTGCAATTGTTGATGAATGTCTTCTTTGTGGCACTGTATACAAATGATGCTGTAGATCTTTTTCTAGCCTCCCCCTGACTAATACCCCTGTAGAATAAGATCCTTTGTGATGAATTTGATAAAAATTCTACCAGGACAGCTGAACTTTATTTCATGTTAATCAGACTCACAATAATTGTTGATAGGCAGGAACTCAAAATGACTGAACGGTGAAACTGAATCAAATTAAAAGTATTATTTTAAGGATGTGCATACTTGTGAAAACTAGGTTACTGCACCCTTTAGATTATTTTTACATTTCTGCCTCTAACAGAGTTGTTTGTTTTTCAGTTAAATTGTACAGCTCATTTGTTAGCATAAACTGCACGTCTGAGAAATGATTCACTAATAGATTATTTCCTAAAAGAGATGAAGACACATCCGATGAAACTAAAAAAAGTGTTTCTTGTTTTAAATGTTCATAAGAAGAAATAATTACTACAATTCACCTTTCTACTTAATCTAAAAGCTTCTCTGTACTAGGACCCTGTTTAGTATTTAGATAGCATCTTTTTTTCTCTGTGTGGTTTCTTCATTTCTGTGTCCAGGCAGCAGAACAGTCCTGAAGCAAGTGGACAAACCTTTGTGGCTATTGCTCTGAATGTTAAAGACACCCAAGGAGAGCCCCTGGAATTTTCCCTAACACTGATAAAACCCAGATTTAGTGCCGCTCATAAAACACATGGCAAATTGTGCACTTATAGGGATCCACTTCACGACCTGGAAATAGGAATCTGCTCCACTAAATTTCCATCTCAAATATCACCGCCAGACGATGAGGATTTTTTTTCCACCCTTTCAGCTCAGTGGGTGGGTGGACATTTTGATCTTAATCACTCCTTTTAAAAGGGAAAATTGTATTAGGTTATTTTAAAATTAGTTTTTTATAATCGCCTTATTTAGTAAAACACAGCAGAAAAAGTCTTGTGTTCTATGAATTTTAATTTACTGATAAGACTACAACTCCAGTTCACAGTCCAGTGTCGAAATATCAGTCTTTTAAATCATGCTATGGGCTTTAATGTATATACATAGTTTGAAAATCTGCAAGCAAAGGGCCAATCAGTGTTATCATTGGATTAACTGGTTCATAAGTCTCCTTTCCGCTCCCATAAGCCTGGAAGAAAAGTCTTTTCACATGCAATTGAACCCAAAGTTCATATCCTTATGCATCCTGCTAATTATCTCAATATCCTGTTAGCTTTTTAACTGGTGGAGTCTGGGCTACTATGAATGCAAAATTTGCTAAGATCCAATAATAAAACAGTCTAATCGACTGTTTATTCTGTAGTTTATTAATTGCCAGATGTAATAACATATTGTTAATTTTAGTTCTTTTGTCTGATTCAGTCGTAAAGAAACTGTTATTTGTGTGTGCAATCCCTGTAATACCTCTTACACTTCTTCCTGTTTTGTCACATCACAAGAAACAACCTAGAAAAAATATAATTTAATTTAATGGATATTTGGTCCCAGTTTCCTTTTAAAAATCTATTTCGCTGGGGTTCCAACTGTGCCAAGTCAGGCTGAAAATGTGATTTCAAAAGACTTTTGGTCACTGATTGGCTAGGGGGTGGAGTCACTGGTTATGTCACAAGAGAGACTCCCTTAAAAGAATCAGACCATTTGTAAAACCTCACAACAGGGGCTGAGTGAATTTGGAGCTTTAAGGAAATTAGCAACACCGAATACAAGAGCATTGTCTAACGATGAGGTGCAGGTGTTTTTGTGCTTGTTGTGTTGTGTTTGTGTCGCATACAGATCACTTCACTTTACTTTTTGGACTCTGAGGCCGCTATATTGGGATGGCCCCACCCTCACGGAGCTGGTATTCAATTATAATGGAAAGCAACCCAGACCGTGTAGAGTCGAAAAGAGTCAAGTAGAGGCAAGTTGTGGAAAAGTTCTTCCTGTCCAAAAATTCTTCCACCTGAGCTTTAGAGTTCTGCAGCTGCCCCAGAGTTACTTTGGGCTTCTTTGTTGCTTCTTTGATTAATACTCTGCTTGCCTGTCAGCTTAGGGAAGGTCATGTCTTTGTAGGTTTGGAGTTGTGCCATACTCTTTCTATTGTTCCCTAATGTTTTCTAACAAAGTGATGTATTCAAGCAGTGATTAAATTACACACCATATTTAGCACACACTTTTCTAGATTTCTCTTTATAAAAAATGTGAAAATAATGTCTCTTTTTCCGTATACACTTCAAAATTTGCTTTTTTTTTTTTTTTAGATCTATCATTTAAAATCCCAATACAATACAATGAAGTTTGAAGTTGTAACATCACAAAATGTGAAAAGGTTCAAGAGGTTTGAGGGGTTTTTTTGCAAAATACAGTTAGGTTTTCCTTCATACGCATCCCTCACCGACAAAGTTTCACTTCTTCCTCCTGTCCTGTCCTGTCTCAAAAGAATAAAGGCAAACAAGAATATTATTACCCTGAGAAGTCAAGCGAGTAACAGCCACAATTATTGTTTCAACATTTTGTCCTGACCCTGAAAAATGGTTTGTAGTAAAAAAAAAAAAAAAAAAAAAAAAAAAAAAAAAAAAAGAAAAAAAAAGGAAGAAGAAATAAATAGGGAAATGTCATCGGGGAGTGTTACATGTGGGTGAAATATACATAAAAGTGAAAACATTGATTTATATTTCAGTCCTCGTGGAGAGAACAGGAGTACAGAGGCGCGGGGGGTGTAACCAAGCAAAGCTGAGTGAAAGAGAACAGGAACCTCTTCTGGTATCTAAATGATTACAATGAGGCCCTTTCAAGCCATGGCGGCCAGTGCTGTGACTTGATATGATTTTTATCAGATGCTGAAATGCTACATTACCAAGTGGGCAGTAAATTATGTCTAAACCAATTACAGTGGGACCCTGTGCGGCCCAGCCACCAGGAGGGGAGGGAAAGAGTGCGGGTCAGAGGCAGAGAGGGGGCGAAGGGGGGCAGTAAGGAGGATATGATAGGGTGGGTTTTTGGAGGAGATGAGGGCTGGAGTTTGTCTTGATTAGTGGAGTCTGGGGGATGCATGAGAGTCTGGCGATAAGACAGCTTCCAGGCAGAGGGTATTGCTACATGTGAGAGAAGACACATAATAAAATGGTAAGGATGTGCAGATAGAGTTCTTTCCATGGGTGATTGTGATGTTGGTGGGAATCTGCATAATTAGCAAAGGTATGCATTTGTTAGTGATCAAAGAATTCAAAGAGGAGAACCATTTCTTGAAAGCTGCCCCCCTAAAAACATGAGAGCAATAAATTAGACCCAGTTGCTTGAAACTTGTCAGATAAAACGGCTGAATTGGTTTCATATATCTTATCAGTGAATAAAAAAAACATTTTCTTTTTTATTGTTAACCATATGTATGTGAAATAAATCAGTAAAATTGGTTATGTTATGATAATTTGATGAAAGATGTGTTTATTATTATTAGATATTAGTTTAAGATGAAAATTTTAAAAAGCTTAATACATGAAAAACAAGTTCAGATTTAATATGCTAAACCCAGACTATTTCACCTTCAGTCTAAATCAAAAAGAAAATCAAATAAAATGGAATGAGTGATTTTTTTTTTTTTTTTTTTTTTTTTTTTTTTTTTTTTTTTTTTTTTTGGCAGGAATTAGCAGGTAAACAGTATTGGCCAATTAATTCATTAAGATGATAATGTGACATGAATTTTAAAGAGAAACAACAATACTGCATGGTTGTAATATGTGTATGCCCAAACAAATGCAATGCAGAAAACAACTTTACATTGAAATCGGCTATGGTAAACCTGTGGTAAATCCCATAATTCATAAGGCTGCCCAAAGATCAGTAATATGTAAAGGGTAGACCTATATAATATTTATTAGCACATCTGTTCTGTGAAGGCCTCACAGGTTTCTCTGAGAACACTAGTGAACAAAAAGCATCTCGAAGATGAAGGAGCACAGAGGACAGGTTAAAGAGAAAGCTGTAAAGACATTTAAATCAAAATTGGGTTAAAAAACAATATCCTAAACTTTGAACAAGTCACAGAGCACTGTTCAATCTGTCATTTTAAAAATGAGATACTATGGCAAAACTGCAAACATACCAAGACATGGTATAAGTCATTGCTTGAAGAAATAACAACATGCATGGAAGAAAACCAACACTGTAAATTACACTGAACACACCATCCTCATGATAAAAACAAAGTGCTGGAAGCATCATGTTCTGAGGAGCTTTTTTTCAGTCGGCACAGGGAAGCTGGTCAGAGTTGATACAAACATGGATGAAGCTAAATACAGAGCAGTCCTTATTGAAAGCATAAACAAAACCAACCTTAAACATCCCACCAGAACTGCAATAGAATGGTTTAGATCAAAGCATATTCATGTGTAAGGCTGGCCTAGTCAAAGTTCAAACCAAAATCCAATTGAAAATCTGTGGCAAGATTTTAAATGCAAACGCAAACCACACGTCAGACTTTAATTTGGAAAGAAATTAGAAAAAAAATTATGCCTTCTGATCTACAACTAACCACTCGTTTGTGTTTAAATAATCTAAAAAGAATGTTTTGGATTAAACTGTCTTTTTCTCAACATGTAATCACAAGTTGTCAAAATGCAACCCTCAAACTACTGTAAAGTCCCTGAAGATGACATTACATGGTAAGCAAGAGCAAAAGTTGTGTCTGAGTATGTGTGTGTCTTATCCAGCCCATCAGCTGTAATTTGTTTATCCCCATTCCTTCATAAACACCATTAGAGTGAAAATGGGTGATCATAAAGTGGAATGGCTCTCCCTCTCATTTACTCTGACAATCAAGATAAAGTGGAGAGATTTGTCTGAGCATCTTTATTGACCTCTCCTTTGAGAAATTGAGGGACTTTATCTTGTCACTTTTGAGGCAGCTGATTCCACAGAGTTACTTTGGCTTGATGTTTTAGTCACTGGGGTGAGCTGCCTGGCAGGAAACTATGAAAGCATGACAAGAAGGCAGCAGATCAAAGGCAACATTTTATCCAAGTCATCAAGAATAAATAGCCACTATCAGAGAACTTAAACTCAAATCCTACAGGATCTCCATTGATCAATTTATCCCTCAAGACAAATTTTCTTCTTGTGTGCTTCAATTATTTTACTAAAAATTATGCTAATAGAAAAGCCTTAACATAGGCATCACTGTTGTGCAAACAGCATACAGTTGCTTTTATCTAATTTGCGGTCTGTTTTAATATAAAAAAGGGTCTTTAAAGCTAAAATGAAAACCCCCTGTCTTTGAAATGTTTACTCTGCTTTTTCCCATATCCGCTCCGTCTGCAGCCTCCCACCCCTTGTTCACCGTATTCCCGGATGAGAGCAGCTTGGAGCCAGCGATAGACTGCAGATGAAAGAGGAGAAAAGAAGGGGAGAAGACGGTAATGAAGCAGAGGGAAGAGACAAGGGGTCCCGATGGGAACGCTGACATCTCATGGGGCTTGTTGTGCTGTCATGCCACGCCAGGCCCCCACGTCCACAGCTCCCTGTCAGACGATGTTCTGGGTCAGCCATGGGAAGAGAGCATGTCTGAGCAGATAAAGGCTTTCTGCCAAATTACCACTGATGTATTTGATGTCTTAGAGAGTCAATAAAAAAAAGGAAACTAACGTGAATGAGAAATGACTGAATTATCAGATTTGGAGCTGATTAAAAGCTTCAAACATGATCACAGATGGAACATTTCCAAAGAGAAAATAAAGATGCCCTACCTGGAATCATTTGAAGCATCTTCCACATTTATCAAGGCTTTTTGAACAGTGTTAACCTTATAGCTTGAGTGAATGGCAGTCAGCATCATGCTACGTCATCCTGTGTGCAGTTCTGCTTTTGCTCAACAATTTACCACTTTAAATGGACCAATGGCCAATCTGCAGACAATCGTCCCCCTGTAACACTATCTGGGCCTTGTTGATAAAATGCAGATGTGGCTCCTCTCAATGTGAATTTGTGACCCATTAGGTTGGACCCCTCCTCTTTCCTCAGTACTCCCATCCCTCCTCTTGGCAGAGACTCCAGAGCAGTCCTTTCACATGCGTTCCCCCAAAGCAGGTATGTGGATAGTATCACGCTAACGAGTCACAATGGTGAATTTGTTCAACAAGGAGCAGCACATTGCTTAAATCCAAGTGTGGCTCTCCCTCTCTTTGAGATCTGCTGACTAGATTGGCGCGGTCTCCCCAGCGTCTAGTTTAGGGACGAACAAAAGGTGAATTCAAGCACTCCCTTTGAGCTTCACAAGACCTGACTCTGCTTACTCCATTGATGTCAAGTCCACCGAAAAAATGTCTCCACTGGTTGGTTATTGATGCTGGTCCTTAGTCACTTTGAAACTCTCTGGGTAGAGAAACCGTAGGACTAAATACTTCTTGTTCAAATCAGTGAAACATTAAACTGTATTTATGAAAGCTTTTTCATGTCTATGTGATTTTACTGATTTAACTACGACTTACACTCGGTGTTCTCAGCATATTTTGGACCACTAATTATTTTAGTTTGCAGAATGCTTTCATGTCAAAACAACAGCAAGTTGTCTTATGCTTTTCAACTAAGAATATATTTGTTAAACTGAATCTGTGAGACATCTATTGAGTGAGGACAAAAGAAAACAAAGTAATAAAATAGTACATCTTAAATGATTTTGTACATGAAATACCATTTGATCACTGACTATTGTCAAACTTTGATTTATGGTACTTTCTCAGGCTTAATCACATGCGGGGTACCCCAAGGTTCCATCTTGGGGTCCCTTTTATTCAATATCTACATGTTCTTGCTAGCTCAGATTATGACAAGTAATAAGATCAGTTTCTATAGCTATGCAGATGATACACACCTCTACATTACAATGTCACCAGGTGACTATGAATCTATTCAAGCACTGAGCAGATGCATAGTACAAATCAATGCATGGATGTGCCATAGCTTTCTTCAGCTGAATAGAAACAAAACTCAAATACTTACTTTTGGACCTAAAGAGAAACTATCAAGACCCAACACATAGCTTCAGCTATTACAACCAGAAACCACTGAACAGGCCCAAAATCTTGGTGTAGTGACAGAGTTGAAACCCCAAAGACACATAAAAACAATTACAATGTCAGCCTTCTATCACCTGAAGAACATTTCTAGGATCAAACAACTAATGTCCCAACAAAATCTTGAGAAACTCATCCATGTGTTTATCCTTAGTTGCATTGGTTACCGCAAAAACACCTTTACAGGTCTGCCTAAAAAGTTAATCAGACAGCTGCAGCTGATCCAGAACACTGCTGCTCATGTTCTCACTAAGACCCGGAAAATAGAGCACATCACCCCAGTTCTAAAGTCCTAACACTGGCTCCCTGTAGCTCAGAGAATACCATTTCAAATGCTATTGTTTTTTTTATAAATCACTGAATGGTATAGCACCAAAATACATTAAAGATCTGCTGGCATTGTATCAACCTTCTAGACCACACAGGTCTTCTGGTTCAAGCCTACTCTGCATCTCCAGAACCAGAACCAAACACAGAGAAGCAGCCTTCAGTTTCTATGCACCACAAATCTGGAACAAACTCCCAGAAAACTGCAAAATTCCTGAAACATGTAGTTTCTTTAAATCAAGGCTAAAAACCCATTTGTTTAGAGTTATCTTTGACTAATAATAACTGGTCCTGGATTATAACTTCATTCCTTCTCTTTATTTTGCCACTGCAATGTAATATTTTTTGGGGGGTTTACTGTGATATGTTTTTATCATTTAAAGCACTTTGAATTGCCTTGTTGCTAAAATGTGCTATATAAATAAACTTGACTTGACTTGATATGCCAAGAAGGAGATAGAGCTAGGATAATTTGAGTCTTTGCTATGATTGACAGAAACACCTTATCAAGCCTTACAGCTTTTCCAGAAAATAACTTGTAAAATCTGATTAAAGTTGTGTGATTTTTATGAACATCGTGATAAATCACACATTTCCTCCATTCATTTTATAATATTGTGTGCATAAAATGTGGGTTTTGATTATGTTTTTCCAAGCTTCGTTGTTTTTGAGACACTATGAGAAAGTAATGAAATACTGTGAAAAATAAAATTGAAATTTTAAGTACTGGCAAACTTTTATCTGCAGTCTGTAGTTTCTCAGACTTAACATCCCTAGAAAGTTCCCACAAGAAGAACAATTTTAGTCTGTCCTCTACAACAAAAATCATAGAATTAGGAATTTCCTAAAGTGGACTCAAATTTTAATGCACTTTAGTCTCATTAACCTCATAGCTCTGGCATAAACTGACATGCAAAACCTAGCCAAAGTAGTGTTATGATTATACTCAGATTTCTCAGTTCATACTACAGTGTAATCTATATATATTGTGAGCTGCGCATTTTATCAATTACATGAGTTTAGTGCAAAATGTATATTGCTGCAAATTTTAAACTCAGGTGTGCTTTCTCCATGTCTTCATCAGTGATAGCTTTTTGCATGGATGATGTGGCTCACCACCCAGGGGGCATCCAATTTGGGGGGTTGGGAAGGTGTCGAGAGCATCAAAAACAGAAATGATCCATCAGTTCCAGCCGAATTACTTTTACTAATTTCAGTGTCAAACCATTAGGAAGTGAGCTTCCCCCTGTGTTGTACCTAGCACTGTAAGATAATTGTAAACTGAGACTGGTTAATGACGCTGGAATTGGTATGCTTTGAAAGGAGTATCTTTTAGAATTCTAGACTGCATTTGATCATCTGTATTTGGAAAATCAAAACTATTTATACTGGTCAAGTTTGAACTGGATAATTCAACTCTTAACAGTTATCCTTAAAAACACAGTTTGGGATTTAGGACATCTGTGTTCTGTGAATAGAAAGCAGGAATTTTAAGTGCTCGGTTTTTTTCTTTTCTCTTTTGTTTTTTTTTTTGTTTTGTTTTTTTTGTTGTTTTTTTTTTTGTGCCATTTGGGTCATCGTCCGGGGTGCCATTCATTCAAGAACTGCTATTGCTTTTCATGTCACATATTATAACATTGCCTTCCTGCTCTCTAAATCATTACATCAACTTCAACAAGTGTAGTTTATGTGACATCGTCATTTAACTGTTGTAAAGCTAATCTTATGAGAGTTATTTATTGCCAGTAAATGCAGTAATCACCAATATGATCAAACTGTATTGTCCCAAACTGACCTGATATTTCAGATTATGACGAGTCATCCTCATTTGTGATTAAGCCCAGTCAAGCTTTTATAGACTGTGACCCAACACTCTGCTTTGCTCCACTATGAATGGAGAGAGTTTAAGTCAAAGACCATGGCAACAGAGGACAGCATTATGGATGAGCAGCCTGTTGGAAAAAAAAGAGGGCCTGTGACAGTTTAATTGGTTGAATTAGTCACGATATTCAAGCCGTTTCTGTTGACCAGTCGGTGACTGAAGTGTGCACTAGTTCAGGTTGGGCCAATTTCAAAACTTTGTCCAGATTGCAAATTAGACACATTAAGCAATCCCTTCCTGCCAACAGTCCACAGTCCAGTGGCACACAACATTTTTTGCTAGTTCAGCTTCTTTGAAAAAATGTTGCTATTTTCTTGCTACATGGAAAAAGCTGAGAACTCCTTTATAATGTCTGTCAGCCCCTTCAGTCTCCAACATAAACAGGTGTTCCACCCAAGCTCGTGTATTTACTTATGTCAAAGCTGTGCTTACATATACAGACACTCAACACACTTTTAACATTCACCTCAATGTTTCAGTAGAGCAGCAATTGGCATCGGTGTCTGCGGTTGGCTACACTGTTTCAAAAAGACAAATTAAAACCATCTAATTTTCCTGCTGAAAGACTTGCTCTGTATCAAAGGTGTCAGGGCCCAAAATCAGGCGTTAACTCCCTCCAGATCCCTCTGAGACACACATGCATAAAGTGCGTACTCGTGCTAAAGTTTATGCTCAATTGCAACAAAAAATATCTCAAGCTGTCATTTAAATCCCCATAGTATGGTTTACATGGTTGTAAAACACACCAGACTGTGTGTGGTTATGCCTTGTAATAAGTGGTGATGACAGTAATATGAGCTTTTGTGGGTATGAGTGTGTGATTGTCAAAATTAATTCAAAGACAAGGATTTCTTTGGATTTGTCAGTGGATCTGCTTAACACTGAGAGCAATTTACAGTTCTGGCCTGATAACGCAACAAAGACAAGTATGACTTTTAAAAACATTGACCGGGTGAAAAAGTTTGAGTTTATTTTTGATTTAATCTAATCCAAACAGTGTCAAATTAATACACAGTTAATACACAGTTTCAAATATATACATACTCCTCTACTGATATTTGGAGAAACAGAGTAACAAAAGCTGCAGACAAACCAGAGACTATTTGAAGCATTCATTAAGCCTCTGGCATAATTCTGGTTTGGATGTTTAATCTTCTCAACAAAAATGATAAGGTTCTTTCAAATTCATCGCATAGTCTAGATATTTTCAATAGGGTTGATTTTAGGTCATTACAGAGGTTTAATGTTAGCCCTGCTCTATACAAATACAAAGCCAGTTTTGTTGTGTTTGAGACCTTTGTCCTGTTTTAACACCCAACTAGTTTTAACCATCTAGCTATTTATTTGAGCCAAACTTGAAGACAAATTATTAATTGGTTGTTCCTGAACAACCCAAGAACCACAACCATCACCATCTAACAACCAATTTCTTCTATATGATCTTGACTTCTATATGATCTTGGGCCTAATGTTTGGATACAATTCAGCATTCTAACAAGACAGTTATCCCAAATAAACATCAAGGATCTTGCTGATGATAAAAAAGTGTGTTGCTTGGGAAAATTCTCCAGATATCAGAAGGGGTATATATTTGAGCCTGTATGTATCATTTTCACCCTGTCTGGATTAGGGAAAAAAAAAAAAAAAATTAAAACTTGTGTACCCAGTTTTTATTTTTGGGAAAAAATATTCTGTAGTTTTTTGAAGGTGTTTGTACCATGTATGTACTATAAAATGAAAAGTGCATTTCAGAAAATAACATCACACCAACAGTCTTACATGAGGCAGTATTGTGATGGACAGTTTACCCTAAATGATGGAACCATGAATTTTGCTCTCTACCAAAAAAATCCTGAATCCATAAGTCTGGGACTTAAACCTCAAGCAAACTAGAGTTATACAGTGGGACAATGACCCAAACATGACCAAGTCCAGAATGGTTCTATTATAAAATCTAAATTAATATTTTGCAGAGGTCTACTGAAGTCCAGCCTTAAACACAATTCAGATGTTATGGTATGATCTTAAATGGTCCATTACTGCAAACTGCATGATGGGAGTGGTTGTTGCTGAGGAAGACAAACCAGGTATTAGTTTTTAGATTTAAGGGGCAATTGCTTTTCACATTGATTCCTTTTTTTCCTCTAAATATATAAAATCACTATTTTAAAATTGTAATTTGTAGTACCTCAGGTAAGCTTCCAAATAAATAAGAAAAAGATGTAAATTGTGTATGGCAGGGTGGTGCAAGCAACAGCAGCTGTTCCAGTGCTGTATTTAGACCTCATTTCAACTTTGAATCAGCTTCACTGAGTTTTCCCCTCATCCCTCTTTCACCACTTTTCTCTACCTCACCGTGTCTTGCATACAAGAGCTTTTCTGTGCAACAACATTTATTATTCTTCGGTGAGAGCGGCCTTGTTGCTGTTCTGAGTATTTCTGAAAATAATATTTGGTTGATGATCTAAAAAAAATACTCTAACCAAAATACATAAAATCAACAGAAGAGATGAGGAGTGGGTAAATGTGTAAGTTTTATAATCATCCCACCTTGGAAGAACAACTGTTTAAATGCATGATTAAAAGCATAGCATTTCTAGGACATCCATGCCCATGATGACTGCTTCGGACCAGAACTGTATTTTGAAGACCTTTTTTACCCAAACAAGTTTTTTCCCTTTGATCCAAATTTTACTGTTAAACTAAGCTTACAAGTGAGTTTTTAGGCCCTTGCTGTACATCAAACCTGAGGCCCAAATTTTCTTACTTCCAGAAAGACGTAATGAACATTTTGTGAAATGTTGAAGTTTTCAAAAAAAAAAAAAAAAGATTAAAACCAGGTTGAACTTGTGCTAAAAGAGCAGAAGAGGAAGATTCAGGGAAGAGGAGGAATAATACTAGATTCTCTGTTTAAATGCCTTAAATGATTAAGGCATTTAAACAGGCCCAATCTGAAACAAAGGCACGGACTCGCCAGAGTTTGTATGTATGATGACGCTGCTTGGCCTTCAGCCACTTCCAGCAGTCTAAGAAAGCACAGAAGAAAACCCAAGCTGTCCCTTCCACTTACCTCCCCCCATCCTCCCCCTTCTGAGTCTTTCCATATAAATGTCTGGCAGTTTTACGCATGGCTGGGAGCAATTTCCCACAATGTGTAAATTAGTCAATCTCCCAAGTCAGTAAAGTGGGCTTTGATGGCGAGGACATTAATGAAGTGTACCATTAGGCCTCACATTTGTATTCTTAGGGGCTCTCCAAGCTTTTGATGTTGCAGGGCCCCATGGCTTATTATCCACATGCCAGCGCTGCATGCCTCTGTTTCTCAGATGGGAGGGAGGGAAAGAGGGAGAAAACTGCAATGCTGGACATTTAATGTTCCCTCTCTTCTATCACTGCCCCCTCTGGAGTGTCCACGCTGTCTTGCTGGCCATTTCAATTTGCAGGGAGAAGGAAAGAAAAGGACGAAGGTAGCGGGGAGAAAGTGCTGTCCGAGAGCTTGACTTCTCCCTGACACTTCAAAGCGCTGTCTGGAGTAAATTGCTGTGGACCGCTTCATTCAGAGTAGAAGGGTTTTCCCTTCATAGATGACAGTTGCGTGGTGACAAAGTTCAATTGGCACTGGTAGGACTGGAGAAGGTGGAGGCGGGGAGGGCCCAGATCAAAGTGGGACCATTGTAATGGTTTTGTTCCGTGGAAAATCGCTTTTTGTCCCCGGCCTTTTCAAGCCAACTCCTGGCTCCAGTCAGAGTAAATGGGATTTTTAACTCCCTTGTGTGGGTGGAAGGGGCGTGGGGAGGGAGGGGGCAGATTCTTAGCCTCAGGGTAAGGAACTCACCCCCCCTCCTTTCTTTACCCCCACTGACAATGCAAGGCTAAAGATGTTGATGTTATCGGGCCTTTCATCTGAACTCGGCATCATAATCTTCACAGAAAAAGTTTAGCAGAGCAATTGTGTAATTACATCTAACATCATTACAAGAATGTCATGTGGCAATGACCTACTGTATGTCCTCAAAATACTCCTATGAACTCTTTCTCTTCAACTTTGAATGAATAAAACAGTAACATCATATTTCTCTCCCCCTTTCTACTCTTTGTCTCATTTGTTTCTTCTTTCTTATAAGCAGTTCTTATCTTCCCTTGTCTTATCTATCTCTGTTGATGTACAATGCAATGTGGATTTGTTCTGTATTTGCTTTAACATAAATGTTTCAGTACATCAAAATGAATTCTAACATCAAAAGAAGATAACCTGGGTGAATACAGAAAGTAGTTTTTACATTGTAGTTAATTTATTAGGCAAACAAAGCTATCCAAACCAAACTGGTCTGATGTGAAAATATATTTGTCACTGTGTGATTAACCACCTTTTTTTGTTAAATTTCAGTTGCCTCAACCAGATTACTGCCTGCTAGATCTGTTGAATCAAGAAATCACTTGAATGGAACCTGTCTAAAACATGAAGTGGACTAAAAAGATCTTAAAAAGTAGTACATTATGCCCAGTCTAAAGAAATTCACCAACATCGTCCAGTCCAGAAAGGCTTACAAAATCCTTTCTAAGGTTTTGGGAAAACACCATCAGAGACATTACTAATCTAAACTAAACTAACTTACAAAATGACTGCAAGAATGCATCAATGACTCATCAAGCACATCGTAAAAGAACACAGAACATCTAAAGCACTGCTGGCATTACTTGTATTGATTAAGATCGATTCTCGTAATTCAACAATAAGACAGAGAATGTGCAAAAATGATATTCCTGAGAGAGACCCTTCAGCTCCCGTTAATCCATACCCTCCATTGTGGCTCAATTTTTAAAAATTCTGTCACATTCCTCCATATAAAAGACTGATTGCCAGGCAAATGCTTGATGCTGGCCAAAAATAACAACTACGTATTCGGTTTAGGGGTCAATTGTGATTTTTTTTTAATTATTTGAAAACTGGATTTTGTATTTACTCAATTTATTTTTGTTTAATATTAAAATGTGTTTTATGAAACATTTAAGTGCTTGCAAAAACAATGGCTAGAAGCAAATATATTTTCGTGCCACTGTATAAAGTCCAACAACTTAAAAATTTTCTTACTGTATATTACTATGTGACATTTACCAAACAGACACAGGGTATCAAATGTAAAATATTCACCATTTTACCTGTGGCTCACAAAAACAGTTGAAACAAAGCAATTAGATCAGACCATGGAATTATTGCCTTGCATGAAAACTGGAACTCAAACATGCAAATAGTGTTAATTTTGCAAGCAAATCTGTTTTGAAAAACTGGTTTTTATTTTCAAGGTGACTTCTTTGGTTTCATTTTTGTAGCTGATTAACCATAAAAGTGTACTGTTCTAAGCAGGCCCTTCACTGGTGAACAGACAGATATGGATCACCAAGAGAAATGTCAGCTCTTGCTTGAAAACAAAAACATTTTTAACAAGACATGGACCTGAGTATTTATGTAAAGAAGATGAAATTAGCTTGTGGAAAACAATCGGACTTGATTCCTGCAATAACAAATTGAATCTAAGCAATTAAAGTAGAAGTACAGTGATTCACAAGACCTGTTTTTAGAGAAATATAAAGTTTTAGCTGCTTGTTTGCAAGGTCTACTAATGCCAGAAAATGATTAAAAAATTATATTTACAACTTGTTATTAAATATATGCTTGGAAAGAAACAGCCTTCAATAACAATCACAGTTGCTTATGTGGCCCTTTTGGAAAAATAATTCTCCCCATCTTAACTCAAGATTGATTTGCGAGACAGATTTTTGGAGATTGTGCTGTGTCACTTCACTCCTGGAAATGAATGATATAGTTTGTGCTAGTAAATTTAAATTTAGCTTTAGAGAAGACAACAAATGATCCATATCCATCCCATCACAGTCAGTATTTCTTAAAACACACTTTAAAACTTACAAAACTTTTGTTACTCTAAACACAAAAATCATTTTTCATGCCTATTTGGCATTAGGTCCACCTTAGATTAGAAAAGTATGATATTAACTTGTCAAACCAGAAATGAATGTTTTAACAGTGATTACAGATTCTTGACACCTCTACTCTGTTTTTTAATGTCAGAACCCCATGTCATCTTAAGCTCAGTATTCTCATGTCTTATGATCAGCAAGCAATATTACACTCATATTCCTTTTTTGTGTAGTTGCTTCCAGCAGCTGCTTTTCAAAGTTTTTTTTATGATTCTACAGGTTTGTCATAGCAAAATAAAATGGAAAAAGGAAGTTTCCCTATAGTAGAAACTAGCAGCTGGACAATTTGCAATGGTTGTGAATTGAAAATGCACAACTAAGGGTTACGTAATATTTTGATATTTTCATTTTAACAAAAATAGGGCCAGAAGAAATATAATTTCCTTATGGCACACCTCTAATATTTTAGCTACAATCTCTAAAAAATTAAAACATTTCACAGTTTTCACATCAAATCTATACACTTTTGTGACTCAGTTAAAAACCAACCAAACTGAGGGGCATAAAGTGTGCATATACATCTATGTTTCCAGTCATGCGAGACTCTAGGATATTTTAGTAGGCAAGTGCGTCAGACAGTGCTCAGACTCGGTCTGTGTGATTGACTGTATGAGTTGCTGGCCAAACCCCCCCAAACACCACCACCTTTAAGCTTAGGGAGAAAAGTGTTATTTCTTCAAAAGCCCCATTTGAGAAACCCAGCAAGCCTGTAATTGCAAGGGAAAAGGCCGAACAACCTGCCAAACCAAACACTTGAGAGGGAATTTGAAATATTGTAAACAGCGGAGTAACCCACTCACTGTCGAGACCGAGACCAAGTTGGGGGGAGAGAGGGGAGCCATGGGAGACATGGGGGTGTTTGTGCACACAGTGTGAGAGAGAAATGCCTTCAGATTCACAAGTGGGAGTTATGACAACAGCTCACTGTCACCTTTGAAGCTCCAACATAAGGAGTCTGTTGAATAGTTGAAGACTTCTTCTTTATACTTAACTACAGATCTAAAACCTGACCCAGCTTTTCTTCATTCCCACACCGATGTTCTCATGTCAGCAACACGTCCTGGTCAACGGTCCTGAACAGTAAATGTAGTTTATGATCACCAGTAACCTCTTTTATGTGTTGACACAATATTTTTCTTGTGCTGTCAAATCAAAGTGGGGAATTATTATTCTAGCACAACCCCGTTTTCCCATCTCAGTGACCCGAGCCCTGCTTTCGTGAAGCTGGAACCATTAAAACTTAGTTTGGGTTCAATGCAACTCTGCAGTTTTATGAGCTTAAGCACCCACCCCCTCCATTCCCCCCACCCCAATCCTGCGTCTTCCCCTCCGTGCTTTCCTCACTTGCTTTTTTTCATTCTCTCCTTTCAAAACCCCAAATCCCCCCGACACCAATTAGAAGGCAAAAACGGAAATCTTTGACCAAACATGACATTTACAGGCTAGAACTCGAGACTTTTAATAGCCCCCCCACCTCACCCACACAACACCCTACCCCCAAGCTCAAGAGTTTGTGTGAATACAAAGCGCACTTACACATTAAATTTGTGTCTTTTTTTTTACATTTGGTGTTTAGTCCTTCTACAAAAAAGTGGCATTGGTCCTTTCATTCATGTCACCCAATGAAAGACCGCCACCCTCAGCGTTGATCTGTGCCAGTCACCACAAAATTACGTCTACATGTGTTTGTATGGCTGTGCTTTAACCAGACGGGACCACAGCATTAATTAAGATGAAACACATCATTAACTCTGACGCCCCCAACCCCCACCCCCTTCCCTGCTATGGGACTACAGAGAGTACACAAAACCATTGGGTAATTACTGATAATTAAATCAATTTCAGGCAGTCTTCGACTCGCCAGCTCTGGGTGGCAGCAGCTGTGTCGGGGCATTACAAATATTTGAACAGCACAATCTAAATATTCTCTGTGAGCTACTTTTGTTTTGGAGCAAACCATCCAGTGGCAGCTTGCTTGCAGCCTTGGCCATGGCCATGTGGGCGGTGCCAGCAGGCCGCACGACTCCTATGAGCTTGAGCATTAATGAGGAAGAGGCTAGTCAGTATTTCCTTCCTCCGGAAGAAGCTCTCTGCAATTTCATCTCAATCATACTTTGCTTTGAACGGTTTTTGAACAACTGTAAAAAGAATTGTGGAGGCGATTAAATTGCTTTTATTCAGTTTTTTTTTTCTAGATTACTATCTGGTGCTCTTGCAGTCATGGCTGACAGAGAAGAGATAAAATGGACCATTTACTGCCTCCTTAGAAGGTGGGCTCAGGCAGAGAGAGGTAGAGACGGCAAGCCAGGGAGACCACAGGGTTCTACAAAAGTATTCATACCACATGAACCTTAGCATAGTTTGTTACAGTACAGCTGCAAATGTCAAGGAATTTTAAAGTAAATTTATATGATATCCAAAGTAAAGTAGTGCATAATTGTGAAATCAGGATTCCTACATATTTCTGATATGAAAATTCTTGACTTTTCAATGCATTGAAAGAGTGTTCAGTCCTTTTATCTTATTTTGTATCAATGCAAGAGTTTATAATAAGTTTATGCAAGACATTTTACACTGGTCAAGCATTCAATAGGGAACATAAATAACAGAGTGGAAGAAAGAAAAGAATAAAGGAGGAAAGAAACAACAGAAGGAATGAATGAAAGAAAGATGGAAAAAATGAAGAAGTAGGAAAGTAAGAACAAAACAAATGAATGAAGTAAGAAATGAAGGAAGGAAGACAAAAGACAGAAGGGAGAAGGAATGAACAACAACTTGTGTACACTCTGGATCAGCTGCTAGCTCTTGGTAGCTCCAGTGTTCTGCCTCTCACCAAGCAACCTGATATTCCCCGCGAGCTAAGAAGGAAGAGACGCACTCCGATATTGGACGTCGCAACTGAGGAAGAAGATACAGAGCCGTCAATCCGTCCATCATCATGGGAAACGTGAGATCTCTTCTCAACAAAGTGGACAAGCTGGCGGCTCTAGCGCACCATCAAAGGAGCTACTGGGAGGCCAACTGAGATGTGGCTAATCATGCTAACTCCAGACTCTCATATAAACATGGACAGCTTTCATTTACTCATGCCAACAGAACAAAGGAGAGTGGTAAGAAGAAGAGGAGGGAGTCTGGCTGTGTTTGTGAATGATAGATGGTGTAACTCTGGGCATTTAACCATCACAGATCTTCCTCCGGAGTTTTCACATTATTTTAATAACTATGTATGTCTCATCCTCTGCTAATGCTGCTGAAGTATTATGGATGTATGATTTTGTGGCCTGTTCTGATCATCTCTTTGCTGTCCTAATTAAACATATCTGCGCTATTTAATTGGTTATCTGCCACACCGCTCACTGCTACAGCTTACATAACCATAACCGCTGATATCACATAAAACGCACACGTAGTCGAGGATAAGCTGATACAAGAGGATGACACCCCTTAGCGAGGGTTAAGAACAGGTATAGATAAAAGCAGGACTCGCGGATCCACTCCTTGCTTCATTTGGTTCATCCTTAAGATGTGGTAAGTGGAGCCCGGTACCGAAAGTGAATGTCACTCTGTATCTGTTTCATTTGTATACTCTGTACATTGATCATTTTTGGCATTTAATCTTGATTTTATACTTAACCATTTCTCTTTTTTTCTCAAGGTAAATACTTTGCTGGTTTTATTGGTTGGGTCTTGGAACTGGAGAGAACTGAACTTGGTGTTGCACCACGGGGGAAAGGGGATGAACTCTCATCAAACAGCAGCCTGCGATGTCCTTCATACCACCACCAGCAGACTTCAAACACAGCATCCACAGGCCCTCTTTCTGATCTCCAGGGACTTTAATCATGCCTCCCTGTCCTCCACTCTACCAACCTTCACCCAATATATCACCTGCCACACCAGAAATGGCAAAATCCTGGATGTTTTATGCCAACACCAAGGAGGCATACAGTTCATCACCTCTCCCTCCCCTGGGGGCCTCAGATCACAACCTGGTTCATCTTCAGCCTGTGTATAAACCCCTGGTACACAGAGAACCAGCTGTGACATGCACAGTAAAGAGATGGTCTGAGGAAACAGAAGAAGCTCTGAGGGACTGTTTCAGATTCACTGTGTGGGAAGAGCTCTGTGCTCCTCATGGGGAGGACATCGAAACATTGCAGACTGCATCATGGACTATATAAACTTCTGTGTTGACAACACTGTAACCACTGTGACGGTACAGTGTTTCTCCAATAACAAGCCTTTGATCAATCCTGAAATAAAGGTTCTCCTGAAGGAGAAGAGAGCCTTTAAAATGGGAGACAAGGAGGAGCTGAGAGCTGTGCAGAAGGAGCTGAGAAGGAAAATTAGAGATGGAAAAAACATCTACAGGAAGAAGATGGAAGATCAACTGCAGCAGATCAACATCAGTGAAGTTTGGAGAAGTTTGAAGTCAATTTCAGGCCACAAACCAATGTAGGAGACTTAAGGTGGGTGAACGACTTGAACCAGTTCTTTAACAAGTTTGACCTGTCACTCACCCCTCCCCCAGCCTAGTCACCCCTGCTGTTACCCCCTTCATCTGTAACAACTACTAGCTTTTTATCTCAGGACTTCACACCTCTCATCTCTCAGCAATCATCCACCCCCTTCACTTCAGAGGACTCCATCCCACAGCCCCCTCCCCCTCCTCCATTTTGTCCCTTTCATCACTTCAGAAGAGGAACAAGCTGCAAAAGATCAAGGTGTGAAAGGCTGTAGGTCCAGATGGCGTCAGCTCCAGGCTCCTGAGGTGCTGCACAGATCAACTGTGTGGCATCATGGGATACATGTTCAATCTGACCCTGAACCTGGGGAAAGTACCACAACTGTGGAAGACTTCCTGTGTGGTACCGGTACTAAAGATTAAATATCCAAAGGACCTCAGCATCTACAGGCCGGTAGCCCTGATGAAGACCCTCAAGAGGCTGGTCCTCAAACATCTACACCGCCTGGTAAGGTGTTCATTGGATGTGCTGCAGTTCGCCTACCAGCCTGGCATCAGAGTGGATGACTCCATCATCTACCTCCTGCATCGAGCTCTGACCCACCTGGAGAAACCTGGAAGCACTGTGAGAATTTTGTTCTTTGATTTCTCCCGTACTTTCAACACCATCCAGCCAGGACTTCTATGGGACAAGCTGGAGCTGTCAGGAGTGGACCACCACATGTCCCAGTGGATACTGGACTACCTCATTGGCCACCCACAGTATGTGTCCTCACATACTGTGTATGTATCCTCACATACACTACAGACTAACAGGCTGGTCTGTAGTATGGGGGTCCCTCAAGGAACTGTGATGGCACTGTTCCTCTTCACCTCTACACTGCAGACTTCTCCATCAACTCCTCACGCTGCCATCTGCAAAAGTTCTCTGATGACTCTGCCATAGTTGGCCTCATCACAGGTGAGGATGACTCAGAGTACAGAAAGTGGACTCAGAACTTAGTGGACTGGTGCTAGCAGAACCACCTCCTGATCAATGCTGATAAAACCAAGGAGCTGGTGGTGGATTTCCGCAGGCGCAGACCCACCTCACTGACATTAGTGAACATCCAGGGAATGGACATTGAGATCGTGGACTCTTATAAGTACCAGGGTATTCACCTGAGCAATAAACTGGACTGGACTTACAACACTAATGCGCTTTACAGGAAGGGTCAGAGCAGACTCTAACTGCTGAAGAGGCTGAGGTCTTTTGGAGAGCAGAGGGGACTCCTGAAGACCTTCTTTGACTCAGTAGTGGTATCAGCCATTTTTTATGGAATTGTATGCTGGAGCAGTAGCTTAGCTACAGCTGAGAGGAGGCAGCTGGATAAGCTCATCAGGAAGTCCAGCTTTGTGCTGGGATGCCTCCTCGACACAGTGCAGGTGGTGGGAGATAGAATAACTCTAGCTGAAATAACATTACTGATAGACAAGGTCTCCTACCCCATGTATGAAGCTGTTGCTGAGCTGGAGAGCTCCTTTAGTGACAGATTGCTGCATCCTAGGTGCACTCAGAAGCATTATAGAAGATCCTTCCTCCCAGAAGTTGTTAGACTCTATAACCATCATTGCTCCCAACAAACTCAGTTAAGTGTTTTAATCCATGCTGGTATCTGTACAACTTTACCATTTTTCTATTGTCACTAACTGTAAATAGTTTGTAATTTTAATGCTCAGAGATATGCACAACTTGCACATTTTTAATTAACCAACTCACTTGCACATTTTTCTGGACTGGAGTATTTTTTATAACTATACAGTATTTATGGTGAAATTTTGCCTTACTGTACAGTACTTTTTATTCTTTATTATGTTTTTATATATATTTCATATTCTTTGTGTGAGTCTGTTTTCTGCTATTGCCTGTCACTTTGCTGCTGTTGCACAGAAATTTCTCCATTGTGGGACAATAAAGGATATTTCTATTCTATTCTAACTGAAATTACCAGGGAAATGAATGAATGAATAAAGAAGCGAGGGGAGAAAGAAAGGAAGGAAGAACTGAAGAACTGAAGAACGAGATGGATAGATGGATGGGTGCATGGATGGATGGATGGATTGACACCACTCTTAGACTATAATAAAGTCTAGAAATACAACAATGTGTTTATCCATAGATATGCAGACCTTGAAAAACTGGAATCAAATTTGGGACTTTCCCAGACTGTGTGGGAACACTTGGCAGGAGGAGAAAGATTTTTTTCAAAATTGGTACAAATAAAATTTGAAAAGTGATGTGTGCATTTGTATTCTGTCCCTTATACTCTGACATTGACAAAATCCTATGCAACTGATCAGACATCACTTATTTAGTAAATGGAGTCAACCTATGTTTATTTTGTTCTTAGTAAAATACAGGTGTTCTGTGAAGGCCTTAGCATTTTGTTAGAGAACATTAGTGAAAACCAAGTCAAAAAAACAATAGTTTAGAGACAAAGTAGTGAAGTTCGATCCAGGCTGAGATTATAAAACAAGACCTGAAGCTTTGAATATCTCAGAGATCACTGTTCAAACTAAAAATGGAAAAAGTGTGGCACAACTGCAAGCCTACCTTGACATGGCCATGCACCTAAACACATGGTAACTAAAGGGAAGCTGCAGAGCTTAAGTGGAAGAACCTGTTTACATGACAGCTATTAGAAATGCCTCTCACAAATCTGACCTTTATGAGAGAATGGAGAAAAGAAAAGCTATTGTTTCATAAAAGGTTGCAGTTTTTCACAAGCCATGTAGTGAGCTCAAGATGTGGAAATAGGTGTGGCAAGACTTAAAAACAGAGAATGTTTTCCAAATCAAATTGTCATTTTCTTTTTTAAAACCTTGGAAAAAATCGTTTTTTGAAGACAATAGACACACTGTTTCAGCCATAGAAGCCAACAACTTTCTCTGCTAATTTCTTTAATTGCTATTTACAATAAACTGATTCACTGAGGTCTGAAGACTGTGATTTGTGTTTCAACATGAGCTGCAACATGTCATGCAATTTCAAATAATTTCTATGGACTGTTTCAGAGCATGTCGGTTTATAAGTGTTTTTTTATTCCAAGCTTTGTACGACACTATGAACTGTCTATGATGTGGACCAGCGAAATGGAACGGGGGAGCTTATCAGATGCAGATTTTGTGGTTGTAGGGAGCCCACAGCAGGGAGTGGCCACCAATGTCTCTGTGTGGTTTTGATAAAGATAGAGATTTATGCTCTCCCAGCATTTACGGGCCTGGTTCCATTGTGGTAGTGCCTGCATAAACCTGCCGCCACCTCTGTCTCGACAAGCAGAGGAAAGTTGTCAGAGGGCTGATTTCTTTAATGGCACTGATGCCTCGTTGAACCGTCACATGCACACACTGATCTGGCTGATAAAGCGTTTGCTGTGAAGAGGCAGAGATGTGACAGCAACACTGAGAAATTCCCCAGGGTCTCTCTGTTGGACCACTTTTGCTTCATAAGGTTGTCAGATCAAACACAGACATTAATATGAGGCCTAATTCACATTCTTTTGTCATGATGTAAGAATGAAAGCGCTTAAGGGAAGAATGACCTATCATGCATGCTGCTTTTACTGTGAATAAAACGAGTGAAGAAGGCAATGAAAGCAGAATTCAGGATTGCTTGACTGCTAATATAAACACACTTAAATTTGATTTTTGAAAAAGAAAAAACAAATACAGCATGAAGTATTCCTTTACTGGATTCTTCCTTAGCAGAGTCTTTTACCATTACAGACTGACATGTGTGCTAGATAGTCCACAGAGGCTCCATTCGGAAGAACAAGGGTACAGAGGGCAGGAGGGGAAGCAGTGTGCCGCTGCGCTTGTCCCCCCTGGCTTATTGAATTACCTAAATGAGCAGAGGAGACCAGGCTGGGGCTCTTAGTCTTTTGAAGTTTACAAATCATTCTGACTGCTATGGGGCTTTGAGGGGATGTCGCAAGGGAGGGAGCAAGTGGGGGGTGTCTTTTGATGCCTTAAATAAAAACATCAGGGAAACAAACAAACAAGGGAGAGAAGGGGATAAAGATGAAGATGAAGAGGTGGTAAGGAAACACCACGTTACCCGTGGCATCCTGGGAATATGGGGATCCTGAGAAACCGCTTCCTGTGTACGATGGGAAAATTGCATGAATCAACTGTTGTTGTCGGAATAGTCAGAGTCTCTGTGTGATTGTGTGTCATTCTCGTGTGCAAGCCACAGGCAGCGGTCCGACAGCTTGGCACACATTCAGCAGATAAATTTAACCAGCAGCCTCCAGGCCAGAAAGCTGAAGCCAATATGGAAGGGCCAAAAGCTTGAAAATTGACGCTGACTGAAAAATGAGTCAATCATACATCAACATTTGTGCTAAAATGTCACTTATCACATCTGAACGAAAGATGTTCACAGCCATGTTTGGCAAAGAGCTTTTTATTGTGCAGCCAATTTCTTCATTCCTGACATCATATATATATATATATATATATATATATATATATATATATATATATATATATATATATATATATATATATAGTTAATCTATCAACTATAAGCTAGCTTACTCTCTTGGCATCCCTATTTAGTATAAATCCAGATCACTTGGTCCCGGAAGCTGACGCTAAACTCAGAGAGGGGCCTGGTCACATATTGAGAATATTATTCATTTCCAGTCAGAGTACCATCATGATTTTTTTTTTTAAAGTAAACTAGTGTTAAAAATAGAGCCAGGACTTTAACATGTTAATTTCATTTGATAAATTACATAGATTTTAACACGTAAAAAAAAAATTAACAAAATTCGCATTCATATTTTTTTTTTTTTTTTTTTTTTTTTTTCACATACAAGATTCCCGAGCCAGAACCTTTGTATTCACATGTTTCTCGTACGCCCGTAAATCTGACGCACAAGGGACATTCACAAACAACAGCAATGGACAGCAAAGCCACTGTCCTTGGCCCACTGGGGGTTAATTTGTGCTTCAATAAATTACCTAATGGGATGCTGGAAAACACTATTGTTGTGTGTAAGCTGTGCAAAAAAGGAGCTGGCCTATCACCGAATCTATGCAAGCCTAAAATACTAATTTCAATGCAAAACATGTCGCAGCAAGCACAGACGTCCTTAATGGTAATGTTAGTGTCTTGTCCACAGTCCACTTTTCTAAAGAAGTATTTTTTCAAAGAAAAAGAAGTTACATGAATGATCAAGAATTCCTGAAACCACTGAAAGCTGAATGGGCATAATAACACTTTACATCAATTTGATGGTTGAAAAACCAAATAACAAACTGAAAACTAAAAATTTCTTTGTTGCTGCGCTCATATGTATACTTATTCAATAATTTAGCAACAGAAAGGGTTTTTGAAAGGAAAATGTTGCTTATTTTGTCAGTATATGGTTTTCGATTAAAATGCAATTATTTGAGATTAATTAATTACAGACCCTGCAATTAATTCGATTAAAAAGTATAATCAAGTCCCACCACAAGTTAAAAGCAGAAAATATTATACAGGTTTAATCAAACTCTACTTTATAGATTTTTACACTGCCTCATATTTCTGTTAGATAGTTATTCTGACTGGAAATGCTTTACATTTTCCTTTGTCAGTACATGTTGCACACAGAAAGACCACTGGTGGTACATTGCCTCCTACCTCCATTTCCCATGTAAATAATCGCTGACATCTATGTAAATAACTGCTTCATGCAAACATAATGTCGGTTTAAAGGTTAACATAGTAGCATTTGCATGAACCACTTTGATGTTTTAGAAGTTGAGGTTGTTTTAATATGGTAGAAGTCCGCTTCGATCCAGGCAACTCTTAGACTAGCTATCAGATCCATCCTCTGGGACCAACTGATCTGGTTTAAGGCCTAATCTTCACAACTCCAAATATTTATTTTCTACTACCAATTTTCAATCTCTGGAAAAGTCTGTCTCTGATATTGCTACATAAAACAGTAAAACTTTGCATTATCAGAAGGTGGCGATAACATCAACATGAACCACATCTGCATTCAAAAGAAGAAGAGCCTATGAATAGGTAAAGAAGTGCTAGGCTAACAATTCCCTTAAAACAGTGGTGCTTTCTTTACACTGTTTAGCTTTTCTTCTCCCTCATTACCTTCTTCAGATTACATTTGAAGTTTAAGGAAATAGGGTCAGGACAAAGTGAGACAGATGAGGAAACAGCTCCAATATTGTTGTAATTTCCAGATATCATGTAAAAACTACAAACTAAGTTTTTAAAAATCTCCCCTTTGGTGTGTTAGGTTAGGGTGTTTTCACACCTGATAGTCCGGTAGACTCGATTCGATTGGGGACCAAAATTGCAACGTTTGTTACATTTTCAGCTGATGCGGTTCGCTTTCACACTGCACTGTGTCAAACAAACCAAACCCTTTGAAAAACTTGTTTACCCACTCACCTGTGATGGTGCTGCACCAAGAACCACTGAAGGAAAGACATGGAAACCTCTTGAGAAGACATGAGTTCAACTTCCTTCTTCACGAAATGTAAATAAAAATGGAGTGGAATCATATTTTAGCAGTTGTAGGATTCCTCTTTGGTCGCTGGTAAAAGACCATGAGCCATTTCTCCCTCTAGCGTTAGACTCATACATTAGTTTTGGTTGTATTTACCTAGATTGCCCTGCACTATAGTCCGCTTCCTGCTTTTGGAGAGGTCTCCAGTCTGCTTGGCATTCACATATGCATTCGAACTGCACCATAATTCACTTCAACCGAACCAAGACCTAGGTTTTTAAGCAGACCAGAGTTCGCTTTTTTGGTCTGCATCGGAGTTCAATTGCGTGTTCTCACCTACCCAAATGAACCGGACTCTCCAGGCAAACGAACCAGAGTTCGATTAAAGGGGACTTAACAGGGCTGGTGTGAATGCACCCTTTGATTTATGCTGTGTTTCATTTGTTCTCCAAAGTCAGTATTGTCAAATTAATTGCCAAGAAACTAAATCAAAACACAGACTGAAGTCTGATTTCAAGACGGGAAAGAAGGAATACTGAAACCTTCTTCATGAAGCTCAATTTTTAATATGGCTGCCACGGAGGCATAATCTTAAAAATACTTAAAGATGAAAGATAACTGCTGGAATAAACTTTTTATTTGCCCTTCTTGTACTATGTCAGTTAGCAATCCCAGCAGTACTGTGCAATCACTGGAAGTGAGAGTGTTCATGTAATGATTGAAGACATGAATGCTGAGAAATGCATCTCAATTAGCCTGCATTGCTTATAAAAGTTAGCCCGGTCTCTGAGCACCCACTGGGTATCTGATTTGCAGTTTGAATACAGTTAATTGAATGAGACATCATTCCCAAATCTGAGTTCTGACTTATGAGGTGAAAGAAAGTGGCATTCAGACGCTTAGAAGAGAAGCTGCACATTGATGCCAAATAAGTGATGTAACTTTCCAGTTTCCAGTAAGGTGTTTTCCCTTTAAAACCAATGTTTTGCTTTTTCTTCTGTGCAGCACTGTCTAAAATCACCATCTGTGTTATATATGCTATTTGTGTAATAATGAATGAAGTATGACCGATTAAAGTTACATATCAGTAGTTGGAGGAAGGACAAGGGCTAAAAAACAGAGTAAGGTAAGATTTTATTTCCCTATCTTTATATCTTTCAGCAGCATGAGATCTTGGTTCTGCAGAACTCCTGAAAAGATCCTGAAAGCATCCATTGGATGCTTTTACATTTGTAAAATTTCTAAACCTAAGTTTGAAAAGTTAGCTACACTGTTGAATTGTGTCATAAATGTAACATTCTCAAGAAACAAACAAAAAAATCATAACCTTCAACTGAATTTTAGCTCTGTAACATTATAAACTCTTGATTCCTTTGAGAGGACCAATCAGTAATTGATTGTGTCTGGATATGATGGGGAAAAGATAGCATGTTTTTAGTACAATCAGGGGCCTTTTCCAGCCTATTAAGTGGAACTAATTAATTATGGCATGAAAATGTGTTAAAATGTCTCTCTCCCACTGAAGAAAACATCTATTTTCAGAATGGAAAAGCAAGAAATGCAATTAGTGACATAATGGTAAAATAAGGCTGACTTGATTTAAACCATATTGTTCTTATGGCATGTCCCCATTCCCATTTCCATTTCTCAAAGTACCCATGACAAAGTATTTTGCTTCTAAACGATATTCGTCTTTTTCTCCAACTGTTCCGTTTGCAGCTGATTGTTCAGATTTATATAAAACACATGCATTCTAAATTAAAAAAGGCCTGAAAATGGGGAATGAGTGATTTTAGCAAACAGATTACCAGGAACTCAATCAACATCTGTCTGGGGACGGCAGGAATCTGTTTCAACTTTGTGACCCGCTGGCTCCGTGTCTCTGTAAGCATGCGACTCCACTTCTAATTGGACGACACAATGTCTGGGAGCTCTGAAGCTGGACAGAGCTCACGGCAAATTACCTCTCACTTCCTGTTCAATCCGAGCAGGCACTGGAGCCGTTAAAGGAGCTGTTGGACTTTGAAAAGTGTTTTTGCTTGGCTTGGCATCTTCAGCAACCGTGGTCGTGTTGTTATGAACACAAATTTACCTTTTTGGAAAATTCATTTTTGTGCACGCCTTATTTAGATTGCAAACTAAAAACACTGTATCATTCATGAAACACTTCATACATTGCAAAAGAGTACAAGTGAATAAAAAATGATGTTTCTTTTAAACTGACTAAATGGAAATGTTTGATATTTTTGTTTCACTGTAAAGAAAAATGTGTTGCACTGTTTACTGTTCATAAAAAAATGATCAGTTTTTGTTGTAAGTTTAAGACAGTAAGAAAAAGAGATTTTAGATCTATGTGTGTGTGTTTGGGGGGGAGGGTGAAAGCTCACACGCCCATACACTGAACTTGTGTCAGAAGCATTGTATTTTAAATTAGCTTGAAGCAACAAGTAGCAAAAAAATGGAATTTCAAAAATTATTTTTACCCTTCTCAATTATGAATTAAAAAACATCTTTAATACTATTACAGCAATCAAAACTAATCAACACTTTGCATGTTTCCATTGGTATCTTATTTGTGGTGAATACCTTTTGGGTGAGGACCTTCCAGTCTCAAGTTTTTGAGGTTGGAAGGTCACTCTAATTTACTTTCAGTCAGAAAAAAACATCCTTTTATCCATTCGTTCATTGTCTTTTGCTTTTCATAGATTGGGCCTCAGGGTACGCAGGTCCAAGGAACAAAATTAAGAAATCCCTTGCCCATGTTGTTTCCAGGCCAGAAGGGCCTCCAACATAATTTGGGTCTTCCCAGGGTCTCTTTCCAGTTGGAATTACTAGGAAAACCTCCAAGGGGAGGAGCCCAGGAAGTATCATGATTATATGCCTCAGCCAATTCAACCGAGTCCTCTTGTTGATCTGACCACATTATTATGCAAACCACACCCACTATCGGAAGTCCGGGTTACCCTCCTGGAATCAGGCCTGAATGGGGACCTGTTACTGTACATCTGGTGATCGAGCCTTATCTTCTGGGGCTCAGCCACGCACAGCCCAAAAAGGCAACAGGAGGCTACCTCCATACAGGCCCACCCCTTTTCTCTTCTCCCCTTGCTGGGAGAAGAGTTTAGGCCTGGTACAGTGGCAGTGTGATGGCAAAAGAGGGCTGGGGCCTATTAAAAGCAACTGTTAGAAGCAGCTTTAGAGGAATTGAAAAGGGTGTTAAGATACATCCTTGTCAAGAGATGAAACAACACACACTAATCAGAAGAATGACAAATGAAGAAATTTTAGCTACATTTAAGGGGAAACCAAGAAACAGAGTAAAGATTTAAAGAATCAAACCATGCATTAGTTCTTCACTATTTAGTATAAAATGATCTAGTTCGGGATTAATCAGAATATTCACTTAAATTTTGAACAACAGGTGATCAAATACAGTCCAGACTCTATTAAAACCAAATGCTAATGCTAAGCGTCATTAGCAGTTAATGTTTAGCCAGTCAAGATATTCTCTGCATGCTTAAAAATCATTGAGATCTTGTCTTTTACTCTGTCACCTTTTTATGGATGTACCCAAAAATAGCCTAAAGGCTCCCCCATACTCGGGTGTACTTCAATCCAGGGAGGTCCACACGTACTCTGGGCGGACTAAATGAAAACTCAAAGCGGACGTCGCCAGACACGTCTGTGCAAAAGTCAATTTTTACCACCATGTACAAGCACTCGGTATCACACAGTAAACTGATCAGTGGGAAGCAGTGTTCACATTGAATTGTTTTGTATGTGACACCAGGTGTGGCACTGAGAGTGGCAGTCATGCTCCGTGTCCTTGCGAATGGTTGTTTGGAGCAGAGTGTTGCTGTCTGCTATTGCATGAGGACATCAAAAGTCATAAATAATGTTGAAGATGACTATTGAAATAAATTAATTTATATCTTTTGTCTAATTTGTATTGGTGCCAACTGTAGAGAAGGCAGTGGTGAGGGAACTTATTCATCCCTAGTCTAGTTTAATGGCCTTATGTACCACCTTCTTTTCTTTTGTTTTTTTAAAGCTAAATCATCTCCTCATTCTCGTCTGTTAACCCCATGGCTGAAATTGTGAAAAATGTAGGAATTTGTCACAAGAATTATAGGAAATCAATACACTCGACAAAAAAATCTCAACCATCCGTGAACAGTGCGAGTGCAGTCTGTGCAGTTCACAAAATACATACAGTATGCCCAAGAATTTGGGAACCTGTAGAAATAATTAAAGTGGTGCAGGCTTCTTCAACTTGTTATTTATGTATATACAAATAAAAGTGCCGTAGTATTCAAAAGTCTGATTCGACTGAACTGAAAATAAAGACAGACTTTACTCTGATCAAAATTATTGTGCTCCACAAGAACTGTCATCTCAAGTATGCACAGCTGAAAATCATTTTGGCTCCAACTTTGTGTTTCAACTTTCGGATGGTGGCTAAAACAAATCTAAATATGTTGTTTTTTGACAGCTTGGCTTCACACATAACATTTTTACAGCTATAAAGTACAGTTTTAAAAGGGATTTCATGTGAAATAAAAAAATATATATAATGAAAGATGATAAATGTGCCAAAAATAACTGCCTTTTTAAAAATATTTCCCTTTTTTGTGCTATCACTATCTCCTCTTTCTTTTCATGAGAATCAGTGTTTCCTCTGTGCTACTGCCTGGTGAAAGCAGAGTCCTCAGGAGGAGGATTGGTAGTGACATCTGGCAGTTTGATAAAGTGGATTTGGTTTCTTAGGGGCAATTTCAGGCTGCTTTCCCCAGGCACCAGGCCTACTCTGGTTAGTATATGACTTACATGTGTATGTTGCTTTGAGGGAGGCAGGGTTGAGAGTCTGTGTCTGAGTGTGTTGTAGAGAGATTGTCAGTTTGTAGAATATACAATGTTTCTAAGCAGGTACTAAATGTGTGTTTGTGTGTTTTTGTGGTTTTAGTCCATTGAGCTGAGAGGAAGCGGTTTGTCCAAATGGAAAACAGAAGTTCATCCACCATGTTCATTAATGCAAACCTTTCATCACCCTCTCCCTCAAACCATGGCATCTCCCCCTCCTTCTAATTTACTTTAAACACACGCATTAGTCTCATCAATAAACTTTAATGGCTTTTTATGAGACAGAAGACTATTTCCCATTTTTCTAATGAAGGCCTCATTTCTCTGCAGGGCCTCTGAGTCCAGTCTAATCCATCGTTGAGAAGGCTGAAGGCTGATCAGACCCCTCCATGATATCCTCCGCCACCGCACTGTCCAAACACAGAGACCGAACACTTCGAAGGGCCTCAGGAAATACAGCAAAATTTGTTTACTAAGAATACAATAACTTTGGCATATTTTCTTGAAAATAATTTCAGTTTTTAAAAGTTCTTCATGGTTTTCATTGGTTTTTCATTCTTGTTTCAATCTGATACATAAATAGATCTTTTTGACATATTTGTCTAAAATGAATTTTAGAAAGACAGTCACAAAAAGATGAACAGCTAATGGAAAAAAATAGGGCAACAACATTTGCAAATCATACTGCTGACCCTTGAGTCACTTCAAATAACATAAATGTTGCTGTGTCTGTCCTGAGCAGCTGATTTAGGAGCATGTTGTGGGTTTGAGATGAAGCTTGGGACTGCGCCACATGAAAGTTACGGAGAAGGTCAATTGCACAGGCCTGCCGTGACTATGAAAACATCATGGGCATTTTTTTTGTTGTTTTTTTTTTTTTTTTTTTTTCCTTTTTTCACCAGGGCTCACATGAAGTCGTCAGGCTCACGGACAGACTGCACATTCTGCAGTGCCACCATCAAAAGGAACATTTAACCTAAAATGTCAATAGGGTTTTTTGTCCCCAGCCAGTTTCTATAAACACTTAAAAACAGAAACACAGTTCAAGAGATTATCATTTTTTCAGTCTATTAATGCTTCATTACTACATTTTCTTTTAACAAAATGACTACATATACCTGGTAACTAACAGGTAACTAGCAGTTATTGTTATGACAATAAAAAAAACCTTTTTGAGGGGCTATAAATGTATAACTCCCTACAGTCAGTGTCTCACAAGTATAAAAACTGCTCTTAAAATAAAATGTCTTAGAGATTTTTAAACAACCTACTTCTCTACTTTAAGTAGCGCAATTGTGTTGTTAAACGGTACACAAATCACTGTTCAATGACATTTTGAAACCTAATGTTTTTATTTATGTTACCATGAAACAGAGAATGTAAAAATAATTTAAACACTAAGTGTAACACCCCAACATCTTTTTAACATCTTTTTTTGTTTGTTTGTTTGTTTGTTTTGTTTAGTTTTTTGTTTGGGGAGGGGGAGGTTCCCCAGCTACAGTTTATTACAAGCTGACAAATTATTATCAATAGAACTCCTTTTCTTTCCTGACATATGGTAAAGATTACAATATTCAGCTGGAAGGAAAAAAAAATAGAGAAAAAAGAGGTGCTGGCCATTTCAAACCTTCATCATTTCATACTAGAGTTGGTATTTACAAGTCTATGAAGGGAGTCAGGTCTGGCTGATCTGTTCCTTGGTAAGAGCCATTCAAAAAACTGGGTTTCTTTTTTTCATAATGATTTGGTGACAGTAGTGGCCATTAGTAGCTTGAAACAAAAGCAACTAGAAAGAGGAAGAAGACATGCAATAAATGGCCTGGGGAATCAAACCCAGAACAGCTGCGCTGAGGACTATAGACTCCATATATGGTGCACCTGTTCTTCCACTATATCACTATATCACTATACGCACTGACTGCCTCATTTTTCAAAAACTATCCTGGAATAATAAATGTTATCTGTGAAATAATAACTAGAAAAAAATGATAAAGTAAGATTTTGATCAGAATCTTTTATACTTAAATATCCTTATATATTCTGTTGGTGGACTGTCTCAGTTTTAGTTATTCTCAAATTTTGAGTATGAATTCATTTGACATGTGTGAGCCAAACCTTAATATTAGACAAGTCATTTTGTCATTTTGAGTTGCCAGGTAGTCACTTCAAATGAGTAATGTACCATTGTCTCCCTCAGATTGCTGCTTACAAGGCACTCATGTGGAGGCAGTGTGGACAATTCAGATGACATCATGTCAGCTACCCAAAAAGGCTTGTATGTTTACTCTGCTACGATGCTCCCCTTGTGCCTGTTCTCCGTCTTACTCAGTGGAGCAGAAATGGAAGGATTTGTGTGTGCATCTGTGTGATTTTCCATTGAGCCAGGCAAAAGACCTGGTTTATTAACATCACAAATATTTTGCGCGTTTGCAGTTCTGGTTGTTTTGTGCACCACTTTTTCATTTACAAATTGGTGACATTTTCATACCCAGTTGGACTTATTTAGCTAACGTAAACAGAACCCTCAAAGATGCTTTACAATGAAATCAGTCATTCACATTCATGCACACATTCACACACTGATGATGGCAAGCTACTGGATTGTAGCCACATCTTGGATTACAGTTAAATAAAGACCAGTAGTGCAAAAATAATTCTTTAAAACCCCCCACAGATTTATTGTTTACTTGTTGATAATCATACTGCAGAGTTTTGCCTTTCAAGTTTATCCTAAGCTATATAAAAATATCTAACAAAAATGTAATATAATTTTCCTTCTCTTCACAGGGTCACAATGAGAGACATTTTTATTTTGGGAAAAATCTCAGATGATAAAAGTGTTTAATAATAGAGAACGGAGGTTATGTATAGTGATTTTGTGCTAATTTAAAGAGGTAATTATCCACAGGGGTACTCGGAACCAAATCATGCCAAAACCCCCACCCTGCTCTAACAGTCATCGCATCCCTCCTCTCCTCTTGTTGTGTTTTAGTTTTTTCTTTTTTTTTTTTTTTTTTTTTTCCAGGAGGTGAAGGATCTCAAGTCAGGCCTTACCTCACCCGTGGCATTGAAGCAGGAATTAGGGGGCTTACTTCTCTCAACTTGACCCCGCTCCTAATTACTTGTTGGGTAAGTCTTTCGGCTCCTCATCGAGTGTTGTTGTAACCTCCACTTGTCTGCTGTGTGTCCAAACATGGAGAAAGGAAAACACGTTTGAGTAGAACGAGAAGCTTAGACTCAACACCACATTCTCAGAGGATAAAAACGCCCAACCGCAGGCTCCTAGTGGTCAGCACAGGTTAGACCGAACTCTTTGCTCTCACTGCTGTTAGTCCTTTTTGCAAATAATACTTTTTTAAAAAGCAACAGGCATTTTGTGACCTTCTCCATCTGTGAGGCAGTTTTTCTAAGTATATTTTTTGCCCCATTAAGGAACGGGACAAAATCTGAATATTTGAAGCAGATTGAGTGAGTACAGACAACCTTTGCAAAATTTTCAAAACAATCATATAGTCTAAGACATTTCAAAGCCTTTTTGGCTGCTTCCCTTGTAATTATGGTCTCTTAACAAACAATCATCAGTGCAACAACTTTGATGGTAATGATGGATAATAACACTCTTATATTGGGAGACATATGATTCATCATAATCGAGTCTTTTAAGTATCTCTGATGTGACTTTGCCGTCAGCAGGAATACGATGTGTTTTTGTTCTTTTATGGAGTAATTTGTTACAGTGATGGTCGACTGAGAAACATACCCACTATGTTCTCTTTGTACAAAGTCACACAACTTTCTACTTAAATGTAAGCTCAAATATGCATGAAGTTCAAAGTCCAAAATGGAAAAGACAGCTATATCTTTTTCATCTTCACATTACACAGTGCTTTGCAAAAGTATTTTTGGCCCTTGAAGTTTTCCACATCTTGTCATGTTACAGCCACAAACTTGAATGTTATTTATTTGGATTTTACCAACACCAAATAGTGCATTTTTGTGAAGTGGAAAGAAAATTAGAAATGCTACACACACACACACACACACACACACACACACACACACACATACATACATACATACATACATACATACATACATACATACATATATATATATATATATATATATATATATATATATATATATATATATATATATATATATATATATATATATATATCATAAGTGTGGCATGCTTTTATACTCACCTACCTTTATTCTGATGCCTCTAAATAAAATCCAATGCAAATAACTGCCATTAGAGGTTGACTAATAGACTGCACGAATGTGTGATTTAGTCTCAGAATGATTCTGGCTGTTCTGTGAATGTCTCAGATGTTAGAACATTAGTGAACAAACAGCATCATGAAGACCAAGGTGCACTGCAGACTGGTTGTGGAGACATTTAGAGCAGAGTTACATTATAAAACTATATCTCAAGCTTTCAACATCTCACAGAGCTCTGTTCAGTCCATCGTCTTAAAAATCTGTGTACCTACTCAGACATGCCTGTCCAGGTTGAACACATAGATCATCAGAAAAGCAGGCAGCAGGTCCATGGTAACTCTGGAGGAGCTGCAGGGAGCCACAGCTCAGGTGGGAGAATTTGTCGACAGGACAACTATTATTTGTGTACTCCACAAATCTGGCCTTTATGGAAGAGTGGAAAGAAAAAAAGTTACTTTTGCAGTGAAAGGTAGTTAAACAAAGCATTGATTTAGGGAAGACTGAACTCGTATATTCGGCACCATTGAAAATCTGGTATTGTTTTGGTTCAACTTTACAATCATGCACTGCTTTGTGTTGGTCCATCATATAAAACCCCAATTAAATACATTGAACTCTATGTTATAATATGACAAGATAAAAAAGTTCAAGAAGTAGTCTTTCTCTCTCCCTAACCCTGGGAAAGCATTCTTTGAGATTATACATTTGAAATTATAATTCTGAACATGGATTATGAGACTTTTAAATGAAAGCTCCCCAATTCTGTCTAAATACTGGGTGATGAAGAACTTCAGTGGAGCGAGGCAATCTTCCTGGGGCCGAATAAGTTAAGGGATGGAGTTTATTCCATTATTGTCTAATAGCTTCCATAACCATCACCCTTTACCCCCAATAAAGTCTCATTGGCTCGAGGATTGAGTCTGGATTACATGGTAGCACTACTAATAATGTCAAACACATGAAGAGACCTGACCCCGTGACTCACTACAGCAAGCAGGAGGTTACCTTTTAACCGGAGTGTTAAAGGCATCCCACCACGGTAACGGGGAGCGATACAGAAGGGTCTCAGCTTTCCCACAGACTTTCAGGAATGAGGTGTCATGTTGTGCATCACCAGTATGTTATTTGCAGATGGTGAAACATGCACTTACAGAATGTAAAAAACAGTATTCAGCGTAATTGCCATGTGGTGCTTTGAAAAGAAGCCGTCGGACAAGATATGAAAAGAAGAAAAGCACAACCTGAACGGCCCCGGGCTTTTAATAAATAGGAGTGTGTGTGGGGTGTGTGTGTATGTGTGCATACCTCAGTTTGTAGGCTACAGCACTGTACGGCTCCCTCCCCCACACCCCCAAGGCTGCATTGCAAGGCTGGTGCCAGAGAGTCTCACCTAGTCAGGTTAGCCTGGGAACACACTCCTACTGCAGGCATTTCATCCCTCTCTTTCTCTTCTCTCTCACGCACACACACAAACATGCATACACACTCTCTCGGGGCGTGCTCAGATCTTTACATGCGTGCACACAATGCTGCCCACATCATAAGCTAATGAGCCATTATAGTGTCATTAGTGTTTTATTTGCACCGCCCTGTCTTTCAGCAATCTGTCACAGTATTGGCACGGCGCTGAGAGCTAAACAGCAGATTTCGGCATGCACGTTTCCATCTTTCTACGCGTTCACACACACACACACACACACACACACACACCGGCACAGGTTTTCACTTCTGCACATGTTGTTCTGTCAGTTTTTGACTAAGTACTACTGTCTTCTTTATCCATGTAATCCATTCCTACTTGTCAAAAACGGACAATGTCTAAATCCATCTTAGGGTTCTCTGGGAATCCAGTTCATGGTGACGTTTGCTGCAGGGCCTCTCAGACCATTTGGGATGTAAGTAGACCTGATATTTGTTTGGAGAATGTCTACTGTAAAAAAAAGCATGTGTTTATGCAGACAAAAAGTCATCATCTTTGGACCCTGATTAGATTTTCCAACACTTCTTCATGTTTGTTCACCTAAATAAGAACACACAATGGCATGACCACCCAAACAGAGCGTTCGCAGATGTAAAGTAAGAACAGGGATGCTCATCATGCCGTAGACAGCTTGACGCTTTTTCTTGGCCTGGTCTCACTTTATGTCTTATGTCTGAAAAGCTGATAATACAAAAGCAAAGAGACGGTAAAAAGGTTGATGGACAACTTTTGGCTTCAGCTCCAAGCATTATTTTGCCTCATTAGCTGGATTAACCGATTCTGCTTTTCACTTCCAGGACTTCACAATGAGGTAACAGATTTAAACGTCTGTCAACATTATTTCCTGCCTGCTGCTGTTGCATTAATTTCTCATGATGCTGCCTCTGTTTATTTCCAAATGCTCCCACACTTAAAAGGTGGGATCTTGTAAGCTAATACTCTTGTCAAAACAAGCAAATGAAACCACAACGTGCAAGCAGAGTGATTGCCACTGCACCTTAAACGGAGTGAGAAAGAAAGAGAGAGAGAGTGAGCAGACGGGCTCTCCCAAGCGTTCAAGCTGAGGAATGCATCTTGTTCTGGCGCTGCTGCTCAGCCAAAACACACAACCGCATTCTGCCACACATTCTTCAGCGTTAATCGCTGAGTGATTTAATCAAAGTACAAACTTTAAATGCAAAACAAACTCTTTGAGCCGTTAGTGAGCATTAACTTGCCGGGTTTCATGATGAGAAGACCAGCATGTGGAGGGTATATGTGATTCATTTAACATGCAAAACAAGAAGCTATAACTTCTAAGCTTTGGTGATATCAAAAGAAGTCTTTCTCTCAGCTTTCTGTCCTTGTTAAATCAGGGGTAATCTTCAGAGTAATGCTTAAGAAAACTTGCTTAGAGGCTGCAAAATATTTGATACTTCACCTGCTTCCAGCAGGTCAAAACTGTAAGTATACAATCTGAGCTATAACAGAATGCGTTAGATAAAGCACATACAGTATATGTGTTGTTAGTCACAATTCTGAGACTAAATGGCCTGTGGATGTTGCAAAATGAAATCTACATGAATCCTATGCTCCAGAGAGGCTATGTAGCAGGTATATGAAACCACAAAATAAGATTCTAAAGTGTTGCTCCATAGAAAAAACAGTGATACGGCCTTACATTTGTACATTTTGGGTGACTGCCTACACATCTGATCCCAGCTCATCTCAGTAACCATGCAAACAACCTCCCGCACAAGCCGGAGACATCACAGCTGGTTTTCATACTCATTATAAAGCTGCCATGATTTTGTTTTCTTGGTTTTTAAGCAGATTCCCAAAAAAGACCAAACTTTAATTCAGGAAAAATGTATGAGTATGCATTTCAACAAGAAAGCTCATTTGTTTCTAATTAGCACCACAATAGCAAAGATAAATCCTGCAGTGATTATGTTTTTTCTGTGGTTATGCATGCGGATAACCATCCTG